>CAXAJV010000015.1:18827780-20250180 GCA_963969225.1 Xylocopa violacea
CGACGATTACGAGCGACTCGAGCTGATAACGTCCCCGATTGTGGCTCTGTTGGTCAAGGAAAGTGGCACATCCTTGACTCGAACGCGGACACCGCCGATTACTCTTGTTTTCCCGGGGAAAAGTTTCGATCGTCCGCTCTGGATGGAATCGAAAGTGGTGGAGAGCGTTGCTTCGCGTCGCTGAGAGAGTGTGCGTATTGGAAATGGGTAAAGTAAAAGAGACTATATCTACTATTAGCACGAAAATACTTTATTTTAAGGCCTTAGAAAGGAACGTCTTTACTGCTCGAGATCTATACGAAATGTGAGGACGCTCCATAGAAAATCTGAGGTCCTCCCTCTTAAGAAAAATTGACGACGCAAAGTCTGCGCGTGTTTTTTTGGGGCCTCTAGGTATAAACAGTCGGGGTCCCTACTCGAACCGATAGGTCTCATTTACAGTTTATATACTCTGACTCTATTTCCTAACACAAGATTCATTTTTGTTTCTCCGTTGACATGTTGAAATGATCCAACAGTGCGTGAGAGGGAAAGAAGGAACGAGAGGGAGGAACGTTTTATCCTGGTCCTGATAGTGGATTCATCGGGAAAGCTGGCTAGCAGAGCCTGATTTAGACGCTGGGATGTTAGAGACAGGTTAGAAATTGGATTATTTAGAAATCAGGTCAGCAACGAGTGCTTGTGGGTGAGTAAGTTGGTTTTGATTGGATGAGGAATGTTCGAGTTTTGTAGTTTGGAAAAAGGTTCGAGAAGCAGAGGTTTAGAGTGTTTAAAGGGATTGCTGAGAGTGTTTGGGTTAGGTTGGGAGTTCGAGGGATTTGGAGATGGAGGTTTAAGGTGAAATGTTGGAGCCTCTAGGGTTTTCTATTGTTAGGAGATGTTAGCGATAGAAACGATTGCTAAAATAGCAACGTTTCAGCAACAGCAATGTGGGTGACGTTAGCAATTGAAACTATTGCTAAGATATTGTTATTTTAATGTTTCCCATAAAATATTGCTAAAGTAGTAACTAGTTTTCTATTGAAATGGAAGTTTTCTATTGCTGGAAGACGTTAGCGATAGAAACTATTGCTAAAATAGCAACATTTTAGTAATAACTATGTGGGTGACGTTAGCAATCAAAACTATTGTTAAAATATTGCCATTTTAACGTCTCCCATAAAATATTGCTAAAGTAGCAATTAGTTTTCTATTGAAATGGAAGTTTTCTATTGCTGAGAGACATTAACAATAAAAACTATTGCTAAAATATTGCTATTGTGGGTAATATGCGTAATATGAAATGTGGGAGACGTTAGCAATAGAAACTAAAGCTAAAATATTGCTATTTTAGCAATAGAAATGTGAGAGATGTTAGCAATAGCAAAATGGAAGACATTAGTAATAGAAACTATCGCTAAAATATTGCTATTTTAACATCTACCACAAAATTTTGCTCTCACAAAATAGCAATAACTTTTCTATTGAAATGGAAGGTCTGTATTGCTGGAAGACGTTAGCGATAGAAATGATTGCTATTGTGGGTAATATGCGTAATATGAAATGTAGGAGACGTTAGCAATAGAAACTAAAGCTAAAATATTGCTATTTTAACATCTCCCACAAAATATTGCTCAAATAGCAATAAAATTTCTATTGAAATGGAAAGTCTGCATTGCTGGAAGACGTTAGCGATAGAAATGATTGCTAAAATATTGCTATTGTGCGTAATATGCGTAATATGAAATGTGGAAGACGTTAGAAATAGAAACTAAAGCTAAAATAGCAATATTTTAGCAATAGAAATGTGGAAGATGTTAGCAATAGCAATATGCAAGCTTTAGTAATGGAAACTAAAGCTAAAATATTGCTATTTTAACATCTCCCACAAAACATTGCTAAAAAAGCAATAACTTTTCTATTGAAATGGATAGTCTGCATTGCTGGAAAACGTTAGCGATAGAAATGATTGCTAAAATATCGCTATTGTAGGTAATATGCGTAATATAAAATGTGGAAGACATTAGCAATAGAAACTAAAGCTAAAATAGCAATATTTTAGCAATAGAAATGTGGAAGATGTTAGCAATAGCAATATGCAAGCTTTAGTAATGGAAACTAAAGCTAAAATATTGCTATTTTAACATCTCCCACAAAACCTTGCTAAAATAACAATAACTTTTCTATTGAAATGAAAAGTCTACATTACTAATAGACGTTAGCGATAGAAATTATTACTAAAATAGCAATATATTGCTATCTAGCAACAATTTATACCAAATATTCCTATTTTAGCAATAGAAACTATTGCTAAAACCCAGAAAAGAACACAAAGTTCAACAATTCATTGCAAAATCCGCGTGTTCTTCGATCGTTCCACAGGTACACCTCAGTCAGCTCTCAGCAGAAAGGCGGTCCACAGCGAAACCTCGACGCAGGAAGGCGCAACCGGACCGGGAAGGCAACACTTTCCTCGACGATGATTTTCATACGCGCGTGCGTAGACCCGGCTGATTGTCAGTTGTTATCGTATTAGACACGACGCGCGAGGAGCCTGTGCACCTCGAAATGATACGTTGTTTGTCGAGGCGCGACAAAGACACGAGAAGAATTACGACTTGGCTGCAGCCTGGACCGTCTAAACATAGACCTGAACGCTAACTGCATTTTTGCCACGGTAATATCGACAGCTCGAACGATGCATCCGCGTGAAACGCTCCTCTCGTCGCGATGGATTATACATGCAAAAATGCTGGTGGTTCGTTGGTAGTTCTACGGTTCGTTAACCCTGGACGCGCGACAGTGGAACATTAACCCTTTGACGTACGAGTGATTTAAAAGAAATTCTTTATATCGATACTATTTTATTTTATTTTATTTTATTCTTTGTGCGTACAGTGATTAGTTTAGGGTCAGTAAGAAAAGAAGGTGAATGAATGAATTCTTTGAATTTAGTGATTCTATTGGGGTGTTGTTTCTGGAAGGACTGTTCCTGGTTTATTTTAGCAATAGAAATAATGACTAAAATAGCAATATTTAGCAATAGAAACTAATCCCAAAATAACAACATTTTAGCAATAGAAGCTATTACTAAAACAGCAATATTTTAGCAATAGAAGCTATTACTAAAATAGCAATATTTTAGCAATAGAAACTGTGACTAAAACAGCAATATTTTAGCAATAGAAACTGTGACTAAAACAGCAATATTTTAGCAATAGAAACTACATAGCGATGAATTATATATGCAAAAATGTTGGTGGTTCATTCATAGTTCTACGGTTCGTTAACCCTGGTCGCGCGACAGTGGAACATTAACTCTTTGACGTACGAGTGATTTAAAAGAAATTCTCCATATCGATACTATTTTATTTTATTTTATTTTATTTTATTCTTTGTGCGTACAGTAATTAGTTTAGGGTCAGTAAGAAAAGAAGGCGAATGAAAGAATTCTTTGAATTTAGTGATTTTATTAGTAAGGGTGTCGTTTCTGGAAGGACTGTTCCTGGTTTATTTTAGCAATAGAAATTATGACTAAAACAGCAATATTTTAGCAATAGAAACTATGACTAAAATAGCAATATTTTAGCAATAGAAACTGTGACTAAAACAGCAATATTTTAGCAATAGAAGCTATTACTAAAATAGCAATATTTTAGCAATAGAAACTGTGACTAAAACAGCAATATGTTAGCAATAGAAGCTATGACTAAAATAGCAATATTTTAACAATAGAAGCTATTACTAAAATAGCAATATTTTAGCAATAGAAACTGTGACTAAAACAGCAATACTTTAGCAATAGAAACTGTAACTAAAACAGCAATATTTTAGCAATAGAAACTGTGACTAAAACAGCAATATTTTAGCAATAGAAACTGTGACTAAAACAGCAATATTTTAGCAATAGAAACTGTGACTAAAACAGCAATATTTTAGCAATAGAAACTGTGACTAAAACAGCAATACTTTAGCAATAGAAACTGTATAAAACAGCAATATTTTAGCAATAGAAACTGTGACTAAAACAGCAATATTTTAGCAATAGAAACTAATCCCAAAATAGCCCACTTTTGCGCAAATTAAAGAAGTAAAGCTGTATAAAGATGCAATCATCGTTAATCAATTGGATTCTCCATATCATTAACTCTATCTTCTAACAAGTATCTACGGATATTCGTATTGAGAGTTGAGAGTTTTCTAAATATTAACAACTTAATTTCCTTTTATTGAGACTAAATAAAGGTCTGTAATTGAGGAAAACACTTTGTGAAGTGTTGTGAAGTTTGTAAACTTTGTGTTTATTTCAAAACTGTTTGTGTTTATTGCAAAATTGTTTGAGAGTTGAGCTTCTAAATATTAACAATTTAATTTCTATCTATTGGAACTAAATAAAGTTCTGTAATTAAAGAAAACACTTTGGAGAAAGTGAAGCTTGCAAACATTGTGTTTATTACAAAACTGTTTGTGTTTATCGCAATCTGGTTGTTTTTCTTTATCCACAATTTTGCATCTCGTTTCTTAAACTATTAACACGATCACGCGACTTCTCACAGCTTTTACTTATCGATCCTCCACTTCTCACGTTTTTAAGAAGTCCTCTCCTCTTAAATTTTCACTTGACGTCTCAAAACCCACAGACACCCAACTCAAAACATCCAAACACGCGTGTACAGTGAAATATGGAACACAACAGTGCTACGTTGCTATCAGAAGATTAGCTTGTCCATCCGTAAGAGTTTCTAACCGCGATTGAATAGAACATTATGATAGAAATCAGTTGACCGTGGGCGTGGCTCATTTGCAACACGAATCCAGCGTGTAATACGAATCATAAGCGCAGCAAAAGCGCATAAATAACCTTGTCAATGGTTATTGAGCCGACAATAGCAACGCGTGGCTACACGATCGCTTTGGAAGTCGAGAAATTCTAATTTGAAGAAAGAAACGGTCGATGCACTGGGAACAAGGCTCGCCTCAAGTCTGAGGATTGTCTAAGACTCGATTTACGAGCGCGATTCGGTCGCGGTTCGAGCACGTTTAAATTTTATTCGACTCTCCTTAAATGGGTTGCCCGCGTCTGCATTCCAGACCCAGTCACGCTCAAAAAAAGCTGAATAACGTTTGAATCTATCGTGTTGGTAGCGTGACTGGTTGCTGCGAGAACGGCAATTAAATCAATTCCTGGCCACGACCTTTGCGCGAGGTTTTCGGTCGAATTTGTCCAACAGATTTCTAATTGCTCGAACGTGGAAAATTTTGTTGAACAATTGCGTAAAAACGCTCAATCTGAAACGAGTTACCATTAAATCAATTTTCAGTCGAATTTGTCCAACAGAATTCTCATTGCTCGAACGTGGAAAGTTTTGTTGAACAATTGCGTAAAAACGCTCAATCTGAAACGAGTTACTATTAAATCAATTTTCAGTCGAATTTGTCCAACAGAATTCTCATTGCTCGAACGTGGAAAGTTTTGTTGAACAATTACGTAAAAACACTCAATCTGATCCAAAAACGAGTTACTATTAAATCAATTACTAGCCAAGACCTTTGTACGAGGTTTTTGGTTGAATTTGTCCAACAGATTTCTAATTACTCAAACGTGGAAAGTTTTGTTGGATATTTGAACGCGAACAATTGCGTAAAAACATGATGGACTCATTCGATCTGAAACGAGTTACTATTAAATCAATTTTCAGTCAAATTTGTCCAATAGAATTCTCATTGCTCGAACGTGAAAAGATTAGTTGAACAATTGCATAAAAATGCTCATTTGATCTGAAACGAGTTACTATTAAATCAATTACTAGCCACGACCTTTGTACGCGAGATTTTCAGTCGAATTTGTCCAACAGATTTGTAATTGCTCGAACGTGGAAAGTTTTGTTGGATATTTGAACGCGAACAATTGCGTAAAAACGCGATGGACTCGTTCGATCTGAAACGAGTTACTATTAAATCAATTTTCAGTCGAATTTGTCCAACAGATTTGTAATTGCTCGAACGTGGAAAGTTCTATTGAATATTTGAACCCGAACAATTACGTAAAAACGAGTCGAGTTCGTTTGATCTGAAACGAATCACTTTTAAATTAATTTCTGGCCACGGCTCGTTCGATCTCGAATGAATTCTTTTTATAAAGTGTCTGAAATTTTCTTAAAATTGAAATATACCGTTGTTTATGCGAAAACAGAGCAAGTCTTTCTTTAAAATTGATGTATTTTATTTAATTTACAGTGGCTCTAAACTCGTGGTCGATGCATGACACTAAAAATCGCCATACTTAATCGAATCTAACCTTTGCTCCAGATTTTCAGTTAAATTTGTCTAACCAATCTCTAATTGCTAGAACATGGAAAGATTAGTTGAAGAATTGCATAAAAACGCGATGGACTCGTTCGATCTCAAACGAATTACTTTATAATTTCAAGTTGAAATATATTATTGTTTATATGAAAACAGAGCAAGTCTGCAATCTTTAAAATTTATGTATCTTGTTTAATTTGTGGGGACTCTAAACTTATGATCGATGCAAGCCACTAAAAATCGCTATACCCAACCTAATCTAACCTTTGCCCCAGATGTTCAGTTGAATTTGTCTAACCAATCTTTAATTGCTCGAACGTGGAAAGTTTAGTTGAATATCTGATGATGATGAATATCTATCTCATTCGAGCTGAAACGAATTACTTTTATACAGTGTCTCAAATGTTTTGAAATTGAAATATACTTTTTACGTGAAAACAGAGCAAGTTTTTCTTTAAAATTGATGTACCTTGTTTAATTTGCAGTGGCTCTAAACTTATGGTCGATGCATGCCACTAAGAATCGCTATGCGCGTCGATTCAGCTAATTGTAAGTAGATTCAACTGGGCACGCTGCCCGACTTAAATCGCTGAATCTACTTGCTACCAGCTGAATCGCCGCGCATTGCAACTTTTATAGGCCTCTGCTATTTTAAATAATTTTTCCGCTAAAGAGTAGAAGATTATATATATTTGCGAAACGATAATCCTTTTAATAACTTCTTGCAAGTAAAAGTAATGCAATTAACATAGAACGAGTCGACGAAAAAAGGAGACAAGCTACTATCTTAGACTTTACTCGACGTTTACTCGAATCCTGCGATCATCGTGGATACTCTTCTTCTTCTTTTTCTAAAATTAGCTAACTCTAATTAGATTACGATATTTGCAAAACGATAACTATTTTAATATCTTTTTGCAAGTAAAAGTAACTTGATTGATATAGAACGAGGCAACGAAAAAAGGAGCTAACGTTCGCTTGAATCCTGCGATCATCTTGGAACAGCTTTTCCTTCCTTTTCCTAGAATTAGCTAACTTTAATTAGATTATGATATTTGCAAAACGATAACTATTTTAATATCTTTTTGCAAGTAAAATTAACTTGATTGACATAGAACGAGACAAGGAAAAAAGGCCCTAACGTTTACTCAAATCCTGCGATCATCCTAGCTAAATCTAACTAGATTATATTTGCAAAATAATAATCCTTTTAATATCTTCTTGCAAGTAAAAGTAATCCAATTAGCATAGAACGAGTCGACGAAAAAAGGAGACAAACAAGTATCATAGACTTTACTCGACGTTTACTCAAATCCTGCAAACCAGCGACTCGAATCATAAAACCAGCTGAACCCAACTAAATTCTAAAATTATATTTGCAAAACGATAACTCTTTAAATATCTTCTTACATGTAAAAGTAGCCCAATTAGCATAGAACAATCCTAGACTAAAATCATAAAACCAGCTGAACCCAACTAAATTCTAAAATTATATTTGCAAAACGATAACCCTTTAAATATCTTCTCACAAGTAAAAGTAACTGGATCAACATAGAACGAGTCGACGGAAAAAGGAGCCAACCAACCATCCTAGACTTCGCTCGAATCCTGCGACGATCAGGCATGGACACGCTTCTTCCTTTTTTTTTTCCAGAACTAGCGCGCTGTAATCCGTTCTCGACATGAATGATTCGCGTCGCGATGCCCGCCGCTGTATCCACAGGAAATTGAAGCCATTAATGCTCGACCAACGGACGAGATACGCCCATTGGTCGTCGCTTCTTTCCACGCGAGCACTTTCTACCCGCGAACCCAAAACGCTGCTCCACGGAATCGCCAGGCGGAAGGCGTTATCGTGTCCTACTCGTTTTCTTCCTCTCGAGGAACATCGTCGATCGAGGAGGACGCGTCCTCCACGCAGGAATGATCGTTATTAGCCCATTGGGACGCGCGAAACCACCGCTTTCTACTCTGTCGCGCGTTTCCGATCGCGTTTCACGAAGCCTTCTAACGGAAGTCGAACTCTGTCGCGTCGTAAAAATCGATCGACCGCAAGGATAATTATTTTTCCAACGCGGTCAAACGATCGCGTCTCGTTTTATAGCGCGAGCGATCGACTCGCGGCTCTGAAAGTGAAGACGGAGTCGTTAAGAGTCTGAAACGAGTTGATTTTACGTCGATTTCTGGGCAGAACTTTTGTTCTGGATCTTCAGTTGAATTTGTTTAATTGTTCTCTGTTTGGTCGAACGTGGAAGATTAGTTGGATAATTGTATAAAAATGCAATGGACTCATTTGACTTGAAACGAGTTACTTTTAAATCAATTTCTGGCCATGATTGTCAGTTAAATTTGTTTAACAGATTTCTAATTGCTCGAACGTGGAAAGTTTTGGTGAATATTTGAACGCGAACAATTGCGTAAAAACGAGACGAGTTCGTTTGATCTGAAACGAGTTACTATTAAATCAATTACTAGCCACGACCTTTGTACGACGTTTTCAGTCGAATTTGTCCAACAGATAGTTTATCTCTAATCTAGTATATTATCTGAACTATAGAAATTATTATTCAAATATTAGTATTTTGTAATGGAAACTATTGCTAAACTATTGCTAAAATATTGCTATCTCAATTATAGAAACTATTGCTAAAATATTGCTAAAATATTGCTATCTCAACCATAGAAATTAATGCGAAAATATTGCTAAAATATTGCTAAAATATTGCTATTTTGACAATAGAAACTATTGCTAAACTATTGCTAAAATATTGCTATCTCAATCATAGAAACTATTGCTAAAATATTGCTAAAATATTGCTATCTCAACCATAGAAATTATTGCGAAAATATTGCTAAAATAGTGCTATTCTGACAATAGAAAGTATTGCTAAACTATTGCTAAAATATTGCTATCTCAATCATAAAAACTATTGCTAAACAATTGCTAAAGTATTGCTATTCTGGCAATAGAAAGTATTGCTAAACTATTGCTAAAATATTGCTATCTCAATCATAGAAACTATTGCGAAAATATTGCTAAAATATTGCTAAAATATTGCTATTTTGACAATAGAAACTATTGCTAAGCAATTGCTAAAATATTGCTATCTCAATCATAGAAACTATTTCGAAACTATTGCTAAAATATTGCTAAAATATTGCTATTTTGACAATAGAAACTATTGCTAAACTATTGCTAAAATATTGCTATCTCAATCATAAAAACTATTGCTAAACAATTGCTAAAGTATTGCTATTCTGGCAATAGAAAGTATTGCTAAACTATTGCTAAAATATTGCTATCTCAATCATAGAAACTATTGCGAAAATATTGCTAAAATATTGCTAAAATATTGCTATTTTGACAATAGAAACTATTGCTAAGCAATTGCTAAAATATTGCTATCTCAATCATAGAAACTATTTCGAAACTATTGCTAAAATATTGCTAAAATATTGCTATTTTGACAATAGAAACTATTGCTAAACTATTGTTAAAATATTGCTATCTCAATCATAGAAACTATTACTAAATTATTGCTATCTTAACCATAGATACTATTGCTAAAACATTGCTAAAATATTTTATTTTACCAATATTTCTAGCTTCTACCGCCAACGTCCAGAAAACAGCAAAGTGCAAGGGGTTAACGATCCACCTTGCTCTTATCAATTTCTCTGACCAGTCCGCGAATTTCTTGCGCTCAGCGCATCATCGACCAATTCTTTCGATATCCGTCGAACGTCCTCGTGTACGTTTTCCGTCGATTTCCTAGAAACCGGTCTGGAATACACGTTTCCCGCTACCAGGTTTAGATACCCACACCAGCATCCGTTCGTCTATCCGCGGCGATGCTTTCGATTTTACAGGGAATTTAGTATTCCGCTGGAGAAACTGAAGCAGATCGAGAGCTTTGAGCTAGAAAACCTCGATGTTCCAGCGTCGAACGAGCGGAAAAACGTGCCACGGTTCAACGTTCAAGTCCATCCACGCGCGCGTGGTACAGCAACAGCGATATCGAATCGATAATACGGAAACCAGTTCATAAATTTCGATCTCTTATCGAATGGTGCGACCACAAATCGTCGATGTTGAAGTTGCGATAAAAAAATGATCGCGTTCCTTGCGCGAAAAAAAATGGCGCCTGTATTTGTGTACGCGTGCGAGTCAATTTATATTAATTTATAACTGAATGACAGCACGAATTTTTCTGCAATAAATACTATTTACTAATCTATAATTCTTTCAGTTAAGTTATGCACAATAAATAATATTCATTACAGGAAAATGCACGCTGCCATTAAATTACAAATTAACATCTCAAATGAAAGAGACATCGAAATAATTGTATGACAACACTAATTTTTCTGCAGTAAATACTATTTACTAATTTTTAATACACTCAGTTATGTTATATACAATAAATAATACTCATCACAGAAAAATTCACGCTGCCACAAACTACAAATTAATATCTCAAACGAAAGAGACATCAAGATAAAATGACATCAAAATAATTGAATGACAACACTAATTTTTCTGCAGTAAATACTATTTACTAATTTTTAATACACTCAGTTCTGTTATATATAATAAATGATACTCATTGCAGAAAAATTCATGCTGCCATTAAATTATAAATTAATATCTCAAACGAAAGAGACATCAAAATAATAGAACGACAACACAAATTTTTCTGCAATAAATACTATTTATTAATCCATAATTCACTCAGCTAAGTTATATATCATAAATAATACTCATTACAGAAAAATTCACGCTGCCACAAACCACAAACTAACATCTCAACCAAAAGAGACATCGAGACGAAAAACTGATCCCTACGCCAATCCTTCTATCATTCCATTTCAATAAAACGTTCCCCGCGCGAATTAAAAACCGTTCTCATCGCGTCGAGGAATCGTGACTTCGATAACTCTGTTCCCAGATCTGTTCCGCGATCTCTGTGCAACGGTTCAGCGTCTGCTCGCTCGCGAGGGACGTCGATTCCGTCGTTCGAACCGTCGCTGGCTGCCAGCTAGAGTCCATTGTGAGATCGTGTGCCGTTATGAATCTCTACTTATAAAACAGATCCTACGTCTGGCTGGGTCCCATCTCTCTTCGCGAGGCGTATAACTGTTTCCACGGGCACACGTGCACCGCGACGTGTCGTCGAGGACGGAAGAAGGAGGGTCGAGGGAAAAAAAAAAAAAAAGAAGAAGAAGAAACGAGGAAGAAGAAGAAGAAGTGGAGGGCAGAGGACGGATCCGGAATGACGTTCAGGACCAGGGGAAATCTAATTTACAGCTCTCTGTATAAAGTATCCGCGTTGCACCGTTACGAGCTTCGATCCCTCGCGTTTTGCCCAGCAAACGTTCATTTCCGCGGAGACCCGCCCGTGGCTTCTTGCGCGATTAAGATTGCTCGCGCGCAACAGGCTTCGAGGAGGCTGCGCGTGGCTCTTGCGATGCGATTGGTCTTTGAAATTTTGAAGATAGTGACGCGACGTGGTGATTTTTATTGGATTTATTATTGGGTTCGACTTGAATGAGATTTTAATTGAAGGTTTGAGCAATGAGCTGCTTGTAAATGCAGTTGTGAAATTGGTATGAGTAACTGTTTCAAGGCTCGAAGCGATCTTAAATGATCTGAATAGTTTGCAAATATGTGTGGATTGACGTAGACTCGTATAAATTGTAATCTATGATTCTATAGTAGTCTCTGGAGTGACTCAGATTCATTAGTATATGTCGAACCTGACCCAATCACTGCTTAAGAGCACTACTCGATGTAATATTTCATAGCAAACAATAATTGAAGCCCACTTTATTAATAAATTAATAGAGACTCAAATTTATATGGATTCTCATAAATAAAAATCTTTAGTAATCTCTGAATGGACTTAGATAAGTGAGCATAGATCGAAAATGACCCAATCTCTGCTTAAAAGTAGCACTTGTCCTAATATTTCAGAGGAAATCATAATTGAAGTTCACTTTATTAACAAATTAACAAATTAACATAGATTCTGATAGATAGTAATCTCTGAAATGGTTCAGATCCGTGAGCATACGTCAAACCTGAGCCAATCTCTGTCGAAGACCACCATTCGACCTAATATTTCATAGAAAACAATAACTGAAGTGCCCTTTATTAACAGATTTATTAACAAATTAACAAATTAACATTGACTCTCATAAAAAGAAATCTCTAGTATTCTCTGAATTGACTTAGATCCATGAGTAAACATCAAATCTAACCCAATCTCTGCTTAAGAGTACCACTGGACCTAACATTCCATAAGAAACAATAATTGAGGTCCACTTTATTAACAAATTATCAAATTAACATAGACTCTCATAAATAGTAATCTCTGAACTGACTCAGACCCACGAGCATATGTCGAATCTGACCCAATCTCTGCTTAAGACCACCACTGGACCTAACATTCAGGTCAACAACAATTGAGGTCCACTTTATTCCCAAATTAACAAATTAACATAGACCTAAATTGACATAGACTCTCATAAATAGTAATCTTTGATTCCCTAATAATCTCTAAACTAACTCAGATCCATGAGCAAACATCATACCTAACCCAATCTCTCCTCAAGACCACCACTGGACCTAACATTCCATAACAAACAATAATTGAGATCCACATTACCAAATAAACAAATTAACATAGACCTAAATTGACATAGATTCTCATAAATAGTAATCTCTGATTCTTTATTAATCTCTGAACTGCCTCAGATCCATGAGCATACATCGAACCTAACTCAATCTTTGCCCAAGACCACCACTGGACCTAACATTCCCTAGGAAACAATAACTGAAGTCCACATTACCAAATCAACAAATTACCATAAACTCTCATAAATAAAAACCTCTAGCAATCTCCAAACTAACCAAGATCCCTAAGCACACATCGAACCAGACCCAATCTCTCCTCAAGACCACCACTGGACCTAACATGCCCTAGGAAACAACAATTGAAGTCCACATTACCAAATAAACAAATTAACATAGACCTAAATTGACATAAACTCTCATAAATAGTAATCTCTGATTCTCTAGTAATCTCTGAACTAACTTAGATCCATGACCAAACATCAAACCTAACCCAATCTCTGCTCAAGACCACCACTGGACCTAACATTCCCTAGGAAACAACAATTGAAGTCCACTTTATTATCAAATTATCAAATTAACATAGATTCTCATAAATAGTAATCTCTGATTCTCTAATAATCTCTGAACTAACTCAGATCCATGACCAAACATCAAACCTAACCCAATCTCTCCTCAAGACTACCAGACCAATAACTGAAGTCCACATTACCAAATCAACAAATTACCATAAACTCTCATAAATAAAAACCTCTAGCAATCTCCAAACTAACTCAGATCCCAGAACACACATCGAACCAGACCCAATCTCTGCCCAATACCCCACATTCCACAGGAAACAATAACTGAAGTCCACATTACCAAATCAACAAATTACCATAAACTCTCATAAATAAAAACCTCTAGCAATCTCCAAACTAACTCAGATCCCAAAGCACACATCGAACGAGACCCAATCTCTGCCTAATACCCCACATTCCGCAGAAAACAATAACTGAAGTCCACTTTCCTCATCCTTCCCGTACTCCCAACAACTCCAACGTCCCTCAACCACACGCGTGCATTTAAAACGAAGAGAAATTCGTTCCTCGAACTGCAAGTCTGGGACGTTGACAAACCGCGCGCAGGCGGTCGTCGCGTAACAAATCGCTGGCAGGTGTCGTGAGAACGAGGGGAGAACAATTTCGCGTACAAAATCGAGGCTTCCGGCCGTCGCGGGCGTCCCTTTGTCCTCGCCAGGGGACAAAGGAGCGCGTAGTCGCTGGCTGCGTCGCGGGCCTTCTGCTGGGGCCTGTTGCTGGTCTCGCGCGCGCGCGCGCGCGCGCGCTGTGAACGGGACTTTAGGAACTCCGCTGGTGGAATGCCTGGCGAGTGTGTAACGGGCATGGAACGCGCGAGAGGAAGTGCGCGCTGGTACGAGGCTGGAAATTCACGTTCGATCGGCTGAAATTCAGCCACGCCAGCCTGATTTCCCATGCAGGACGTGGACCGCCGCGGCATTGCTACACGTGCTCGACACCCACGTGACGCGTTTACACGCAGCCAGCTAGGAGAGGACGCATAGGCGAACGTGGTCGTGTTCAGAGGTGGTCCCGGCTGATTTACGGCCATTCCGCGGAATAACCCGCGGTGAGGAGCATAAGGCGCGCATTAAACTCGTCGAGGGAACAGTTGTCAAAGGGTGGATAAGCATCTCGAGGTATCGAGCGATCGAGACCGTGGCCACCCACGATAGGGTGCATCGAGGACTATCGAACGGATACGGGGAACTGGGCAAGCGTTGGGGATCGCTGGGACAGCCGAATTTATGACAGGCTAGCGGATAAGTGGTTTTTTTTGGGAGAATAGGGTTTTAGTTGTGCTATATGTGTGGTTTAGTGGATGTAAGGTAGTTGTAAAGCGACACCAATTGTGGAAATTTTTGTATTTAATTGATGGGGGTTTGTTAGTCTGTTGGTTCTTAGCAATGGAAATGAGGGGGATGTTAGCAATGGCAATGTGGGAGGCGTTAGCGATAGAAACTAAAGTTAAAATGGCAATATCGGAGACGTTGGTAGTAAAAACTAAAGCTGAAATAGCTATATTTTAGCAATAGTAATATGAGAGCTTTAACAATAGAAAGTAAAGCTAAAATAGCAATGTTTTTGCAATAGAAATGTGGGGGATGTTGGCAATAGCAATATGGGAGACGTTAGCAATAGAAAGTAAAGCTAAAATAGTAATATGGGAGACGTTGGTAACAGAAACTAAAGCTAAAATAGCAATATTTAAGCAATAGTAATATGAGAGCTTTAGCAATAGAAACTAAAGCTAAAATAGCAAAAAGAAAGATTGCTATTCTAGCCATAGTAACCTTTCCTAAAATATTGTTAAAATATTGTTAAAATATTGTTATTTTGGCAATAGAAACTATTGCTAAAACATTGTTATTTTAGCGATAGCAATATGGGAGGATTAGCAATAGAAACCAAAGCTAAAATAGCAATATTTTAGCAATAGAAATGTGGGGAATGTTAGCAATAGCAATATGAGAGACGTTAGCAATAGAAACTAAAGCTAAAATATTGCTATTTTAGCAATAATAATATGAGAGAGGTAAGCAACAGAAACTATTGCTAAAATATTGCTATTCTAGCCATAGAAACCTTTGCTAAAATATTGCTCAAATATTGCTATTTTAGCGATAGCAATATGGGAGCGTTAGCAATAGAAACTAAACCTAAACTAGCAATATTTTAGCAATAGAAATGTGGAAGATGTTAGCAATAGCAATATCGCAGCGGTGGTAATAGAAACCATGACAAAAAAATTACCATTTTAGCAACAGCTTCAATTGCTAACGCCAAAAAATCATCCAAGTCCAAAAGATTAAGTTCAGTTTCAATCCTCTCTCTCTCTCTCTCAAGTGCAAGATTAAGTATGCCACTTCTAACCGCGATAATAAACAACATCTCAGATTATAAATCGACATCGGTTATCTCCAGACCCATTTCCAAGCAGTTCGAGGAAGTCGTCGCGCTCGAAACAAGCGATCGTTTCGCGCGAGCGTTGCTTTCAGCGTTTCGCCTTGGTCCACGCGAAATATGGCTTCGATAAACGCGAAAACGTTCGCGTAATTGCCGTAAGCGTTCGAAAAACGCGGTATTCAAAGCGTGCATCGGTGCTGGCGGAGCGAATCAGGCTGAGCACGGTTTTTGCATCGGTGGAACTCGATCGCGGACCACTTCTACGGGTTCCCCGTTTTTACGAGACGTTATTTATCCAACAGCTTCCGGAAGCGTCTGCGAGGATTCCCAAGGCGAAACGCAAGAACCAGCCGATGATCGTTTCAGGGCGAACGGTCCGCGAACGGCCCATTAAATATGCTCGCGAACGATCGGCAAACGGCAATGAGGTAACGATTCGTTCTGGCCAACTCATCGCTACTGTGGAAACGGTTCATTGTTAAGGATATTGCGTAACAATGGTTTCAATGTGCCGATCTCTGTTTGCGATTATCAACGTAGAAATAAACATGAATCTTAAGTTAAGAAATGAAATTGCAATAATGTTCAATCATATCGATCTCTGTTTGCGATTAGTGTGCGATTATATGAGATAATCAACGCTCTTCCGATTTCTTCTTTTCTGATTCTAAATGTTGGATTATTTCAAAGTGTCAACGTAGAAATAAACATGAATCTTGTGTTAAGAAATGAAATTGCAGCAATGTTCAATCGTATCCGATGTCTGTTTGCGATTATCGCACGGATGTAGAATTCGACGCTCTTCCGATTTCTTCATTTCTGATTCTAAATGTTGGATTATTTCAAAGTGTTAGCGTAGAAAGAAAAATGAATCTTGGGTTAAGAAATGAAAATGTAGCAATGTTCAATCGTATCGATCTCTGTTTGCGATTATGAGAAATTCAACGCTCTTCCGATTTCTTCTTTTCTGATTCTAAATGTTGGATTATTTCAAAGTGTCAACGTAGAAATAAACATGAATCTTGTGTTAAGAAATGAAAATGCAACAATGTTCAATCGTATCGATCTCTGTTTGCGATTATATGAGAAATTCAACGCTCTTCCGATTTCTTCTTTTCTGATTCTAAACGTTGGGTTATTTCAAAGTGTCAACGTAGAAAGAAAAATGAATCTTGTGTTAAGAAATGAAAATGCAGCAATGTTCAATCGTATCGATCTCTGTTTGCGATTATATGAGAAATTCAATGCTCTTCCGATTTCTTCTTTTCTGATTCTAAATGTTGGATTATTTCAAAGTGTCAACGTAGAAATAAACATGAATCTTGTGTTAAGAAATGAAAATGCAACAATGTTCAATTGTATTCGACCTCTGTTTGCGATTATGAGAAATTCAACGCTCTTCCGATTTCTTCTTTTCTGATTCTAAACGTTGGATTATTTCAAAGTGTCAACGTAGAAACAAACATGAATCTTGTGTTATGAAATGAAAATGCAACAATGTTCAATCGTATTCGACCTCTGTTATATGAGAAATTCAATGCTCTTCCGATTTCTTCTTTTCTGTCAACGTAGAACGCGTTTATAGAACGCACAATGATCTTGTTTTCTGCGAAGGCTTTTTAAGTGACCCACGCAAGATTAACTTTTCGACATCGATTTTTATTTCTGTGAAGGCCTTTTAAATGACCCACGCAAGATGAACAATTTTTCCATGTCGACTTTTATTTTTTGCGAGAACTTCTTAAGTGACCCATGCAAGGTTAACCATATTTCGGCGTCGACTTTTATTTTTTACGAAGGCTTCTTAAGTGACCCACGCAAGATTAACAATTTTTCGATGTCAGCTTTTATTTTTTGCGAAGGCTTTTTAAATGACCCACGCAAGATTAACAATTTTTCCATGTCGACTTTTATTTTTTGCGAGAACTTCTTAAGTGACCCATGCAAGGTTAACCATATTTCGGCGTCGACTTTTATTTTTTACGAAGGCTTCTTAAGTGACCCACGCAAGATTAACAATTTTTCGATGTCAGCTTTTATTTTTTGCGAAGGCTTTTTAAGTGACCAACGCAAGGTTAACAATTTCTCAACGTCGACTTTTATTGCAATGTTTTAGCAATAGAAATGTAGGAGATGTTAGTAATAGCAATATGGGAGACGTTAGCAATAGAAACTGAAGCTAAAATAGCAATATTTTAGCAATAGCAATATGGGAGCGTTAGCAATTGAAACTAAAGCTGAAATTGCAATGTTTTAGCAATAGAAATGTGAGAGATATTAGCAATAGTAATATGGAAGCATTAGCAATAGAAACTAAAGCTAAAATATCAATACTTTAGCAATAGAAATGTGGGAGATATTAGCAATAGCAATATGCGAGTGCCAGCAATAGAAACTAAAGCTAAAATAGCAATATTTCAGCAATAGTAATATGAAGGACGTTAGTAATAAAAACCAAAGCTAAAATAGCAATCCAAATTTAAGACTTTTAAGTAACCCACGCAAGATCAACAACTTTTGCGTCAACCTTCATAAATTATTGTTACCCCTTTATCCTCAAATGACTTTCCAATTAACATAGTGACCCACAGACAGATTATAAAAAAAACAAGTGAACAAAATTCGACCCACCTCTCGAAAAGTTTCCCCATCCCCAGAATAAACGATAATTAACCGTCAGCTGGAATAATTCCGACTAATTAAACGTTTCCAACCGGAGGATGAACGCGACGGGTGGAAAGTCGGTTTCGTGGTTAGCCCGCGCGACTTTCTTTTAATTAATCCAACCGAGTGTCCCTGTTTCGCGGCGATTTTCCAGACCAGGATGGAAACGCGGAAAATAAATGGTCGTCGACGCTTCGCGTTTAATAATGGACGCGCGTCGACGCGAGATCCCGTCAGAAACGGTAACTGCGAACGGAATCGAAAATAAGCGTCCCTGGTGAGAGAGAAAAATGTAAAGTGGCGGCTGGTAATTGGACGGCTGGGTAATTAACGGATGATAATAACGATAATGATTACGAGCGATGACGAGGATAATGGCGGCTCGGTTCGTGTTATGCCCGCGTCTAAGAAAGTTGTACGCGTAAACAGCCGCGTTTCTCACATTTCTTTCAGCCGATCGGCTAATTTATGGTTACCGTATCTTCCATTTTTCTTTCTCCTTTTCTTCTTTTCCAATGTTTGGATCATCTGGGAACCTGTGGGCCGCGCTCTGGCCTGACTTCTCTGGTAACAAATAATCGCGCGCTCGCCAGGAAGAAGAGGGACAGGAAAAAGGTGTACTAGGTTGGATCATTCGAAGAAGAGGCGTACATTCGCGTTCAAAAGTGTTACGACGCTTGTTTGAACGTGTGGCGAACGCTTGACGAGAGTTATGTCATCGTGGATTTTCATTGAACGTTACGTATTTCGGTTTTTATTCTCTTGGAGAACGATTTTGGAGAATGATTCGTCGAATATTTAGCAGAGAACAGTTTAAACAATCATTTTAGCATAAAAGCGTGGAATCTAGATAAAATTGTTGATGTAGTATAGGTAATACGCTGGTGTTGCATGATCAACCCTCTGAGAATGTTGATAACGTAATATGAGCTCCTTGAGACTCATTCTATCACAAACATCATAACCCTTTGCGCTCGAACGGTCCCCTCTGAGAGGACATCTGCCTTGATTAGTGATAAAGGAGGTTAAAATTTCCACCGCGGATTTTTGAGAAATGCGTTTCCCTGAGGCTTTCTATTGGAATGGAACTTTTCTATTGCTGGAAGAGTTAGCAATAGCAATATGAAAGCGTTAGCAATAGAAACTAAAGCTAAGATAATGCCATTTTAGCAACAGAAATGTGGAAGATGTTAGCAATAGCAATATGGAAGACGTCAGCGATAGAAACTAAAGCTAAAATAGCAATATTTTAGCTATGTAAATTTGGAAGACGTTAGCAATAGAAACTAAAGCTAAAATAATGCTATTTTAGTAACAGAAATGTGCGAGATGTTAGCAATAGCAATATGAGAGATGTTAGCAATAGAAAGTAAAGCTAAAATATTGCTACTTTAGCAATAGAAATGTGGGAGACGTTAGCAATAGTAATGTGGGAGCGTTAGCAATAAAAACTAAAGCTAAAATATTGCTATTTTAGCAAAAGAAGTGTGGGAGATTTCAGCAATAGCAATATGGAATCTTTAGTAATAGAAACTAAAGCTAAAATAGCAATATTTGAGCAAAAGAAATGTAAGAGATGTTAGAATTAGCAATATGGGAGACGTCAGTAATCGAAACTAAAGCTAAAATAGCAATATTTTAGCGATAGAAATGTGGGAGATCTCAGCAATAGCAACATGGAAGCTTTAGCAATAGAAACTAAAGCTAAATTAGCAATATTTTAGCAATAGAAATGTGGGTGATCTCAGCAATAGCAATATGGAACCTTTAATAATAGAAACTAAAGCTAAAAAATTGCTATTTTAGCAAAAGAAGTGTGGGAGATCTCAGCAATAGCAATATTGAAGCTTTAGCAATAGAAACTAAAGCTAAAATAGCAATATTTTAGCAATAGAAATGTGGGTGATCTCTGCAATAGCAATATGGAACCTTTAGTAATAGAAACTAAAGCTAAAATAGCAATATTTTAGCAATAGAAATGTGGGTGATCTCAGCAATAGCAATATGGAACCTTTACTAATAGAAACAAAAGCTAAAATATTGCTACTTTAGCAAAAGAAATGTGAGAGATCTCAGCAATAGCAATATAGAAGACGTTAATAATAGAAACTTAGCAATAGCAATACAAAAGCATTGACAACAGAACCTAAAGCTAAAATAACAAAATATTTCTCAAAGATTGCTATTTTAGCAATAGTTTCTATTACCAACATCCGAAATGGTACCAAACGCAATGTGCTAACGACGCGCCAACACGTCCACGATACTCTGACCAAACGCATCCGCCATTGGCGGTCGAACCTCCCTCGAGGACTGAAAATGGAGACATCCAGAGCGTGACGATCGCGGAGCGCTCGTTTGCCACGCGACAAGTTTCTTTCTCTACTCCTCAACCATGGCCACGTAAAAGTTTCACCGTCGTTCTCTTCCTCGACGAAAGTTAACAAGAAAGTCTTCGCGCGTTAATTGCCGCGACAGAACGCGTCCGCCACGGTCCTCGAGCCTTCAAGTCCAGGTGATTTGAATGGCGCGCGCGAGCAGCGGTTTACGCGATGAATGATCGTCCGCGCGCGGAATCACTGAAATCGTAAATCGATCTGTCCGTGGGGATGATTGAAAATGGTAATCGGTTACGTTTCACCGTCCGTAATCAGTTGACGCGATAAATGGCGGGATATTTATTACGCTGTACAGTCTGCTGGATAATTTCACGATGGCTGCGCGTACGAAGCGTTCCAAGGCGAACAAGAAACGACGAAGCTGCGTTTTTAGCCAGTTTGCAGTCGACGACTTCCTGCGTCGCACATCGTTCCTTTCTATCGCTATTTTCTTCGCCAATACAGCTAATCTCGCTTTTCGACAACTGAAACTAGACAATTTCATGTTGTTTCATCTTCAAATTCATTTTTGTGGGACTTGGAAATTTGAAATTAGTCGATGGAGGACTGGAGTTGTTGTTGCAAACGCCATGACGACGAGAGTCGCCTCTCGAGCGAAGGGTTAATGGTAAAAGTCCATTTTGTGCACTTTTAATGGTAAAAGTCCACGGGACAGTGGAATGCCTGACGAAACTCATGCATTTCGCTGGTTTATGGGTACTTATCATTAATGCACTCGTGTACCAGAAACGTTCGAGTCGTTACTTTCGAAAACGAAACCTGAATCACAATTTAGTGTCTAATTCTATATATACATACAAATTACAAGTTCCGTATGCTTTAGCTGCTGTCAGATTGAGAATGCAATTATATAAATGGGTTACGTGTCTAATGAGCAGGGTTTTCGTTTGGCGCGTTTTTGTTTTACTTTACGAGGACTATATAGGTGCCTTGGAATGGCTATTTGTACGATTCTGAGTTAAGAGTTGTTATAAATATTTAAAATTGCACGGAGAGTGTACAGCATGAAGAAATGAATGGAGCAGTGTTGGATTCCAGGGTTCGACAAAGTGGAAGGAATTAAATGGGACACTTGTATTAACTCTCTGCATTCGACACTTCCTGGATGTTAGCAATAAGAACTAAAGCTAAAATAGCAATATTTTAGCAATAGAAATGTTGGAGATGTTAGAAATAGCAATATGGGAG
The DNA here is from genome assembly GCA_963969225.1 of Xylocopa violacea. Lineage (NCBI taxonomy): Eukaryota > Metazoa > Arthropoda > Insecta > Hymenoptera > Apidae > Xylocopa > Xylocopa violacea. The sequence continues at coordinate 18,849,917 of CAXAJV010000015.1, forward strand.
ATGTTAGCAATAGAAACTAAAGCAAATATTGCTATTTTAGCAATAGCAATAGCAGTATGGGAGCGTTAACAATAGAAACCAAAGCTAAAATAGCAATATTTTAGCAATAGCAATGTGGGAGGCGTTCGCAATAGAAACTAAAGCTAAAATAGCAATATTTTAGCAAAAGAAATGTGGGAGATGCTAGCAATAACAATATGGAAGCCGTCAGCAATAGAAATTAAAGCTAAAATATTGCTATTTTAGTAATAGCAATATGGGAGCGTTAGCAATCTAAACTAAAGCTAAAATAGCAATATTTGAGTAATAAAAATGTTAGAGATGTTAGCAATAGCAATATGGAAGCTTTAACGATAGAAACTAAAGCTAAAATAGCAATATTTTAGGAATAGCAATATGAGAGCGTTAGCAATAGAAATTAAAGTTAAAATATTGCCATTTTAGCAATAGAAATGATGGAGACGTTAGCAATAGCAATATGGGAGCGTTAGCAATAGAAACTAAAGCTAAAATAGCAATATTTTAGCAATAGAAATATTGGAGATGTTAGCAATAGCAATATGGAAGCTTTAGTAATAGAATCTAAAGCTAAAATAGCAATATTTTAGCAATAGAAATGTGGAAGATGTTAGCAATAGCAATATGGAAGCTTTAGCAATAGAAACTAAAGCTAAAATAGCAATATTTTGGCAATAGCAATATGAGAGCGTTAACAATAGAAACTAATGCTAAAATAGCAATATTTTAGCAACAGAAATGTGGAATATGTTAGCAATAGCAATATGGAAGCTTTAACAATAGAAACTAAAGCTAAAATAGCAATATTTTAGCAATAGAAATGTGGAAGATGTTAGCAAGAGCAATATGGAAGCTTTAACGATAGAAACTAAAGCTAAAATAGCAATATTTTGGCAATAGCAATATGAGAGCGTTAGCAATAGAAACTAAAGCTAAAATAGCAATATTTTAGCAATAAAAATATTGGAGATGTTAGCAATAGCAATATGGAAGCTTTAGCAATAGAAACTAAAGCTAAAATAGCAATATTTTAGCAACAGAAATATTGGAGATGTTAGCAATGGCAATATGGAAGCGTTAACAATAGAAACTGAAGCTAAAATATTGCTATTTTAGCAATAGCAATATAGAAGACGTTATCAATAGAAACTAAAACCAAAGTATTGCTATTTTAGCAATAGAAAATATTGCTAAAATATTACTATTCAGTAATATTTCTAGCTTCTATCTCCAACGTCCAAGAAACAACACAGTGCAAAGAACCAAGTTTCAAAGCCCCACAGAAGTAAATTCCAAACATAAAATCAGCTTCAGTACAGATAAAACTGATCTCCAACTCTTAAAAAACGAGATCAATCACATATGTAAACAAACTAACAATAGACAACGCGATGGCGACTCAAAGTGTCGAGCGCTAAGGGTTGTTTCTCCACTTTCCAGCGCGGAACACAAAAAGAACGATCAATTTCGAGTATCATTCCGAGATTCGTGCAAACATCGCGCGAAACTTTGCGATACGAATGTTTCACGAGTTCGAAAGTACGTCTGAAAAGTAAACAGAGAAACCCTCGACTGGTTTTCCCCTCTGTTTTAACGACAAGGAAACGTACGGTCGCGCGAATACATTAAGTCGAAGCACCATGGAAACAGATTTTAATCTAGCCAGGAATCGTAGACAGAAATTTATCATCGTTACACCCGTTATTTCATATCCGGATTATTATAAACGTAATTGATGCGCGTTCATTAACTCGCCAACGATAATTTACATTCCTAGATCCTGATCGCGTTGCAGAAGACGCAACCCTTTAATAGAGTGTGGCGTCTTCCTTCTGCTTTCTTTTCGACGATCGCGTTTAATGGGAACCCGTTCGATCGGTCTCGTTCAAAAATTTGTCCTACGCATCCTCGAGACGAATTAACCTTCGCGTGTTTTTCTGAACTCCGTCCTCTTCCGTGGATGAAACTATAGTCGCGTTGCAAAAAGTTAATCGACGCTGATCGAGTGTAATTAACGCATTGTTCAATGCAAATTTGTTGAACAAATTGTTGATGGACAACAATTTGTTCATGGCAAATTTAATGGCAAAGTGTTGCTAAAGCGCGAATCACGAAAAATTTGAAAAGTTGCGTTGCGTTAAGTTCAGTTGAAATTTCTAAAAGTTTTTATGCGAGATATTTTTAGATAAGATGAGAAAAATTAGTTCTGTTCTTTGATCCTTTGCGCTTCTTTGTCGAGTGTGAGTCGAGATCGCTGAATAAAAAGAAGAAATAAATGTAAATTGCAACAAAGGTTTAGAGTTGCAGAACTGTGCTGCAACTCTATGACAACTTTTTTAAGTAAATTTCAAATAAAATACTTAAAATAGTAGAGAGTTGTTGGCAAATAAACTAAAATTCGAAGTGCAAGGGGTTAATGGGACCAAAGATCGAAAAAAAGGTTTTCGCGCGAAAGGGTGAAATTGAAAGATCTGAGTTGGAATAAAAAATTGTGAAAATCGCGAAATTTCTGATATCTCGATCGAACCAAGCGAATTTGTGCTCGTTCGATGAGTGATGTGGACCATTAAGCAATATTTTAGCAATGTTTTAGCAATAGAAACTAATTCCAAATGGCAACATTTTAGCAATTGAAACTATTACTAAAATAGCAATATTTTAGCAATAGAAACTATGACTGAAATAGCAATATTTTAGCAATAGAAACTATGACTGAAATAGCAATACTTTAGCAACAGAAACTATTACTAAAATAGCAATATTTTAGCAACAGAAACTATTAAAAAATAGCAATATTTTAGCATTGTTTTAGCAATAGAAGCTATTCTCAAAATAGCAATATTTTAGCAATGTTTTAGTAATAGAAACTAATCCCAAAAAGCAACATTTTAGCAATAGAAACTATTACCAAAATAGCAATATTTTAGTAATAGTATCTATGACTGAAATAGCAATATTTTAGCAATAGAAACTATGACTGAAATAGCAATACTTTAGCAACAGAAACTATTACTAAAATAGCAATATTTTAGCAGCAGAAACTATTAAAAAATAGCAATATTTTAGCATTGTTTTAGCAATAGAAGTTCTTCTCAAAATAGCAATATTTTAGCAATATTTTAGCAACAGAAACTATTACTAAAATAGAAATATTTTAGCAATAGAAACTATGACTAAAATAGCAATATTTTAGCAATATTTTAGCAATAGAAACTATCCCCAAAATAGCAATATTTTAGCATTGTTTTAGCAATAGAAGCTATTCTCAAAATAGCAATATTTTAGCAATGTTTTAGTAATAGAAACTAATCCCAAAAAGCAACATTTTAGCAATAGAAACTATTACCAAAATAGCAATATTTTAGTAATAGAATCTATGACTGAAATAGCAATATTTTAGCAATATAAACTATGACTGAAATAGCAATACTTTAGCAACAGAAACTATTACTAAAATAGCAATATTTTAGCAGCAGAAACTATTAAAAAATAGCAATATTTTAGCATTGTTTTAGCAATAGAAGTTCTTCTCAAAATAGTAATATTTTAGCAATATTTTAGCAATATTTTAGCAATATTTTAGCAATAGAAACTATCCCCAAAATAGTAATATTTTAGCATTGTTTTAGCAATAGAAGTTCTTCTCAAAATAGCAATATTTTAGCAATATTTTAGCAACAGAAACTATTACTAAAATATAAATATTTTAGCAATAGAAACTATGACTAAAATAGCAATATTTTAGCAATAGAAACTATGACTAAAATAGCAATATTTTAGCAACAGTGGAGTGCAAAGTGTTAATTTTCAACGAAGCAAGACAATTAACCCTTTACGCTCCTTTGTCGAGTGTAACTCGATATCGCTAAATAAGAAAAAGAAACAAATATAAATTATAACAACGTTGTTTTAGAGTTTGCAAGTAGCAGTCGAAGATCTGTGCTGCAACTGACAACTTTTTCAAGTAAATTTCAAACAAAACACTTGAAATAGTAGAAAATTGTTGTCAACTAAACTACTAATTTGAAAAATAATTCAGAGTGCAAAGGGTTAACACATTCACTGCCAATCACGCGCCAGCACGCGATGTGGAGCAATGTCTTAGTACTCTGCACTCTTTTCTTGATAATTACAGTCTTTGTACTATCGTAACAATTGTAAAACACACGCAAGAAGCAAAGCTTCAGAACACAAAGTATCCAAAAATTGGTCCAACAACGAAATTGTTAAAATAAAATCCTGGCGCCCAGAGCAAAATGCTCTAAATTTTCCTGGCAGCGAATGAATTAACCATTTGCACTCCTCTGTCGAGTGTGACTCAGCAAATAAACAAAAGAAACAACTATGTTCCATAAATATAAATTGCAACATAGTTCGAGAGCTATATTTAATAGAATTAGTAAACAAAATTGTGTAAACAAATGCTGCACAGAGTTGTTGGCAACAGAATTGAAAAATAATTCAAAATACAAAGGGTTAAGAGACTGTTAGTGTTAGTTAACTCATTTTAAATAAAGAATCGTCAAAACAGAGTACAGAGAACTAAATTGTAAAACAAACTTGTTTACAAATGCGGTTGCACAGCTGTTTCATTGAAATAAACTTCAAAGAGTAGAAAGTTGTTGGCAACAAAATTGAAAAATAATTCAGAGTGAAGAGGGTTAAGTAATAATTACTTTCGCTTCCTTTTTCGCAAAATTACGAATTCCAATATTATTATGCTCGTCCAACGAGACTCTCGCTTGCGATATGTTAAAAACAAAACGTGTTTTCGAGCGAGCTTATCTCATCTAATTAAAATTGGAAGCGTTCCGCGCTAGATTTTCCTTTTTTCTCTCGTTCTGGCTCAATTAATCGCGGTATAAATTAACGAGAGACTCGTTCCAGCGGATACGAGGAAAGAATCGCGTTTCTTTAAACCTTCTTCATTAACACAACGCGACCCACGTGGTAGCGGAAGTTCTCAGGCGAACAATTCGATGTTTTCAAAATATGCATCGCTTGATTATCCTCTGGTTATTAGGTTCGCCTATCGCGAAGAGCATGCATCGCATTTCTACAACCGCAGTCCGCAAGTTCTTTATTTTACTCGCTTTCAGAACGTTCTGACATTTCAAACAGAGGATTTGAGAAGCAATTCTGAGAACCAAGAGAGTGAAGAAAAAAAATATGGACGATAAAATCGCCTTGGAATCTTTATTTTTGAAAGAAATAAGTTTAAAGAATTTGTCTGCGATGATTTGAGAAGCAATTCTTGAACGAAGAGAGTGAAGAAAAAGAATATGGATGATAAAATCGCCTTGGAATCTTTATTTTTGAAAGAAATAAGTTTTAAAAATTTGTCTGCGATGATTTGAGAAGCAATTCTGAGAACCAAGAGAGTGAAGAAAAAAAATGTGGACGATAAAATCGCCTTGGAATCTTTATTTTTGGAAGAAATAAGTTTACAAAATTTGTGTGTGATGATTTGAGAAGTAATTTTTGAACGAAGAGAGTGAAGAAAAAGAATATGGACGATAAAATCGCCTTGCAATCTTTATTTTTGAAAGAAATAAGTTTTAAAAATTTGTCTGCGATGATTTGAGAAGCAATTCTTGAACGAAGAGAGTGAAGAAAAAAAATATGGATGACAAAATTGCCTTGGAATCTTTATTTTTGAAAGAAATAAGTTTAAAAATTTGTCTGCGATGATTTGACAAGTAATTCTTGAACGAAGAGAGTGAAGAAAAAGAATATGGATGATAAAATCGCCTTGGAATCTTTATTTTTGGAAGAAATAAGTTTAAAGAATTTGTCTGCGATGATTTGAGAAGTAATTTTTGAACGAATAGAGTGAAGAAAAAGAATATGGACGATAAAATCGCCTTGCAATCTTTATTTTTGAAAGAAATAGGTTTAAAAAAATTTTCTGCGATGTGTTTTGGTGAGGCAAGCTCCAATTTTGGGTTAGATGGTTTATGAATCTGTATTATGGATTTTTGAAATTGATTTTCTTTGAAATGAAGCTTTAATCCTTTGTATTTCTTTTTTAAATGTGATTTGACGTCAGTAAATGAAAAAAAGAGACAAATTTGAGTTTTATAAATGTAAATTGTAACAAAGTTTCAGAGATCTATTTAATATAATTAGTGAAGAAAATTGTTTACAAGTGGAAACTGTCTTTTGAAGTAAATTTCAAATAAAACTTCATCAGTAAATGAAAAAAAAAGAAACAATTATAAATTACAACAAAGTTTTAGAGCTATATTTAGTATAATTAGTGAAGAAAATTGTTTACAAGTAGAAACTGTCTTTTAAAGTAAATTTCAAATAAAACTTCATCAGTAAATGAAAAAAAAAGAAACAATTATAAATTACAACAAAGTTTTAGAGCTATATTTAGTATAATTAATAAAGAAAATTGTTTACAAGTAGAAACTGTTCTCTGAAGCAAATTTCAAATAAAACTTCATCAGTAAATAAAAAGAAAGTAACAAATATAAATTACAACAAAGTTCCAAAGCTCTATTTAATAAAATTAGTAAAGAAAATTGTTTACAAGTAGAAATTGTCCTCTGAAACAAATTTCAAATAAAACTTTATCAGTAAATAAAAAAAAGAAACAAATATAAATTACAACAAAGTTCCAAAGCTCTATTTAATAAAATTAATCAAGCAAATTATTTACAAATGGCAGTCGAGAAACTATCCTTTGAAGCAAATTTCAAATAAAACAGAGAACTATTGCCAACAGAATTGAAAAATAATACAGAGTACAGATTTAGAGAATTAATTTTGCAATTCTTGATTCTGCTTTTACTTTAGTCTTCTCAATCGACTCTGAAAAACGTTTCACAGATCTGATCGAACGCAGTCGATGAATGGCAACACCGATCAAGTGTTATCGAATAATTCATTATTTGCGCATAATTATCGACTCGAGTTGATCGAGATATCTGGGTAAAGAAGGTAGTGCGACGTATTTCTCCTCGAATAAAATCGCATTACCACTTTCTACGACCGTTTAATCGGCACGATCGTTATCTCCCGTTCTTCTGTTTGTAATTATAAGCAGCGCAAAAAGGGGGCAATTAATATTCGTTCGTTAGTGGGAACGTAACTGAGTGGAATTCCGACCTAATACAGCGTGTACGAGTTTGTACAAGGTGAGTCACGCAACATCTCGGTGTGATAACTCGTTGATTCGATCGAAAAACGTTTTACACGCAACACAATGGCTGCAACAAGCGTCACGCACCGCCTGCATCTTATAATGGTTTTTACAATCGATTAAAAGTGCCATTAATTGAAAAGAAACGCGACGCACTTCAACTTAATTAACGCCAATCTTATCGCGACGATTCGAACGCACCTTTTTCTAACTTTCCGTCAGATGCTTTTTAAGATAACAGCGTGACGTCGTAATTGTACTCCGCGAAACTCGTAAAATCAATCAACTTCTGCTTCTCGATGCCGTGAATTACGTCGAATATTGATTACGCAAATAACACGGTTACGATCAACGCGTTTCCATCTTGTTTCACAAACACGCGAACTCGTTTTCCGCTCTGAACAGCGTCCACTGAGATCGATCGATACTTTATGTACACCCTGTGCGTTAATCACGAAGCGATGTTTTAATACGCGATAGAACCGATCGAACGAGTTTCAACGAGAGCTCCCGCGATCGTTCGCTCTCGAAGCCCTTTCCGGGATCTCGATCTGGCTCTCGACGCGGTTTCGCCTCTGTTTCCGCCATTTAACCCTTTGCACTCGACTACTTTTGTGGTCGTACATCATCTTCTCTGTCCCTAATTTCTTCACGAATACAATCGACTCGTTTTGCAACAGTTGAAAATCAATTTCACCCTCGCTCGAGCTAATTTCACCTTTGAAATTCATTTTTCTGGGGTTTCGGAACTTCAAATCAGTCGATAAAGAACTTGAAAGTCGCTTGATGAAACGCAATGGCGACTGAGAGTCGCACCTCGAGCGCAAAGGGTTAACCCTTTTTGGGATAGATGGGATGTAGGAATTGATTAGTGATTGAACTTATTGTATAGCAGCTTTTTGAGAAATGCGGATTTTTTTCGAGTTTTCTGTTGAAATGGAAATTTTGTATTGCTGGGAGACGTTAGTAATAGAAACTATTGATTAAATATTGGTCAAAGATTGCTAAAATATTGCTAAGCTATTGCTGTTTTAGCAATAGAAATTATTGCTGAAATATTGATATCTCATATCTCAACCACTGTTCAAATATTGCTAAAATATTGCTGAACTATTGCTGTTTTAACTATAAAAACTATTGCTAGAATATTGCTATCTTAGTTATAGAAACTATTGCTAAAATATTGCTATCTCAATCGTAGAAACTATTGCTAAAATATTGCTATCTCAGTCATAGACATTAAAACTAAAATAGCAATATTTTGGCAAAAGAAATGTGGGAGATGTTAGCAATAACAATATGGGAGACGTCAGCAATAGAAATTAAAGCTAAAATAGCAATATTCTAGCAATAGTAATATAGGAGCGTTAGCAATAGAAAGTAAAGCTAAAATAGCAATATTTCAGCAATAAAAATATTGGAGATGTTAGCAATAGCAATATGGAAGTTTTAGCAATAGAAACTAAAGCTAAAATAGCAATATTTGAGCAATAGAGATGTGGAATATGTTAGCAATAGCAATATGGAAGCTTTAACAATAGAAACTAAAGCTAAAAGAGCAATATTTTAGCAATAGAAATGTGGGAGATCTCAGCAATAGCAATATGGAACCTTTAGTAATAGAAACTAAAGCTAAAATAGCAATATTTTTGCAATTGAGATGTGGAATATGTTAGCAAAAGCAATATGAGAGCGTTAGTAATAGAAACTAAAGCTAAAATAGCAATATTTTAGCAATAGAAATGTGGGAGATCTCAGCAATAGCAATATGGAACCTTTAGTAATAGAAACTAAAGCTAAAATAGCAATATTTTAGCAAAAGAAATGTGGGAGATCTCAGCAATAGCAATATGGAACCTTTAGTAATAGAAACTAAAGCTAAAATAGCAATATTTTTGCAATTGAGATGTGGAATATGTTAGCAAAAGCAATATGAGAGCGTTAGTAATAGAAACTAAAGCTAAAATAGCAATATTTTAGCAATAGAAATGTGGGAGATCTCAGCAATAGCAATATGGAACCTTTAGTAATAGAAACTAAAGCTAAAATAGCAATATTTTTGCAATTGAGATGTGGAATATGTTAGCAAAAGCAATATGAGAGCGTTAGTAATAGAAACTAAAGCTAAAATAGCAATATTTTAGCAATAGAAATGTGGGAGATCTCAGCAATAGCAATATGGAACCTTTAGTAATAGAAACTAAAGCTAAAATAGCAATATTTTAGCAAAAGAAATGTGGGAGATCTCAGCAATAGCAATATGGAACCTTTAGTAATAGAAACTAAAGCTAAAATAGCAATATTTTTGCAATTGAGATGTGGAATATGTTAGCAAAAGCAATATGAGAGCGTTAGTAATAGAAACTAAAGCTAAAATAGCAATATTTTAGCAATAGAAATGTGGGAGATCTCAGCAATAGCAATATGGAACCTTTAGTAATAGAAACTAAAGCTAAAATAGCAATATTTTAGCAAAAGAAATGTGGGAGATCTCAGCAATTGCAATATGGAACCTTTAGTAATAGAAACTTTTGCTAAAATATTGCTATTTTAGCAAAAGAAATGTGGGAGATCTCAGCAATAGCAATATGGAATCTTTAGTAATAGAAACTAAAGCTAAAATAGCAATATTTTGGCATTAGAAACATGAGAGCGTTAGTAATAGCACATAGAAGCTTTAGCATTAGAAATTAAAGCTAAAATAGCAATATTTTAGCAATAGCAATATGGGAGATGTTAGCAATAGCAATGTAAAAGCTTTAGTAATAGAAACTAAAGCTAAAATAGCAATATTTTAGCAATAGCAATAGAAAAGACATCATCAATAAAAACTATTACTAAAATATCAAAATTTTAGCAACATTTCTATCGAAATAGAATTTTTCCACTTCTAGAAAACATTAGCAATAAACCATTGCTACTTTAACAATAATCCCTATTGCTACTTTTACAAGTACAAAGAGTTAAATCTCAAGCATTAACCAACAACCCAACCAAATTAACTAATCTTAAAAAATACAAGAAAAAAAACAAGAAGAAAACCACACCTTCTACAATTATAAATAAATTGAACTCTTCAATCCCTCCAGCACCAAGTTACAACAACCAGCGTTCAACCAGTTCGAGGAGTCGAAGGAGTCAGTCCACTGCGTGGAACGTGGAACACGTTGCGGAACAAAATGTCCCGGGTGCGTATTTACGCAAATTGGTGCGTACGCTGGCTAATAAAATCATTGCGCTCGAGCAGAGAATCTACGGGCACGAAATCGAAGCACCGTTATCCGTCCGAGATGGACATCGAACGGCTGATTTACTCGGACCCGCAATGGAAATCGTCCCCATTATCGGTGAGTTTATTCGATACAAAGGAGGATCTGCATACGCGAGCGTGCAGCGTGCAAGGAGCACGACTTCTGTATAAGCGTACGATTTAAGTCGCCTTTTTTCGGCCACGATTTACGTTCCACTTATTTCCGCTAACGAGGAGTCTAAATAAGTTATCGTCGAAAGGGAAGAACCGTTCGAGAAAGAAGGACGTATGCGTTTGGACGACGATGAACAGGCTGCAACTGTTAACCCTTTGCACTGGGATTGCTGATATTTTAGCAATATTTCCAGCTTTTGTTGTCAGCGTCTAGTGAAAAGCAGAGTGCAAAGGGTTAAATTATCTTTTCTATGGCTAAAATAACACGGGTTGCTGCTATTTTAGCAATATTTCCAGCTTCTGGAAATAATGAATTCTATTTTCAACGTCTAGTAAGAAGCAGAGCGCAAAGGGTTAAATTATCTTTTCTATGTATAAAATAACAAGGCTTGCTGCTATTTTAGCAATATTTCCAGCTTCTATTATCAACGTCCAGTGAAAAGCAGAGTGCAAAGGGTTAAATTATCTTTTCTATGGCTAAAATAACACGGGTTGCTGCTATTTTAGCAATATTTCCAGTTTCTGGAAATAATGAATTCTATTTTCAACGTCTAGTAAGAAGCAGAGTGCAAAGTATTAAATTATCCTTTCTATGCCTAAAATAACACGAGACACTGACAATTCTAATATCAACCCTTTACGCTCCTTTCTCAAACGTGACTCCACATCGCTAAATGTAAAAGAGAAACAAACATAAATTACAACAAAGTTTTCGAATTGTTTTAGAGTTTACAAGTAGCAGTCGAGAAACTGTGCTTTTGAACTAAATTTCAACTAAATCTCAAATAAAACACTTGAAATAGTATTAAACTACTAAACTGAAAAATAATTCGTAGTGCAAAGTGTTGAGAAACCTCTCATCCAGAAAGTAAATTCCAAGTTTCTTCTAAACCATCGAGCTGAGAGGGTCGACTCAAGAATCTAAAGCTTCTTCACCTTCGTCTCTCGTTTCTCGACTGCTCAACCAGTTCTCGTCAAGTCAGAACTATTACTAGCCTAAACCTACATAGTTCGATACGTGAAATGTCCCTGACACGAATCGAAGCCGACAGAGTCGAAAATTTCACCGTATGATTAATTGATCGCCTACTGAAGGAGAATGCTTCCTATTCGCAGCGATGGAGAGCAAGATCGCGCAAGAAACGCCTAATTTATTATGTCTGCCTCGCTCTTGTATCACTAATTTCTTCAACGCAACGCCCTTTTTTTGTAACTCAATTTAATGGAATTTCGTTCGTTGCTTCATCGTACAAATAATAGAAATTATGTAACTTCAGTTCCAATATGTAGCTTGTTATGTGTTTGCGCAATCAGCACACGCCCACTGATACACGCTCAGCATCTCAAAATCTAATAATCGTCGTCTTCTCAAATCGATTCTGTGACGACTACGAGCGAGGAAAAGTTTTTTTACCTTAATTTCTTCAATATTTTTAGCAATATTTTAGCAATATTTTGACAATAGTTTCTACTCCTAAAATAGCAATATTTTAGCAATATTTTGGTTTCTATTTCTAAAATAGCAAATTTTAGCAATATTTTAGAAATATATTGTGGTAATAGTTTCTATTTCTAAAATAGCAATATTTTAGCAATGTTTTAGCAATATTTTAGCAATATTTTGGCAATAGTTTCTATTTCTAAAATAGCAATATTTTAGCAATATTTTAGCAATATTTTAGCAATATTTTGGCAATAGTTTCTACTCCTAAAATAACAATACTTTAACAATCTTTTAGCAATGGTTGCTATGACTAAAACAGCAATATTTTAGCAATAGAAATCACTGCTAAGATAGAAATCTTTGATCAATCTTTGAACAATATTTTAGCAATATTTTAGCAATAGTTTCCATTCCTAAAATAGCAATACTTTAACAATTCTTTAGCAATGGTTTCTATGACTAAAATAGCAATATTTTAGCAATATTTTAGAAATATATTGTGGCAATAGTTTCTATTTCTAAAATAGCAATATTTTAGCAATGTTTTAGCAATATTTTAGCAATATTTTGGCAATAGTTTCTATTTCTAAAATAGCAATATTTTAGCAATATTTTAGCAATATTTTAGCAATATTTTGGCAATAGTTTCTATTTCTAAAATAGCAATATTTTAGCAATATTTTAGCAATATTTTGGCAATAGTTTCTACTCCTAAAATAGCAATACTTTAACAATCTTTTAGCAATGGTTGCTATGACTAAAATAGCAATATTTTAGCAATAGAAACCACTGCTAAGATAGCAATCTTTAAGCAATCTTTGAACAATATTTTAGCAATATTTTAGCAATATTTTAGCAATAGTTTCTATTCCTAATATAGCAATACTTTAACAATCCTTTAGCAATGGTTTCTATGACTAAAACAGCAATATTTTAGCAATATTTTAGCAATATTTTGGTTTCTATTTCTAAAATAGCAACATTTTAGCAACTTTTTAGCAATATTTTAGCAATATTTTAGCAATATTTTGGCAATAGTTTCTACTCCTAAAATAGCAATACTTTAACAATCTTTTAGCAATGGTTGCTATGACTAAAATAACAATATTTTAGCAACAGAAACCACTGTTACGATAGCAATCTTTGAGCAATCTTTGAACAATATTTTAGCAATATTTCAGCAATAGTTTCTATTCCTAAAATAGCAATACTTTAACAATATTTTAGCAATAATTTCTATTACTAAATTAGCGATATTTTAGCAATAGTTTCTATTGCCAACGTCTCTCAGCAATACAAATTTTCCATTTCAATAAAAGACTCAAGTTTCCTCAAATGACATAAATAACTTTAATCACTAATCAATTCTAACGTCCCCTCAGAAGAGCCATCCGAGTGCAAAGACTTAAGAGAAAAGTGTCATTACATTTTTCACTGAAATGTATTCACATAAACTGATAAAAATAAACATTTGCGATCTAGGCGGATCCAAAATCTGTGCTCTCCATAAACAACCTAGTTGCAATAATTACACAAATATTTTATCATTCCTCTCTTCTTAAATGTCCAAAAAATGCAAACTCTGCTTTTGTTTAACCAAAATTAGAATCCTATCTTCTGCAGATCCCTCGATATTTCTATCACCAAACGTTCGTCTATTACACAACTGTTGAATGCCAACTCATTACTTGCCATAACCATAATCACTATCTTCGTAAATACGAATTCATCCCAAACAGTGACGTACTATTCCTTGCATCATCTCTAACCTTCGTCTCACCCTCGACTACTCCCTTCAAAACTATCCCTTCTCTCTTCACAAATCCCTTAAATACCAGAAAAACAATCAGACAGTTTCATATATTCAGAATTCTTCACGTAGCTTTTGAAATAAACCTATTTGGATCTAAAAAAAGTTCAGAATTCATCACATAGCTTTTGGAACAAACCTCTTTGGACCTAGAAAAAGCGTTTACTCGATTCCTTCGACTCTGTCAGACCCAGAATCCAACGCAACTACTACAGCAATCTCAGAAAGTGCTAACTGTACATTCGAACGACTCATTTCGCTAGTTATAAAGATACTCTGAGCGTGAACGTCTCGACTTTGAGAATCGTCAGAGATCGACAGTCCATTAGACGAATGTTCAGCTATCTGGAGTTAATATCATCGCAGCCAATTGACGGAGAACGTTCTAGTCGAAGCCTCTGAGTCCCACGGAGCCTCTCGCGATTATTATTCATGGCGTACGGATCGTGGAAGAATAATAAACTCGATTCCACGGTTTGTTTTTCCTCGCAGAAGGTTTTCATTGAAGAGAACAATGGCGCGTCAGAGTATATTCCGCGGTTGTGTACGCAACAAACAGGGAATAACAAGTCGGTGTAATCGTTCTCTGGAAGACGCGCGAGGCGATTTCCTATTAAAAAAAAAAAAGGGAGCATGGTATCCAATGTTCGCCTCGATTGGCGGAAAACTAACGATCTCTCGCTTCTTTCGCGACGAACGTAAACGCGTCCTTGATTTATCAACCCTTTGAGTCCCAGGGGATGTTGGAAAAACACTGTCGAAGAATCTTTTCTCTAAATTAGTACGAGAAGACTAAACGATATTTTGACAATAGAAAAAGATGAGAAGAATATTATTTTTGAAATTGAGTGTGAGTGGATGAATGAAAAGAAAGCACGTGATTATGTAAATGAAAAAATAGGTGGTTTAGTAAAGCTGTCAGAACGTAACTTGCGACAATTAAAAATTTAATTTGTGTGCAATGTAAATAAGGAATTCATCCAATATGTTTTGATAAACACTGATATAAGTGTTAGTATTCATTTAAATTGTTTGTTCGTAACACAAAAATATTTTTCATTTGTAATTCCTTATTTTATGAAATGCATTTGTATTGTTAAATATGCGTACTGTAAATTTATAAATATTTTAAGTTTTATTTGATAAAAATTATTGAGAAGATAACAATGAAATAGAAAATATTTTATTTTGTAATGTATCATTGCACTGTTATTGTAAAATGTATTGTTTACACTAAAAGAAAGAGCTGTGTGATTTAGTTACGTCAGTAAATCTAAGATCGCGACTTTGACAGTCGAAACACGCTCGAAATGCGCTGAGTTTTCTCGACAGAAAGTTTAAACAACTCGATCGTGCTGTTTGGGACTTAAATGGTTAACAAAATCCGTTGGCTGCGCGAAACTATGCGAGATTCGTGGCTTGCGAGCTCTTTCAGAGCCTCGACTCTGTCTGAATGAAATTGCTCGTCTCGTTAAGCCTTTTTTCGCGGACGAAAATGCATTAGAGGGATGATCGAGCCAGCCAGAACCAAGCAGAGTCGGCGCTCCCTTAAAGGGACGCGAGGAAGTCTAAACGAGATCCTGTCGTCGTCATCTTCGCGGAAATGTTCGAGAAATAAAGGACCTTAATGTCCTGGCGTGCGCGATAGACGTCTCGAGTAACATGCCATTTCATTGCGCGTATCGTTTCGAAGACACGGGAACCGATTCTTCTGGGGAACGTTGACCGCCATTGAAACGCGTCCGCGCGAATATTCGAATCGACGAGCTTCCGTGATCAAGCTGTCGCTTGATTAATCCATTTGCGCTTGGTTCTTCTTGGAAGTTGGGGATAGAAATGATCGCTAAAATAGTAATTTTTGGGGAATATTTTAACGATAGGAAGCATTGCTAAGATAGCAATCTTTGAGCAATGTTACTATTACTTGGTATTACTGAAATAGCAATATTTTAGCTTTAGTTTTTATTGTTAACGTCTCCCATATTGCTATTGCTAATATCTCCCACATTTCTATTGCTAATTTATTTAGCTTTGGTTTCTATTGCTAACGCTCCCAGCAATAGAAAATTCAATAGTTTCTATTTCTAAAATAGCAATATTTTAGCAATATTTTAGCAATATTTTGACAATAGAAATCACTGCTAAGATAGCAATCTTTGACCAATATTTTAGCAATAGAAACCTCTGCTAATATAGCAATCTTTGAGAAATATTTTAGCAATAGAAAGCATTTCTAAGATAGCAATTTTTGAGTAACTTTTCAGCAAAAGACACCACTGCTAAGATAGCAATCTTTGACCAATATTTTAGTAATAGAAAGCATTTCTAAGAAAGCAATCTTTGACCAATATTTTAGCAATAGAAAGCATTTCTAAGATAGCAATTTTTGAGTAATATTTCAGCAAAAGAAACCACTGCTAAGATAGCAATCTTTGAGCGATATTTTAGTAATAGACAGCATTTCTAAGAAAGCAATCTTTGACCAATATTTTAGCAATAGAAAGCATTTCTAAGATAGAAATTTTTGAGTAATATTTCAGCAAAACAAACCACTGCTAATATAGCAATCTTTGAGCAGTATTTTAGTAATAGAAAGCATCTCTAAAATAGCAATTTTTGAGCAATAGTTTCGCGATGAAACCACTGCTAAGGTAGCAATCTTTGAGCAATGTTTTAGCAACCTTTGAGCAATGTTTTAGCAGTAGTTTCTATTGTCAAAATAGTAATATTTTAGCAATATTTCACCAATAGAAGCCACTGCTAAGGTAGCAATCTTGGAGCAATGTTTTAGCAATCTTTGAGCAATGTTTTAGCAATAGAAACTATAGTTAAGAGAGCAATCTTTGAGCAATATTTTAGCAATAGAAACTATCGTTAAAAGAGCAATCTTTGAGCAATATTTTAGCAATAGAAACTATAGTTAAGAGAGCAATCTTTGAGCAATATTTTAGCAATAGAAACCTTTGCTAAAATAGCAACCTTTGACCAATATTTTAGCAATAAAAATCACTGCTAAAATAGCAATCTCTGACCAATATTATCACAATAGAAAGCATTTCTAAAATACCAATCTTTGACCAATATTTCCCTCCCATCAATAAAAAAACATCCATTTCAATAGAAACCTCAACGAAAACACATTTCTCCAAAAGCTACCACAAAATAACTTAACCTCCTTCATCACTAATCAATGCTGGTGTCCCTCGAAGCGAACATCCAAGCGCAAACAATCAACTCGCTCACCCGTCATTAAAGATAAGAGCAGAGGGATAACGATTAATGGAGACGTTACCTGGATTGTCTCAGAGTGGCGCACGTGTCCCGCGTTCAACTGTCCCGATGCATGTCTCGAGGCGCACATCCAGGTTATTCATTCGCGAACAAATACAAAATCGATGGTCATCGTCGTCGAATTTCGCGCAGAACCGCCGCGAGCTCCGTCGACCCGTCACCAGAGAGACAGAGAACAGACATTCGTCCACGCGATCCTCGCTTCGTGACGACCGGAGGTTTACTGACACCGGCGCCTCCACCTGCTCGTAATGTAAGCCAGGCTTCAGAGTTTATCCTGCGATGCGTCAAGTAGAGGGGCAGAAAGGACAAACTCGCGGAGCGTGTGCTGCTCGACCGTTTTCTCGCCGCGTGCATGCGAAATAACCGCTGGACGGACAGCCACCAGTTGCAGAACTAGCTCTCGCGACCATCCTCTTTGGTGACGCAAAACGACTGCAACAGTTATCGCGCGGTTCCGGCGTCGTCGCGGGTATTCAACCCGCGAGCAGGAAGTCGCGTCGCGTCGAGCTCGTCTTCAACAAGTTCTTGGTTTCTGCCGCGTTTTCTGCCGCCAGATGGAATAATCGATGGATTTGTTATTAACGAATCGGGTGACTAAAGGTTGCTTCGAGGAAGTTTTAAAGGAAACTGACGCGTCACTGTTGTCGAGACGAAGAAGTTTTATCAACAGATCTGGAATTTTAAAGTTATGTAGACAATTGGGTTTTTGTTTTGGAGTTTTTTGAGTTCTGAGGCTGGAATTTTGTAGGAAAGTGGTAATTGTTAAATAGTAAGGTAGATTTGTAGAAACGGAGGCGAATTTCATTCAAAAGTTTCGCATAAACGATTGTTTAGTACGAAATATCGCCATTAGAAGTCGCGTATTACTGCGTATTGATTAGATAGAGGAGATGGTGAAGTAGGTCTCCAAGATACCGACTGAGAGAATCGATATTTAATTGCGATAATTTTGATGATAATATTACAGACGATGTATAAAATGAACGAAGCAACTATTAACTATGTATTTCTGTGTCCTATGATTAAAAAACTTTGAAATCATTATATGATTCTAGTGTCACTCGCAATGTTATCGACTCACCATATATTTAAATTAATTCTCTATCGAGGATAACTCATAAACAGTGTAACAAATAAACAAATAAATTTAACTAAGTCACAAAAAGCTATCGAAAAAATAGATGGTATTCTTGTTATTACGAACAGATTTAAAATCATTATTACAGTTAATAATGTTTACATTTAACACTTATGATAGTTTTATGAAGTAAACAAGCTACTAAAATGGATGGTATTGGATTTATAGATATTTGTTATATCATTACTAAGATTGAGAATAAATTTTATAGAATTATTGTAATAATAGTATAAAAACAAAACATTTCTCTGAAATTAATTGGAAATTTATTATCATAAACTACCACAACTTTGTACTTTTTCTACGTTTCAACTATGCAAACTCTTTTTATTGATTATGTGAAACTAAGTTGAAATAATATGGACTAAAATATTATAAAGAAAGTAGAAATGATTTACCACGACATGGTAAAGACCTATTTTATCAGCTATGGGTAATAAAAGTGGAGGCAACTTTTAAATATCGATATCTATCACCTACTGTAGTTAGACTTGAAAAAATTCTAGTTTATTTTAGTTTAAATAAATCTATCCTATGGCAGCAATTTGTTTATATTATTTTTTATATAATTTGTAATTGCATCATGTCGCCATGATGCGATTAATAATTATATATTAAATAATATGTTATCCAGGTCTCACCACGTGGAGGTTGCTGCGAATCGAGACCCACCCTAATTATCTACCATCCACCCTCTTTTTAAACAAATTTTCACTGAACAAAATCTCCTTTTAACGTACATTTGCAACACAACATATATATGTTGAGTAAATTAAAGTTATTCGACATTTGTTTACTAATAACAATAAGTAGGTCAAGTAACAAGATTTCTCTTATGAAAAACTCACTAATTACTGTTAATTTGATCATTTTGACGAATAATTATGTTATAAGAGCATATACATACCTCTGATTTAAATAGAAATTATGTACTACCAAAGTATATAACTGAGAGCATGTATATGTATATGCAGTAACGTATGAGCAACTATAATACGAAAAAATCGATCATTTTCGATGAATAATTATGTTATAACAGCATATATATACTATTGACTTACATAGAAACTATGTATAATCCTATGTAATACCAAAGTATATACCTAGGAGCATATATTTACTACATAAACGCAAAAATTAGTAAATTATAAGCAATTGTAATGTAAAAACCCCCACCCCTAATGGTGGGGGTGATCAGTCAACCATATCGAAGTCCTTGATAACCCACGCTCAGAGTCGAGGACCTTCAGTCCTTCCGCGGTCGCGACTCTAATCGGGTGTTGACTTGACCTTTGGAGATGGCCTTGACCACTGGCGTTGGACTGGATGGAGGACCATGGCTGCTGGTGGAGGATCTTGACTGATGGTGGAGGACCAAGGATGTTGATGGAGGATCTTGACTGATGGTGGAGGACCATGGCTGTTGATGGAGAACCATGGCTGCTGGTGGAGAACCATGGCTGCTGGTGGAGGACAACGTTGCGGTTGCTGATCTTCACAATGGCGGGTGTCTATGCGGTGGACGCTGGTGGAGGATGATGCAGAGTATGCTGATTGCTGATGATGTCTGCTGATTCCTGATGACGTCAGCTGTCTACTGGCTGGTGAGTCATTATATAAACAATTTTTTTATGGTGGTGGGAATAAATACGTTCGTTCTACGATTCGAACGATCACAAGGGTGATCCATTAGCACCCTTTGCTGGGTGCTAGCCCCACATCTGTCCTTCTTTCGCGTATTATATATATATATTAGACGCGATACGAATTTAATTTGGATTACTTTCGCGATTTAAAGTATACTTTCGATTATTCGGGCTGATTATGGGGAAATCTGCTACGGATAATGGATAAAGCTATGTTTTTTAGTTTATATTAATATTTTAACGCATTTTAATAGTTAATATTTATTATTTAATACTCAATATTTAATTATAAAGTCTGTAATATTGGTTTATTCGATTGAATCTCTTAATGATTCCTTAATATCAGTTCGAATTTAAAATAAATGCACTATTTTCTTTTTATAATTAAATTTATGCACGGATAATCGAGAGTATACTGTAATTCGTATAAATTACATATTGCGAAATCACTTTCGATCAAAAAAAATCGAGAGCTACCTTCTCTACGTATTGTTATGTGGAGTTTAAATGGTTCGTAGTTCTTGGAGAACCATAATTAAATAATAGACAACTAAAGTTCGCTACTTTTACTATATTTTTCTAATTATATTGAAAATATCGCGACGACAATTATTAGCTGATACTCATCGATAGAAATATTGCTCGTTCCTGATTAAATAGACAATAGTGTTTCTGTTTTACGATCATTTACTGATCGTTATTATCTCTCTTAATTAATCCCCAAACTGCGTACCCATCTGTTAACTTATACACGAGTATACACAAACCTTTGATTTTTGATTTCGTTATAAATAACAAATTAGTTACACGATTAATTACTTATACCTGATGAAACGTGCTACCAATTATTTTTTTTTTATTGAAAAATAGTAGAATAAAATCTCCAACGCCCAAATTGAGTGTAAAATGGAAGGGTGGTTGGGATTGGGCTTGGGTAGGTCTCTGCGTGGTCGTCTTCAATGGCGGAAGTGACCACGCAGAGACCTTGTTTCTTGGTAAGGTTTTTTAAGAGACCGGTCTCACGAAAACGATGCCAAGTCTGTCGTTAGTTTTAAGTAATTTCTAATCTATTTCATAATTGCCTTGTTTCTTTCTTTCGAGGAGTCGTGACTTCGTTCTTTTCTTTTTTGTGGCACTGTGCTTCTGTGCTTCTCTGCTTCTCTGTTTCTGTGATTCTCTGCTTCTCTGCTTCTATGCTTCTCTACTTCTGTGATTCTCTGCTTCTCTGCCTCTGTGCTTCTCTGCTTTTCTGCTTCTGTGCTTCTCTACGTCTCTGATTCTGTGCTTCTCTGCTTCTGTGCTTCTCTGTTTCTGTGCTTCTCTGTTTCTGTGCTTCTCTGCTTCTCTGCTTCTGTGATTCTCTGCTTCTCTGCCTCTGTGCTTCTCTGTTTCTCTGCTTCTCTGCTTCTGTGATTCTCTGCTTCTCTGCCTCTCTGCTTCTGTGATTCTCTGCTTCTCTGCCTCTGTGCTTCTCTGCTTCTCTGCCTCTGTACTTCTCTGCTTCTCTGCCTCTGTGCTTCTCTGCTTTTCTGCTTCTGTGCTTCTCTGTTTCTGTGATTCTCTGATTCTGTGCTTCTCTGCTTCTGTGCTTCTCCGCTTCTGTGCTTCTGTGCTTCTCTGCTTCTCTGCTTCTCTGCTTCTCTGCTTCTGTGCTTCTCTGCTTCTGTGCTTCTCTGATTCTGTGCTTTTCTGCTTCTCTGCTTCTGTGATTCTATGTCAAATTCTATGTAATTGGAAGGGTGGTTGTGACTTGGCTTGAGTTAGATCCCTGCGTGGTCGTCTTCGATCTCTGCAAAGAGATCGTAAATTTGTAATGGAGGGTGGATGAAGTTATGGTTCTAGGAATGGATCTCTGAGTAGTCACTATTATAAAAAAATATTCAGGGAATTGTTTAAACAATCTGGCATAATCTATGGGGTTCTGACTCTCTTTTTCTTGCTCTCCTTCTTTCTCTCTCTCTCTGCTCATCTCTATGGTGTCTTCTCTTGATCGATGGTTGACTCTTGATTTCGATAAATAATTTGAACAACGAAAAATTCTATTCTGCAGTCGTATTCTCTTTAAATTTGGAAATGAGAGAATGATATTGTCGATGAACACAGCGTTGGAGGTATGGAATCGCTATGGTATTGTTTTACGTCAAAAGATTTCCGTTTCCACGTTTTCCAAGGTTCTTTCCAATTGCTTCACGCAAAGGGGCTATATGAAATTATTATCGAGAATGATTATTAATAGAATCTCGAAATTTGACGTATTTTCTCCGTTCTTGCCAAAAATTCAATGGTTCTGAGTCGAATTTCCATGACTTTATAACTTTGTCGAAATAATTCCCCTAATCCTTTCTATTTCCTTTATACTATTCAATTTCTATGATTATTATAATAAAATTGTCATGATTATTGTAATTTAATTATTATAATTACTGTACCAAAATTTGTATATGTATTCTACTGATTATTGTAATAAAATTGTACGAAAATACATTCTTCTTACTCAGAGCGAAGCACCCATTTTAATTTGTTCTGTTTAATTTCGAATCGTTTTAAAATAGAGTAATAGAATTTAGAGTGTCATTTTGTATTGCTTTTTATGGAACACTTTAACTTTTCTAAAGTACAATCATCGTAAAATCATTTTATAATAATGTTTCACTCTGAATAAGAAAATGTGTTTCATTTCGCGATTCGTCAAGTCCATACTACAGTTTCTATAAATCTTTGATAGATTTTGGAAAATGTATCATGGATCCTGGTTTTTTAATTGAAGTAGAGTCAGATCTTGGTACCTTCTGTAACAAGATCATAATTATCTAATGGAGGGTGGATGGGATTAGGGTTTAGGGGTGGGTCCCTGCGTAGTCACCTCCACGTGGTGGACCTGGGCCCTTGGTAACGTTTTCGAGAGATTTTCTTCTCGAAAACGATATCATGCTAAGGACTACGCGCGTAGAAATAAGTATAATTGTAAACTTGTCGCTAGAACTACCAAGCAAGTTAAAAGATCGTAGTTCGTAGCTTCTAATAGAGATAGATAGATTTTTTAGTTGTACAAAGATTTCATAGATTCACTTTTAATCAATTTTTTATTATTTTATTAACTTTGCAAGAGGTTAGAATAATTTAATCACTGGTACTTCTAGCATCGAGTGTTTTGCAGTGCAATTGAAATTTCCAAGTCCTTTTCAGGACTTTGAAACTTTGAATTGGATTGCGAATAGTTTCGTTTAAGTTAATTATTGCGATCCTATTTGTACATTCATGTAATGTAATTTTAATAAGATAATCATCCTCTTTTATCCTGAATTCCCTCACTTTTATTATTTATTATACCTGGTCCCTTCTATTTCTATCTCTTTATGGTGTTCCCTTGGTGGAGGGTCGTTTGTTGGTTCGACGTTTGGTGGTTTGATGTTTGGTGGTTCGACATTTGATGGTTCGACGTTTAATGGTTCGACGTTTGATGGTTCGACGTTTGATGGTTCGACGTTTGATGGTTCGACGTTTGATGGTTCGACGTTTGATGGTTCGACGTTTGATGGTTCGACGTTTGATGGTTCGACGTTTGATGGTTCGACGTTTGATGGTTCGACGTTTGATGGTTCGACGTTTGATGGTTCGACGTTTGATGGTTGGAAATTCGCTTAATTTCCACTTTGTTCTCATTTATTTTAATCCCTTCACTCGCCGCTGGATCGCCGCTGGATCGCCGCTGGATCGCCGCTGGACCACCGTTGGATGCGTGCGTTACTAGTCATAACTACTTACCCATAGTACATCTCTGTAATTCAATTGTAATCATATTGTAAAGAGATACATTTTCTTATCCGAAGAGAGAACCAACCACCCCTTTGTCTCTCAACCCTCGTTCATCAAGACAGAACTTTTAACTGTTCTCTCGAGCGCTCTAATCTCGTGCTTCCCAAGATTCGCTTCACGTATTCGCTTCACTATTCCCTTCACTATTCCCTTCACCTATTCCCTTCACCTTTTCGCTCGAAATTAGATTTTAATCGCCACGCAGTGAGACAGTCGGGACTCAATCAAACCGATGCGTGTTTGTCGTGCCCACCTGGATTTCCACGGGTTCAACCATGGACGCGCTCACGATGGAGCGTTCTGAGTGGTTCCCAACCCGTGGCGCTGGGGTCTGACCTTTGTAAGACGGATTCGGGCGGTTCCACGAGGTTCGTCTTCATCGCAGAGCAATCCTAGAGTTGGGCCTCGTTGGGGTTCAGATGGACATCTCACTCACAGTCGGGGAGAGCGTGGTTGCGATTGTTTCGACGTAAGACGTGGCATGAAACTTGCTCGCGATTCGCGATTCGCGTCGGGTTCGGTTCGCCTAATGGCTAAAATGGAAGCACGAGGTTAGAATCGTTCGTTATTTTCGGTCGCGTCGCGAATTTTATCTCCATTTTTGCTTCAACTCGGTTTCTTTTCTTAACTTTAGCTTAATTTAACTTTGCTTTTTCTTTGATCGAGATTAGTATCAATTTTTTTTACAATACAGTGATAAAATTTAGAGTATCGTATCGTGGAACCTTTTGCGAGACACTTTCGCTTCTCGAAAGTGTAGTAGAGTCACTTTAGAGATTTCTCTTCGGATAAGACGATGGAATTTCTTGTTGTTTCTTTGGTAAAGTCCATACTGCAATTTCTAAGTATTTGATAGATTTTAGAAAATGTATTATGGATTTCGCGTGTATTAAATTCAAGTAGAGTCAGATCTTGGTACCTTCTGTAACGAGATCGTAAATATGTGATGGAGGGTGGATGGGATTAGGGAAATAGGGGTGGGTCCCTGCGTAGTCACCTCCACGTGGTGGACCTGGGCCCTTGGTAACGTTTTCGAGAGATTTTCTTCTCGAAAACGATATCAAGCTAAGGACTACGCGCGTAGACATAAGTATAATTGTAAACTTGATGCTGGAAGTACCAAAGTAGTCGAAAGATCATGATTCGTAACTTCTGATAGAGATAGATAGATTTTTCACTTGTACAAAGATTTCAAAAAGTCACTTTTAAGAATTCTCTATTATTTCATTGACTTCGCAAGAGATTAGAATAATTTAATAACTGGTATTTCTAGCATCGAGTCTTTTGCAGTACAAATTAAATTTTCCAAGTCCTTTTCAGGACCTTGAAACTTTAAATTGGACTGCTAATGGTTTAGTTTAAGTTAATTATTGCGATTATAGTTGTACATTCATGTAATGTAATTTTAATAAGATAATCATCCCCTTTTATCCCGATTTCCCTCACTTTTATTATTAATTATCCATGTTCACTTCTATTTTTCTATGGTGTCCCTTCAATGGGGGGTCGTTTGATTGTTCAATGTTTGATGGTTCGACGTTTGGTGGGTTGACGTTTGATGGTTTGACATTTGATGGTTTGATATTTGATGGTTTGATATTTGATGGTTGAGTTAGCTTAATTTCAGTACAAAGTACATCTTTGTAAAAATCCAGGTCCAGATTACCAATTACCTAATTTATCTACGTATCCCACAGTTCAAGAACTCCATCTATCCATCGTATCTTTTTATTGTTACTCATCATATATTACAGAATCCTCGAAACTAAAACTAAACTAGTAGTTTTACTAGTATGGGAGATGTCGTCAGTGACTACATTAAAACGTACTATCTAAAAAATCCTAAAACATTTGCCTCCAAGTTCGAAAGAATTTCATTCCAACCAACAATTTCATTCGCAAAACTCTTTTATCTATTATAACTAGGTTCACAAAGTTTTATTCTAAATCAATTGAAATAAAACTAACCTATGGCAGCCATTTGCTTCTAATTATTTACCATATAATTTTTAATTGTAGCGTATCGCTATACGATGCAATTAATAATTATATATTAAATAAATAGTGCCCAGGTCTCACCACGTGGAGGTTGCTGCGAATCGAGACCCACCCTAACCGCGTCCCATCCACCCTCCTTTTATACAAGATATAAATCTCCTTCCAATGTGCATTTGCAACAAGTTCAAAGTTTGATCCCTATGCGAACGCACGATAGAAGGAGTTTCATAAAGAACTTTCGCGGAAAAGAATTTTGCAAATGAAAGAAAACAATAATTGACTTTAATTTCAAAATAACCTACTTAACTAGGAGCACCTAAAACAGCACTGGAAACTCTGGAACACCTAAAACAGCACTGGAAACACTGGAACACCTAAAATAAAACTGGATACACTGCAACATCTAAAACAAAAATGTACAATATATGGAACCATAACACAGGTTAATACATTTCGCAAAAAATATATACAAGAAAAGAAACACACATATATATATATATATAAATATAAGATACATATAAATATATATAAATATAAGATACATATAAATACATATAAATATAAGATAGATATAATTAAAAAGACATGTGATAATAATAAAATAATAAATAGAGCAGGAAACGCTGCAATATCTGAAACAAAAATGTACAACATATGGAACCATAACACAGATTAATACATTTCGCAAAAGATATGCCCAAGAACAGAAACACATGCACACATGCACACATAAAAAGTTACATAGAGACATGGAAACATAGAAACAAGTTTACAAGAAAAGATGCATAACATTTATATAAAAATCACGAGAGCAGCCATCTTAGGGCGCTATTTCATAATATAACATAACACAATATAATATAATGTAATATAACATAACATAATATAATATAATATATAGGTTGAGCTATTTAATTATAACATCTAAATTTACTGGTAAACTATTCGTTGTATAAAAAAATGTTCCAAACAAATAGTTTGAAATATTTTTTAATGCGACGAATGGGTCACAAATAAATTTAGACTGTACGATTAATTGACTCACGATATATATAACATTTAATAGAGTAAAAGCAGCCATCTCAGGGCGCTATTTCATAATATAACATAACACAATATAATATAATGTAATATAATATAATATAATATAATATAATATATAGGTTGAGCTATTTAATTATAACATCTAAATTTACTGGTAAACTATTCGTTGTATAAAAAAATGTTCCAAACAAATAGTTTAAAATATTTTTTAATGCGACGAATGGGTCACAAATAAATTTAGACTGTACGATTAATTGACTCACGATAGATATAACATTTAATAGAGTAAAAGCAGCCATCACAGGGCGCTATTTCGAAATATACGTAATAATATGTAAAATGTAAAAATAAATGTTTACCTCTTCTGATTTTGTAATACTTATACCTCTTTTTCATATATCTTTCTTATTGTTCATCCTCTTTGATTCGTATTATATATATATGATCATATCTTCATCTTCGTACCATCATCCAATTTATATGCGTAAATTATCATACTTCCGTGGTATACTTTGATCCTGATGTATTATTTCAATCAAACGAATGTCTCTGTAAAACTTTAAAGCTGCAACAAACTTATACAATGGATTAGTAATAAAAAAAAAAAAAAAAAATTGGCGAACAGTACACATAAATAGAACATATACATAGTAACAAGTACATATACATAGAAAAACATTATTTTATAGAAATAACATTACAAAAATGATGTATGTAACGTGTAACAAAAGCAATGTGTTTGGTTATAATGTATATTGACGTAAGAAAAATAAAAATTTACTTTTCGTTCTATCTCGTTTCTTATTACTTTTCATTAAGTTAATTAAATTTTGATTCCCTTCAAAAGAATCGTTTCGACTGTCAAAATATTACCAATTTAATAATACTTTTCAAAATTACTTTGATTCTGACATCTAACTACTGTACATTTTAATGTACTGTGCGATTTTTAATGCTTACGAATTCTGATTCACAAAGCACACAATGGAATGTTTAAACATCGATCACAAATCAACAACCATTAAATGAATGGTTGTAAAACCTAGATAATATCTATTCGTAGAAAATAACTATATTATTCTGTAATATTTCAAGACAAACGCTCGATCAACAGAAACAAAAGCAGTTCATCTGCTTTCATTATCGTCGTTATTAAATATCGTAAT
This sequence comes from Xylocopa violacea, assembly GCA_963969225.1. Classification (NCBI taxonomy): domain Eukaryota; kingdom Metazoa; phylum Arthropoda; class Insecta; order Hymenoptera; family Apidae; genus Xylocopa; species Xylocopa violacea. The sequence goes on from CAXAJV010000015.1 coordinate 18,877,865, forward strand.
GAAGTATTCTTTCTTTTTCGTATCATGAATTTATTAAACGCGAAGCAAAGGATATCTCAAAATCAATGCACATACTTGCAATAACAATTTATTGAAGTAGAAATCAGCAAAATTATCGCGAGAGCAACCATGTAAGTGTGCCTTTTATAATTCGCAACACTAATTCGTTAAAATTATGAAAACTAATCGCGATGGTGCGTCATGAAAAAGCAAAACGCGAGCAGCCACTTTAGGGCGCTTTTTCTAATTCGCAACGCTAATTTATGCACCCTGAATTTAAATACGCAACACTAATAAAGAACGATTTTAGAACAGTGATCTGTATAAGTGCAATGTCACCACGGTGCAATGTAGCCCTTTGGCTACTCTGGTGACTTTATACGTGAGATCACATTTCCACAGTGTAAGTGGAAAATTTTATAGGCGCAATGTCACCAAAGTGCAATGTAGCTCTTTTAGCTACAGAGGTGACTATGCGCAGAGTCATACTTCCACAGTGTCAGTGGAAGTCTTGGGCATCTCATTAATCGCAACTCTATCGTGAAATACGCGATCATTCATTATCGCAACACTAAATGGAATTAAAAACTCAACAATCGAAAACTATTACTTCTACATGAAAAAAAGAAGATGCAATTACTCGCGATACATATAAATCGCAATACTATAAAACTAATTGAAAACTATTCTTATATATTAAAATACAATTTAATCTTATTCTCGAAACAAATATTGGCAAATAATAATTATGATTTCAGCAAACAATCGCGATTTCATGATTCGCAACACTAAAAGGGCAATCACGATTATTATTTCCACGCAACACTAAAAGAGCAATCACGATTATTATTTCCACGCAACACTAAAAGAGCAATCACGATTATTATTTCCACGCAACTCTAATTCAAAGCTCGATATATTAATACGCAACTCTAATAAAAATCGCGATTTGAATTTATTCGCAACTCTAATAAAAATCGCGATTTGAATTTATTCGCAACTCTAATAGGAACCGTAATCAATTATTCGCAACGCTACAATTAAAACCACGATTTGCCCAGAATTCGATGGACCAGCATTCTGCTGGCCAGAATATGCAACTACATAAAAACGAGCATAGTGACAAAGTAGTAACAAAGAACGACTTTGCATTCAGAGAATTATCTCCGAATGCATAGTCGTTAGTAGTTGCCCTCTTCTCTGGGCCTCTTCGGCTTGTAGCCTCTTCTTTCTTCAGGCGTGAAGCCCAGTACCTGAAACTTATATCTAAGCTCGAGATTTCCTGGGCGCAAACCAAAGAATAACATACAAAGGTGAAATAAAAACATAAATCGCGAAAACTCTGCGCACGCAGACGAGCAACGATTAGAAATAATCGATGTTCGTGCAAACGTGCTGAACCTCGAGCAAGAATCGTTCGTTTCGACAAATCGCGACCGCGACCGCGGGTTGATTCGAAAAATCGATAGAGTAAAGCCAGTGGCGAACGACATCCCTCGTTCGCGCCAACTTCACCGTCGATCGTTCGAATCTGATTTCCTGAAACAGGTTGAACACGCGAGAAACGCGCCTGCCCGATCGGAGACTGTGTCAACCTGCCCGGCCCTACCTGCTTAAATCTAGCTGTCAAACATACCAGAAGTATACTACCTGCCTACCTAATCCTATATTTAAAAAAAGCAAAAGATTCACACCAACACATGCGTTCAACCCTCGAAATTCTCAGTCAAACACTCGGGCGCAATGACCTAAACTAGAGAGAACGCCCCGGGACGCCTCCGACACCCGAGCTTGGCACACGACCTCGCACACTCTAAGGTACGTACCAGGTGCTGCAATCGGCTGACGAATTCTAGTGACCATTGCGTACAACGCCAGTAAAGCGTTTTCATCTATATTTCAAGGTTTAATGTGAAAATTAGAAAATTGAAAAATCTGTATCTTTCTAGTGACCATTGTGTATAACGCCAGTAAAGCGTTTTCATCTATATTTCAAGGTTTAATGTGAAAATTAGAAAATTGAAAAATCTGTATCTTTCGTAAAATTAGATATTAGTGGCCATTGTGTACAACGCTAGTAAAGCGTTTTAATCTACACTCGAAGGTTTAATGTGAAAATTAGAAAATTGAAGAAATCTGTATCTTTCTAGTGACCATTGTGTACAACCCCAGTAAAGCGTTTTCATCTATATTTGAAGGTTTAATGTGAAAATTAGAAAATTGAAAAATCTGTATCTTTCGTAAAATTAGATATTAGTGGCCATTGTGTACAACGCTAGTAAAGCGTTTTAATCTACACTCGAAGGTTTAATGTGAAAATTAGAAAATTGAAGAAATCTGTATCTTTCTAGTGACCATTGTGTACAACCCCAGTAAAGCGTTTTCATCTATATTTGAAGGTTTAATGTGAAAATTAGAAAATTGAAAAATCTGTATCTTTCTAGTGACCATTGTGTACAACGCCAGTAAAGCGTTTTCATCTATATTTCAAGGTTTAATGTGAAAATTAGAAAATTGAAAAATCTGTATCTTTCTAGTGACCATTGTGTACAACGCCAGTAAAGCGTTTTCATCTATATTTGAAGGTTTAATGTGAAAATTAGAAAATTGAAGAAATCTGTATCTTTCTAGTGACCATTGTGTACAACGCCAGTAAAGCGTTTTCATCTATACTCGAAGGTTTAATGTGAAAATTGGAACATTGAGGAAATCTGTATTTTTCATAAAACAGAGAAGTTATATTGGAGACAGAGATGATATTGAAATTGGTACTATTTGTGATTAAGAATACATTTGGTACCATTTGCAAGTAGTAGCGAGTCGTTTTTATGGAAACGACGCAATTCCACGGCCTAACCACACACACAACGTGGAACATACGTCGTGCACGATACACTAGCACGTCAGCCGCGAAAAAAATCTTATTAGTACACATAAATGATCAGAATCATCGTGCTCGTCGCCTTTTCCCCAACCAAGTAGCACCTGGGCACGTGAATGGGGTCCTGGCAACGAACACGGAAGGGGTTAAACCTGAAAATCCTGATCTAAACATAATGATTAGTGATTATTTTATTTCTATTATTCTTTGAATCTATACAGACCTCTACTTTACTCATTTCAATCAGGTACTAATATTCTAAAAGCAAAATGGTCATTGAGAAGTTAATTTATTGATAGTTACATTGCGCTGCATAGAGTTTTAGAGTTTTATTTTTAATTCTAACTCGAACATTATTCTCGATCCAAAAAAATACCGACGACGCTTTCAGAGCGTGATCCTCTCAAATATGATCTCAGGAAGGAATACAAGGCAAATATATACGAGATTGCCGCTACAGCCACCAGTATAGTTGACGCATTTTCGCGTCCGCGAAAATGGTTAACGTGACCAAAATGTCGTCGAGTAACATTCCAGACACGGCCTCCCTTGAGACAGGAATTGAGATACGCTCAATTAGCGCGCCACGAATCCCTAAGCGAGATTCGAAGCTACCAATAACCCTTGGTGAGGGTGGCGGGCTACCCCGTCTGCCCTTCGGAATAACCGAGGGCCTTACGGACGAGGCAGGGCGCCATACTGGGACGCAATAGCGGCAATCAGTCGCGAAGCTAATTTATTTATTGATAAAAAGAAATTTACTAGTCTATACAGTGGAATAATTAACTATTAATTATTAAATATTGATCGAGAAATGGAAAAGGAGCTTATAATGTATAGAATGAAATGGAAAAATGTGACGCGAACAAAGTGAGGGATCCTTCACTCTCGATTTGAAAAATTATCGACATCCTCTGGGATGTAATCGTTCCTTCGAAACGGACCCTCCCTCAACGTGATCTCGAAAACAAGCAAAACCACCCAGGAGGTTACTGCTACAGCCACCAGTACCAGTTGACGTATTTTCACGTCCGCGAAATGTTTAACGTGACCAGAATGACATCGAGTAACATTCCAGACACGGTCTCCCTTGAGACAGGAATTGAGATACGCTCAATTAGCGCGCCACGAATCCCTAAGCGAGATTCGAAGCTACCAATAACCCTTGGTGAGGGTGGCGGGCTACCCTGTCTGCCCTTCGGAATAACCGAGGGCCTTACGGACGAGGCAGGGCGCCATACTGGGACGCAATAGCGGCAACCAGTCGCGAAGCTAATTTATTTGTCGATCAAACTAAATTGAATACTCTACGCAGTGGAATAACTAACTATCAATTATTAAATATCGATCGAGAAATGGAAAGGGAGCTTCCCAATTCATTTTAATATTATAACGTACAGAACGAAGTGAAAAAACGCGACGCGACGCGACGCGAACAAAGTGAGGGATCCTTCACCCTCGATTTGAAAAATTATCGACATCCTCTGGGATGTAATCGTTCCTTCGAAACGGACCCTCCCTCAACGTGATCTCGAAAACAAGCAAAACCACCCAGGAGGTTACTACTACAGCCACCAGTACCAGTTGACGTATTTTCACGTCCGCGAAATGTTTAACGTGACCAGGTGCCGTCGGTGACACGCCAGGCACGACCTCTCCTTGAGGTTGGGATTGAGATACGCTCAATCAGCCGGCCGTGAACCCAGTGCAGTAATCTAAGTACGCAGTCCAGTGCTACCAAAGCCCTTGGTGAGGGTGGCGTACCACCCCGTCTGCCCGTTGGAATAACCAGGGGCCTTACGCAACGGGGCAGAGGCCAATACTGGGACGCGATAGTGGTAACACCACGCTACTCGACGATGAACGTGTAATTCGTTCATTTATTGGCAAGAATGATTAAATTCAAATTTAAAATTAAATTTGAAATCGAAGTTGCGCTTCAAATCGAAAGTAAATTTAAGATTCAAGGGAAATTTTAAACTACAATTGAATTTAAAGTCGCGGTTCAATTTGAAATTAAGATTAAATTTGAAATTAATTATTTCACGTTCCGTACATTAGAATGGTAGAAGGAATTGGTGAGCATCCCTCTCTCATTGTCTCGATCGATATTCAATTTAATATAATTATACCATGGAATCTAATTTTTATTGACTCATAAACGAAACGATTGTAATTCTATGGGAAATGTTACGTTTACAAGCGATCCCGCCATCAAAGCAGTAATTCGAAAATATGAAAGTAGTATTCATGTTCGATGCTTCGATTTCGAAATCTACTCGTCGCGAAATGTCTTCTTGCACATGTGACATGACATAGTTTTCGTAACCAAGCAAATAGACTTTAATTACAATGAAAGTTATACTATATATATGATATTATACATATCATATATTTCATATGTTCAATTTGCAATAAATACAAACTCCACGAATAACTTCTATCGTATACTATTAACGCGAATAACAAATGACTAAAACATTTAATATTTCCAGCAACTATAAATTGAATAATCAATTTCTATTAAATAGTAAATATTATATACCAATGTACCAATAATGATACAGTTTGTCAACACAATTCTAATTGTTACAGAAACGAAGTCGGAGGGCATCCGACTTCATCACTATGCACTACTGCAACAACGCAGTTGTAATATATTCACTCGTACACTCATTTATTCACAAGTACATATTATATTTGTATATAATTATAAATATTCATGAAAATATTTCACTTTCATAGGTATTCATATCTAATATACCACTTTTTGTAAAGCTTTCCAAATTTCTATACTACATGCAGATGATTTATAAATATTATAATGCTCGTACTTGTTCATTTAATAATTATCAGTATTGTTACTATTATATTGTAACATTTAAAAACGCGAAGTGCAAGAAGACCCTATCCTGATCTAATAAATAATACACACAAAATAAATGTTACTACTCACGGGTATAATTGTATACCCATGGTCACTATGCTCGTCAAAGAAATTTTACGTAAAATACAACCAGTCACCCGTGTCGATTTGGACCATTCGTCCTACGACATGATTGAGTGACCAGAGGGACTTAAAAGCATGCGACTCACACGATGAGTAGAGTAGTTCAGGCAGAAGTCATCAGAGATGTTGCCAATGCCTGAGAGAAGTCATCAGAGATGTTGAAGCCTCCATGAAGTCATCAGAGATGTTGCCAATGCCTGAGAGAAGTCATCAGAGATGTTGAAGCCTCCATGAAGTCATCAGAGATGTTGAAGCCTCCATGAAGTCATCAGAGATGCTGAAACCTCGATGAAGTCGTCAGAGATGCTGAAGCCTCGAAGTGGTAGCTGAATCCATAGTAGAAGTAGCTGAAAAACTTTAACAGAAACCAGATTATTATAATTTGGCCTTTTAAAGTCGTTATTGCAATGTTTATTCGTCAATTTCCTTTATTCTGACTAATTTTTTGATCGATTACAATAAATTAATCACAATTATGTTAATTTTGTAATTAAAAAGATTTAAAGTTTAACAAAGTTGGAATTGTAAGTAAAGTACGAAAGATACTTACATTTTTGGCTTCTGGAGCACAGCTAAATCCTTCAGGCAGACAGCAGACTCTAATATCGAGGCAGCAAGTATTAAAAAAAAATTAGCAATGAAAAAAATATAAATAAAAGACTATTGTGATATTGCCATTTAGAAAGCAAACACTGACTCTACTCTTTCGCGTATGAATATTATAAAAAAAAGAATGTAATTATAATTAGAGCAGCTGTGCTCTAAGAAATATTAAAACTATTTATCGCAGCAAACACTGACTCTACCAACCGCATTGCGCGCGGTCACCAAAATTTTCTGAAAGAAACATTATTAGTGGGGGAACAAAGGGTAAAGAAAAAACAACACACAGTTTACTTTCGTATTATTTTTCGTCGTTCTCTGATCGAGCGTCTGTTCAAGAAAATATTACTTTCTTCTTAATTGAACCACGTAAAAATATGTGTACTATGTATAAAGCATGCATAAATAGATTATAAAATTTAAATATATTGCAAAATATACTCGAATAATATAAACTATTTATGAACGCAGTAAGAATATATGACTGATCTATAAAAATTCTATTGTGATTATTTGTTATCAGAATTTAAAGCATATTCAACCTTCCTAATTAACGAGTTATATTATATGTTATAAATATTTGAAATTACGTTCTAAACGTAACACAATTATGTTATAAATATTTGAAATTCCTTGCAAGAATAATTATTAAACAAATAACTCATTACTTGTTACATACATCATGAATTATATATCAAATGTTACCAAACGATCAATAAAAAGGTAATATAAATTTATACCATACGTCCAGCGTTCTTACAGTCTTACGTCACACCTTTTTCAGTAATAAATGCAATATTACCAAATCTCCATGAAAGATATCATTGGCCATTGTTGTATCAATGATCATGGACGTTCATTACTCTTTACATCCAATATTTGAAAGATGTAACCCATTAAAAACCTGTAACAAAACGAAACAAAACAATTTCAATGAATATACAAAAGTAAAACCAGTTGCGTTAAGATTTTATAATAATCTAGTTCTTTGATCATATTTTCAAAGTTCAAACAGAGTTTATGGACAATTATAACAATGAAATGTGCGTAATAAGAAGAAAAACGAAAAGAAAATTGAGAGATGTATTTATATTTGTAACAATAACGTTTAATAAACAGTTAATCGAGTGTGCGTTGATTAAACAAAGTTAGTGTTAATAGAATCGTAATTCAGAATACTGCGCAGTCGATAAGCAAGGCTACGTACGTACCACGAAATCAGAAACGCGTCTCGACACGTGTTACCAGCAGCAGAGGTCGACTCGAACTAACGGGTGGCACCATTCTACGCACAATCCGTACGCATCCGAACGTAATCACGAACGCAACCGAACGTAGTCTCGATTTCGTTTCTATATTCTATCCAGTGGCCTCGCTATTTCGTCATCTGCTTCAACTGTAAACAACGCAGCAAATTAGAAATCTACGACAAAGAAACCACGTTCAAAACAAGGGATTCCAAGAAAACTCTCGTGCGTATTTTTCTTAGAAAAATTTCTAGTTTTGTTATGATACTCCATTACCTGCCTCAACTGCGAACAACGAAGCAGATTAAATACCTATCACAATGGAAACACGTTCAAAACAAGGAATTCCAAGAAAACTCTCTCGCGTATTTTTCCTCGAAAAATGTGTAGTTTTGTTACGATACTTCATTACCTGCCTCAACTGCGAACAACGCAGCTGATTAAAAACCTACCACAATGGAAACACTTCAGAAACAAGGAATTCCAGGAAAACTCTCTCGCGTATTTTTCTTCGAAAAATTTGTAGTTTTGCTATGATATTTCATTACCTGCTTCAACTATAACCAACGCAGCAAATTAAAAACTCACTTGCGTATTTTTTTAAGAAAAATTTCTAATTTTTTTATGATATACACCTTCAACTTACAGAGAATTTATGTACAGACTTATGTACTATTAAAGTATATAGTTAGGACCATGTATACGCTACATAAACACGAAAATTAACAAATTACCAGTAATTCGAGCATGAAAATGCAACTCTAGTGGTGGTGTGAGTGATCAATCAACCATATCAAAGAGCTATCGTCGCGAGCTCGAACCGAGACCTTCAGTACTCGCGCGGCCGTTATAGTGATCGGATGGTGACAGGACCTTCAGAGATGGCCTTGACCACTGGTGTTGGATTGGATGGAGGACCGTAGCTGCTGGTGGAGGGTCTTGACTGATGGTGGAGGACCATGACTGTTGATGGAGGACTATGGCTGCTGGTGGAGGACCATGGCTACTGGTGGAGTGTCTTGACTGATGGTGGAAGACCATGGCTGTTGATGGAGGACCATGGCTGCTGGTGGAGGACCATGGCTGTTGATGGAGGATCTTGACTGTTGATGGAGGACCATGGCTGCTGGTGGAGGACCATGGCTGTTGATGGAGAATCTTGACTGTTGATGGAGGACCATGGCTGCTGGTGGAGGACCATGGCTGCTGGTGGAGGACCATGGCTACTGGTGGAGTGTCTTGACTGATGGTGGAAGACCATGGCTGTTGATGGAGGACCATGGCTGCTGGTGGAGGACCATGGCTGTTGATGGAGAATCTTGACTGTTGATGGAGGACCATGGCTGCTGGTGGAGGACCATGGCTGTTGATGGAGAATCTTGACTGTTGATGGAGGACCATGGCTGTTGGTGGAGGATCATGGCTGCTGATGGAGGATCTTAATTGTTGATGGAGGACCATGACTGTTGATGGAGGACCATGGCTGTTGATAGAGGACCATGGCTGCTGGTGGAGGACCACGTTGCGGTTGCTGATCTTCACGATGGCGAGTGTCTATGCGGTGGACGCTGGTGGAGGATGATGCAGAGTATGCTGATTGCTGATGATGTCTGCTGATTCCTGATGACGTCAGCTGTCTACTAGACGGTGAGTCGTTATTTAAACAATTTTTTTATGGTGGTGGGAATAAATATGTTCGTTCTACGATTTCAACGATCACGAGGGTGATCCATTAGCACCCTTGGCTGGGTGCTAGCCCCGCTAGTGTACTCCCTTTGCGTATTACGTGTATATTAGACGTGATACGAGTTTAATTACAATTTTTTCCGCGATTTAAAGTATCTGAATACAGTGTACTCTTGATTATTCGGGTTAATGATCGGGAGCTCTGGCACGGATAGTGAAAACTATGTTTTTGTTTTTTATTAATATTAGTATATTAATATTTTGATATTTAATATTCAATGTTTAATTAAATAGTCTGTAATTTTGGTTTTTAAGTATTGGTTTTAAGCATCAGTTCGAATTAAAAAGCAAAGTACTCTGTTCTCTTTTTAATTAAATTTATACATGAATAATCAAGAGTATGCTTACATATCGCGAAATTATTTCGATGAAAGAGAATCGAAAAATACCTTCGCTACGTATTGCTATATACACTTTGAATGGTTCGTCGTTTTTACAGAACCATAATTGAATATTAGAGAATTACAATTCGTAACTTTTGCTATTTACTTTTTATTTACAATCAAAATATCGTAACGATAGTTATTAGCTGATATTTATCGAGAGAAATATTGCCTATTCTTCATTAAATGGATAATAGTTCCTTTATTTCGCGTCATTTACTAAACGATCTTATCTCTTTTAATTAATCCCCAAACTGCGTAACCACCTGTTAACTTCTACACTCGTAATCGCGTACCTTTGAATTTTCATCCCGTTATAAATAATAAATTAATCACACGCGTAATTATCTGTATCCGATGCAACGTGCTGCCAATCTTTTTCTTATTTAAAAATAGTAGAATAAAATCTTCGATTTCCAAATTGCGTATAATTGGAAGGTTGGATAAGATTAGGGATGAAGGGATGATGGGTCCCTGCGTAGTCACTTCCTCGTGGTGGACCTGGGCCCTTGGTAACGTTTTCGAGAGATTTTCTTCTCGAAAACGATATCATGCTAAGGACTACGCGCGTAGACATAAGTACAATTGTAAACTCGATACTAAAAGTACCAAACTAGTTAAAAAATTGTGTTTCGTAGAGATAGATAGATTTTTTCATTCGTTCAAAGATTTCGAAGATTCACTTTTTAGAATTTTCTATTATTTCATTAGCTTTGGAAGAGATTAGAATAATTAAATCACTGGTACTTTTAGTGTCGAGTCTTTTGCAGTGCAATTAAAATTTTTCAAGTCCTTTTCAGGGCTTTGAAACTTTGAATTGGATTGCTAATGGTTTAGTTTAAGTTAATTACTGCGATCATATTTGTACATTCGTGTAATGTAATTTTAATAAGATAATCATCCCCTTTTATCCCGATTTCCCTCACTTTTATTATTAATTATACATGGTCACTTCTATTTTTCTATGGTGTCCCCTCGATGGAGGGTCGTTTGATTTTTCAATGTTTGATGGTTCGTCGTTTGATGGGTTGAAGTTTGATGGTTCAACGTTTGATGGTTCATCGTTTGCTGGTTTGATATTTGATGGTTCGTCATTTGGTGGTTCGACATTTGATGGTTCGACGTTTCATGGTTCGACGTTTCATGGTTCGACGTTTGATGGTTCGACGTTTGATGGTTTGTCGTTCGCTGGTTCGACATTTGATGGTTCGACATTTGATGGTTCGACGTTTGATGGTTCATCGTTTGCTGGTTCGACGTTTGATGGTTTGTCGTTCGCTGGTTCGACGTTTGATGGTTCGACGTTTGATGATTCATCGTTTGCTGGTTTGATATTTGATGGTTCGTCGTTTGCTGGTTTGATATTTGATAATTCGTCGTTTGCTGGTTTAATATTTAATGCTTTGACGTTTGATGGTTCGTTGTTTGCTGGTTTGACGTTTGATGGTCTAAAGATATTATGATCGAAAATTCCCTCGACTTCTGCTTTACTCTGATTTACTTTAATCTCTCCGTTCGCCACTGAATCGTCGTTGGATCATCGATGGATCGTCGCTGGATCGCCGTGGGATGCGTGCGTATTTAGAGTAATATATCATAAGTAGTAATAATAAGTAGTAATCATAAGTAGTCATAAGCATATCATACATCTCTGTAACTAACTTGTAATCACATTGTAAAGAGATACATTGTCTTATCCGTAGAGAGAAATAACCACCCCTTTTCTACCCACCCTCGTTTATCAAATCAGAACTTTTAATTCTCTTGAGCATTCCAACTTTGTGCTTCGTAGATTTTCTCTATTCGCTCGAGATTTCGACTTTCATCGCCACGAAGTGAAACAACTGGAACTCAATCAATCCGATGCGTTGTTTGCGGTGCTCATCTGGACTTCAAGGGGGTTAGCCATGGACGTGCTCACGACAGAGACGAACCGTGTAGCTCCTACCCTACTTTGGGGTGGTCTACTTCGGTTCGTCTTCGTCGTAGAGCAATCCATGTGCTCAGCCCCGTTGGAGTCCAGCTGGGACTCGCATTCACCATCAGAAAGAGCGATGTTTTGGTTGTTTCGACGTAAGACGTGGCACAACTTGATCGCGATTCGCGTCGTGTACGATTCGCCTAATGGCTAACGTGGAAGCATCAGGTTAGAATGCTCTATTCGGTCGCGTCGCGAAATTTATCTCCACTTTTGCTTCAACTCAGTTTCTTTTCTTAACTTTAGTTTAACTTAATCTTGTTTCAATTTTTATCGAGATTTAGATGAATTTTCTTTTACAATAGAGCGATAGAATTTAGAGTATCGTATCGTGGAACCTTTTGCGAGACACTTTCGCTTCTCGAAAGTGTAGTAGAGTCACTTTAGATGTTTCTCTTCGGATAAGACGATGGAATTTCTTGTTGTTTCTTTCGTAAAGTCCATACTGCAATTTCTAAGTATCTGATAGATTTTAGAAAATGTATTATGGATTTCGCGTGTGTTAAATTGAAGTAGAGTCAGATCTTGGTACCTTCTGTAACGAGATCGTAAATATGTAATGGAGGGTGGATGGGATTAGGGTTTAGGGGTGGGTCCCTGCGTAGTCACCTCCTCGTGGTGGACCTGGGTACTTGGTAACGTTTTCGAGAGATTAATTAATCTGTCTAAAACGATATCATGCTAAGGACTACGCATTACGTTTAAGTTATTTGCGATTCAATTTAAATTTTCTAAACTCTTAGCATGACTTGAAAAGTTTACATGATTTTGAACTTGATTGATTGAACTTTACAAGATATGAATAATGATTGTCTGTCTAAGTAACTTCCATATTTTTCTCTCTCTCTAAACTGTAGGGAGCATTATGGTCCCTGTAGATTTTAGCATGATTAATGCTTTGCACTCAGATGTGCCTTTCGAGGGGCAATCAGCATTGATTAATGATTACAGAGATTAAACTTGTAGACGTTTTAATAAATAGTTAATCAAGTATGCAATGATTAAACAGAGTTAGTAGTAAAACAAAAGTGTTAACCCCTTGGGGTACCATTTAAATCAGAAGAAGTTAATTTGGGCCGCCATTTAACTCAGAAGAAGTTAACTTGTGGCACCATTTAACTCAGAAGAAGTTTACTTGGGGCATCATTTAACTCAGAAAAAGTTAACTTGTGGCACCATTTAAATCAGAAGAAGTTAACTTGTGGCACCATTTAAATCAGAAGAAATTAATTTGGGGCACCATTTAACTCAGAAGAAGTTAACTTGTGGCACCATTTAAATCAGAAGAAGTTAACTTGTGGCACCATTTAACTCAGAAGTAATTAACTTGTGGCACCATTTAACTTAGAAGAAGTTAACTTGGGGCACCATTTAACTCAGAAGAAGTTAACTTGTGGCACCATTTAACTCAGAAGAAGTTAACTTGGGGCACCATTTAACTCAGAAGAAGTTAACTTGTGGCACCATTTCACTCAGAAGAAGTTAACTTGTGGCACCATTTCACTCAGAAGAAGTTAACTTGTGGCACCATTTAAATCAGAAAAAGTTAACTTGGGGCACCATTTAAATCAGAAGAAGTTAACTTGAGGCACCATTTAACTCAGAAAAAGTTAACTTGGAGCTCAAACGTTCGCAAAAGGAGTCGAAGATTTATTATTATATTATTATATTTAACTCAAGATTGAGATCACTAGTGAGACTTGTAATACTCACGTTTCGCTAGAAATTTTGATCACAGGTCCTGTTTTGATTCACGTTTGCTCTGAAATTCTCATCACGAGTCAGACTCGTCAAACTACAGCAAGGGGTTAATAAAATCGCAATTGAGAATACTATGCAGTCGATAAGCAAGCTTGTGGATGTACCTTGAGAGCAGAACGTCTCTCGTCACGTTTTATCAACAGTAAAAGACGATACATTTTACCAACAATAGAAGACGACACTAGCTAACTCACGATGCCAGTCTTCGTACTTTTGGTGCAATAATCTACACAGTCGATACGATTCGAGTTGGCTAACCAGTCGTTCATTTCGAAATGTTTTATCGACAGTTTCTTCTGAATTATAGTTAAATTGATTTTGTCGATAGCAGATGTACTTGCAACGCTTTGTTTTTTGCTTTTGTTAGTATAACTAAAAAATATACTATAAAATTACAATTACAATATAAAAATCGATCGATTCTGCACGTTGTCGGTAATAATACCTTCAGTTTTACTCGATCGGTATTTCAGGCTGTGAGACACGATAATTCTTGAGAAAGTAAATCCATGTTTGCCTCTTCTGATATTCCTACTTTTATTCACTAACGCTAAAATTCATTTCTACGTTACTTGCAATTGGTATAGCGATACTTGGATTAATTTTTTGCAATATTTATATTTATTTGACCATATTGCACTGTGAATTATTTTTTAATTCAGTAGTTTAGTTGCCAACAATTTTCTACTATTTTACTTCAAATTTACTTGAAATTTACTTAAAAAAGTTGTCAGTTGCAGCACAGTTCCTCGACTGCTACTTGCAAATTTTAAAACAATTCTAAAACTTTGTTTAAGAAAAATTTAATTTATATTTGTTTCTTTTTTTTATTCAGTGATTTCGAGTCACACTCGATAAATTAATGCAAAGGGTTAATAAGGCTGAGATACTTTTTATTTCATTTGTGTTAAACATTATATTGGTCATGCATATATTAAATAGTTTTATATATGTACATCGATATACATAAATAACATATTCTAGTTACAAATAATACATAAATAACATATTCTAGTTACAAATAATATATAAATAACATATTCTAGTTACAAATAATACATAAGTAACATATTCTAGTTACAAATAATACATAAGTAACATATTCTAGTTACAAATAATACATAAATAACATATTCTAGTTACAAATAATACATAAATAACATATTCCAATTGAATTCTACTTTATTCCTGAACTTTTCTAAAATTTTAGGAGGCCAGCTCTTTTATTGATCCAAACATTTGCCAACTTGCGATCGTTCGTTTCACAACGATTTCTTCTCACAAAGAACACAAACGCAGTTACGCGAAAGGGATATCACATAATTCACGTATGATTTGTTAATCTTATTTTAGTTACACTCGAAGTAAGAAAAGCAAACCGCTTCCTTCTGAGACGTTTCTCGTAAACCGTATTCGCGTGGTCGCTTCGAAAACTGATAAATCGTGTTTAAATAAAAATGGTTTTAATCACCCTGAATATCCCACGTGAAATACGACTTGGTAATTAATATTAATTGAGAAGCGAAGTCTCGTACGGGGGACGTCATTATAAATAACACGGACTTTTAGTTTGCGCAGTATATTACAAATTCGCCATTAATGTCACGGGCAAGGTTAAAATACGAATTCGGTATTTTATTGCCTGTCGTTAAGTCCGTGCACGTAACGTGTATACGTATTCGAAGCTTAAATTGAAAAATGACATTACTGGTCCATTCCTGTGGAGAATGCGTACGCGCGTATGTTAAACAATTTATATTTAAACATGCTGGCGGAATATCTTAAACACTGCGCACCCGTGCGCTTTCTCGACGATTGTCAGAAAAGAAAAAAAAAGCTAGCAACTCGAAGTAGAAAGAAAAAAAAACGGCACACAGCCGCGTATCTTAGAATTGTCAGAATTGTCAGAAAAGAAAAAGAAACAGCACAGAGCCGCGTATCTCAGAATTGTCAGAGAAGAAAAAAAAAGCTAGCAACTCGAAGTAGAAAGAAAAAAAAACAGCACAGAGCCGCGTATCTCAGAATTGTCAGAGAAGAAAAAAAAAGCTAGCAACTCGAAGTAGAAAGAAAAAAAACAGCACAGTGCCGCGTATCTCAGAATTGTCAGAAAAAAAAAGCTAGCATCTCGAAGTAGAAAGAAAAAAAAGCAGCACAGAGCCGTGTATCTCAGAATTGTCAGAGAAGAAAAAAAAAGCTAGCAACTCGAAGTAGAAAGAAAAAAGAACAGCACAGAGCCGCGTATCTCAGAATTGTCAGAATTGTCAGAATTGTCAGAAAAGAAAAAAAAAGCTAGCAACTCGAAGTAGAAAGAAAAAAAAACAGCACAGAGCCACGTATCTCAGAATTGTCAGAGGAAAAAAAACAGCTAGCAACTCGAAGTAGAAAGAAAAAAAAAACAGCGCAGAGCCGCGTATCTCAGAATTGTCAGAATTATCAGAGAAGAAGAAAAAAGCTAGCAACTCGAAGTAGAAAGAAAAAGAAACAGCACAGAGCCGCGTATCTCAGAATTGTCAGAATTATCAGAGAAGAAGAAAAAAGCTAGCAACTCGAAGTAGAAAGAAAAAAAAACAGCGCAGAGCCGCGTATCTCAGAATTGTCAGAGAAGAAAAAAAAGCTAGCAACTCGAAGTAGAAAGAAAAAAGAACAGCACAGAGCCGCGTATCTCAGAATTGTCAGAGAAGAAAAAAAAAGCTAGCAACTCGAAGTAGAAAGAAAAAAAAAAAAACAGCACAGAGCCGCGTATCTCAGAATTGTCAGAGAAGAAAAAAGAAGCTAGCAACTCGAAGTAGAAAGAAAAAATAACAGCACAGATCCGCGTATCTCAAAGCAACACGCGTCTCGAAAGAACGCAACGCGTTAGCTTCGATTCAACAAAGTTAAACGGGAGATTTATTAGAGAAAGTCCCGTGAAATGCGCGCTGGCTGCAGATGTTTATAACCAGCAATTTATAACCGGCTGCCGAATATTTATACCCAGCGATCAATCAAACAGTATCGAACGTTGCTTGCGATCCCTCTTCGCGCTCGACAAGGTGATTGTCCAACACGTGAAAGTCGCGTTTCGTCGATCCTGCTGGCGTCGCGGCTCTTCTTTTCAGGTCGCTCGACTTCTTTTTACTCTTCTGACGTTCCACTCTTTCCACCTTTCGACGAATCTTCGCGGCTAAGAATTTTTAAGCCGCACGAAATGCCGCTCGCGTCCAATTCGACGATGGCGCGTCGCTCGCTCGCTTACACGAGCTCTGCATCACATAAATTACCGAGGACATCCGTGCCATTTACACAGCCGAGCCTTGATGAGTCAAATCGGCTGATTACCATATGTTTACCGCGCGCCAACTTCCATTGCGGAGCCGCAATAACGTCGGATAAATTATACGGCTGTAATTCATTCCGCGTCCGTCGTTGGAAAAGGAAACAGGCTTATGAAGTTTTCACCGGCTGCTCGCACGACCACTGTCTTATTTTAATGCAACGACGTGTTAATTGGCTCGCCACGCGTGCCTCTGATGCGCGCGGATACAATCGAATCGCGCGCGCGCGCGCGCGCGTTTTCGCGCGTTACCGATTTTCCTCTTCTCTGTGTTTAAGGAGGAAGTCTGTCGCGATCGCGAGGAAGAAATTGCTGGCCAGCAAAGGGGTGAAAGGGGTGGCAATGTCGATTGAACGATGATTTTACGCGTTTCAGCGTTTGAACTGAGGTGAGTAGGCGCGAGTTGGTGTTACTGCGTAGCTAATCGTTTGATTCGTGGACTGTGAATTAGAAACGAGTGGGTTTTTATGTTTCTTGATTAATGAGTCAGGGTTATTTAAGACTTTGGGGTTTGGTTCTTAGTGGATGTGGGTGATGGAAGCTGGAAATATTGATGAAATGGCTATATTTTGGTTTCTATTGCTGAAATAGCAATATTTTAGTAATATTTTGGCAATGGTTTCTATTGCTAAAATAGCAATATTTTAGCATTAGTTTCTATTAACTTTCAATATTAATATCTTCAATATTGAAATCTTAAATATTAATATTTCCAATATTAATATTTTCAATATTAATATCTTTAATATTTTTAGCAATATTTTAGCAATATTTTAGCATTAGTTTTTATTAACCTTCAATATTGGAACCTTAAATATTAATATCTTCAATATTGAAACCTTAAATATTAATATCTTCAATATTTTTAGCAATATTTGAGCAATATTTTAGCAATGATTTCTATGACTAAAATAGCAATATTTTAGCAATAGCTTATATTACTAACGTCTCTCAGCAATACAAAAGCTAAGAGTTAGCAATAGAAACTATTACCAAGCAATTTACCAGCAATAGAAAATTTTCATTTCCATGAAACTTTGCAGAAATATATGTTCTTCCAAAAATTGCAATGGAATAAATTTGTAACTTTCGCGATTAACCCTTTGCGCTCAAGAGGCGACTCTCAATCGTCATAGCGTTTCATACAGCAACTAGAGTTTTTCATCGACTGATTTCAAGTGTCGAAGTCCTACAAAAGTGAATTTCGAAGGTGAAATAGTTATTCAGCCGTCGAAAAACGAGATTAGTTGCGTTCACGAAGGAATTAACGATAGAACAAGATGATGCGCGACTGAAAAAGTCGTCGACTGCAAAGGGTTAACCCTTTCAGTGCTGAGCAAAAGCAGTTCGTACCAATTTCACTTCTGAAATCCATTTTTCTAGAAGTTTCAAACAAAATCAGTCAGTAAAAATTATAAAAAAACTCTAGTTGCTGCATAAAGCGTTATGACGACTGACAGTCGAGCGCAAAGGGTTAAACGAGAGGCTTCGAGGAACGAAGACGTCGCATTACGGATATTAAGTTCGCGGTGAATTGATTTTCAAAGTTATCCTTGAAGAATTCCTTATCGAATCGCGATAATAGCCTGGCTTCGACTCCTTATCTCGCTGTTTCACTCTGTTTCGATTGCAGAACCGTTCCAGCCATCAGCGACGCATTTAGAACGTTTTGAATCTTGTAAACGCCGATATTTATACAAAACTGGTACTCGCAGGTTTCCTTTTAGAACTGGTTTGCGGCAGTCCTCGAACGGTAAAAGCAGCGATCGAGGCGAATCCTTCGAACGTTGGCTTCCTATTTCCACGTTTCTGTCGGAATTCAATTAACTTTGAGGTCTTTGAAAGCATCAGAACACAGTGATCCACAAGTATCGCGTTCGACGCGATAAAATGATTAATTCGCGAGAAAAACTCGTCTCGCCAGCGAAGTGAGTTGAATTTTCGCGAAACTACGTGGCGCAACGCCATCGTTTCGCCTAGTTCTCGGATTCTAGATGCGTGGAGAACGCTCGCGTACGCTTGGAAAATGGCCGCGCGCACGCCATTACGCGCGGTATTTACGAAACGATGAAACGCGTCGCAGTGGGGAAAAGCAACGTCGTAAAATATTACATCTTATTACGACGTGGCTGCTTTTAACGGCATCATGGTAATGATATTCGAGTATCGTAAAATGAAATAGTGCGTGGCGAAGTGGCCGCATCTCTTCGCGAGAGATTGGGCTTGGCGAACGAAAGGGCAGAACGCGGACAAACGGCGAGCGTGTTATTGCAAATAATAATAAACGTTTGTCTAGCTTTAGTTAACTAATGCCAACAATTTCAAAAACTTACACACAAATATTTAAAATTGTTCAAATTGCTACTAAGGAGAATGTGTCTCTGTGTTATTGCAAATAATAATAAGTTCTATTCTGCTCTGACGTTTCTTTATTAAAAGGAACCTTATTTGAAATTAGCTTTAGTTAACTAATGCCAACAATTTCACAAACTTACATCCAAATATTTAAAATTGCACAAATTGCTACTAAGGAGAATGCGTCTCTGTATTATTACAAATAACAATAAACGTTTGTCAGTGGGTAGACGCTGTTACTGGCTACCTGGGCTGTTAGAAAGAAACGCTACACGTTATAAATCTACCGCCAGTTGTTTACTATATTTATGAGGAAGTACCAGGAGGCAGTTTCCGTCATTTATTAGCGCGAACTTATCTCCGGCTGTTCGGCTCGTTCGTTTCGATTGGAAACGTCGAACACGCCGGCTCGATATAAATTACGATCGCTATCTCTCGCCTAGTCACCATCCATACTACTCAGATGCCCGTTCGGAATCCTGCTAATCCCGGGAGCGACTATCGATAACCCGGTTATATTTTGCGCGTCAACTCGAGCCTTCCTCCCAGGTCTTATTCATCGGTCATCGCGGGCCGACGCTTTATCGTGATTTAATTAAATTTCACCGCCAGTCGAAGGAAGAGTATTCATAAATTATTCATCGACCGATTGTTCCAGCGAGGCATCGATATTTCCATCGGTTATATCTAATAGCGAGCGTGGTGCATAGCAGGGGTTGTGGTGGAAGAAAGATGTTCAATGGCGACGAGAGGGTTCGTGTAATTAGCCCCTTGCAATTGGTTTCTTTGCGAAATAGCAAAATTTTAATAGTAGTTTCTGTTGCTGTTGTCTAGCGGCAATAGAAAATTTATGTTTTAATAGAAAGCTTGAGGGAAACTGAAATATTGCTATTTTAGTTATTGTTTCTATTGTTACTAATGTCTCGCAGCAATAGAAAATTTCCACTTCTAATAGGAGGCATCGATATTTCCATCGGTTATATCTAATAGCGAGCGTGGTGCATAGCAGGGGTTGTGGTGGAAGAAAGATGTTCAATGGCGACGAGAGGGTTCGTGTAATTAGCCCCTTGCAATTGGTTTCTTTGAAAAATAGCAAAATTTTAGTAGTAGTTTCTGTTGCTACTGTCTAGCGGCAATAGAAAATTTATGTTTTAATAGAAAGCTTGAGGGAAACTGAAATATTACTATTTTAGTTATTGTTTCTATTGTTACTAACGTCTCTCAGCAATAGAAAATTTCTACTTCAATAGAAAACCTGAGGGAAATTGAAATATTGCTGAAATATTGCTAGGTTAGTAATAGTTTCTATTGCTAACAGCTGACAGCAATAGAAAACTTGGGCGAAACTAAAATATTGCTGGGTCAGCAATAATTTCTATTACTAAAGTCTTACAGCAATAGAAAATTTCCATTTCAATAGAAAACTTGAAGGGAAACTAAAATATTGCTATTTTAGCAATAGTTTCTATTATTACTAACGTCTTTCAGGGTTAAAAACTTTTTACTTCAATAGAAAACTTGAAGGAAACTAAAATATTGCTACTTTAGCAATAGTTTCTATTGCTAACGTCTCTCAGCAATAGAAAATTTGAGGGAAACTAAAATATTGCTACTTTAGCAATAGCTTCTATTACTAACGTCTCTCAGCACTAGAAAATTTCCATTTCAATAGAAAACTTGAAGGAAACTAAAATATTGCTACTTTAGCAATAGTTTCTATTGCTAACGTCTCTCAGCAATAGAAAATTTGAGAGAAACTAAAATATTGCTACTTTAGCAATAGTTTCTATTGCTAACGTCTCTCAGCAATAGAAAATTTCCATTTCAATAGAAAACTTGAAGGGAAACTAAAATATTGTTATTTTAGCAATAGTTTCTATTATTACTAACGTCTTTCAGGGTTAAAAACTTTCTATTTCAATAGAAAACTTGAAGGAAACTAAAATATTGCTAAAATATTGCTAGGTTAGCAATAGTTTCTATTGCTAACGTCTCCCAGTAATAGAAAATTTCCATTTCTAATGGGAAACTTGAAGAGAAACTGAAATATTGCTACTTTAGCAATAGTTTCAATCATTATTAACGTCTCTCAGCGCTAGAAACTTTCCATTTTAATAGAAAACTTGAAGGGAAACTAAAATATTTCTAAAATGTTGCTAGGTTAGCAATAGTTTCTCCCAGCACTAGAATATTTCTTAAAGCTTAAGAGAAACATTGAGAGAAGCATTTCTAAATAAATAATTTTAGCTAAATATTGCAGCTAACAATTGATGTAACTTATCGTCTATGCACAAAAATAGGAACTAGTCAACATAAATACTTCGATATTGCAGCTAACAATCGAGATAACTTATCGTCTATGCACAAAAATAGAAATTGGTCAACTTAAATACTTTGATATTGGAGCTAACAATCGAGATAACTTATCGTCTATGCACAAAAATAGGAACTAGTCAACTAGAATACTTTGATATTGCAACTAACAATCGAGATAACTTATCGTCTATGCACAAAAATAGAAATTAGTCAACTTAAGTACTTTGATGTTGCAGATAACAATCAAAAAAATAGGAACTAGTCAACTTAAGTACTTTGATATTGCAGCTAACAATTTATGTAACTTATCGTCTATGCACAAAAATAGGAACTAGTCAACTTAAGTACTTTAATATTGCAGCTAACAATCGATATAACTTATCATCTATGCACAAAAATAGAAATTAGTCAACTTAAATACTTTAATATTGCAGCTAACAATCGAGATAACTTATCGTCTATGCACAAAAATAAGAACTAGTCAACTTAAGTACTTTGATGTTGCAGCTAACAAGGTTGTTGCAGGTAACTTATCGTCTAATTGTTTCTCGCGTTGTACGAATTCACGTTATAAGAGATCGCCTTATTTGTAGTTCCACTGTAATTTGTTTAATCCTCTGCGAACGCACGTCTCGTTTAAAGAAATTGATTCGCTGGTGGTTCCCATACATCGCGATATCCTGGAACAGACGTCGTCGCTTTCAAACCTCGGTTAATTAATTATAAGCCGCGCGTTTCTATGGATTATCGAGCCGATAATAAGATTAGAAAGTAAAATGTTCGCGTTACGTAACGGGCGGACAAAAATAATGGCGGTAATGCCACTCGAGATATGTAATAACGGTTGCGATTGGGCATGTCGAGGGCATTACGTAAACGCGAAAGTGCCAATAATGTGCCATAATTTATTGAAGGCAATAACGAACGTGTATTTTCGACGGAGTAATTTTCAAGTTTGTAATGCCACCAGCCACGACATTAATTGCGACTGTTAAAAGAGTATCTCGTGTCCAACAGACATTCGCAACGCGATTTTACTCGATAAACTTTAGACGTCCTGTGTCCATTTCGTTCTCGAGTCTAGCATTGATTTAAATGCGAACTGTTTTTAAAATAAGAAAGAGACATGACTCAAAGTTGTTTTTAACCCGCTTGGAGAAGAAATAGGGACCATAAACGTGGGATACGCGTCGATTCCATTTCGTTTTCGAGTCTAGCATTGATTTAAATGCGAACTGTTTTTAAAATAAGAAAGAGACATGACTCAAAGTTGTTTTTAACCCGCTTGAAGAAGAAATAGGGACCATAAACGTGGGATACGCGTCGATTCCATTTCGTTTTCGAGTCTATCACGAATTTAAATTATGAACTGTCTTAAAATAAGAGAGAGACACCCTCAAAGTTGCTTTCAACCTGCTTGGAAAAAAAGGTACCATAAACGTTCGATACGCGTTGATGTCCATTTCGTTCTTGAAAAAGAGTTGTTTTCAACTGGCCTGAAAAAGAAAAAAAGGTGCCATAAATGTGGGATACGCGTCGATTCCATTTCGTTTTCGAGTCTAGCACGAATTTAAATTATGAACTGTCCTAAAATAAAGGTACCATAAACGTTTGATACGCGTTGATGTCCATTTCGTTTAGTCTATCATCTCGAGTCTATCACAGATTTAAATATGAACTGTCTTAAAATAAGAGAGAGACACGACTCAAAGTTGTTTTCAACTCGCTTCAAAAAGAAAAAAAGGTGCCATTAACGTGGGATACGCGTCGATTCCATTTCGTTTTCGAGACTAGCATAAATTTAAATATGAACTGTCTTAAAATAAGAAAGAGACATGACTCAAAGTTGTTTTTAATCCGCTTGAAGAAGAAAAAAAGGGACCATAAACGTGGAATACGCGTCGATTCCATTTCGTTTTCGAGTCTAGCACAGATTTAAATACGAATTGTCGTAAAACTTTGCACTTGGATATCCTCTCTGAGGAGACATTAGGATTGATTAGTGATTAAACTTATTCCACCGTAGCTTTTTGAGAAATGCATATTTTACTCAAATTTTCTATTGAAATGCAAATTTTCTGTCGCTGGGGGACGTTAAAAATAGAAACTATTGCTAAAATAGCAATGTTTTAGCAACAGCAATATAAGAGACGTTAGCGATAGAAACCATGTGTAAAATATTGCTAGTTTAGTCATAGAAACTATTGCTAAAATATTTTTCAAATATTGCTAAAATATTGCTGAAATATTGCTATTTTAGTAATGGAAACTATTGCTAAAATATTGCAAAAATATTGCTATTTTAGTAATGGAAACTATTGCTAAAATATTGCTAAAATATTGCTATTATAATAATGGAAACTATTGCTAAACCATTGCTAAACCATTGCTAAAATTTTTCTATTTTAGTAATGGAAACTATTGCTAAACCATTGCTAAACTATTGCCAAAATATTGCCATTTTAGTAATGGAAACTATTGCTAAACTATTACTAGAATATTGCTACTTTATTAATGGAAAATATTACTAAAATATTGCTAAAATATTGCTAAAATATTGCTATTTTAGTAATGGAAACTATTGCTAAAATATTGTTATTTTAATAATGGAAACTATTGTTAAACCATTGCTAAACCATTGCTAAAATTTTTCTATTTTAGTAATGAAACTATTACTAAACTATTGCTAAACCATTGCTCAAACATTGCCATTTTAGTAATGGAAACTATTGCTAAACTATTGCTATTTTATTAATGAAAACTATTGCTAAAATATTGCTCAAACATCACCAAAACATTACTAAAACTTTATTAAACCATTAAAACAGCTACTTTCCCAACATATCTCGCTTCCATTGCCAACATCCAGAAAGAACCACAGTACAAAACATTCAAACAACAAAGAAACACGTCTCACAATCGTCTACAACAACCTGAAAACCAAAAAAAAAAAAAAAAACTTCCAAACCCATGCACCACAAACGACAGCACGCATCGTTCCACGGAGCAACATTATTGTAAACCAATAAGGAGCAACGATTTACCGCGAGCCGCCTCGACGCGGCGTTCTCGACGAGTCCTAACAAAATATAAATCACCGCCAGTGACTTTAACGAATGTGTATGAAAGCGGCGACCACGTGATCCCATTCAAGTTAAACGTTTGCCGATAATGACGAAGATACTGTCGGAAGATTTATTAGCAGTCAGCCGCTGGCGTCCGCTCGCGCGCGCGCGCTCCAGCTCGAGCTCGAGGAAGGAAACGAAAGCTCGTTAGTCAGGTTTTGAGTTAGGTAGTCGATATGGACGTCAAGCGCAATTCGTTTCGTTGCCTAATTATAAAGACTCGAGGCCCCTCGAGGCTTCGAGGCGGCTTCGTTTCAGCGTGCACGCGGCTAGGCCGTGGACCTCCGCGCAGATTTTATAAATTATTCAGCCAGGGCGATATCTGGGCGATGGCGGGCGGCGCAAAAAATTAAATCCGCCGGATTGTTCCTGTCGTTGCCGAGCATTATTGTTATTAATGCCCAGCATTAATTACGAGCGAAAAAGGACGGCGCCAAAGACGGAGATTCCTCCCCTGCGAACCTGATAGAACGGTTAACCGTGGCCAGCGTAATCGATGGGATCGTTCAGCCGCCATTTTTTGCCCGACTCTTTATTAAGTCCCGCTCGCGCTTCCGTTTAAGACGCCCTCGGACGTCGGAGCGCTTCAGCGCGCGAAATTCGTGCACGAGTTTGCACGATCCATTCGCACGCGCTTCTCGAACGATCTGCGATTTGTTTAAACGCGAGTTAAAGTTTGCCAGCTGGCTTTTAGAGCTTTTAAAATCAGGCTCGATGCGAATTAACAATAAAATTATCGCGTTTATTTGATGGACGCGCCAAGTATCCGGCTAAGAGTGTACAAATATTTTGAAATCGATGTTTTCGAGACTTGAACGCGAAAATAATTCTTTTAAAAGATAGTAGAATGACGAGGTTCTCTGGTATCGTGGCGAGTGTACAGTCAACCCTCCTATAACGCGGTGAGTGCGTACCGCGTTATATGAAAACCGCGCTATAAGAAACTCAGAATTAGTACAAATCACATCATTCGTACCGCGTTATATGGAGACCAATAAATACAGTCAACCCTCCTATAACGCGGTGAGTGCGTACCGTGTTATATGGAGACCAATAAATACAGTCAACCCTCCTATAACGCGGTGAGTGCGTACCGCGTCATATGGAAACCGCGCTATAAGAAACTCAGAATTAGTACAAATCACATCATTCGTACCGCGTTATATGGAGACCAATAAATACAGTCAACCCTCCTATAACGCGGTGAGTGCGTACGAAACCGCGTTCTGAGAGTACCGCGTTATAGGAGGGTTGACTGTACTTGGTGGAATTGATTCTATGTCAGCAATGGCGGACGCGAACGGAACAAAGCGTAATGAAACTCGCGCTTGCAAAGCAACGTGTAAAGCGCTACGTGCCAGCCATGGCGACGACGACGTGGGTAAAATGGGGGGGACGATTGCGATTCGATGGAGGGAAAATCAATTTGCCGGATGATGCGTCCGAAATTACAAGGATCCCAGCCTTGGTATGTAAATCGAGCGTCGTATAACAAATTCTCACGTGATAAAGTTTGCTGCTGGGGTTAGCAGGGCTCCGAGTGGGTCTCCTGGTGCTATGTATAGTGACAAGGTAGCAGATAGCTATCGTAATTTATACTCGGCCCGCGTGTTCAGCATTTCCAATCTAAATGAATGAACAGCAATAGATAAGGAGGAGCTAATAAACGGCGCTACGCTAAATCCTTTCCGAACGAATTACATTGCACCGGACCGATATTCCAGTTTCAGGAGTATGCTGCCTTGTCTCATTTAGCGCACGTCCAATTAGTCACTCCTGGCCCGTTACGATGTCCATTTACATGTTAGAAACGCAAATTTCTCCGTGGAAATAATGTATAACGCCAATTTCGTTTCGAGGGAGCGTAACGTGAAATATGAAAGAACATCCTTTTTTCAAATTCGAAAATTGGGTTCACGCGTTTAGTCTTTAGCGTTCGAGAGGCGAGTGTCTTTGAAAGTCTTT
This sequence comes from Xylocopa violacea, assembly GCA_963969225.1. Taxonomy (NCBI): domain Eukaryota; kingdom Metazoa; phylum Arthropoda; class Insecta; order Hymenoptera; family Apidae; genus Xylocopa; species Xylocopa violacea. The sequence continues at coordinate 18,904,548 of CAXAJV010000015.1, forward strand.
CAATTGGAGTTTTTTATTGCAAATTTCTACGCAGCAATAATGTATAACGCCAATTTCGTTTCGAGGGAACGTAACGTGAAATATGAAAGAACATCCTTTTTTCAAATTCGAAATTGGGTTCACGCGTTTAGTCTTTAGCGTTCGAGAGGCGAGTTTCTTTGAAAGTCTTTCATTGCAAATTCCTCCGCAGTAATAGTGTATAACGCCAATTTCGTTTCGAGGGAACGTAACGTGAAATATGAAAGTGCATCCTTTTTTCAAATTCGAAAATTGGATTCACGCATTTATTCCTCCGCGTTCGAGAGGTGAGTGTCTTTGAAAATCTTTCCATTCGAGTTTCATATTGCTTGATCTTATGTTTTGAAGTCCTACGAAAGTGGATTTCTTTGGTGGAATTTGAATTCTTGAAGAACGAGACGAGGGTGTTGGTGAAGAAACTAGTGATGGAGGTGGTGACATGGTATTAGATTCATTTATTTTCACCTTTTTTTACAATTTAATTATCCGTACTCTGTTCTGACGTTTCTTTATTAAAAGAAACCTTATTTGAAATTAGCTTTAGTTAACTAACGCCAACAATTTCTTAAACTTACACACAAATATTTGAAGTTGCACAAATTGCTATTAAGAGGAACGCATCTCTATGTTGTACGGGGCTTCACTGTAATTGGTTCTCGATAAGACAATGGACTTGCAATATTATTATAACTTACTAACATACCTTCTTCCACCTTTTTCTACAATTTAGTTATCTGTATTGAGTTCTGACGTTTCTTTATTTAAAACTGACACTAATAGTCTTGTAAAACTTGCATACAAATGTTTAAAGTTGCACAAATTGCTTCGACAATGTAAGTCCCGTACAACGCGACTTCCTACTAAGAGGAACGTATCTCCGTGTTATACGAAACTTTACTGTAGCTGCTTCTCAATAAGACAATGAACTAGAAGAACTATTAGACTTGCAATATTATTACAACGTATACCATATCTACTTTCATCTTCTTTTACAACTTAATTATCCATACTCTGTCCTGCCTTTTTTATCAAAAGAAACCTTATTTGAAACAAGTTAACTAACACTAACACTGCATACAAATATTTGAAATTGCACAAATTGCTTCGACAGTGTACGTCCCGTACAACGCGACTTCCTACTAAGAGGAACGTATCTCCGTGTTATACGAAACTTTACTGTAGCTGCTTCTCAATAAGACAATGAACTAGAAGAACTATTAGACTCGCAATACTATTACAACGTATACCATATCTACTTTCATCTTCTTTTACAACTTAATTATCCATACTCTGTCCTGCCTTTTTTATCAAAAGAAACCTTAAACAAGTTAACTAACACTAACACTGCATACGAATATTTAAAATTTCAACAATTTACATCCCATATAACGCGTCTTCCTACTAAACCCAACGCACCCTCGCGTTCTACGAAACTTTAACCGCTCCTCGAATTGTTAGACGCTTAACGGAAGTGGATGAAAACCGCGCGATTATTTGTAAAACACGCACACGCGTACGCTCGGCCAGTTATACGTAAATCGCTGGCAAAGCGGTAATGCGGGAGAGTTGTTACTGACAGCAAATATGGCCGCCACGCGGCGTCCGCCCCGGGGTAGCTTAACAACTTCTCTCTTACCAGCGATGCAGCACCTTTTTGTGAATCGCTCGAGCATTATTAATCGCTTGATGTGGATTTCAAACTTATTACGCCGGGCTGACATGACAGACACGGCCCCAGGGCACCTTATCTCTCTGTTCCTCGCCCACCAGCGGTATCGCGGCCCAACCGCCTCGCCCCTCGCCATTTCATTTGATGTCCGAACCAGGTGCTTGTCCAATTGTACGCGCGCTCGCCTCGTTTGCCTGCCGCGGCCTCGAAACTCGCGGGGCCGTTTCGTTCCCGCTTTGGCGGCGTTCGCGCGGCTACTTTTTTTTTTTTTTGCGAGGATCACCCCGACCAGCCCCAGGGTGGGACGCGAGCGTTCGTTGATTCCGCGAGGAGGTCGCGCGAAAAGGTGCGCTCGAGAGGGAACAGCTGCGAGGTGCTGGCTCTATCGCGGCAATTAATCGCAATTGATACGCGCGCATATGAGCGCTGATTACACGGTGTAACGTGGAATTAATGTTCGCACGTCGCGCGGCTACTTCGAGCCGCCTCGCGACACCCTTCGTCGAGCATGTGGGTCGTTACTTCCTGGTCTCGTGGCTGGCGAACGTACCAGGTACGCGTCTCAATCGTTGGGCAAAAATGGGACGCGCGCTGAGCGATCACAGGCGTCAGCGTTTCGAATCTTCCCGGTTAATTGTTTCGAGTATCGAGATTATCGACGACGGGAGTGGAAAGTTCGTCGAGCGGACGAGAGATGGCGGGATGTGTGAATGGAGCAGAGATTTGAAAAAGGAACGTCGAGGGAGATCGGTTTTTTGAAGGGCGATGAGAGAATGTTGGTTTTCTGGGTTTGGGAATTTGTTTTCTGTGCTATGGTAGGAAATTGAGGAGAGAAGGTCGCGAAATGTGGAATTTGTTGGGCGTTTTTGAAGAGCGAGATGATAGAATGCTGTTTTTTGAATTTTGAGAATTTATTTTGTATGCTATGATGAGAATTTGGAAAAAGGATATCGCTAAATGTGGAATTTTTGAATGGTACTTTTCATATTTATTAATTTGATTTTAATGAAATTGAGAACTTTTGTAATTACATTAGAAATTTATTTTGTTTGCTATGATATGAATTTGAAAGAAGAATATCGCAAAATGCGAAATATTAAAAATTCACAGATCATTTCTGAAGAGCGTGATCAGAGAATGTTACTTTTCATGTTGCTTAATTTGATTTTAGTGAAATTAAGAAAATTTGCAATTAAATTAAGAATTTATTTCGTTCGCTACGATACGAATTTAAAAAAAGAATATCGCAAAATGCGAAACGTTAAAAATTTGCCATTGTTTCTGAAGAGCGTGATCAGAAAATGTCACTTTCCATATTTATTAATTTGAGTTTGATGAAATTAAGAATTTGGTTGGAAATCAAGAATTGTTGATCAAGAATTTGAAATAAGAATATTACAAAATACGAAATGTAAAAAATCCACCGATCTTTTTTGAAAAGCGTGATGACAAAATGCTAATTTTCAGATTTTGGGAATTTATTTCGTCTGCTACGATGCAAATTTGAAAAAAGAACATTGCAAAATGCGAAATATTAAAAATCCACCGATCTTTTTTGAAAAGCGTGATGACAAAATACTAATTTTCAGATTTTGGGAATTTATTTCGTCTGCTACGATGCAAATTTGAAAAAAGAACATTGCAAAATGCGAAATATTAAAAATCCACTGATCATTTCTAAAAAGCACGATAACAAAACGCAACTTTCCAAATTTTAAGAACTTATTTCATTCACCACGACACAAATATTTACATTAATATCGTCCAATCCCAAATTAATTCTCAATCAACAACAGACAACCACACAGAATCGCAAAAAGAAATCGCGTCATTACGAATTGATCCGCGATTTTCACCACGATACAAATATTTACATTAATATCGTCCAATCCCAAATAAATCCTCAATCAACAACAAACAACCACACAAAATCGCAAAATCGAATCAATACTAATATCCCCTCAGAAGAAACACCCAACTGCAAAGAGTTAAAATTCTCTAAAAAGAAATCTACATTTCCATCTTACTTTACAATTTTTGCACATGAAGTGCAAAAAATAACAATTATTAATCTTGCGTGAGTCACTTCAAAAAGATCCTTCATGACTCACTGTCTGACCCACGAATCACAGTCAGCTCCGCCAGCACCGCCATTTATCTTTCCAACAATCAAATCGAACGTACAGACCGTACGAATCTTCAACATTTGGGGATGCGAAAACAGAAAAAAGATCGCTGCCAAACGAAAACACGAAGCGTCAACCAACCAGGGTGTTCAATGCGCATTGTCTATTATGCGCTTCAAGCGATGTTTTAATTACGCTTGAATATTTAGGGGTAGGTGTAATAATACGTGCAGATAATCGTTGTTTGTTGATTTTAATATATGTGATTGGAATGTATGACTAGTTGTGAACTATACTGTGATGAATGTGTTTAAAGAATGTGCAAACCTGAAGAGTCAGGGTGGACTGTCTGATTAGAATTCTGCTGTTCTGTGTGATTCCCATGAAATATAAAGCATGTGATGGGAGTGGCTTATTCGACCAAGACAAACGGATTCGTTGATTGCAATGTTACGAATTTTGGTGAGGGAAACGGAGGTCAAAACTGATTGGTTGCATAGAATTGTTAGAAAAATGGTTAAAAATGAGAAAGAAAAATGAAAAACAGTGTCACTCAGGTACCAAGTGCACCCTTTCGCGTGTCTTAACCCTCGACCGTAACAGGTAATAACTTTATCACACACCTTGACCTTTCTTTAAAACATCCAGGATAAAAATGAAATTAACTGAAAGTTGCTTTGCGTCGAAAATAAAATGGTCGTAGAAAGTATACGATGATCGATGGCCTCATAAGCTTATCGCTGTTACGGGTCAGATTAGAGTTTCTTCAAATGTTAAATACTATTTACAAATTTGAAACTCTAATCTGTTTTATTGTTATATTATGCGTATTGATACGGTACGCTGGAATATCGATGGATATGCTGTTACGGATGTAACACGGGGGGTTGCTTTATTGCAGACGAACCGATTACGCGCGTAAACACTTGGATGCTCGTACTTAAACGGACGATCCAAGGCAGCCACCTCGGTTTTCGTTAACTCTCTACAACTCGATAAGGACCGTCGCGCGTTACGGGGCCAATTTACTAAATGCACGACGATTCTATCAAGGGAAAGAGCATTAATGATTGAATCGTAGAAGGCTCGCTGATCGTATCTCAGCAACGGCGACTCCAATCTACACAATTTATCAACGGGGTACCCGGGGCTCACCCCGCGCTTCTTTCAGATTGATGTTACTATAACAACACGTCAGTTATTCATTGTGCGCCCAGCAGTGCATTAATCAAGCCCCCGCTCTGACATCAAATACAAATGATATTTTATAGCGTCATAAATCTTCGCTGGCTGTCACCGTTCGTGGGCGTTTGCTACGAACACGTCTCTTGGGGTGTCCCCCTGCTCCTCCTCCCCCTTTCACCCCTGTATCCTGCTTTGTCCTGTCGTGTCGTGGCAGCTCCAGTTAGCCGTATGACTTCTAGTTTGTCTTGGCAGCTCGATTTAGTCTAATGATTTCTCTTCCCAATTTCCTTCGATGCCGCGGAATCGCCGCTCGCCATCTTGCCAAACCGACATCGATTTATCCTCGTCCACGTCGCCGCGCAGGATGTTTCCGTACATGCGCCGCGATATTAGCTTCCGCTTTCCAACGAATCTCATTACTTCCCTGTAATTGATCGTTTGCATATTTTACTGGCTGAATTGTCGGGGCAACATTGTCCCGGATTTATCGGGGAACATTCGCGATCTTGAAACGCTGCCGTGTTGCGACGCGATGAAAATCGCGAACCGATTTGTAATGGCGCGAGTTATTTTTGCAATTTTGTGTGGTTCGTTGTTGATTGAGAATTAATTTGGGATAAGGGAGGAATAAGTCATCACTACTTTAACAATTGTTTCTATGTTAACAGTGCTATTTTAGCAACAGTTTCTATCGCTAACACCCAGAAAGAGTTAAAATGAGAATCAAAAGGGGGTCAACTGTCGCGTATTCAAAATAAGGGTTAAACAAAAATAATAACCAAAACCTACATCTCAGAAAGAGTTAAAATGAGAGTCAAAAGGGGGTCAACTGTCACGTATTTAAAATAAGGGTTGAACAAAAATAATAACCAAAACCTACATCTCAAAAAGGTTCGCCATACTTGACAAATACGAAGTTATCGTCAACGCGGGACGCTGGTTCGCTAGCCAGGACGTATCGTAAATTAATTCACCGCACAATGTTCCGCGCAACTCGAAATCCTCGAGTTGTAGCAAACAAAAGTAAAACGTCACACGTTCGAGCCGACGTTGCGAAACAATTACGTATCGTTTGAACGGTCCGCCGCGGAATGTATCGATCACGGTGAACAGCATGAAAGTGTCGCGAAGTTTACGACGTCCCCGGGACAGGGAACCGCGTTCCGTTTGCCCGTTCTAACGCGATCATTAATCACCCACCAACAATGATTTTATTCGCGGCGAGCGGTCCGGGTGTAATGTACCGTGACGCACCCCGAATGCTGGGGGACGATACATCACCGCGATATGTAATATTGCTCTCTCGGCTCTGCGAAGAAAAGAGAACAGAGGAGGGAGAGAAAGAGAGAGAAAGTTGAAGAGAACAGAAGAGAGCAGAACTGAGCTGAAGAGAGTAGAGGAGAGAGAGAAGGAGAGTAGAAGAGAGCAGGACAGAGTAAAGGAGAGAGAGAAAGAGAGAGAGCAGAAGAGAGTAGAGGTGGGAGAGAAAGAGAGAGAGAGCAGAATAGAGCAGAGCAGAACAGAGCAGAGCAGAGCAAAGCAGAGCAGAGCAGAGCAGAGCAGAGCAGTACAGAGCAGAAGAGAGCAGAGGAGAGAGAAAAAGAGAGTAGAAGAGAGCAGAACAGAGCAGAGCAGAGCAGAGGAGAGAGAGAAAGAGAGTAAAAGAGAGCAGAACAGAGCAGAACAGAGCAGAGGTGGGAGAGAAAGAGAGCAGAACAGAGCAGAACAGAGCAGAACAGAGCAGAACAGAGCAGAACAGAGCAGAACAGAGCAAAACAGAGCAAAACAGAGCAAAACAGAGCAGAACAGAGCAGAAGAAACCAGAATAGAGCAAAGGAGAGAGAGAAAGAGTGAGAGTAGAAGAGAGCAAAGGAGAAAAAGAAAGAGAGAGCAGAAGAGAGCTGTCCCAGGCCGACGTCGAGCCATCGACCGATCGGCCCATCGCCCTGAGCGGTGTCAATCGATCTTCCCGCGCGCGCCACTTTCAAACCGTGAAAACACTCTTGCCACGGGAACGCCAACAAGAAACCGTGGACCGTGAAGGAAGATTGATTCCTCGCGCGCATTGTACCGCCTGTGATTTATGCGTTCCCTACCCGCGCCATGTTGCCACGCACATCGAACATCGACGCTGATTTTTGAATCAAGCGGGGACGGAGGGTCTTGGGCAACGAAGACAAGCGCTTCGCGCTGGGTTTTCAAACGTTCTCGACTCGAAGTTCGATCGTCCTTGTCGCAAGAGGCGACTTATTGGGGGAAGAAAGGGTTAAGGAAGATGTAGGAAGAGCGACGAATTTTAGTTAAGAAAAAGAATGATGTTTTGCAAGGATATTAACCCTTTGCGCTCGAGAGGCGATGTTTCACGCGGCAACTCGAGTTTCTCATAATTTTAACTTCTGAAGCCTCGCAGAAGTGAATTTGGAAGGTGAAATTAGCTCGAGTGAAGATGGAATTCGCAAGATCGATTGTGTTCGTGAAGAAATTGGCGATAGAGAGATTGAAAGCAGCGATTGAGATAGTGGCATAGTATTAGGCGTGAACAATTGGAAAATTAGAGTAGTAGCGAATCCAAAAGTGACAGTGACGCTCCACGAGGCTCTAATAATTCAAAATCGACGCTTTGTGGTGAATCTAGCGAAGAAATAAAAATTTTCCTCACGGAAAAGACGTAACAAATAATGAAAACGTAAACACACCAACATACTTTAATATATTAATTTATTTTTATTTCTATCTCTTTTGTTTATAAATTTACTTTCATTCTTTGTTATATCTTTCTCTCAAGAAAAACTAAGTTTCCCCAAACTCTCCCAAGTAAAAAATATCCACCCATTAAATTTCAATCGTCAAATATGAATTCCATAGGTCGCAAAAATCCATTTCCTTAAAACTTTACAACTACAAAAACAAAACGCAGTTTTCAAATATATATCTCTTTTGTTTATAAATTTACTTTCATTCTTTGTTACATCTTTCTCTCAAGAAAAACTAAGTTTCCCCAAACTCACTCAAGTAAAAAACATCCACCCATTAAATTTCAATCGTCAAATATGAATTCCATAGGTCGCAAAAATCCATTTCCTTAAAACTTTACAACTACAAAAAGAGAACGCAGTTTTCAAATATATATCTCTTTTGTTTATAAATTTACTTTCATTCTTTGTTACATCTTTCTCCCAAGAAAAACTAAGTTTCCCCAAACTCTCGCAAGTAAAAAATATCCACCCATTAAATTTCAATTGTCAAATACGAATTCCAAAGGTCGCAAAAATCCATTTCCTTAAAACTTTACAACTACAAAAAGAGAACGCAGTTTTCAAATATATATCTCTTTTGTTTATAAATTTACTTTCATTCTTTGTTACATCTTTCTCTCAAGAAAAACTAAGTTTCCCCAAACTCACTCAAGTAAAAAACATCCACCCATTAAATTTCAATCGTCAAATATGAATTCCAGAGCTTGCAAAAATCCATTTCCTTAAAACTTTACAACTACAAAAAGAGAACGCAGTTTTCAAATATATATCTCTTTTGTTTATAAATTTACTTTCATTCTTTGTTACATCTTTCTCCCAAGAAAAACTAAGTTTCCCCAAACTCTCGCAAGTAAAAAATATCCACCCATTAAATTTCAATTGTCAAATACGAATTCCAAAGGTCGCAAAAATCCATTTCCTTAAAACTTCACAACTACAAAAAGAGAACGCAGTTTTCAAAAACGACCTCGAATCCCACGATTCGCCGCCACAACACAACTATTAATCCCGTCGAACACCGACGGGGCTCTCAAAAACCGACTAACCAAACACCGCATATGGATTTTCGACGCTGGGGGGGTTGCGAAAATGGTAAAACTCAGCCGGAAAGCGCGAAGCGTCCACGATGAGGCGAAAGCAGTCAGTGGTGGTTCGAGGGGCGACGGGGGGTTACTTTATTGTATATGGGCTGATTATGCACGTAAATATTTCACCGGTGATGATTTCCGGAGTGGGGTGAACGAGGTTACGTGGCGCGCGAGGGGTGCGCGAGACGAGGGGGAAAATGGCGGCAGGGAGAGGACGGGGATTTACGCGTGCAAGCCTGAACGCCCTTTATACGTCGTCGAGGCCGTAATATATGACACCTATAGATCACAATTACGTGTAATGGCGCTCACTCTTGTATTCATGGCGATATTGTTTCTGGTCGCCTTCCACGGTCGTCGTCGGCACGGCTCTCTCGCTCTCACCCTCCGCGTTTCCCTCGCGCCCCATCTTGTACGTACGAGACTCCGGGTCCGTATGCTAAGCAGCCGGTAATTCTAGTTTGATTTAGTTGCCCGTCCGCCCCGAAAGTTCGCCCCGCGAACGGCCTGGCCGTGCTTCGAACCCCGGGAAAGTGATTACGCTGGATTGGGCGATAAGTCTTTTATGATCTTTGTTCTTTACGAGTCGCGACCAGGGTATAACTTATACGCACGCTCCCGCGTAGGCGAGGAGTTATTATTTTATCGCTTTCTTCGTTAGCTTTTCGCTCGCTGCCAAGCGAATTTTCTTCTCGCGCAGAGCGTTAGAGACGATACGATTTTTTGGATGTCGATGGTTTGGGTCGGGTTGTTCGTTTTGAGGGGCATTGGAATTGATCAGTGATTGCTGAGGATGAAGTTATTTTGTGAAGCAAGGTTTTGAGAAATGGATGTTTCGAGGGTGGAGGATGGAGGGTTTTTATTTGAGTGGAAATTTTGTGTTGGTGAGTGGTGTTAGTGAGAGAATTGCTAAAGTGTTGCTAAGTTATTGCTATTTTAGCAAGAAAAATTATTGTTAAAATATTTCTAAAATATTTCTAAGATATTGCGATTTTGGCTATAGTTTCCATTCATAAAATATTGCTGAGATATTGCTAAACTATTGCTAAAATATGGCTAAAATATTTCTAAGATATTGCTATTTTGCAAAATATTGCTTAGCAATCGTTTCTATGTTAATATCGCTATTTTAACAATCGTTTCTATGTTAATATCGTTATTTTGGCACTCGTTTCTATGTTAATATCGCTATTTTAGTACTCGTTTCTATGTTAATATCGCTATTTTAGCAGCAGAAACCGTCACTAAAATATTGCTATTTTAGAAATAAAAACCGTTACTAAAATGTTGCTGAAATATTGTTATTTTAGTAATAGTGTCTATTGCTAAAATATTGCTATTTTGGCAATAGAAATTATTGCTATAATATTGCTGAAATATTGCTATACTGACAATAGAAATTATTGCTATAATATTGTTAAAATATTGCTAAAGTATTGCTATTTTAACAAAAGCTTCTATTGCTAAAGTATTGCTAAAATATTGCTATATTGACAATAGAAATTATTGCTATAATATTGTTAAAATAATGCTAAAGTATTGCTATTTTAACAAAAGTTTCTATTGCTAAAGTATTGCTAAAATATTGCTATATTGACAATAGAAATTATTGCTATAATATTGTTAAAATTTTGCTAAAGTATTGCTATTTTAACAAAAGTTTCTATTGCTAAAGTATTGATACTTTAGCAAAAGTATCTATTGCTAAAATATTGCTAAAGTATTGCTAAAATATTGCTATTCTGACAATAGAAATTATTGCTATAATATTGTTAAAATATTGCTAAAGTATTGCTATTTTAACAAAAGTTTCTATTGCTAAAATATTGATATTTTAGCAAAAGTATCTATTGCTAAAATATTGCTAAAATATTGCTATTTTAGCAATTGTTTCTATATTAATTTTGCTATTTTAACACTCATTTTTATGTTAATATCGCTATTTTAGCAATAGTTTCTCTCTTAACATCGCTATTTCGCCAATAGTTTCTATTCCAAACCTCCAAGAAAAAGCAGACCGCAAAAGGATAACAATTCCAATCTTTTTCCGGAAGACGAACGCATTTCGATGCAAATCACGCTCTCTACCATCGAATGTAATTATTTGCAATCTACAAAATGATGGCAGCGTCGGCAGTATCGCTGATTTAATCGGTTGCTCGAGGAGTAATTGGCAGAACAAGATTGTAACATGAAACATGCATCAAGTATTACTTACTAGTAACCCTTTTTTGCAACTGGAGTACAACGAACAATGTACGTACACGAATGCGATTAACTAGATAATAAGCATGAAAAAAAATTGATTAAATCCGGTTATCGGTTTTCATTAACAGCAATTCCAGTTAAATTATTTGCGCGCGTTTCATTGAATTAACAACACTTTTTATTAATCGAATGGCCAGTAATGCGCGGGTACGTTCCTAGAAATTTTGCCATTAAAAACGTAGCTCGATCGTCTTGCTTGTTCTTCATCCATCTCGAAGAATAACCGCAAGACTGTTTTACCTTACGTAATTAGATCGTGCGTTATTTTTCTCGATAAATCACGCCGCATTTAATGGAGAATGATAATTAATCTTCCTGATCGGAAAACAGAGAAAACAATGCCAACGAGTGAACATTTCTGTGACGTCGATGAACGCGAGACCCTCGCGAAATTGCAACGCGCGTTTCGCGAACGATTCGTCGGTATTGCGATTAATTGCGAGCGTACGATGGAGAGCGGACATTTTACAAGACACGCGGACGTGTCGAGTCGAAAGAACGGGTTAATGGCAGATCCTGGGCGCCATTTTATGCGCGACCGCTTGCTTATCGCATGCATCGCGCGGAATCATCGAGCAATTAGTCGAGCCAGTCAACGAAATCGCTGAGATAGAATCGAATATGAAAAATGCGATCGCTTATTACTTGCACTGTCTATTAGCCGTTGCACGAGAAATGTCAGCGAGCGACGATGGACGCGGTTAACATAACTGGGAATGCGTTAGCGTAATGAGACGTCATTAAAGATCCAGCCATTACATGCAACGGGTGTTCACCGAACATTATGACAGCCAATGAATATTTGCCTCGTCCTTGCAGCCAGCAGAGATATAACCGCGATACTCAAATGAAATTCCGCATCGCGATTGTTCATTGAGCAGGAATTAAATTATATATTCCACTTAACAGGCTCGTTAAGATGGACGCGGCTAGCTAATGTATAGCCAACGAGTATTCGAGGTTTTTCCCGAGTGTACACCACGCGTTACCTTTTACAATGTCTATTTAACTATCGTTGCATGATTAAATAAAAGGTGCAATGCTTGGGGGTTGAATGTGGTTATTGATGTTGGTTGGATAGTTTTGGTTAGTCGTTTTACAATGATTAACAATATTTAACTATCGTTGCATGATTAAATAAAAGGTGCAATTCTTGGGGGTTAAATGTGGTTATTGATGTTGGATAGCTTTGGTTATTGGTTTTACAATGTCTATTTAAATATCGTTGCATGATTAAATAAAAGGTGTAATTAAATTGGTGCAATTAATGTGGTTATTGAAATTTGTTGAATAGTTTTGGTTATTGGTTTTACAATGTCTATTTAACTATCGTTGCATGATTAAATAAAAGGTGCAATTCTTGGGGGTTAAATGTGGTTATTGATGTTGGATAGCTTTGGTTATTGGTTTTACAATGTCTATTTAAATATCGTTGCATGATTAAATAAAATGTGTAATCATTGGGGGTTGAATGTGGTTATTGAAATTTGTTGAATAGTTTTGGTTATTGGTTTTACAATGTCTATTTAACTATCGTTGCATGCTTGAATAAAAGGTGTAATCATTGGGGGTTGAAGGTGGTTATTGAAATTTGTTGGATAGCTTTGGGTATTGGTTTGATACGGAAGAGAGGAAATAGTAATTATGGTAATTAAATTCGCTTAGTTTTTGTAGCAGCAATTATAATAGATTTTTTTCTAGATTTTTTTATAGAAACATTTTTTACAAATATCAATATTAGAAATGTAGAGTAAGGGTTGTTGAATAAAAATTGAACAGTTTTCTGCGCCACTTCGTTTACAGAATCAACTGTAAATTACTTTTCGTACCAGCAATTACAATACAAATAATTTCACAAATATTAATATTGGATGAAGAGTAAAAGTTGTCGAACAGAAATTGAATACTCTTCTGCAACAAATAAAGTGCTACTTCGTTTACAGAACCAACTGTAAATCATTTTTGTAGCAGCAATTATAACACGCTTCAAGATTTCGTACAGAAACATTTTTTACAAATATCAAAAAGGACAAAAATCGAACAGTCTTCCACAACTGATTGATACACTCCCAATTAAACTCCAACTTCGTTCACAAAATCAACTGTAAATCACAGCCAATACCCACGAAGGTAGAAGCAGTTTATTACCTCGACTCGTTAACTCCCATTTCTTACCACCGCAAATTTCATAAATCCTCTCCGCGCGTCGCAACGTTGAATCAATCGCGCATTACTCGACCGATATTTATGCCCGCGACACGCGCAATTACAGGGGCTGTAATTAGCAGCGAGTCGATCGCCTGTATAAAGCGAGTCGTAAAGGCTGCGCGTGAAAAATTGCGCTTTCAGCAGCTGGTATTGGGCGAGGAAAGAACACGCGAAGCACTGGGAAGCGTAAAACGTCCCGAGCCGTCGCGGAAGACGAGGATCCGCTCGTGAATCACCGCGCGAGTGCATTAAGTGGCAGGGTAATTGAGCGAAGCGCCATGCGTCGCGGCGCTTCCGCGACGGCTACTCGAAGCCAGCGTCCATGGAACTGCGTTTCAGCCAGCGTTCATGAAACTGCGTTTCAGCCAACGTCCATGGAAAACTGCGTTTCAGGCAACGTCCATGGAACTGCGTTTGAGCCAGCGTCCATGGAAAACTGAGTTTCAGCCAGTGTCCATGGAACTGCGTTTCAGCCAGCGTCAATGAAAAACTGTGTTTCAGCCAGCGTCCATGGAAAACTGCGTTTCAGCCAGCGTCCATGGAAAACTGCGTTTCAGCCAGCGTCCATGGAACTGCGTTTCAGTCAATGTCAATGGAACTGCGTTTCAGTCAGCGTCCATTGAAAACTGCGTTTCAGCCAGCGTCCATGGAAAACTGCGTTTCAGCCAGCGTCTATGGAACTGCGTTTCAGCCAGCGTCCATGGAACTGCGTTTCAGCTAGCATCTATGGAAAACTGTGTTTCAGCCAGCGTCCATGGAACTGCGTTTCAGCTAGCATCTATGGAAAACTGTGTTTCAGCCAGCGTCCATGGAAAATTGTGTTTCAGCCAGCGTTCATGAAAATCTGCGTTTCAGCCAGCGTCCATGGAAAATTGTGTGTCAGCCAGCGTCCATAGAAAACTGCGTTTCTGCCAACGACCATGGAACTGCGTTTCAGCCAGCGTCCATGGAACTGCGTTTCAGCCAGCGTCTATGGAACTGCGTTTCAGTCAACGTCAATGGAACTGCGTTTCAGCCAGCGTCCATGGAACTGCGTTTCAGCCAGCGTCAATGGAACTGCGTTTCAGCCAGCGTCCATGGAAAACTGTGTTTCAGCCAGCGTCCATACAAAATTGTGTTTCAGCCAGCGTCCATGGAAAACTGCGTTTCAGCCAGCGTCCATGGAACTGCGTTTCAGCTAGCGTTCATGAAAAACTGCGTTTCAGCCAGCGTCCATAGAAAATTGTGTTTCAGCCAGCGTCCATAGAAAACTGCGTTTCTGCCAACGACCATGGAACTGCGTTTCAGCCAGTGTCCATGGAACTGCGTTTCAGCCAGCGTCCATGGAACTGCGTTTCAGCCAGCACCAACGCTACTCTTCGCACGTACACGCGCGCGAATAATAACCACGCACACGTTTCTGCGCCAGGAGATAACTATTGTCCCCTGTCTCGGGGTGTAATGCCCTATTGTGAATTGGTCGCGGTGACGTATCGCCTGTCGTCAGGAAAGCGGCGGTTAGTTTATTCCATTTCAAATTCTGGCCCGTCCACATGCATATTCACGATCAAAATTAGGTTCGAGCCGCTTCGATTCCGCGTCGAGGTTTGGGGATCGCGCGTAAGGGAAATCGATGGCAACGAAGGAGCACGATGGGGGATGAATTGGGACTGTTTGGGATGTGGTTTCAAGCGGTTTTCATGGGATTTAGGGGCGTTTTGGGCTTTTGTAACCCTTTTTGCTGGTTTGTTGAACTTGTGACTTGATTTCAGTAAATAAAAAAAGAAAAGTAGATATAAATTACAATAAAGTTTGAGAGCTCTGTTTAATATATTGTAATTAGTAAGGGAAATTGTTTGCAAGTGAAACTGTCCTTTGAAGTAAATTTCAAATAAAACATCATCAGTAAATGAAAAAAGAAGCGAATAGAAGTTTCATAAATAAAAATTACAACAAAGTTTAAGAGCTCTATTTAATATATTATAATTAGCAAAGGAAATTGTTTGCAAGTAGAATAAAATAAAACATCATTAAAGAAGAAGCGAATAGAAGTTTCATAAATAAAAATTACAACAAAGTTTGAGAGCTATATTTAATATAATTAGTAAAGAAAATTACTTAGAAGTTAATCGTTACTAGTTACAATTGTTTGCAATATAATTAGTAAAGAAAATTTTGTACAAGCTGTAGTTGTGAAACTGTCCTTTGAAGTAAATTTCAAATAAAACATTTAAAATTTTGGAGAGTTGTTGGCAGCAAAATTGAAAAATAATTTGGAACGCAAAGGGTTATTATATATTAAATAAAAAGAAAGACAAGTTCCATAAATATAAATTGCAACAAAGTTTGAGAGCCATATTTATTGTAATGAATAAAGAAAATTGATTACAAGTGGCAGTCGAGAAACCGTTCTTTGAAGTAAATATTAAATAAAACGTTACAAATAGTAGAGAGTTATTGGCAAGAAAATTGAAAAATAATTTGGAGCGCAAAGGGTTATTATATATTAAATAAATGAAAAACGACATAACTTCCATAAACATAAATTGCAACAAAGTTTAATATAAATTTACACGTAGCAATCGAGGAGCTGTCCTTTGTATATTAATATACAAATTATCGATGCAAATATGCAGATATATTATTCTGCATTTAAAGTAATATTGAATTTATCAGTAGAGATGATGTTATCAGTGATATTTATATTCCAAAAGATTATAAATAATCAAAGCTGCGAACGTTATTGCTAAAATGCCGATAAGCTGTGTTCCAGTTAATTCTACTTTGATACACATGTATCATCGCGATATTATCGATAAATTACAGACGAGGCTGTGATTTCGACGCGAAAATTAAACCTGCAATGCTATTTCAAAAATCCCATTCGCAATGATTTAACAATTCATTTGTTCATTTCATTCTATCGAAGACGTTAGAAATTATTCTCGTCGTTTCAAGCAACGCATCAACGTTAATTCCTCTTTTTCCATGCATTTTATCCTCCGTTTCGCGTTTAAAAAGTGATAACAAACGGGGACACGTTTAAAAAACGAATCCTCGAGCAGGAGTTTACAAGTGGAAAAACAATGCGCGCACAGTTACCCTCGCAAACGTTGTATCGCGAGTACAGTGTGCGCGCGGAACGCGATTCGAAATCGTAAAAGTTAATCTACTTATTTAAACTGGCGGGAATAATTGCGAACGTGACGAAGTGTACGTTTCAAAACACAACCAGTCGCGCACGTAAAACAGCGGGGTCGAGATTAGCCGGCCAATTTACGGTCCCGTTTAATGGCCGCCAGGAATTGCGCGCGCGCGCGTCAAAAGCGGGACTGTTAGGAGTTCACGCGAGGTAAACGTCCCATAACCCTTTGCACTCTTTCGCAGACGTTAGCAACAGAAGCTATCGCTAAGATAGCAAACTTTTAGCAATATTTTAGTGATAGTAAATTTTATTGTTAACGTCTTCCAGTAATAGAAAATTTTTATTTTAATGGAAAACTTGAGGGAAATATGCTTTTTGAGAAAAGCAGCGATGGAACAAGTTTAATTACTAATTAATACTGATGTCCCTTCAGAGGAAGATTGCGATTCGAGGCAACGCAAAAGTGTTAAAATGATTGCTTAACACTTTGCACTCTGCTCTTTCTTGGACGTTGGCAATAGAAGATAAAAGTATTGTTGAAATAGCAATAGTTTAGCAATAGTTTCTATTATCAACATAGCAAAATTTTAGCAATATTTTAGCTATATTTTAGCAATAGAGACTATTACCAAACTAGCAATATTTTAGCAATATTTTAGCAATAATTTCTAATGGTTGAAATAGCAATATTTTAGTAATAGTTTAGCAATAGTTTCTATTGTCAAAATAGCAATATTTTAACAATATTTTAGCAATATTTTAGTAATAGTTTCTAATGGTTGAAATAGCAATATTTTAGTAATAGTTTAGCAATAGTTTCCATTGTCGAAATAGCATTATTTTAGCAATAGTTTCTATTATTGAGATAACAATATTTGAGCAATAGTTTAGCAAAAGTTTCTATTATCAAAATAGTAATATTTTAGCAGTAGTTTCTAAGGTTGAGATAGCAATATTTTAGCAATAGTTTCTAATAGTTGAGATGGAAATATTTTAGCAATAGTTTAGCAATAGTTTCCATTGCCAAAATAGCAATATTTGCTAAAGTCTGTCAGCAATAGAACATTCCCATTTCAAAAACTTTCAACTTTCGGTTATAAATAGGGGCATAGTCCCCAGATTTAATGGCTCGTCGAAGAATTTAACCCCTCTAAAATAGCAATATTTTAGACATGGTTTCTATCGCTAACGTCTCCCATATTGCTGTTGCTAAAACATTGCTACTTTATCAATAGCATAATGCTACTTTAGCAATAGCATATTGCTACTTTAGCAATAGCCTCTATTGCTAACGTCTCTCAGCAATAAAAACTTCCATTTCAACAGAAAACCTCAAAGAAACTCGCATTTCTCAAAAAGTTCCGATGGACTAACTCAACCTCTTCACTAATCAATGCTGATGTCCCCTCAGACGTCCCATCCAGTTGCAGAGGATCAATCGCAACTTCCCGCGGCACGGAAAACCGACTCTATCAATAGCATATTGCTAATTTATCAATAGGACTTTATCAATAGCATATTGCTACTTTATCAATAGGACTTTATCAATAGCATATTGCTACTTTATCAATAGCATATTGCTACTTTAGCAATAGCCTCTATTGCTAACGTCTCTCAGCAATAAAAACTTCCATTTCAACAGAAAACCTCAAAGAAACTCGCATTTCTCAAAAAGTTCCGATGGACTAACTCAACCTCTTCACTAATCAATGCTGATGTCCCATCCAGTTACAGAGGATCAATCGCAACGTCCCGCGGCGCGGAAAACCGCGCGACCCAACGCTCCGCGCGCTTTCCACGCTTCTCCGCTCTGCTCGCTGGCATCGCGCGGGCGCGCGCGCAAACGAATCGCTCACGTTTCCTGTAAATCGCGGATTCATGGTTTATCGGCGGCCTGAAACGTTCTGCCGCGCGATAACGCCGCGCTGACAGCGGAATGTCGCGGGCAGAATGAATCCGCCGCGTGCACGCGGCACGCATACGCGCGGGGAACCCGCGCGTTTTCGCTTTTTTCCCTCCTCGCAGCCTCCTCCTTTTTTTCTTCCCCCTTTCCATCCCCAGCCAGGCTTTTCCCCGCTCGCGTCCGTGCGCGGAATGTCGAACTGGCCAGCAGCGGGCAGCGCTGCAGGACGAATGGAGGACGACGCAGGACGCGCAACGCGTCGCTCGTCCAGAAACAGGAAGAGGCGTCTTTCGCGGCGACAGTGTTCCCCTATCGTGACGCGGCTACCAATGTAAACCGTGTAACCTACGACGTATGAAGACGTATGGACGCTCGTATGCAACGCGGTGGCGTTAAATATTCTTTCCGCGGGCGTGCAACGACGCGGCTTGTTAAATATCCTTGCATATCCCCTCGGAGCGGACAGGTCGCGGCGACACGCACGCGTGTTACTCTTGATACAACGCGGGGGCGTCGCGATTTTATCTTCATTGAAGGTAATGGTCTAAATGTCGCGCGGTTTTTACGCGCCACGTCGGCTGAAACGGATTTCCTACGGAGGGCACGCATTTTCGTGGAACGGGACCGTTTTGATCGCGGTTTACGAGCGGGCGCGTCGCCTCGCCTGTTTGAATTGGCGCGCGGTTGGGTTCTCTGGTTCTGTTTTAATGGCGGGGTTAGTAGGGAGTCGTTTTTTCAGCACTCTGAGAAAAGATGGTGAAAACTGATTATTGTGACTGATGTAATTTTATTGAGATGCGTTTTTTCTAGTTTAAATTTATGATAGATGGGTCAATTTATGTTTTTTCTAATTAAATAGCGAAAGAGGGATAGTTCAATCCTTTTGAGAAGACTTTTTATTAAACTTTTCGTTAAAATATCGAGAATTATAAAAGAATAATGAAACCTCTCGCGGATGACGCTGTTTGAATTGGCGCGCGGTTGGGTTTTCTGGTTCTGTTTTAATGGCGGGGTTAGTAGAGAGTCGTTTTTTCAGCACTCTGAGAAAAGATGGTGAAAACTGATTATTGTGACTGATGTAATTTTATTGAGATGCGTTTTTTCTAGTTTAAATTTATGATAGATGGGTCAATTTATGTTTTTTCTAATTAAATAGCGAAAGAGGGATAGTTCAATCCTTTTGAGAAGATTTTTTATTAAACTTTTCGTTAAAGTATCAAGAATTACAAAAAAATAATGAAAACTGATTATTATGACTGATGTGATTTTATTGAGATTCGCTTTTTCTATTTTAACTTCATAATAGATATGTCAATTTATATCTCGCGGGCAACGCTGTTTGAATTGGCGCGCGGTTGGGTTCTCTGGTTCTGTTTAATGGCGGGGTTAGTAGGGAGTCGTTTTTTTAGGTCTCTGAGAAAAATTTACGTTAAAATATTAAGAATAAAAAAGAATAATGAAAACTGATTATTGTGACTGATGTAATTGGATTGAGATGCGTTTTTTCTAGTTTAAATTTATAATAGATGGGTCAATTTATGTTTTTTCTAATTAAATAGCGAAAGAGGGATAGTTCAACCCTTCTGAGAAAACTTTTTATTAAACTTTTCGTTAAAATATCGAGAATTATAAAAGAATAATGAAAACTCTCGCGGATGACGCTGTTTGAATTGGCGCGCGGTTGGGTTTTCTGGTTCTGTTTTAATGGCGGGGTTAGTAGAGAGTCGTTTTTTTAGGTCTCTGTGAAAAATTTACGTTAAAATATCAAGAAGGAAAGAAGATAATGAAAACAGATTATTGTAATTGATGTAATTGGATTGAGGTTCGATTTTTCTACATTAGCTTCATAATAGATGGGTCAATTTATGTTTTTTCTAATTAAATAGCGAAAGAGGAATAGTTCAACCCTTCTGAGAAAACTTTTCATTAAACTTTTCGTTATAGTATCAAGAATTACAAAAAAAATAATGAAAACTGATTATTATGACTGATGCAATTTTATTGAGGTCCATTTTTTCTTCTTTAACACCATAATAGATTGGTCAATTTATATATTTTTTAATTAACATTCATATTCCATTGCAACTTTTTAAAGAACGCATATTTCCCCAAAGTTTTCTATTGAAACGAAAATTTTCTGTTGCTGGAAAATTGCTTGGTACTAGCTTCTATTGCTAATTGGAATTGCTTTTACCAGCAACAGAAAATTGCTGGGAAAGCGTCGAGTGCAAAGGGTTAAATACTGAAAGGGTGATATTTTGACCCTTCTGAGAAAACTTTTTATTAAACTTTTCGTTAAAGTATCAAGAGTAAAGAAAGGAATAATGAAAACTAATTATTGTGACTGATGTGATTTTATTGAAGTTCGTTTTTCTTCTTTAACTTGATAATGGATGAGTCAATTTATATTTTTTCTATTTAAATAGCGAAAGAGGGACATTTCAACCCCTCTAAGAAAACTTTTCGTCAAACTTTACGTTAAAAAAGAAATAATAATAACTAATTATTATGACTGCTGTAATTTCATTGATTTTTTTATTGTTCGTATTTCTTCTTCCTCTAACTTCATAATAAATAGGTAAATTTATATTTCTTCTAATTAAAAGGAATCATACAAACAATGAAGGACTCATAAAATGTATGTCAACTCATGGTAAAACTAGTGTTAATAGTACATTACATTTCGATAACAGTATCAAAAGTAAAATGGGAGAAAGAATTTGAAAAAGATCGTTCATTTTATGAACAATGGGTTCAAAAAGCCAGCGTGTCTGGTTCCATTGGACCAAAATGGAGGTAACTTCACAGTGGTTGCTCCACGACACGTTTTTTAACGTCGACCAACGTGTAAAATTTTGAAAATGCTGTTGCATTCACTTCTTTAATATTGAAAATTCAATCGCAGCGAACAAAACTTTGAAAGATAACAATTTACAATAAAAAGTTGGAAAAAGTTTAACACTTTTAAATTTATACCAATTACACTTTTCAAGATCGAATCTCAATATTTGCATTCGCGTGTAATCAGACTGTAACTGAATGCAACTACTAATCGTATAGCAAATTAACAAAAATGGGGCGCACGAAAGTTAACAATTTGCAAATGCAAAAGGTGAATTAATTCTTTATAACAGCAAATTATTATCGCGTGTGTTATAAAAATTTCAAAGACTAATATTTTATTGAAAATCAATTTTTATCGTAGCTGCAAAACAGAAGTTGGAAAAAAAATATCTGGAAGCCATCCACGCGGATACTTTTTTCATTTCCAATTCCCATGTAACAAAGGGAATCGATGTACAATAATTATGACAGCATCGAGCGCTAATTTAGCTCTGCACGATTAAATTGATGCAGCGCGCATCCATTCAGATAAACACAGACCACCTTTATTCTTTATTATTACCTTTTAAAATGAAAATTTTATCGCGTCGCGAGCGGACGCACTCTGCAATTACCCGTTTCAGAAACAAAGTATCACGACGCATGTTTTATGGGCCCTGATTGCCTTTAATTCTACCTGACTGCAGAAATCGTAAACAATTCTTTGATACGAATTACTCAGCGTAATAATTAAGGAAATTTATCGAATACTACCGCGTGGCAAATTAAAATGGACGCGAGAAACGCGCGCTTTTAAGTTTGGTACATTGCTTTCGCGATTTAAACGTTGTTAGTAACATATTGGCGTAAAAAGAATGACCAAAAATCTTTCGAATATCAAGAACTGTTTTTAGAAAATTCATCGTTTTAATCGTTTAATTAAATTGCGTATTATTTTTATATTTGTATTTAAAAGTATTCACTTCGATTCAGCATCGAAATTATTATTTATGATGCGATAACTATTAGTTAATGGTAAATTAATAATGTATTTTGGCATCGATAGACTGCACGGACTTTGTTAGCTCGATATAAAAAGCGTACGAATATTATTAATGTACGAGTATTAAATCGTGCATATTTCAAACTGTACGCATCGACGGAGAATCAAAAATACACACTCATTTATCACGAAACCCGCAGCCGTCCGACAAAATATAAATTACCATTTCCCTCTTAACCGGATTTACAGTGTTTTGTTCGATTCGCACGTAACGGTCATTAATTTAATATCCAATTAAGCGTGTACTGGTTTCATTAAACGCAAAACGTGACACATTAAATGTAATTGCTCGATATTTATTTAAGCAATCCTGACAAACGTTTGCGAATTTAGAAAACGCAAAACAGTAGCTCGATTTTGAGATGCCATGAAAGTTGATAAGAAACGACGTCAATCGTTTTTCGTTGGACAATTTTCACGTTGTTGAAATTTACCAAATTGTTACGAATTTAGGAAATATAAAACAGTGGCTCGATTTTGGTTCGCCATCAAAAATGAAAAGAAAAGATATCGATCGTTTTATGTTGGACAATTTTCCACTTTTGAATCACGCTTTGTGATTTGCAAATTTTCCAAATTATTGCAAATTTAGAAGATACAAAACAGTGACTTGATTTTGAAGCGCCATCAAAAATGAAAAGAAAAGATATCAATCGTTTTATGTTGGACAATTTTCCACTTTTGAATCACGCTTTGTGATTGACAAATTTTCCAAATTGTTGCAAATTTGGAAAATACAAAACAGTGGCTTGATTTTGAGGCGCCAGCAAAATGGGAAAAAAAGACGTCAACCATTTTTTATTGGACAATTTTCACGTTGTTGAAATCACGCTTTGCGATCGACAAATTTTCCAAATTGTTGCAAATTTGGAAAATACAAAAGAGTAACTTGATTTTGTGTGCTATCAAAATGAGAAAAAAGGACGTCAACGCGCTTTGCGAAATCGCGCTCTGCGATCGATAAATTTTCCAAATTGTCACGAATTTGGAAAATACAAAACAGTAGCTTGAGTTTGTGTGTCACCAAACTGAGAAAAAAGGACGTCAACGCGCTTTGCGATCGATAAATTTTCCAAATTGTCACGAATTTGGAAAATACAAAACAGTAACTTGAGTTTGTGTGCCACCAAAATGAGAAAAAAGTACGTCGACGCGCTTTGCGATCGATAAATTTCCCAAATTGTTACAAATTTTGCTTCACGATCAATAAATTATTCAAATCATTGCAAATTTAGAAAATACAAAACAGTAGCTCGATTTTGATAAAAAAACAACCCAAAAATGAGAAGAAAAGACGTCAATCATTCTCCATCGAACAATCCACCCATCGCTAAATCAAAATTTACCAAATTTCGTATTCGAAGCTCGTCTCATCGCTTCGCAATCTCTCTCTCTCTCAAAAAAAAAGAGAAAAACACAAGAAAGAACTCGCGAGCGATTCCGATCCGCTCACAAGGCGTTTCGCATTTTCACGATAAAAAGGTTTACAACCTCCTCCGCGGGTAAGAAACTACCGCGGTTTTATTGCCAGGCAAGAAAGTCGAGCGATTGTTTCGCGATTGTTTCGAAATTTATCGGCGCGCGCGCACCGCCCGTTAACGAATGCTAATAAACTTTCCGTTTCTTAATAACCGAGCCGTAAATCAACGGTGAAAAATGATTACGCGGGCCCCGTGACAAGGGTCGCAGAAGGGGGGGAGGGGAGGGGGTTGCAGGGACGCGCGAAAAAGCGAGAAAAAACAAGCGAAACCCGTCCGTCTACCGACCCCCAGCCCACTGATAATTGCATTGTCGCGTTAATGCGCGCGTATCTAACGTAACGCAGCCTCAAGTCCGAGAGACAAACGATCCAATCTGTTAAAGAGTAGTGCCACCCCTTGACGCGCGTGCTTTCACATCGCGCGGGTTATATATTCCTCGAGGTCGAAATTTATTATCTACTAAAATACCCGTATTGCTGCAAGAAAGCGGCTGTTGACTAGAAAAAGCCGGTGTTATTAATTCGCATTAACTTAATAGCCGCGGGAGAGAAAGGGACAGAGCGAATGGAGGAGGGTTTCGAGGGGCGGTGGGAAGCGGACAGAGAGAGAGAGAGGAGCCGCGAGGAGGAACGGTGGAAGAGAGAGAGGGAGCGAGATGGAGCGAGGCCTAAGGGGGGAATAAGGTCACGCCAGAAAGTGAGTAATGAAGGCGGTTTATCTCCGAGGAGTAACTAGCGGTGTTCGTGTAATGGGGGCATTCATCAACGCGATCTCACATCGCCTTTCCGTTCGCGTTTCAGAGTCTCATGACGATTTGCACTACGGAACGGACGGTGAGAAACGGAGCTGAAACGATTTCTTTCTAGCGCGCGCGTCTTGGAAAACCCGTTGCCACTTTGCCACGGGAAGATTAATGTCGTCGAAGCGGAGTTTTCGGCGCCATTAATTTTTCTGGCACATTTATTAATTTCCCTTACCCGGCCAGTCGCTCGGCTCGGAGTTTAAGATCTTGACATTAAGCTGACGAGTAATCGTCTTTCCCTCGTCCCGATTTCTTTTTTTTCTCCGCCGTTTTTCTTTTTTTTTGGGGGGTCTTGAGGTTCTCTTTGCCTCGCAAGGTATTATAAAATCGAATCGATGAAATTGGAAACAGCGTGAGTCACTGTTGGGAAACTTGTGAGAAGTAAAGACGAGGCTGCTTCTTTTGAAAGTTTTTTATGTAATAGTGGTTGATTTGGAAGCTTTGGCAAATTCGAGGGTTTGTTATTGACAGTGTGCAGTCGACTTTTTTCTGGGTGTTAGCGGTTGAAATTTTTGCTAAAATAGATATATTTTGGCAATAGAAGCTTTTGTTAAGATAGCAATATTTTGGCAATAGAAGCTTTTGCTAAGATAGGAATTTTTTGGCAATAGAAGCTTTTGCTAAGATAGCAATATTTTGGCAATGGAAGTTTTTGCTAAGATATCAATATTTTGGCAATGGAAACTTTTACTAAAATAGCAAATTTTAGCAATACTTTAGCAATATTTTGACAATATAAGCTTTTGCTAAGATAGCAATATTTTAGCAATAAAAGCTTTTGCTAAGATAGCAATATTTTAGCAATATTTTAGCAATATTATAGTAATAATTTAGCAATAGAAGCTTTTGCTAAGATAGCAATATTTTAGCAATAGAAGTTTTTGCTAAGATAGCAATATTTTAGCAATAGAAGCTTTAGCTAAGATAACAATATTTTAGCAATAGAAGCTTTTGCTAAGATAGCATTATTTTAGCAATAGAAGCTTTTGCTAAGATAGCAATATTTTAGCAATCTTTTAGCAATAGAAACTATTACTAAAATAGCAATGCTTTAGCAATAGAAACTATTACTAAAATAACAATACTTTAGCAATTTTTTAGCAACAGAAACTATTGCTAACATCTCCCAGCAATAGAAACATACGCTTCTCAAAAATTTGTGGTGGAGTAAGTTTAACCCTTTGCACTCAGTTTCTCCCCAAACGTCAGCAATAGAAACCTTCGCTAAGATAGCAATCTTTGAGCAATATTTTAGCAATAGAAGCTTTTGCTAAGATAGAAATATTTTGACAATAGAAACTTTTGCTAAAATAGCAAATTTTAGCAATACTTTAGCAATATTTTGGCAATAGAAGCTTTTGATAAGGTAGCAATATTTTGGCAATAGAAACTTTTGCTAGAATAGCAAATTTTAGCAATACTTTAGCAATATTTTGGCAATAGAAGCTTTTGATAAGGTAGCAATATTTTAGCAATAGAAGCTTTTGCTAAGATAGCAATATTTTAGCAATATTTTAGCAATATTATAGTAATAATTTAGCAATAGAAGCTTTTGCTAAGATAGCAATATTTTACCAACAGTTTCTATTACCAAAATAGCAATACTTTAGCAATCTTCTAGCAATAGAAACTACTAATCATCGATCGCAGAGAATCCACGAGACCTCTCGTCGCGCGTTTAATCAACGACCGTGGCGTCGTTTCTCGCGATCGCGAATCCGCGACACGGACAGGATAACGGTACAACAATAACAATAACCACAACGAACCGCTGGTATCAACAACGGACACGACATACACGCGCTGGACACGCAACGAGCACCGCGGGCAGCCGTATTATTACCGTCTTTTCGCAGTCCGCGCCTCTGTAATTATGATTTTATTTTTATGGACATAAATTATACAGACTGCCTAGCTGTGTCATTATATGGCATTTTAATTCAAGGTTGTAGACATAATGGTAACCCACCGCCACGGACTCGCTGCTCACCTGCCCGACCAGCTCGAAGAAGGTGGAAGAAGCGCGTTGCTGCACGCCAGGGGCAAAGCGGACGCTCTCGTTTCGCCTCTGGTTGCTTGTCGTACGCCTCTCCGCGTTCGTTTCACCGCTTCCTCCTCGCTCTCGTTCCCTCGCGAATCGCCGATCGATCTGCATAACGCTCGACCATTTTAAATTATTGCGCCCCTCGCCAGGACTCGCCACGAATTGGAAACACGTCACGGCTCGTTTAAAAAGCAAACGAGAGGGAAACGCGAGACAAGCTCGAGCCGCAGCTCGACGTCGAAGGCGGATCTGCGGATCTGACTGCTGACAAGGCTCTGTCTGCAAATTGTTTCGGATGCTTCAGCGATGAGCGATTTTTATTGGCGCGTTATAGTTTTTTTTTTTTTTATGTATTGGGGATTTTAATGTACGACGCGGTTTTTGTAACGCGAATTCGTATCACGCGATGGCTGGAATTTGTTTTCGTTGCTTGCAGGAAAAGAAATGCAGTGGATTAATTTGTAACAAGTTTTTTTATAACGTGAATTTGTATAACGCGATGGCTAGGATTTGTTTTCGTTGCTTGCAGGAAAAGAAATGCAGTGGATTAACTTGAAACGCGTTTTTTTATAACGTGAATTCGTATCACGCCATGGCTAGAATTTGTTTTCGTTGCTTGCAGGAAAAGAAATGCAGTGGATTAACTTGAAACGCGTTTTTTTATAACGTGAATTCGTATCACGCCATGGCTAGAATTTGTTTTCGTTGCTTGCAGGAAAAGAAATGCAGTGGATTAACTTGTAACGCGTTTTTTTATAACGTGAATTCGTATAATGCGATGGTTCATTAGTCAAATCTAATTAGAATTTCTTTTCGTTGCTTGCGATAAAGAAAATATGGTAGATTCTCTTGTAACACGTTCCCTTATAACGCGAATTCGTATCACGCGATGGCTAGGACTTGTTTTCATTGTTTGCAAGAAAAGAAATACAGTGGATTACTTTGTAACGCGTTTTTTTTTATAACGTGAATTCGTATAACGCAGTGGTTCATTAGAAAAGAGTATTTAGAACTTCTTTTTGTTGCTTGAAATAAAGAAAATATGGTGGATTCCCATATAACACGGTCCCTTACAACGCGAATTCGAATAATGTGCTTTCTTGTAACGCGAATTCGTAAAACGCGATGGTTTATTAGAAAAGAGTATTTAGAACTTCTTTTTGTTGCTTGAAATAAAGAGAATATGGTGGATTCCCTTATAACACGGTCCCTTACAACGCGAATTCGTAAAACGCGATGGTTTATTAAAAAAGTGTATTTAAAATTCCTTTTCGTTGCTTACAATAAAAGAAATACAGTGGATTCTCGTATAACACGGTTCCTTATAACGCGAATTCGTGTAACGCGATGAAAAATTTGCGATTAGTACTCGTACAACGCGATAAACAGTCCCGTATTACGCGCAAAATATTAAATTTAATGTTTTTGTATAGCTTCTGGTTTTTTGTCTGGCGTAAAATTTTTATTTATCACGCGTAAGATTTTTAATTTAACAATTTCGCAATGCTTCTGATTTTCATCTAGCGTAAGATTTTTAGTTATTACGCCTCAGATTTCTAATTTAACGTCTTTGCATAGCTTTTGATTTTTTGTACAGCGTAAGTTTTTAATTATTACGCGTAAGATTTTTAATTTAACAATTTCGCACAGTTTCTGATATTTTCTCTAGAAAAGCAAAAGTATACACTTGTCTATTGTTTACATATGAACTGCAAAGCTGACAGTTTAAAAAAGGTAACAGTTTATAAAAAAAATAATAAAATATAAGAGGAAAATAATTTTATTCAACTTTATTATGCAATCATTTTTATGCACTTTACTATTTAACATATATATTTTTAAAAAGGTATATAACGCTTCTTTTTTTATAATTAAATCACCTGTACTCTGTTTTCTCTTCTCTTTATTAAAAGAAACTTTATTCGAAACGAGTTAGTCACACGTAACACTAATAATCATCAAAATCTACTTGCAGCCTTTAAAATAATATTTCAAATCAAATCACGTTTAATTAGCATTACACATAGACCGCGTTGTACGAGGGTCTGCTGTACAGAATTCTACGAAATAATTAAAAAGCGACACGTTGGTTTATTATTTTCTTTTTATAGCATCGCTCTGAAGTTAATAGCGAAGATAAATCATCGTAATCGCGCGAACAGTGTAAAATAATAGCCCCTTCTAAATGGAAATTTTATCAATTAAGTTATACCCTCGAATGAATATTTTTTACCTTATTTCCGTTCTCGCCAGACAAATTGAACCCAGTCGAACATCGCGTCGAATTTATTACAGAAATTGAAAACTAATACAGCACATTACGATATCGGTGATCTCAGCGTCGCGTTTGAAGTTGAAGCTTGGATAAGCGATCTCCAAACAGAAACTGGAAAAAGAAAAGAAAAAAAGAGGAGCAGACAGAAGATCGTATCGTTCCTCGTGGTCTACATATTTATCTCTATAATTTGCGAGCTCCTCGGACTTCCGTTTCCTTGTAATCCTAACAAGCACGATCGCGGACTGATTAAATCGTGTGACGCTTTTGCTCGAATGCAATTACGCGAGTTCTTTCTAACGAACATTAATTATTGCTGATACCGTGTCGAGCACTTCCGTCACGAGTCGTTGAAACGATTCCTCGCGGATCCACCCTGAAACCATCCCTCGAAGCGCCATCAGCGCCCTCGCAAGAGCGTCCTTCAGAATCGGACAGTCTCTCGCTGCGGAATAATAATTTAACGCGCGATAAAATTGCTGCTGTTTTAAAATTGTTTCCCCTTTTCCGTACACGCGATAGAATCGCGAGATTACGCTTGCGCGGCGTGCGATGGGGGTAAATGTAGGCGTTCGTACGTCGAGCACGACTTTGTTGCGTTCGGTTGCGTAAAAGGTCCGCTTCTAAATATAAGAAATTGCAAATATAATGCGAAATGTAGCAATTACCAGGCATTATGCGAATTTTTAACCGCTTTGCACTTAATCGTTAACCGTTCAGAACGTATTACGTTTTCATGGATATTTCGAGCGGCGCGCGCACGCAACGAGGGAACGTATTTAACGCGGTGCACGTGAGTGATATTCGTCGAATATTGTATGACTGTAATTTAAGCGCAATTTTAAAAGGTAATACACCGCTTCAGGGTCCTGGTGATTACGCTGAATAATTACGTACCGGGCCGTTGTTACGTTATTATGACTGTCGGAATTATACTTAATTTGTAGTCGTAAGTATACCCTACTTTGGTTTACTTTTGACAGTAATCCGCAGTTTCTTGGAACTGCCGTTCCTATTCCGTGAAACAACGCCTCCCTGGGAGTCTGGTTATTCATTTTATACGAGCTTAACGAACGCCTCGGTTGGTGAACGTCGTCGTTTTCCAGGTACATCGCGTCGTTTCGTAATTGATGATTAAGCGAGCCCTTGGTTATTCTGAATTTATTCAATGCGCTGCCTCTGAGAATACGATAATTGGAAATTATCGTGTTGATTAGAGTGGATTTAATTTAACGCTTAGACGAGAATTGTTTGCATTTTTGTGATCTCCTGGAATTCATTTTATTGCTTTGTAAATATAGTAATTAGAAATTGACGCGTTGATTAGATTGGAGTCGATTTGACGCGATTCATCTGGAAAAAAATCGAAATACTTAAACGAGAATTGCTTTTTTTTACTGGTCTCCTGGATTTCATTTCATAGGTTTGCAAATACAGTAATTAGAAATTATCGTGTTGATTAGATTGGAGTCGAATTGACGCGATTCATCTGGAAAATATTCGAAATACGTAGACGAGAAGTGTTTTTATTTTAGTGGTCTCCTGGAATTCATTTTATTGCTTTGTAAATATAGTAATTAGAAATTGACGCGTTGATTAGATTGGAGTCGATTTGACGCGATTCATCTGGAAAATATTCGAAATACTTAGTCGAGAATTGTTTTTATATTAGTGGTCTCCTGTTATTTATTTCATAGGTTTGTAAATATAGTAATTAGAAATTGACGCGTTGATTAGATTGGAGTCGATTTGACGCGATTCATCTGGAAAATATTCGAAATACGTAGACGAGAATTGTTTTTATTTCAGTGATCTTCTGGAATTTATTTCATAGGTTTGTAAATATAGTAATTAGAAATTGTCGCGTTGATTAGATTACATTTGATTTAACGTGGTGCATTCAGAAGAGATTCGAAATTTGTAAGCAAGAATTGCTTTTTTTTACTGGTCTCCTGGATTTCATTTCATAGCTTTGCAAATACAGTAATTAGAAATCATTGCGTTGATTAGATTGGAGTCGATTTGACGCGATTCATCTGGAAAATATTCGAAATACGTAGACGAGAATTGTTTTTATTTTAGTGGTCTCCTGGAATTCATTTTATTGCTTTGTAAATATAGTAATTAGAAATTGTCGCGTTGAAAAGATTCGAAATTTGTAGGCAAGAATTGCTCTTTTTTTATTGGTCTCCTGGATTTCATTTCATAGCTTTGCAAATACAGTAATTAGAATTTGTCGCGTTGATTAGATTGCATTTGATTTAACGTGGTGCATTCA
This sequence comes from Xylocopa violacea, assembly GCA_963969225.1. NCBI lineage: Eukaryota > Metazoa > Arthropoda > Insecta > Hymenoptera > Apidae > Xylocopa > Xylocopa violacea. The sequence continues at coordinate 18,935,659 of CAXAJV010000015.1, forward strand.
GAAGAGATTCGAAATTTGTAGGCAAGAATTGCTCTTTTTTTATTGGTCTCCTGGATTTCATTTCATAGCTTTGTAAATGCAGTAATTAGAATTTGTCGCGTTGATTAGATTGCATTTGATTTAACGTGGTGCAACCAAAAGAAATTTGAAATTTGTAGGCAAGAATTGTTTTTTTTTTACTGATCTCCTGGATTTCATGTCGTTGCTTTGCAAATACAGTAATTAGAAATTATCGCGTTGATTAGATTGCATTCGATTTGACACGATGGGTTCAGCGAAAGCTCGAAATTCGTAGAGATTTGCAAATACAGTAATTAGAAATAATCGTATCGATTAGATTGCATTCGATTTAACGCGATGCGTCCAGAAAAAGCTCCAAATTCGTAGACGAGAATTGCTTTTTTTTGCTAATTTGGATTTCATGTCATAGCTTTGCAAATAAAGTAATTAGAAATTATTGCATCGATTTGACACGATGCGTCTAGAAAAAGCTCAAAATTCGTAGAGCTTTACAAATACAATAATTAGAAATTATCGCATCAATTCGATTACATTCGATTTAACGCGACACATTCAGAAAAAATTCGAAAATTCGTAGACGAGAATTGTTTTTATTTTAATGGTCTCCTAAATTTCATCTCAACGATTACATCTCATAGCTTTGCGAATACAATAATTACAAATTATTGCATCGATTAGATTGCACTCGATTTAATTTCACACATCCAGTAAGAATTCGAAAATTCGTAAGCGAGAATTGTTTTTATTTTACTGGTCTCCTAAATTTCATCTCAACGATTACATCTCATAGCTTTGCGAATACAATAATTACAAATTATTGCATCCATTAGATTGCACTCGATTTAATTTAACACATCCAGTAAGAATTCGAAAATTCGTAAGCGAGAATTGTTTTTATTTTACTGGTCTCTTAAATTTCATCTCATCGGTTATGAACTTGCTGTTTCAAGCACAAAATGTTCGTAAACTTTCAAATTTTCAAGCGACCATAAATTTCCAGTGAACTCTGTCATTAAATTTTCATCATCACCATCAGCCTCCATTCTCGAACGCGAGAAATTACATCGCGAGTAATTTCAATTCCCGTCGTCCGGCTCGATCGATAAATTCGAGGTCCAACGGAAAACAAAAAAAAAAAAAAAAAAGGCCACGATATTTTATTCGGACGGGGACGCGCGACAGCTTCGCCCTGAAAAAAATGCGGAAGCCGCAAACAATGCATAAACGATGAAGCATCGCGGGGAAACGAACGTTGAATCGTTAAAAATGTAGGAAATGTTGGTGAATGAATAGAAACGAAATTGAAATTAACAGAAGGATAAATATGAAAATAAAATGTTGGAGGGGCATTTGGGGTGAAGTTGGGGGGGGGGGGGAAAGTTATACTTCATCGACGTGATTAAAATGATTTTTAATTTGCACGAAAATAGTTCATTGATATATAATAATAAAAGGATTGGAGTGGTATTGGAAAAAATATTTTCTTTTTATACAAAGTAAAATAGAAGTTTTATTTTATTATTTGATACAATTGTTATTGATTCATTTTATTATTTAAAACAATTATCGTTTGTTACTACTAATGTAGTAACAATGACTATCGAATGATTTAAATAATATTCACCAATATTCAGTATCAATCAGTATTGTATATAATTAATAAACACACATAGCAATTGCTAAAATATTGCTATTTTAATAATGGAAATTTTGGTAAAATATTGGCAAAATATTGCTATTTTAACTCTTTGCACTCGACGCTTTTCCAGAAATTTTCGATTGCTGGTAGAAGTTAGCGATAAAAACTATTACCAAGCAATGTTCCAGCAATAGAAAATTTCTTCTTTTAATAGGAAACTTTGGAGAAATATGCGTTCTTCGAAAAATAGCATTTGAAAATAAGTTTTTAACTTTTGCAATTAATTTTCTCAAAAGCGAAATCCGAGTGCAAAGGGATGATACTGACAGCTATTGCTAAAATATTGCTATTTTAGTAATGATAACTATTGCTAAAATATTGCTATTTTAGTAATGATAACTATTGCTAAAATATTGCTATTTTAGTAGTGGAAACTATTGCTGACGTGTTGCTGTTTTAGTGATGGAAACTACTGCTAAAATATTGCTATTTTAGTAATGGAAACTATTGCCAAAATATTGCCAAAATATTGCTGTTTTAGTAATGAAAACTGTTGCTAAAGTATTGCTATTTTAGTAATGAAAACTACTGCTAAAGTATTGCTATTTTAGTAATGAAAACTACTGCTAAAGTATTGCTATTTTAGTAATGAAAACTACTGCTAAAGTATTGCTATTTTAGTAATGAAAGCTACTGCTAAAGTATTGCTATTTTAGTAATGAAAGCTACTGCTAAAGTATTGCTATTTTAGTAATGAAAGCTACTGCTAAAGTATTGCTATTTTAGTAATGGAAACTATTGCTAAAATATTGCAATTTTAGTAATGAAAACTATTGCTAAGGTATTGCTATTTTAGTGATGAAAAATATTGCTATTTTAGTAATGGAAACTATTGCTAAAATATTGCTATCTTAATAACGAAAACAATTGCCAAAATATTACTATTATACGAAAAATGTATACCCTATACGCACGTATCATAAAAATCCACTCTCACAAATTTCCACAGCACATCTAAAACAGCACAACTTCAAAAAGACTCTCAGAAACGGAGCACAAAACCGATCGACTGGCGGCTGTCATTATTTATGAAATCAGACCGATAAGATAACGAGCGACGATCCTCGACTCGCTTGAAAATGATCATCGATCCCGCCAGCTCGAGATAGCGCAAAGTCGGGTAGTTCGTTCGGTTTTTGTCGACGAATGGGACAAGGATCAACACGTACGGTAGCCGGTAATACTCGATGTTGCGAACGCCAGGCAGAGTGGCAAGCTGTCAGCCCGCCGCCGTGCTGTCAGTCTCCTGTCTGGTTGCTGTCTATCTGTCATTCACTTACTCAACCCACTCATTCGGACAACCCATCTCCCGGACTTTTTTTGGCGCTCACCCGCCTAGCTCTCCCTCTCTCTCTCTCTCTCTCTCTCTCTCTCTCCCTCTCGCGCCCCTTCTTCCCTGTCTCGCTCCTTTTTTTTAATCTCTCTTTTTCCGTGACTGATGTTCAAACTCGTTGGCCCCGTTACAACGAGTCGCCCCGCACGCATCTGCCTGCGAAAATATTTTTTCGCGGCTCGTGCTGCGTCGACCGTACGCGAACGATATCCAGCCGCGAGATGTCCTGCGAAAAATTCGTTCCAGATGCGCGACGTCCACGACGGTGGTCCCGGAATTGTTTTCGTTGCAACGTCCTGGGTGCGATGATCATCTGGCTGTTAATTAGCGTCGAGGGTTACTTCGTTTTCCATCGAGTACCCAGGCGATGGGATACGGGACACCTTTTTTCTCACGGAGCGTTGGATTGATGATTTTGGATGATTGGATGTATATTTTGGGGGATATTAGTTTTGATTAGCGATGAAGGAGGTTGAAGTTGTTTTAATGTAGGTTTTTGTCTGAGGTTTTCTATTGAAATGGAAATTTTCTGTTAAATAATAGATACTATTGGTAAAATAGGAATATAATATTGGTAAATAGCTGTGTTTTAGCAATAGTAATATGGGAGATGGTAGGCATAGAAATTATTGCTAAAATATTTCTAAAATATTGCAATTTTAGTAATGGAAATTCTTGTTAAACTATTGCTAAAATATTGCTATTTTAGTAATGGAAACTATTGCTAAACCATTGTTAAAATATTGCTAGTTTAGAAATGGAAACTATTGCCAAACCATTGCTAAAATATTGCTATGTTAGTAATAGAAACTATTGCTATAATATCGCTAAACTATTGCTATTTTGGCAATAGAAGCTATTGCTATAATATTGCTAAAATATTACTACATTGACAATAGAAAATATTGCTATAATATTCCTAAAATATTGCTAGAGTATTGCTATTTTAGCAAAAGTTTCTATTACTAAAATATTGCTACTTTAGCAAAAGTATCTATTGCTAAAATATTGCTAAAATATTGCTATATCAGCAAAAGTTTCTATTGCTAAAATATTGCTATTATAGCGAAAGTATCTATTGCTAAAATATTGCCAAAATATTGCTATCTTAGCAAAAATTTCTATTACTAAAATATTGCTATTTTAGCAAAGGTGTCTATTGCTAAAATATTGCTACTTTAGCAAAAGTATCTATTGCTGAAATATTGCCAAAATATTGCTATCTTAGCAAAAGTTTCTATTGCTAAAATATTGCTATTTTAGCTAAAGTATCTATTGCTAAAATATTGCCAAAATATTGCTATCTTAGCAAAAATTTCTACTACTAAAATATTGCTATCTTAGCAAAAATTTCTACTACTAAAATATTGCTATTTTAGCAAAGGTGTCTAATGCTAAAATATCGCAAAAATATTGCTATTTTAGTAAAAGTATCTATTGCTAAAATATTGCTAAAATATTGCTACCTTAGCAAAAGTTTCTATTACTAAAATATTGCTATTTTAGCAAAAGTATCTACTGCTAAAATATTCCCAAAACATTACTATCTTACCAAAAGTTTCCATTACTAAATCTTACTATTTTAGCAACAATATCTATTTCTAAAGTATCGCTAAAATATTTCGAAAATCCTTCTCACCAGTTTCAATATTACCAAAACACGCGCGAAGTATCTCACTGATTCCTCGTCCTCGCTAACCACATTTCATCAGGAATTCTTAAAATAATAACAGACGATGAACGCGCACGGGCGATTATCACCGTGTCGCTTGGCAAACTTTTTTACGAGCCCCGATAATTTACGCCGCATCGAGCGGACCGAATGGCCTACTTTCGACTTTTAAATTACACAACTCGCGTTTTAAGCCGGCTGCTTTTCATTTTACTACGGCTCGCGCGATACGCGCCGCGCGGACCGCGAGTCCGCGAGGCGTCTTAATTACCCGCGCCGGTATTTATTGCGGCTGCGAAGCGACGCCACGACGTCGGCCGTCGTCGATTACGTAAATTAGAGCTGGAAAACGGAAGCGAGTTGCGTCTGGCGGAAGGGAAAAATATGAAAATGCCGCGGCGCTGCGCGGCTCGAAGCGTGGCGACCTCGTCGCGCGCGTTACAGACGCGGCTCGAGCATAAATCACGAGGATTTACGGGCGCGTTTAAAAAGGGTAACGCGATATTTATAGTCATCTCGCGCAGTTACACATAACAAATTGAACTTTTATATATAAACGAGCGGCAGCGTCCCGCGGCCACGGACGCAGATTTTAATTATCGATATCGATTTATTGCCAATACATATTAATGCGACGCCGCAGCGCGCCTTTACGTGCGCGCTCGGTGTTTATTCATATTGATGGAACCAGATTGAAACATAAACCGGATATGCAAACAGCTACAGGTTTAATGGGCCGATGGCGGTTGATAAAAAATCGAGAAATACGCCGATTTTGCGCGCCAGCCGGGCGCAAAAATTGTTATTCTATACCTTTCGCTTTCCGTTTGTTGTTGAACCACTCGCGGCTGCTGGGCGTGCGCGCGCGATTCGAGCCAGCCTGATAAACGCGAAAGTGTTAAAACGGTTGCTTAATTATAATAAATGGTTTTCAGGATAGTTTATTGGCAACGCTTGTCGAGAAGTCGAATTTTATCAAGTGTTACGTACTTCGTATTAAGCTGCATTAAGAACGCGTATCTTTCGCTTTCTATTTGTTGTTAAATTAATTGCGGCTGCTGTGGGTGTGTGGGATTCGAGGCAGTGTGATTTGGGGCGATTCAAAAGGGTTAAAATTGTTGATTAAGTCTTTGTGCTTTGCTTTTTGTTGGACGCTGGCAATAGAAGTTGGAAATATTGCTAAATTAGCAATATTTTAGCAATATTTTAGCAATAGAAACTATCGTTAAAAGAACAATCTTTGAGCAATATTTTGGTAAAGTTTCTATAGTTGAGAAAGCATTATTTTAGCAATAGTGTCTATGGTTGAGATAGCAATATTTTAGCAATAGTTTCTATGGTTGACATAGCAATATTTTAGCAATAGTTTCTATGGTTAATATAGCAATATTTTAGCAATCTTTGAGCAATATTTTAGCAATAGAAACTGCCGTTAAGAGAGCACTCTTTGAGCAATATTTTAGCAATAGAAACTATCCTTAAAAGAGCAATCTTTCAGCGATATTTTAGCAATAGAAACTATCGTTAAGAGAGCAATCTTTGAGCAATATTTTAGCAACAGAAACTATCGTTAAGAGAGCAATCTTTGTGCTTTATTTTAGCAATAGGTACTATCGTTAAGAGAGCAATCTTTGAGCAATATTTTAGCAATAGAAGCTATCGTTAAGAGAGCAATCTTTGAGCAATATTTTAGCAATAGAAGATATCGTTAAGAGAGCAATCTTTGAGCAATATTTTAGCAATAGAAGCTATCGTTAAGAGAGCAATCTTTGAACAATATTTTAGCAATAGAAACTATCGTTAAGAGAGCAATCTTTGAACAATATTTTAGCAATAGAAGCTATCGTTAAAAGAGACATCTTTGAGCAATATTTTAGCAATAGAAACTATCCTTAAAAGAGCAATCTTTCAGCGATATTTTAGCAATAGAAACTATCGTTAAGAGAGTAATCTTTGAGCAATATTTTGGAACAGTTTCTATGATTGAGATAGCAATATTTTAGCAATATTTTAGCAATAGAAACTATAGCAATATTTTAGTAATATTTTAGCAATATCACAGCAATAGTTTCTATTGCTATTTTAGCAATATTTTAGCAATAGTTTCTGTTGCTAACGTCAGTAATAGAAAATTTCTATAACCTGAAGGCAGAGACTCTGGATTTGATGGTGAAATAAAATCTAGAAATCATGCTAAAACAGCAATATTTTAGCAATGGTTTCAATAGAAAATTTCCATTTCATTAAAAAACTTGCGGGAAATATGCATTTCTTAAAAGCAGCAGTGGAACAAGTTTAATCACTAATCAATTCTAATGTCCCCTCAGAGTAGACATCCTAGTGCAAATGATTAATTATAATAAATACTCTCGAAAACAGTTTATTAATATCACTCATCGAGAGTTACAAATTTGACCAAACGTCACAGTATCCCGTTCTAAACTACCTTAGAAACTAACACCCGTGTCCGTAATAATTAAGCAAATATCTCAGCGAATTAAAAAGAAAAAAAGAAACGAAACGTTCCTAATTCGTTTCTAACGACGATCTTGAAAAGCTCGCCTCGCGCGAGGCTAACGAGCATTCGGCTTGATATCCAACAAATTAGCGATTGTATAAAACAGGAAATCCCGGGGCGCGTTAATTAATCTCTTGTTTAATTATCCAACGCAGATGGACATACGCAACAATGAAAGCAGTAAGTCATTTTCTGAGCGCGGCGAGTCGTCTAGCGAAACTGAATTATACCAATTTGCACACGCGATACAGTCGTTAAGGCGTGATCCGGATGTTGGTTACACACGAGGTGAAAATCAAACAGAGATAACAAATCGCGCCGCTGTCAAGTGTATATCGACCATGGCGTTGCGCGATAACCGCTGACAAATAACGCGACAAAAAATGATAGCCGAAGAACCGGAACTCGCCACGGTTAATAATGCCATCCGTTTCCTCGCGCGTCACCACGACACGAGGTATCCACCATTCTTCCCCATTTTCTCTGCTAGAAATCTCCGTTAGATCCGCGCGCGACTTTCGCCTGTCAACCTTTCGATCGGCCAGCTGCTCGATATTCGTTCCAACAGCGTGCGCGTCGGTTCGAGCGACGCTCTGAGCGTAAAGTTTATGGTTTATCAAGTGTAAATGGCGTGGCTCATACGTGTACGTGAAATCCGTGATTTCACAGAAATAAACCGGGTGTTTGCGAGGTTTATTGTCGCCCATCAACGCGTATTATATTCGTTATCGATGCAACTTCGACTGGTGTCTACTTTTATGAAGAGCACGTTGAAGATAAAGCGCGAGGATTAGCGTCTTTCGAGTTGACGCGAGCGTCGTGTAAATCACGACGATGATGAGTTTTATTCTGATAACCTGGCCTGGTCCGTCAGTTTTTAGTAAAGAACCCATTCGACGATGTCTCAAAGTGTAAATTACGTTAATCCTTTGCACTCTGCTGTTTGCTACAAGGTGGCAGTAGAAGTTTGAAGTATTGCTAAATTAGCAATATTTTAGCAATATTTTACAAATGGTTTAGGAATAGTTTCTATTGTTGAGATAGCAATATTTTAGCAATAGTTTCTATTGTCAAAATAGCAATATTTTAGCAATAGTAACTATTACTAAAATAGCAATACTTTAGTAACCTTTTAGCAATAGAAACTATTACTAAAATAGCAATACTTTAGCAACCTTTTAGCAATAGAAACTATTACTAAATTAGCAATACTTTGGCAACCTTTTAGCAATAGAAACTATTACTAAAATAGCAATACTTTAGCAACCTTTTAGCAATGGAAACTATTACCAAAATAGCAATACTTTAGCAATAGAAACGATTACCAAAATAGCAATACTTTAGCAACCTTTTAGCAATAGAAACTATTACTAAAATAGCAATACTTTGGCAACCTTTTAGCAATAGAAACTATTACTAAAATAGCAATACTTTGGCAACCTTTTAGCAATGGAAACTATTACTAAAATAGCAATACTTTAGCAATAGAAACGATTACCAAAATAGCAATACTTTAGCAACCTTTTAGCAATAGAAACTACTACTAAAATAGCAATACTTTAGCAATCTCTTAGCAATAGAAACTACCACTAAAATAGCAATACTTTAGCAGACTTTTAGCAATAGAAACTATTACTAAAATAACAATATTTTAGCAATATTATAGCAATAGTATTGCGAAAATAGCAATATTTTAGCGATATTATAGCAATAGAAACTATTACCAAAATAGCAATGCTTAGCAATAGTTTTCATTACTAAAATAGCAATACTTTGGTAACCTTTTAGCAATAGAAACTATTACTAAAATAGCAATACTTTGGCAACCTTTTAGCAATAGAAACTATTATTAAAATAGCAGTACTTTAGCAATCTTTTAGCAACACATAAAGTTGTGGTGAAATAAGTTTAACCCTTTGCGCTCAACTCCTCCCCAAACGTCAGCAATAGAAACCATTGCTAAGATAGCAATTTTTTAGCAATACTTTAGCAATAGTTTCTATTGCCAAAGTAACAATATTTTAGCAATAGTTTCTATTGTTGAGATATCAAAATTTTAGCAATATTTTCTATTGCTAAAACAGCTATATTTTAGCAATGGCTTCTACAGCTAAACCAGCAATAGATCGTAACTGGATTAAAAATATCAGTACACCTATAAATTACGCTCGTCGAATCCAGAATTGGGATTCGCGCTCTCCTCTGCAGTTTATTTCTCGATGCATGATTGTAAAAGTAAGTTTTGAAATCGGAACGAACGGAAGGGTGGAAGAAATCTGGATTCAAGTCGAGGAGAGACGGCGCGTTTGTCATGTCGAGTGAATGGAAACGGGAAAGACAACAGAATAAATTGATAAATTGCTTGCGCTTTTCAATATTGGAAGTCCGCGTGCAAGCTTCGTTCTTTCCAGGAGGAGAGCGTAAGAGCCAGCAGCGAAAGAGGAATAAAATCGAAAATACGATTGTCACGTATCTGTCGGCGAGCATCTGCAGAAAATTATTTCGTTTCCCGCGATATGTATTATTATTTTAAAGGATTCCACGCAAGAGATTAAGCTGGAAACGAACGTGTTCGAATGAACATTTTGTCGCAGTAAAAATGTACAAATCGTACGCTTTTATAGTCAACGATGCAGGAAACAAGATATTCAGACGTTAAAACGTGACAGCATTTATTTCTAAAAGAAAAATATGTCGTCAGTGGCCCAACAACGTTCAATGCTCGTAACAGAGTGCCTTGAAACCGTTCCATCAAAGAGATGGTTGACGCGAGCCAAAGATATTCGTCTAGAAATATCTAGAAATATAGTTTTCGCCCGCAGAGCAACGAAATATGTACGGCAAACACTTTAAGTTGTAATAAAGGGAGCGGCAGACATGGCCGAGTAAATCACTGAGAGATCGCGTAGCATCATCGTCGTTGCAACAGGGCGTGAAAGAAGCTTCACAGAATCTCTGGCAGAATTCCCAGGCTGGCTCGAGAGGAGAATGATCCGCAACAGAACAGCCTAGAAAGTAATAAAGTGGTCGAAGCATCGCGAAGAAAGTAAGGCGACTGTTTCTACGAGTAACGTGAGCTCGATTTTCGCGGAGGATAGAATTTGTTTTACGTCAGACGCGACGACTTTTCGAGAGGTTGGTCTTTCGATTCTCACGGCAAGAGGTTTCTTTTTTTAGTTCATTTTGTGTCTAATTTCTTGGACATTTTTTACTTTGGTACGCATTTCTAAACGAGATTCTTGCTACCACGCGACATATGGTTCTTCTTCATGAAGAAATTATCTCAAGAAGTCATTTTCAATCATAGCAGAGGAACTAGGTAGGATTGTTCACGTTTGTGTGAATTATTGACTATTGTTCTTAAGCATGGCTGAATTTTGCGTGGGATTGTTTTTATGTGTGGCAGAGTTCTACGCGAAAGATGGAGCATTGCAATGTGTGATGGACGATGCTGTTCAGAGAGATGGCATCCGCGAAAGCCATTATAGTCGTGCGTTATTCTGAAAGATGACATTTGAGAAAGCTACTATAGTGGCGTGTCGTTCAGACAGATGACAAGCCACTATAGTGCTATGTCGTTCAGAGAGATGACATCCACGAAAGTAACTATAGTGGCGAGTCGATCAGACAGATGATAAGTTATTATAGTGGCACATCTTTCAGAATGATGACAAGTTATTATAGTGGCGCCTCTTTCAGAAAGATGACAAGTTATTATAGTGGCGCGTTGTTCAGAGAGATGTTTGTTCAGAAAGATGACATCCTTGAATGCCACTATTGTGACGCAAGGTTCAGAAAGATGACATTCACGAAGAAAGTTACTATAGTGGTGCGTAGTTTAGAAATATGACATCCACGAAAGCTACTATCATAGTGGTGCTTTGTTCAGAATGATAACATTTGCGGAAGTTACAATTATAGTGGCGCTTTGTTCAGAAGAATAACATCCGCGAAAGCTACTATAGTGGCGCGTCGTTCAGAGATATGATATTCACGAAGGAAGTTGCTATAGTGGCGCGTAGTTCAGAGAGATGACATCCTCAAAAGCCACTATAGTAGCGCGTAGTTGAGAAAGATGAAATCCGTGAAAAAAGCTACTATAGTGACGCGTCGTTCAGAAAGATGACATCAGCAAAGAAAGTTACTATAGCAACGCGTCGTTTAGAAAGATGACATCAGCAAAGAAAGTTACTATAGTGGCGCGTCATTCAGAAAGACGACATCCAGGAAGAAAGTTGCTATAGTGGCGCGTCTTTCAGAAAGATGACGTCCTCGAAAACCACTGCAGTGGCGCATAGTTCAGAAAGATGACATCCTTGAAAGCTACCATAGTGGAGCGTCGTTCAGAAAGATGACACCCGCGAAGAAAGCTACTATAGTGACGCGTCGTTCAGAGAGACGACATCCAGGAAGAAAGTTGCTATAGTGGCGCGTCTTTCAGAAAGATGACGTCCTCGAAAGCCACTGTAGTGGCGCGTAGTTCCGAAAGATGACATCCTTGACAGCTACCATAGTGGAGCGTCGTTCAGAAAAATGGCATCCGCGAAGAAAGCTACCATAATGTCGCATCGTTCAGAAAGATGACATCAGCAAAGGAAGTTGCTATAGTGGCGCGTTTTTCAGAAAGATGACGTCCTCGAAAGCCACTGTAGTGGCGCGTAGTTCAGAAAGATGACATCCTTGAAAGCTACCATAGTGGAGCGTCGTTCAGAAAGAGGACATCCTTGAAAGCTACCATAGTGGAGCGTCGTTCAGAAAGATGACATCCGCGAAGAAAGCTACTATAGTGGCGCGTCGTTCAGAAAGATGACACCCGCGAAAAAATCTACTATAATAGCGCGTCGTTCAGAAAGATGACATCCTTAAAAACTACCATAATGTCGCATCGTTCAGAAAGATGACAATCTCGAAACCCACTATACTTACCCATTATTCAGAAAGATGACAAGCCACTATAATCACGCATCGTTCAGACAAATGACTAGCCACTACAATGGCGCATAATTCACAAAAACGACATCCACGAAATCCACTACAGTCTCGCATACTACATTAACCAACTCGTTTCAAGTTAAATAACAAACTACGCAACCTACAGCAGAAGAAGAGGGTCGATAGCCAGCCTCGTATCACCGCGCTCGTTCGTCTCGCGGACGGAGCACCATAGAACCGTGATTCTAAAACGGCGCTGGTTGCCGTCTAAATCAAACCTCCATCCTCCGTAGCAGCAAATCCAAAGAGAAACGGCGAATATAAAATATCGGGGGCGAGATACAGGGAGCCCAGCACGGTAGCTGGAATTGCTGGCGGGGAACGTGCCCAGGCGTTGGAGTTCGCGCGACTTGCCGGCGGTAACCAAGATATACGAGCGCTTTCCCCCAAAAAAGTGTTAAGGAATTATGCTCCGCGGAGTAAATGAGATGTGTCTGCGCCGGGACATAGATCACGCTGGCGCTATCCATTCTCGCGGAGCGTGGAAATAAATACGATCTTTTTGGCGAACGAAGACGAAGAGCGGGGTGGGGCGCGCGCGCGTTGACGAGAGCCAGGGTGGCCAGTTAGAGCGTGAAAGGAGGAGACGGCCAGGAAGCGGCGGTCGGAACGGGATAGGAAAATCGTCTCCTAGCGGCCCGCATCCCGCAGCACATCTTTCTACCCGACACACGAGGGGGGAATCCAACGTGGCCATTTCTCTGCCCTGTTATACGCCGCCTATATACGTATCTACTACCCCGGTAGGTACCTACAGCCAGCAAATAAATTGATCCATTACTCAACCGAGCAGTCATCTTCCTTCCTTCGCCTCTGTTCGACCGTACCAACCACCCGCGCCCATCCGCAGTTCAACGCCAAGCCTCGTCTCTCCTCCGCGACGCCTTTTTCCTTCAGACTTTCCCGGGAACGCTGCCAGAGATTCGGTAAAGCCCCTTTCACGCCCTGTTGCAGAGACGATGATACGCCGCGATTTACTCACCCGAGTCCGTCTACCCAGCGGCCGGGAAACCGGGAAATTGATGGCACTTCGAAGGGATTCGCTGGGTCCAGGCGTGTACGCGCATCGGATACGTCCGCGCTTCGACTCTCCAACTTGTCTCGATTCGTTCGATTCGATTCTTCTCGGATTCCAGGCTTTCGATAACGGCGGGAGATTAGGAATTTTCGTTTCGTTTTTATTCGATTGAATTTTGGGCGGGACTGTTTTTATGCGTGGCAGAGGTCTATGCGAACGATAGAGCGTTGCAGTGTGTGATGGACAATGATTGGAATTAAAAGAGATCAAGTTTTTGATGGTTAGTTTAGTAATTAATAATGCAATTGAGTTTGGTGTGTTTTAAAGCACGGTAGTAGAGTGAGAAACTATAGTGGCGCATGTTTCAGAAAGATGATAAGCCACTATAGTGCCACTATAGTCCACAAAAGCCAGTATTGTAGTGGAGCGTTGTTCAGACAGACGACATCCTTGAAGGCCACTATAGTGACGCAAGGTTCAGAAAGATGACATTCGCGAAGAAAGATACTATAGTGACGCTTTGTTCAGAAATATGACATCTACGAAAGCCACTATAGTGGAGCGTAGTTCAGAAATAGGACATCCGCGAAAGCCACTATAATAGTGATGCGTTGTTCAGAAAGACGACATCCTTGAAGGCCACTATTGTGACGCAAAGTTCAGAAATATGACATCCGCGAGGAAAGCTACTATAGTGGCGCTTTGTTCAGAAATATGACATCTACGAAAGGCACTATAGTGGAGCGTCGTTCAGAATTAAGGATATGCGCGAAAGGCACTATTATAGTGGCGCGTTGTTCAGACAGACGACATCCTTGAAGGCCACTATAGTGACGCAAGGTTCAGAAAGTTGAAATCCACGAAGAAAGTTATTATAGTGGCGCGTAATTCAGAAATAGGACATCCACGAAAGCCACTATCATAGTAGCGCTTTGTTCAGAAAGATAACATTCGCAAAAGTCACTATAATTGTGGCGCATCGTTCAGAAAGATGACATTCGCGAAGAAAGCTACTATAGTGGCACTTTGTTCAGAAGGATAACATCCGCAGAAGCTACTATAGTGGCGCGTCATATAGAATTAATAACATCCGCGAAGAAAGACACTATAGTGGCGTGTTGTTCAGAAATTTGACATCCATGAAGAAAGATACAATAGTGGCGCGTCGTTCAGAGTTAATGACATCCTCGAAAGCTGCTATAGTAACGCATCGTTCAGAGAGATGACATCCTCGAAAGCCACTATAGTGGCGCGTCGTTCAGAGAGACATCATCCACGAAGAAAGTTGCTATATTGTCGCGTCGTTCAGAGAGACGACATCCACGAAGAAAATTGCTATAGTGGCGCTTTGTTCAGAAAGATGACATCCTCGAAAGCCAATGTTACAGTAGCGCTGCGTTCAGAAAGATGACTTCTACAAAAGCCACTATAGTGGCGCGTCATTCAGAATTATTGACATCCTTGAAAGCTACTGTAGTGGCGCGCAATTCAGAAAGATGACATCCTTGAAAGCCACAATAGTGGCGCTGCATTCAGAAAGATGACATCCTTGAAAGCCACAATAGTGGCGCTGCATTCAGAAAGATGACATCCTCGAAAGCCACTATAGTGGCGCATCGTTCAGAATTAATGACATCCTTGAAAGTCACTATAGTGACGTGTCGTTCAGAATTATTGATATCCTTGAAAGCTACTGTAGTGGCGCGTAATTCAAAAAGACGACATTCTTGAAAGCCACAATAGTGGCGCTGCATTCAGAAAGATTACATCCTCGAAAGCCACAATAGTGGCGCTGCATTCAGAATTAATGACATCCTTGAAAGTCACTATAGTGACGCGTCGTTCAGAAAACTGACATCCTCGAAAGCCACTATAGTGACGCATCATATTTAAGAATTTAATTTCGAGAGAATTTGAAAGTATCGATGAAAAATTATGCCCGATAACAGCGAACTTTCTACATATCTTCGAATCAGGAAGTATTTTCGAGTGAACGAGATCGCGACTGGATTCTAAAAACGACGGAAAGATCATAACAGTGTTAAAAACCGTATGGCAATTGATCTCGCGGCGTTTCCACCGTACAATCGCCTCCTTTTCGTTTTTTCAATCATTATCGCACGTTACAATTACCGCGAGTATCCGCGATTTCGCTGTTTCTCGGTTGATCTAACGATCCTACGCCACAGCCAACTTTCTACGAGCAGTTCACGAATTGCAAGAAATCCGGTAGATAAAACGACACGCGATATGCTGCATTTTGCGAACTGGTTCCCGTGGTCGGTTCCCTTCGTCTGTTCCTTTTCGATCTGCCACGAGAAATGAGCGGTTCTGTTATCGATATATAATTTGTGTAACCAGGAAACTGGTGTATGATATCCGTGTGAAAACTCGTACGCAGAAGCCGTTGACATAAATCCTCGCCACGTGACGTGGAAACGGATACAAAATGAGAAAACGGAAAAAAAAGCAACTGCTCATCAAGCAAGGGATATGAAAAAAAGAACACTGTGGCAAGGATTTATGCGGTGGAACGCATAAGAACGTATAATTGGACCGTTTATAGCTTACTTTAGATCCTGGAGGTTGATTATACGCTTTTTAATTGTACTTATCGTAAAAAATCTTAAATACTTTCAGCGTGTTGAAATAAAACCGCTGCGAAGCGAACGCGAAACGTTGAACCGCTGAAATATTGGGTGCCATTACGCGCGATAGATAAAATTATGGCCAAAGGCTAGCGAATGCTTGCGAAACGGCCCTGGTACGCGAAAATCAATTTTTACTGTTTTAATCCGCCAGTAATGGAACGAGATTCAATCAGAGGAGGAGTTGCTGTGCAGTCTGATTTAGAAACATGTAAAATGACTTGACATATGAAAAATCGAGGAAATATACGAGTTAACGAAATTAGCGTATCGAGTAAGAATAGTAAGTGGGTTGTGCTCGATGCTTGTTACTTTATGACTGAATCATAGTTCATTCGAAGGAACTGTTTCAAATTGTGTAGAAGAGTCTTGTGTAGGTTTTCCTCCGCCATCTTTGCATTTCAAACATTCAGTGATGTACTGCGAAGACAAGTGGAGGAACAAAGATGGCGCTTTTGGATATTTAATTGCAATGCTCTATCGAAACGATCGATACTTGTTATTTTAAGACTGAATCGTGGTTCATTTTGAGGAACTGTTTCAAATTATGTGGAAGACTCTTGTGTAGGTTTTCCTCCGCCATCTTTGCATTTCAAACATTCAGTGATGTACCGCGAAGACAAGTGGAGGAACAAAGATGGCGTTTTTGGATATTTAATTGCAATGCTCTATCGAAACGATCGATACTTGTTATTTTAAGACTGAATCGTGATTCATTTTGAGGAACTGTTCCAAATTATGTGGAAGACTCTTGTGTAGGTTTTCCTCCGCCATCTTTGCATTTCAAACATTCAGTGATGTACCACGAAGACAAGTGGAGAAACAAAGATGTAATTTTTTGATATTTACTTGCAATGCTTTTTTGGAACGATCGATGCTTGTTAGTTTAAGATTAAATCGCGGTTTTTATCCGCCATCGTTGTATTTAAAACATTTAGTGATGTACCAAGATGAGTGGAGTGGGTTTTGGATATTTAATCGCAATGCTTTATCGAAACGATCGATGCTCGACTACTCGTTTCGTTCATCGATGGTTTCATCGTCCATTGTTACGATGCAACCGCGAATCTCTGCCATATCGTTCTCTATCGCGTCGTTTTCAGTGTACTCGTACATTTTTCTAGCTTTAAAATGATATTTGTTGCAATTGCTTTCACGATCAGGGGGAACTTTAACCCTTTGCACTCGGATGTCCCCTCTGAGGGGACATTGATTAGTGGTTGCAGAAGTTAAACTTATTTCATTGCAACTTTTTGAGAAATCTCTCGAGTTTTTTATTAAAATGGGAATTTTGTATTGCTGGGAGACATTGGCTGAATATTGCTATTTTAGTAATGGAAACTTTTGACAAATATTGCTAAACTATTGCTATTTTAGTCATGGAAATTATTGCTAAAATATTGCTATTTTAGTGATGGAAATTATTGCTATAATATCGCTAAAATATTGCTATTTTAGTCATGGAAACTATTGCTAAAATATTGCTATTTTAGTAATGCAAACTATTGCTAAAATATTGCTATTTTAATAATGAAAACTATTGCTAAGTGTTGCTATTTTAGTAAAGAAAACTATTGCTAAAATATTGCTAAAATATTGCTAATTTGGCAATAGAAACTTTTTCTATAATATCGCTAAAATATTGCTATTTTGGCAATAGAAACTTTTGCTACAATATCTCTAAAATATTGCTATTTTAGCAATAGAAACTTTTGCTATAATATCGCTAAAATATTGCTATTTTGGCAATAGAAACTTTTGCTATAATATCGCTAAAATATTGCTATTTTGGCAGTAGAAACTTTTGCTATAATATCGCTAAAATATTGCTATTTTGGCAGTAGAAACTTTTGCTACAATATCCCTATAATATTGCTATTTTAGCAATAGAAACTTTTGCTATAATATCGCCAAAATATTGCTATTTTAGCAATAGAAACTTTTGCTACAATATCGCTAAAATATTGCTATTTTAGTAATAGAAACTATTGCCAAAATATTGCTAAAATATTGCCGTTTCAGCAATATTTCTAGCTTCTATTACCAATGCCCAGAAAGAAGCACAGCGCAATGACTTAAATCCTTTAACGACCCACCAAATCCGTAGCTTCCATCCCTATTTACAACTGAAAATTAACAATTACAAAAACACAAATTCCCTATTCCTATCATCTCCTAGCAATAGAAACAATCTAACATCGATCACAAACGTTTCACCACAAACGCAGACATTTTCCCTGCGTTCTATCTAAAAAAAAACCCACCACCGCGCTGGTTTGACAAATTCAAACAACTGGCGCGCTTCCATCGAACGGAAAAGCAGTCCTCTCGTCCCTCCGTTTCTACTAGACGTTTCCCAACGAAACAACAGAACCAATCTGACATCGTCGCGGGGGAAAAAAACTCGTCGACGGGGGCCCCAGTTTCGCGTTGTCGTCGAGCCGCGACGAATGAACGACCCGCCATCTTTGCGCTCGCCGCGCGGCGTTGTAACGCGTCATTTGTCTTCTGATTATAAATGCGAGCCACCGTTCCGCCGCGACGAGACGGCTGGGCCGCGAAATAAATCGCCGCCGGTGGTTTTACGTTTGTACTTTCATTTTATATTTAAAATAACCGCGCGGCAGAGGAGGGCTCGCGCGCCCCAGCGGAGACAAATTGGCCATTTGCATAATGCCGTTATTTATTAATGACCGCGATACAGGTACCCCTTTCGCGGACGTCGAGCACATAAATACCCACCTGCGGCGTCCAGCAATCGACAACCTTCTAATTCGACATCCGATTGCCGTCCCTCACCCGGTGAATTTATACGCGCGCCGATATTACTTTCGTGCGGCTCTGCAACGGTTGTTATCAATCTCGCCGCGATTTACGATTCCGCGCGGGATGGTTGCGCGTTACGTTTTCCGCGAACATCATCTCGCAATTATTCCCGTTATCGGTGTATTATATCAACGTCCGGGTAATAACGCGGTGGCGGTTGGAGATCGAGCGAGGGACACGATGGTGGTTTCCGTTTTTACTTGTTATTAAGAAAGAAAAGAGGAGAGTCGGCCCTTTCCTGTAAACAGTCATCTCTTTCGTTTTGTTATGAAAAAGGACAAAGGTGCAGTCGTTTCTTTTTTCTTGTTAGCGAAAAGAAAGAATACAGTCGTCCTTTTCGCCTTATTATTAAAAAAGAAAAGGGGACAGTCGGCCCTTTCCTGTTAATAGTCATCTCTTTCGTTTTGTTATGAAAAAGAACAAAGGTGCAGTCGTTTCTTTTTTCTTGTTAGTGAAAAGAAAGAAGACAGTCGTCCTTTTCGCCTTATTATAAAAAAAGAAAAGAGGACAGTCGGCCCTTTCCTGTTAACAGTCATCTCTTTCGTTTTGTTATGAAAAAGAACAAAAGTGCAGTCGTTTCTTTTTTCTTGTTAGCGAAAAAGAAAGAATACAGTCGCCCTTTTCGCTTTATTATTAAAAAAGAAAGAAAATAGTCGTTCCTTTTGTCTTATCATAAAAAAAAGAGAACAGTCGTTCCTTTACTCTTATTATAACAAAAAAAGAATACAGTCGTCTCTTTCGTCTTGTTATCAAAAAAAGAAACAAGAGAACAGTCATCGCTTTCCTCTTACTATCAAAAAAAGAAAAAGAGAGAACAGTCGTCCCTTTCCTCTTATTATCAAAAAAGGAAGAAAATAGTCGTCCCTTTCCTCTTATTATAAAAAAAAGAAAAAAAGTGCCTTTCGCCTTATTATAAAAAAGAAAAAGAGAACAGTCGTCTCTTTGGCCTTATTATAAAAAAGAAAGAGAGAACAGTTGTCCCTTTCTTCTTATTATCAAAAAAGAGAGAACAGTCGTCCCTTTCCTCTTATTATCAAAAAAGGAAGAAAATAGTCGTCCCTTTCCTCTTATTATCAAAAAAGGAAGAAAATAGTCGTCCCTTTCCTCTTATTATCAAAAAAGGAAGAAAACAGTCGTCCCTTTCGCCTTGTTATAAAAAAAAGACCAAAAGAACAGTCATCCCTTTCCTCTTACTATCAAAAAAAGAAGAAAACAGTCGTACCTTTCGCACGAAGAATTTCGCAACGATATTAGAAATGTATCAGAACCATCAAACTCGCGCTCGCAGCGAGCAAAGCGACTTCTACGATTCAATTACGATAAAAACGATTTGTTCCCGTTCTTATACCCCGATTAACCATACTAAATGTTACAGATTTCGCTTAAATTATGCACAACCGTGTCGCGAATAAAATGAGAGGCTCGAAAAAAGAAAAAATAAGATAGCACAAATTAATGACTGTTAAAAATGTTCTTTTGTGCTTAATTAGTGTCTCCGTAACGAAGCAGGTTTTTGCGTATCCGTCATTAGCATAAGTTCACGTAAACAATTTCCGTACTTCGCACTGTAATTAGTACGTACTAGTAATTACCGTGACGCGTCCGCGCGCAGGTTCCTCTTCCGTATTTACGTTTTCAGTTAATAGTTGGTGAATTTCCCGGTCGGAAAAATTGCTACGCTACGAGGATAAATGTTTACAAAGGATTTTGTAACGCGCGTGACGCATCGCTCGAAATGAACGATGGCGTTGGGAGTTTTTCGTCGCGATACCATCGACACTATCCGTACACGACAACTATATCAAACAATAATGGTAAATAACGCTCGATATATCTCCGCGTGATGTTTTCACCATTAATGGCCACATGTAATACGTCAACGTGGGCGGGAGACAGAGAAAAAAAAATGGAAAAAAACGAGAGAGAAGAAAGGAATACACCGCATCGCGCAATGACTATTGTTTAGAAAATAAAATTCCACCGTGGCAAATAACGCGAGCGTATCTATTTCGAAGAAATATCGTTTCGACGAGAATGCACACAATGCCTCGATTTTTATTTTTATTTTATAGATGTTACTTTCGATACGCGCGCGTTCTTGGTGATTAATTCATATCGATGTCTCGTATTAATTAAATGTTAGTTGTTGTGGAAGCGTTGCTGCGAACTGTATTCAAGAATTTTTGTTCCATGGTAATTCATTTTTACGAATCACAATAATTGTATAATATAATATATTATATAATATTAAAATTATTGTGATTCATAAAAATTAATTACCACGGATTGAAAATTCTCAAGTACAATTCACAGCAACGCTTCCACAACAACTAACATTTAATTAATTAATTTTTACGGATGACAATAATTGTATAATATAATATATTATATAATATTACAATTATTGTGATTCATAAAAATTAATTAACTTGGATCGAATATATATTATAAAAAGTGTATTCAGTCATTAAAGTCATATTTATTACATATTTACTATATTCTATTTATATTATATTTATTACATTAGGTAATTATTGTGATTCGTAAATTAAATTAATTACCATGGAACGAAAATAATAATACAATATTCCAAGGTGCAATTAGAACATATCGACAAAGTGCATTCTTCTATTTATGCAGAAAATTGGAACGGAATGATATTATATAATATTACAATTATTGTGATTCATAAAAATTAATTAACTTGGATCGAATATATATTATAAAAAGTGTACTCAGTCATTAAAGTCATATTTATTACATATTTACTATATTCTATTTATATTATATTTATTACATTATGTAATTATTGTGATTCGTAAATTAAATTAATTACCATGGAACGAAAATAATAATACAATATTCCAAGGTGCAATTAGAACATTTCGACAAAGTGCATTCTCCTATTTATGCAGAAAATTGGAACGGAATGATATTATATAATATTACAATTATTGTGATTCATAAAAATTAATTAACTTGGATCGAATATATATTATAAAAAGTGTATTCAGTCATTAAAGTCATATTTATTACATATTTACTATATTCTATTTATATTATATTTATTACATTATGTAATTATTGTGATTCGTAAATTAAATTAATTACCATGGAACGAAAATAATAATACAATATTCCAAGGTGCAATTAGAACATTTCGACAAAGTGCATTCTCCTATTTATGCAGAAAATTGGAACGGAAGCAGATAAATGTAATATAAAATGGAGCCAAACGTTTCTGCGGGTAATATTGAACAATTAGTTTCGCAAACCATGCTCTCTCCGTCTCTCCCTTCGTCTCTCCATTGTATGCACGAACTGGATTATACGTTGCACGTGTATCCGTTTCATGAAGCAACTTGTATGCAGCTCTGGCCTGGCGCATTATTCCAGACTGTAGATTAGTTGTTACCAAGAGTTTAGCACCAACTTCACGCGTGTGATAATCTTCAGCTTACATTAGAAACCACGTATGATATTGTGTTGTATCGCGTCTCGCGAAAAAAAAGGAAAAAAAAACGCCAGAGTGACAGGCTGAAGCGCGTAACAGCTTCCGGATTATTTTCTCGCAGGCCAACGCGTAACATCGTCGCGTTTTTATGTATTTTCTGCGAGTGTCGGACTAGAAAAATATACGAACAATACCTATCAGTCGTTTAAAATATGTGAAAAATTCTTACGGTACAGTGCTGCTGCTGTTCAATTTTATTTGTTTTTTTCTGTTTGAATATTTAGAGATTTTCCACATTTCTTTTTTCACGAGTTTTGAGAATTTTTCAAGGAAACAGAAATCGATAATTTCGTTTAGTGATCTGAAACATATGAAAGATTGGTACAGTGCAATGCTGCTATTGTTATATTTTATTTTTTGTTTCTGTTGAATTTTTCTAGACTTTACACATTTTTTTTTACGAGTTTTGAGAATTTTTCGAGGAAACAGAAATCAATAATTCCTTTCAGTGATTTAAAATATATGAAAAATTCGTACAATGCAGTGCTGCTACAATTCTACTTTATTTATTTCTGTTTTGAAGGTTTATTTATTTCTTTTTAAAAACAGAGTATTTTTTTTGTTTCTTTATTTATTTCTATAGATTTTTCACATTTCTGTTTGAACGACTAGAAATTATTGCTAAAATATTGCTAAAATATTGCTATTCTCGCAACAAAAACTATTGCTAAAGTATTGTTAAAATATTGCTATTTGAGCAATAGAAATTATTGCTTAAATATTGCTATTTTAGTAAAAGTTTCTATTGCTAAAATAGCAATATTTTCTATTGCTTAAAATAGAAAAAGTTTCTATTGCTTCTATTGCTGAAATATTGCTATTTTAGCTTTAGTTTCTATTACTAAAGCTTCCATATTGCTATTGCTGAGATCTCCTACATTTCTATTGCTAAAATATTGCTATTTTAGCTTTAGTTTCTATTACTAAAGCTTCCATATTGCTATTGCGAACATCTCCCACATTTCTATTGCTAAAATATTGCTATTTTAGCTTTAGTTTCTATTGCTAACGCTCTCATATTGCTATTGCTAAAATAGCAATATTTTAGCTTGAGTTTCTATTGCAAACGCTTCCATATTGCTATTGCTAACATCTCCCACACTTCTATTGCTAAAATATTGCTATTTTAGCTTTAGTTTCTATTGCTAACGCTCTCATATTGCTATTGCTGACATCTCCCACATTTCTATCGCTAAAATATTGATATTTTAGCTTTAGTTTCTATTGCTAACGCTCTCAGATTGCTATTGCTAAAATAGCAATATTTTAGTTTGAGTTTCTATTGCTAAAGCGTCCACATTGCTATTGCTAACATTTCCCACATTTCTATTGCTAAAATAGCAATATTTTAGCAAAAGTTTTTATCACTAAAATATTGCTATCTTAGCAGTGGCTTCTATTGCTAAAATATTGCTATGTTGGTAAAAGTTTCTGTTGCTAAAATAGCAATATTTTCTATTACTTAAAATAGAAAAAGATTCTATTGCTTCTATTGCTAAAATATTCCTATTTTAGCAAAAGTTTCTATTGCTAAAATATTGCTATACCAGCAATACGTCTAAACAACATCCAAAAAGAAGCAAAATACAAATACTTAAAAATCACAGCGACACAGAAAGCGCCACATTTGAATTTCTTCACGCGCGTGCCTCCACGAGCCAAACACCAAAAAAACAACCGTGCCAGGCGTAAATATTATGGCTTATTAAGTGCCAGTTTAACTATAATTTCCCAGCGCACAGACGTACGCAATTACAATCTTCCGTGCCGTTAAAAAAACCTCTCGATAAACCGTTCGCGAGGTTAAAATACGTATCGATTAACATATTTAATAACACGACGTGTCAACGCGCGACGCGAGTCGCTCGCGCGTTAAAATATCGCGCTGCTGCTCTGTTATTGTTCCAGTAAAAGATGCAGGATCGCGTTCAGAGCGATAAGTTTCCGTCGAATCGTATCCTCCGTCGATGAGTTACGAATAATAAACGTTCGCGTAATAACTGGCCGACGGTTACGATACTGTAAAACGTTAAAACGTACGACTATTGTCTTTTGTGCCTCGAGTATCGTAAAGTTGGAGCAACGTTGCCCGTCGAGCCGCCTTAAGCAATCGCGTGGTAACGCAAGAATGGCTGTATTACGCTCTCGTCGATCGCGTACGGTTCTAAGAAACATTTGGCATTGTGCATCGAGCGAAATAACGCTGGCGAAGTGAAAGTTCCCGCTCGAGAAACGTTTCACCTTCCGCGGAGACGCTTTGAAATTTGAAAAATCGCTCCAACTCCCCCGCAGCCGTTCGCGCAACGCACGACGAGGACATTAATTGGTCGATTGAAATTCGTAAGCTGTTAATAACCCGTCGCTGGGCCTGGTTCGTTAAGCAGCGCGCGATAACTCGCGAGATGATAATTAGCGGCAGTTTCGCGTTTGTTGAAAGAAGAAATTGTTAGAAAAGAGTAGAGTAGGAGAAATTATACTTTATTTATGTGGTTAAAATGATTTCTGATTAGCGCCAGGAGGATTTATTGAAATAGGATAATGAAAGGATTGACGTTGCGTAAGGAAAAATATTTTATTTTATTATGGGATGCAATTATTGGTGATTCATTTTATTATTTGGTACAATTATTGTATGTTGTCATTAATACTCATAACTATCGAATGCTTTAATATTTATCAGTATTTAATATCAACCACTACTGTATATAATTAATAGATACGTATGTAATCCTTTTTAGTATTCGAATAGAACTCGTGTTGCGCATTTATAAACCTGCTATCTTTAGCAGTAGAAAAGATTGCAAAAACGTTAGTATTTTAGTAATGAAAACTGTTGATAAAATATTGCTGTTTTAGTAATGAAAATTATTGCTAAGTGTTGCTATTTTAGTAAAGGAAACTATTGCTAAAGTATTGCTATTTTAGTAATGAAAACTATTGCTAAGCATTGCTATTTTAGTAATGGAAACTATTGCTAAGCATTGCTATTTTAGTAATGGAAACTATTGCTAAGCATTGCTATTTTAGAAATGAAAACTATTGCTAAGCATTGCTATTTTAGTAATGGAAACTATTGCTAAGCATTGCTATTTTAGTAATAGAAACTATTGCTAAAATATTGCTAAGCACTGCTATTTTAGTAATGGAAACTATTGCTAAAATATTGCTAAGCTTTGCTCTTTCAGTAATGGGAACTATTGCTAAGCTTTGCTATTTTAGTAATGGAAACTATTGCTAAGCTTTGATATTTTAGTAATGGAAACTATTGCTAAGCTTTGCTATTTTAGTAATAGAAACTATTGCTAAAATATTGCTAAGCATTGCTATTTTAGAAATGAAAACTAATGCTAAGCATTGCTATTTTAGAAATGAAAACTATTGCTAAGCATTGCTATTTTAGTAATGAAAACTATTGCTAAAATATTGCTAAGCATTGCTATTTTAGAAATGAAAACTATTGCTAAGCATTGCTATTTTAGTAATGGAAACTATTGCTAAAATATTGCTAAGCATTGCTATTTTAGTAATAGAAACTATTGCTAAAATATTGCTAAGTACTGCTATTTTAGTAATGGAAACTATTACTAAATATTGCTATTTCAGACATGAAAACTATTGCCAAAA
This sequence comes from Xylocopa violacea, assembly GCA_963969225.1. Taxonomy (NCBI): domain Eukaryota; kingdom Metazoa; phylum Arthropoda; class Insecta; order Hymenoptera; family Apidae; genus Xylocopa; species Xylocopa violacea. The sequence goes on from CAXAJV010000015.1 coordinate 18,961,524, forward strand.
TATTGCGTTACACTGTTCACATCACGTCTAAAGATCTCCAAATCTCGAAAATGAACGCAAAATTGATCCTCGACTCTCTCAAAACCGATCATCGATCCCGTCCTCTCGAGAATACCACAAAGTCACCTAATCCCTCCCGTTTTCCTCAACAAATGGTACAAGGATCAACTCGAATACTCGAAGTCGCGACGCAGACCTCGCCAGCATCTTCGTACCCCAGACCCTACGTTACACGCGTCGCAAAAATTCGCTCGCCACATTTTTCCCCAAAACTCTCCCTCGAAGTGTAACTCGAAAAAACCCAAAGCCTCTCTCTCGCTGGTTAATGAGAGAACGGTGGCAGCGAGCGGGCAGAGTGCGCGCGGAGGAAAGCGCGCGGAGGTTGTTTCCTGGCGAGGCGTTTTGAAACGCTTCAGAACCCAGCGATCAGTCAGCGACTAATGCCACGGGTCCGCTACGGGTAGAAAGGCCTGAGCTCCTTTGACGCGAGGTACGCGCATAGAAATAAAGTGTCGATGGAAACGATGCCTGGCGTTGCACCGGGACATTAATAGCCTTTAGACGCGGGGGTATTTTATTGCCTGTAACCTTTCGGTGCATGCAATCCAGCAGTTCTGTTGGCAACCGTTACCGTCCGAAGGTCCACATTTCCTTACGGGGAAACGTCCGACGATGCGCATACTTAACGAGCGGCTCGATACCGCGGCTCGTTTCTTAATGCGCGCCGATCGGGGCCAATTAATTATCATGCCCGCCGCGCGCTGAACAAACGCGAGTGGCGGACACGGTGGTTAATAAAATCCATCCGAATCGGCTGGCGGAGAGCGATTTCCGCGCGTGACGCGCGTCGAGTACGCGGCGTTGGTTCGTGATTCGCGGGACGCGGGGTATTGAGATTGGGGCTTTGGTGATGGAAAGTGTTGCTAAGATATTGTTAAATGTTGTAGGAAGATTGATATTTTAGTAATGGAGACTATTAGTAAAATATTGGTATTTTAGTAATGGAAATTATTGCTGAAATATAGATAATTAGTAATGGAAACTATTGCTAAGATATTGCTAAAATATTGCAACTTTAGCAAAGGAAACTATTGCTAAAATATTACTACTTTAGCAAAGGAAACTATTGCTAAGATATTGCAACTTTGGCAAAGGAAATTATTGCTAAAATATTGCTAAAATATTGCTAAAATATTGCTATTTTAGTAATGGAAACTGTTGCTAAAGTATTACTAAAATATTGCTAAAATATTGCTACTTTAGTCATGGAAACTATAGCTAAGTATTACTAAAATAGTGCTATTTCTAGTAATGGAAACTATTGCTAAAATATTGCTATTTTAGTAATGGAAACTCTTGCTAAAATATTGCTATATATTGCTATTTTAGCAAAAGTTTATATTGCTAAAGTATGCCTAAAATATTGCTATTTTAGCAAAAGTTTCTATTGCTAAAGTATCCCTAAAATATTGCTATTTTAGCAAAAGTTTCTATTGCTAAAGTATCCCTAAAATATTGCTATTTTAGCAAAAGTTTCTATTGCTAAAGTATCCCTAAAATATTGCTATTTTAGCAAAAGTTTCTATTGCTAAAGTATTACTAAAATATTGCTAAAATATTGCTACTTTAGTCATTGAAACTATAGCTAAGTATTACTAAAATATTGCTATCTTTAGTAATGGAAACTATTGCTAAAATATTGCTATTTTAGTAATGGAAACTCTTGCTAAAATATTGCTATTTTAGTAATGGAAACTCTTGCTAAAATATTGCTATATATTGCTATTTTAGCAAAAGTTTCTATTGCTAAAGTATTACTAAAATATTGCTAAACTATTGCTACTTTAATAATGGCAACTATTGCTAAAAATATTGCTAAAATATTGTGTACTCAACTCGACTCGTATGTCTCTTTTGAAGAGGCATCAGAATTGATTAGTGATTAAACTTATTCCACCGCAGCTTTTTGGGAAATGCATATTTCCCTCATGTTTTCTACTCAAATGGAAATTTTCTATTTCTGGGGGACGTTAGCAATAGAAACTATACTAGCAATATTTCCAGCCTCAATTGCCAACATCTAGAAAAGAGCAGAGTGCAAAGTGTTAAACGCTCGTCCAATTACTAACCCCTTGCGCTCGACTTTTCTATTGCTGGTAAAATTTAGCAATAGAAACTCTTACCAAGTAATTTTCCAGCAATAGAAAATTTCCATTTCAATCTTATACTTTGATGAAATATGCATTCTTCGAAAAATTATGTGTAAATCGATAACCCTTTGCGCTCGACGCTTTTCCAGCAATTTTCTATTGCTGGTAAAAGTTAGCAATAGAAACTATTACCAAGCAATCTCCCAATTTACGAAGAAATTTTCAATCTTGTTGCTGACATCTATCTACTATTTCAAGTGTTTTATTTGAAATTTACTTTGAAGGACAGTTCCTCGACTGTCGCTTGAAGTTTTCTTTATTACCATAGATAGTTCGTCGACTTTTGTATCCATCGCAATTGAAAAATTACTCTCCATTCTCGTGGATGTTATTATAGTGTAATATAGTATCTTACGATAACGACCAACCAGCGATTACCATGATACGAGTGTGATTTACGATACGTATATTCAGCCCGTTAAAATAACAATAATTTACATTTACTTGTTCACGAACAGATTGAAAACATCGCGCGGTATCGTTACTGGACGCATAGAACCGTTACGAAAGGATAATTGTAACGTAGAATGGATTTTATTACTTTAACTACACCGTTATCTGATGGCAGTAAATTATTTAAACGAGAAAGTGTTTAATTTCTGGTCTTTTACTTTTTTTAAATAATTCTCTCGCCTCGCGAATCGAAATTTCCTGCAAATTGGACGCAGCAACAGAAAAGAACTAATTTTACGTCTCAAACTTCAGAATGTACCATTTAGATATAAGATTCTGAAGAATTATTTAAAGGAAAAAGTGTTTAATTAGTATCTTCTACTTTTTAAAATTATTCTCGATTCGCGAATAGAAATTTTCTGCAAATTGGACGCAGAAACACAAAAGAACTCATTTTACGTCTCAAATTTCAGAATGTGCCATTTTGATATAAGATTCTGAAGAATTATTTAAACAGAAACGAGTTTAATTAGTATCTTCTACTTTTTAAAATTATTCTCGACTCGCGAATAGAAATTTCCCGCAAATAAAACGCAGAAACAGAAAAAAACTCATTTTACGTACCAACGTGATATTTTATTTTCAGATAAATCTAACTCGAGAAGCTTCGATTAATTAGTTGATGACAAGCGTGGACTCTAATAGACACGTAACGTAGATTTGGTGCGTTTAATTATTTCATGATATCATCATTTTGCATTGTCGTAAGACGTGTCGCATATTTTATACTCAACTAATTCCAAAAAGACGTCTCGTCTTGTCTTACATGATTCTTAACGACGTACCAGTTCGATATCTCCTAGGAATGATCATCTATTTTTGCGTTTAGATACCTATTTTTCGCTCGAAAATCATGTTTTTCCGAGTACGCCAGTTTCCTCGTACACAGGAACCATAAATAAATAAATCGCGCACTTATGCTGGTAGTCTTGACAGGAATTATGAATAAATTTCGAAATAACCTGTTATTAACTGCTATTAATCACTCACTTCCGTGACGTAGGTTCATTCGTACTAACACACATAGTTGCGCATGGAATATATTTAACAGAAAGATAGAGATCGGGAAACGCATTACACAGCGCCTCGCTCTTTTTCCCATGATTCACCCCGCGTTGCTAAAATCCTTCGATTAAACCAGCCGTTTTCATCGTTAAAAAGTTCTATCGTTTCTGGAAACTGGAAACTGGAACGGGATTTCTCTTTTCTTGAGGAATTCTGGTCGTTCAGAAAGAAATGCGGAAAATCGACAGAAATAATTGAAGAAACTATTGCTAAAGTAGCAATATTTTAGCAACAGAAACTTTTGCTAAAGTAACAATATTTTAGCAATAGAAACTTTGGCTAAAATAGAAATATTTTAGTGATACTCTAGCAATAGAAACTTTTGCTAAAATGGCAATATTTTAGGAATACTTTAGCAATAGAAACTTTGACTAGAATAGCAATATTTTAGCTATACAAACTTTGGCCAAAATAGCAATATTTTAGTGATGCTTTAGCAATAGAAACTTTTGCTAAAATGGCAATATTTTAGTGATACTTTAGCAATAGAAACTTTGACTAGAATAGCAATATTTTAGCAATACAAACTTTGGCTAAAATAGCAAGATTTTAGTGATACTTTAGCAATAGAAACTTTGACTAGAATAGCAATATTTTAGCAATAGAAACTTTGACTAGAATAGCCATATTTTAGCAATAGAAACGTTGACAAGAATAGCAATATTTTAGCACTAAAAACTTTTGCTAAGATGGCAAATTTCAGCAATATTTTAGTAATAAAAGCTTTCACTAAAATAACAATATTTTAGCAATAGAAGCTTTTGCTAAGATAGCAATATTTTAGGAATAGAAATTTTTGCTAAAATAGCAATATTTTAGTAATATTTTAGCAATAGTTTCTATTGCTTAGATAGCGATATCTTATAGTATATTTTATAGGAGCTATTGCTAAAATATTGCTATTTTGGCTATAGTTTCTATTGCCAAAATATTGCTGTTTTAGTAATTTTTCTATTACTAACGTCTTCCAGCAATAAAAAAGTTCCATTCTAACAGAAAAGATGAGCGAAATATGCATTTCCCAAAAAGCTCCAATGGATTAAGTTTAATCATTAATCAATTCTGATGTCCCTTCAGAGGGAACATCCAAGTGCAAATTTCGTTCACTAGGTTCCTTCCCCCTTAATTGCTCAATTCATTCTGCTGTTACATAAACCCAGAGTCGAGTTTGCACGGTTCAAAACGAACAAATAAATTAGGCTGTTTTTCACAGTCTTATATAAACGAAATAAGACGTAGACTCTTCTCGTAGCGTAAAAAACTATTCGAACCGATCGTTACGACACGGATTTAGCCAGTCCATTAGTCCGCAGCTCGAAAACTCCGTCTTCCATTACTCTTCCGGTAATTATTCTATTCCCCTCCCGGCTTCACCTTCAACAGCGATGATTGTCGATCAATCATCGGACGCCACACATGCATCAGCTTGTACAAGGATCTATGTATACCCACGTACACCTAATTCGAAGACTCTAACGACACTGAGCGTACAGGAAGTCATCCGCAACTCTTGATTAGTGGGACCAACCTCCAGCAGCTCCTCGCGCCAGCAGTCCATCTTCCAGTTAGCTCTACCATAGATAATTTTTCGAAACGCGGAGTATTTTTAGACCAAGAAACGATGGAATCTCTGATTTTGCAGTGTGCAGAAGTGTGGATAGATTTTAGCAATAGAAGTGTGGGAAATGTTAGCAATAGCAATATGGGAACACTAGTAATAGAAATTAAAGCTAAAATATTGGTATTTTAGCAATAGCAATATGGGAGCGTTTGAAATAGAAACTAAAGCTAAAACATTGCTATTTTAGCAATATCAATATGGGAGCGTTGGCAATAGAAACTAAAGCTAAAAGATTGCTATTTCAGCAATAGCAATATGAGAGCGTTAGCAATAGAAACTAAAGCTAAAATATCAATATTTTAGCGATAGAAATGTGGGAGATGTCAGCAATAGCAATATGGAAGCGTTTTCAATAGAAACTCAAGCTAAAATATTGCTATTTTAGCAATAGAAATGTGGAAGATGTTAGCAATAGCAATATGGAAGCGTTTGCAATAGAAACTCAAGCTAAAATATTGCAATTTTAGCAATAGCAATATGAGAGCGTTAGCAATAGAAACTAAAGCTAAAAAATCAATATTTTAGCAATAAAAATGTGGGAGATGTCAGCAATAGCAATATGGAAGCGTTCTCAATAGAAATTCAAGCTAAAATATTGCTATTTTAGCAATAGAAATGTGGAAGATGTTAGTAACAGCAATATGGGAGCGTTAGCAATAGAAACTAAAACTAAAATAGCAATATTTTAACAATACAAGTGTGGGAGATGTTAGCAACTTCGTCTGAAACAATTCCTGAATTATTTTATGGATCTACACAATTTCGTCGTTCAACAACAAAAAATTCCACTCATCTTCACTCGAACTGATCTCTTTATCACATTATTCATATTTAAAATAACATTGTTTATTACCAAGACTCCCAAACTCGTACAGACGCAATCGATCCTCTACACTGAAGCAATTTCAAGCGAGAAACACATGTCGCCATAAAACGAGGATGCATCACTGCATGAAGCTTCAAATTTCAAAGAAATCGAACGCAAACAAACATCTTCACTCGACGCATCGCGTCAATCAACAACAAACTGAGAACCACCACTCAAGCTTAAAGGGTTGAACCAAGAAATAATGGAACCTCTAATTTCGCAACGCGCGTAAGACGCGAGCTTTACGAGAACATGTCTCGAAACCAGCACGATTCGAGTCGACACGCTTGTCGAGCGACAGAGTTTTACGTTCGTCGAAAAGTTTATTCGCGCGACGAACACTTGCAACGCGCAGTGATCCGGTATAAAGTTGGAAATTGACGAGCGAGCGAGGCGAGAAATCAAACTCGTGGAGACTCGTCGAGCTTCGAAACCAGGTGCTGTTCCGCGAGGACATCCTCGCGCTTCGAGCTTCACGCGGCGCGTAAAATTCGCCGCGCGATTCATAAAGCGGAATGGACTCCTCGCGGAGGAGAAACAATTTCCGGCAAAACAGGGAATTAAGTACTTATCTTTACGAGCAGCCGCGCAATCTTCTGAGAGGAGCCACGGCTGCCACCCTCGACGCAGAGTAGCAGCTGGAAAAATTTATCGCGACCTCGATACAGCGTTTCGAGCGCGTAACGCGTCCGCGGTTTGTTGGCTGAAGTTATTCTCGATGCTTGGATGGGAAGAGACAAGAGGAAAAGGGATGCGACGAGGTTGAAGGGTGTAGTGTCATGTTGGTTCGTCAGACAGGTGTATTTTGAATTTCTTTTGGTTGTTTGCGATAAAGTGTTGCATGGTACTAACACTCTGAGAATGTTGACAACGTAACATAAACTACTTAAGACTCATCTTGTTCCAAATATCTTAAGTCTGACTGTCAAGTTCCAATTCTTCTGGCTTCTTGTAAACGCTTATTTAGAAAATTAGCATTAATTGGTGATTGAGAAGGTTGAAATTGTTTTACTATAGGTTTTAGAGAAGTGGATGTTTCTGTGAAATGTTCTATTGAAATGGAGATTTTTTGTTGCTGGAAGCTTTAGCAGTGGAAGGTATTGCTAAAATAGCAATATTTTAGTAATAGAAATGTGGGAGGTGTTAGGAGTAGTAATATGGGAGCGTTAGCGATAGAAACTCAAGCTAAAATATTGCTATTTTAAAAATAGAAATGTGGGAGGCGCTAGCAATAGAAACTAAAGCTGACATATTGCTATTTTAGCTATAGCAATATGGGAGCGTTAGCAATAGAAACCAAAGCTAAAATATTTCTATTTTAGCAGCAGCAAAATGAGAGCGTTAGCAATAGTAATATGGGAGGGTTAGCGATAGAAACTAAAGCTAAAATATTGCTATTTTAGCAGCAGAAAAATGAAAGCGTTAGCAATAGCAATATGGGAGGGTTAGCGATAGGAACTAAAGCTAAAGTAGCAATATTTTAGCAATAGAAACGTGGGAGATGTTAGTAATAGCAATATGGGAGACGTTAGCAATATAAACTGAAGCTAACATATTACTATTTTAGCAATAGCAATATGGGAGCGTTAGCAATAGAAACTCAAGCTAAAATATTGCTATTCTAGAAATAGAAATGTAGGAGACGCTATCAATAGAAATTAAAGCTAAAATAGCAATATTTTAGCAATAGAAGTGTGGGAGATGTTAAGAATAGCAATATGGGAGACGTTAGCAATAGAAACTGAAGCTAACATATTGCTATTTTAGCAATAGCAATATGGGAGCGTTAGCAATAGAAACTCAAGCTAAAATATTGCTATTCTAGAAATAGAAATGTAGGAGACGCTATCAATAGAAATTAAAGCTAAAATAGCAATATTTTAGCAATAGAAGTGTGGGAGATGTTAAGAATAGCAATATGGGAGACGTTAGCAATAGAAACTGAAGCTAACATATTGCTATTTTAGCAATAGCAATATGGGAGGGTTAGCAATAGAAACCAATGCTAAAATATTGCTATTCTAGCAGTAGCAATATGAGAGCGTTAGCAATAGCAATATGGGAGGGTTAGCGATAGAAACTAAAGCTAAAATAGCAATATTTTAGCAATAGAAGTATGGGAGATGTTAGCAATAGCAATATGGGAGACGTTAGCGATAGAAACTCAAGCTAAAATAGCAATATTTTAGCAATGGCGATATGGGGAACGTTAGCAATAGAAACTAAAGCTAAAATAGCAATATGGAAGACGTTAATAATAGAAATTAAAGCTAAAATAGCAATATTTTAGCAATAGCAATATGGGGAACGTTAGCAATAGAAACTAAAGCTAAAATAGCAATATGGGAGACGTTAGTAATAAAAATTGAAGCTAAAATAGCAATATTTTAGCAATAGCAATATGGAAACGTTAGTAATAGAAACTAAAGCCAAAGTAGGTTTAAAACAAAGCAAAGGGTTAATCATAGTTGCCAAATTTGCAACCACTACTAATAACAATCACACCAAACACCAAAATAAAATTTATATTCCATCCCACCCAAAAGAAAAAAACTCTCCACTCTCACAATTTCATTTCCCTAAAACTTAATCCTCGCAAATAAAAAATCATTTCAATCCCATCAATAAAGTACAACTTCCAACACTCGTACACAATTCTACACACCCAATTTTCTTTATTATCCAACTGATATCAGTCTACAATAACCGAACGATCAAAAACAAGGACCAGTAGCCATTTGACTGCGATTTCGCCGTCGAAAATTTGAATCGCGCCGCGCATTACGCGCGCTCGAGTCATCCGAGTGATTCGTCGATGCGTTTTAAGCCGCTTGTCAATCGGTACCAGCTCGAAATCGTGACGCGGACCGATGAAAAGACGGATGCCCACGCGGATAGGCGCTTTGGCGTCCCGCCAACCTATGCTCGGTGCGCGTTTATTCCGGACAACTGGTTTGTGCAACGCATCGCGTCGGTGATCCGCTTTGGTCGATGCTGGTGCACGTCTCAGAGCTTTTATTCTCGATCGGTTTCAGGTTTATGTATCGTATAAAAGCTGCTCGTGTCTGAAACAGATCGCCGCTGGCGGACGCCGCGAGTATCGCGTTCCTGACCCTCGATTTCGTTCGCGCAATCCGCGCGCGTCCGACGAGAACGTCGATCGTCCCTCCGCCTTGAGGATCGAGAGCATTTTTTTGGATAAATTAATTGTTTTGTTACTAGAATGAGAGAGAGGGGTGGATTAACCCTTGGCGCTACTTTGTTGAGTGCGGAAAATTGTATTGATGAAGTGGAAATGTTTTAGTAATCGTTTGGCAATTGTTTTCAGGACTGAAGTAGCAATAGTTTTCATTACTAAAATAGCAATGCTTAGCAATAATTTTCATTAGTAAAATAGCAATGCTTAGCAATAGTTTCCATTTCTAATATAGCAATATTTTAGCAATATTTTAGCAATATTTTAGCAATAGTTTAGCAATAGTTTCCTTTGTTAAAGTTGTAATATTTTAGCAATAGTTTCCTTTGCGAAAGTTGCAATATTTTAGCAATACCTTAGCAATAGTTTCCTTTGCTAAAGTTGCAATATTTTAGCAATATCTAAGCAATAGTTTCCTTCGCTAAAGTTGCAATATTTTAGCAATACCTTAGCAATAGTTTTCTTTGCTAAAGTTGCAATATTTTAGCAATATCTAAGCAATAGTTTCCTTTGCTAAAGTTGCAATATTTTAGCAATATCTTAGCAATAGTTTCCTTTGCTAAAGTTGCAATATTTTAGCATTAGTTTCCTTTGCTAAAGTTTCAATATTTTAGCAATAGTTTCCATTGCTAAAGTTACAATATTTTAGCAATACCTTAGCAATAGTTTCCTTTGCTAAAGTTGCAATATTTTAGCAATATCTAAGCAATAGTTTCCTTTGCTAAAGTTGCAATATTTTAGCATTAGTTTCCTTTGCTAAAGTTTCAATATTTTAGCAATATTTTCCTTTGCTAAAGTTGCAATATTTTAGCAATAGTTTCCTTTGCTAAAGTCGCAATGTTTTAGCAACAGTTTCCATTACTAATATAGCAACAGCTTTCATTACTAAAATACCAATATCTTAGCAATATTTTCCACTACTAATATAGTAATACTTAGCAACACTTTCTATAGCCAACGTCACCCAGAAATAAAAAATTTCCATTTCAATAAAAAACTCGTGGAAAATATTTCCCAAAAATCTTCGATGGAATAAGTTCGATCACCAATCAATTCTAACATCCCCCTCAAATGTCCCATCCGCGTGCCAAGGGTTAAAACTCGATTCGCGAAGAACTCGTTCATTCCAGAATAATTCCCTGTACAACAATCGAAACTCGAATGATCGATTAACGAACAAGCATAATTCCTTTATCCCATCGTATTTGGTCATCCGCTTTACGTAAATAGGTTTTATCGGCTCGCACGACCGCTGGTTATCGCTCGAAATTCCTCTGTCCACTTATTATTAGATCGATGCATCGCGCGTGAACTTTATTTACCGCTAACGTTGCTAATTACTACCGTTCCAGTTGATATCGCGGTGGCATGGGTACGGTGGGAATAAAATACGAGATGGAATTTCCAGGGCACAACGACGCGTGCGCTCGGAACGCGACGGTTAACTGTTTATAGGGCGCGATAAATAACGGGCGTTTGTTAACGCGACAACATGATCATTATACGCGAGGATCGATGTACCCACGGTTAGTCCGCCGTTCGTTTCTCTCCATTAATCACATTTATGAAATCCAAGTGTGCCTATGTAATGGCCTATTAATAGGATATAATGGCCATTACGTTCGCTGACACGCCACTTATTGTCGGTGACTGAGTAATGCATTAATGCGCGGTCATGGCGGCGAATTATGTATCGCCTCTACGCGATCGCGGTAAAAAGCGAGCGATCAGAAAATCGTGGCTGACGGGGCGTACGAAAATTCGCGCCAGATTTGAATTCCGCGCCGCTCGCGCGGCAAAGTGTTTAGCTAATGGAGAAGAGACAGTGTGATAGCTCGTAGTTCAGGGTTATTAACCCTTTGCGCTCGACGCTTTTAAAGTAATTTTTTTATTGCTGGTGAATGTTAGTAATAGAAACTGTTACCAAGCAATTGACCAGCAATAGAAAGTTTCCATTTCAATAGAAAACTGGCGTTTTGCAAAAAATTGATGTGGAGTTAGTTTTTAACTTTTGCGATCAATAATCAATTTCCTTAGAGGTGACTTCCGAATGCAAAGGGTTAAAAATGGATCGGGTTTTCCTTGTCCAGTGATGTTTTGAATATTAAAATAGCTTATTGCGTGAATTTATGGGCACACTTCGCAATATTTATATACTATTGCTAAAATACTGCTATTTGGGAATAGAAACTATTGTTAAAGATTGCTCTCTCGACCATCAAAGCTGTTGCTAAAATGTTGCTATATTAGTAATGGAAACTATTGCTAAAATATTGGTATTTTAGTAATGGAAACTATTGCTAAAATATTGCTATTTTAGTAATAGAAAATATTGCTAAAATATTGCTATTTTAGTAATAGAAAATATTGCTAAAATATTGCTATTTTAGTCATGGAAACTATTGTTACACTATTGCTAAAATATTGCTATTTTAGTCATGGAAACTATTGCTACACTATAGCTAAAATATTGCTATTTTAGTCATGGAAACTATTGCTACACTATTGCTAAAATATTGCTATTTTAGTCATCGAAACTATTGCTAAAATATTGCTATTTTAGTCATGAAAACTATTGCTAAAATATTACTATTTTAGTCATGGAAACTATTGCTACACTATTGCTAAAATATTGCTATTTTAGTCATGGAAATTATTGCTACATTATTGCTAAAATATTGATATTTTAGTCATGGAAACTATTGCTAAAGTATTGCTAAAATATTTTAGCCATAGAAACCATTTCTAAAATATTGCAATTTTAGTAATGGAAACTCTTGCTAAACTATTGCTAAAATATTGCTATTTTAGAAATGGAAACTATTGCTAAACTATTGCTAAAATATTGCTATTTTAGAAATGGAAACTATTGCTAAACTATTGCTATATTAGTAATGGAAACTATTGCTAAACTATTGCTAAAATATTACTATTTTAGTAATAGAAAGTATTACTAAAATATTGCAAAAATATTACTATGTCAAGAATAGAAACTATTGCTAAAATATCGCTACTTTATCCCATAGTGTACCAATATCTCCCCAACCAACAGAATACCTTCTCTTTCCATCTTTTTTAACAAACATCCACTGAACTAAATTCGTCCTCGCTTTTCAGATAACAGAAAACGTTGGCAACGACCAAGAGGAACAATTACACCACGACCACCCTCAGAAGCGTCCCAATTTTTCGACCCACGAAACGCAACGCGGCACAAAGTTTCGCTTCCCGTTAATGGTCGACGAAAACAGAGAGCAGGAAGATGATCGTGACAAACGTAGCGGCCGCTGGTAAATACAGTGGCCTCTTGGAAACGTTCCGAGGCACCCTATAAATTCTAATTTAAAATCAGTGTCGCAACAAAAGGATCCTCGTGAAGCGGCGCACCATTTCTCAGAGACTGTTCCTCGCATAGCTCATTCGTTTTATCGTCTTGAACGGGGCGAGCGTCACTCCGACACCGTGATAAACAGCCGCTTTTGTCGTAAGTCAAGTCACCGTAAAATCTCGGGCATTACTTGTCGCGGTGTTTACCGAGCTTGCGCTGGCTCGACAAGGTGAATATAGTTAGCGCCTAGATCCTCGTCTCGGTTATTCGGCATCCGTTCGCATTTATCATCGCTGCGCGCAACTGGGCTCAAAAGATTGAATAATTGCGACATTTATACATACGATTTAACGAACGTCGCCAACGCGAAACGATCCTGTCGCTACAATAAAGTGTACCAAGACGCGACGCCCCTTGACGTCGATGTGCAACGACGCGGATTGCGCGAGCTCCTCGCAGCTCGCGCTCTGCCAAGTTCCGCGCCACCGCGAGTGTTTTATTCGCTCGATGAATTCGCTCCATCGACGCGTGAAACGATTCGTCGATCCTATTTCATCTCCTTCGGTAGCTCGCGACGATGTACTACCTGTTACGCGACGCCTCAACATTTTTGCGACCCTCTCGCGTATGCTCGAAGAGCAGAACACTGGGGGATGTTGTTTCGAGTCGCGAGTCTTGCGATCTGTGTCGTGGGTTGTTAACATTTTTCGCTGAAACGCTCGCGATTTGAACAGTTTGCGTTAAGTTGGTGAGAAGGTCGTCAGTGCTTGTTATAGTGTTTTTACGATTTTTTTTTTTGCTACTTTTTCATTTGAAAATTTGAACTTGCATGCGAGATATCGTAGGGATAATTAAAATAAAAAAGGATTAGCTTTGTTGGGTAACCTTTGCTGCGTAATAAAGGAGAGATTATTGTTCTAATTGTTAGGATATTGAAGGAGAAAGATTCAAAGACAAAATAATATTTAATGTGAGGGTATGTTACGTTTCAACCCTTCCATATATTTAATATTTCTTCTTTAGTTGTATATAGCTTCTTCTCCATTTTTTTCAGTATTCAAACTTCGTGTTCTGTCAACAATATCTTGAAAAATTAAGATTTTCCTGAATACATCCCTTATATTTCAACCCTCACGTGCAGAGCTGTATATATAGCTCCTTCTCGACTTTTCTACGGACATTCAAACTTCGTATTTTGTCAACAGCATCTAGAAAAATTGAGGTTTCCCTGAATACATCCCTTACATTTCAACCCTTCAATATATTTAGTATTTCTTCCAGAGCTGTATGCAGCTTCTTCTCGATTTTTCTTAGGACGTTTGAACAATTGTCTTCAAAATATTCATCTGGACTTCGTATTCTGTCAACAGCATCGAGAAAAATTGAAATTCTTTCGAATACAACCCTTATGTTTCAACCCTCGCGTGTATTTAATATTTCTTCTCGATTTTTCTTTGGACATTCGAACAATTATCTTCTAAATATTCACCTGAACTTCGTATTCCGTCAACAGCATCTAGAAAAATTAAAATTCTTTCGAATACAACCCTTATGTTTCAACCCTCGCGTGTATTTAATATTTCTTCTAGAATTGTAGCTTCTTCTCGATTTTTCTTTGGACATTTGAACAATTGTCTTGTAAATATTCATCTGGACTTCGTATTCTGTCAACAGCATCTAGAAAAATTAAAATTCTTTCGAATACATCCCTTATGTTTCAACCCTCACGTGTATTTAATATTTCTTCTAGAATTGTAGCTTCTTCGCGATTTTTCTTTGGCCATTCGAACAATTGTCTTGTAAATATTCATCTGGACTTCGTATTCTGTCAACAGCATCTAGAAAAATTGAAATTCTTTCGAATACAACCCTTACATTTCAACCCTCGCGTGTATTTAATATTTCTTCTCGATTTTTCTTTGGCCATTCGAACAATTATCTTCTAAATATTCATCTGGACTTCGTATTCCGTCAACAGCATCTAGAAAAATTGAGGTTTCTCCAAATACATCCCTTACATTTCAACCCTTCCATACATTTAATATTTTTTCTACAGCTGCAGCTTCTTCTCAATTTTTCTTTCGACATTCAAACTTCGTATTCCCACAACAGCATCTAGAAAAATGGAGATTTTCCTGAATACATCCCTTACATTTCAACCCTTCCATACATTTAACATTTTTTCTACAGCTGCAGCTTCTTCTCAATTTTTCTTTCGACATTCAAACTTCGTATTCCCACAACAGCATCTAGAAAAATGGAGATTTTCCTGAATACATCCCTTACGTTTCAACCCTTCCATATATTTAACATTTCTTCCACAATTACAGTTTCTTCTCAATTTTTCTGCAGCCACACAAACAATTCTACCCAACATAACACCAAACAAATCTTTCTATTCGAACAATCAACCAAAGTTTCACCCACGTCCCAACATTAACCCATTCGAGACTAATTGCACACCTTATGTACAATACATTTTCGAGCCAAAAACACGGATCGCAAGCCTAGCATGCAACAACATTAACCCTTTGCACTCTGTTGTCACCAACAATGCGACACTTAAATTACGATCTGTTCAATATGAATTTTTATTTTATCGAAGATTTATAAACCTGAACTTGTTTTATATGATGTAACTAAGGTATAACTAATTTTTTTTATTGCAGCAACCGTATTAAAATATTAATATAGGAAGTTGAAGGAGAAAAGAAGTTTAGTCTATATAAAGGAAAATATATTTTAAAAAGTATAATAGCATCTTGAACATAAATCTGACCATTCGGACCGCACGCAAATCATTTACTGCCCTCTCTGGGCATCGGCTCGCCCTCTTATCTAATTGCCGCGATGCCGCCGTCACAACGTCTTGCCCAAATAAATAATAAATAAATTGTCGCATAGTCCGATAACATTGCCTTATTTGGGCATCGGCCTAAGCTGCCCCTTCATAGATATTGACGGCGCGTAACCCGACTCCCTCATACACACACTACATTAATATATAATCATTAATATATAATCATTATATCATTAATCGATTAAAATATATATACAGCTATAACTAATGTGGTATTGGAGCTGTTGGTGTAGGAGTCGCTAAACTGGAGTGCAAAGGGTTAAATCGAAATTGCGAGTCAGTACGAAAAAAGTAGTCTACGAAATAAAACTAGTAAAAATAAAAATGTCAGTTTCAAACTGAACACATTTGTTCTCCAAAAACTCGAGCCATCTCGAACAAGATGAGCAGCGCGGAAGATTGCAGGGCGTTTGACAAGTGACGCGGTTATTTGTCGGCACTGGGTACCGTTTCTCAAGCATTTCGTCGCCGTGTCCGCGATCGCGAGCCACGAGTCCGCGTCGCATCGTAAATATTCATCATTCCTCGTAGATAAAACGCCGCGGGACGCTCGTCTATCCCCGTGGAAACGCGCGCGCGAGACGCCGTAAAATCCTGAAAACGCATAGCTTCGATGAAATCGCGACGCTCGCGTATGTAACCCTCGCGGCTGGGGTTAATCCGGCTGGGTGACGTCGCGACGCGAGGGCTAATGGCATGCGCGACGCCGCCAACAATTTCAGTCAGACCAGTCGTCGGATACGCCTGTCCTGTCTGACGACGACGACGACGACGACGGAGGACGAGGCGAGGGAAGAGGCGGTGGCGAGCTCGAGGTGATGAAGTGAGTGCCGAGTGAGGCCTATTTTTGTGCCCACCGACAAACAGCCTCGTAGATCTCGCGACACGTCGTTACGGGCTACGAAAATATCCTCGAAGCGGAGGAAAAGTGTCGCTGCTGTATCCGCCAACGGGGCTGGGAATTACAGAGGGATTACGCGCTGGTTTCCGTCCCACGCGAGGACCATCCGCGTGGTTCTGGGTCTGGTTCGCGAGGGCAAACCGTACCCGTTCGAGCGAAGGGCGATGGCAATTTGGGAGCGTTTGTAATGGAAACTAAAGCTGGGATAGTAGTGTTTTAGCAGTAGCAATTTGAGAGCGTTTGTAATGGAAACTAAAGCTGGGATAGTAGTGTTTTAGCAGTAGCAATTTGGGAGCGTTTGTAATGGAAACTAAAGCTGGGATAGTAGTGTTTTAGCAGTAGCAATATGTTGGCGTTAGCGATAGAAACTAAAGCTGAGATAGCAATGTTTTAGCAATAGAAGTGTGGGAGATGTTAGTAATAGTAATATGGAAGGTTCTGGGTCTGGTTCGCGAGGGCAAACCGCACCACTTCGAGCGAAGGGCGATGGCAATTTGGGAGCGTTTGTAATGGAAACTAAAGCTGGGATAGTAGTGTTTTAGCAGTAGCAATATGGGGGCGTTAGCGATAGAAACTAAAGCTGAGATAGCAATGTTTTAGCAATGGAAATGTGGGAGATGTTAGTAATAGTAATATGGAAGGTTCTGGGTCTGGTTCGCGGGGGCAAACCGCACCTGTTCGAGCGAAGGGCGATATGGCAATTTGGGAGCGTTTGTAATGGAAACTAAAGCTGGGATAGTAGTGTTTTAGCAGTAGCAATATGAGGGGGTTAGCGATAGAAGCTAAAGCTGAGATAGCAATGTTTTAGCAATAGAAATGTGGGAGATGTTAGTAATAGGAAGTTAGTAATATGGAAGGATCTGGGTCTGGTTCGCGAGGGCAAACCGCAACCGTTCGAGCGAAGGGCGATATGGCAATTTGGGAGCGTTTGTAATGGAAAGTAAAGCTGGGATAGTAGTGTTTTAGCAGTAGCAATATGGGGCGTTAGCGATAGAAACTAAACCTGAGATAGCAATGTTTTAGCAATAGAAGTGTGGGAGATGTTAGTAATAGTAATATGGAAGGTTTAGTAATGGAAACTAAAGCTAAAATATTGCTATTTTAGCAATAGAAATATAGGAACATTAGCAATAGAAACTATAGCTAAAATAAGAATATTTTAGCAATAGAAATGTAGGAGATCTCAGCAATAGCAATATGGAACCTTTAGTAATAGAAACTAAAGCTAAAATAACAATGTTTTAGCAATAGAAATGTGGGAGAGGTCAGCAACAGGAATATGAGAGACGTTAGCAATAGAAACCAAAGCTAAAATATTGTTATTTTAGCAATAGCAATATGGGAGCGTTAACAATAGAGATTAAAGCTAAAATATTGCGATTTTAACGGCTCCCATAAAATATTGCTAAATAATATTGCTAAAGTAGCAAAAACTATTGAATTTTCTACTGTTGGGAGCGTTAGCAATAGAAACCAAAGTTCAAATAGCAGTAATTTAGAATTAGAAATGTGGGAGATATTAGCAATAGAAATGTGGGAGACGTTGGCAGTAGAAACTAAAGCTAAAATAGCAATATTTTAGCAATAGCAATATGGGAGCGTTAACAATAGAAACTAAAGCTAAAATAGCAATATTTTAGCAATATTTTAGCAATAGAAATGTGGGAGATGTTAGCAGTGGGAATATGGAAGACGTTAGCAATAGAAATCAAAGCTAAAATACTGCTATTTTAGCAATAGCAATATGGGAGCGTTAGCAATAGAAACTGAAGCTAAAATAGCAATATTTTAGCGATAGAAATGTGGGAGATGTTAGCAATAGCAATATGGGAGCGTTAGCAATAGAAACTGTTGCTAAAGTAGCAATATTTTAACAAGGATCCAAAAGCAAAGCGTTAATCATAGTTACCAAATTCCAATTCCACAACTTGCGTACGGAACGTGTCCAAATAAACCTCTAGAAGTCTCTTAACACAAGCTTTGCATCTGATTCCTTCGAGTTTATCGAATCCTGGAATCCAACGAAAGGAAATACGCGAGTCAACAAAATTGCCGCATCGAACAACAATAGAAAACGAAGGGACGTTCTATTCGCAACGTTGCTTGTTTACAAACAGATTTGTTCGTCGATAGAAACATTCGTGCAGAATTTAACAGACCTCGCGTTTCGATGAGACGATCGCTCCGTTTCTTAACGAGCCTCCGTCGAACGCGTTTCGTTGCGCGGTTTCGTTAAATTACGACGTATTTAACGCGAAGTAATTAGGATAACGAATGGTACTCCGATCTCTACAGTGTAACGCTAATTAATGTAATAAATTGGAGATTTTCTCGACGTAAATCGTGTACGAAATCTCCCGACGTGGCGCTTAATTAAATTGTATTATTTGTTAAAGATCGCGTTATTAGGCGAAACGCGTACCATCGAGCTTAAATACTCTTTAAGATTTCAATTGGGGGGATCGCGAAAAATAATGTACGCGGCGTGCAGGGTGGTTAAGCAAAACTCTAATTAAAATCATCTAGCGTAACGAGCTTCCAGAGAATCGCCTACAATAATATTAACATACTACACAACATTGCTTCCGTCTTTATTTTTCCGTTCCTTTCTCCACAGCCAGAATTAATTAAAAGCCCCCTCGTCGGCATTAAACAAACGAAAGATCGAAATAAGCCCCGCTGTCCGTGTATTTCCGTATCAACTGAGAACTAAGTTCTACCTCGGCTCGAACCGTCAGCTAATCACGCATCGTTACTTATAGCGAATAAAATTAAGCTAACGATGTACTCGATCGTAAACTCTCTGGGTTATTAACTTCAACTTGCCGTAGATTACATCGTGGAATTTATTTAGTACCGTTAATACGTATATATACCGCGAGGTCACGCGTTAACCAAGCTGAAAACGGATGGATAATCCGTCTGAAAGTCTTTCGAGGAGAACGCATCCGAAAGAGAAGCTGTGCATAAATCAGCGATCGTTTCGTCGAGGATCGCAGCTGGCAAACGAAAATGTTTGCGGCACCGGACGAAAAATGGGTCAATCGAGTTAATTAAAATTATAAGCTCTCGAGAGTGCGATAAAAATCGATCATCCTGCGAAGCATTCGGACTGGCGAACGAAAATATTTGTGACGCGGACGGGAAATAGGTCAAGAGAGTTAATTAACATTAGATTTAGCGTAAATTGGTATATGTTTATTTTTATTAAAGGGATTGTAGTTGTAATGATTGGTTTTTATTATTTTTGATATTTTAACGCAAAGTTTAACGAAGAGTTTTCTCAGAGGCGTCGAAATGTCCACCCTTTCGATATTTAATTAGAAAAAATATAAATTAATCTGTCTATTATGAAGTTAGAAACAAGATAAAATAAAATTGCATAAGTTGCAATAATTAGTTTTTCTTATTTTTGATATTTTAACGCAAAATTTAACAAAAACTTTTCTCAGAGGCGTCAAAATGTCCACCCTTTCAATATTTAATTAGAAAAAATATAAATTGACCCATCTATGAAGTTAGAAACAAAATAAAATAAAATTGCATAAGTTGCAATAATTACTCTTTATTATTTTTTATATTTTAACGCAAAGTTTAACAAAAACCTTTCTTAGAGGCGTCAAAATATCCTCCTTTCGATATTTAATTTAAAAAAATATAAATTAACCCATCTATTATGAAGTTAGAAACAAAATAAAATAAAATTGCATAAGTTGCAATAATTACTTTTTATTATTTTTTATATTTTAACGCAAAGTTTAACAAAAAACTTTCTCAGAAGGGTCAAAATATCCTCCTTTCGATATTTAATTACAAAAAATATAAATTAATCTATCTATTGCGTCAAAGTAGAGAAAACACACCTCAATAAAATTGCATCAGTCACAACAACCGCTTCTTACTACCATTTATTTTTATTTTCGATGCTTTAGCGTAAAGTTTTCTCAGAGGGATCGAAACGAGGGCTTGGTAAACCTCGCGTTAAAATTATAAGCCCTCGAGAACGCGACGGAAATCGATGGCTGGATGCACAAACGCTTGAAAGCCGAGCGACTTGATTATCACCGCGGCGGAAGGAATAAAAATCGAGTCGATCGCGACAGGAACCTAATCTGCGGCTGTTTGTACAACTGTTTACGAGGACGGGAGATTTTCAGAGCAAATCGAGACGGCCATACCTCCTACATCAGCTTTTCTTCCATCGCCTCCCTTTCTGACAGTCGCTGTAACGTTTAGAGACGCTCGCTGGAAAAAGTTATGGCGAGCAGCTGCGCATGGTTTTCTCTCTCTCTCTCTCTCTCTCTCTCTCTCTTTCTCACTGTTTTTTTTTCTCGATCGCCTCGCTTTCAGAGTGAAAATTATTATGTACCGCGAAGACTTTACGCGCGCGATACAGGCAGAACACCGCCGTCAGAGGAAGCCTTATATATGTAAGTATATTTCCCAGGACTAAGTGGCGGGGAACTAATGATAAACACGACTCTTCGCGGGCTATAAGGGGAAATTAATGTTCCGGACGTAACGGTAAATGGAGTAGAAAGAAGACAAGAAACTGTGAGATAAATGGACCTCGGTTTCCCGAAGAATGGCCGCCTTTTAGGAAGGACTGACGAATCAGATCCGCTGGAGAACCTCTGGTTATCGTTTAACCGTTAACCGATATCAACAACGTCAGCTTTCTTGGAAAAAACAAGAAGAAAAATAGGAAAAACTTGTTACAACAGCACTAGTAACAACGAATCCACATCGTGGAAACAAAAGTACCATCGTAGACTTACTAGACGAATCAGATCCGTTGAGGAAACTCTGGTTATCGTTTAACTATCACTCGATATCAACAACGTCAGCTTTCTTGGAAAAAATAAGAAGAAAGGTAGGAAAAACTTGTTACAACAGTATTGCATCGATGCAACGTTAAATTCACTTCGTGAGAACAAAAATACTATCGTAAATTGAAGAATCAGATCCGTTGAGGAAATTCTGGTTATTGTTTAGCCATCACTCGATATCAACAACGTCAGCTTTCTTGGAAAAAATAAGAAGAAAAATAGGAAAAACTTGTCACAAGTTGTATTGCGTCAATGTAACATTGGATCCACTTTGTAAGAACAAAAATACTATCGTAGATTGAAGAACCAGATCCGTTGAGGAAACTCTGGTTATCGTTTAACCATTAATGGATTTCAACAACGTCAGCTTTTTTGGAAAAAACAAGGAAAAAGTAGGAGAAACTTGTTAAAACAGCATCAGTAACAACGAATCCACATCGTGAGAACAAAAATACTATTGTAGACTTACTAAACGAATCAGATTCGTTGAGGAACCTCTAGTTATCGTTTAACCATTAATCGATATCAACAACGTCAACTTTCTTAGAAAAAACAAGGAAAAAGTAAGAGAAACTTGTTAAAACAGCATCAGTAA
Source organism: Xylocopa violacea (assembly GCA_963969225.1). Lineage (NCBI taxonomy): Eukaryota > Metazoa > Arthropoda > Insecta > Hymenoptera > Apidae > Xylocopa > Xylocopa violacea. The sequence continues at coordinate 18,983,450 of CAXAJV010000015.1, forward strand.
CAACGAATCCACATCGTGAGAATAAAAATACTATCGTAGACTTATTAGACGAATCAGATTCGTTGAAGAATCTCTAGTTATCGTTTAACTATCACTCGATATCAACAACGTCAGCTTTCTTGGAAAAAATAAGAAGAAAAATAGGAAAAACTTGTTACAAGTTGTATTGCGTCAATGTAACATTGGATCCACTTTGTAAGAACAAAAATACTATCGTAGATTGAAGAATCAGATCCGTTGAGGAAATTCTGGTTATTGTTTAACCATTAATCGATTTCAACGTCAGCTTTCTTGGAAAAAATAAGAAGAAAAATAGGAAAAACTTGTTACAAGTTGTATTGCGTCAATGTAACATTGGATCCACTTTGTAAGAACAAAAATACTATCGTAGATTGAAGAATCAGATCCATTGAGGAACCTCTGGCTATTGTTTAACCATTAATCGATATCAAAAATGTCAGCTTCCTTGATAACAAAATGGAAAACTTGTTACAAAAGTGTTGTGTCAGTAATAAGTGTAACGAATCCACATCGCGAGAACAAAAATATTATCGTAGACTTATTAGACGAATCAGATTCGTTGAAGAATCTTTAGTTATCGTTTAACCATCACTCGATATCAACAACGTTAGCTTTCTTGGAAAAAACAAGAAGAAAAATAGGAAAAACTTGTTACAAGTTGTATTGCATCAATGCAAGATTGAATCCACTTCGTGAGATCAAAAATACTATCGCTGATTAACGAATCAGATAAATTGAAGAACCTCTAGTTATCGTTTAACCATTAATCAATATCACTAACATCAGCTTTCTTGGAAAAAACAAGAAAAAAAATAGAAAAAACTTGCTACAACAGTATTGCGCCAATAAAAACGAATCCACATCGTAGGAACAAGAATGCTATCACAAATTGAAGAATCAGATCCACTGAAGAACCTCTAGTTATCGTTTAATCATTAATCAATATCACCAACATCAGCTTTCTTGGAAAAAACAAGAAAAAAAATAGAAAAAACTTGCTACAACAGTATTGCGCCAATAAAAACGAATCCACATCGTAGGAACAAGAATGCTATCACAAATTGAAGAATCAGATCCACTGAAGAACCTCTGATTATCGTTTAACCATTACTCGATATCAACAACATCAGAAAGATAAGAAAAACTTGTTACAACAGTATTGCATCAGTTAAATCGTGGGAACAAAAGCGCTATCGTCGATCAAAGCGTCTCACAAAAATGGTAAACGGTAAACGTAACGAGATTTCACGTCTCTAGAATTTTGCAGGCATTTAAGTGACCTTACCAGAGTATTAAACGATATTTTAAGTAGCGTGAACCGAGATAAAGTTGGCATAGACCGTTTTCAAAACAGGCTGCTTGTTTGTCAGTGTCGAGTCAGTACCGTAAATTTTCATTACACGACCCGCGCACCTACTCTCGCCGGTTTAATCCGATTCGTTTTTTCGTCCCTGATTTACAAGCGCCGTGATACGTTGTTTTAGCGCGTAATTTAAATGCGACATAAATTTCTTATCCTGGGTAGATATTTAAAACAGTCGCGCAATAAGCGACTCCATAAAGACGTCAAACGTAAAGTATGGCATAGAAAATGTTCGGTGTTAATTAATGCATCAGCTAGCAGGGCGATATAATTTCCCTCAGAGGCGTTACAGGCGTAGACGGAATTTATCAGCGGCGCAATCTGACGCAAATGAATTTCATCTATCTTAACGTGCAGGGTGTTTCCTTTTAAGCTCACCGCGGAACTTATTCTCTATTCGAAAAAGCGAGCACGAATAATAGCAGCGAAGGGAAGCGACCGCGTGATTAACAGGGGAACAGTTTGATGAATCATTAATGGCGAGCCTGGCCGAGATAATAACGCGCTACAAACTTAACAATCGTCCCGACTTCGCGCTAATTATTAACAATGTTCGTACATAAATACAAATCGCCCCTTATTAATATTCAAAGACGATAACCAGTGCGCATTCGTTGCTCCAGCGGCGTTATGCTCCGCGAATTACATTCGTAAACAGTGTAATTACTATTTCTCGGAATCGCGTAGATATCGAGGATACATAAATTTGATTCGAGCGATGTGGGGAGACGTTGCCAGTGCCTGTTTAACATTTTATCGGCAGTCCGTCCGTCAGCCATCGTCTTAACGATGTAACGCGATGCTGATTACAGAAGTGCCTCCATAAAATTGAAAATGGCCGCCCAGCGCTTCGAGGATGTGCAGCGGAACGAAATTTGGATTGATCGCAGGCTCCACGCTGAGAGTAAATGCGCAAGGAAGTGATTGCGAATGATGGACGGTCGGGTGCCGAGGGATGATAAAGTAGTAGCGTGCGGTGGATCACATCGACGGGAAGCACCCCCATTTATCAGCTCCCTTTCCACTTCGTGGATAATCACCGCCTGCCAACCAAAGTCAGACTACGAGTAAGATCTTACGGGACGATCTAATTCAGCTTCGATCGATCTGAAAAGATTACATCGGCTGGTATCGAAGGTGTTTACAGAAAGATCTTTCAAGGCAAATAGAACCACGGATTGAAGGAACCTGCGCAGCGGATACATCGATCGATACTTTCAATTAATTCTATTCACTGGAGAACACTTCCTCGTAATTGGTATTACAATGTTTGCAGTTTGGAACGGGACTACTTATAATTTATGATTTAATGATAAAAGCGCAAGAGAGTTAACGCGCGTAATTTATTGCAGAAAATGTTTGTGTGGCTTGTATACTCGAGATGCAAATATGTATCATCGTTTTATTTGAAGAACAGGTTTAAAATCGCTCGAACTTCCAGCAATATGCAATTATACTCTGGAAAGAACACGAAATTTTCTACGCTTGCAAACTCAATAACTCGCGTTCTATTACAAACTATGGAAAACACAAAACACGCGAATGTTTCTTTTCGTCTTCCGCAAAGTGTATTTATGCTCAACAGCACCGTTTGAATGAAAACAGCACAGTTTAATTAATCAAAAATACATCCATCATTGGAAATATTTTTTCTGTAACAAACTTGCCAGTACTCTACTTTGAAACATTGAAGAAGGAAAATTTTGGTCACCAAAACCCCACGAATGGATAGAGAAAATTACGCCATTGACGTCAGTTTTTGTCCCATCTCGATAGCTCAATCCGTTGCTGAGATATTAGGGCTCAAAGTTTTTGCGTGGCGCCTACAATGGCGCCAGTAATTATGAATGAAGTTGACCTACATTTTTTCCAGGAAGTGTTTACGCATTAATAGTAATAGTAAAAATTCGTCTGGCGTATGTCTGGCACTGACAAACCACGTGACTGTCCATTGGAATAGGTCAATGAATGGGTGCGAGGGAGAGGTCCTAGTCCTTCCAAGGAGGACAGACATAGTAAACGATTAAAAATTACCCTTGTCTTTACACGACGATATCTCAGAAACCGGAAGTTGAATCGAAATGATTCGAAAAGCGTTTCCAACGGGAAGATTTCCAGCTTCTGACAAGCTAAATGTTGTTGAGTAACTATTTTTATCTTCGGAGATATAGCGCTTTTAATTTTTTATAATTTTAATACGGGTTACTTAGGGTTGAGACAGACGATTTAGATAGGACAGTGAATAAGTGCGAGCGAGAGATCCGAGTCCTTTCGACGAGGACAGACATAGTAACCGATTAAAAATTACCCTTCTCTTTACACGACGATATCTCGGGAACCGGAAGTCGGATCGAGATGATTCGAAAAGCGTTTTCAAGAGGAAGATTGCGAGCTTCTAACGAGCTTAATATCGTTACATAATAATTCTTATCTTCGGAGATATGGCGCTTCAAACTTTGTATAATTTTAATACGGGATAATTGGGGTTTTAAATAGTTTCTTATAGAAATGTTTAACTTTTTTCGTGGTTAAATTCTATCAAACATTAGGAATCAATGTCCATTTACTAAGAAATATCTTTTATTATACAAATTGTCTTCGTAAAGAAAATTATAAAAAGTTTCCAAGACAAATTAGCTGAAGTTTTGAAAATTCTTTAGAATCAGAATTGTAAAATCTAAAAATCAGAATCACTGTGTAAAAATTACTGCATGATGATGGATCACTTTGAGGATAAGAGTTGATATCAACACCTCTATCTAGATTGTACTAGCTATTCTTCCTAAGACCACAATTATCGAACTCAGGATCACGTGAAATTAATCAAGTTCCATTTAACTACCAACTTTAAGCGTCTCGATTCGAGCGATTTAACCCTCTGCACTCTGAGGGGACACCAGCATTGATTAACGATTACAGAAATCAAACTTACTCCATCGCAACTTTTTGAGGAATGCGTTTCGCTAAAGTTTTTTATCGAAATAGAAACTTTCTATTGCTCAGAGACGTTAGCAATTAAAATAGCAATATTTTAGCAATAATTTCTATAGCTGACGCCTGAGAAGGAGTCAAGTGCAAAAGAAAAAACTCATCACACGTTTAAAACACACAGAAAGAAGAAGCAGAACCGTTCACCACCTTTCACCAAGCCTACCATAAACCAACCGCGTATTCTCTTCACCTCCCATTCGATTCCTCCGAAAACAACCTTTCCTCTCCGCGTCTCGTCAAAAACACTCGCGTACGGGTATCTCAGCGTGCAGTTCGACGCGTAGACGCATCAGGAAGCATAAATTTGTCCGCGCGTCTCGCGCGGATCGGATTAACTCGCCCAAGCTGCGATGATTCGAATCCACGAAACTCTCCTCGAGGCTGGGGACTCTTAGCGACTAGCTCGATGCGAGCCACGCTGGATGCGAACGCACCCATACGCCCAGCCACGGGCGTCGGGTACGTAGAAACGGAGATCAGCATACGTCGCGTATTATTTACAATTGGCGGCGATTTATGTCTCTGCTCCGGATGAGGGCAGGCAACCAGGCAACGGGGAATGTCGAAAGCGGGAAAGAGAACCACCATAGGGGGGGAGGAAGAGGGGGAGGTCGTGGCGGAAGGGGCGGAAGGGGTGCGCGAGAGAGAACGCGGCCGCCTTGCCAGCCAATTCCCGGCGGCCCGCTATATTTACGAGGCCCATAAAGTAGCGGGCACGGCCGCGTATATTGCCGCGTAAATATCAGCTTATGGAAATATAGAGCTCAATATCTGCCTGCCTACCTGCCTACCCGACGCGTTCCGCCAGCTTTCCTTCCCTTCCCATTCGAAGGACCATCCCGCCCCGTCGTGTCTGCGCGCGTACGGGGGGGTGGTTTTCGTTCAGCTCGTTGGTAATCGCGCGTATCTTGCCGCGGAAAAATTATTTCCACCACTCCGTGGGACGCCGCTGCGTTGGTCGCCAGGCAACTTTGACGCGTTATGAAATTTATGAAATTTACTTCCACCTCCCCCACCCCCGTCCCCCTTGGCAGGGCGTAATTCTTGCTTCCACGGGAGTTGTTGTCGAGTCTGTCGCTGGGAGGGTGCGAGGGCGTCCTCCTGCGTTTCCGCCTTTCAGCGTCTCGTTTCAGCGTCTTTCGGTGCTGGTTCCTCGTTGCTCGCTGAGCTGCGGGGTCGCGAACGGTTTCGTTTGCCGCGGGAAAGTGTTAACGGTAGTCGGAGATGCTCGAGATGATAGCGAGGCGTCAGTGTTTCCTGCGATTACACACCTGGACTTTCTCTCTGGCCGTTTCCACGTAGACGCGTCCCGTTTGCTGGAATCGCGCTTACGTGCCTGCGCCTCGACACGCTCGCAGCCTCTTCGTGTGCACGCGAGTATTATCGCTCGCTGCTCTTCCACGGTTTGCTTGCTCGCGCGATTGCGTCGCGGCTGAACGGCGAACAAATTAACTTATTATATGCAGGTAGTAAAATCAGTCAACCGGTACAACGGAACACCGACAATTAATCAATGAAATCTCCGATCTAGCATTCATTAACATTAATTACAATTAACCACTGCCGATGCCAATAACTGCGAACCCGCGTTATCGATAACATGATCGCCGAGCATAATTCAAATCCTTCTTTCAACATCCTCGCTTTCAACATCCGCGCGTTTACAGGCGCGCGCGCGCGCGCGCGCGCGCTGGTAGACGCGTAAAAAGCGTCGAGTTTACGCGTACGAACAATTCGAATTATTAATTATGCATAACTCGATCGACCAGCGCGGTTGTAAATGGCGAACGCGGGATCCGGTTGCACAACACGGCGAATAAATTTGTTTTCGTATTAAGGAACGATGAATTTATTAAGACTGGCATTCCGAATGCATGAACAGTGCAACAAGATCCTCGGTTGTTAAGGACTAATTAATTAATTTGATACGCTTTCACTTCGCGGTAATTGCGATACCAGTCAAGACTATCCGGATACGAAAAGAATAATTTTGAAAATTTTATGTAGCTGCATTCTTTTCGTCGATGCGAAATAAGAAAAATTGAGCATTGAACGCAGTTTTGTTGTTCTTGATTTTTCTCATGATTTGGTACCCGCTTTTTCGCGTCAAATCAAATAGTTTAGGTCATTTTTTTTCGAAAACTGAGCCTTGAACGCATTTTCGACGTCCCTGATTTTTCTCTCAATTATTATTTTTACTTTCATAGCCGCTTTTTCGCGTTAAATCAAATAGCTTAGATCATTTTTACTTTGGTAGCCGCTTTTTCGCGTTAAATCAAATAGCTTAGATCATTTTTTTCCAAAAACTGAGCCTTGAACGCAATTTCTCGCTCTTAATCTTTCTCTAAATTATCATTTTTACTTCTCTGTCCCTCGAATTGCCCACTTTTTCGCGTTAAATCGTATAGTTTATCGTATAGTATCATTTTTCTCCAAAAACCAACTCTCAAACACGGTTTCCTCCTTCTTAATTTTCCTCTCAATTATCATTTTTATATTAATACCCACTTTTTCGCTTTAAATCAAACAGTTTAGATCATTTTCCCCCAAAAACCAACTCTCCAACTCACTTTCATCGTCCTTAATCTTTCTCCAAATTATCATTTTTACATCTCCGTCCCTCAAATCGCCCACATTTTCGCGTCAAATCAAACAGTGTAGATCATTTTCCCCCAAAAACCAACTCTCGAACGCAATTTCATCGTCCTTAATCTTTCTCCAAATTATCATTTTTACATCTCCGTCCCTCGAATCGGCCACTTTTTCGCGTGGAATCGAACAGTTTAGACAGCGAAGAGCCGTTCTTTCCCATAAGTTTGGCGCGACGGCGACGCTGGTGAAATTATCGCTGGTAGTTTCGCCATGATTGACAGCTGGTATTCTCGAAAGGCTCGCGCGAACTGTCAAACCGAATGGCAGAGCGGCGCGCGGCAGCGGAGCGTGTGATTAATCCGTGAAATCTTGAAATCCCACGGAAAGTGGGTGGACGAGCGCGCGATGTAAGCGCGGTTTCAATCTGGCGAAAGAGCCGGTCAGAAGTCTATAGTCAACGGAGGAGAATGCGACGACGAGAACGGCTGACGCTGGCTGACACCATTAGCGCAGCCATCCGTCACCATTAACACAGATGTCCGTGTGTTTCCGCGAACATCGCATTAATCACACCTATCCACATAAATTTCCGCCAGTCCAGAGCCGAGCAACGAAACCCGAGCGCGTCCTGACACCTTAATGGATGATAAATCAGGAATTCATTAAAGGAGGGGGACAGATGCAACGTATTTATTAAATCGAATTCGACGCCAGCAAATGGCTGTATTTTAATCTGCCCGCCAGTTACAGACTGCGACAGTCCCGAGGCGAATTCCTTGGGTCGATTAAATCTACCGAATACCTCGATTTAATCTTTGTTTGCAAAATTCTCGTCGTTTCCGTTGGAAAATTTCAGCGCCAGGTTAGATTTATTCCATTTTCTCCAGTCGAATTCTTCACGTCGAGGGAATATCTCGATTCGATCTTTGTTTGCAAAATTGTCGACGCTTTGTTGGAAAATTACAGCGCAAACTTAGATTTATTCAATTTTCTCGAATCAAATTCTTTAGGTCAATTAAATTCTCCAAATACCTCGATTTAATCTTTGTTTGCAAAATTGTCGTCGTTTTCGTTGGAAAATTTCAGCGCCAGGTTAGATTTATTCCATTTTCTCCAGTCGAATTCTTCACGTCGAGGGAATATCTCGATTCGATCTTTGTTTGCAAAATTGTCGACGCTTCGTTGGAAAATTTCAACGCAAACTTAGATTTATTCAATTTTCTCGAATCAAATTCCTTAGGTCAATTAAATTCTCCAAATACCTCGATTTAATCTTTGTTCGCAAAATTGTCGACGCTTCGTTGGAAAATTACAGCGCAAACTTAGATTTATTCCATTTTCTCGAGTCGAATTCTTCACATGGAGTAAATATCTCGATTCGATCTTTGTTTGCAAAATTCTCGACGCTTCGCTGTAAAATTTCAGCTCAAAATTAGATTTATTCAATTCTCTCGAGTCGAATTTCTTACGTCGATTAAATACACAAAATATCTTGAATCAAGAGTTACTTACAAAATTGTCAACGCTTCGCTGCAAAATTTCAACGCAAACTTAGATTTATTCAATTTTCTCGAATCAAATTCTTTAGGTCAATTAAATTCTCCAAATACCTCGATTTAATCTTTGTTTGCAAAATTGTCGTCGTTTCCGTTGGAAAATTTCAGCGCCAGGTTAGATTTATTCCATTTTGTCCAGTCGAATTCTTCACATCGATTTTTGTTTGCAAAATTGTCGGCGCTTCGCTGGAAAATTTCAGCTCAAAATTAGATTTATTCAATTCTCTCGAGTCGAATTTCTTACATCGATTAAATCCTCCAAATATCTTGATTTGATCGTTGCTTACAAAATTGTGAACGCTTCTGCTGGAAAATTTCAGCGCAAAATTAGGTTTGCTCTATTTTCTCCAGTCGAATTCCTTAGGTCGATTAAATCCACCAAATATCTCAACTTGATCTTTATTTACAAAATTGTCAACGATTCGCTGTAAAATTTCAACGCAGAATTAGATTTATTCCATTTTTTCGAGTCGAATTCCTTGGAACGCTTAAATCCATCAAATATCTCGATTCTTTGTTTAGAAAATTGTCATCGCTTCCGTTGAAAAATTTCAGCGCAAAGTTAGGTTTCTTCTATTTTCTCGAATCAAATTCTTCACGTCGACTAAATCCACCAAATATTCGTTGCTTGCAAAATTGTCATCGTTTCCGTTCTAAAATTTCAGCGCAAAGTTAGATTTATTCCATTTTCCAGAGCCAGTCGAGCAGTGCGACTATACGAGACGTAATTGCAAAGAGTCTTCCCTTCTCCCTCTTTTTTTCTACGTTCCATTTGCATTCGAAGAAGGAGAAACTTTAAAGTTGCACATGGAAAGATGTGTGCAGATGTTTTGCGGCGGAAATTTCAACGCAGAACTCTTATTCGTAATTTAAATAAGTAATGTCAGTAGGTAAAAGATATTTGCATGCGTCCAAGATACGCATAAAGAGTAACGGAGTACATAATATTAAAATTATAAAACATTGTACGCGCTTACCAACACTTTCGTCACCAGTTATGCGTATCACCTGCTCAGAAGTCATTCAAATAATTTAAAAATGAAATTAACGAGCCGATGTATATTCATGCGAATTGCAAATTTATTAATCAGTTTTTTCCTGTCGCATGCGAGCATAAATCTTAAATAACGACTTTAAATATTAATTTTTATTCTATTCTTGTATTTGCATAGTCATTAAAAAGTACGCACAGAATGCGATCGCTGATAATTTTAGATGTATCGAAGTGACATTCAAGGCTTCCCCTTAATGTGTGCACATATTTTAAGCGCGGCGGATTAAAAGTCCAAGGTTCCGCGACGATCTCGCTTTCAGAGATCTAATTGACGAAAACAATCTTCGAAACGTTCGCGACGAGGTGAATTTTATGGAGGTTAAACTTGTTCTCCGACATTTTCTATTGTAATGGAAATTTTCTATTGCTGGGAGACTATTGCTAAAAAAAAAAGAAAATAGCTATATTTTAGCAATGGTAATATGGAAGACATTAGCAATAGATACTATTACTAAAATAGCAATATTTTAGCAATAGAAACTATTACTAATATAGCAATATTTTAGCAATATTTTAGCAATAGAGACTATTCCCAAAATAGCAATATTTTAGCAATGGAAATATGGGAGACATTAGCAATAGCAACTGTTACTAAAATAGCAATATTTTAGCAATAGAAACTATTACTAATATAGCAATATTTTAGCAATAGAAACTATCCCCAAAATAGCAATATTTTAGCAATGGAGACTATTCCCAAAATAGCAATATTTTAGCAATATTTTAGCAATAGAAACAGTGACTAAAGTAGCAATATTTTAGCAATAGAGACTATTCCCAAAATAGCAATATTTTAGCAATGTCTTGGCAATAGAAACTAATCCCAAAATAGCAATATTTTAACAGTAGAAACAATGACTAAAGTAGCAATATTTTAGCAATAGAAACTGTGACTAAAGTGGCAATATTTTAGCAATAGAAACAGTGATTAAAGTAGCAATATTTTAGCATTAGTTTCCAATATTCTCAATTTTTAGCAATAGTTTCTAATATTCTCAATATTTCCATTACTCCTATTTGAGTAATAATTTCTATTGCCAACGCTCGCAAAGTAACACAGTGCAAAGGCTTAATTTTCAACGAAGCAAGACATTTAAAAAACAAAATATCACCCACTCATCGACACGACCACAAAAATTATACTTTTCTTCATATCTTTTATAAAAACGAGAATATTTTTTCAAAAATACTCATCACTTTATTTCCAAAACGGAAGATAACAATGTTTTCTCGCGCCACTGAAGTTTCAAGCTCCAAAAAGTTTCCCAGCTACCACACTTCCCTCCTCAGGATATCTTAAGTCGCAATACGAACTTCGCAAGGAACCAAAATTCGCGATTTGCATAAAAGCGAGCTAATGGAAATTGCAGGCAACCTTTTATACACAACTTAGCTCGACAAATTCCTCGAGAGTTTTAGCGCGTGCAAACCTCGAACAGCCAGACTCGTCTCGTTCGTATTAATTAGCGATCGTTGCTCGTCGATTAAATTCTCGCGAATCAACGTATCCGATTATTTTATACGCATCGTTGAGAGATTCAAGAAGATACTGTGGGATCAGAAGATTTTGCCGAAGAACAAGCGTAATTATAGAAAATAAATGATGTCCTCTTCGCTGATGTCCTTTTCAACCCTCTCTCGCTGCGCACACACATCCTTACATATATTCAATCATCGAACATTCTACATTCTTTTCCATTCATTCCCTTGCTTTTTCAGACACTCACATACACGCACACTCATACTCTTTTGCACAAAGTTTCGAATATTCTCGAATAATTAATGTTCTACAATATTCTCAATTTCGTCTCATGTTTTCACGCGCACAAAGTCACACGTAATACTTACACATTCTTTTGAAATATTCTCGAATAATGGATATTCGAGAATATTCTAAATTACATTTACTCACGTACACGCACACTCATGCTCTTTTGCACAAAGTTTCGAATATTCTCGAATAATTAATGTTCTACAATATTCTCAATTTTGTCCGATGTTTTCACGCGCACAAAGTCACACGTAATACTTACACATTCTTTTGAAATATTCTCGAATAATGGATATTCGAGAATATTCTAAATTACATTTACTCACATACACTCATGCTCTTTTGCACAAAGTTTCGAATATTCTCGAATAATTAATGTTCTACAATATTCTCAATTTTGTCCGATGTTTTCACGCGCACAAAGTCACACGTAATACTTACACATTCTTTTGAAATATTCTCGAATAATGGATATTCGAGAATATTCTAAATTACATTTTATTCCTTCATACACAAAGCCACGCATTGCAAAATCATTCACACTCTACAATATTTTAATTGTATATCGGCGGAACGTTCCTTTGTTTTTCCAGGCACTCACATGCATGCACAATCATACTCTTTTGCACAAAGTTTCGAATATTCTCGAATAATTAATATTCTACAATATTCTCAATTTCGTCTGATGTTTTCACGCACACAAAGTCGCGCGTAATAAAATCATTTACACATTCTTTTGAAATACTCTCGAATAATGAGTATTCGAGAATGTTCTAAATTACATTTTATTCCTTCGTACACAAAGCCACGCATTGCAAAATCATTCACACCCCGCAATACGCAACTTCCTCTGCTCGCTGCAGACTCTCAGCGTTCCCAGAATTTGGACAACCAACCAACCGCTCGAGGTTCTTTTTCAATCATGCTCCTTTCCGATATGTTTACGAGAACCTGTTGGCAATTAATGGCGATTTATGGGATACTTTAGCGCGCCGCTTGTTCAGATGGATTCATCTTAAATACCAATCGTAACAGACAAGTTTAGGTCCGGTTAGGAGCGGTCGCCTGTTCCTCGCGCTGTAGCACACCGTGTGGTTTTTATCAGAAACAGCTGCCGAGCGTTCAGCGGCTTCGTCCACCCGGCGCTGGCCTGGGGAAAAAATTTATGCGATTCACAAGATCCCAGGCTATCTTGTTCCCAGCTAACGCGACGCTTCTTCCACGAGCCCGCTGTTTACTTTTACAATGTCGAACGGGGACAAAGAGCCGTATTTAGAGGACGGTGGGCCCGATATGGCGGCGAGATACGGGTTTATTGAACGTAACGTCGATTTAATCTCGCCCCCGTCGGTTGCTCGTGATAAGCGTTTGCGAGTAGTGGTTCGCGAGCAGCGACCAGATCGAGAAATCCTTAGGATCACGGCCACCACCGATTGAAACTCGGACGCGCGAGTATTTCCCAAGCGTGTTGTCGCGTGTACCGTTTTAGCCGACGGTTTGTCGGAGGCGTAACGAGCGACCTCCCCCAGCGACTATCAAGCGTTACCCAAAATTAAACCCCGCTGAACTTGAAACCCCAAACGTTATTATCGCGCTGTTGCTGCTGGTAAGTTCGCGTCGTAAGTCTGCGCGCACAGAGTAATCCGCTCCGGCTACACAAATTGTCTGTCCGTTTTCTGGTAGCTTCTGATGGGTTTGGTTTGACGAGTCGAAGGTTCAGTGGGGATTTTTTGGAAATTTATTAAATAGATGCAGAATTTAGAAATTTGTATCGAGCGTTATTCAAAATTAAACCCCGTTGACTTGAAACCCCAAACGTTATTATCGCGCTGTTGCTGCTGGTAAGTTCGCGTCGTAAGTCTGCGCGCACAGAGTAATCCGCTTCGACTACACAAATTGTCTGTCCGTTTTCTGGTAGCTTCTGATGGGTTTGGTTTGACGAGTCGAAGGTTCAGTGGGGATTTTTTGGGAATTTATTAAATAGATGCAGAATTTAGAAATTTGTATCGAGCGTTACCCAAAATTAAACCCCGTCTGCGCGTCCAGAGTAATTCCGCTCTGGCTACACAAATTGTCTGTCCGTTTACGAGATTAAATGTTGGTCTTCTGGTAGCTTCTGATGGGTTTGGTTTGACGAGTCGAAGGTTCAGTGGGGATTTTTTGGGAATTTATTAAATAGATGCAGAATTTAGAAATTTGTGTCGAGGGTTGACTGTTTAAGGGAATTGTTTAAGTGGAGTTTGGAAGATTTGGTAAGCAGGTTGGATGTTAGATCTGAGGGGATGTTAGCATTGAGTAGTGATTAAGGAGGATGAATTTATGGTATCGTAGCTTTTTGAGAAATGCATGTTTCTTTGAAGAAGTGCTGAAACGGAAATTTTCTATCGCTGGGAGACGTTGGCAATAGAAACTATTGCTAAAATATTGCTCAAAGATTGCTATTTTAGCAATAGCTTCTAGTGCTAAAACGTTGCTCAAAGATTGCTGTCTTAGCAGTGGTTTCTATTACTAAAATATTGCTATTTTAGAAATGGAAACTGTTGCTAAAATATTGCTACTGTAGTAATGAAAACTATTGCTAAACTATTGCTAAAATATTGCTACTGTAGTAATGGAAACTATTGCTAAAATATTACTATTTTATTAATAGAAAGTATTGCTAAAATATTGCAATTTTAGTAATAGAAAGTATTGCTAAAATTTTGCAATTTTAGTAATAGAAAGTATTGCTAAAATATTGCAATTTTAGTCATGGAAACTCTTGCCATGCTATTGCTAAAATATTGCAATTTTAGTCATGGAAACTCTTGCTAAGCTATTGCTAAAATATTGCTATTTTAGTAATAGAAAGTATTGCTAAAATATTGCTACTTTAGTAATGGAAACTCTTGCTAAACTATTGCTAAAATATTGCTATTTTTCGAGCCACATATAGCTCGATCCCTGGTTTAAAAGATGGCAGCTCAAACGCAAGATAATTTTACGTGCAAAAACCAAAACATCTTACAATATTTTATCAATTGTACAAACGATCATGCTCCTCGTGTGAATAGGGTAGCTCGACCGTTTGTTAGATTCCAGTTGTCCCAACGTCTCGACAAAAGTTGAATTGTAAATTATCCTCGAGCACCGCCAGAGTAATTAAGAGAAATCGACGGCTCCTCTTAAACAATTCATTAACGGACGGCAGTAATTATTGGGCGGAGCGTTTGTGAAAGTGGCAACTTTTAGGGGCGCGGAAGTATGCGCTTCGAGTGAAAGGGGCGCGCTAAAGTCTTCGAAATGGGCGTAGACCTTGTTATTTTAGCCTCTCAGAGATTTTTCTCTCGATAGTCGTATTCGTGTTCAAAGTACAGGATTCAATCATCTGTTCTCAGAAAGAAATTTAACCCTTTTTACTTGGCTCCTTCTTGCACGTTAGCAACGGAAGCTATTGCTAAAATAGCAATCGTAGCAAAGAAACTACTGTTAAAGTAGTAATATTAACTTAGAAACTATTTCCGAAATAGCAGTGTTAATATAGAAACTATTGCTAAAGTAGCAATGTTAATATAGAAACTATTTCTAAAGTAGCAATGTTAATATAGAAACTATTGTTAAAGTAGCAACGTTAATATAGAAATTAATAGCGATAGTAACAAAGAAACTACTGCTAAAGTAGCTATAGTGATACTTCTATTAACATAGAAACTGTTGCTAAGTAGAAATATTAACATAGAAACGATTACTAAAATAGCAATATTTTAGCAATAGAAGCAATTTCTAAAATAGCAATACGTTAGCAATATTTTAGCAATATTTTCTATTGCCAAAATATTGCTATTTTAGTACAAGTTTCTATTGCTAAAATATAGCTAAAATTTGCTATTTTAGCAAAACTTTCTATTATTAAAATATTGCTATTTTAGTAAAAGTTTCTATTGCTAAAATAGCAATATTTTAGCAATAGAAACATACACTTCTCAAAAAGTTGTGGTGGAATAAGTTTAACCCTTTGCACTCAGCTCTTCCCCAAACGTCAGCAATAGAAACCATCGCTAAGATAGCAATCTTTGAGCAATATTTTAGCAATAGTTTCTATTACCAAAGTATCAACATTGTAGCAATAGTTTCTATTACCAAAGTAGCAATATTTTAGCAATAGAAACATACACTTCTCAAAAAGTTGTGGTGGAATAAGTTTAACCCTTTGCACTCAGCTCTTCCCCAAATGTCAGTAATAGAAACCTTCGCTAAGATAGAAATCTTTGAGCAATATTTTAGCAATAGTTCCTATTATCAAAGTATCAACATTGTAGCAATAGTTTCTATTGCCAAACTAGCAATATTTTAGCAATAGTTTCTATTATCAAAGTATCAACATTGTAGCAATAGTTTCTATTGCCAAACTAGCAATATTTTAGCAATGGTTCCTATTACGAAGCAGCAATATTTCAACAACAGTTTCTATTGCCAACATCTCTCATCAATAAAAAATATCCATTTCCCCAAAAAACCTCAGAAAAAAAGCTGCATAGTAACAAATTAAACCTCCTTCATCACTAATCAATGCTGACGTCCCCTCAGCCTGAACACCCGAATTCAAAAGCCTAACAAAATACCTCATCCCCATCGTTCAACCCGTTATCCTCTCTCCCATCCACAGCACTGCTCCTCGACTCTCTATCGCGGTTTCTTACACCGACCTCGTTCCTCCTCCACCGGTTTTCTCGCGCCCATCGCGACCAGGATGACAGCGAACGCGTTTGTACTCCGTGCTCGCGTTGCCACCCGTTTCCCTTATCACCAGCCATTAAGTTATTCTTCCGTTGACGCGGTTAATACGGCGCCCACCTTTTTGCGTGTCCGCTCGCGATCTCGCGGCGGCCTGTTTTGTCCCGGTGTTAAGTCGTGACACGTTGTCTTCGAGGGGCCCCTCTCTGGCTCCTCGCGTCCACCCTGGCCCCGGCTACGCGCGCTCCGCATGCGTTCATCCGTCTTCGTTCGGGCCACGGGGCCCTGGTCTCTTTTTGCGGCTCCGCGCGAGCTCGTTGCGCGCCAGCTCGCTCCACATACCGTCGTCTGGGCATCATTAGCCGGCATTGTACTCGCAACACGCATACCCACTCGGGGCAAGAGTTACCGCGACACCCGCTGCGCCACGGAGATCCGCGATAGAGTTAATGATGCTGGGACCGCGGCGATTTAACAATAAGCCGCATTATTTACAGTCGGCTCTTGGCTCCATTACCACCGGTTGTCCGCCTCAGCTGGTCGTGGCCACTCCAGCCTCTCCACTTAGCCCTTCGCCACGGGTTCGTAGCAGCCCCGCGAACCCTCTCCTTGCTCCCTCGCGCCCGTTCCGCTTCTTCCGCGCCGCGTTTGTCCGCAGTTTATCTTCCCTGTTCTCGCGGCCAGCCTCGTACGTCTTCCGCGGCGGCTCGCGTTACTTGAACGCGGACGCGCTGGGCGCGATATTAAAGCTTTATAATCAGTCGGCACCTACGCCAGCGTCACCGTATTTATGCGAGCGAGGATTTATGCGGGCACTGGCTGCGCGCGGGGTTGGTTGTCTGGTTGGTTGTTTGGAGGCAGCAGTCGGGGGAGTTGGTTGGTTGACGGAGGTGATCGTGAGTAGTGCGACGATTGGGAGAGACATTTTTTTGGTTTGGATAGTGTGGGTATGAGTGGGCTTGTTTTAAGTTGGTGAACTTTGATGAAACTGACGCAAGTTGAAGGAATCGTGGATTATGGTTTAGTTTGTGAGAGGACGTCAGCGTTGATTAGGGATAAAGGAAGGGGAAACTTATTCCACCGTAGGTTTTTGAGTATTGGGTCTCGATGAAGATTGCTATTGAAATGGGGATTTTGTATTGATGGGTGACGTTGGTGATAGAAAATATTGCTAGAATATTGCTGAGATTGCTATTTTAGCAATAGCTTCTAGTGCTAAAGCGTTGCTTAAAGATTGCTGTCTTAGCAGTGATTTCTATTGCTCAAAGATTGCTATTTTAGCAATTTCTTCTTGTGCCGAAACATTGCTCAAAGATTGCTGTCTTAGCAGTGGTTTCTATTGCTCAAAGATTACTATTTTAGCAATTTCTTCTTGTGCTGAAACATTGCTCAAAGATTGCTGTCTTAGCAATATTACTAAGTGGTTTCTATTGCTAAAATATTGCGCAAAGATTGCTATCTTTGCAGTGATTTCTATTGCTAAAATATAGCTCAAAGATTGCTATTGTAGCAGTGGTTTCTATTGCTAAAATATTGCTTAAAAATTGCTATCTTAGCAATGGAGTGCAAAAGGTTAAATTATTCCATCGCAGCTTTTTGAGAAATCCATGTTTGCCTGAAGATTTCTATTGAAATGGAAATTTTCTATTGCTGGGAGACGTTAGCAATAGAAACTAAAGCTAAAATAGCAATATTTTAGCAATAGAAATGTGGAAGATGTTAGCAATAGCAATATGCAAGCTTTAGTAATGGAAACTAAAGCTAAAATAGCAACATTTCAGTAATAGAAATGTGAAAAATGTTAGCAATAGCAATATGCAAGCTTTAGTAATGGAAACTAAAGCTAAAATAGCAATATTTTAGCAATAGAAATGTGGAAAATGTTAGCAATAGCAATAATGCAAGCTTTAGTAATGGAAACTAAAGCTAAAAGAGCAATATTTTAGCAAAAGAAATGTGGGAGATGTTAGCAATAGCAATGTGGGAGACATTAGCAATAGAAATTATTGCCAAAGTAGAGCAATATTTTAGCAATAGCAATGTGGGGGACGTTAGTAATAGAAATTAAAGATAAAATAGCAATATAAGAGACGTTAGCAATAGAAACTAATGTTAAAATATTGCTATTTTAGCAATAGCAACATGGCAGACGTTAGCAATAGACACTGATGCTAAAATAGAGCAATATTTTAGCAATAGCAATATGAACAACGTTAGTAATAGAAACTAAAGATAAAATAACAATATGGGAGACGTTAGCAATAGAAACTAAAGCTAAAATAGCAATATTTTAGCAATAGAAATGTGAGAGATGTTAACAATATCAATATGGAAGTCATTAGCAATAGAAACTAAAGCCAAAGTATTCCTATTTTAGCAATTGCAATATCAGACCGTTATCAATAGAAACAAAAACTAAAACATTACTAATTTAGCGATAGTTTCTATCGCTAAGCGTCCAGGAACAAGCCAAGCACGAATACCTAATTAACATACTGAATTACGTCCACTGCGAGGAGACACGGTCGACCAGTGTCCTGTCCAGGAATTAACGATGGCCAAGAAAAGAGCAGAGGATGATGGAACGTCCCGGAAAGCAAGCCACAAAATGAACTCGACCTTACGCCAGGATTCAACAAGCTCGGATGTCGTTCGACGGGGACGACACCGTGTGCATGATTCAATACAGTGGCGCGAGCCACGGGTGTGGGTAAGACCACCACAAAGGACAACCCTTCATCAGCCGTCAATGGCGGTTCTCTTCCCCGTTCTACCCCTTGACCACACGTAACGCCGTCCTGCCTATTGACTCACGCTGAGAGCGTACCCGCCGCTAACGAACGCCACAATGCTCACGCTGAGCACCTCCATCTTTCGAGCCACGCACCCCACGAGCATCAGTCTAGTTTAGTACCGTGTAACGCGCGGTGTTTAATCATTTTTAGATCCTGTCATCGCTCTCCTTTCGGTCCCCCCCTTTCACGGCCACCCCTCGCACGAACAGCTATATAAGTTCAACCATTACACCATTGCAACCGGAGGACGATGAGAGAGCTTGAGAAGCTCGATCGAGTCGAGTTCACTCGCCAGTCTTTGGAAACGAGAAATTTTGAGCGTCGAATTGTGTGCGATTAAAGTGTCTTTGGGGGACAACGGGAAATGTTAAACAGGAAACTTTTGGCGATTATTTCGCTTATTTTAAGGTTGCTACTTTGGCGACAGTTTCTAGTTTTGCATTGCTACTTTAGTAATAGTTTTTAGGTTAATATTGCTACTTTAGTAATAATTTCTGTGTTTACATTGCTACTTTGGTCATAGTTTCTATAGTAATATTGCTATTTTGGTTATAGTTTCTATAGTAATATTGCTATTTTGGCCATAGTTTCTATAGTAATATTGCTATTTTGGCCATAGTTTCTATAGTAATATTGCTATTTTGGCCATAGTTTCTATAGTAATATTGCTATTTTGGCCATAGTTTCTATGTCAATATCACTATTTTAGCAATAGCTTCTATGTTAATATGGCTATTTTAGCAATAGCTTCTATGTTAATATCGCTATTTTAGCAATAGTTTCTATGTTAATATCGCTATTTTAGCAATAGTTTCTATGTTAATATTGCTACTTTAGCAATAATTTCTACGTTTACATTGCTACTTGGTCATAGTTTCTATAGTAATATTGCTATTTTGGCCATAGTTTCTACGTTAATATTGCTATTTTAGCAATAGCTTTTATGTTAATATCGCTATTTTAGCAATAGTTTCTATGTTAATATTGCTACTTTAGCAATAATTTCTACGTTTACATTCCTACTTTGGCCATAGTTTCTATAGTAATATTGCTATTTTGGCCATAGTTTCTACGTTAATATTGCTATTTTAGCAATAGCTTCTATGTTAATATCGCTATTTTAGCAATAGTTTCTATATTAATATTTCTATTTTAGAAATCGCTTCTATGTTAATATCGCTACTTTAGCAATATTTTCTTTGCTAATATCCCTACTTTAGCAATAGTTTCTACGTTAACATTGCTACCTTAGCAATAGTTTCTATATTAACATTGCTACTTTAGCAATAGTTTCTACGTTAACGTTGCTACCTTAGCAATAGTTTCTATGTTAACATTCCTACTTTAGCAATAGCTTCTACATTAATATTGCTAACTTCAGCAATAGTTTCTATATTAATATCGCTATTTTAGCAATAACTTCTACATTAACATTGCTACCTTAGCAATAGTTTCTACGTTAACGTTGCTACCTTAGCAATAGTTTCTACATTAACATTGCTACTTTAGCAATAGCTTCTACATTAATATTGCTAACTTCAGCAATGGTTTCTATATTAATATCGCTATTCCAGCAATAACTTCTACATTAACATTGCTACCTTAGCAATAGTTTCTATGTTAACGTTGCTACCTTAGCAATAGTTTCTACATTAACATTGCTACTTTAGCAATAGCTTCTACATTAATATTGCTAACTTCAGCAATAGTTCCTATATTAATACCGCTATTCCAGCAATAACTTCTACATTAACACTGCTACTTTACCAATAGCTTCTACGTTAATATTTTCATTTCAGCATCGCCCCTCTATTTCCAATTTGCAAATAGCGTAAAATAATCGAGCGTCTTCGCATGAGATATTCTTCAAAATTTCTCCACGAGCCATCGCCCCCCTTTATTTCCCACTTGTAAATAATGCAACGCGATCCGCTTTATGTATTCAGGCTCCATAATGACATTCGACGATAAAAAAAGAAGTGGAGACGGAGAGTGCTATCGTCCCTATAAGTTTCAACCCTGGAGTGCATCTCAGGGGTGCGTTTCTATCGCGATACCGCGTCTAGCGGCATACGTGGCGTTTATTGGCCACGTTTGTTACAATAGCTCCTCCGAGGATTGAAAGTTTTTCGATTTCGTTCGTACGTACCATCATAGACGATATTGCTTCTTGACCCGCTACAGCACCAGCGGAAAATATATATTTAGAATCTTCCAGAGACGCACACGTATCTATGTGTGTACAGCAAAAAAAAAGGGGACTCCAAGGGGAAAGTTTAAACGACATTTGATTGCGACCATAACCTCCTCTTTGTCGAAAGTTCCATCGAATTGTCGCTCGTCGCAAAACTTTGTCGCTGCGTAAATCAACGCGAGGTGTCTGAAAAAATTCCAAGTGGCGCTTGAAAAAGAATTCCACCAAAATTATTAACTCGCTCATGGTGAAAGCAATTGGTGTTTCTGCTCGCCTAATTTTTGCAACGATTCGTAGCTACGATGCTGCCATAAAATTGGCACTTTATTCGTTACAAAGAAAGTCGTCGTGGACAATGCTATCTATCGTGGAATAATAAATATTCAGAACTCGGCTGGAGTACGTGCGCAATGACCGTCTATAGGACATTTCGATCGATTGTCTTTAACAATGCTTGACAATGGCCGCGTCACGCGTGAATCCGAATAAAGAAAGAGGGTATATATAAACGTGGAGCACACGGGTTTCATGTGACAACAGCAGACCCACTGGACAGATAATTAATTTTAGTTAGACAAGCCTTGACGTGGGGTGGAAGGCAATATGTATCGAACACGTCTCCCACAACGATGACACGTTAGAATCTGTGCAGCAGAGTTCAACAGACGAACGGATTTATGCTGCGTGTATGCTGCGGAAGAAACAAATATTTTTACGATCCTGTTATAAATAACATTGTTGCTGGCTATCCTCACGTCTGTTAGAGACGCGAATAAAAAATTGTTCGACTCCATTTAATGCGATAAGTATTTCAGAAATTTTCTGTGCCACGAATCAACGTAACATTTATAACTCGTTAGCACACAATTGACATTCGCACTTAACGGACGCGTTCGATAGATGTTAAGCAAGAATAATGTCGCAACAATAAGTACGTATAAATGATACGCTTGGCGTCTTATTCGAACGCTGTCAGAATTTAATGAAACCGACAAGGATAAATCGGTGACGATTAAGAGTGGTCGGATCGAGCTGATGCACCGAAAGTGTGACAATTTTCGGGGAATTTCTTGGCAAACATCGTAAATATATTTCGTAACAAGAATGTTCCCTGTCAAATAATAATTTTCTGCACTCTGCTGCTTCGAGGACGTCAGCGATAGAAACTTTTGCTAAAATTGCGATGTTAATATAGAAATTATTGTTAAAATAGTAATAGTGACATAAAAGCTTTTGCTAAAGTAGCAATATTCATATAGAAACGATGGCTGAAATAGCAATATTTTAGCAATACTTTAGCAATACATCAGCAATAGTTTCCTTTGCTAAAATAGCAATATTTTAGCAATAGCTTCCATTGCTAGAATAGCAATATTTTGGCAATAGTTTCCATTACTAAAATAGCAATATTTTTGCACTAGTTTCCATTATTAAAATAGCAATGCTTAGCAATAATTTTCATTACTAAAATAGCAATATTTTGACAATAGTTTCCATTATTAAAATATCAATATTTTAGCACTAGTTTCCATTACTAAAATAGCAATACTTAGCAATAGTTTCCATTACTAAAGTAGCAATGATTAGCAATAGTTTCCATTACTAAAATAACAATATTTTAGCAATAGCTTTCATTACTAAAATAGCAATATTTTTGCAATATTTTAGCAATATTTTAGCAATAATTTTCATTACTAAAATAGCAATGCTTAGCAATAATTTTCATTATTAAAATAGCAATACTTAGCAATAGTTTGCATTACTAAAATAGCAATGCTTAGCAATAGTTTTCATTACTAAAATAGCAATGCTTAGAAATAATTTTCATTACTAAAATAGCAATAGTGTAGCAATAGTTTAGCAATATTTTCCATGATTAAAATAGCAATATTTTAGCAATACTTTCTATTAGTGAAATAGCAATATCTTAGCAATAGTTTCCATTACTAAAACAGCAATGTTTTAGCAATAGTTTAACAATAGTTTCCATAACTAAAATAGCAATATTTTAGCAATATTTTAGCAATACTTTCTATTACTAAAATAGCAATATTTTAGCAACAGTTTCTATCACTATTTCAAACAATCTCTATCTCTAACATCTCCCATCAACCCAAAACTCCCATCTCAAAATCAAGCTTCATCAACTCACGCATTTCTCAAAAAGCTACGTCGCAATAACTTCGCCATCCTTAATCACTAATCAATGCTGACGTCCCCTCAAAGGGGGACATCCAACTGCAAAGGGCCGGAGCGTACGCATCGACCAAAACCGTTCCAACTGCCGTCTCCCATTGCCTCTAAGGTAACGACCAAAGGGACGTTTAATTCGAACACGACTTAACATGTAGCGATCCCTTGGACGCGTCCATTGTTTGCCAAAACCGCGCAAAAGTATAACAAAGTTCCAGCCGCAGCGAGCGCCGACGGGAGTCTGGCCGTGGGCGTGGCGGCGTTATTAATATTTCGGCCGGAAAACGTCCGCTGGGTCGTTCCAAGAAATTAAACGAATGGCATCATTTGGCAAAAGTTGTACCGTTACGTTCATGTGGCATGTGTAAGGTGGTCTGGCGGATATTACGCCAGTGCTATCCGGGTCTCTCCGCGTCCCGCCGCCAACTGGCGCCCCCTATTCACCCCGCAACGATGTCCGACTACGCGCGGTCCAACACCCTCGTGGAGAAAAGTGCTTCCGCGCGGTGTCCGTCGCGCGGAGGGAAAAAGAGGCGATGGGAGGGTAGAGAAAAAGAAGGGAGAAGAGAGAAGAGGAGAAGACGAAGGTGCCGTGGCGTAGACGATGTAAAGGAGGACAGGAGGAGAAAGAGCGACCACAATTTCGCCGCGCAATCGTGTTACCGCGGAGGAAGCGGTGCCGTTGCTGAACGTCCAGCTTCGCGAGGGGCGAGAAGAGGGGGGGGGGGGGTCGAGCAGTTTTTGCCACGGTCAAAGCTGACCGCAGCGCTGGACACAGCAATACCGAGTTCCCAGTTTGGCATTTTACGAAGCCATTCGAACAAGATGGTGCGTGATAATGGCGCCTTATAGGGGAAAAGCAATTTCTGCCCGCAGACCCGCTCGCCTCCCAGCAACCCGATATCCGCGTTACGGCATACCGCGAATACTACGATTCTCACCTTTTAACGGGACATCTAATATCATCCGGTCGGGTGTTCTTTATCGAGCTCTGCCGGCGACTTGACAATTAGTTCGCAAGCGGGGTGGGTCTGACTTTGACGCGGAGGGTCTTTCGACGTCGATCGCGGGCATTGCTAATATCGAACCGGGTGTTAGGACAATCCAGTGGTTGGCGAACTTATTAGTCGACGAAGTAGAGTACGAACGGGTCGTGGTATGATTCAGAGTTATTTTGAGAGGCTAGTTTTTTTAAGTTAGGCTGTAGGGGTGTAGGTACGTAGGTTTTGTAACTTGATAAAGTTTATGTTTGGAATATTAATTAGGATATAAGTGAAGTTGAATGAAACTTTATGTTATATTTGAGTCTCTGAGGAAACATCAGCATTGATTAGTGATGAGGAAGCTTAAAATTATTGCATCGTAGCTTTTTGAGAAATTCGTGTTTCTCTGAGGTTTTCTATTGGAATGGAAATTTTATTTTGCTGGGAGAGTTAGTTAGAAAGTGTTAGAAACCATTGCTAAAGTATTGTTCAAATATTGCTAAAGTATTGCTAAAATATTGCTGTTTTAGCAATGTTACTAGCTTCTATTGCTAATGTCCAGGAAGAAGCAGAATGCAAGGAGTTAAATTCTTTGGTGAACCATCAAATTCGAAGCCTTTGTCTTCAATTTGCAATTGAAAATTAAATGTTATTGAAATGGAAATTTTCTATTGCTGGGAGACCTTAGCAATAACAGTTTCTATATTAACATTGCTACTTTAAAAATAGTTTCTATATTAATATTTCTATTTTAGCAATAGTTTCTATATTAATATTGCTACTTTGGCAATAGTTTCTATGTTAATCTTTCTATTTTAGCAATAATGTCTATGTTAACATTGCTATTTTAGAAATAGTTTCTATGTTAATATTGCTACTTTGTCAATAGTTTCTGTGTTAATATTTTTATTTTGGCAATAATATGTTACCGTTGTTACTTTAGCAATAGTTTCTATATTAGAATTGCTACTTTAGAAATAGTGTCCATGCTAATATTGCTACTTTAGCAACAGTTTCTATGTTAATCTTACTACTTTAGGAATAGTTTCTATATTAACATTGCTAGTTTAGAAATTGTTTCTATGTTAATATTGCTATTTTAGCAATAGTTTCTATATTAACGTTGCTGCTTTAGCAATAGGTACTATGTTAACATTGCTAGTTTAGAAATAGCTTCTATATTAATATTGCTATTTTAGAAATAATTTCTGTGTTAATATTGCTACTTTAGCAATATTTTTTCTGTTAACATTGCTACTTTAACAATAGTTTCTATATTAATATTTTTATTTTAGCAATAATTTCTGTGTTAACATTACTACTTTAGCAATAGTTTCTATTACTAACGCCTGCTAAAGAATCAAAGGGTTAACAATAATCATACTTAGCAACACAAAGCAAACAACCAAGGTATCTATACCAAACTTAATAAAATCAATTCACAACGATCGTCATTCTTCCGAAACAACCTTATACGATTCGCGAGCCAGTTTTCCCGCAGTTAGGCCAACCAACAGAGCATACCCTAACCGAGGAACAGAACAGACGCCGCCCTGGTAGGTCCGCGCGAGATTCAATTAACGTCGATGTCACCGAAAACGTGACTCGGCGCCCGGTCGAAACGTAAAACAACCGTGACGCCGTCCACGGTGCAGAAGGGAAGAAAAGGGCGCGGAAGGACGACGAAGGCTTTTAGCGTGAGTCTAGTTTATGAGCGCTGGTGCGAGCATTTGTTACGCGACAGCTCTCGGCCGTCGTCGCGCGGAAAGAGCAATGCGTAATATTTCTCCTGCAGCCGACGGCGCGACGCCTACGCTTCGGTTTCAGCCATAAATCCGCCGTTTATATCGTGCAGATAATGTGTTTATCTTCTATCGAATATTCAAATCTCGCAAACGGGGCTTGCATCATCGCGTCCCGAAGTAATAAAAGTCCTCCCTCCTCCACCCGCGCGATCGCGGCGGCCATTCAAGAATACGGATAAATCCGTTCGAGGAACTTTATCACCGTCCCGAGGAACGCGTTTATACACGAAGGACGAATAAATCTATATGGGAAACGAGCTAAATGTTGCACCAGAACGAGCGCGGCCGCCTCGTTTATTTCGAACGAGCGGAACCGCGCGCTCCTTTGACCGAGTTCGAGGGACGATCGTCCCTTATTTTTTTTTCCGCGCAGGGCGGATCGATTCGTCGCCGCGACGCGACAAACGCGAACGCGAGCGTCCTGTAAAATCTCCGCCGCGAAATTAAATGCGTCTGGCTAAATTCTTGGAAAGCATCGCGGGACGTTGCGCGGACGAATTCGCGTTCAATTACGCTGGCCACCGTAATAGAAACGAGACCAGCGAATAACGAGGCCAACTTTATTGCTCGACAGGGTGCAAATCTTATTAACAAGATCGTGAATATATGAAACGTAATCGCGTTCTTTTTTGTTGTGCTGAGATTATCCAACGTGCGATTCGTGCAACGTGGTTAATTTAAGATTTTTCTGTATGAAAGAGATGTTCGAGGATGAGTATTCTTATTCTTTTCTGATTCGATGTGAAACACACGTGTCGATGTTAATGCAAAATTAACCCTTTGCACTCCGAATTATTTTTCAATTTAGTAGTTTACTATTTCAAATGTTTTATTTGAAATTTATGTTAAAAAATTGTCAGTTGCTGCACAGTTTCTCGATTGCTAGTTGTGAACTCTAAAATAACTCGAAAATTTTGTTGTAATTTAGTTTTGTCTCTTTTTTTATTTAGCTATGTCGAAGGGGGATGATTCTCGAACATAATTTGATGTAACATAATTTTACTCTTACTCTTCATCGTGTGAAAATAGAATTACGTGTACACTTTTGTCAAATCTTTACGATCGCTCTAGTGAGCGACATAAACGAAAGAAGAAGTACCAAAAAATCGCAAATATAAAAAACCAGATAGAGAGAGAAAGAGATCAGCCAGAAGAGCGCGAAGGGGATGATTCTCGAACATAATTTGTACACTTTCGTTAAATCTTTACAATCGCTCCAGTAAACGACACAAACGAAAGAAGAAGTACCGCAAAATAGCAAATATCGAAAACCAGATAGAGCGCCAGAGATTAGAAGAGCGCCAGGGGGATGATTCTCGAACACAATTTCTACACTTTCGTTAAATCTCTACGATCGCTCCAGTAAACGACACAAACGAAAGAAGAAGCACCACAAAATAGCAAATATCGAAAACCAGCTAGAGCGCCAGAGATCAGAAGAGCGCGAGGGGGATGATTCTCGAACATAATTCCTACACTTTCGTTAAATCTCTACGATAGCTCCAGTAAACGACACAAACGAAAGAAGAAACACTAAAAAATCGCAAATATCGAAAACCAGCTAGAGCGCCAGAGATCAAAAGAGCACGAGGGGGATGATTCTCGAACATAATTTGTACACTTTCGTTAAATCTCTACGATAGCTCCAGTAAACGACACAAACGAAAGAAGAAACACTAAAAAATCGCAAATATCGAAAACCAGCTAGAGCGCCAGAGATCAAAAGAGCACGAGGGGGATGATTCTCGAACATAATTCCTACACTTTCGTTAAATCTCTACGACAGCTCCAGTAAACGACACAAACGAAAGAAGAAGCACCAAAAAATCGCAAATATCGAAAACCAGCTAGAGCGAGAGAGACGATCAGAAGAGCGCGAGGGGGATGATTCTCGAGCGTGGCCAAACGAATCGGTATAACCGAGTGGATAACAGTAACCGGTTGGCCAGGAGCACGTGACCGCCACTTCATATCCGATCGTATAAACCGGGAACGCGTAACGTAACCTCCGATTCCGCCGCTATAAGCTCCCTCGCGAAAAGTTTCGCCCTGCCACCCCAAGCGAGTTGCCTCGGCGTTTATAACCTCGACCACTCGCCGCGATATGTCCGACGGAGCCTCCTAGTCGGCTCGATCTCCACGGCTCGCGCGCCCCTGGCTTCGACGAATGGGACGAAGAAGGTGAAGCCGTTTGGCGGCGGAGGCGGTGGGCGAGGAGGGCGCGAGAAAGGGGGCGAGAGGGTGGTTGCCAGGAGAGAGCAGGAGGGGCTGGGAGAGAGCGAAGGCTACCAGATATAAATTTCCTGATATTCGACCGTTCGTGTCGTTTGAAATGGGGCAGTTTTCTCGGGACCTAATGGTTATTGCCTTTCTCGGCGGACATATTGCGTTCCATCCAGTGCAATGTGTGCGGCCGATATATCAGAGCTCTTCGCTCTCCCGGGTCGGGCTCTCTCGGATAAGGGCGGTTGTTCAGGGGGAGAGCAGGGGCGTGGAGAGGCGAGAGGCGTGGATGTAGAGGGAGACGAGTGGGAGAGAGAGGGAGAGAGAAGAAGGGACAGAGGTGGAGGATGAGGAGATGAAGCGAAAGAGAGAGCAGCGGCCCGTTCGTCGGCGAAAGAGGGGTTGAGAGAAAAGGAGAGATGTCGACCGCGCAGTTACCGGAAACCCCTCCGCGGCGGAGCAGCAGTCCGCTCGGTGGTCGTGCCCTGCCAGACTGCAGACGGGAAGTGGCCGAGGTGTGGCCGCGGAGTTGAATTATTACAAGCTGCCCCGACATTCATACAGGATGCATGCCCCGGCCCGTGCCCGTAAATCTTCACCGCTACGTCAGCCCTTGACTTTGCACGCCGCGCTCGCCGCCTGCCTCCTGCCGCTGGCTGATGTTATTATCGTTGGCTTAAGCGCGAATTGAATAACGCGCGGCGTTCGCCTCGCGCATCGACCGGCAGGTTAAGTGATTCCCGCGTCCCCATTAGCCGATCCAGAGCCGCCTTTGTCGTAGAACGCGGGCCCAAAATCGTGGTATCGCGAGGACCTTGTCAGTTTCACTGTCTCGCTTGGTCTTCTTCGTCGTCGCTCGTCGTCGTTCACCCTTGGTTGCGATAGTAAGTTTCTAAACGGATCCTGCTGTCTCGATCTGCGCCCTTGATACGCGTTTTCTAAACTAGCGACCACTTTGAGAATAAGCAGAGGGGAACTGACGTTGTAGGTGTTTTTAATAGGTATTATCGATTATCGTGATTGATGATGTTACTCTGGGAGCGATGAGAAAGACTTGGAGTAGCGAATTTTGTATAGTTAGTGTTTGATTCGTGAGGGTTGATTGCTTTGGTACGTTGAATTTTGCGCGGGGTTGTTTCTTTGTTTGGCTGAGTTGGACGTGAATGAAGAGTGAATGATACAGCACTGTAATGTGCGGTGGAGAATGCTGTTTAGAATGATGACGTTTGGGAAGAAAGCTAGTATAGTGCTGCATTGTTCAGAAAGATGACATTCTCGAAGAAAATTACTATAGTGGCGTTCAGAAAGATGACAAGTCATTATAGTGCTGCGTCATTCAGAACGATGACATCCACGAAGAAAGTTACTATAGTGGCGCTTTATTCTGAAAGATGATAAGCCACTATAGTGATGCCTCGTTTAGAAAGAACATTCGCGAAGAAAGCTATTATAGTGGCGTGTAGTTCAGAAAGATGACAAGCCACTATAGTGACGTCTCGTTCAGAAATATGACAAGCCACTATAGTGACGTGTAGTTCAGAAAGACGACAAGCCACTATAGTGACGTCTCGTTCAGAAAGATGACAAGCCACTATAGTGCCGCGTAGTTCAGAAAGATAACTTTAGCGAAGAAAACTATTACAGTGGTACGTCGTTCAGAAAGATGACATCCGCGACGAAAGCTACTATAGTAGCGCGTCGATTAGAGAAATAACATCCGCGGAGGAAGCTAATGTTGTGACGCGTCCATTAGAGAAATGACATTCGCGGAGAAAGCTACTATAGTGGCGCTTTGTTCAGAAAGTTGACATCCTTGAAAGCCACTATATAGTGGCGCTGCGTTCAGAAAGTTGACATCCTTGAAAGCCACTATATAGTGGCGCTTTGTTCAGAAAGTTAACATCCTTGAAAGCCACTACATAGTGGCGCTGCGTTCAGAAAGTTGACATCCTTGAAAGCCACCATATAGTGGCGCTGCGTTCAGAAAGTTGACATCCTTGAAAGCCACCATATTGTGGCGCTGCGTTCAGAAAGTTGACATCTTTGAAAGCCACTACATAGTGGCGCCGCGTTCAGAAAGTTGACATCCTTGAAAGCCACCATATTGTGGCGCTGCGTTCAGAAAGTTGACATCTTTGAAAGCCACTACATAGTGGCGCCGCGTTCAGAAAGTTGACATCCTTGAAAGCCACCATATAGTGGTGCTGCGTTCAGAAAGTTGACATCCTTGAAAGCCACTATATAGTGGCGCTTTGTTCAGAAAGGTAACATCCGCGAAAAAGGCTACTATAGTGGTGCGTCGTTCAGAAAGTTGACATCCTTGAAAGCCACCATATTGTGGCGCTGCGTTCAGAAAGTTGACATCTTTGAAAGCCACTATATAGTGGCGCTTTGTTCAGAAAGGTGACATCCGCGAAGAAGGCTCCTATACTGGTGCGTCGTTCAGAAAGTTGACATCCACAAAAGCCACCATAGTAGCACTTTGTTCAGAAAGTTGACATCCGCAAAAGCCTCTATATAGTAGCGCTTTGCTCAGAAAGGTGACATCCGCGAAGAAATCTACTATAGTGGCGCGTCGTTCAGAAAGACGACATCCTCGAGAGCCACTATAATAGAGCTTTGTTCACAAAGTTGACATCCGCGAAAGCCACTATAATAACGCATCGTTCTTTCATCGAGCTTTCATCGAGCCTGTCCTCTGTTCCCCATCTTTCATTTTACTCGCACGTTTCTCTACGACACACTTGCATCCACGACCAGACGTTCCAATCAGAAAACCCAGAAAGACGCCTCAATTCGCCCTCAAACAAAACGCTAATTAAAATCGCAACGATCGCGCCGCCAACGCATGCTCGTCCCACTCGCGGCTGACACGCGGGCAATTAATTGTTCCCCGCCATTAATATTACACCCGGCACTAATGAAATATTAATAAGAAAACAACGGCTTATCCGGCTGGGAATAAAATCGAGTACAATTTCAATTAAAATTAATTGCCTACGATCGTTGAGCACCTGCTGATTTCTACTATTAGCATTTATGAAATATGCGCGTGCTGATACCGATCTATTGCGCAACATCGAACGCGCTAAACGTTTTTCCTGGGTCCCGCGCAGAAATCCTCCGCGAAACCGCTCGCTCGATCGCGGCGATGTTTGCTTGTTCCTTCGAGCCGCCGTTTTCGTTTCAATTAACAGCGGAGCACCAGTTGTCCCGGGGCCCAGCCCCATTACTCATGCTAATTTATCCTCGTGGCTGGCGAGGCGAGTTCCGCGACGCGTGAAAAATCGCCAGCAATCGCGGGCTGCGATTTTCACCGCGGTGAAAATAAATCGCGGCAGCGATCCCGCGACAGAGCCAGCCAGATACCTCGACTGAGCTCTAATCAACGTCGCGGAATTATTGCCAGCGACGACGGGCACGCATAGACTTACAGCCGCGGGTATTTGGCAACGCGAGTGGCCGCCACGGACAATCCGACGCTTGTTTTTATCCCATAAATCAGTCGAATTTTCCCTCTACCTTGTTGCCCCGCGTTCTCGTTGCGCAAAGCGTTCCTAGTAATACGCGAGATGACAGATTCGCGTCGTTAACAGCATTCTAATATAGCTCCTCGCGTTCAGAGCACCGTTGCATTCGGACGCTCCGTCGAGGGCCTCCGGGTTTCTAATTTGTTATTTTACGTAGACGTGTGCAACGCCAGGCGTAATGTCGATACAAAGTAGAGGCGGGGATTGGCTAATCGTTAATTTATCACGCGTATTAAACGCGATTTCACGTCGATCCCGCATCGAAGACAAATTTTATTGCCATTAAACGCAGTCGACCCCGGCGAAAGTGAATAATTTATTTCAGTAACGTATTGAAAATAATATTTCCTCGGGGATTTTTCGTTTTACGATACCCGGGACGGAGATTTATGCATCTTTTATGTTTGGAAAAAATTTCATTGCGACAGGTATCTGTTACGTGAATGGAGTCGTTGAACTCGAGTCAATTTGCTTGGATTGAGAAATGGAAATGTATGCAGCGAAAAAATATGTTGCATTTGTGGAAATATAGAAGGTTTGTTTCAGTGAGAAGAAATTTGGAGAAATGATGTAATAAATCATGAGTTTTCGTGTTGGGATCTTAAACATTCTGTTTCATAATGATTGCACGTGTATCATATGAAGTAAATTATTATTTGAAGAGGAGAAAGGTGATTTAAAATTGGAATTTTAATATCCAAAGAGATTGCTTTTCTTTTCATCTTTGTTATAGATGAAAAATATTTCAGTAATAATTAATAAAACAAAGGTTTTAAAACTATAACTCACCATTTGTTGACTTTTACGCGAAATTGATAAATATGTACTGTGCACGAATTTTATTTTAATTTTTATTCAATTTCATAAACATCGAAACGCCAAACTCAAAACGCAGACAAAGCAGGCGAAATTCCATATCAAAGTTATAAAATTCAGGGAAATTCACACAAATGGAAATCGCACTACGTTCCTCGTTTCCAAAATTTTCTTAGAATTTGTGTCAATCAAATAGTAATGAATATTATTCGCATACGTAAAACATCTGCTACTTCAAAAAACATTTGCCAACAGAATTTCTTGTCTTCGATGTCGCAAATAAAAAAACAATAGTAAAACAAAATTTTCTTTCTAGAATTTGGCTCGATCGCGTTAAATCAAAATCGTGTACAAGAAACTACACATATTATTCACTACCATCGATAATTATGAATATTATTCGCATACGTAAAGCATCTGCTACTTTAAAAAACATTTGCCAAAAGAATTTCTTGTCTTCGATGTCGCAATTAGAAAAATAAAAGTGAAGCAAAATTTTCTTTTTAGAATTTGGCTCGATCGTATTAAATCAAAATGGTATACAAGAAACAACACATATGCTACTTCAAAAAACATTTGCCAAAAGAATTTCTTCGTCTTCGATGTCACAGTTAGATAAACAAAAGTGAAACCAAATTTTCTTTTTAAAATTTGGCTCGATCGCGTTAAATCAAAATGGTGTACAAGCAACAACACATATTATTCCATGCTATCGATAATTATGAATATTATTCGCATACGTAAAACATCTGTTATTTCAAAAAATATTTGCAAAAAGAATTTCTTGTCTTCGATGTCACAGTTAGATAAACAAAAGTGAAACCAAATTTTCTTTTTAAAATTTGGCTCGATCGTGTTAAATCAAAATGGTGTACAAGCAACAACACATATTATTCCATGCCATCGACAATTATGAATATTATTCGCATACGTAAAGCATCTGCTACTTCAAAAAACATTTGCAAAATGTCGCAATGAAAAAAAAAAAAGTGAATCAAAATTTTGTTTAAATCAAAATTGTGCAGAAACAGAATTGACCGTACGTATCTGATTTCTTTGAACAATTAGTATCCAGGCAATTATATCGAGTGGAGAGAGAGAGAGTGAGAGAGCAGAGTAATTACAACGCCATTACCAGCGATATTCGCGTTACGTCTGTCGTCGCGTTGAACTCGATAAGGGTTATTCGTCTTAATGTCTCATTCCCGCTTCACCCTTGCGCCAGAATCAGCTGCCCTGTCTACGCGTTACGTCCGCCACGAATTTACCGACTCCTATATATTACGATATAACTCTTCCGACTTGTCAACGATCTATTATACGCGGTAGCGTCACGTATAATGGCAATTACGAAACAAACGCTTAACGCGGACCAACTAAATGTACGAAAGTAAACCTTGCCCGCTGTTAACTTCGCGCGAGCAATCTGATTTATATCGACCATTAATAAGCTCGCATTTTCCGTTACGCGGAAGCATATTCCGCTCTCGTTCCATTAATAAAGATATTAAACTGTTCGTGGTTCGTGGAACGTTTTACACGGGCGTTTATACTTGTAACGTTTACTGGTTTTGGGTAGAGACGCTTGCTTGAACCTTCGCGCTTGGCTTCGCCTCGGATGTTAGTGATAGGAAGTATCGCTAAAATAGGAATATTTGTTGTTGCTGGTAGAGGTTGGTAATAGAAACTGTTGCTGGAATATTGATATTAGTAAGATTGGCTAGTAAAATATTGATATTTGTAATATAACTGCCTTAGTAATAGAAATTATTGTTAAGATTGCAATATTTTAGTAATAGAAGCTGTTGATTAGGCTGTTAAATTTCTAATAGTAATATTTTACTATTTAATATTGCTAATAGCAATATTTTACTTTTTAACACTGCTAGTAGCAATATTTTACTTGCTAGTAGCAATATTTTGCTATTTAATACCGCTAATAGCATTATTTTACTATTTAAATTTGCTAATAGCAATATTTTACTATTTAACATTGCTAGTAGCAATATTTTACTATTTAACATTGCTAGTAACAATATTTTACTATTCAATATTGCTAATAGCAATATTTTACTATTCAATATAGCTACTAGCAATATTTGATTATTTAATATTGCTAAAAGCATTATTTTACTATTTAAATTTGCTAATAGCAATATTTTACTATTTAACATTGCTAGTAGCAATATTTTACTTTTTAACATTGCTAGTAGCAATATTTTACTATTCAATATTGCTAATAGCAATATTTTACTATTCAATATAGCTACTAGCAATATTTGATTATTTAATATTGCTAAAAGCATTATTTTACTATTTAAATTTGCTAATAGCAATATTTTATTATTTAATATTGCTAAGAGCATTATTTTACTATTTAAATTTGCTAATAGCAATATTTTACTATTTACTATTGCTACTGGCATTGTTTGACTATTTAATATTCCTACAAATAATATTTTACTATTTATTTTACTATCTACTTTACTATTTAATTCAATCGCTAATAGCAACATATTAGCAATAGTTTCTATTGCTAATGTCTACCAGCAATAATTTCTTCTACTAACATCTACCAGCAATAGTTTCCACTGCTAATACCCACCAGCAATAAAGAAACTTGCTACTGTCCCCTCAAAGAAGACATCCAAGTGCAAAGAATGAACCCACAT
This sequence comes from Xylocopa violacea, assembly GCA_963969225.1. Taxonomy (NCBI): domain Eukaryota; kingdom Metazoa; phylum Arthropoda; class Insecta; order Hymenoptera; family Apidae; genus Xylocopa; species Xylocopa violacea. The sequence goes on from CAXAJV010000015.1 coordinate 19,018,722, forward strand.
TCAGACATTACTTACGAAAATAAACATACAACGTATCAAGCGCAAAACCAAACACAAACAAATAACAAATGTCCACTAAACAAAGCAAGCATGCCTCGCGCAGACCAAAATCGTAACAACTCTAAACGAAACAGAAACAGCGATTCTGAAACGAGTAGTGGTAGCCAGGGGGTGGATCTCGAGTCAGACCGATCGAAGGTGACCAGAAGGAAACGGCGTACAATTTCGAGTCCCGTCGACGGAATGGGACGCGTCGAACGGGGGATGCTAAGCACGTATCGACAAGCCGGTCACGGGCGCGTTCAACCCCAAATAGAAAGAAAAGAGAGAATCGTCGCCGCCATCGCCGTCCCACGGACATCGCCACCTCTCGATTCCTTCCTCTCAGCGACCATCGCCAGTGCTCTGGCACCGTGCGAGGCACTTTTACAACGGTCACCAACGGCCTGATGCCTGAACAAATCTCGCTGACAACTCTCCCCGCGCGCTCTCTCCAATTTAACTAAATCCTCGACGCTTTCCACGGCCCAGAGGTGGAAAGGGGCGGCTGGGGGCGAAGGGCGTGCAAGACGGCGAGGGACAGGGGACGTCGTGGAGCCATACGCGGAGATAAGATTGGAAAAGTTGTACGAGGGGCAACTTTAACAGCTATATAACCATTACGGTGCCGATAAAGTGGAATCTAGTGTCTTAACGGTCTGGAACGAAATTCCGGATATAGCGCCGTATATTCCAATGGAGTTAAACGCGCCCCGTTCAGATACTAGTTCTCCACTGGCTGCCACGCGGAGGAGCGTGCACGCCGCGCTTTATCGCGCGATTCGCCCCGAAAAATGATCCCACGACGAGGCCGCAGTTTTGCGCGCGGGCATCCGTCAGGACGCAGCTTCCGGAGCAGCGCGATCGACGTTGCGTGGGTGTCGCGATGTTCGACTGGGCGCGATTGGTGGTTCCAAGATTAACCGTTTGAGCTTGGATGTCTTCTTTGAGGGGCATCAGCGTTGATTAGTTGCTGCGAAGGTTGGAGTTTTTGAGAAATGCTTGTTTTCCTGAGGTTTTGTGTTGAAATGGACATTTTTTATTGCTGGGAGACGTTAGGAATAGAAGCTAGGGCTAAAATATTGCTGAAGGATTGATATCTTAGCAGTGATTTCTATTGCTAAAATATTGCTCAAAGATTGCTATCTTAGCAGTGGTTTCTATTGCTGAGAGATTGCTATATTAGCAATGGTTTCTACTGTTAAAATATTCCTCAAAGATTGCTACCTTAGCAGCGGTTTCTATTGCTCAGAGATTCCTATCTTAGCAGTGATTTCTATTGCTAAAATATTGCTCAAAGATTGCTATCTTAGCAGTGATTTCTATTGCTAAAATATTGCTTAAAGATTGCTATATTAGTAGTGGTTTCTATTACTAAAATATTGCTCACAAATTGCTATATTAGCAGTGGTTTCTATTGCTAAAATATTGCTCGAAGTTTGCTATCTTAGCAGTGGTTTCTATTGCTAAAATATTGCTCAAAGTTTGCTATCTTAGCAGTGGTTTCTATTGCTAAAATATTGCTCCCTTAGCAGTGGTTTCTATTGCTAAAATATTACTATCTTAGCAGTGGTTTCTATTGCTAAAATATTACTATCTTAGCAGTGGTTTCTATTGCTAAAATATTGCTCACAAATTGCTATATTAGCAGTGGTTTCTATTGCTAAAATATTGCTCACAAATTGCTATATTAGCAGTGGTTTCTATTGCTAAAATATTGCTCACAAATTGCTATATTAGCAGTGGTTTCTATTGCTAAAATATTGCTATCTTAGCAGTGGTTTCTATTGCTCAAAGATTGCTATCTTAGCAGTGGTTTCTATTGCTAAAATATTGCTCAAAGTTTGCTATCTTAGCAATGGCGTCTATTGCTAAAATATTGCTCAAAGATTGCTATCTTAGTAGTGATTTCTATTGCTAAAATATTACCCAAAGATTGCTTAGTAGTGATTTCTATTGCTAAAATATTACCCAAAGATTGCTATCTTAGCAGTGGTTTCTATTGCTAAAATATTGCTCCCTTAGAAGTGGTTTTTGTTGCTAAAATATTGCTATTTTAGTAATGGAAACTATTGCTAAAATATTTCTCAAACATTGCTATTTTAGCAACAATTTCTATTGCTAAAATATTGCTCAAAGATTGCTATTTCAGCAATAGTTTCTGCTGCTAATGTCTAAGAAGGAGCAGAGTGCTAAAGCTTAAACTTAACCCACCTCAGTTGTTTGAGAAGTCCATGTTTCCCTCAAGTTTTCTATTGAAATGGAAATTTTTTAATATTGATAGACGTAGTTTGCTAAGATTGTAGATTGCTACTGGTTTAGATTACTATTTTAGCAACAGTCTCTATTGCTAACGTCCGAGAAGACACAAAGGGTTAACCCATCGCGCACAAATGACGTCTTCTAGCACGTCACGCGTTTTCCATGGCAAAATATACGACGTGACATATCAGAGACATAATTCGAGAAGCTACTCAACGAGTTTTAACTCACGCAAATTTGTTTTGTTTATAACAGTAAGGTACAGGACTAATAAAAATTGCAAAACTAAAAAAAAGTGCTGAGGAGCTACAGAACGATGTTTATTAGCTTCCGATTTCTTTGAAACTCAAAACATTGTACAATGTACAACCTTCCAAAGTGCAAAACGATGCACCTTCATGTTACAACAACAAGATTTTCTCGTCTGAAATTACTTTGGTACAACGAATCGAGTTGCGTCTCTCCGCGTCTGTCCGAGCCTGGCAATTCTGGCAATGAACAATATTACTTTCCAACTTTTTCTCTCCTATAATTACGGAACATGATAAAGAAATGATTAACCGCGTACGCGATCCAGCGTAAACGAGAGCTACTAATTCCGCGTCGTAACGAGCGTATAATATAAAGAACGGCTGGCACACGGTAATACGTGTTTGCGCTGTAGGCTACGTCCGCCATAACTCATCTATGGGACTGACAGCTTGCATAATACCCGCGAAATTGGTTTTATAAGACGACGCCAAGCACTGCTTCACAACAATGCCATAAACGCCCCGGTTAAATTACGACTCAGTGGCGTAACAACGTTCGAAGGAGCGAACGTTCACCGAGTTCGAATCGAACGTGTCGGTGGTTGAAAAATGCTCAGCCAGCCAGTGGTGTATTACGCATCGATAAACGTTATACGTTGTTATTTCAATTTGCCGTGAGTCACGGTGTATAATAAATTCGAAGAAGTAGCGGTTTGACGTTTCATGCGCGATACACGGTAGTGGTGCCCTTCTTGGATATGAAATAACGCCATCGATTTATCGAGCTTTATTGTACCTCGACCTGTTAGGCACGCCTGTTTTTGTGGACGACAGAGTTCGAGTTAGACGAATTATGCGAGAAATGATGCTACACTGCGATGTGTGACGGAGAACGCTGTTTAGAAAGATGGCAGCTTCGAAAAGTATTATAGTGGCGCGTCGTTCAGAACGATGACAGCCTCGAGAAAGCTGCTATAGTTGCGCGTCGTTCAGAAAGATAACAAGCTGCTATAGTGGCGCGTCGTTCAGAAAGATGACATCCGCGAAGAAAGCTATTTTAGGGACTAAGAGGTTAAACAAAAACTGAGCAGACTGTAAACTAAATAAGTGATGATTGCTTTAATAGTTGATAATAGAATTGAGTATGATATGTTTTAAAGCATGATATTAGAGTGAGCCACTACAATGGGGCGTCGTTCAGAAAGGTGACATCCTCGAGAAAGTCACTATTATAGTGACGCGTCGTTCAGAAAGATGACATCCACGAAGAAAGCTATTATAGTGAAGCTTTGTTCAGAGTGATGACATCCTCGAAAGCTACTATAGTGACGCGTCATTCAGAAAGATGACATCCTCGAAGGCCACTATAGCAGCGCGTCGTTCAGAAGGATGACATCCACGAAGAAAGCTATTATAGTGAAGCTTTCTTCAGAGAGATGACATCCTCGAAGAAAGCTACTATAGTGACGCGTCATTCAGAAAGATGACATCCTCGAAAGCCACTATAGCAGCGCGTTGTTCAGAAAGATGACATCCACGAAGAAAACTACTATAGTTGCGTGTCACTCAAAAAGGTGACATCCGCGAAAGCCACTATTATAGTGGCGCGTTGTTCTGAAAGATGACATCCTTGAAAGCCACTATTATGGTGGCGCGTAATTCAGAGAAATGACATCCTCGAGAAAGCCACTATAGCAGTGCGTCGTTCAGAAAGATGACATCCACGAAGAAAGCTGTTATATTGGCGTATCATTCAGAAAGATGACATCCTCGAAAGCCACTATAGCAGCGCGTTGTTCAGAAAGATGACATCCACGAAGAAAACTACTATAGTTGCGTGTCACTCAAAAAGGTGACATCCGCGAAAGCCACTATTATAGTGGCGTGTCGTTTAGAAAGTTGATTAACCGCGAAAGCCACGGTAGTGACGCGTCGTTTGTAGAGTTGATTAACCGCGAAAGCCACTATTATTGTGATGCGTCGTTCAAAAAGATGACAAGCCACTATAGTGGCGCGTCTTTCAGAAATATAACATCCGCGAAAGTCACTATAGCAGCGCGACGTTCAGAAAGATGAAATCCACGAAGAAAGCTACTATATTGGCGCGTAATTCAGAAAGATGACATCCTCGAAAGCTACTATAGCAGCGCGACGTTCAGAAAGATGAAATCCACGAAGAAAGCTACTATATTGGCGCGTAATTCAGAAAGATGACATCCTCGAAAGCTACTATAGCAGCGCGTTGTTCAGAAAGATGACATCCTCGAAAGCTACTATAGCAGCGCGTTGTTCAGAAAGATGACATCCACGAAGAAAGCTGCTATAATGACACGTCATTCAGAAAGATAACATCCTCGAAAGCTACTATAGCAGCGCGATGTTTTGAAAGATGACACCCACGAGAAAAGCTACTATATTGGCGCGTAATTCAGAAAGATGACATCCTCGAAAGCTACTATAGTGACGCGTCACTCAGAAAGATGACATCCTCGAAAGCTACTATAATGACGCGTCATTCAGAAATATGACATCCGCGAAAGCCACTATAGTAACGCATCGTTCAGAATTAATGATATCGTCGAGAGCCACTATAATGGCGCATCACACCTAAGAAATTAATTTTCTGTTTCGATCAAGATTCGCTACGTGTCGTTGAATTCGCAAACCTTGCGACACAACGTGCAATTTCCACGCCACTTCAAAGCGAAAATCAAGAATCCAATAAAGCGCATCGCGTGTATCGTAAGAAAAGTTTGGAAATATCTGCGCCTCGTTGCGCAGCCATCGTAGCCAGTACGAACGTTCGATACAACATCGGATACGTCGCAGGAAATTGAATAGCCTTCACGTGGACAGCTATCATTTAAGCGCACGTGAATTTTACGACAGCATCTGTCATCGATCCAGCCATTGGCTTTTGGCACCCGTTTGCTGTTGCCTCGAAATTTCATTAGCGAAAATAAATTCGAAAAGTCAAGCGAACCAAGCGGTCGGGCAATCTCGTCCCACGCTTATTCGTTACGAAACTGATCGTTCCTCCTTTCGATTCGCCCAGCCCAATAACTCAAGCTGGCCAGACGAAGAGCGATTGCGAATCAGAGTTGATAAACCGTGGCGTCATAACTCCGACTAGGTGAAATCGTGCAGGTGATGCCTCACGCACAAAGAACTTCGCTGCCCGCTGAGTTATAATCTCTCGTATCATTGTTTTATGGCGGAACCATAAACAATTCAGACGCACGGGGCGCTATTCGCATGCGGGGTAAGCAGCCTCGCAGCCGTGATTTACCGGGAGCCGTAAATTTTTTAACTTACCGCGGATTAGATAGCGCCATCTGAATGTAAATTCATCCGGACAAAACTGTGCCAGCCGCGCTGTTACGCGCGAGGAACTTTATTCCACGTTTATAATGGAGTCCCGCTCTTTTATCCGGCAGACTGGCTACGCCACTGCGCGTCATTTACATAAGATAAATACTTTTGGATCGCGGTACCCGCACTATTTAGCCAACGGCGGCTTAGACCCGTTTCTATCGCGCGCGTTCCCTCCCTTGTTTCAACCCTTCGCGCTCGAGAGGCGACCGAGAGTCGCCATCGCGATTCATACGACGAGTCGCGGCTCTCGTCGACTGGTTCGAAGTTTCGAAGCCTCATAAAAAAGGATTTTAAAATTGTAATGTTTGAGGAATGTTTTAGCAATAGAAACCACTGTTAAGACAGCAAACTTTGAGCAATGTTTTAGCAATAGAAACCACTGCTAAGATAGCAAACTTTGAGCAATGTTTTAGCAATAGAAACCACTGCTAAGATAGCAAACTTTGAGGAATATTTTAGCAATAGAAACTGTTGCTAAAATAGCAATGTTTGAGGAATATTTTAGCAATAGAAACTGTTGCTAAAATAGCAATGTTTGAGCAACATTTTAGCAATAGAAACTGTTGCTAAAATAGCAATGTTTGAGCAATATTTTAGCAATAGAAACTATTGATAAAATAGCAATCTTTGAGCAATATTTTAGGAATAATTTCTATTATTAACCCTTAGCGCTCGAGTGACGACTCTCAGTAAACTCGAGTTTTTCATCGACTAATTTGAAATTTCGGAGCTCCATAAAAGAGGATTTCAAAATAGCAATGTTTGAGCAACGTTTTAGCAATAGAAACCACTGCTAAGACAGCAAACTTTGAGCAATGTTTTAGCAATAGAAACCACTGCTAAGATAGCAAACTTTGAGCAATGTTTTAGCAATAGAAACCACTGCTAAGACAGCAAACTTTGAGCAATGTTTTAGCAATAGAAACCACTGCTAAGACAGCAAACTTTGAGCAATGTTTTAGCAATAGAAACCACTGCTAAGACAGAAAACTTTGAGCAATGTTTTAGCAATAGAAACTACTGCTAAGATAGCAAACTTTGAGCAATGTTTTAGCAATAGAAACCACTGCTAAGATAGCAAACTTTGAGCAATGTTTTAGCAATAGAAACCACTGCTAATATAGCAATCTTTGACCAATATTTTAGCAATAGAAATCACTGCTAATATAGCAAACTTTGAGCAATGTTTTAGCAATAGAAACCACTGCTAATATAGCAAACTTTGAGCAATGTTTTAGCAATAGAAACCACTGCTAAGATAGCAAACTTTGAGCAATGTTTTAGCAATAGAAACTGTTGCTAAAATAGCAATCTTTGAGCAATAGAAGCTTGCTAAAATAACAATGTTTCAGCAATATTTTAGCAATATTTTAGCAATAGTTTCCATGACTAAAATAGTAATATTTTAGCAATAATTTCTATTGCTAACCCTTTGCACTCAAGTGGCGACTCTCAGTCGCCATTGCGTTCCATACTACGACTCGAGTCTTTCATCGACTGATTTGAAGTTCCAAAGCCCCACAGAAATGATTTTTAAAAGTGAAATTAGCTCGAGTGAGAATAAAATTGATTTCCAACTGTTGAAAAACGGGATCGATTGTATTCGTGAAGAAATTAGCGACAGAGAAAATGAATGTTGCGCGACTGAAGAAATTGTCGAGTGCAAAGAGTTAATAATCTCGCGTTTTTCCACTTAAACCTGTGGCATCCATCTGAAACTACACCAAGCCTCTTTTATTTTCGTCCAAATATTTTCAAAATCCTGATTTTGTTCGTTTGTAAACAAGAAACTGGCGTCGCGCGCAAATTATCAAAATGTTTCACGGATACGAAAGCTTAGAAAGCTCGTACGTGAAAGCTATGAAATAATAAGGAACGTAGTAACTGTTGATAACATTTTGACGTATCAAACGTTGGAAAATTTATATTCGTTGCGGCCAAAGAATTTTAAGTATAGACACGTCTGTATTTTACAATGATACGTGCAATCGCGAGCTGAAACACTTAATGATAAGCAAGCTCGCGTAATCTTACGTACAACAAACATATTATTTGCCAGTAATTATCGTAACTCCTGGTAAATACGTAGAAAAATTCATAAACGATGGAATTTCGCTCGTAATCTTCCTTAAGAGGCACGTAAAAGGCTTCCAAGAACGGCAATTATGTGGACACTGATACCGAGAGCAATTGAAACACTGATAAACCCGATAAACAGTCGTAATTTCTCGTGCTAAAAGTTGACAGAAATTTCGAAAGAAATCGATCAAACGAATTGGTCTTCGATACGTTTTGAGCATCGATTTTTTTAACCATTTGGCCTCGAATGAAGTCTTCGACACGCCACACGTTTTCCTTGGCAAAATGTTCGATGATGTATCAGAGACGTAATGCGATTTGAAAAGCTATTTAACGAGTTTTTACTTGCACAAATTTGTTTTGTTTGTAGCGATAAGGTGCGGAACTAGTAAAAATTGGAAAATTAAGAGTCCAATACTATCAATAAATTAAAAAAATTTCTAGGAAACATGCATTTCTGAAAAACTTGCGATCAAATCTGCGCAATCGCTAATCAATTCTGATGTCCACTCAGAGGGGACATCCAAGTGGAGAAGGTTAACCCTTTGCTTGACGCTTTTTCAGATGTTAGTCATAGTTTCAATGTGGTAGTTTCTATTGCTAACGTCTACCAGCAATAATAGTAGTGAGAGTTTTATGCTAAAATATTGCTATTTTAGCGATAGTTTCTATTGCTAAAATATTGCTCAAAGTTTGCTATCTTAGCAGTGGTTTCTATATCTAAAATATTGCTGTTTTAACAGTGGTTTCTATTGCTAAAATATTGCTATCTTAACAGTGGTTTCTATTGTTAAAATATTGCTATCTTAACAGTGGTTTCTATTGCTCAAAGATTGCTATCTTAGCAGTGGTTTCTGTTGCTAAAACATTGCTGCATTGAGAACACTTTCTATCGCTAAAATATTCGACTCTAATCCAACAATTGGATTCGAACCAATATTTTCAAACATAGATCAACAGTGCTTTCACAAAAAAAAAGAATCGAACTCTCCAAAGAACACTCTGGTCCCATTAAAAATACCAAAGCGTTTTCACAAACAAATCCACGCGCGAACAGCGTTCGAACCACTAAAAAATTCGCACCTTCAAAGACCCAATTCGCGTCTCCCTTTTCGTATCATTTTCTCAGCGCATCGATCCTCCACCAACGACAAGCATAACCCATTAATCCACAAAAAATCTACATTCCAAATTCAAACCAATGCATTCGAAACACGCTCGACGATGCCCCATCGAATCTCATTTCGAGCTGCCTCGACTCTCCTGCGATCAACTCTCATTCCAACTACCTCCACCATCCTTATAGACCTTCAATTACGATCGACGACGCAGCAGAAATAAAACAACAAGCAACCCATCCGAGTATCCTCGCGTTAATCGCGTCTACCACGCGCGACAGTAGAATTAACCTCGCGAACCGCAGTAAAAAAAAAGAACCGATAAGAATTCTGGAAGGCTGAAGCATCCGAAGACCCCCGTCTGCTCGCGGATCGCGCGTCGCGTTCCTGTCCGCCTCGAGGAGTTCCACGGGATAAGCAAAGTGAATATCCACGGTGCGTGGTTTCGTAGGAGCAGCCAGAGGGATGGCGTCCTCCACTAAATATCGAGGGGGGACGGTCAACAGAGAGACGGACCAAGTGAGCACAATGGGTTCGCGCTTTCCTAATCCCACGGAATCTGGCCATATGTAAGGATTACGCTGGCCCCGACTTAACATGGCCGCGTTGTCGCGCTAAAGCCGCGGAGCGGCCATTAGCTCTGTGACGCGCCCGCGCGCTGCCCAGCACGGCTCCGCGAGCTTAGAGACGCTATCAGCGACGGCTTAGCTGGCTTTCTTTCTATCTCATCTGGTGATCCTGCTGGCTGGTGCTCGGCTAGGCGGTTACAACACACCCAGAGCGTGCCCACGGCTCGCGGTGCCCGAAAGATGTAACGAGCTGATGGTTATCTTCATCGTAGCCCGGTTGAAAGCGATAGGACCGATCCGAAAGGGGATAGGCAGACCACTCTTCAGCCGTGGCGAAGATCGTAGGCGAACGGGCTAATAGCGAATGCTGGCCACGATCAGGCGTTCGTGCTCGTTACGAGAACAGAACTTTTGGAAAATCTTCGCCTCTCGCAGCAGCATTCCAGGCGATTCGAACGTCTCAGCGAGTCTAACTTTTCATTTTCCGCGGGCTCTGCAGATTGCTTCCTTTGAGCGGGTCAGGAACCAAGGAGAACGCGCGATAGCCTAAGTGTTTGGGAAATTAAAGTGTAAGTTGCGATTGAGGTTCTGGGGAAATTTGGTGATTGTTGCGGTCTGAGAGATTGGAGCAGCGATTGGTAAAGTTGTTGGTCGAGAGAGCTAAATGTCAGTGGTAGAGTGATTGGGATTTGTTTTCTGAGCGAGATTTTTTTAAGCTGGATTGCGTAGGTTTAGGTATAGTATTTTTTAACTTGATAAAGTTTAATTGAAGTTTTAGATCTTAGTTAAAGTGTAAGTGAAACTGAATCGAAGTTTATCTAATCACATTCTGAGGGGACATCAGCATTGATTAGTGATGAAGGAGGTTAAAATAATTCCATCACAGATTTTTGAGAAATGTATGTTTCTCTGATGTTTGCTATTGAAATAGGAATTTTCGATTGCTGGGAGACGTTGGCAGTAGAAACTGAGATTGCTGTTTTAGCAATAGTTACTATGTCAATATTGCTAATTTAGGAATAATTTCTATCTTAAAATTGCTACTTTAGCAATAGTTGCTATATTAACATTACTATTTTAGAAATAGTTTCTATGTCAACATTGTTACTTTAGCAATAGTTTCTATATCAACATTGCTATTTTAGCAATAGTTTCTACGTTAATCTTGTCGTTTTAGCAACAGTTTCTATATTAACATTGCTGCTTTAGGCATAGTTTCTGTATTAACATTGCTGCTTTAACACTAGCTTCTATGTTAATATTGCTATTTTAGCAATAGTTTCTATGTTAATCTTGCTACTTTAGGAATAGTTTCCATATTAATATTGCTCCTTTAGCAATAGTTTCTATGTTAATCTTGTCGTTTTAGCAACAGTTTTTATATTAACATTGCTGCTTTAGGCATAGTTTCTGTATTAACATTGCTATTTTAGAAATAGTTTCTATGCCAACATTGCTATTTTAGCAATAGTTTTTATATTAACATTGCTATTTTCGAAATAGTTTCTATGTTAATATCGCTATTTAAGCAATAGTTTCTATGTTAACATTGCTACTGTAGCAATAGTTTCTATATTAATATTGCTCTTTTAGCAATAGTTTCTATGTTAATCTTGTCGCTTTAGCAACAGTTTTTATATTAACATTGCTGCTTTAGGCATAGTTTCTGTATTAACATTGCTGCTTTAGGCATAGTTTCTGTATTAACATTGCTGCTTTAGGCATAGTTTCTGTATTAACATTGCTGCTTTAGGCATAGTTTCTGTATTAACATTGCTATTTTAGAAATAATTTCTATGCCAACATTGCTACTTTAGCAATAGTTTTTATATTAACATTGCTATTTTAAAAATAGTTTCTATGTTAATATCTCCATTTTAGCAATAGTTCCTCTGTTAATTTTGCTATTACACAATAATTTCTATTGCTGATATTTGAAAATCAACCCACTGCAAATGGTTAAACTTATTCCACCACAGCTTTTCCAAAAACGTATGTTTCTTCGAGATATTCCATCGAAGTGGAAGTGTTCTATTGCTTTATTTAACGGAACGCTGGTGATTTATGGAAACACGTCGCACGCTACATTAGTCCCGCAACCCTTATGGCGCCCAACCCTAACGGAAAGTTGACGGATAATCCGACACTTACGGCCGCCCGCGTAGCAATGAACGAGCCAATTAATATCGCGTCCCTCTCGTACCTTGCCACTGCCTTTGACGCCCTGTTAGGCCATCCCTTATGTAAATAATTGCTGGACTGTCTGCGACTATATACTGTTTAGGCCCTGGTCGCGTAATCGATAGACGTGTCGTCGTTCGTTATGCAGACTCGGAAGTAACCGTTGGATAATTGTTACCGTCGAAACGATTGTCGTCGATAGTATATTGTCCATAATTCATACGATATAGCATAAGTTCTCGAACTTTTTCGGGTCACTGTTCACTTTCTTGAATGTAAATATTTTATTAACGAGCCACCATTTGAATAGTTTACATTGTGTTGGTAAGAATCTCATCAGTGCTTATTACACTATTTTTATATATATATTATTTTTTTCATTCGAAATTTGAACATGCACGTACTATAATAGCAATGGCCAGAGCAATAATTAAAATAAAAGATGACATCATGCGCAGTGGAAAGTAACTGTTTATTTCTAACTTAACTGGTAATAAAGGATAGGTTTTTATTGGGTGATAATGGTTAATTAAGTCATTTGAGATTTGGCGCGCCATTATAATGTAGTCATCCCTCACGTTAGATATTACTTTGTCTTTGAATTTTTTTTCTTTATTATTACTTAATAATTATTATCTAATAATTAGGCAATGATAGATATTATTATTTTATTGTAATGTTTTGTATTGCTATTTTGGGAATAGTTTCTATCGCTAAAATATTGCTAGTTTGGGAATTGTTTCTTTCGCTAAAATATTTCTACTTTGGGAATAGCTTCTATTGCTAAAATATTGCTATTTTGAGAATAGCTTTTATTGCTAAAATATTGCTATTTTGGGGATAGTTTCTATCGCTAAAATATTGCTATTTTTGGAATAGTTTTTATCGCTAAAATATTGCTAAAATATTGCTATTTTGGGGATAGTTTCTATAGCTAAAATATTGCTAAAATATTGCTATTTTGGGGATAGTTTCTATAGCTAAAATATTGCTGTTATTGGAATAGTCTCTATTGCTAAAATATTGCTAAAATATTGCTAAAATATTGCTATTTTGGGGATAGTTTTTATCGCTAAAATATTGCTATTTTGGGAATAGTCTCTATTGCTAAAATATTGCTATTTTGGGAATAGCTTCTACTGCTAAAATATTGCCAAAATATTGATATTTGGGATTAGTTTCTATTGCTAAATATTGCTACTTTGGGAATAGATACTTTCGCTAAGATATTGCTACTTTGGGAATAGCTTCTATTGCTAAAATATTGCTATTTTGAGAATAGCTTCTATTGCTAAAATATTGCTATTTTGGGGATAGTTTCTATCGCTAAAATATTGCTGTTTTTGGAATAGTCTCTATTGCTAAAATATTGCTAAAATATTGCTAAAATATTGCTATTTTGGGGATAGTTTTTATCGCTAAAATATTGCTATTTTGGGAATAGTCTCTATTGCTAAAATATTGCTATTTTGGGGATAGCTTCTACTGCTAAAATATTTTGCAAAATATTGATATTTGGGATTAGTTTCTATTGCTAAATATTGCTACTTTGGGAATAGATTCTTTCGCTAAGATATTGCTACTTTGAGAATAGCTTCTATTGCTAAAATATTGCTATTTTGAAAATAGCTTCTATTGCTAAAATATTGCTATTTTGGGGATAGTTTCTATCGCTAAAATATTGCTGTTATTGGAATAGTCTCTATTGCTAAAATATTGCTAAAATATTGCTAAAATATTGCTATTTTGGGGATAGTTTTTATCGCTAAAATATTGCTATTTTGGGAATAGTCTCTATTGCTAAAATATTGCTATTTTGGGGATAGCTTCTACTGCTAAAATATTGCCAAAATATTGATATTTGGGATTAGTTTCTATTGCTAAAATATTGCTATTTTGAGAATAGCTTTTATTGCTAAAATATTGCTATTTTGGGGATAGTTTCTATCGCTAAAATATTGCTATTTAGGGAATAGTTTCTATCGCTAAAATATTGCTATTTTGGGGATAGTTTCTATCGCTAAAATATTGCTATTTAGGGAATAGTTTCTATCGCTAAAATATTGCTATTTTAGTAACGAATGCTGTTGCTAAAATATTGCTATGTTATTAATGGCAGCTATTCCTAAAACATCGCTATTTCACCAACACCTTAAGCTCCTATTGTCAACGTCCAGGAAGGAGCGCGAACGCGAACGGTGATAAAAGCGCCGTGGTAGCCAGCGCGGCGGATCGAGCGATCGCGATTAAGGGGTGGCAATCGCGGACCGTTCTCCACGGAACTCTCCGCCATAGAGGCGATGGCGAAACCGGTAGACACCGTGATGTTAGCAACCTCCATCACTCGCGGCATTGTTTTAATGCTCTGCGTGATTCTGCGCCCGGTCTGAGTGATGAGGCTTCCTAATAACCAGTCGCTCACACGTCTAGTTTTACCTCTCTCATCCTCCGCCTCTCGTCCTCCGACGTCACCTCGCGCGCCGCACCGACATCACCAACACACCAGACCCTCCCAGCCCCCGTCTCGCGAGCTGCGAAACTGTGGCATGTCGGCTTCGCATCAATCTTGTTAAATTACCCGCCCGGCCAGGAGTCGTTCTCTCGCTCGTGGATTGATAAATTGCCCGATCCCCGTCTTCCGCAGACACGTAACGCTCGACGTCGCGACCTCGAACATAGGGAAACGCCGTGGCTACCAGCCCTGAAACGCGCCGAAGAAAATCGAATTAACGTACGCGCCACTTTGCCTCGCAGCCTCGTGAATCTTCCACGCGATCCCGCCGCGCGGTTTCCACCGTCCAACTGTCCTTTTAACGATCGACGCTGGCTCAGGACGGCGACAGGCGACCTGGCGAACTTGAACGCCCCGGGTGTCGACCGGGGAAAGCGAGAGAAATTGCTGGATCTTCGATCGGAGGGATCGGTCGATTCATCTTTTTTGGATTGCGCTGTTTTTCTGATTACTCCGGGATATTCGCAACGACATGGTTGGGTAGTTTGTTTTTCTGATGCTGAGGTGGTTCTTTGGTGTGTTCAGGGTGGGTTTGAGACGGATGACGGTTGTCGCGAGTTAATTTTAGGGGTACCTTGCTTAGTATTTGATTTTTATCACTAAGTACGATCGTTGTTAATTCTTTGCAGTCGAGTCGTTTTGGGGGTTAGTATTGCTGAGGGAGCAACCTTTGAGCAATATTTTAGAAATAGTTTCCTTTGTTAATGTTGCTATTTTAAAATAGCAATTTGTTAGCGATATTTTAGCAATAGTTTCTACTGCTAAAATAATAATATTTTAGCAATAGAAACCAGTGCTAAGGTAGCAAACTTTGAGCAACGTTTTAGTAATAGAAACCACTGCTAAGGTAGCAATCTTTGAGCAATGTTTTAGCAATAGAAGCATTTGTTAAGATAGCAATATTTGAGCGATGTTTTATAGATAAATAGAATAGAAGCATTTGTTAAAATAGCAATCTTTGAGAAATAGAAACTACTGCTAAGATAGCAATCTTTGAGCAATATTTTAGCAATCTCTGAGCAATGTTTTAGCAATCTTTAAGCAACGTTTTAGCAATAAAAACCACTGCTAAGTTAGCAATACTTTAGCAATACCTTCTGTTACTGAAAAAGCAATAACTTAGCAATACCTTCTATTACTAAAATAGCAATATCTTAGCAATACTTTCTCTATTACTAAAATAGCAATATCTTAGCAATATTTTAGTAATAGTTTCCATTACTAAAATAGCAATATCTTAGCAATATTTTAGTAATAGTTTCCATTACTAAAATAGCAATGCTTAGCAATAGTTTCCATTACTAAAATAGCAATGCTTAGCAATATTGTAGCAATAGTTTCCATTACTAAAATAGCAATGCTTAGCAATATTTTAGCAATAGTTTCCATTACTAAAATAGCAATGCTTAGCAATAGTTTCCATTACTAAAATAGCAATGCTTAGCAATAGTTTTCATTTCTAAAATAGCAATGCTTAGCAATATTTTAGCAATAGTTTCCATCACTAAAATAGCAATGCTTAGCAATAGTTTTCATTTCTAAAATAGCAATGCTTAGCAATAGTTTCCATTACTAAAATAGCAATGCTTAGCAATAGTTTCCATTACTAAAATAGCAATGCTTAGCAATAGTTTTCATTTCTAAAATAGCAATGCTTAGCAATAGTTTTCATTTCTAAAATAGCAATGCTTAGCAATATTTTAGCAATAGTTTTCATTACTAAAACAGCAATATTTGAGCAATAGTTTAGCAATAGTTTCCATTACTAAAACAGCAACATCCTAGCAATACTTTAGCAATACTTTCTACTGTTAACGTCTCCCAGCAACAAAAAATTTCCATCTCAATAAAAAACTTAAGAAAAACATGC
The DNA here is from genome assembly GCA_963969225.1 of Xylocopa violacea. Lineage (NCBI taxonomy): Eukaryota > Metazoa > Arthropoda > Insecta > Hymenoptera > Apidae > Xylocopa > Xylocopa violacea. The sequence continues at coordinate 19,034,978 of CAXAJV010000015.1, forward strand.
ATTCTTGAAAAAATAACGATGAAATAACTCCAACCTCCTTAATCACTATTCAATTCCATGTCCCCTCAGAGGGGACATCCAAGTGACACGCTACCCTTCGCAATCTCCCCTCGCAGAAGACATCCGAGTGCAATAGAGAAAAATTATGTCTGCATCCGTTATATCTTCGCACCATTTCGTAGCGACGATGGCAGCCTTAAAAAATGTACTCCAATTATGCGTTACCATAACAATCGATCGTCAGTACGATTCCTAGAAGAAGCACCAGCCAGGGGTCGAAAGTGCACGCGTTCACCGCCTATGAAAATGTTCGCGAACTTTTGCGATCGCCTAACACTTTCCACGCGTAACAGCGTCCTCGCGACGAGGCGCGGCTAGTATCTCGAGCGTATTCAGGAAATTGGCCGCGATATCGGCGCCAATTTATCGCCGTGGGATACTCGAAAGTTGCGGCGATGCCATCCGCGGATGACTCCGCAAACGCGGCGGTTGTCGTCGTCACGGTAACGCAGAACCACTCGCAGAACCGCGGGCATTTGAATAATTCGGTCGTTTGCAGGCGAACTTACAACGCGGCACGCATATAGCCGGATCATGGCCGCTACTTACCGCGCGCTGTACACCGATCCACGTAGTTTTCCAGCCCGTTCACCGTGTCCCGCGAAAGTGGACATGTTTTTGAACGCGCGACGCCTCCCGCCGCGCCCTCGACGCTTCCTCGTCCACCAGCGACGCTTTACGACGGCAGCGCGGCCAGCAAATGGCCCAGAAACAGGATCGATTGTGTTGGCGTCCCGGTGCGAACGCTCGCGATTGAAACGCGACGGAGACGCGCCCTCGACCCTTGGCGAGCCACCAGCGCGACGATCTCGAGGAATCAATTTTGGATGTTGCATCCGTAACAACATGTCCATCAATATTCCAGCGTGCCATATCAATACGCATAATATAACAATAAAACAGATTAGAGTTTCAAATTTGTAAATAGTATTTAATATTTGAAGAAACTCTAATCTGACCCGTAACAGCGATAAGCTTATGGGGCCATCGATCATCGTATACTTTCTACGACCATTTTATTTTCGACGCGAAGCAGCTTTCAGTTAATTTCATTTTTATCCTGGATGTTTTAAAGAAAGGTCAAGGTGCGTGATAAAGTTATTACCTGTTACGGTCGAGGGTTAAGACACGCGAAAGGGTGCACTTGGTACCTGAGTGACACTGTTTTTCATTTTTCTTTCTCATTTTTAACCATTTTTCTAACAATTCTATGCAACCAAACAGTTTTGACCTCCGCTTCGTCACCAAAATTCGTGACATTGCAATCAACGAATCCGTTTGTCTTGGTCGAATAAGCCACTCCCATCACATGCTTTATATTTCATGGGAATCACACAGAACAGCAGAATTCTAATCAGACAGTCCACCCTGACTCTTCAGGTTTGCACATTCTTTAAACACATTCATCATAGTATAATTCACACCTAGTCATACATTCCAATCAAACATATTAAAATCAACAATCAACGATTATCTGCACCTACCCCTAAATATTCAAGCGTAACTAAAACATCGCTTGAAGCGGATAATAGACAACCTATCTATTCCGTGCGCACTGAACATTGGATTTGACAGAGTTCGCGTTCTTTTTTAACGACTTGGTGTATGATTAGATCGAGAAGGATTTTTGACTTGCGTAGCATTTAGTTTTGTTCGGTTCTTTGTGCGTACAGTGATTAGAAATAGAGGGTTTTGTGTGATATTAACGTTAACACCTGCCAAAGAGGTCAAATGAGACTTTATGATTTCCAGATTTTTGAGATGGTTTGAGATGGTTCCAGATGGTTGAAATAGTAATATTTTAGTATGTTGCTGCTGGTAGTACTAATATCATTGCTGGTAGACGTTAGCAATAGAAATGATTTCTAAAATATTGCTATTAGCAATAATACTGTGGCGGTCTTCGCCACTAGGGAGACAGCAGACTCGTCAGTTTCCTGCGAGTACTCCATGTCCTACTTCGTTTCTATATAGTAGAAATTCCATCCCAGCGTCTAAGGCAGGGTCTGCTAGGTAGCTGGGACTATTGAGTCCCCTAGCAGGCCCAGGACGAAACGTTCTTCCCTCTCTTTTTCCTTCCTACCCTCTCACGTTCTCCATTACAGTACAGTATAATTGAAGCCAGGCGTTCAGCCCCACCAACACAGTAACGCTTCAATACAATTAGAGAAAATACTTTTCCCAAAACCCCAAAGAAACTACACATTTTCACGTATATTCCTTCTAATTTTCATTCACTTCACGTCTAAGCAGACTAAAATAAACAGTTACGTACTGATATTTACTCTCAACAACCTTATGATCCTGAGTTAAGAGCTGGTTACAAGTAAATGAAATTCCTGGACGCTTCGAATCTATCAATGAAGCACGCGAGGAAGGGATTAAACGAGTCCGCTGCTTAATATGCGCACGCTGCGAAATGAATTCCGCCTACTTTATGCGAACAGCGACTCGTGGAGGCGCGCGGACGTTAGAAGCGAGGATGTCCATCGCGCGACACATCTTTGATGGATCGTCGAAGGGGGCGATAGATAAAGTGCATTTCCATTTTCTTGGGCGGGCAACGCGGCGCCCCGTGCAATTTCAATATGGGCCCGTGAATAATGCATGCAGCGGGATTTTTAGCCAGGGACATTGTCACGCGGCTCACATCCTGCCGCGATGTAAAACCGAGATAGATGGAACGCGGCGGGTTTGAATAATGAGCCGCTCGTAACGATGATACGCGGGCTGTACACTTTTCTAAGCGGCCATCGAGGTTGAAGATCGAACGTCGAGCAGCCTCGCGAGTCGATCTGGCCGACTTCTTAACCCTTGACGCTCCAAATCTGCCTCTCAGGCGCCAACGAATTGTAATCGACATAAATATTTGCAGCAACATTAATATTACTTCTGAGATGATTGTTTTGTGGCGATCCTCCGCCATTAGAGGGACAGTGTATTCACCAGTTTCCTGCGAGCACTCGTTTTCTACAGAATTTCTATATAATAGAAATTTCGTGCTACCCCTACCATTTCAGCGTCTAAGGCAGGGTTAGGTTAGGTTTAGTAACAGTAAGCAATATTTAGTAACAGAAACTATTGCTAAAATAGCAATTTTTGAGCAATATTTTAGCAATAGAGGCTGTTGCTAAAATAGCAATCTTTAAGCAATATTTTAGCAATAGAGGCTGTTGCTAAAATAGCAATACTTTAGCAATAATTCATTAATAGAACTATTGCTAAAATAGCAATCCTTGAGCAATATTTTAGTAATAGAAAATATTGCTAAAATAGCAATCTTTGAGCAATATTTTAGTAATAGAAAATATTGCTAAAATAGCAATCTTTGAGCAGCATTTTGACAGCAGAAACTATTGCTAAAATAGCAATACTGTGACGGTCCTCGTCACTAGAGAGACAGCATACTCGTCAGTTCCTATATAATAGAAATTCTGACCAATCCCTACCATCCCAGCGTCTAAGGCAGGGTTAGGTTAGGTTTAGTAACAGTAGGCAATATTTAGTAACAGAAACTATTGCTAAAATAGCAATCTTTAAGCAATATTTCAACAATAGAGGCTGTTGCTAAAATAGCAATACTTTAGCAATAATTTATTAATAGAACTATTGCTAAAATAGCAATCTTTGAGCAATATTTTAGTAATAGAAAATATTGCTAAAACAGCAATCTTTGAGCAATATTTTAGTAATAGAAAATATTGCTAAAATAGCAATCTTTGAGCAGCATTTTAATAGCAGAAACTATTGCTAAAATAGCAATACTGTGACGGTCCTCGTCACTAGAGAGAATTCTAGAATTCTGACCAATCCCTACCATCCCAGCGCCTAAGGCAGGGTTAAGTTAGGTTTAGTAACAGTAGGCAATATTTAGTAACAGAAACTATTGCTAAAATAGCAATCTTTAAGCAATATTTCAACAATAGAGGCTGTTGCTAAAATAGCAATACTTTAGCAATATTTTAATAACAGAACTATTGCTAAAATAGCAATATTCTAGCAATAGTTTGTATAAAACAGCAATATTTTGGCAACAGTTTCTATAAAATAGTAATATTTTAGCAATAGTTTTTATTGCTAACCAGCGATAGAAATCTTGAGGGACGTCGACAACAGTCTCTATTGCTAACACTCGAAAAGACGCCATTGAACATATTAACTCTTTACACTCAGATTTCTCCCTGAGAGGACATCAGCATTGACTAGTGATGAAGAAGGTTAAACTTACTCCACCGCAAAATTTTGAGAAATGCATGTTTCTCTGAAGTTTGCTATTGAAATAGAAATTTTCTATTGCTGGGAAACATTAGCAGTAGAAATTGTTGCTAAAATATTGCTATCAGCAATATAACTGCCTTAGAAATAGAAACTATCGCTCAAATAGCAATATTCCCTCAAATTTTCTATTAAAATGAAAATTTTCTATTGCTGGGAAACATTAGCAGTAGAAACTGTTGCTAAAATATTGCTATCAGCAATATAACTGCCTTAGAAATAGAAACTATCACTCAAATAGCAATATTCCCTCAAGTTTTCTATTGAAATGGAAATTTTCTATTGCTAGCAGACGTTGGCAGACAATAGAAACTATTGTTATTTATGTCAGCAGTTACAGCAATTAGCAATATTTTTTATTGCTAACGATAGGTGTCGAGTACAATGGCGCAGTTGTAAACACGCGCAGCGTTTGCTTATCTAACGATTAGAAGTTTAGAATTCTCTTGCGTTAAACGAAGGCTGCGACATGTTAATCAGTCAGTCAGATGATAGCAAACTGTAAAAAATATTGTAACAAAATTGTGAAATATAATTACTATACAAAATGATGTGTTAATTGCGATATTCTGCGAAGCAATTTCTTTTGGTTGCGAAGCAAACATGGACGTTGCACGTAGTACATATATTATGCATCCTTGACAGTTCTCTTTTTTTCTAAACGTTCTCATTCACGTAATTGCGTTCTATTTTGACATTATGTAGAAAAAATGCAGATAAGGTAATAATTAAATACGTCAATCATCAATTTTAAAATGGGAAAGAATGTTTTCTTTAGTCGTGAAGGGGTTAATTACTCTCGAATCAGAAGTAATCCAACACGAACTATTGAAAACAAACGCGTGGAAACAGAATTTCCTTGCGAGATGCAATAAAACAGATATTCTAATAATTAAGTTATTTTTTTGTTAATTTAAACTAAAATCTAACGCAAACGATTAAAAACAAAACGCGTAGAAACAGAATTTTATCGCCAGATGCAATAAAATGGACACTCGAGTAATTAAGTCACTTTTTGTTTAATTTAAACTAAAATCCAAAGCAAACGATTGAAAACAAATGCGTGGAAACAGAATTTCCTTGCGAGATGCAATAAAACAGATATTCTAATAATTAAGTTATTTTTTTGTTAATTTAAACTAAAATCTAACGCAAACGATTAAAAACAAAACGCGTAGAAACAGAATTTTATCGCCAGATGCAATAAAATGGACACTCGAGTAATTAAGTCACTTGTTGGTTAATTTAAACTAAATTCCAAAGCAAACGATTGAAAACAAATGCGTGGAAACAGAATTTCCTTGCGAGAAACAATAAAACAGATATTCTAATAATTAAGTTATTTTTTTGTTAATTTAAACTAAAATCCAAAGCAAACGATTAAAAACAAGACGCGTAGAAACAGAATTTAATCGCCAGATACAATAAAATGGACACTCGAGTAATTAAGTCACTTTTTGGTTAATTTAAACTAAAATCCAAAGCAAACGATTGAAAACAAATGCGTGGAAACAGAATTTCCTTGCGAGATGCAATAAAACAGATATTCTAATAATTAAGTTATTTTTTTGTTAATTTAAACTAAAATCCAAAGCAAACGATTAAAAACAAGACGCGTAGAAACAGAATTTAATCGCCAGATGCAATAAAATGGACACTCGAGTAATTAAGTCACTTGTTGGTTAATTTAAACTAAATTCCAAAGCAAACGATCGAAAACAAAACGCGTAGAAGCAGAATTCCATCGCTCGTCGCAATAGAACGGACACTCGCGTAATTAAGTTACTTTTTGCTTAATTTAAACTCGCGAGAAGTAATGCAAATCTATAATGGATACTTAGAAGCTATATCTTCGCTAATTACGGTCACTCGTATCAGACGTCAATCTTCTCTTTCAACTTCAAGCGTTGGAAGCATTTGCGCGACCCAAAGCATCCAACCGTGGCAAATATAAAACGCAGACTTTCAACTTGCAACGTGTCAAGGATCGCAACTAAGCGTTTAAACGCTGCAGAAGCTGTCGATTTCAAAAGTCGTCACTTTTATTGACACTGAGCTGAGCATAAATTATGTACTTCGTTTCCTGATTCCTTCGTTCCCTCCAGAGAACGAGACCACTGTTGGATCATGGAAAATACCAAGAAATAATGGAATTCGATAACACGTTTCGCGTACTTTCGCGAGTTACGCGCATCCTTCACCACTTTTTCGCGTTTCCCCCCAGAAACGCGTAGACAAGTGCAACGGACCACTTCGTCGCTATATTTATACCCCTGTTTAGTCTCTGGACAGCAAGTATTCGTCACTTTTACGAGTGGCGAGCCGTGCGATCCCTCGCAGCGCAGTTTCCGCGCGAACACGGCCGGTTAATAAAATTTGTTAGGCAAAACTAAAAATAAAATCCACCACGCGGTCGTAAAACAGATTCCGCGGGAGGATCGTAAATTTAACGAACGTCCACGCTGAAGGAATGCTGAGCAGCGCGTACGCCTCGCGTGGTCAATAATTTTCTTGCAAAAAGACGCGTTGCGAAACAGAGTTGTCAAAGCGCGAATGGCGGCTGGAGTTGTTCCTCTCGCGAGTCGTTTCTCGCGGCGTCGCGACGCGATCGAGCGACATCATCGACTGTTTTGGAACAAAAACGTATTGCATATGAGCACCAAGTTAGTATATCAAGAATCATGGCTAATTAGTGTTGGTTAGAGTCAGTCGATAGTGAGAAGTTTTGTTAATTAGACACATTATCGATTGAGACAATTTTTTGTATAGATATTTGCATATCAAAGTGTTTTAATTAGTTATTAGGGTGTTTTTATATTCAAATATGACCGAGGAACGCTTATAATTAGCTATTATTCAAGAATCTCATCACTTTTCCTAATTAACTTCGTGATTTGAGTCGCCAGGATTAAGGACTTAAAGGTTGCCATCGAATTTGTAAAGATTCTTATCTTTAATACCTTACTTCGATAGCTATTGACATATCATAAACTCAAAATACCAAATTAATTAGTTTTTGTTGTGATCCTACTTCCAAGGCCATGCAGCGACCATCATCATCTCGACATCGAGCTCAATCAGCGGATTGGCTGGCTGCTGCTTTCAGAATTAATAATAAACGTACATTTTGTAAAATAAAACTACTGTTAGATTGCTATTGATGTATTATGAACCTAAAATACCAAATTAATTAGTTTTTCTCAGGATCCTACTTTCAAGGCCATGCATCGACCATCATCATCTCGACATCGAGTTCAGTCAGCAGATTGGCTTACATTTTGTAAAATGTAATCAGTGTCATCAGAGGCTTCGATTGAATGTAGAAAGTTAACCCTTTGCCATCTGTGAAGCCACAGTAGACACGTCTCGAAAGAGCAAAATGTAATTTAACCCTTTGCACTCGACAACTTTTTCAGTCGCAGATCAACTTTTCTATCACTAACTTCTTCGCAAATACAACTAATCTCATTTTCAACAGTTGAAAATCAATCTCACCTTCACTCGAACTAATTTCACTTTCGAAATCCATTGTCGTGGGGTTTCGAGACCTCAAATCAGTCGATGAAAAACTTTAAAATTGCCGTGCGAAACGTAATGGCGTATCTCGAGCGCAAAGGGTTAAAATATTGCTCATTGCTAAAGGGTTAAACTACTGTACCAGTGACACAGAAAAAGCGAATAGCAAGCAAACACCAATTACAGGCATCCAATTCCCTAATTGATCAGTACTTGCTAGCCAATTACTAGCGCACAACAATAAAAAAGACACTTTTTTTCTAGTAACCAAACAATGACGCGTTTTTACCCTAAAACAGTAGAAGCACCCTCGCACAGAGGGCGACAAAATCTCTCATCTAAACATTCCGGAAGGAGCTTCATTGTCCCTTCGCAACGATCGAAAAGTCGTCCTCGATATTCCATCCGAGCGTTTCGCGGGGCGAAACTACGGACGCGACGTCGACCATTCCTCAGGTTGGATGACGTACGCCGATTAACTGGTCTAGTGTCTCCCAGTGACGTAATGCCCAAGGTGCGTCCATACCTGTTCCGAATAATGCACGCGGCGGAACAATGACGTGCGGTGATGTATGTGGGTTACGGGTCGAGCAGCTGTTGCTCTCGACAACTGGTCCCTCACACTCCCGTGGGCGCTCACAATGTCACAATGACGTGCGAGCACTTGTGACAGGATCGTGTGGGTACCAAGCGTACACACCGAGTTTGTATTACAACCGCTTGGCTGCACGCAAGGGTGGCGCGACTCTTGACGCTCTCCGAGTGCGACGCGTTTCCAAAACGGCGGCCCCAACAATCGAGCACCCGTGCGATTTCCACGCGCCATTGTCGAGGCTCTAGGCTCGTTCGCGCGCTGTTTTACCCCCGCGACGTCGACGCGTGTAATCGTCTTGGGTTCGAAGCTGGAAGCCTCTGACTTCCTCGGGTGAAACGGAGGAGAGGACGGCGTTCGCGGGGGAATTAAGGGTGGTTTCTTCGAAGTTGAATAGAGGTTTTTAGAGACGGATTCGGCGAATGGAGACTAAATGCTACTGAAGCAGCGAGATTTTAGTAATGTTTTAGTAGTAGTTTTTATTGCTGAGAGAGTAATATTTTTGCAATATTTTGGGAATAGTTTCTATTGTTGAGATAGCAATATTTGAACAATATTTTAGGCTTAGTTTCTATGATTGAGATAGCAATATTTTAGCAATAGTTTCTATTGTTGAGATAGCAATATTTTAGCAATAGTTTCTATTGTTGAGAGAGCAATATTTCAGCAATAGTTTCTATTATTGAGATAGCAATATTTTAGCAATATTTTAGCCTTAGTTTCTATGATCGAAATAGCAATATTTTAGCCTTAGTTTCTATGATTGAGATAGCAATATTTTAGCAATACTTGAGCTTTAATTTCTATGATTCAGATAGCAATATTTTAGCAATATTTTAGCAATAGTTTCTATTGTTGAGAGAGCCAGATTTTAACACTATTTTAGTAATAGTTTCTATTGTTGAGAGAGCAATATTTTAGCAATATTTTAGTCTTAGTTTGTATGATTGAGATAGCAACTTTTTAGCAATACTTTAGCCTTAGTTCCTATGATTGAGATAGCAATATTTTAGCCTTAGTTTCTATGATTGAGATAGCAATATTTTAGCTTTAGTTTCTATGATCGAGATAGCAATATTTGAGCAATATTTTAGGCTTAGTTTCTATGATTGAGATAGCAATATTTTAGCAATAGTTTCTATTGTTGAGAGAGCAATATTTTAGCAATAGTTTCTATTGTTGAGAGAGCAATATTTTAGCAATATTTTAGCCTTAGTTTCTATGATTGAGATAGCAATATTTTAGCAATAGTTTCTATTGTTGAGATAGCAATATTTGAGCAATATTTTAGCCTTAGCTTCTATGCTCGAGATAGCAATATTTGAGCAACATTTCAGCTTTAGTTCCTATGATCGAGATAGCAATATCTGACCAACATTTTAGCCTTAGTTTCTATGATTCTTTCTGAGTAACGCGCCACTACAGTGACTTTCTTGATGTCATCTTTCTAAACAACGCGTCACTGTAACTTCCCTCGTGGATATCATCTTTCTAAACAACGCGCCACTACACCAACCTTCAAAATTATCATCTTTCCAACCCTCATCCTCTACCACCCATCGCAGTACTACATCGTGCACACAAAATTCCCTTCAAACTCCTTCGTACAAAAAACCAAAACCCCCCTCTCTCTCCCATCTCAAAATTTCGCAAACCCAAGAAGATAATCGTTGCGCCAGCAACAGACCTCGTCGATTTCACTAGCCGTGGCCCGTCGAAAATTTCTAATCCTCTATCCGTATTAATCTGGACGCGCAGCCCTGGCCAGCTCGCGGCGGCGGTAAGTAGTTCAATTTGGGAAGATACGTCACGTAGAGCTGTCCATGTCGATTTTAGCGCGGCACCGGTTCGCAAAGCCCACGGCTGGTTCGCCCCTCTCGACACTGTGCGCAACGCTGCGCTCCGCAGGGTTGTATTCGTCGAGCTATCGAGTCTGGATCACGTCACGTCGTGTCGGATCGTGTTACGCTCTCGACACTGATCGGAGATTAGCACCACCACGACCACCCCTGCCCCGTCCACGGGCTGGCAATTCCCTACTTTTCCCCCGTCGCCCCTCGCCCAGCCAGCAACGGCATCCCTCCGATTGCATTCAAATCACGCACAAAGAGCTCAACTTGAGAGCTCCTCCCGTAACCGCACGCTAGAGAGCCGCGCCTATCTGACAGCCGTATCTAACGGATTTTTAACGACCTTTTGTTAGCCAAAAAAATGTACATAAGCTCCCGATATAGTCGAGCGCCGTCCCGTGAAGGAGAGACACACCGCGCGGAAACGATCATCAGATATCGCACGGTCGAGCCCACCGCGTCCGAACGCGTCCCGGTTTAAATTCGTTGCCCTTTCAGAGGAACCACTCGCGGCCCTTTTGTTCGCCCCCTTCTGGCGAACGCGGGCCAGCGGGGCTGGGCCCACTGGCAGCCCAAATAATCACTCGACATCCGGTGTTCATCAGCTGGTTCGAGATTCTCGTCCGTCTGAAACCGTCTTCCTTCGCTGAACGTGTTTTAAAGACGAACCAGGCTTTCCTCGACGAACCAGGAAGACGCGTTCTCCGCTCTTCGAGCGGAACAGTTGCGTCCGCGAGAAATTCGTCGGAAGCTCGAATCGAATGGTTGTCGAGCGACGCATCGATTACACCGGTGGATGAATTATTCCAGCCGGCATTCCTTGTCGTTAACTTCTCGTTACAAAGCTCCTTCGTCGAACCGTGGCTCGTTTAACGTCACGTTGAGTCCCTCAAGATGGCGTTGCGAACACGGGGGGACGATTTCGCGAGAGTCGTTAGCACGGTTCAGAGCCACGCCTTCCTCAAGAATGTTGCCTCCTTTTTCGTCCCGAGCACGGCGTGCTCCACAAAGCGACCAGGCCACTCCAAACGAGACCAGCTGCGCTCGAAAGACCCGGGAAGCAAGAAGTAATCATCCCATTATCAACAGCCTAACGAGCTTTCGCTCATTACCGGCTGTCATTTATCTACCGGTCTGTTTGGCAATATTTGACGTACGGAATTGAGTTCTTTTCGCTCCGTATAATTTTAATCAATTCGAGCGAAGTTCCAGGCCGCAAAAAAATCGCTCTCCTCTCGTTCGCCTCGAGGAAACAAGGTTTCATCGTCCCTGGAGCGTATCTGTACAGCCACTCGGTGAATTAGCTGCGAAATATAGCTGAGCTGTGGTGATACGATTATTTTCAAGGCTTAATCGATTCTTTGTACGTGAAATATTTGGATTCTGGGATTCGACGAACTCGAAGAAGTCAAATGCGACGCGTATTAAGAGACCTTTAGAGGTTTATTCGGACAAAAGTTCTATACGAATTGAAATTTGGCAACTATGATTAACCCTTTGCTTTTGGATTCTTGCTAAAATATTGCTACTTTTTATTGCTAACGTCTCCCGTATTGCTGTTGCTAAAATATTGCTATTTTAGCTTTAGTTTCTATTGCAATGTCTTTCATATTGCTATTGCTAACATTTCTCACATTTCTATTGCCAAAATACTGCTATTTTAGCTTTAGTTTCTATTGCTAAGGCTTGCATATTGCTATTACTAAAATAGCAATATTTCAGCTTTAGTTTCTATTGCAACGTCTTCCATATTGCTATTGCTACCGTTTCTCACATTTCTATTGCGAAAATATTGCTATTTTAGCTTTAGTTTCTATTGCTAAAGCTCCCATATTGCTATTGCTAAAATCTCCCACATTTCTATTGCTAAAATATTGCTATTTTAGCTTTAGTTTCTATTGCTAATGCTCCCACATTTCTATTGCTAAAATATTGATATTTTAGCTTTAGTTTCTATCGCTAACGTCTTCCATATTCCCACTGCTAAATCTCCCACATTTCTATTGCTAAATATTGCTATTTTAGCTTTAGTTTCTATTGCTAATGCTCCCATATTGCTATTGCTAACATCTCCCATATTTCTATTGCTAAAATATTGCTATTTTAGCTTTAGTTTCTATTGCTAAGGTCTTCCATATTGCTATTGCTAACATCTTCCACATTTCTATTGCCAAAATATTGCTATTTTAGCTTTAGTTTCTATTACCAACGTCTCCCATATTGCAATTGCTAAAATAGCAAATTTCATCCTCAGTTTCTATTGCTAACCTCTTCCATATTGCTATTGCCAACATCTCCCACATTTTTATTGCTAAAATAGCAATATTTTAGCTTTACTTTCAATTGCTAACCCTCCCATATTGCTATTGCTAACATCTCCCACATTTCTATTGCTAACATCTCCCACATTTCTATTGCTAAAATATTGCTATTTTAACTTTAGTTTCTATTACCAACGTCTCCCACATTGCAATTGCTAAAATAGCAAATTTCATCCTCAGTTTCTATTGCTAACCTCTTCCATATTGCTATTGCCAACATCTCCCACATTTTTATTGCTAAAATAGCAATATTTTAGCTTTACTTTCAATTGCTAACCCTCCCATATTGCTATTGCTAACATCTCCAAAATTTCTATTGCTAAAATATTGCTATTTTAACTTTAGTTTCTATTACCAACGTCTCCCATATTGCAATTGCTAAAATAGCAAATTTCATCCTCACTTTCTATTGCCAACCTTTTCCATATTGCTATTGCCAACATCTCCCACATTTCTATCACTAAAATATTCCTATTTTACTACTTTACTCAATAAAACATTCCTTTCCACTATTCCACCAAATCGCAAGAACACTTTAACTTGTTTGCATTCCGTTTTGCAAGCCATTAAAAAAAAACAACACTTCACAGCAGTCACTCTCTCCGCTCGCGATCGCCTCGATTACGCGATTATGCGTTACGTGACGTCCTCTGAGCGAGCGCTCATTAGAACTAATTAAGAATCGATGTGAGAATCGATCGAGACACGAATCATCGAGAAAAAAAACCGTACTTACCCGGAAGCGTTCGAGCTGCCCGGTTTCTGGAGAATGAATATTAAAAGCATCGATCACGGACATCGCAGCTCTAATTATTCGCGCGACGGGCTGCGAACGTGCTGCGAGAAACGCATCGATCACAGTCGTAACGCGCGATTCGCGGAAAAATTATTCAATGCTCGCCAGGCTTTTTTTCACGCCCTGGCGATCGATAAATAACGAAAAAAAAAAAGAAAGAAAAAGCTTGTAGCGACGTTGGAGGACGTTAATGAGCCGCCTGCATCGATCCTGCATCGATCCAGAGACCCGAAGGGGCGCGAGAGTCGCGCGCGTGGGCCCACGATGAAAAATGGGCTCGAGTTTCGATGGAAACGGGTCAAGTCTGACTAGATATAGATAGGCTGATAGGCGAGCGCGGGACGATAGAACGGGCCTATGCATTCGTCCGATAAATAGCGTGATTGATCGATATTATATTCATAACAGGCAACGACTTGTCATCAATCATAGCCCGTCGCGCATAACTGCGGCTCTCTGTAATATACCTACCTGCCTGGCTGGTATAATACATTACGCTGCCAGCCTCGTAGCTGGTACACTGGGTGTTCGAAAACGTTTGCGACGATGGACTGGCTGCGAGAGGCTGCGTGGATATCGTCAGCGACGAAGGGGTTGGGGAGAAAACGCTGCGAGATCGCAGACGGATGGAAATCGAGGGGAGAGAGAGAGAGAGAAAAAACGCAGGCGCAAAGTAATTGAAGCTAATGAGATACGCCGCGATGCATTTCATTTGATCGACGAGGATAAATATTCAGCTTAATTGGCGGACTGGGATTTTTATTAATTGCAGAAACGCGTGATTCTTGTTGTGCTAAGTCGATGGAGAAGTAATTTACTTTGGATTGGGTAAGGTCGGTTGTTGAGAGATGGAAAAGTGGAGATCGGTGGAGAGATCGGTGAAGGATTCGAAAGGGAAGTGTAGTTTTGTAGTGTGCATGGATTTACTAAGTTATTGTTTATTCTTGGTGGTTTAATCATTTGTAATTACTTGTTGAGAAAGTAATTTAGTCTGAACTGTGTGATGTTGGTTGTCGTACGCTGAAAAAGTAACGCTCGGTGTACAGATTTGAAAGGGAATTGTAGTTTTGTAGTGTGCATAGCTCTTGCGATAGAACGACTAGATTTACTAAGTTATTGTTTATTCTTAGTGGTTTAATCATTTGTAATTACTCGTTGAGAACGTAATTTAGTCTGGACTGTGTGATGTCGGTTGTTGAGAGATGGAAAAGTGGAGATCGGTGGAGAGATCGGTGCAGGATTCGAAAGGGAATCGTAGTTTTGTAGTGTGCATGGATTTACTAAGTTATTGTTTATTCTTGGTGGTTTAATCATTTGTAATTACTCGTTGAGAACGTAATTTAGTCTGGACTGTGTGATGTCGGTTGTTGAGAGATGGAAAAGTGGAGATCGGTGGAGAGATCGGTGCAGGATTCGAAAGGGAATTGTAGTTTTGTAGTGTGCATGGATTTACTAAGTTATTGTTTATTCTTAGTGGTTTAATCATTTGTAATTACTCGTTGAGAAAGTAATTTAGTGTGGACTGTGTAATGTCGGTTGTCGTACGCTGAAAAAGTAATGCTCGATGTACAGATTCGAAAGGGAATCGTAGTTTTGTAGTGTGCATGGATTTACTAAGTTATTGTTTATTCTTAGTGGTTTAATCATTTTCAATTACTCGTTGAGGAAGTAATTTAGTGTGGACTGTGTGATGTCAGTTGTCGAGAGATGGAAAAATGGAGATCGGTGCAGGATTTGAATGGGAATCGTAATTTTGTAGTGTGCATGGATTTACTAAGTTATTGTTTATTCCTAGTGGTTTAATCATTTGTAATTACTCGTTGAGAAAGTAATTTAGTCTGGACTGTGTGATGTCGATTGTCGTACGCTAAAAAAGTATCGCTCGGTGTACAGATTCGAAAGGAAGTCGTGGTTCTGTGCTGAGCACGGTTCTTGCGACAGAACGACTAGATTTGTTGCTACTAATTTCTAATAAATAAGAGACCACGCGTATTAAAAGGGTTATATATGCTTCTTCCAAATGACGAAGGCAATTCTTGCGAGTTGCTCCCTTTATCATAACTAGCGTAGCTTTGGGGTTTTCTGTGTTTGATCGACACTCTGATTATTACTAGAAAATGTGCACATTTTTTTATTCCTAGAATGGACTTTCTATTTCTTATTGCTTCGCTTTATTGGTCCTTTTTATTGCTTCAACTCTAGGAATCCACTAAGTAGAAAATTGACTCTGGTTTTAGTCTGCTATGCGTTTATGTCTGCTGTTGAACAAATTACCTGTTGGAACTGTTTCTTTGTACAGTAGAGTTCTACTATTACGAATTATACGCGTAAATTATACAGCATTGCAATGCGTGACAGTCACTGCTGTTCAGAAAGGTGACAAGTCACTATAGTGGCGTAAGGTTCAGAAAGGTGACAAGTCACTATAATGTCGCAAGCTTCAGAGAGGTGACAAGTCGCTATAGTGTCGCAAGTTTCAGTAAGATGACAAGTCACTATAGTGGCGCAAGGTTCAGAAAGGTGACAAGTCACTATAGTGGCGCAAGGTTTAGAAAGGTGACAAGCTTCTATAGTGACGCGTCGTTCAGAAAGGTGACAAGTCACTATAGAGGCGCATCGTTCAGAAAGATAACGACGAAGAAGGCTACAATAGTGGCGCGCCAATTCAGAAAGATGACATCCTCAAAAGCCACAACAGTGGCGCTCCAATTCAGAAGGATGACATCCTCGAAAGCCACTATATTAGCGCGTTATTCAGAGTTAATGACATCCTTGAAAGCTACTATAGTGGCGCGCCAATTCAGAAAGATGGCATCCTCGAAAGCCACTATAGTCACGCCCCAATTCAGAAGGATGACATCCTTGAAAGCCACTATAATAGCGCGTCATTCAGAAAGACGACATCCTTGAAAGCTAGTATAGTGGCGCGCCAATTCAGAAAGATGGCATCCTCGAAAGCCACTATAGTCGCGCCCCAATTCAGAAGGATGACATCCTTGAAAGCCTCTACAGTGACCTGTCGTTCAGAAAGCTGACATCCTCGAAAGCCACTATAGTGACGCGTCGTTCAGAAAGATGACATCCTCGAAAGCCACTATAGTAGAGCTTTGTTCAAAAAGCTGACATCCACGAAAGCCACTATAGTGGCGCGTCATTCAGAATTTATGACATCCTCAAAAGCCACTATAATAGCGCGTCATTCAGAATTAATAACATCCTCGCAAGCCACTATAATGGCGCATTATTCCCAAGTAAATTGCAAACTAATGAACCTCCAAATTCCACGATAATCCTCTAAAAGCACCATTATATAGTAAAATAAACGTAAGAATGAAACTCCAAACTGGAGAACAAAATCGAAACACGTATTTGATGAAATACAAATCGTATGCTCGATAGTCGATCGAACGGTACAACTTTCAAACGTTTCCACGCGAAGTGAATATTCCTGGATCGAATCAAGCCGGATGGAATAAAGAACGCACTGTCGTGGACGCGGAGTTTTTTAAATCCACGGCCCCGGGAATTTGTTTGCCGCGATAACAAAGGCGTTCTGTTCGCTCGCGCGAGGTAACAGAAAATGATAATGAAGAGGCGAGCGTGGGGGCGATTGTCTTTCAATTAGACACGTCCGCGGCCGCATATTCATATGGCCTGCGCGTGTTGATATTATAGCTGGATGGGCAGACGCGTGACAATGAGTTCAGCGCTGACAACGGTAGTCTTCCCTGGCTGCCACTCAAAGCCTCTCAGGTAATGCGATCCCAGCAGCCTAAATAAACAGGTTAGAATAAATAAGAGCTATTCTAAACGTCAGTCCAGTGTTTGCCTAGCTGTCAGGGAACTGGAGGGCACTCTCAGTCTCGAATGGATATCGAATCGGCCGTTTACAGCCCTCTACCCCTGCGTCGCGCGTTCACCAACGTCCGCTGCCATTTCACTGATATTCTTTGCCTCTTTTTTTATCAATGGGGCCACCCGTCATTCATGAAAATCTTCGAGGAAAGGACAAACACGCCTGGCCCACGCTGCGAGAAGCATGCTTCCGGTCTCGACTCAATCGCAGATAAAACTGTTTAACCATCGCGATTACGCGATAGCCCACTCCGTCCACGACCAGCAGCAAGCACAAATTACCAGTTTGCTCGACAATATCGGAGATATCGTGGAAACGAATGGTGTCACGGAGTTCTCCAATATCGGACAGCTGGCACGTTTCGTGAAGAAGCGTGGAACCGTTTTAGCGGATACTTGGTTGTGGACAAAGGTTTTAATTTGAGGTGCGAGTAAGTTGGTCCTCGAAATTAAGAGAAATCGGTAGTTTGAAGGAAGAAACGAGGATTAAATATAGAAAATCGAAGACTTAAGTGGCAATAATGTTAAAGTAACTCCTTTTTGCGAACAATTTTACTTTTTATAGCGATGCTAATATTTTAAAAATACACCTAGTTCTGTTTTTATATAATTGATACGTTCTCGAAGAATATGTGTGATAAAAATTCGTGTAAAAAATATGTTTCATCTATGGGAAAATAGAAGATTGGTTGCAGTCTTAAGAAATTAGCAAAAATAATACAATAATCCTTACATATTTTACTTCATAAAGATTGCAAACATCAAAAAGGTATTTTTTACTTTGAACACCAAACTCAAAACGCAGACAAAGCAGGCAATATTCTGTATCAAGGTTCTAAAATTCAGAGAATTCTCATAAATGAAAATCACATTACATTCCTCGCCTCCAATATCGCAATTAGAAAAATAAAATCAAAACAAATTTATCTTCTCAGAATTTGGCTCGAACGCGTTGAATGAAAATAAGTCTTGTAAAAAGAGAATTCAATATTTTTTCCTAATTCTTGTCAAATCAGTGATGTACATTAATTTAAAAAAACGCGCGCTTAATTCATCGCTGAGCAAACGAGTTTGCGTGAGATAAGAGCCAGAGTGGTTACAATCGAGCGGATGCGATATCGACAAATGTCGTTAGCGTTTTATCTTCAGAAAATGTCACGAGAAATCGCGAAAGATCGCAAAACGGAGCAGGTGAAGAGATAGATGGAGCATCAGCGAAAGAAGCAAATAAAATTGACAGTTGACGTCTGTCTGTGCTCGTTCCTCTCTCTCCCTCTCTCTCTTTCTCTCCCTCTCGTTTTCTATCTCACCCTCCTGGTCTCTCCGTAGTCTGTCTGTCAGCATGACATCGAGCGACGCCTTCTTTATTATACATTCAATTATTAGGCGCTGCGCATGACAAGCGCTATTGCATATTTATATCTACCGTGCCGAGGCGAGTTCAGCCGGATAAGAGGGTTCCTGACAACCCGTCACGAACATACGTTAACATTCTTAATAACGCACTCCTCCGTACACATACACGCTCACGTCCATAAACGTCCACAGAGGAATGAAATTTACACACCAGTACTGAGCAAAAGTATGTCATGTATATAAAATACGCGTTTACATGTATGTTATATATGTTTAAAATACACGTTTGGATATATGTACAAGACGCACACACACAGATGTTCACAGAGAAATGAAATTTACACACACTTGTATAGAGCAAAAGTGTGTATATATATAAAATACACGTTTGCATATATGTTATATATGTTTAAAATACACGTTTTTATATATCCTATATATGTATAAAACTCGCGTTTACATACTCCTCTGTATGCATACACAAGCACACACACAGATGTTCACAGAGAAATGAAATTTACACACACTCGTATAGAGCAAAAGTGTGTATATATATATATATAAAATACACGTTTGCATATATGTTATATATATTTAAAATACACGTTTAGATATATGTACAAGACGCACACACACAAATGTTCACAGAGAAATGAAATTTACACACACTCGTATAGAGCAAAATTGTGTATATATATATATATATACACAAAATACATAAAATATACATACATTATACATAAAATACGTTTGCATATATGTTATATATGCTTAAAATACACGTTTGGATATATGTACAAGACGCACACACGCAGACGTCCACAGAGAAATGAAATTTACACACTAGTACTAAACAAAAGTATGTCACATATATAAAATACATGTTTACATATATGTTATATATGTTTAAAATACACGTTTGGATATATGTACAAGACGCACACACGCAGACGTCTACAGAGAAATGAAATTTACATACTAATACTAAGCAAAAGCATGTCATATATATAAAATTCACATTTGCATATATGTTATACATGTATAAAATACAGGGTTTCATATATGCTATATATGTATAAAACTCGCGTTTACATACTCCTCTGTATACATACACAAGCACACACACAGATGTTCAAAGAGAAATGAAATTTACACACACTCGTACAGAGCAAAAGTATGCTAATACACATTTGCATACATGCTATATATGTATAAAATACACGTCTTCATATATGTTATATATGCATAAAACTCGCGTTTACATACTCCTCTGTATGCATACACAAGCACACACATAGACGTTCACAGAGAAATCTCGTATAAAGCAAAAATATGTCATATACATATAAAATACACGTTTGGTTATGTTATATATGTATAAAATATACGTTTTCATATGTTATATATGTATAAAATACACGTTTACATATGTTACGTTACTTATATCCATAAACGTCACAGAGAAATGAAATTTAGACACTCATACACAGAAAAGTATGTCGTATATGTAAAATACACGTTTGCATATATGTTATATACGTATAAAATACACGTTTACATACTGCTCTGTTTACATACAAGGCGCACAGACGTCCACAGAGAATCTAAACAAGGCGCACAGAAGTCCACAGAGAACTGAAATTTAGATTACTCATGCAAAGCAAAAGTATGCTATGTAACACAGTATTCTTATAACACGGTAGATAAAATTCCCTGCGAAATAATCTGAATGGCAAAAGATTTGATTCTACGAAAAAAACAAAAACTACCTTTCTCTGAAGAGAAACCACGCAGTTTCCACAAAGAAGAAATTGAAAAGCTTGTAAAACGTTGGAAAACAATTATAGAAAATAAAGAAGAGCACATTATCGATTAATAAATACAGATAACCCTTCTATAACACGATAAATAGTATTATCTGAATGTCCAGAAATTTGATTTCATAAAAGAAGAGAAACCACTTGCAAACATCGAACTTGTAAAACGTTAAAAGACAGTTACACAAAATAATTAGAAATACATTAATAAATACCATTCACTTTTTAATTCGATTTCAAATCAAACAACAAACTTTTGCAATCACCCAATATATGTACATACATAAAATACACGTTTGCATATCGACGCTGTACACGTGTACATCTATATACTCGAAGAAACCACCCTACTGCAGCAGTATAATTTCAATACACGAGGAAGCTATCAACCTTTATAACCTGTTTATTACGATAATACCGTAAATTTGCATCGCGTGTTCTCCGTAATCGGTCGCAGTGGCGGATGTCATATTACGTTAACTACAGTAGTTAAATAGGCATCCCGGGAATAGGCCCGAAACTGGTATAACCAAGGAATTCGCGTTCAAACCCTCCCCTGTCTGTCTGCCACTATTTACGTGTATCGATTCCAGGACGGTTTTAATGAATTTCAACCGCCTCGCGTGATAGCAATTTCGATCGTCAATAAATAACCGGCTTGTAAAACCGCCTCGACGTTGTCCAGCTTGTTATTACCTTCTGCATCTTTGGAACACCCCTGAAGGAAGCGAACTACCGATTCGAATGTTTGATCGAGGAAGAGAGTGAGTTTTTATTCGTAGAGTTGTCGTTTAATTTGCAGATCTCGTCAGATATATTCGATTGCTGCTTTCTTCTGGTTTCACGATTTTTTTGAAACCACGTTGGAGTTGTTAATGAAGGGAAAGGACCTTTAATTCGAAGGTTTAATTGAGAGTGAGTTTTTATTCGTAGAGTTGTCGCTCGATTTGCAGATCTCGTCAGATATATTCGATTGTTGCTTTCTTCTGGTTTCACGATTTTTGTGAAACCACGTTGGGGTTGTTAATGAAGGGAAAGGACTTTTAATTCGAAGGTTTAATTGAGAGTGAGTTTTTATTTGGAGAGTTGTCGTTTAATTTGCAGATCTCGTCAGATATATTCGATTGCTGCTTTCTTCTGGTTTCAAGATTTTTGTGAAACCACGTTGGGGTTGTTAATGAAGGGAAAGGACCTTTAATTCTTGCAAATCTCGTCAGATATATTCGATTGCTGCTTTCTTCTGGTTTCACGATTTTTGTGAAACCACAAAATTTGAGAAACCACAAATGAAACCACAAAGTTAATGAAGGGAAAGGACTTTTAATTCGAAAGTTTAATTGAGAGGGAGTTTTTGTTCGCAGAGTTGTCGCTTGTTTTGGGGATCTTGTGAGTTGTAGTCGATTGATGGTTTGTTCATTTTTGAGTAAGAAGTGTGGACTTATTTGGTTTCTAGCGTGGACTTTGGAGAGTCTTTTTATTCTTTTGTGGTTCAAAGATTTTTTTGAAAGTGTTTCAGCTCAAGTCTAAAATGTTTTCAGTGAATTTATTAAGGCTTTGCATTCGATTGCTTCCTGGGCGTTGGCAACAGAAGCTATTGCTAAAATAGCAATCTTTTGGTAATAGAAACTATTCTCAAGATAGCAATACTATAGCAATAGAAAGTATTGTCAAAATAGCAATATTTTAGCAATAGAAACTATTCTCAAAATAGGAATACTTTAGCAATAGAAACTATTCTCAAAATAGCAATACTTTAGCAATAGAAACTATTCTCAAAATAGCAATACTTTAGCAATAGAAAGTATTCCCAAAATAGTAACATTTTAGCAATATTTCAGCAATAGAAACTATTCTCAAAATAGCAATATTTCAGCAATATTTTAACAATAGTTTCTGTTGCTAAAATAGCAATATTTTAGCAAAAATTTCTATCCCTAAAATAGCAATATCTGAGCAATATTTTAGCAATACTTTCCACACAACAATTTCCACGATTAAAATAGTAATATTTTAACAATACTTTATCAATACTTTCAAATATTGCTATTCTAGCAACATTTTAACAATAGCTTCTATTGCTAACGTCTTCCAACTTTCTGATAGAAAATTTCCATTTCCATTGAGGTAAACGCATTTTTCAAAAAACTGCGTTAGAATAAGTTTAACCTCCTGCATCGCTAATCACTGCTAATGTCCCCTCAGATGGCACATCCGAGTGCAAAGGGTTAAAAGGGAGAAACTCGCGCCAGCTAAATCTATTCGAAGTTCGTCGCGCGAACAAAGCACCCCTGAAAGGGTGGTTGATGCAGTTCGCCAACCGCGTCGACGGTTAAACGTGCACATTCATGCAATCTTAGGGCAAGTATCTATCGTATTTTATTCACGAAAAATCGTTTACACTTGTAACGTGAGTGTAACAAATAATTCTCGAGTAAATAAAAAGCGAGCACGTTCCACAGATGCCATTTGATAAAATAATTAGCTCGCGTGAATTGCAACGTCGAATTTATTCAGGAATCGCTGCGAATTGCTTTTTCATTAACATATAAATAAAGACACTTGTAACTTAATGAAGGCTAAATCAAACAAATAATTCTCAAGTTAATTAATAAGCGAGCACGTTACACAGATACCATTTGATGAAATAATTAGCTCGCAATGTTGAATTTATTCAAGAAAACCGCGAATCGCTTTTTCATTAACATATAAATAAAGACACTTGTAACTTAATGATCGCTAAATCTAACAAACAATTCTCAAGTAAATTAATAAGCCACAGATGCCATTTGATGAAATAATTAGCTCGCAATGTCGAAATCGAATTTATTCAAGAAAATCGCTTTTTCATCAACACATAAATAAAGACACTTGTAACTTAATGAAGGCTAAATCAAACAAATAATTCTCAAGTTAATTAATAAGCGAGCACGTTACACAGATACCATTTGATGAAATAATTAGCTCGCAATGTTGAATTTATTCAAGAAAACCGCGAATCGCTTTTTCATTAACATATAAATAAAGACACTTGTAACTTAATGAAGGCTAAATCTAACAAACAATTCTCAAGTAAATTAATAACCCACAGATGCCATTTGATGAAATAATTAACTCGCAATGTTGAATTTATTCAAGAAAACCGCGAATCGCTTTTTTATTAACATATAAATAAAGACACTTGTAACTTAATGATCACTAAATCTAGCAAATAATTCTCAAGTAAATTAATAAGCCACAGATACCATTTGATGAAATAATTAGCTCGCAATGTCGAATTTATTCAAGAAAATCGCTTTTTCATCAACATATAAATAAAGACATTTGTAACTTAATGAAGGCTAAATCGAACAAATAATTCTCAAGTAAATTAATAAACGAGCACGTTACACAGATACCATTTGATGAAATAATTAGCTCGCAATGTCGAATTTATTCAAGAAAATCGTTTTTCATCAACATATAAATAAAGACACTTGTAACTTAATGAAGGCTAAATCAAACAAATAATTCTCAAGTAAATTAATAACCCACAGATGCCATTTGATGAAATAATTAGTTTGCAATATCGAATTTATTCAAGAAAATCGCTTTTTCAACAACACATAAACAAAGACACTTGTAACTCAATGAACGCTAAATCTAACAAACAATTCTCGACTAAATTAATAATCGAGCACATTCCACAGACACCAATGAATAAAACAATTATCTCCCCTAAGTCGTAACGTCAAATTTACCCAAGAAACCCACGAATCCCTTCTTCCAACGTATAAACAAAGTCCTCACGCTTCTTCACGAACTCGAATACTCTTTCCAACCACTTTTTCACCGCTCTGAATTAATCTCAGATTTTCTCGCGATACGGTCAGCCGAAACGACGGTCCTCGCGTTTCATTTTTGCATAACTGCCATTATACGGTGATCCGATCGTTGGAAATGTCGACGTTAATGTCCGTTTCGTTAAGCGGTTGGATCAGGGCCACGAATAAATATGAATAGCTTAGCGTGGCAGGGACCAAAGGTTCCACGCATGAATACTCTTGACCCAGTGAACGGGTGAGGAGTGTAGCGAATTCGCGGCCTTCCTTTTTCACGGTTCGCAAGCCTGACGAGTTGCGTAAGTCGGATTCGATCATGTAAGGTCGCTTTACACGCCCGCCAATGTGTTCCTCGTCGAGGGTAAGCTTCTTTGCGATGTAATACGGTTTTAACAGAGGGCGAACAGATCGACGTCGATGTCGCGGTTACGCGTTTCCTCCGCGTCGCCATTTAGGCGTGGCAAATTGTCCAGCCGCGTGTTAACGCCGCGATTAACGCGAATTAGTTTTTCTCGATCGCTATCAACTTGTCCGCGAATTGTTGTTCAGCGAGATTCTAATTGACATTCCAGCGTCGACGAGAAAACATCGACTATGTTTAACGCTTTCTAAACATTCAGATCGGACGAGGGGAACCAGGTTTGAGGAACTCGCGTTTGTTGATGGCGAGTGTAAGGATAAAACGGTGTCGTTTGTCAATTTGCTATGAGGAATATTGAATTGCGCGAGTTGAAGATTGAGAAATGTTTTGCTTTCTTTTGTTGCTCGTGATTGCTTTGTGTTTGTATTTTTTTATTAACTTCATTCTCTGAGTGTCGATCGATTTTTGTAACAAGAGAAATTGGGAAATTTGCAAGCTTTCCTCGTTTCTGTAGATTGCAGGACAATTTCAATGAAAGTGGCAACTGAAAAGTCTACGAAAATGAACCTTGGTTCGCCAAGAATGCGTTTGACCCCTTTGTTCGCCAAAGAATTCAAGATGACTCCTTTTGGTATTTAATTAGAAGTTAAAGTAGAAAAATCGAACCTCAGTGAAATTACATTAATTATAATATTTAGTTTTTATTATTTTTGATATTTTAACGCTACTAGTATTTCAGTAGCTACTATAAAATTTACACAAATGCATCTTTTGCAACTGCCACAGGTAACTCGAGCTATATTTTCATCGCAAAGGTGTATTTGGCATTTTTCTCTTGTTTCAAAACTCTTCTGAACTCATTTGGTAAAAGTAATTACACTATACTATACTCAGTTCTCCAAGAACGCGCACGAATAAGAAACAATCCCTCAAAACGCAGGGGACGCTTAACCCTTTGCAATCCGAATCATTTTTCAATTTAGCAGTTCATTCGCCATTTCTTCGCCATCTTCTGAACCCATTTGGTAAAAGTAATTATACTATACTATACTCAGTTCTCCAAGAACGCGCACGAATAAGAAACAATCCCTCAAAACGCAGGGGACGCTTAACCCTTTGCAATCCGAATCATTTTTCAATTTAGCAGTTCAACTCCCTTCCATTTCAAGTGTTCCATTCGAAATTAACTTAAAAATGTTATCAGTTACAGAACAATTCCTCCACTGCTACTAGCAAACTCCAAAACTGTCTCCTAAAGTTAAAATCTATATTTGCGTCTTCTTCTTATTTAACGATGTCGACTCACACTCGACGAAGTATCGCAAAGGGTTGAAACCCCTCGCAGTATTCGAAACGCGCTGTCGCGAGAGTGTTAAACACAGCCCCTGTCCGTATATCATCGGTACAATATGGCGGCGGTGCCGCGAAATATCGCTCGCGGACCCGCGAAGGGGACGCAACGCTCGCGAGCGCGCGCGCGCGCGGAAAACGCGTCCCAGCGCGCGTTCTGGTCGTCGTGCGGGGAAAAAGTGACCGGGGGACAGTTCGAAAATTTACCGTCGACGGATAGAGAAGCGGCCCCGTGGCGGGCTGTCAGCTGTTTTTCGAATTCTGTCAATTCCTGTCAGTTGCACCGAGCAGTTTAGCATAAAAATGCCGGACGGCGGACGGCTTTCGAAGGCTCTCCCAGCCGACACGGCACAAACGTATCGTATATCAAAGCAGGCGACCGTGGGCCAGGGAAAATAAGAAAGTTTTTGTTCTTTTTACGGGAGGCCACGGCCGCCGTGGGCGGTTGTCTGATATACGATCGGGGCTCGCCCGTTTCGTTGACGAAAAAGCTACTACCCTTGGCTACGATTTTTCTGCGCGAGGAACACGAGTAACATAAACAGCCGCTGTTCAGTGCGAGCGAATAGATTGTTCGAGCGGTTCTTCAGCTACGCTTGAACATCGTGGATGGTGCAATAGTGCGCACGGTTAACCCCCTGCGCTCTAATGGCGACTCTCAGTCGACCAATTTTAAGTTTCGAGGTACTGCAAAAATGAATTGGCAATAGGTAGGTGAAATTAGCTCGAGTTTTTTAATTTAGCAGTTCAACTCTCTTCTATTTCAAGTGTTCCATTCGAAATTAACTTAAAAATGTTATCAGTTACAGAAGAATTCTTCCACTGCTACTAGCAAACTCCAAAACTGTCTCCTAATCTATATTTGCGTCTTCTTATTTAGCGATGTCGAGTCGCACTCGACGAAGTATCGCAAAGGGTTGATTTGGAAAGATGAAGATTGGAGATGAAATTGATTTTCAACCATTGCGAAACGAAATTAATTGTATTCGCGAAGAGATTAGCGACAGAGAAGAGGCAAAGGGTTAAAATCGCGAGCAGTTCGCCAGATATTGTCGCGGAATTAACCCTTCTCGACTCTCAGTCGCCATTGCGTTTCATACGACGACTCGAGTCTATCATCGACTGATTTTAAATTCTGAAGCCCTGCAAACACGATTTTGAAAGGTCGAATTGATTTCCAACTGTTGAAAAACGAGATTAGTTGCATCGACGAAGAAGTTAGCGATTAAAAATGATGATGTGCGATCGAAAAAGTCGTCGAGTGTAAAGGGTTAATTTTATTTCTATCCTGGATGGTTTTAATCTATGAGATGGACTTGATATCAATTTTTTAGCGACAAGTCCTGGGTAATTTGAAAAATTGATTTGTCAAATTAATGTCCGATATATGTGATAGAGAGTTCTGATTAATTGAACACTCTTTTTTACTTATAAAAGCCATTTTTATACTTTGAATTACTTAGGAACCTTTGCACTCAAATAACCCCTCTGAGGAGACATCAGTATTGATTAGTAATTGCGGAGAATAAACTAATTCAATTGCAACTTTTTGAGAAATGCATGTTTCTCTGATGTGAAATGGGAATTTTCTATTGCTGGAAGACGTCAACAGTAGAAGCTATTGCTAAAATATTGCTAAGATATTGCTATTTTAGCACTAGAAAATACTGAGAAACTATTGCTAAAATATTGCTAAAATGTTGTTGTTTTAACAGTATAAATTGTTGCTAAGATATTGCTATTTTAGCGCTAGAAACTACTGATAAACTATTGCTAAAATATTGATAAAGTGTTGTTATTTTAACAGTATAAATTATTGCTAAGATATTACTATTTTAGCACTATAAACTACTGACAAACTATTGCTAAAATATTACTAAAATATTGCTAACATATTGCTACTTAAGAATTAGAAACTATTGCTAAAATATTGCTCTCTCAAGAATAGACACTATTGCTGAAATATTGCTAAAATATTACAGTATTAACCATAGTAACTGAGGCTAAAATATTGCCAATTTAGCAATAGAAACTATAGCTAAAATATTGCTAAAATATTGCTATTTCAGCCATAGAAACTATTGCTAAAACATTGCTAAAATATTGCTAAAATATTGCTATCTCAACCATAGAAACTATTGCCAAAACGTTGCTAAAATATTGCTATTTCAGCTATAGAAGCTATTGCTAAACTATTATCATTTCAGCAATAGAAACTATAGCTAAAAAATTGCTAAAATATTGCTATTTCAGCCATAGAAACTATTGCTAAAACATTGCTAAAATATTGCTAAAATATTGCTATCTCAACCATAGAAACTATTGCCAAAACGTTGCTAAAATATTGCTATTTCAGCTATAGAAGCTATTGCTAAACTATTACCATTTCAGCGATAGAAACTATAGCTAAAATATTGCTAAAATATTGCTACTTCAGCCATAGAAGCTATTGCTAAACTATTACCATTTCAGCGATAGAGACTATTGCCGAAGTATTGCTATTTTATTGGTCTCTAATGCCAGCTCCCATAGAGGAGCCCAGCGCGAAGGGTTAAACCGGGGGGGGGGGGGGGGGTTTTCACTTTTCCATGCCGCGCGCACCAGTCGCTACCGTGGCTGTCGTCGCTAAATAGTAAACTATGGTCGGCGCTCGTTGTATGCCACCGTGGAGACAGGACAGTAGGGGTTGAAGAGGGTGTGGGGAGGCCGCACGAATATCAATGTAAAGCGAGACGGGTCCTGCTGAACTAGGAGCAATCTCGACAGTGCATCGGCCAGCGGATGACATCGACCTGGATCAACATCGTTTTCCTGTGAAGTGCCACCAGCCCTGTCCTGTCCTATCCGCCCTGCCTCTACCTTCTCTCTACCCTGTCACTCTCGTCGCCTCGCCTCTCGCTCCCGCCCACTGGTCCCTTCGTCCATCTTTCTCCTTCCACGTCGTTCCTTCCCGCGTGTTCGCCGACCCCCTCCCCCCTTCCCCATCCCCTCGCCCCTCGTCTCTTCCTAGTCCATAACCCAGGGCGTGTGTGTACATGCTTCCACGGACAGAGAGAGAATTATTATCCGGCCACTCTACTCCGCTACCTACCGTGTTTCTTGATTACTATCGGCGCAGCTGCGCCCACAATTTGTGTTTCCCGTCAACTGTGCGTAAGAGAGCCGTCCGTCAACGTCGCGGCCATAACGACGCCAGCACCCTCCGCTAAGACGCCGCTGATAGTTTGATATAGACGTATTATTCATCGTAACCTTTGTCCCGCGCGGATTCCACCGCGCGCGCGAATCCGTTCGCCGAAATGGCGGCGCGCCCCGCGCGTGTCCCGCGCCGTTTCCTTTTTTCTTTCGTCCCCTTTTTCTTTCTCACGATGCAAGAGTATATAGGGGAAAGTTTTTATTGGTAAAATAGTTATGTCTTAGCGATATTTTAGTAATAGTTTGTCGGTAGTTTCTAGTGCTAAAGTAGCGATATTTTAGTAATACTTTAACGATAGTTTCTGTTGCTAAAGTAGCTATATCTTAGCGATATTTTGGCAATAGTTTGTCAGTAGTTTCTAGTGCTAAAGTAGCGATATTTTAGTAATATTTTAACGATAGTTTCTGTTGCTAAAGTAGCTATATTTTAGCAATACTTTAGCAACCATTTCTACTGTTAAAATAGTAATATTTTAGCAATATTTTCTATTACTAAAAATATTGCTCAAAGACTGATACGTTAGTAATAGAAACTATTGCTAAAATATTGCTATTTTAGTCATAGAAACCATTACTAAAATATGGCTCAAAGTTTGCTATTTTAGCAGTAGTTTCTAATACTGAAATATTGCTCAAAGATTGCTATTTTAACAATAGTTTCAACTGCTAAAATGCTCCTCAAAAATTGCTATTTTAGCAATACTTTCTATTACTAAAATATTGCTCAAAGACTGCTATTTTAGCAATATTTTCTACTGCTAAAATGCTCCTCAAAGGTTGCTATTTTAGCAATAGTTTCTACTGCTAAAATGCTCCTCAAAGGTTGCTATTTTAGCAATACTTTCTATTACTGAAATATTGCTCAAAGACTGCTATTTCAGCAATAGTTTCAACCGCTAAAATGCTGCTCAAAGATTGCTATTTTAGCAATACTTTCTATTACTAAAATATCACTCAAAGATTGCTATTTTAGCAACAGTTTCTGCTACTAACTATTGCCTACTGTTACTAAACCTAACCTAACCCTGCCTTAGACGCTGAGATGATAGAGATAGCTCGAAATTTCTATTATATAGAAATTATGTAGAAAACAAGTGCTCGCAGGAAACTGACGAGTGCGCTGTCCCTATAATGGCGGAGGACCGCCACAATCCTAATAAGTTTGCCAATCACTGCTCTATCGCATCCACTTACACGATACTTCCATTGCTAGCGTCGACTATTCTTACGCGTCTACGTGCAACTGTTCCTACGTGTTTTTGGAAGTGTCGTTGCGATAAATTTATAGAACCCCGTGTCTGAGTTACCGTCGCTGTAACTGGCGTCCGTAAACGCAATCGATGCCCGTAAATTTGGCGCTGGGGAGCACTTAAAACCGCTTTGAAGTCAAATAACTTTATCCCGAATAAAAAGGTTGAATAACTGAATATTCGTTACGCGCGGAAGCAAGCAATCAAATATCCTAGTTGATGAACGTTAATACGAAACTGCTCGAAATAATTGCATCCTGCAACAACGTTCAACGTTCTATGCATATTTATGGGGCCGCGCACTCGCGTGTCTTAAATATTCAAAGAGAGAAAATCTGTTGCAAATGTAAACACTGTTAACTCTTGGGAACAGCATTCTTTTCATCGCCGCCACTTCCGTTCGCGTTTAATCGCTATTTCATTGGGAACAATTAAGTACTGGCTGGCTCTCGGTACTCGCGCGTTGCCAATTATTTATTTTATGGCATCAGCGTTACAGATCTGGGACAGAAAGGATCGCCTCCTCTTTTCGTTAATTAAGTAGCCAGTCGTCTGGCTGTTTCGTATGAAATCTCGCGAGGAGATAGTTCGAGAGGGGCCATTCTCTCGTTAAATGCACGTCTGTACACGCGACGGAATAATTGCGGAATGTACTCGAGCGACTTGGTTTGATTAAAGAATCATCACGGCTCCATCGACCGTGTCGGAATAATTAGCGAGATTAGCAGAATGCACTTGACTGGCACCGTTCGCAAACGTTACCTTCGTTCGACTAATTCAATCCGACCAGAGGTTCAGCTGTTCTCCGGTAAAGCGTCAAGCCAGATCCGTTAATCTGCCCAGGCATGCCTAATTCCATCTGACGCGCTCTTTCGGTTGCCCTTGCTGGCGTTCTGCTCCATCGTTCGCCTCCATTGTTCCCTATTATCGAGGAAAAATAGGATATTCGGACGAAACGCGTTCGTAAAAACGGACATTGTCATCGACACTCGCAATAGTTTTACAAAAATCATTTATTTCTGCTTTCCATCATTTTCGTTTTCAATGCTTCGTAAGTCCATCTGACGCGCTCTTTTGGTTCCTCTTGATGGCGTTTTACTCCATTGTTCCTTATTGTCGAGACTAAATAGAATATTCAGATGAAACACGTTCGTAAAAAGGGACATTGTCGTCGATGCAATAGTTTTACAAAAATCATTTATTTTTGCTTTCGATCATTTTTGTTTTCAATGCTTCGTAAGTCCATCTGACGCGCTCTTTTGGCGTTTTACTCCATTGTTCCTTATTGTCGAGGCTAAATAAAATATTCAGATGAAACGCGTTCGTAAAAAGGGACATTATCGTTGATGCAATAGTTTTACAAAAATTATTTATTTCTGCTTTCCATCATTTTCGTTTTCAATGCTTCGTAAGTCCATCTGACGCGCTCTTTTGGTTCCTCTTGATGGCGTTTTACTCCATTGTTCCTTATTGTCGAGACTAAATAGAATATTCAGATGAAACACGTTCGTAAAAAGGGACATTGTCGTCGATGCAATAGTTTTACAAAAATCATTTATTTTTGCTTTCGATCATTTTTGTTTTCAATGCTTCGTAAGTCCATCTGACGCGCTCTTTTGGCGTTTTACTCCATTGTTCCTTATTGTCGAGGCTAAATAAAATATTCAGATGAAACGCGTTCGTAAAAAGGGACATTATCGTTGATGCAATAGTTTTACAAAAATTATTTATTTCTGCTTTCCATCATTTTTGTTTTCAATGCTTCGTAAGTCCATCTGACGCGCTCTTTTGGTTGCTCTTGATGGCGTTTTATTCCATTGTTCCTTATTGTCGAGACTAAATAGAATATTCAGATGAAACACGTTCGTAAAAAGGGACATTGTCGTCGATGCAATAGTTTTACAAAAATCATTTATTTCTGCTTTCGATCGTTTTTGTTTTCAATGCTTCGTAAGTCCATCTGACGCGCTCTTTTGGTTGCTCTTGATGGCGTTTTATTCCATTGTTCCTTATTGTCGAGGCTAAATAGAATATTCCGACGAAACGCGTTCGTAAAAAGGGACATTGTCGTTGATACTCGCAACAATTCTACAAAAATCGATAATTTTTAATTTCATTGCTTCATAATTCCATCTGCTGCGCTCTTTTGGTTGCTCTTGCTCGCGTTTTACTCCATTGTTCACTATTATCGAGGAAAAATAGGATATTCAGATGAAACGCGTTCGTAAAAAAGAACTTTGTCATCGATACTCGCAGCAATTCTACAAAAATCGATAATTTTTAATTTTGTTGCTTCATAATTTCATCTGACGCGCTCTTTTGGTTGCTCTTGCAGGAGTTCGCCTTCATTGTTCCTTATTATCGAGGAAAAATAGGATATTCGGTCCAAACACGTTCGTAAAAAAGAACTTTGTCATCGACACTCACAGCAATTCTACAAAAATCGATAATTTTTGTTTTCATTGCTTCATAATTCCATCTGATGCGCTCTTTTGATTGCTTTTACTGGCGTTGTACTCCATTGTCCCCTATTATTGAAGAAAAATAGGATATTGAAACGAAACGCGTCCATAAAAAGGATCTTGTCGATACTCGCAACAATTCTACAAAAATCGATAATTTTTGTTTTCATTTCTTCATAATTCCATCTGATGGTTGCCCTTATTGGCAATCTACTCCATTGTTCACTATTATCGAAGAAAAATAGGTTATTCAAAAGAAACGCGTTCATAAAAAAGAACTTTATCGTCGATACTCTCAACAGTTCCACAAAAATAATTCATTTCTGTACATTCGAAAGCGACATAGTCAAAAAATGTTTCTGCTTCAGATAACTTTTATTCTCATCGCTGCGCCATTTACCTTACAATTTATAAGCAGTATATCAGCAGCCTAGTTTTGCGAGAATCGTTTCGCCAAGCACCGTTCAGAATCGTCGAGATGTAGAAGAATAATTTGACGTCTTATCACACAAAATACAATTCGCACAACGGTCTCCACCTCGCATATTTCATGTATTATTCAGCGAGCCGAATTACAGCCGAAAACTACCGCACTGGTTCATCTCGCGTCCATGAATATCATTTTCGTTGAAAAGGAGCAGCCAACTCTCAGGTACGAATGAACGACGCGACATAATCAAAAAATGTGCTTATCGTGAGCGTCGTGGACAGTGAAGAATCTGTTTATGGGTGCACGTAATCAGAGTACAATATTGTGAGTCAACTCTTTGAGGCACAATGGCGTTAAAAGTGTCTCGCCATTTTGATACACAAATATGCATTGCAGAATGTTTTTTATATCACTTTGGAATATCACAAATGCTACTTGTACAAAGGTTGAATTTCATTTTACATTATTTATAATTCAACTTCTTTCAATTGAAAAGAAAAGAAAATTTCTCAAGTCAACTTCTCTCAGTCAACTCTTTGAGGCATAATGGTGTTAAAAGTGTCTCGGCATTTTGATACACAAATATGCATTGCAGAATATTTTTTATATCACTTTGGAATATCACAAATGCTACTTGCACAAAGGTTGAATTTCATTTTACATTATTTATAATTCAACTTCTTTCAATTGAAAAGAAAATAAAATTTCTCAAGTCAACTTCTCTCAGTCAACTCTTTGAGGCATAATGGTGTTAAAAGTGTCTCGCCATTTTGATACACAAATATGCATTGCAGAATATTTTTTATATCACTTTGGAATATCA
This sequence comes from Xylocopa violacea, assembly GCA_963969225.1. Lineage (NCBI taxonomy): Eukaryota > Metazoa > Arthropoda > Insecta > Hymenoptera > Apidae > Xylocopa > Xylocopa violacea. Next base: position 19,069,105 of record CAXAJV010000015.1, read on the forward strand.
CAAATGCTACTTGTACAAAGGTTGAATTTCATTTTACATTATTTATAAGTCAACTTCTTTCAATTGAAAAGAAAAGAAAATTTCTGAAGTCAACTTCTCTCAGTCAACTCTTTAAGGCATAATGGTGTTAAAAGTGTCTCACCATTTTGATACACAAATATGCATTGCAGAATATTTTTTATATCACTTTGGAATATCACAAATGCTACTTGCACAAAGGTTGAATTTCATTTTACATTATTTATAAGTCAACTTCTTTCAATTGAAAAGAAAAGAAATTTCTCTGCACCAGGGTCTTCTTATTCCCCAAAACTCCGCGCCTCAAAGAGTCCACGCTGGAATTCCTCAAACGACGAAACTGTGTACTTACCCACCCTGAAACGCAAAGAGTTCAGCTGGTTAAGCTAATTTCCAGCTGCCTTTTGTACGCTCAGCTTCTTCGCGAATCTGTCAAACGTATCGTTCAAGTTGCAAGAGCTTCGCGCCGCCATCGATTATGCAAGAGTCGTCGCAGCAGGACAGCTTAACCCTTTGCAATCCGAATCATTTCAATTTAGCAGTTCATTCGCCATTTCTTCGCCATCTTCTGAACCCATTTGATAAAAGTGATTACACTATACTATACTCGGTTCTCTAAGAACGTGCACGAATAAGAAACAATCCCTCAAAACGCAGGGGACGCTATATTATATATCAGCAGCCTAGTTTTGCGAGAATCGTTTCGCCAAGCACCATTCAAAATCGTCGAGATGTAGAAGAATAATTCGACGTCTTATCACACAAAAAAAAAATCCCCGCAACGGGCTCCTGTCAAACGTATCGTTCAAGTTGCAAGAGGTTCGCGCCGCCATCGATTATGCAAGAGTCGTCGCGGCACTCTTTTCATAGGGGGTGCTCGAGTTTCGACATATGGGTCGCAGAAAGGGTGGAGGCGGGACGTTGGAGGAGGAAAGGCGACGGGGACAGTAGCGCGTAGAGATTAGAATGTAAATTGACTTCGAGTCCCGTCACAATGCGACCTAATCTCGTTATGTTTATGAAATATGATGCTGATGGAGTGGTTGTCAGTCACTTTCGGTGATAGGAGGCGGCGCCCATTGGTTAGGGAGCGGCAGCTGAATACGGGCCAGGGGAGATATATCGTTATTTATGCCGTAAATGTGCCCGGAACTCGCCTTCGAGCCTCGCACAAAGGCTTCGTTCCGTGAATCATGACAAACTATTCCGATCCGGAATATTAATAAACCGTCGTGACGCGGAGGTCTGTCTGAAAGTGACTCGTCTGAAATCGAGGGACGCTTCATTTCGTCGGCTAGACGCTGTACATAAAGACAAGCCCTTCGTGCAATCGTGAGTACATTTAGAAACAGAACCGCGTTGGACTATCTGAAGTTCTTATTGTAAAACAAAAAATGCAAGCGAACTTGGAACGTGAACTTCTCTGTACCGTTTTTTTAATAATTATGATGTTTATATTGTCGTGAAAATTTGAAATATTTGCGCTTGGATGAACCCTCTGAGGGGACGTCAGCATTGATTAGCGATTACGGAGATTAAAATTATTCCAGAGCAGTTTTTTGAGAAATGTATGGTTTTCTGGAGTTTTCTATTGGAATGGAAATTTTGGATTGTTGAAAGACGTTAGCAATAGATGCTATGGCTAAAATATTGTTCAAAGATTGCTAAAACATTGCTCAAAGATTGCTAAAATATTGCTCAAAGATTGCTATCTTAGTAGTGGTTTCTATTGCTCAAAGATTGCTATCTTAGCAGTGGTTTCTATTGCTCAAAGATTGCTATCTTAGTAGTGGTTTCTATTGCTCAAAGATTGCTATCTTAACAGTGGTTTCTATTGCTCAAAGATTGCTATCTTAGCAGTGGTTTCTATTGCTCAAAGATTGCTATCTTAGGAGTGGTTTCTATTGCTCAAAGATTGCTATCTTAGCTGTGGTTTCTGTTGCTTAAAGATTGCTATCTTAGCAGTGGTCTCTGTTGCTCAAAGATTGCTATCTTAGGAGTGGTTTCTATTGCTCAAAGATTGCTATTTTAACAGATGCTTCTATTGCTAAAATATTGCTCAAAGATAGCTATCTTAGCAGTGGTTTCTATTGCTCAAAGATTGCTATGTTAGCAGTAGTTTCTATTGCTAAAACATTGCTATCTTAACAGTGGTCTTTATTGCTCAAAGATTGCTATCTTAGCAGTGGTTTTTATTACTCAAAGATTGCTATCTTAGCAGTGGTTTCTGTTGCTAAAACATTGCTCAAAGATTGCTATCTTAGCAATAGCTTCTGTTGCTAACGTCTAAGAAGCAGAAGAGTGCAAAAGCTTAAATTTTTCCCACCTCAGTTTTTTTAAAAGTCCACGTTTCCCTCAAGTCTTGAAATAAAAATTTTCTATTGTTGGGAAACGTTAACAATAGATGCTATAGCTAAAATATCTCTCAAAGATTACTATCTTATCAATAGTTTCTACTGCTAACGTCCAGGAAGGCGTCGAGTGCAAAGGATTAAATTATATTTACCAGAAGCAAACCTATTTAATATTAAAGGGGAAGGTATTCAAAAATCGGTCCAGGACCGAACGTGTCGTAAATAAAAATTGTCTTTTTCTTGTCTGCTTGCAGACTTTACCAGACGCATCGAGGGTGACCGCCCCCACGAACGAACGACCCTTCGAACCTTAGAATAAAAGCTGGTGTTAATTCTTGAACAGTCGTAACCTGTTCAGAAGCCCGTGCTTGGCACTTACGCGAAGGCACTCGCAGCTACGTAGAAAACGTTAAACGGTCGGTAAAGGCGAGCGATTTTAAGACGCCAGCCGAGGAGCTCGCGGCTAAAGGGTGTAATTTCGCGTTAATCGCATGGAGCAGGCTGTTGTTCGGCGGGAACTCGAGGTAATTTACCATTGCGTAACAAAAACGCAGCCCAAAACAGCCGCTGGAACCGGCTAGGGCAGGTGCGAGGGAGCCGCGCGAAAGACGCCCTCGATGGAAGGGTTGAATAATAGCGACACACGCGGGAACCCCGACCAACCAGGCCAACTATTTCTGGCCAATGAATGGGAGTTACTACACCGCGACAACTTGACGCGTTTGTAGCGAGGCGAGCGCGATCATTAACGAATAGCGTTACTACCCGCAAGGTACAACCATACGCGCCGCCGCTACAAGCGCCCACCCCCTACCTCAAAGGGGTAGTTAGTTGATCGTGGACAGGCGGCCACGAGTTGCTGTCGCGTTGTCCACCGCGTCCGTTTCTCTAGCAAGCTTCGTTGAATTATTTCGCGAAGTTGCTTCTTCGGTTCTGCCATTAACTTCTTTGCTCTGAAAGAGGGTAGTTTGGGTCGTTTTGCTTTTTAACGCCAGGGTGGTTTGTTTTTAAGCTGGCTGCACTGCAGAGTTCTACGCAAATGTAGGTGTAAACAGTGCTGTACTGCTATGTGTGACGGACAATGTTTAGAAAGATGATGTCTGCGAGAGGGACTATAGTGACGCGTTGTTTAGAAAGATGACAAGTTGCTATAGTGCCGCGTTGTTTAGGAAGATGGCAAGCTTCTAGGGTTGCGCGTCTTTCAGAGAGATGACAAGCTGCTACAAACCACTATAAACCACTATAGTGACGCATCAGAAAGATGACAAGCTTCTATAGTTGTGCGTCTTTCAGAGAGATGACAAGCTACTACAAACCACTATAATGACGCATCAGAAAGATGACAAGCTTCTATATTGGCGCGTTGTTCAGAAAGATGGCAAGCTTCTAGGGTTGCGCGTCTTTCAGAGAGATGACAAGCTCCTACAAACCACTACAAACCATTATAGTGACGCATCAGAAAGATGACAAGTTTCTACAGTAACGCGTCGTTCAGAAACATGACAACCCTCTATAGTAAAGTGCCATTGAGAAAGATAGCAAGCTACTAAAGTGACGCATCGTTCAGAAATATGACAAGCCTCTATAGTAAAGCGCCATTGAGAAAGATAGCAAGCTACTAAAGTGACGCGTCGTTCAGAAAGTTGACAAGCCACTATAGTGACGCGTCGTTCAGAAATATGACAAGCCACTATAGTGACGCGTCGTTCAGAAAGTTGACAAGCCACTATAGTGACGCGTCGTTCAGAAAGTTGATTAACCGCGAAAGCCACTATAGTGGCGCGTTATTCAGAAAATTGACATCTTTGAGAGCCACTATAGTGACGCGTCGTTCAGAAAGTTGATTAACCGCGAAAGCCACTATAGTGGCGCGTCATTCAGAAAGGTGACATCCTCGAAAGTCACTATAGTGGCGCGTTATTCAAAAAATTGACATCTTTGAAAGCCACTACAGTAGTGCTTTGCTCAAAATTATTGACATCCATGAAAGCCACTGTAGTCATCCAGAAAATTGACATCTGTGAAAGCCACTATAGTGTCGCGTCGCACCTAAGACTTTAAAAGCCACAGTCCAACGAAGAGTAGCATTCTGATGAATCCATGCTACCAGTCGAAAGAAGGTAGAATTCACTTCTTATCCTTAACGACTGTGTTTACATCTGAATAGTTCTGCTGCTTCTCCCAATATTTGATTTAAATACAATAAATTAAGATCTTCCTAGCCTGCCTGCGGTTTTACATTGGCGCGAATTGATCGACCACTTACGTAAGGTAGGCAGAGGAACGCAAAGTTTGTACGTTACGATAAAACTACCGTATATCGAGGGGAATAAAAGGCCTTGGCGAACGCACCGCGATAGCGGAAAATACGTTGATGGGTCGTTCGGACGGCTCGTAAAGAGGGAACTGCAGAAAAATCTGAGCGTCGCTCGATGAAATTCATAAAGTGCCTTGGCAAGACAATCCTGGAAATGAGGTTGAAGAAGGCGACGCGTGTTGTTTCGATAATACACACGTTCCCATCGCGACTCCCGACATTCGTCAGGATGCACAGCTAACGTGAAACGCACACACTGCGACGTTTCTTCTCGCCACGAACTATGACGATCGCCTAACCTGACGGAAGTTCAACGTGAACCACTGATAGCCCGCCGCGCGCCACTCAGCTTAGCTGGGCGGTTGTTAAAAACCCTTGATAGCCGCGTAATTGCGCTAATTGACAGGATAAAACGAGCTTGTTCGAGTAATAATATTACGTATCGCGGTGTACGTGACCGGGGGAGGCGATAAATCCTATGTTCCTCTTCGCGAGGAACATATTTAAAGAAAAATGGGGGCCAAGCTATTCCAGTAACCGGGCAGAAGTCCCGCTTCGGACAGAATATAATTTCTCTTTATTGGATATGGTATATCGTTTCCGTAGTGGATAAAAGCGCGGAGATAAAGCCAAAATTCTTTTGATATCGAGATACACCGCGGAGGGGATGGGGCGCGGGACAAAGGGGTTGCGTCCTTCGCTGAACGCCTCCTCACCCTTGTCTCGAACTAACCGAGCAAGCTGTATTAGCCGGCGGCATCTTGATATCATCCGAGGGAACTTGCCAACTCCTTTATACAGACATTTATTTCCTGGCATATCTGTTACGGCCAAGTGGCAGTCTCGCAGATTGTACTACTTTGCTTCGCACACCCCCAACCCACCAGCGGTTGCTCCTCGTCCCAGCCGTTCCATTTCTCCTTCCTAAGGAACTTGAACGACCGACGGAAAACATAATCGTGAGTCATTCGTTACTGCTATACCGGCGGTCTAGTAATTACTTTGCAGATAAAACTTGTACGCGAGTTATCACTCGTTCGCCCAGCGACTCGCACTTTCCGCAAGTAGCCGCGGAGGAGGGCGCATCCTTCGAACAGTTTATCGAGCGAACCGTTAATCGACGTACCCGCGTGCTGTTTTTTTTTTTTTTTTTTTAACATTGGTAAGGAACGGACAGAGAGCGGTTTCTTCGACGCTGGAAAGATCGTAGCGTCGTTGGAACAAGATTTTGGAAATCGTTACGAAGAGTTGGGAATTAATTTCTACCCTTAACGAGTGTCTACGCGATGGATTTGCAAAGTTATTTCGTTTTTTAGAGTTATGAACTGTCGTTGCAAAAGTGCTGCTGGTTTTAGTTAATTCTTTGCGCTTGGATGTTTCTTCTGAGGGGACGTCGCAGGTGTAGGGTGTCACTTGGATGTTTTCTGTAAGGGGATATCCAGGATTGATTAGTAATACGGAAGTTAAGGTTATTCTACTGCAGGTTTTTGAGAAAAGGATGTTTTTCTTAAGTTTTCTATTGAAATGGGAATTTTCTGTTGCTGGAAGATGTCAACAATGAAAACTATTACTAAAATATTGCTAAAATATTGCTATTTTAGGAATAGTTTCTATTGCTACAATATTGGGAATAGTCACCATTGCTAAAATATTACTATCAGTAATATAACTGCCTTAGAAATATAAACTATCGCTCAAATAGCAATGTTCCCTCAAGTTTTCTATTGAAATAGGAATTTTCTATTGCCGAGAGATGTCAACAGTAGAAACTAGTATTAAAATATTGCTAAGATATTGCTATTAGCAATATAACTACCTTAGCAATAGAAACTATCGCTCAAATAGCAATATTCCCAAAAGTTTTCTATTGAAATGGGAATTTTCTGTTGCTGGGAGATGTCAACAGTAGAAACTATTACTAAAATAGTTGCTAAAATATTGCTATTAGCAATATTAGCTACTAAAATATTGCTATTAGCAATATAACTACCTTAGCAATGGAAACTATCGCTCAAATAGCAATATTCCCACAAGTTTTCTCCTGAAATAGGAATATTCTGTTGCTGGAATTCGTCAACGTTAGAAACTATTACTAAAATATTGCTAAGATATTGCTATTAACAATATTAGCTAGTAAAATATTGCTATTAGCAATATAACTACCTTAGCAATGGAAACTATCGCTCAAATAGCAATATTCCCAAAAGTTTTCTACTGAAATAGAAATTTTCTGTTGCTGGAAGATGTGAACAGTAGAAACTATTACTAAAATATTGCTAGGATATTGCTATTAGCAATATTTGCTAGTAAAATATTGCTATTAGCAATATAACTGCCTTAGGAATAGAAACTATCACTAAAATAGCAATATTTTAGCATATTACTGCTGGTAGTACTAATATTATTGCTGGTAGACGCTAGCAATAGAAGCTATTGCTTCGTACTATCACTAACAATAGTTTTTATTGCTAACATCCAGATAGACACATAGTGCAAAGAGTTAACGTATTTAATAATGCAATAATTACATTTTACTCAACAAAATATATAAAATTAAGAAGAAATACTATTAAACAATTTTATTGTAGTAGTTTTATTCGAATTCGGATCAAGTCGTCTGAAATCGTTAATGTTCGTCAAAGATCACCAAATATATCAACGTGCGAGCGAACAGACGAGAGAGTTGAGCATCGAACGTCCATACGAAAACAATAACAATGTGTCGCGCTCCTTCTGAAGAATTGCGTAGAATATCGACAGTGTGTCTGCTGCGAATTATCCTACGTCGTACGTATTTTACAATTAATAACTACATAAGAATTCTACATTATTATTTGGTAATATTGTTTATTATATAAATATATTTTATAATTATTACTCCAAATACATTATCAGTTATTTTAGACTGAGATGGTTTAAGATTAGTCTCTTTTTGTTTAATTTTGTTTAAAGCAATTAGTGCTGATATGTACAAAGTAGTATTAAATCGTAATTGGTGATGCAAGATTATTAATAATAATAGGATTCATAAGTATCTTTGGAAATTGGAATTTAATCCTTTGCACTTGGATCTCCCCTCTGAGAGGACATTAAAATTAATATAGTTAGCAATAGAAAATATTGCTCAAATATTGCTAAGATATTGCTATTTTAGCAGTAGAAACTGTTGCTAAAGTATTTCTAGGTTAGTAATAGAAACTATTGCTAAAGTATTGCTATTTTAGTAATAGAAACTGTTGCTAAATATTGCTAAAATATTGCTATCAGCAATATTAGCTAGTAAGATATTGCTATTAGCAATATTAGCTAGTAAAATATTGCTATTAGCAATATAACTGCCTTAGCAATAGAAACTATTGCTAAGATATTGCTATTAACAATATTACCTTGTAAAATATTGCTATTGACAATGTTAGCTAGTAGAATATTGCTATTAGCAATATTAGCTAGTAAAATATTGCTATTAGCAACATAACTGCCTTAGCAATCGAAACTATCGCTAAAATAGCAATATTTTGGCATATTACTACTGGTAATACTAATATTATTGCTGATAGACGTTAGCAAGAGAAACTATTGCTAAAATATTGCTATCAGCAACATAACTGCCTTAACAATAGAAACTATCGCTAAAATAGCAATATTTTGGCATATTACTGCTGGTAATACTAATATTATTGCTGATAGACGTTAGCAAGAGAAACTATTGCTAAAATATTGCTATCAGCAACATAACTGCCTTAGCAATAGAAACTATCACTAAAATAGCAACATTCCCCCAAGTTTTCTATCGAAACACCAATTTTCTACCACTGGAAGACATTAGCAATAGAAACTATCACATTGCAACTATGACTAACATCCAGAAAAGCATCAAGGAAAGGGTTATCATCAGAATTGATTAATCGACGATTGCAGAGGTTAAACTTTTTCAAAAATACACGTTTCCTGAACTTTTCTACAAAAATAGAAACTTTCCATCGCTGATAACCATTCTCTCCATAACTTCCTCGCTAAGCCACATTAAATCGTCAAACTACAATCACCCAAGAATTGTTTCTTCCCGAATACAGCACGATTCGAGAATTGCGAGTCGTTGCACCGTTGTCGCGTCCCGTAATTGAAATACGCTGGCATGAAAATTGCAAGAGGAAGAAGACGGAGATCCGCGTAAGACAATCGGATAACTCGATCGCCGACGCGACAGCCGACGAAACCTGTCGCCGATTAAATCGAACGCTGTTTCGTCGCGCGCGATGCCCGCGAGTAAAAATGGCCGCGCACAATTGAACGCTTAAGTGACACGCGGTGGCTGAAACGGTCGTGTTTAATAAGAATAGAACCGGAAACGTGTCATATTATAGGCACTACCTGTCCCACGAGCGTCGCGCGGGCCGCGCATTAACCAGGACGTCGGTGCACAATAAAAGTCATCAGCGGTCGGTAGAATACATTACAATTGCTGACAGAAATTTATGACCTGTCCGATCAGCCCGCCCAGCAATCATCGACAAGAATACAGGCTGCCCAGCACGCGGCCAGCCCCCTTCGACGGACGACAAAGACCGAGAAGAAATTAGTACCACTATTTCGGAAGATACCGTCGAGGCTGGCCAGGCCCCAGGATGGAATAAATCTTATCCAGTCGCCCGTCAATATCGATTCCACCGAGATGTTAATCCGCGTCGATCGTAAAACGTATGTTCCTTCGGCCACGCGTAAAATACGGCTTGTTTGCGCGGCCGTTTAAACCGTGGAAATTGCTTGGAGGAAAATTCTTGCTGGTTTGGTGTTCGTTATTGAATAAAATTGCGAAGTAACTGGAGGCAGCGTGTTAAGAGCGTGGGGAATGTTTAGCGTTTGAATTGTTTTCTTTGGTTGGTATTGGAATTATTTTTTTTTTATTACTTTCTGATGATTGTTGATTAGTGTGGTGTTTAATTGGGTGGTTGAGTTTCTCGAGAGAAATGTTTTCTTTTCAAATTATTTTGTTTGTTTGAATGTAGCTACTGGAATTATTATTTTTTTTTTTTTATTACTCACTAATGTTACTTAATTAATTTTAAACTTTACGGTGTCAGTAGTCAAGTATAGTATTTGCTAGGAATGATTTTCTTCGTCGTTCGACTTTGTCAAGAGGAATATTTCCTTTTCAAATTATTTTGTTTGAATGTAGCTACTGGAATTATTATTTTTTTTATTACTCACTAATGTTACTTAATTAATTTTACATTTTACAGTCAGTACTCAAATATAGTACTCACTAGGAATGATCCTCTTCGTCATTCGACTTTGTCAAGAGGAATATTTCCTTTTCAAATTATTTTCTTTATTTAATATTTAAACGTAGCTATTGGTATTATATTTTTTATTACACACTAATGTTACTTAATTAATTTTAAACTTTACGGTGTCAGTAGTCAAGTATAGTATTTGCTAGGAATGATTTTCTTCGTCGTTCGACTTTGTCAAGAGGAATATTTCCTTTTCAAATTATTTTGTTTGAATGTAGCTACTGGAATTATTATTATTTTTTTTTTTTATTACTCACTAATGTTACTTAATTAATTTATAACTTTACGGTGTCAGTAGTCAAGTATAGTATTTGCTAGGATTGATTTTCTTCGTCATTCGACTTTGTTAAGAGGAATATTTCCTTTTCAAACTATTTTCTTTATTTAATATTTAAACGTAGCTATTGGAATTACATTTTTTATTACTCACTAACGTTAATTAATTAATTTTACATTTTACTGTGTCAGTACTCAAGTATAATTCTCACTAGGAATGATCCTCTTCGTCATTCGACTTTGTCAAGAAGAATATTTCCTCTTCAAATTATTTTCTTTATTTGAATGTAGCTACTGAAATTATTTTTTTTTTTTTTATTACTTACTGACGTTACTTAATTAATTTTACATTTTACAGTGTCAGTACACAAGTATAGTATTCACTAGAAACAGTTTCCTTCATCGTTCGACTTTGTCAAGAGGAATATTTCCTCTTCAAACTATTTTCTTTATTTAATATTTAAACGTAGCTATTGGAATTACATTTTTTATTACTCACTAAAATTACTTAATTAATTTTACATTTGACAGTGTCAGTACTCAAGTATAGTATTCGCTAGGAACAATATTCAGAATTCAATATTCTTCTTTTTCACCCGAACACCATTATTTATTTTAAGAAAACGATACGAATGAATTTTGTTAAATTTAATCATTTCATTGGGGTGTCGCTCTGATTCATTTCTCTGCACTCTCAACTCTTCTTCCTACCTTTACAATTCTCACTACCCTCACACCTTATCTCTACAAACAAAACAAATTCACCCAAATTAAAACTTCTCAAATTCCACATCGTCTCTCCACATTTTGCTACAAAAAACACATAACATACCACAAACATCGTTCAAAACCACCAAACTAATTAATCCCTAATTAATAATACAAAGCAAGCACGCACTTACAAAATTCCCCCAAAAAACAACCCCTGACAAGTCTCTCGTCTCTCGAATTTCAAACATCGATCGTTCTCCAAACAAACCCAACCATCCCCTTCCTCCTCCAGAGGAGGAAGCCTCTGTCCAGAGCGAACCAACTCACACTTGGTAACGTTATTCAGCCAGCACCTCCGACAGAAGAGGGTGCAAAGAAAGAGAGAGGAGCGATCTCATTGTGACGGTAGACCAGGATCATTAGTCATGACCTTTGTGCGAGCGAATAGCGAAGATTAGTCGGTGGGCGTCCTTGGAGGCGGGTCGCGTCCTGACGCGCACCCGGCCCGCAATCCTCTTCCAGGGAATTTGCATTGAATCGAGAGCGGAAAAGCGGGAAAAGCGGGAAAAGCTGCGTGCCAGAAACGTTCGACGCCCCGTCGCGGGCCGCTAACGAGCGCGGACCGCTCGTTCGAGCATTCGTCTTTCATCCAGGACACGTTGACGCGCTCCCTGCCCCTCGTCGAGAACCGGGAACAAGACGCAGAACCGGCTCGAGCATCTGCCAGACAGTCGTTCGGTTGTTGGTCGTTCCCTAAGCGGCACCATTTATACCAGCGACGCCGCCATCGCCGTCGTGCCGCGATTACTCACTACTCTAGCCTCTCACGGCTGAATTTATGCCCTCGCGAAAATTTCACGCTCCGATTGCACTTAGCCTGTTTTATTATTCCTACCGGGATTTATTCGCGCGATAAAACATCTCGCCGCTATAAAGGAAACGCGGTGAATGATGGCGCTGGCTGAAACCCGCGCGCAGCGTTCTCGTTCCCCGGTTCACCAAACAATCGCAATTTGCACGGGCGAAGTCTTCCGCTGTTAGGCGCGCCGTCCAAAGCGGAGGCGCTAGGCGGCGTCGGTTCTCGGATTTTCTGTCCCAAATGGGAGAGGGTCTGCGCGATTCCAGACAGCGGTTTCTTCTTTCGTTGTTTTAAACGTTCGCAGTCTAAGTCATTTTTTTATTTTGGGGATAACAATTCTTTACTAGTTGAAATGTTTTAGTTGAAGTTTGGTTTGGAGCACGGCTTTTTGACTGCTGCTTGCAAGCAATTTTGTTGCTAGCAAGTCTCTACTGGTGAAAATGTTTTAGTTGAAGTTTAGTTTAGAGGATAGCTTCTTGACTGCTGCTTGCAAGCAATTTTGTTGCTAGCAAGTTTCTACTAGTTAAAATATTTTATTTGAAACTTAGTTCAGAGGACAGCTTCTTGACTGCTGCTTGCAAGCAATTTTGTTGCTAGCAAGTTTCTACTAGTTAAAATATTTTATTTGAAACTTAGTTCAGAGGACAGCTTCTTGACTGCTGCTTGCAAGCAATTTTGTTGCTAGCAAGTTTCTATTAGTTAAAATGTTTTATTTGAAACTTAATTCAGAGGACACCTTCTTGACTGCTGCTTTCAAACAATTTTGTTGATAATAACTCTCTACTAGTTAACATGTTTTAGTTGAAGTTTAGTTCAGAGGACACCTTCTTGACTGCTGCTTTCAAGCAATTTTGTTGATAACAACTCTCTACTAGTTAACATGTTTTAGTTGAAGTTTAGTTCAGAGGATAGCTTCTCGAGTGGTAGTTGCAAGCAATTTTGATGATAACAACTCTCTACTTGTTAAAATATTTTAGTTGAAGTTTAGTTCAGAGGACAGCTTCTTGATTGTTGCTTGCAAGCAATTTTGTTGTTAGCAAGTTTCTATTAGTTAAAATGTTTTATTTGAAATTTAGTTCAGAGGACAGCTATTCTATATTTTAATATCTACAAACCATATATAAACATGTTAAATATATTAAACAAAACCTAGAATATTTTACTTTTATTCTGCGACAATTCCACAGCATTGCGCTAAAAATCTCTACACCCTTCTTCAAACTTCAATCTCAAAACAAAAGATCAACCTACTATAACTTCTACCAAGTCAAATCCTACTTTCTTCTATCGCAATTTCCATAGAACACTCTACAAATTAATCTCTTTATAAAAGGATTGACTGCACACCAGTACCTCCTCTACAAGAGGCGTTCACAACGAACAGTACGCTTGCTTTTCCGCCAGTGAAAGGTATCGCGCGCTGTTATCAGTCCTGTCACTCGATCCTCGATGAATCTAGCAGCCATACCGACAGATCATTAGGATGTAATTCCTTATGGACACAGCTTACACCCGGAAGTCTCCAGCGTGCAATAGCGAAGAGTTGGTATGCGCGTATGGTTTACGACACGAGCATTGTACGTCTCGTCGTTATGCCGCTCATCCACGCGGTATAGATTTGTTACGAGGAACATTCGCGCTCGTACGCGTAACGAGCGACGAGGCAAGATAAGGAATGTCACGAAACAGCCTCGAGATAGATAAAATCAATTTCGAATACTTTAATTCACCGGCTAAGACGCCGTGGCATTAACTGTATTGCTCGTAACTCGGGATTTATGTTCTAATTAAACGTCGGATACAAAATAAGCAAGGAAATAGTTGCTTTACGCCGGCTGGAATTTTTCTCCGATGCAGCACCGACAGCTAACGTTCGTTTCTGTTATTTTCGAAACGAGATACGCACGCTCGTTCCAATGCAAAGTGGCGTTCGAGAAGTTCAGAGAAATCGGAGGGATGGAGACATTCCTCGCTCGAAGGGGTGGCGGAGGTTTTCTGCTTTTAATCGCTACAGTAAATCTTGATCACTGGGTTTATTAAGCGGCCTTTTTGGTTACCGGTTCTCTGATATTTTTCTGTAGGCTCCAAAAATGAGGCTAACTTACAAATTTTTCGATTTTGTTCGAAGGCTCCATATTTGGAGTTAAGCCAATTAAAAAATAACACAATTAAGAATGTAATTGACGATTTGAAAGATTGAACGCGGATATCGCTCGACGAGTACTCGAAAATGAAAGAAAGCGGAACACTCTTTGATAATCTCAAAAATGAGGCTAGCTTACAAATTTTTCTTGATAAGAAAATTTTATCGTGAAATTCTTGTCGTATTTTATGAGAATATTTTCATTAATTTTTGCTTACATTTATGGGACGTATGATCGAAAATCTAATACTTTTTTGTTTTTTGGTTTCGAAAAAATGTATATAGTATACTTATTTTTAACAAAGGGCTTTGGAAAAACAAGAGAAAAATGCCAAATTGCCCTTTGCGATGAAAATAAAGCTCGAGCTACCTGTTGCAGTAGCAAAAGATGCATTTGTGCATTGAGTTTTATTAAAAAGATAATAAAAACTAATTATAATTGATGCAATTTTATTGAGATTCGTTTTTCCAAGAATGAAAACAAAAATAATGAAAACTAATTATTATAATTGATGTAATTTTATTGAGCTTCGATTTTTTCTACTTACCTTCATAATAGACATGTCAATCTATATTTTTTCTAATTAAACACCGAGAGAAGGACATTTCGACTCCTCTGAGAAAAATTTTCGTTCAACTTTACGCTAAAGTGTCAAGAATAACAAAAAAAACGAATACTAATTATTATAACTGATGCAATTTTTTTAAGGTTCGCTTTTTCAAGAATGAAAACAAAAATAATGAAAACTAATTATTATAATTGATGTAATTTTATTGAGCTTCGATTTTTTCTACTTACCTTCATAATAGACATGTCAATCTATATTTTTTCTAATTAAACACCGAGAGAAGGACATTTCAACTCCTCTGAGAAAACTTTTCGTTCAACTTTACGTTAAAATGTCAAGAATAACCAAAAAAAACGAATACTAATTATTACAACTGTTGCAATTTTTTTGAGGTTCGCTTTTTCAAGAATGAAAAAAAAAATAATGAAAACTAATTATTATAATTAATGTAATAGTATTCAGTTCGTTTTTTCTACTTTAACTTCATAACAGATATCCCAATCTATATTTTTTCTAATCGAAAGGATCATCCTTGGTAAATCTAGTGTCACGCTCGTTCTATTATGAAACGCGATTCCTCGTTAAGTTTCTATTCAAGCAACTATAAATTTCTCGTCGCTCCAATACAATTGACCGATAGTATCCAATCGAATCCCCATTTAACGCTTCGTATCGTTGCATAATAACCCGTCGAATGGAAAAGAATTTGAATATCGAAACGCTTAAATCGTATCGCGATTCCGACTTTACGAGCTTTCGTTCGTCCAGTGGAAAGCGTTTTAGGTGCGCGCGCGCGAATAATCGGACGAGGCGTTATTGTTTACGATTTTTAGGAACGCTGGCTGGCGAACGGTCGGCTGATATTTTCGTCCACGTTGAATGGGCCCGTTCAACTTGTTCCCAAGGAAAAATCGTGCTCCCTCGTAGTCGGATTAAGTTATGAGAGGCCTCGTGGCTGCTTTCCTAAAGTAGCCGAACGTATCTCGCGACACGATCAATGTGTGCGTCGTGTAAAAGGTGAAAGAAACATGTACCACTGTCGTTTTATATCATTCAACTTGTTCAACCTACATGCGAACGTAAAATAAATTGACGCGGCTCCGCGTACAATACAAAACGACGATGTGTAACGCGATCGTATCATAAACAGCGAGGTGTCGAGCGATCGAGTCCACGCTAATACATCTCCCGCGCGAACCGAGGGGTGCGCGCATATGAAATTGCGCAATTACGCGCGCGAAAAACTGTTCAACGCGCGGCGTTCGAGCTGTTTCCCCTGCCACGAGATCGTACGAACGATCTCTATTCAATGTTAATGATATTTGCGCAAACGCCTACGCGCGAATACAAATTCTCACGTATGATTTCTGTTAGCTAAGATGCTGCTGTTTTGAGGAATTATATCCGTGACGGTCTGTTGGGCGTACATGTCTGTCAATGACAAGTGGAAATAATTGTAAAATATTTTTTTTTTGTTTGCATAGTAGCTAAGATGCTGGTGTTTTGAGGAATTATATACGTGACGGTCTGTTGGGCGTAGATGTCTGTCAATGACAAGTGGAAATAATTATAAAATACTATTTTTTTTGTTTGCATAGTAGTTAAGATGATGGTGTTTTGAGGAATTATATCCGTGACGGTCTGTTGGGCGTAGATGTCTGTCAATGACAAGTGGAAATAATTATAAAATATTATTTTTTTTGTTTGCATAGTAGCTAAGATGATGGTGTTTTGAGGAATTATATCCGTGACGATCTGTTGGGCGTAGATGTCTGTCAATGACAAGTGGAAATAATTATAAAATATTTTTTTTTTGTTTCTATGGTAGCTAAGATGCTGGTGTTTTGAGTTTGGCGTTCGAAGCAAAAAGTACCTTTTTGACGTTTATGAAATTTAATAAAAATTAAAATAAAATTCGCGCATAGTACATATTTATTAATTTAATAGTCTTGAAACCTTTGTTTTGTATTTTATTTATAACAAAAGCGAGAAGGAATGTAGAGTCTTTGGATATTAAAATTCTAATTTTAGCAATATTTTAGGAACTGTTTCTATTGCTAAAGTAGCAATATTTTAGCAATACTTTAGCAATAGTTTCCATTGCTAGAATAGCAATACTTTAGCAATATTTTAGCAATATTTTAGCAATACTTTAGCAATAGTTTCCATTGTTAGAATAGCAATACTTTAGCAATATTTTAGCAATACTTTAGCAATAGTTTCCATTGCTAAAATAGCAATACTTTAGCAACAGTTTCCATTGCTAAAATAGCAATACTTTAGCAATATTTTCCATTGCTAGAATAGCAATACTTTAGCAATAGTTTCCATTGCTAGAATAGCAATACTTTAGCAATAGTTTCCATTGCTAGAATAGCAATAGTTTCCATTGCTATAATAGCAATACTTTAGCAATATTTTAGCAATACTTTAACAATAGTTTCCATTGCTAAAATAGCAATACTTAGCAATATTTTCCATTGCTAGAATAGCAATACTTTAGCAATATTTTCCATTACTAAAATAGCAATACTTTACCAAAATCTCTCGAATCTACGTACACTAACAATGAAAAACGTTCATAAAACTATCCACCCACAACTGTAACAAAATCGTGTACAACATATGTACACCTACGCTACCCACGTAAAATCCACCTATACAACTTGAGCTTTCAAAATTTGTCTTTCAAATTAAATCTCGTTGATATTTCCCTCCGCTGACTAACAACTTCGCCGACCACCGAGCCGCAGCGTTCGAAATTCGACTCGTCCGATCGACGAGGGTGTAAATATCGCGATGGGGTAACGGAATCGCACCGATCATGGTTATTTGGTGTACGTTCCACCAGGAAGAATGCTAACGGGAATTCTCTCCTCGTGCCCCGTACTCGGATGAACATTTTACTGTCGACACTCACGTGTCTTATTGTTGGCAACACCGAATAGGGAGTGACGTTCCTTGTCTGAGGAAGTGTTCGGTTTCGTGCATAGACTCCTGTCGTTACGGGTTTCCCTATCGCGTATATAGGAAACGGAACGTAATGGAATATCAGGTTGCCTCACCTTTATCGCCACCCAACTTACTATTATTCGATGTCAGTTTTATGAAAATACGAAACCCGTAGTTTTTCGATATCAAGTTTCGATCGTCCGTGGGCAAAGGCGAGCTCGCGAGGCGCTATTAAATTTTCTTAAACCGTAACTGTTCTCGAGGGGGGTTGCCCACCCCAAACGGTGTCTGAATACAGTTATAACCTCGCGCTCGAATGACGTGCAATTTAACGGTTTGACGATGTTAATGGCAATTGTTAACGGGTACAATTCTAAGCTCTGCGGGATCGTAATTTATAGGAGACGTTCCAAAGCGAAGGTAGCATAATTTGGGGTAATTTGGGGGTGAGGGGTTTAAAAGATTCAACCATCTATGAACGTAACGCAAATGTATACTTAATACTGTTTTTACACGATAGATGCGTGGCAAAACATAAAAGATAAAAGATTGGTTGCAGTTCTAAGAAATCTTAGAATCTTAGAATCTTAAACATTACAGAAAACTATTGCTAAAATATTACTATTTCTCAACGTAACGCAAATGTATACCTAATACTGCTTTTACACGATAGATACGTTGCAAAACATAGATTTTCCTATTTATGGAAAAATAAAAGATTGGTTGCAGTTCTGAGATATCAGCAAAAATAATACGAGTTCTCGTGTTAGAATCTTAAACATTACTAAATGCTTTCCTACAGATTATTGTTAAAATATTGCTAAACTATTGCTAAAATATTACTATTTCTCAACGTAATGCAAATGTATACCTAATACTGTTTCTACACGATAGATACGTTGCAAAACATAGATTTTCCTATTTATGTAAAAATAAAAGATTGGTTGCAATTCTAAGAAATCAGCAAAAATAATACGAGTTCTCATGTTAGAATCTTAAACATTACAGAAAACTATTATTAAAATATTGCTAAACTATTGCTAAAATATTACTATTTCTCAACATAATGCAAATGTATACCTAATACTGCTTTTACACGATAGATACATTGCAAAACATAGATTTTCCTATTTATGGAAAAATAAAACATTGGTTGCAATTCTAAGAAACCAGCAAAAATAATACGAGTTCTCATGTTAGAATCTTAAACATTACAAAAAACTATTGCTAAAATATAACTATTTCTCAACTTAATAAACTTCAACTGAAGTTCAATCTTATTTACTAATCCAAATTAAACAAAATCGTCAAGAAAACCGTCATTCGTGCCAAATCCACACTGAAGAGGCCCACAAACCCACCCCATCTCCAACCAAAGAAGAAAACAGTCGAACAGCGTCAACGAAGAGTCGCTAATCGCTCGTAATTTATTAATCAGCGCCATTTCCCCCCTCGAGAAGCTGGTCGACTAATTCCATTGATCGATCTCAACCAATCGGTCGGCAAACCGCGTACGATAACGATCTTCCTCGACGTGCACGCGTGGCTATGCAAATGCGGCGGCGTCGATGATTTTTACAAGTTCGCGGAAACCCATGAATTATGGTTAATCATCGTAAACGACGGATCGATCGACCGTGGCCCCAGCGTCCGTTATTTATTTCATTACGCCGGTTTCCAGGCCCAGGGAGGGTGTAATCAACGAAATGTGTGGATTTTTGTCGCCAGGACGCGACTCTGAGCGTCGTGGAAGGCCGTGCGACGATCGATCACCGCGTTTAGTCTGCCATGCAAATCGACGACGTCCCGATCAAACCGTATTATTACCGCCAATTCGAGTCGTTCCTTTTGTTTTGCAATTTACGTCGGACCGGCTGGTCTCGTCGAAATTGACCGCCGATTGGCTCTGCCCGTTTTCCGCTCCAGACGGCTCTCGTCTCTCTGGGAACTTACGCAAGAACGTACAATTACCTACATACCCATTTTTATAAAATGTCCTTGACCACACCTGCACTCGTGCAACCGGAGGCGCAGGCTTTCCACGAGGAGAGAAATACGCGCGCGATACAACATCTGTCCGCGACGCGTAACGATTTCAAACGCGGACCGCTTTCATCCCCCATCCCTTGAAGAAGAGCTTAATGACGCCTCGTTTGAGAGTAGAAACGGTTGAAGCTCTTATTTGTTTGTTCTCAGCCTTTAATTTTTTCTAAAGACTGTTTTTGTTTGTAACCAGCGCGTGGATATTGGATACTTGAACACTAATAGAAAGTATTGTTAGAATGTTGTTAAAATATTGCTATTTTAATAATAGAAATCATTGCTAGAATGTTGCTAAAGTATTGCTGTTTTAACAATAGAAATCATTGCTAGAATGTTGCTAAAATATTGCTAGTTTAACAATAGAAATCATTGCTAGAATGTTGCTAAAGTATTGCTAGTTTAACAACAGAAATCATTGCTAGAATGTTGCTAAAATATTGCTAGTTTAACAATAGAAACTACTGCTAGAATGGTGCTAAAGTATTGGTGTTTTAACAATAGAAATCATTGCTAGAATGTTGCTAAAGTATTGCTGTTTTAACAATAGAAATCATTGCTAGAATGTTGCTAAAATATTGCTAGTTTAACAATAGAAACTACTGCTAGAATGGTGCTAAAGTATTGGTGTTTTAACAATAGAAATCATTGCTAGAATGTTGCTAAAATATTGCTGTTTTAACAATAGAAACTATTGCTAGAATATTGTTAAAATATTGCTATTGTAGTGATAGAAATTATTGCTAAAACATTGCTAAAACTATGAGGGCGTTTATTCGACTTGTCTGCAACCTGGAGGTTCGTACAAGAATGCCTTCTTAGGCTACTCGTATTAGCCTCGAGGACATCCCCGACGCCATGGCCCAACCAAACGTTTAGGCAAGGCCCCAGAGAGGGGTGATGCCGTAGGGGAATGCACATAACCATCCTCGTGCACCCTTACCCGATATTCTTACATAATATAAATTATTGCTAAAATATTGCTAAAATATTGCTACTGCAGTAATAGAAACGATTGCTAAAATATTGCTATTGTAGTAATAGAAATTATTGCTAAAATATTGCTATTGTAGTAATATAAATTATTGCTAAAATATTGCTATAATATTGCTATTGTATCAATAGAAATTACTGTTAAAATATTGCTTAAATATTGCTATTGCAGTAATAGAAACGATTGTTAAAATATTCCTATTGTAGTAATAGAAATTATTGCTAAAATATTGCTATTATAGTAACAGAAAATATTGCTAAAATATTGCTATTGTAGTATCAGAAATGATTGCTAAAATATTCCTATAATACTGCTATTGTAGCACTAGAAATTACATTTAAATATCGCTATTCTAGCCATCGCAACCATTGCTAAAATATTGCTAAAATATTGCTAAAATATTGCTATTGTAGTGTCAGAAATGATTGCTAAAATATTCCTATAATACTGCTATTGTAGCACTAGAAATTACATTTAAATATCGCTATTCTAGCCATCACAACCATTGCTAAAATATTGCTAAAATATTGCTAAAATATTGCTATTGTAGCACTAGAAATTACATTTAAATATCGCTATTCTAGCCATCGCAACCATTGCTAAAATATTACTAAAATATTGCTAAAATATTGCTATTTTAGCAACACAAACCATTCCTAAAACATTACTAACCAATTACTACAATCCTGTATCCCGATATAAACGAAACAACACTCAAGATACCCACAGAATAAATTCACGTCGATCGCGATTCCCAGCGTAGCCAGCCGCGGTCTGCAACGTCCAAAGTGCCGCGCGCGCGGCTCTTGAACCGATCGCGTCCGTTTTTCGCATCGCTCGCGCGGCATTCGAAACCGTCGTCGAATCGGATTCCGTGGCTGCTCGCCGCGTACGAGCTCGTACACCCCAGCCTGATCCCATCGGCTGGGCCCCTGGAGACCTTAATCGGCAGAACGTACACGAATCGGTACACGCGTCAGAACGCGACGACGTAGTTAACTACTTCCAGGAATGGTTTCTCCGCTCGACACGCACTCTCCGCGGCCATATCGAAGCTCCATCTGCGGCTACCGTGCCACGCAGACGGACGTTTCGCCGATCGGCAATCTCTGCCGGATTATTATGCCTGTCCATCGGCTATGATCACCGCGAACACGCCGGTATACCGACCTCATTAGCCGCCTCGAGTCCGGCTTAAGCCAATGAATAATGGGCCTCGACGCAGTGCCGCTGTCATGCTTGCTCATACCTTTCTCGAAGGATTTATTGTCTTCCTTTATTGGCCGCTCGCTAAGCACGCTTTATATATATAATCCGCACTGTCAGCCCCGTTCAATTTTTACCATGGCCCGCCTCTACGCTTTCGTTTACGAAATCCCGCGGCCAGCCGCGTAGAGCGTTACGCGTGTTCCTCGAAAATTTTCATTAATCGCCACCGGGATAATCGTAGACTTTTTGAATACCTTGCGTTTCGGGTGTTTGTGATAGTAGCGTAAAGGTTCGTGGGATAATGGTACGTGGGTAGCGTAGCTGGGTAGAGGCGCACGGTTTTGTTAATGTTGTGTGGGTATCGTTTTATGGACGGTTTTTGTTATTGGTGGACGTGGATTCGAGGGATTTTCTAGTGAGATGGAAATTTCTTTTGTTGAGAGAGGTTAATAGTAGAAATTATTGCTAAAATATTGCTAAAGTATTGCTATTGTACCAATGGAAACTATTGCTAAAGTATTGCTACTCTAGAAATGAAAACTATTGCTAAGGTATTGCTATTGTAGCAATGAAAACTATTGCTAAAGTATTGCTACTGTAGAAATGGAAACTATTGCTAAAGTATTGCTACTCTAAAAATGGAAACTATTGCTAAAGTATTGCTATTGTAGCAATGAAAACTATTGGTAAAGTATTGCTATTGTAGCAATGAAAACTATTGCTAAAGTATTGCTACTGTAGAAATGGAAACTATTGCTAAAGTATTGCTATTATAGCAATGAAAACTATTGCTAAAGTATTGCTACTGTAGAAATGGAAACTATTGCTAAAGTATTGCTACTCTAGAAATGGAAACTATTGCTAAAGTATTGCTACTCTAGAAATGGAAACTATTGCTAAAGTATTGCTACTCTAGAAATGGAAACTATTGCTAAAGTATTGCTACTCTAAAAATGGAAACTATTGCTAAAGTATTGCTACTCTAGAAATGGAAACTATTGCTAAAGTATTGCTATTCTAGCAATGGAAACTATTGCTAAAGTATTGCTAAAATATTGCTAAAGCACTGTTATTCTAGCAATGGAAACTATAGCTAAAGTATTGCTAAAGTATTGCTATTCTAGCAATGGAAACTATTGCTAAAGTATTGCTAAAATATTGCTAAAGCACTGTTATTCTAGCAATGGAAACTATTATGATGGATGTCTCCTCAACTTTTTCAGAAATGCATGTATCCCTTGAAATTTTCTATTGCTAGTAGACGATTATTTGGATCACTAACCATTCCCAAAATAATTGCCTCATCCTATCTATAATGGTTTTTGCATGATAATCACTCTCATTAAAATCGCTCAAGGCTCTACGAACATTGCGAACAATTGAAATGATAAATGACGTAAGTGCTCGAAGTGTGGATTTTCAGTATAAGTAAAAGACGTGTGGTTTTGTTAATTGTGGCATTTACCTGGCTAACTATTCCAATGTTTACTACTTCTATACATTTGAAAGACCTTTTATGTCATTTTCCGCGTTCATATTGCTATTCTGTTGAGTATTCAAGAGTTTAAAATTAACGATCGAAGTAATTACGCGAAATACATGTTTGCTTTATCTTTTTACGTATCCTTTCGTTTAAACTATTTCGCGTTGAAAAGTGGGCAGCGCTCGACCAAACGTTTGACAGCGCCGCGAATATCGCTGGTTTTATACGCGTCGACATTGGAAATACATTCGAAATCGACCATCCGGCTGATCGCAATAATCTAATCTATGATTCGCGTGGATCGAGGTTAATGAGAATTGTAATCTAGTCTAATCGCAAATGACTTTGCCATCGATTCGTAATATATATGTGCGCGCACAGTGGGAGTTCATGGTCAGGTACGTACGTCAAGTGCTGCAAGAAATAACTCGACGTTGGAACAGCACGGGGTGGTTTCAATATTAACCGACTACCGATTCGCGTTCCAGATAAAACGGTGAAATAATTTCAACCCTAACGACGTAACGTCTCGCGTCTAGATCCCAGCGTGTTCAACGATTGATCGATCGCTGGCGTTGTGAAAAATTGCACGCGTTACGAAAAATCGTGTCTGAAACATTTTTCAATTTACGTGTGAAAGGACTGTCGGTCGGTCGATTTTACTAGTTAATATTGGTAACAGCAATATTTTGCTGGTTAATATTGATAATAGTAGTATTTTACTAGCTAATATTGCTGATAGCGATATTTTAGCAGTAGTTTCTATTGCTGAGGCAGTTATATTGCTAATAGCAATATTTTGCTGGTTAATATTGCCAATAGCAATACTTTACTAGCTAATATTACTAATAGCAATATTTTAGCAATAGTTTCTATTGCTAAGGCAGTTTATTGCTAATAGCAATATTTTACTAGCTAATATTGCCAATAGCAATACTCTATTAGCTAATATTGCCAATAGCAATACTCTATTAGCTAATATTGCCAATAGCAATACTCTACTATCCAATATTCTACTAGCTAATATTGCCAACAGCAATATTCTACTAGCTAATATTACCAATAGTAGTATTTTGCTAGCTAATATTACCAATAGCAATATTCTACTATCCAATATTGCCAATAGCAATATTCTACTAGCCAATATTGCCAATAGCAATACTCTACTAGTTAATATTGCCAATAGCAATATTCTACTAACCAATATTGCCAATAGCAATATTCTACTATCCAATATTGCCAATAGCAATACTCTACTAGCTAATATTGCCAATAGCAATATTCTACTATCCAATATTTCCAATAGCAATACTCTACTATCCAATATTCTACTATCCAATATTGCCAATAGCAATACTCTACTATCCAATATTGTCAATAGCAATATTCTACTATCCAATATTGCCGATAGCAATATTCTACCTGCCAATATTGCCAATAGCAATACTCTACTAGTTAATATTGCCAATAGCAATATTCTACTAACCAATATTGCCAATAGCAATATTCTACTATCCAATATTGCCAATAGCAATACTCTACTAGCTAATATTGCCAACAGCAATATTCTACTATCCAATATTTCCAATAGCAATACTCTACTATCCAATATTCTACTAGCAAATATTGCCAATAGCAATATTCTACTAATCAATATTGTCAATAGCAATATTCTACTATCCAATATTGCCAATAGCAATACTCTAATATCCAATATTGCCAATAACAATACTCTACTAGCCAATATTCTACTAGCTAATATTGCCAATAGCAATATTTTGCTAGCTAATATTGCCAATAGCAATACTCTACTAACCAATATTGCCAATAGCAATACTCTACTATCCAATATCGCCAATAGCAATACTCTACTATCCAATATTGTCAATAGCAATATTCTACTAATCAATATTGCCAATAGCAATATTCTACTAACCAATATTGCCAATAGCAATACTCTACTATCCAATATCGCCAATAGCAATACTCTACTATCCAATATTCCCAATAGCAATATTCTACTATCCAATATTCCCAATATCAATATCTTACTAACTAATATTACTAATATCAATATCCTAACAATAGTTTCTATTGCCAACGTCTACCAGCAATAATATTACCACTACCAGCACTAATACGCCAGAATATTGCTATTTGACGCGTTTCCTCGCGTTCACCGCGTAGAACACGCGTTCCACTGTCGCGCGTCACCGATCGTCAAGAATCGCATACCGTCCACGATGATCACGGTCACGCCGGTATTCCGGCCTCATTAGCCGTTCGTAGCCGAGCTTAAGCCAATGAATAATGGGCCCGCTCGTCCCAATGCCGTGGCCGCCCCGTATTTTTCTCCGCGGACTTATTGCGCCGACCCGGCGAGTCACGATTATTTATAACGCCGGCTCGCGGCACGGCTTTCTTGCCTTTTGTCAGCGGGGATAGCTGGCATACATCAACGCTCGCGAAGCCTTAGGATTCCCGTAACGCATCGCGTTCAACGGAAACTCCAGAGGCTGCCACGGATGACGGACCCGCTGACTTCCTCTTTTATTTTCCGCGCCGCGTCCCGTTACGCTCGAATCCGGCTCGAGGCCACGCGACCTTCTTCCTCGCGACCCCATCCTCGTGCTCGACGACGATCAAAGCATCGGGGAAGTGACTTACGCGAGCGGATCGACAAATTCGAGGAAGCTGAATGGTACGCGACACGCGTCGATCGAGCGTCTTCGACGAGTCGTTTCCGACGAGTCGTTTCGAGCGCGGATTTACCGCGATTTTTCAGTGCGGATCGGTAAAATTTCGGCTTCTGTGCTCGGTTGTCGCTTCTGAGAGGACGTCAGAAGTGATTAGTGAGTAAGGAAGTTGATGTTCCATTGCAACTTTTGGAGAAATGCAAGCTTCCCTGAAGTTTTCTGTTGCTGGGAGTGGTTAGCAATGGAAACTATTGCTAAAATATTGCTTTTAGCAATGTTAACTAGTAAAATATTGCTATTAACAATATTAGCTAGTGAAATATTGCTATTAGCGATAGCAGCTAGTAAAATATTGCTATTAGCAATATAACTACCTTAGCAATGGAAACTATCACACAAATAGCAATATTCCCTCAAATTTTCTATTGAAATAGAAATTTTCTATTGCTGAGAGATATCAACAGCAGAAACTATTACTAAAATATTGCTAGGATATTGCTATTAGCAATATTAGCTAGTAAAATATTGCTATTAGCAATATAACTATCTTAGCAATGGAAACTATCGCTCAAATAGCAATATTCCCACAGGTTTTCTACTGAAATAGGAATATTCTGTTGCTGGAAGACGTGAATAGTAGGATCTATTACTAAAATATTGTTAAGATATTGCTATTAGCAATATTAGCTAGTAAAATATTGCTATTAACAATATAACTGCCTTAGCAATAGAAACTATCGCTAAAATAGCAATGTTTTAGCATATTACTGCTGGTAGTACTAATATTACTGCTAGTAGGCGTTAGCAGTAGAAACTATTGCTAAAATATTGCTATTAGCAATATAACTGCCTTAGCAATAGAAACTATCACTAAAATAGCAATATTTTAACATATTACTGCTGGTAGTACTAATATTATTGCTGGTAGACGCTAGCAATAGAAGCTATTGCTTCGTACTATCACTAACAATAGTTTTTATTGCTAACATCCAGATAGACACATAGTGCAAAGAGTTAACGTATTAAATAATGCAATAATTACATTTTACTCAACAAAATATATAAAATTAAGAAGAAATACTATTAAACAATTTTATTGTAGTAGTTTTATTCGAATTCGGATCAAGTCGTCTGAAATCGTTAATGTTCGTCAAAGATCACCAAATATATCAACGTGCGAGCGAACAGACGAGAGAGTTGAGCATCGAACGTCCATACGAAAACAATAACAATGTGTCGCGCTCCTTCTGAAGAATTGCGTAGAATATCGACAGTGTGTCTGCTGCGAATTATCCTACGTCGTACGTATTTTACAATTAATAACTACATAAGAATTCTACATTATTATTTGGTAATATTGTTTATTATATAAATATATTTTATAATTATTACTCCAAATACATTATCAGTTATTTTAGACTGAGATGGTTTAAGATTAGTCTCTTTTTGTTTAATTTTGTTTAAAGCAATTAGTGCTGATATGTACAAAGTAGTATTAAATCGTAATTGGTGATGCAAGATTATTAATAATAATAGGATTCATAAGTATCTTTGGAAGTTGGAATTTAACCCTTTGCACTTGGATCTCCCCTCTGAGGGGACATTAAAATTGATTTAGTTAGCAATAGAAAATACTGCTCAAATATTGCTAAGATATTGCTATTTTAGCAATAGAAACTGTTGCTAAAGTATTGCTAGCTTAGTAATAGAAACTATTGCTAAAGTATTGGTATTTTAGTAATAGAAACTGTTGCTAAATATTGCTAAAATATTGCTATTAGCAATATTAGGTAGTAAGATATTGCTATTAGCAATATTAGCTAGTAAATTATTGCTATTAGCAATATAACTGCCTTAGCAATAGAAACTATTGCTAAAATATTGCTATTAGCAATATTAGCTAGTAAAATACTGCTATTAGCAATATAACTGTGTTAGCAATAGAAACTATTGCTAAAATATTGCTATTAGCAATATTAGCTAGTAATATATTGCTATTAGCAATATTAGCTAGTAAAATACTGCTATTATCAATATTAACTAATAAAATATTGCTATTAGCGATATTACCTAGTCTTTTATCAATATTCCTAGCTTCTATTACCAACATCCAGGTCGGATCAGAGTGCAAAGGGCTAATGTCTCATAAAATAAATGATTAATTAATTTTTATAATTATACTAATAGCTTTTCCTTCGACCTGATTCCCGACCGCTTCGATGTCTCGCAGCTTGGCGTCGCGCTGCAGATGTTCATGGAAATCCGTATTTTCATAAGCAGATCCGAAGGAGTGGCACCTAAATAGGGATTTGTTTTACGCGGCGAATATTGTAATGTATATCTCGCTTTGAATATTTTTCCACGTTACGCGCAGTACGCGCGCTAGTTTGCATGTTTAGAATTCTTCATAAACGCATAAATGTTCCCCCAGTCCGCTTGTAACTATTCCTCCGCGCTGCGAAAGCATTTTGGGGGAGGAAAAGTTCCATTGCGTCCCTCCTGTTTCTTCAACGAGGCAATGTAATCTACTCATGGCCGTATGAGAGCGGGAAATTCGATTTTCTCGCATCCAAGCTCCAGCTACGTGTCTGTTCTTTTCGATAAATAGACGTCCAAGTATTTCTCTACGTTGTTTGAAAATGCTATTCGAAGAGAAATGATCGTACTTTTGAAATTTGGTCAAGATTTTGATGTTTTTATAAACATTTCGCCATCATAATTAGAGTAAGGAACACGTTTTAAATAATTGTACGAGCAATTTCTACATTTTTGAAATTTTATCAAGATTTTGGTGCTTTTATAAACATTTGCCATGAAAATTAGACCCAGGAACACGTTTTAAATAATCGTACAAGCAATTTCTATATTTTTGAAAAATACAATTGCGAGGAAAATAGTGGAATTTTTGAAATTTCATCAAGATTTTGCTATTTATAAACATTTGCCATGAAAATTAGACCCAGGAACCCGTTTTAAAAAATCGTACAAGCAATTTCTACATTTTTTAAAGATACAATTCGAAGAGAAATGATCGTACTTTTAAAGCTATATCAAGATTTTGCTGTTTTTCTAAACATTTCGCCATCAAAATTAGACCCAGGAACCCGTTTTAAAACATCGTAAAAGCACTTCCTACATTTTTCAAAAATACAATTCAAAGAAACCCGATCTTACTTTTAAAAGTTTTACAAGATTTCCTTATTTCTTTAAACATTTCGCCATGAAAATTAGACCTAGGAATACGTTTTAAATAATCGTACAAGCAATTTCTATATTTTTGAAAAATACAATTACAAGGAAAATAGTGGAATACTTGAAATTTCATCAAGATTTTACTATTTTTATAAACATTTGCCATCAAAATTAGACCCAGGAACTCGTTTTAAATAATCATATGAGCAATTTCTACATTTTTAAAAAATACAATTGCAAGGAAAATGGTGGAATACTTGAAATTTCATCAAGATTTTGCTATTTTTATAAACATTTGCCATCAAAATTAGACCCAGGAACCCGTTTTAAAACATCGTACAAGCACTTCCTACATTTTTCAAAGATACAATTCAAAGAAACCTGATCCTACTTTTAAAAGTTTTACAAGATTTCCTTATTTCTCTAAACATTTCGCCATGAAAATTAGACCCAGGAACCCGTTTGAAAACACTCGATAATCTTGCAAGCAATTCACTCGTCTGGAACGCGCGTATTTGCGTACGACGCACAATACCACGCGTAATGATGAACAGTCGAGCATCCATCCGCGACAAAAGGCGATGTATTATTTATGTAAGTAGCTACGCGTGATAGACGACCGGTTCCCCGCGGACATTTAACGGGCGTAAAGTATTAAGTACGTTTTGTGGGATACAGAGGATGTGAATTTTTCTCAGGCATTGATAAACGTCCGTGTAACATCTGTGAATTATGTTTTCACGGCTAGTCCGTTACGGTCTTTCCTTAATACTTTGAGGAGCGCGCGTTCGAAACGCATAAATCGCGCCGCGGTGTACTCGAAACTACATTAGCAAATAAACGCGCCCGTGATATTTCTCAGAAGTGGAATCTAGGTCTAGACGATGGATTGGAAGCAGTCTGAATTATCTCGCGCGACGTTACAATAATCGATCTTGGATCTTGCGTCGATGCACAGCCGCGTTTACATCGAGCCATTAAGCGTCGATGAAAAATCGATCAACGCGCGACGACATCGATCCCGCGGGTTTCATTTTCTAGAACAACTTCTATGGAACTCGAGGACGCAAACGCGGAATACGATATTAGCCAAATAGCGGGTCATAAATTCTGCGCGCCTCAGACGCGCCTCGAATGACACTTCCGACGATTTTTCGAACGATGCTGCTCGTCCCTTGCCAAGATGCTGTCTCGAGTGTGTTCATCCTTTGCGCTCGAGAGGCGACTCTCAGTCGCCATTGCGTTTCATGTGACAATTTTAAAGTTTTTTATCGACTGATTTCAAGTTTCGAAATCCCACGAAAATGGATTTCAAAGGTGAAATTAGTTCGAGTGAAAGTGAAATTAATATTTAATTGTTGTAAAACGAGATCGATTGTATTCGTGAAGAAATTAGGGATGAAGATGATGATGTACGACAGCAAAAGTCGTCGAGTGCAAAGGGTTAATAGCAATATTTTTGCGATATTGCTATTTTAATAGCAATATTTTAGCGATATTGCTATTTTAATAGCAATATTTTAGCAATATTGCTATTTTAACCCTTTGCGATCGAAAGGCGACTCAGTCGCCATTGCGTTTCATACGGCAACTTTCAAGTTTTTCATTAATTGATTTGAGGTTTCGAAATCCCACGAAAATGGATTTCAAAGGTGAAATTAGTTCGAGTGAAGGTGAAATTGATTTTTAATTGTTGCGAAACGAGATCGATTGTATTCGTGAAGAATTTAGGAATAGAGAAGATGATATGACGACAGCAAAAGTCGTCGAGCAGAAAGGGTTAACCCTCCTCTGAGAGGACATCAGAATTGCTTAATAATTAAACTTATTCCACCGCAGTTTTTTGAAAAATGCATATGTCTCTCAAGTTTTCTATTAAAATGGAACTTTTCTATTGCTGGGAGACATTAGCAATAGAAACTATTGCCAAATATTGCTATTTTAGCAATATTTCTAGCTTCTATTGTTAACGTCCAGGAAGACGCATAGTCCAAAGGGTTAAATTGTTGCTCGAGGAACGTCTGAGGAGTCCGCAGCTGTTTTCCTCGCGATCGATCACGCGATTCCGAGGCGTCAACGCAATTTCCTCGCGAACAATGCGAGCGAGCAGCGACTCGCCGCGAACGAGTTTCCACGGTAATCGTTGATGTCCGCGCGCGTTCATAAATCGTGCAGAGGGCCATAATAAATGTCCCGTGTCCAATTCCAGGCGACAGCGCCGAAATGGCGACTGATTAAAGCGCGAGCATCGACTCTGGAGCGTCCTGTACTTTGGTCGCGTTTCAACCCTTCGCGCTCGAGAGGCGACGCTCAGTCGCCATCGCGTTTCATGCAACTCGAGTCTTTTAGTGACTGATTTTAAGTTTCGAAGCGCCACAAAAAAGGATTTCAGAATTGTAATGTTTGAGGAATATTTTAGCAATAGAAACTGTTGCTAAAAAGCAATGTTTGAGGAATATTTTAGCAATAGAAACTCTTGCTAAAATAGCAATGTTTGGGCACTATTTGAGCAATATTTTAGCAATAGTTTCCATTATTAAAATAGCAATATTTTAGCTTTAGTTTAGCAATGGTTCTCATTACTAAAATAGCAATAATTTAGCAATAGAAACTGTTGCTGAAATAGCAATATTTGGGCAATATTTTAGCAATATCTAAGCAATAATTTCCATTATTAAAATAGCAATATTTTAGCTTTAGTTTAGCAATGGTTCTCATTACTAAAATAGCAATATTTTAGCAATAATTTAGCAATAGAAACTGTTGCTAAAATAGCAATATTTGGGCAATATTTGGGCAATAGTTTAGCAATAATTTCCATTATTAAAATAGCAATATTTTAGCTTCAGTTTAGCAATGGTTTCCATTACTAAAATAGCAATATTTTAGCAATAGTTTCCATGACTAAAATAGTAATATTTTAGCAATATTTTAGCAATAATTTCTATTGTTAACCCTTTGCGCTCGAGTGGCGACTCTCAGTCAACTCGAAAAACTTAATTTTAAGTTTCAAAGCCCTATAAAAATGAATTCGAAGGACGAAACTAGCTCGAGTAAAGATGAAATCGATTTTCAACCATTGCGAAACGAAGAGATTAGCGACAGAGAAGTGGTCGCTGTACGACTGAAAAAAGTCGTCGACTGCAAAGGGTTAAAATCGCGCGCAGTTCGCCAGATATTGTCGCGGAATCAACCCTTCTCGACTCTCAGTCGCCATCGCGTTTCATACGACGACTCGAGTCACTCATCGACCGATTTTAAGTTCCGAAGCCCTGCAAACGTGATTTTAAAAGGTCGAATTGATCTCCAACTGTTGAAAAACGAGATTAGTCGCATTCGCGAAGAAGTAAGCGAAAAAATCGTCGATCGCGAATGGTTAATTACACGAGCTAGGGATCGCGACGAGATGAACCGTTGTAGATACTTCGAAAACCGCGCGAGTCAACGTTGGCTACCTCACAGAGACTGCTATTGATTTCGTACTTTCAGCGGCCCCTCGCCGTTTGAAGAATTTAATGGCAGTCGTGAATAAACCAAAGAGTCCCTCTTACCACTTCGATGAACGGGCATGGCAGTCCTGAGAAATTACTTCTTTCACATTTCATTTCGTGCTCGTTCCTCTGGGTGATGTCCAAGATACCGCCCACGCCACGTCTATAAGAGCCGGCTGATATATCGCCTCGTTAATGTTTCGCTTCATCAGATGTTATGACTGAACATCCTTTACCCTGCCACTGGGTGGTCATTTCTGACTGCTCTTGTTGCGAAACCCGGCGTTATAAATTATAGGGAATGTCGGGTACAACCTGGCCTGTTCGTAAGTCGCGCGTTTCGTCTTCCAGGGCGCATAAACAGACAGCGGCTCGTCGCGTCCACCGCGATCGAAGATTAATTCGCGTCGCTCGTAACGGCTTCATATCGATTTCGATCGAGATGAATGACGTCGCAGGTTTTTTTTCTTTTTCTCTCGCTCTCTCTCTCTCTCTGTCTCTCTCTTTCTCTCTCTTGCGCGCGCGTGCTTTATCTTTCTCAGCGTGTCTTCTGCTTTTTTTTTTCTCTGAATTTTTTTATTCTTTTTTTTTCAGCCGTGCATCGATACGCGTAATCTGTCCCCGATAATACATCTGGGAAAAATGACGCGGCGTGAAAAATTGATGCAAATTATAGCACCCGTTGGCCGCGTTAATCTGTTATCGATAAAAACCACGATCGATCGTTCCCTATTTAAGTGGCAAAGATAGAATGCCGGCAAATACGTCGTTTCTGTGAAATATAACGTATCGACGTTACGTGAAAAACGAGCTGGGGGGGGAGTAACTTTTAATTTTCAGTTGTAAATAGGGAAGTCGCGTCAGATTTGACGGTTCATAGTGGAATTCAATACTTTGCGCTCTGTTACTTTCTGGACGTTGGCTATGGAAGCTAGAAATATTGCTAAAATAGAAATATTTTGGTAATATTTTGATAATAGTTTCGATTGCAATAGTTTCTATCGCTAATATAGTAATATTTTAGCAATAGTTCCGATTGCAATAGTTTCTATCGCTAATATAGCAATATTTTAGCAATAGTTTCTATTGCTAATATAGCAATATTTTAGCAATAGTTTCTATTGCTAATATAGCAATATTTTAGCAATATTTTAGCAATAGTTCCGATTGCAAGAGTTTTTATCGCTAATATAGCAATATCTTAGCAATATTTTAACAATATTTTAGCAATATTTTAGCAATAGTTCCGATAGCAATACTTTCTGTTGCTAATATAGCAATATTTTAGCAATATTTTAGCAATAGTTCCGATAGCAATACTTTCTGTTGCTAATATAGCAATATTTTAGCAATATTTTAGCAATAGTTTCGATTGCAATAGTTTCTATTGCTAATATAGCAATATTTTAGCAATATTTTGGCAATAGTTCCGATTGCAATAGTTTCTATCGCTAATATAGCAATATTTTAGTAATATTTTAGCAATAGTTCCGATTCCAATAGTTTCTATTGCTAATATAGCAATATTTTAGCAATATTTTGGCAATAGTTCCGATTGCAATAGTTTCTATCGCTAATATAGCAATATTTTAGTAATATTTTAGCAATAGTTCTGATTCCAATAGTTTCTATTGCTAATATAGCAATATTTTAGCAATATTTTAGCAATACTTTAGCAATAGTTCCGATTGCAATAGTTTCTACTGCTAATATAGCAATATTTTGGCAATATTTTAGTAATATTTTTGTTGCCAAAAGAGCAATATTTTAGCATTAGTTTCTACTGGTAAAGTAGTAATATTTTAGCAATAGTTTCTATTGCTAAAGTAGCAATATTTTAGCAATACTTTCTACTACTAAAATATCAATATCTTAGCAATATTTTAGCAATATCTATTACTAGCGTCTCCCAGCATTAAAAAATTTCCATTTCAATAGAAAACTCGAAGAAAATCTACATTTCTCAAAAATCCGCTCTAGAATAACTTTAATTACTAATCAATTCTGCGTCTCCTCAGAGGATTAATAACACAACGCAAATTCAATTAACGCATCACTCAACTCCAGTTACATCGTAGTTAAGAAACAATTATTCGAGCCAACTGAATCAGCTGCAAAGATCATTCTCGTTATTAATGAAAAATCATCGATGGATGACCATTTATCCTTTATCACCCTCGTATCGTTTATTTAATCCACAACCTCCTCCCCATAGACCCAACCATTTGTTCCGCCCACGAAATTGCTGTTCCTTCAACCGTTCCGATAATAAAATTTACCCGTTAATGTACACATTTCAAAAGTGAAATCGGCCGTTCAGAAATTAATGGAAACCGACCACGCGTTTCACGGCGATGCAAAAATATCGCCGCTACCGTGCGTCGTAAAAGTAAAATTTAGCATGCTCCTCGAGCACCAATAACGCGATTTAATTGAATACACACTCGACTCGCGAGCGTGCTCGCCTCAGCGACGATATATCGCGTCGTTCTTATCAGAGATGCTATCGGAAGCGAGGAAGCGCGTAACTGCGACTGGCTATAAAAAAAAAAAAAAAACGCATGCAAATATGGAAACATTACGTGATAAATGTTATTTCGCGTCTTCGAGCTATCATCCTCTCCCATCCAATTTCCTATTCATTCCCTGAACTTGACAGTCAATCTATGCGTATTACGAAGGGCTCGTCGTGGACGTGGTACCCGAGGGTGAATGCCTTCCTGTGCGGCGCGCGATGGCGAACGCGCGCTCGCGTGTGTGTCCGTGTGCGAGCTCGAAAAATAGCGTGGGCCACGATCTCTGTAAAAGCGTCGCCGTTTAGATAATAACGCGCATTTTATCTCCCTCATAAAACCTAATTTATAGCCGCATCCAAGTCTATAGGCGTGTACGAACGGCCTTTGGGAATAGGAAGGGCTCTGACAGGGACAGTGCCGTAATTTTCTGGCACCGCCAACCCTTATTTTCCTGGGGACGATTTCATCCGTTCGAATTCCCTGCGACGCTGTTCCTCGCGTTCTTATTGTCGAGCTTCTGATCATTGGCCAATGCAGACGATCGAGTAATTCGTTGTCGGATGGTTAAACGAAGTTGAAGACCGGCAAGCGTGAATCAGAAAGATTTTTATAAGAATGGTGATGGAAGCTAATGTTCTTGTTTGACGTGAGTTTCCTCGCGTGTTACTTTTGCTAATGATATTCATTTTATAGGCTAGCGAGTTATCGATTGTTCGAGCTTGTTTTTTGAACGAGTTTATTAAATCATCTTTTGAACGAAGAGTTTTTTTAAAGCTTTGATTGGGGTGGACTGTTGGAGAGGATCATAGAGGCAAATGTTGTGATAGTCGCATGCCTGAAATGTTTTTGCAATATTTTAGCAATACTTTAGCAATATTTTAGCAATATTTTCTATCGCTGAAATATCAGTATTTTAGCAATATTTTCTACTGCTTAAATAGCAATATTTTAACAATATTTAAGCATGCTAATCGCTGCGATCGATTGTCCACTGATCAAAATACACAATGCGTTTCTTCAACTTTAATTGGTAATTTACAAATTTGCGACTGCTGACGTGAATTCACGCCATTTCAATTCTATTGCTGGTTGTCACTGACGTAAATTTCCGTCATTTCAATTCTGTTGTTGGCTATTGCTGACGTGAATTAACATCATTTCAAATTCAATTCCTGGCTATCACTGACGTGAATTAACATCATTTCAAATTCAATTCCTGGCTATCGCTGACGTGAATCAACATCATTTCAAATTCAATTCCTGGCTATCGCTGACGTGAATTAACATCATTTCAAATTCAATTCCTGGCTATCACTGACGTGAATCAACATCATTTCAAATTCAATTCCTGGCTATCGCTGACGTGAATCAACATCATTTCAAATTCAATTCCTGGTTATCGCTGACGTGAATCCACGTCGTCTCAATTCTGTTCCTGGTTGACGCTGACGTGAATCCACGCTATTTCAACTTCAATTCCTGCTTATCCCTGACACGAATTCGCATCATTTCAAATTCCACTCAACTTCAACAAATCCTCCTTATTTTCCACGAAAAATAATGCCCCAAAAATTTAGAATATGCTCTATTATCTGCCTCAAAAGCACCTACACGAACCCTGAAAATCATTTCACTCGGACGTCCGACAATTTCCGTCCGCTTCACTCGAAAACGGAGTCGTCGATTAAATCGGGAATGGCGCTCGCGAAACGGGCGATTCCTTAGGAAATAGCGCGTTCAAATGCGAGTGGTTACGGCACTGGCGTCGCGGAGGGGTTAGGGGGTGCATCGGAGCGAAGGTTTGCTGAAAGTGAATAGGTTGGAAATATTATATCGGTGTTGAAACGTCTCCCCTCGGCATTTAGGTGACGAAAAATATGGGCCGTCACGTGTGTCGGTGATCGCGTGCGCGCGCGTCCGCCTTCACGACGTCTGAATACAGCCACCCTGGCGATAAACTGCATGCGTGTTCGCATTTATACGTGTTTACGTATAATCTCCGACGGACGGCCATAAATCCGTGATTTACTCTCATTACCTCGCCTGCGAGTGTTACGACTTGTGTTTACGATACACTACCATTCGGATAGTTTAATTTATTCATATTGACCGCGACGGCTTTCCTCGCGAGCGGACCGCGGTTCCACTTTGCTCGCGAGCGTCGTCGCGACGACACACGCGCGACAACAGCCAGACGTATCGCAGCGCGCCCAGCTTGGGACAGCTCGCTAATTGAACGTCAGATTTTATGAATTCGCTCGGTTCGAGGGTTAATAGAATCTAGAGTAAAAACTATGCGCAACGCCTGGCGAGATGATCCATTGCGTTCGAGAGGAACGAGCGAGAGCTTCGAGCAGTTCCAGGCGTTCCAGGCGAATCACGAGGATGGTTAACGCTGGGTGAAGATTTAATCTCGAGCTTGGATGAATTTTGCGAGAGGATGTTTCTCTGTATGGTTGAGTATGAAGAGAATGAAGCGTGAATGATGCAGCACTGCGATGAGCGAGGGACAATGCTGTTCTCTATGAGAGTTTTGCAGGATTGAATTATAATTTTTTTTAACGATATGGTACGTATACTTCAACTTTAATAATGTACTTTGGACATACGACGCAATTTTGCAACACTTTTTTAGATTTCTTGGACTTAGGGTGGGGTGGAAAATGTTTTCTGGATGCTCTGGAGGGGTTATTAGCGATAAATTTTCTACAGCTAACGTTATTATATATATCCCTGAATTTTTATAAAATTTCTTGTAGTAATCTATGTAATCACTATAGGGACGTTTTGTTCAGAAAGATAACGTGCTACTATAGTGACGCATCGTTCAAGAAGATGACAAGTCGCTATAGTAACGCGTCGTTCAGAAAGATGACAAGCTTCTACAGTTGCGCTTCCTTCAGAGAGATGACAAGCTATTACAAACCACTACAAACCACTACAGTGATGCATCAGAAAGATGACAAGCTTCTATAGTGACGCGCCGTTCAGAAAGATGACATCCTCGAGGAAGCTACTATAGTGACGACTCGCTCAGAAAGACGACATCCACAAGAAAACTACTATAATAGCGCGCAGTTCAGAAGGATGACATCCACGAAGAAAGTTACTGTAATGGCGCGTCGTTCAGAGAGATGGCAGGCCACTATAGTGACACATCGTTCAAAAAGATGACGCGCCATTATAGTAACGCGTCGTTCAGGAAGTTGACATCCTCGAAAGCCACTATAGTGACGCGTTATTCAGGAAATTGACACCTTCGAAAACCACTATAGTAGTGCTTTGTTCAGAATTATTGACATCCGTGAAAGCCACTATAGTGGCGCGTCATTCAAAAAAATGACATCCTCGAAATCCACAATAGTGTCGCGCCATTCAGAAAGATGACACCCTCAGAAGCCACTATAATACCGCTTTCCCAAAAACAAAGACATCCACGAAAGCCAACATCATACCCACCAACTTAAATCGCGACCGCGCTCAGCGTAACGATCGAAAAAGGAACCCCCTCGACATGCATCGCCTTCACCCCACGAAGACAAGCCTAGACACACAAATAACAGGACGTATCGCGCGAGCAGAATGTTCTATTTAAATTTGATCACTCTCGAATTTACGAGAGATATCCCCTCGCGGCCATTATTCATCGCTCGAGCGTTGCACACCGCGCGGATCGTAATGGCGGGCCTCCGAGGGCCGCGCGCGTCGAACGATGAAAATTATTGCATCGGTAAGATGCAAGCGCCCGGCTCTGCGAGCTCGTTCCTGCCGACAGATCGATGCGAATGCAACGAATGCGACGGGACCTCGTGCAGAAGGGGTGGAAGCTGCGATGGAGACCGCGAGAGCGGCCCAAAGCGGTTGCAAAATCGGGCAAAGAGAGCGGTTAGGGTGCGAGCGAGGGCGGAAGGCTCGCGAAGCGAAAGGGGGCGCGAAGCGGCATACATCACGTTCCCGGTTTATGGTCCGATACGCTCCTAGGAATTGGCACCCGTGCTGAGCTTTCCCGCGAACGCAAGGAACGGCCGGGGTACCGAGCAACGAGATACGAGGCGTTATGGCTCTTCCTGGCTCGTAACCTCTGCTCATAAAGCTACTGCCGCGCTGAAATATCGTCCGCCGCGACGTCTCCACGCCTACGCGTCTATCCGTCGATCTATCTTAACGCTGTTATCGTAATTTATTAACGGCGTCGCCAGGAGAACGAATCGATCCGCGCGCGCTGCGACCAGCCACGAGGACGGATCGCAGATAATCCGAGACGATCGCTGGTAATGAGGCTATTAAACGAAACCGATAGCGGCTGTTATTAGTACGCGTCCGGCGGTGCCCACGGCGAGCGATCGATCTCGATTAAAGAATTCTTCCGCGGCTACGCGTATCCACTGGAAATGTCGCCTTTTTGTTCCTCGTTTTGCTCGAAGGGGGGTTAGTAATCGTGGTAAGTGAAATTTGTTTTCCGAGTCGACGTTTCGGTTCTTTTTTTTCTTTTTTTATGGGACATGCGCGCAGCAGGTCGAATTGGAAGCAATCCAGCGTGGTGTCGCGACCTTCGAGCGACATTGGGCGGAAAAAATTCATAAATATCCGCGGCTAGATATAAATAATGAGGCTGGGACGTCGAGGAGATTAACTGAGCGCGAGCGAATTTATTTGAACGCCTAACTACGCGAGAGTAAATTTATTTTAACGGATTATTTTAACAGATGCGCGGAATGATGCCCACCGACTTCGATACACATTCAGAGATGATAAATCTCGATACTTCGCCCCCGTGGCGAGGTTTTCCAAAAATATATCGTTGCTCGAATCGAGGGCGATATTAGAAACGATTCTTTTGCAGCCTGAATGTTTGTTCTTTCGCGGGAAATCCTGTTCGGTGATAAATCGTGCTGCCTTTATTGCTGATGATTCGAGCGGCGTTTTATTCTAATTAACCGCAATGTACGCGAAATTTAATACTTTCATCGCTTGGACATAATTCAACGCGGAAAATAGCTTGGCTGGTCTATTAAACGCGCGTGGGAACTTTGTTGGTGTGTGGATCTGGCTTGGAACGTCGTTTCTGTGATTTTGTTCGCGGTCCAACATCGTGTCTGCTATGAATTGTTCTACGATATCCCGTTTTCCTTTTGCTTTCGAAATGACAACGTCTTTTTATTGCGCGCGCGTTAAGATGTCTTTATGGACTATCGCTTATGGCTGAATTGAGGGTTTTCTTAGCAGCCGGATCATAAAAACGTTGAAAGCTCCAAAACGTGCGGAGGAGAGAAAATGTGGATCAGAAGCGTGATAGTATTTTAATCCTTTGCACTTGGGTGTCCAATCTGAGGGGACGCCAGCGGTGATTAGTGACGAAGGAGGTTAAAATTATTCTAGCACAGATTTTTGAGGAATTCCTGTTTCTTTGAGGTTTTTTATAAAAAAGGTTATACGTTATATTTATATAAAATGGTTATAAATGGAAATTTTCTATTGCTGGGAGACGTTAGCAGTAGAAATGGCAATATTTTAGTAATAGAAATGATAGCTAAAATGTTGCTGCTTTAGTAATAGGAATGATATTTGAGGTCTTGCTATTTTAGCAATAGAAATGATAGCTAAAATATTACTGTTTTAGTAATAGAAATGATGGCTAAAATATTGCTGCTTTAGTAGTAGAAATAATAGCTAAAGTATTGCAACTATAGTAATAGAAATGATAGCTGAGGTATTGCTAGTTTAGCAATGGAAACGATAGCTAAAATATTGCTGTTTTAGTAATAGAAATGATGGCTAAAGTATTGCAACTATAGTAATAGAAATGATAGCTGAGGTATTGCTATTTTAGCAATGGAAATGATAGCTAAAATATTGCTGCTTTAGTAATAGAAATAATAGCTGAAAAATAATAGCTAAATAATAGCAAAATATTGCTACTTTAGCAATGGAAATGATAGCTAAAA
This sequence comes from Xylocopa violacea, assembly GCA_963969225.1. Classification (NCBI taxonomy): domain Eukaryota; kingdom Metazoa; phylum Arthropoda; class Insecta; order Hymenoptera; family Apidae; genus Xylocopa; species Xylocopa violacea. Next base: position 19,110,164 of record CAXAJV010000015.1, read on the forward strand.
TATAGCTGTTTTAGTAATAGAAATGATAGCTAAAATATTGCTAAAATATTGCTATTGTTAATTCAAAAATTCTAAAATATTGCTACTGTCAATTCAGAAATTCTAAAATACTGCTATTGTTAATTCAGAAATTCTAAAATATTACTATTATCAATTCAGAAATTCTAAAACATTGCTATTGCCAATTCAGAAACTCTAAAACATTGCTATTATCAAATCAGAAATTCTAAAATACTGCTAATGCCAATTCAGAAATTCCAAAATATTCCTATTATCAATTAAAAAATCCCACAATATCGCCAAAGCATCGCTATGTCAGCAACATCTTCTATCGTCGTCGCCTGGCAAAGGACCGTATCCCAAACGCTGAAAAGAAGAAACCACGGTTCACATATAAATTTGTCGCGCGTTAAATCATCGTTCAATTACCATAAACCGCGATCACGGCGGAATGGACGGCCGTCCGAAAATAATAAATTCCGCCGCGCTGGTCCATTAACTCGCGGCGACTACGGGCCAGCTAACGACGGGACAAAAAGCGACGCGTCTCGAGAGATCAGAGAAACGCGAGCGATTTATAACACGCCAGATGGGACGAGAGGGCCATCCGCGCGCGCATTAACAATAGAAGATCGCGGGGTTGCTCGAGGCGCGCGCGTTAAACCCTCGCTGCTACGATTTAGGGTGGCTGTGCGCGCTCGCGAGCGTCGCGTCGCGTCGCGTCGCGTCGCGCACCTCGCGGACGGAGGCGCGTGTACGCGCACGATATTATTATCCCGTGATTCATAGCGCGCATTCATAAACGTTTCCCAAGCTGTAGAACGCCGCGGTACACAGCGGCGTGTATCGATTAACGTCGCCTCCCGACGGGATTTACAGCCGGCGACTAAATTATTTAAAGTCTTCATTTGTAGCGCGACGGATGGACGGACACGAGCTGTGGCGACCGCGTATCCAGTTCTTCTTCGAGCGAGCGTGCATGCTACCCGGTACAACCGCTGGCAAAAGTTCATTTAGAACCGCCACCGGCTGAGGGACGCGTTGACACGCGGTTGAAGTTGCGCGCGGGTCAACGCGAGGATCGTAATTATACGATCGAGGATCGTGGACCGGTGGTAGGCGAGGTTATTGGTCGAGAGAGCCAAAGTGTCGACGGTACGACGATTGAGATCCATTTTGAGAGCCAAGTGTGGACGGTGCGACGATTCAGATTCTGTTTGACAGCCAAATATCAGTGGTACGGGGATTGAGATTTATTTTGAGAGATTTGTTAATCGCTGCTTTTTGAGAAATTCTAGGTTTGGTGATATTTTCTGTGGAAATGGAATTTTTTGTTGCTGGGTGATGTGAGCAGTATTGCTATTTTAGCAGTGGAAATTATTGCTAAATTGTTGCTGTCTTAGCAATGGAAAATTTTGCTAAAATATTGCAATTTTAGAAGCAGAAACTACTGCTGAAATATTGCTAAAATATTGCCATTTTAGTAACAGAAACCAATTGCTAAAATATTGCTATTTTAGTAACAGAAACTATTGCTAAAATATTGCTAAAATACTTCTGCTTTAGCAGTAGAAACTATTGTTAAAATATTGCCATTTTAGAAACAGAAACCAATTGCTAAAATATTGCTATTTTAGTAACAGAAACTATTGCTAAAATATTGCTAAAATACTTCTGCTTTAGCAGTAGAAACTATTGCTAAAATATTGCCATTTTAGAAACAGAAATCAATTGCTAAAATATTGCTATTTTAGTAACAGAAACTATTGCTAAAATACTTGTGCTTTAGCAGTAGAAACTATTGCTAAAATATTGCTATTGTAGCAATAGAAAATATTGCTAAAACATTGCTAAAATATTGCTATTTTAGTAACAGAAACTATTGCTAAAGTATTACTCAAATATTGCTATTTTAGCAATGGAAACTATTGCTAAAGTATTGCTAAAATATTGCTACTTTAGTAACAGAAACCAATTGCTAGAGTATTGCTATTTTAACAATAGAAACTATTGCTAAAGTATTGCTCAAATATTAATAGCAATAGCAATAGTTTCTATCGCTAAAATATTGCTAACACATTGCTATTTTAGCAAGAGAAACTATCCCTAAAATATCGCTAAAGTATTGCTACTTTAGCAATAATTTCTATTACCAATAACCTGAAAGGAACCAAATGCAAAGAGCTAACAATGATCTTATTTAGTGTTATAAATGAAATACCAAGCGTGGTATCCACAAAATCAAATCTCGACGATCGTCATTCGTGGCAGAGCCGCGCTGAAGCTCGCGAGCCTCGATTCGCCGACCTCTGTCGTAGACCGTTCTGTTACCTGCCGCTGGATCGACACAGTTTTCACCGCAACCAGGATCGATCGTTGCCGTGAATGTTTTACGCGAACGGTCGCTCGTATTTCTTAGATCGAAGCCTAGCCTGACGCGCTGACGTTGCTTCGTACCTGGCGCACGGACGCGTTGACGGCGACGCGTTGAATATTTATCCCGCGGAAGACAAGCAGGCGGCTCGCCTGTTCCCGATGACATTTTTATTTACAGCTCTGTGTACCAAACGTAGAAATTGAAACTGCTTGAAATGCGTCTAACGCGTCCGGTTAAGAAAAAGCTTGCGTCTGGCGAGCGTGGCGTGAAACGAAACGAAGCTGCCGCTCGTCGATGTCGAAACTGCGAACCGAGCAGCATGGAACTCTGAGCGTCGTGTCTGCTGCGTCGCGACAGCCGCGTAGAGACGTCGCAGAAACGGGGCCCCAAAATTTCGAACGGGGACAAAAAAAGCTGTCCAAACAGCGCTGTCATCCGCGAACTTTTGCGCGCGAGTATACGCGCAGGAGAGGAGATGGTCGGATTGCGTGGCGTGCCGCGGCTGCCACCGTCCGCGCCACGAACGTCCACGAATGCCCTGGCGAAGAGGAGTTGAAGAGGAACAGAGAGAGAGAGAGAGAGAGAGAGAGGCGGTCGAGGAGCCGATCGGTTGGGAAAGGGATAAAGACGAAAAGCTAAATAGAAAGGGAGGAGAAAAAAGGGACAAAACCGAGGGGGACCGGGAAAGGAAGAGGCGGAGGAAGAGGAAGAGAGAGGAGAAAAGTGTTTCAGGCGCCCATGGAAGGCACGTCGTGCAGAACGTCGGCGAACTCGTGTGTGTTCCGTGTTCCGAATGCACGGAACAAGCGCTACTTGTCCGCGGCCACCTGAGTTATGATCGCTCTGTGCCCACCCTGGCTGCTCGGCTGCCTGCCTCCTCGGCTCCCTAACTGCCATCTTCTTCTTCACCCTTCTACTTTCTACGGGCGGCCATCTTGACTTCGAGAACCGGTTAGCTCCTCCGACTTGAGCGGACGTGTACGTGTCCCACACAGCGACGGTTTTATGGACACGTATAAACTACGCCCGGAACGAGTGTCCGAGGCGACATCGACGATTGTAGCGCCCTCGGAAGTCCCTTCGAGTCTGCACGACGTTAATGGCCCGTGTGGCGCGAGTTCCTTTGTACCGTTTAATAACATCGTTACATTACCGCGCGCGGTCGACCGGCGGAGTTGATTTTTGATCTGTTAGACACGATGCGCCTGACACTATAGTGGCTTTCGCGGATGGCATCTTTCTGAACGAAGCGGCACTATAGTTGCTTGTCATCTTTCTGAACAAAGCGCCAGTATTGTGACTTGTCATCTTTCTGAAGGCTTTTGTGGATGTCATCTTTCTGTTTGATGCGCCACTATAGTGGCTTTCGCGGATAGCATCTTTCTGAACAAAAGAGCACTATAGTGGCTTGTCATCTTTATGAACAAAGCGCCACTATAGTGACTTGTCATCTTTCTGAAGGCTTTTGTGGATGTCATCTTTCTGTTTGATGCGCCACTATAGAGGATTTCCTCGCGGATGTCATCTTTCTGAACAAAGCGGCACTATAGTGACTTGTCATCTTTTTGAAGGACTCGTCATTATAGTGACTTGTCGTCTTTCTGAACAAAGCGCCACTATAGTGACTTGTCATCTTTCTGAACAAAGCGCCACTATAGTTACTTGTCATCTTTCTGAATGACGCGCCACTGTAGTGGCTTTCAAGGATGTCATTAGTTCTGAATAACGCGTCACTATGGTGGCTTTCGGGAATGTCACCTTTCTGAACAAAGCGCCACTATAATAGTGGCTTTTGGGGATGTCATTTCTCTGAAAGATGCGCCACTATAATGGCTTTCAAGGATGTCATTAATTCTGAATGACGTGTCACTATAGTAGCTTTTGAGGATGTCAGATTTCTGAACAAAGCGCCACTATAATAGTGGCTTTTGGGGATATCATTTCTCTGAAAGACGCGCCACTATAATAGTGGCATTTGGGGATGTCATTTCTCTGAAAGATGCGCCACTATACTAGCTTTCAAGGATGTCATTTTTCTGAAAGACGCGCCACTATAATAGTGGCTTTTGGGGATGTCATTTCTCTGAAAGACGCGCCACTATAGTGGCTTTCTTCGCGGATATCATCTTTCTGAACGACGCGTCACTATGATAGTGGCTTTCGTGGATGTCATCTTTCTGAACGACGCGCCACTATAATAGTAACTTTCGCGAATGTTATCTTTCTGAACAAATCGCCACTATAATAATGACTTTCGTGGATGTCATATTTCTGAACAAAGCGCCACTGTAATAATGGCTTTTGGTGATGTCATTAGTTCTGAATGACGCGACACTATAATAGCTTTCAAGGATGTCATTAGTTCTGAATGACGCGCTACTATAGTGACTTGTCACCTTTCTGCACAACGCGCCAGTATAGCAGCTTTCAACAGCATCGTCCGTGACACATCGCAATGCTGTAACATTTACGCCTGATTCGCCATACAAAGAACCAGCCTCGCGTAAAATTCGTCGCCACTGGGGCCACCATTCCCCGTCCTCCACACTGGCCACCCCTTTTCTCCTTTATCGGCGACCTTGAGACGTCTGCGCACGACGTTCTATTAGCTGTGGACGATTGATCGTCGATCGAGACGATCGAAGAGCGATCGCGATGTGGAAGGAAAGCTGGGCCAGCTGTAGGCGTGCCACGGGTGGTACGCGTTGGTGCCGATTGCGAAATAAGTAGAACCAGGCATTGTTTCGCGCGAGACGCGTGAACGCGGTAGATAACACGGTTTAATATGCACCTCCGTGCACGTCTCGATTGTTGGATAAGATTTATCTTTCATTAGCAGGTAATTTGCATTGAATAGACACGTTATGGGTTAACGGGTGGCTCGTTAATTGTTTGTTCCTGTTCGTTGTCCGACCGCTGACGCCCGATACTGCCACGGCCTGACGGTTTGACAAGGTACACCGTAGATATTACAGCGGTTTTGTAGCCGTGGCGTATCTCAGGCACCGCGGTATGCGAAAAGGTGTAAGAGAGCCAACCGCAGCCCACGGCAACGAGGCGTGGTCGCTGCAATTACCTCGATAGAGTTACAAGACTCGTTTTATGCTCTCGCACAAATTTATTAGCCCCATTCGCGTCAGTTTAATTACGAACACGATCCGCTGTGATTCTTTCTCCTTTTCCCGCCGATCGTTTCCTCTTTTTCCACCTCCCTCCCTCTCTTCCTCTCTCTCTCTCACTCTCTCTCTCTCTATAACCTCCCACTCTCACCCCCTGGTGAAAGCGCATCGTACAGCTCGCTAGCGCGTTATGAGGATCGGGAACTTCATTTGGGACCCTCTCGACCCGTCCGTATACGGCCCAGTCCAGCAGCGTTCCGTAGCTACGCGCCCGAAGCAGAAGCGGCTGATATCAATCGCGTCCATTTCGCGCTCGACGCATTCCTCGAAACTCAAGCGGTAATTAGTTTTACCGCTAAACGCTTAGCGGAACCCGAGAGGCTGCTAACTGCCTTCCACCTACGCGGTGCCGCTCCGCTGATCCCCTTCTTCGTGTCCGCCATCCGGCAACCCTCCGCCACCGCCTTTCCTGCACCCCTGTCGTCGTTAATTTCGACGCTTTTTCTCTCCACGGCCGCCCCACGAGCCGGCGGATCTACGTATTTACCGACGCGGCCGCCTCGACCACTTTGCCGCTAATTGTGAGCAATTAAGCGGGGCAAAGCCCAAGGAATATTATGAAATTAATTATGCCGCGAGATTGAAGCAGGGGCCGGTGTGCAAGGTGTAGATAAGCATTTAAATCGACGCGTTCCTGAGGCATTACGCACCGCGGCCACCGTAGATATCGCGGCCGCGATAAACTTCGATTTTATTGCCGTTTCCACTTCGTACCCCGCCGCGCGAGTAGCTTTTACAACTAGATAGGTAAATAGCCCCGCCTCGAGATTTCCCTCGATAAGTTGCACGCTCGCTCGCCCGCTCGGCGCATTTGTCGACGCGTTTTTCCTTTTCGCGCGGGAAACTCGTAGGACTCTGTCGACAGCGTTCAGACTTCCGTCCGACTTGGTACGCGCGGTTTATTAACTCCCTTTGCACTCTGACGTCTTCTCTGAGGGGACATCAGTGTTTATTGAGCTTCTAGATTTTTGAGAAACGCATATTTCCTTCAAGGCTTCTATCGAAACGCAGTTTTTCTATCGCTGGGAGATGTTAGTGATAGCGCGGCCGCGGGAAATACGGAGGACTCTGTCGACAGCGTTCAGACTTCCGTCTGACTTGGTACGCGCGGTTTATTAACTCCCTTTGCACTCTGACGTCTTCTCTGAAGGGGACATCAGTGTTTATTGAGCTTCTAGATTTTTGAGAAACGCATATTTCCTTCGAGGCTTCTATCGAAACGCAATTTTTCTATCGCTGGGAGATGTTAGTGATAGAAACTGAAGCGAAGTACTGCTTCGTGTTGCTCTGTAGAGTGTGAGTGAGAGAGTAGGAAGGAAAAGAGGGAAGTGGACTCATTATGGTCATTCTGGCCTTGGCTTCTGCACTCAGTGGTAATTGACGTGTCATACATCCAAAACATTGGTGACACGACAGAGAGTGAATGCAAAATCATCCATTGGACTTGATTATCAATCCCACTCCCTCAGTTTACGAGAACTCTGGGTGGACATCTCATCTTTAGGCTGGTCAGATACCTACATGGGCTGAGATATTCCCTCATTCGCCATCTAGACTTGGAATAAGTCTATTTAAGGAACCTACCAATAGTTTTTAAACACTAGACTTTTGGAACTTTGACACTAGACACTAGACACTTTAACTCTTTCGCTCGTTCATCAGACTCTTGGTTAGACACTCGACATTGTGCTTAGAATAAGAAATCGTAGTTGTACAGAAAAAAACACTGAAATTAGTTCGATTAGTTCCTCGCATTTGAGGCGGTCCTTCGAACACGATTAATCGACACACACGTGCAAATACCCTATAACCGTCCTTGGGCTGGTCAGACCTACATGGACTAAGACATTCCCTCATTTGCCATCTTGATCATCCCATAGACTTGGAATAAGTCCATTTAAGGAATCTACCAATAGTTTTTAGACACTAGACTTTTGAAACTTTGACACTAGACTAGACTAGAAGTATAGCTGTGTAGAGAATATGTGAGAGAGTAGGAAGAACGTTTCGTCCAGGGCCTGCCAATGGACTCATCAGTAAGGCTATCTAGTAGACCCAGTCTTTGACGTTGGAATGTTAGAGATAAGTCGCAAATTCTATGTTTGTTGGAAACTAGTAAATGTACTATCCCTCTAGTAGCGAGTGTCAGAGAGCCACCACAAGACTATTACTAGATATTGCTAAAATATTGCTACTTTAGCGATGTTCCTCGCTTCCATTGCCACCGTCCAACAAAAACCAGATCGCAAGGGGTTAAAAACGTTCTCTCGTACGCGCGCAGGGTTGATTACCCGGTTTGGTAGTCGAAGGGATGGCGAAAGGCTCAGAAAAAATCGCGCAGACCGGCGAGGGGACGACTCGAAACGGTGGTATCGAAGTTGACGCGCGTCCGTCCCGTCCGTTGAACGGGTTAACCGGTTGAAAGAAGGAAGAAACAGCGAGGAATGTCAGTAAGCGTGCCGCTCGACACGGAATCGCAGCCCCTCCGCAAACGTGGAAGACAAATCGGCCCCGTTGGGTGCAAACGTCGTAATTATCGGAGGCGGTAATCTCTCGACGCGGAAGAGGAGGATGAGGCCGGAGGAAGAAGAAGAGGCGCTCAGTGAAAACTGCGTGACAGAGTGGCTCGGCCTGTTCACCCTTGGCGTCCTCCGAGTTGGCGTACCCTTTTGCCCGGAGTGTCGGCCATACATTACCGCCGTTAGAGCCCGCCAGCACTATATTATTCCCTGACACGGCGTGGCGTGGTGAGGCATGGCGTGGCGTGGCGTGGCATACTGTAAAACGACGCGGAACGTGAGCAGAGCGAGCCGTGTCGGGGAACGGGGCGAAGGGAAGGGAAGCGAGAGAGAGAGAGAGAGAGGGAGAAAAAGGGGGAGAGGGAGCGCAGAGGGACGAAGAAGGCAGAGAGAGAGAGAGAGAGTGAGGAAGAGGGATAAAACAGAACCTGGCCAGGTTGGAAGAAGGGTGAAAGGCGAGAGAACGCGAGAGTAGAGGACGAGGGTCGACGGAAGAGCGAGCGAGAGGGGAGGAAAGAGACGCTGGGGGGGAGGAAGAGAGACGGAGGAACCGGTACACTCGACTGCTGATAAACTACCCTCCGCGCTCACTTCGCAGGTATAATAAAATTATATCTAGCCGGCTGTATCGCGATTCTGGCTGCGAGCGGCGAGTCCAGCACAAAGTTGCCGCCGGCGCGCCTACGGCGGCCGTGATAAATAACGCTACGCAGACCCGGAGAAGCGGCCCCGGCTGCATAAGCACGGCCCTGATGCCACGTCGCGGCACTTCTCCAGTCACGGCCACGCCAACACGGTAAGCCGCACCGTGGCCACGGCGGTGGCACGGCGTGGCCCGCCGCCGACGCGTACAAACGCGTATACAGGGTGTCCGGCGAATTTCCGGGATGCGGAACTTAGATTCGTTGGGAATCGTGTCGATCTTGACGTTTTGGGTATGGTTGATGCTTGTTTCAAAGGGGTTGTTTCTTCGCGTGGCAGAGTTTTGTACGCGAAGAGGATACAGCATTGGAGTGTGTGATGGACAGGGTTGATTAGAAAGATGGCTTCCGCGGAAGAAAGTTAGGGATGAGGCGTTTTGGAAGATGATATGTCACTGTAGTAACGTGGCGTTCAGAAAGATGATAAGTTATTGTAGCGGCGTCGTTCAGATAGATGGCAAGTCATTATAGTAACGCGATGTTCAGAAAGATGACAAGTTACTGTAGTGTAGAGAGTTGACAAGCTATTATAGTGACGCGTCGTTCAGAAAGATGACAAGTTACTGTAGTGACGCGTCGTTCAGAAAGATGACAAGTCACTGTAGTGTAGAGAGTTGACAAGCTATTATAGTGACGCGTCGTTCAGAAAGTTGACAAGCTATTATAGTGACGCGTCGTTCAGAAAGTTGACAAGTTATTATAGTGACGCGTCGTTCAGAAAGTTGACAAGTCACTATTGTAACGTGTCGTTCAGAAAGATGACAAGTCACTGTAGGGTAGAGAGTTGACAAGCTATTATAGTGACGCGTCGTTCAGAAAGTTGACAAGCTATTATAGTGACGCGTCGTTCAGAAAGTTGACAAGTCACTATAGTAACGTGTCGTTCAGAAAGATGACAAGTCACTGTAGTGTAGAGAGTTGACAAGCTATTATAGTGACGCGTCGTTCAGAAAGTTGATGCGCCACTATAGTAACGCGTCGTTCAGAAAGTTGACAAGCTATTATAGTAGCGCGTCGTTCAGAAAGATGACAAGTCACTATAGTGACGCGTTTTCAGAAAGTAGACATCCTCAAAAGCCACTATTAGGGTCGCGTCATTCAGAAAGATGACAAGCTACTATAATAGCATGAAGTTCAAAAAGTTGACAAGCTATTATAGTGGCGTGTCGTTCAGAAAGTTGACAAGCTATTATAGTAGCGCGTCGTTCAGAAAGATGACATCCACGAAAGCCACTATAGTAACGCATCATTCAGAAATATGACATTCGCTCAAGAAACTATAGTGGCGTATCGTTCAGAAAGATGATAAACCACTATAGTGGCGCGTCAATTCAGAAAGATGACATCCACAAAAGCCACTATAATAACGGATCGTGCCCAAGAGCTTAATCTAATCGTCCTCTTCTGCTTAAAAGACACTGATTCAACATCGAGGTCAATTTAATTCAGAGCCTTTCTCATATTCAATTACATTTCTTCCTTTTTCCTTCCATCTCAAACTCCCATCTCAATTAGCCACCTCCTTATAACATCCTCCCACCATATCCACCCTCTCTCCACCACTATCAATAATTTTAAACAGAGTACTTGCTATGCGCTAAAATATTTATTTAAACATACAAATTCCCATCTCAATTAATCCTCCCACCATATCCACCCTCTCTCCACCACTATCAATAATTTTAAACAGAATACTTGCTATGCGCTAAAATATTTATTTAAACATACAAATTCCCCTCTCAATTAATCCTCCCACCATATCCACCCTCTCTCCACCAGTATCAATAATTTTAAACAGAGTACTTGCGATGCGCTAAAATATTTATTTAAACATACAAATTCCCATCTCAATTAATCCTCCCACCATATCCACCCTCTCTCCACCACTATCAATAATTTTAAACAGAATACTTGCGATGCGCTAAAATATTTGCTTAAACGTACAAACATACAAATTCCCATCTTAATTAACTACCTTTTTATAACATCCTCCCACCAATCCACCCTCTCTCCACCACTATCAATAATTTTAAACAGAATACTTGCAATGCAAGTATACTAAATAAGTTACTAAATAAGTTACTAAAATATTTATTTAAACATACAAATTCCCATCTCAATTAACCATCTCCTCCTAACATCCTCCCACCATATCCACCCTCTCTCCACCACAAACTACTTGCGATTCCCTAAAATGTTTACTTAAACATACAAAACATCCTCGTTGGACGATGGAAACCCAAACGAGACACCCAGTATACAAACGAATCGCTGTCAGAATCGTTGTTACCCGCTGCCACCGGCGCGTAGCTGGATTTCGAGCCGAGCATACGCGCGTAGAATCTTTCCGCGCGGTCGTAACGGCTCGCCTTTACCCGCTCGCTCGCTCGCGCGCGGACACGCGCTCGCGGGGCAAACGCCCGGAGTCGGCGGCGCGCACTTTTGCGCGCTTCATTCAACCCGTTCGTAAATTATAAGTCGCGCTGGGACGCGGCTACCCGGCTGAAATACTGGCACTGACACGCGCAGTGGGGCGCGGACGTATAAACGCGCCGACGAACTGGAAAACGACGCGCTGGCTCTCGAGCACCGGAACGTCCGGGACGTTCGTTCCAGTTAACGCGGAACGTCGTATATGCGACGTGAATACGACATCGCGTGACAGCCCCAGCCCGTGCACTCCGCTTCGTCAACTTTATCGGACGCGATACCGTGATTCAGGTATTCGACGATGGTATCATCGCGCGCCCGCTGCCTCGAGCAGGTGAATTTATTCCTTTTTCACGAGTGACTTTAACATCGCTGCCGCTACGGATCGATCTTTGTTACGCTTTCCCAGCCGGACGTTCGCGATTTACGATCGCCCCTGATACGAAAAAATACGCGCGCTGATCCGGCATGGCTGCACGCTGTTCGACTCGACGTCTCATTCGCGAATAATTCTTAAATGATTCTTCTTCACCCTTCGCGGGACTCCAGCGTCGCCTCTATGGTTCTCTGAAGGTGTCCAATTCGATTCGACGTCTCTTTCGCGAATGATTCTTAAATGATTCTTCTTCACCCTTCGCGGGTCTCCAGCGTCGCCTCTATGGTTCTTTGAAGGTGTCCAATTCGATTCGACGTCTCTTTCGCGAATGATTCTTAAATGATTCTTCTTCACCCTTAGCGGGTCTCCAGTGTTGCCTCTACGCTTCTCTGAAGGTGTCCAATTCGATTCAACGTCTCTTTCGCGAATGATTCTTAAATGATTCTTCTTCACCCTTTGCGGGACTCCAGCGTCGCCTCTACGGTTCTCTGAAGGTGTCCAATTCGATTCGACGTCTCTTTCGCGAATGATTCTTAAATGATTCTTCTTCACCCTTCGCGGGACTCCAGCGTCGCCTCTATGGTTCTCTGAAGGTGTCCAATTCGATTCGACGTCTCTTTCGCGAATGATTCTTAAATGATTCTTCTTCACCCTTAGCGGGTCTCCAGTGTTGCCTCTACGGTTCTCTGAAAGTGGCCAATTCGATGAGAGACACCTGTTTTCGTGGTGTACGGTATTGGGTATTGGGGAAAGCTGTGGGCATCCATCTGTAGATGATGGATAAATGGAAAGAGTTGCGAATAAAATTGTATTTGAAGGGGAAAGAGAAATGTTATGTTGTTTGAACTGTGATCGACTGACGCCTACTGAAAATCAATGGAACAAAAGGCAAGTGAACTTTTAACCTCTTTAGAGATCACACACGTACGCATATATACATATTAGTTCAAATACATTTCAGTATAAAGTAACCAGCAAGAAGAACACAGAAAAGGCAATTTTATTATCTGATAAGGGGGATGAAAAAATTGAAATAAGAAAAGGGTTAAAATTCAACAAAATTAGTCTAGAAAAATAACAGAAAGAGTTATTAGTTTTTCAATAATCTATTTGCCAAATTTTCGACAATTCTTCGAACACAGAAAGCGACTGTAATTTTCTAAAAATAGCCATAGCGAATCTAAAAGGGCCAAGGCCCTTAAATAGAATCTTGGAATTGTAGAAAGTAAAAAATTCTTATACTTTGTCAGTTCTGCTGCTGAACAGATGATTCGATTCTAACAAGGGGGATGAAAAAATTGATAAGAGAAAAGTTTCGAGAGCAAAGGGTTAAAATTTAAACTAACTGAAAAGGCCAAGGCCTTTAAATAGAATTTTGCAAATTGTAGAAAGTAAAAATTCTTATACTTTGTCAGTTCTGCTGCTGAACAGATGATTCGATTCTGACAAGGGGGATGAAAAAATTGAAAAAAGAAAAGTTTCGAGTGCAAAGGGTTAAAATTCAAACGATATACAAACGTGTTAAAATTTAAACTAACTGAAAGAGCCAAGGCCTTTAAATAGAATTCTGCAATTGTAGAAAGTAAAAAATTCTTATACTTTGTCAGCTCTGTTGCTGAACAGACGATTCGATCCTCTGATAAAGGGGATGAAAAAATTGCTAAGAGAAAACTTTCGAGTGCAAAGGGTTAAAATATAAACTAACTGAAAAGGCCAAGGCCTTTAAATAGAATTCTGCAATTGTAGAAAGTAAAAAGTTCTCATACTTTGTCATCTCTGCTGCTGAACATTCGATCCTCTGACAAGGGGGATGAAAAAATAGAAAAGGAGAAGTCTCCTTTAAACAGCGCCTTCAAATACCAAAGACTTCAAAAGAGAAAAGCACCCAAATCCAAAGAACGCAACGACGACCCCCAAAAAAGCCAACTTCCATTTCCAACGAAAGGACACCCCTGAAGATTAACCCCCTGCTTCGACGTTATCGTCGAATCGGATAATCGATATCCCCTTTCGAAGCGTTTCCGTTGTTGGTAAAAAGCCATCGCTGGCTTCACGGCCCGCGCAGGTATTTTCCAAACGAGGGTACGGAAAAGCAGGGGGTGCAATCGAGCGTAAATAAGGTTTCCAACGGATGACACTGGCAAAGGTGGTTTCCCGCTAGGAGGCTGGCGGTGGCTCTCTTACCTGACAGGTTAAAGAAAAGATAGGGTGACATAAGCCATGGCAGCGGGAAGTGACAGGCGGACGGGGTATAATATTCGAAACTAGGCTCCTTGGGTGTATATATATATATATATAGACTGCGGACCCTGCCCTCGTCCTGGTAAGTACCCCCAAGGGGAGATGTAATCCGCGATAAGCCGCGATTTGTTTGGTTGTCGTTGGCAACCACGGTATTTCGCTAATCACTGGACACGCTCGGTAATGGATCTTGAACAGGCTGGGAACGTTGACGGATGGGCCGACCCTTTCAAGGTTTTCCGGCCGCGCGTCAGTTTGGATTTGAAGTTCACGCTGGCACGGTTTCCCTCGACGCCTCGAAGCCGTCCCAAGCGTCGTCGAGACGCTCGTTTGGGACGCGCGTACACGCGCGGTGTTTCGTGAAAATTTCGCGGTCGAACGTTGAGTTCCTTTGGCTGCTGAGCAGACGATTCGATACTCTGACAAGGGGGATGAAAAATTTGAATAAGAAGAGTTTCGAGGGCAAAGGGTTAAAATTTAAATAATATGCAAGGCGAGATATTAAATAGAAACAAAAGTAACGTGTAGAAAAATAGCAGAGAGAGTCTTTTCAGTAATCCATTTGCGAAATTTTGCGAAAGTAAAAAATTCTTATACTTTGTCAGCTATGCTGTTGAACAAGTCTCGTTTAAACAGAGACAGAGTTTCGAGGGCAAAGGGTTAAAATTTAAATAATATGCAAGGCGAAATATTAAATAGAAACAAAAGTAACGTGTAGAAAAATAGCAGAAAGAGTTTTTTCAGTAATCCATTTGCGAAATTTTGCGGAAGTAAAAAATTCTTATACTTTGTCAGCTATGCTGTTGAACAAGTCTCGTTTAAACAGAGACAGAGTTTCGAGGGCAAAGGGTTAAAATTTAAATAATATGCAAGGCGAGATATTAAATAGAAACGAAAGTAACGTGTAGATAAATAGCAGAAAGAGTTTTTTCAGTAATCCATTTGCGAAATTTTGCGGAAGTAAAAAATTCTTATACTTTGTCAGCTATGCTGTTGAACGAGTCTCGTTTAAACAGAGACAGAGTTTCGAGGGTAAAGGGTTAAAACTTAAATAATATGCAAGGCGAAATATTAAATAGAAATAAAAGTAACGTGTAGAAAAATAGCAGAAAGAGTTTTTTCAGTAATCCATTTGCGAAATTTTGCGAAAGTAAAAAATTCTTATACTTTGTCTATGCTGTTGAACAAGTCTCGTTTAAACAGAGACAGAGTTTCGAGGGTAAAGGGTTAAAACTTAAATAATATGCAAGGCGAGATATTAAATAGAAACAAAAGTAACGTGTAGAAAAATAGCAGAAAGAGTTTTTTCAGTAATCCATTTGCGAAATTTTGCGAAAGTAAAAAATTCTTATACTTTGTCAGCTATGCTGTTGAACAAGTCTCGTTTAAACAGAGACAGAGTTTCGAGGGCAAAGGGTTAAAATTTAAATAATATGCAAGGCGAAATATTAAATAGAAACAAAAGTAACGTGTAGAAAAATAGCAGAAAGAGTCTTTTCAGTAATCCATTTGCGAAATTTTGCGGAAGTAAAAAATTCTTATACTTTGTCAGCTATGCTGTTGAACAAGTCTCGTTTAAACAGAGACAGAGTTTCGAGGGTAAAGGGTTAAAACTTAAATAATATGCAAGGCGAGATATTAAATAGAAACAAAAATAACGTGTAGAAAAATAGC
This sequence comes from Xylocopa violacea, assembly GCA_963969225.1. Taxonomy (NCBI): domain Eukaryota; kingdom Metazoa; phylum Arthropoda; class Insecta; order Hymenoptera; family Apidae; genus Xylocopa; species Xylocopa violacea. The sequence goes on from CAXAJV010000015.1 coordinate 19,125,661, forward strand.
AGAAAGAGTTTTTTCAGTAATCCATTTGCGAAATTTTGCGGAAGTAAAAAATTCTTATACTTTGTCAGCTATGCTGTTGAACAAGTCTCGTTTAAACAGAGACAGAGTTTCGAGGGCAAAGGGTTAAAATTTAAATAATATGCAAGGCGAAATATTAAATAGAAACAAAAGTAACGTGTAGAAAAATAGCAGAAAGAGTCTTTTCAGTAATCCATTTGCGAAATTTTGCGAAAGTAAAAAATTCTTATACTTTGTCAGCTATGCTGTTGAACAAGTCTCGTTTAAACAGAGACATCAAAAGAGGAGAGCACCCAAATCCAAAGAACGCAACGACTCCCAAAAAGCAAACTTCCATCTCCAACGACGACACCCCTAAACATTAACCCTCCTTTCTACGTTATCGTCGACAGCAGACGCGTGAAAAACAAAGCGTGGTCAACGACTGAAAGTCGTTGCTAAAAAACAGACCCAAGCAACGAAGGGAGATCGCACGCAGTCGTCGATATCCTCGATCAAATCGAAGAACGTGGCAGCTCACGATGCCAATGGCGGTCGCGATTCGCGCGCGGGCAATAACAATCGGCGCACGTTTCCAGAAAACGCAGTTAGAACGAGGCTCGACGTGGCTGGGCACGCGAGATCGCGCGCATCGGGAAGAAAGTTAACACAGTCATTTCGTAAACTCCTCTGTCAAACATACCAAGCAAAGTGGCAGGCTAAACGAAACCCGTGAATGCAATATGTATTATGCGGCAGGAAGATAATATAGAGCCCGAGGGAGGTGGTGGCTGACGGAGTTTATTCCGAATGACAACAATAGAATGCATCGGTAGAGCGTATTGTATGCAGGAGGGCGTGGTATGGTTCACAATACCTGCTGCATTATGTATCTCATGCCGGTGGTTATCTCTCTCTCTGTGTTGTAATCCTAAGCAACAGTCCCTACACACACCTCGCGTGGTAGCCACGTTCCCAATGGCGTACCCGTTGTTCGGTTATGGGTGGCCTGGATCGTTTTTAAAAACTGTTTACCAGCGACTAAGCGAAATATCGCCGCTGTTATCGAACCCTTTCGAATATCTCGCTTCCGCGCCTCGTCGTCTACGCTTTGCCAGCCGCGTTTCAGGAGAAGCATGGACGTTTCCACGGATCGAGGGTGACTCGGGGAGGCTCGAGTTAAGAGGCTTGTTCAGCTCGTGCTCGTTGATTCGAGATAGATACTTCGAGGGAATTATTAATAATCGTCGAGTTAATTTTATTTCGAGAGATGGGGTGTGGTTTTGTTGAGGTCGAAGGGGTGTTTAAGTGCGTAAGCGTGGTTTGCGATTCTTGAAACGATAATATTGCTGTTGTTGCTAGATTAGTAATAGGTTCTGGTGATAATGTTGCTACTTTAGCAATAGTTGGCATTGCTAAATATTGCCACTTTAGCAATAGTAATATTGCTAAATATTGCGACTTTAGCAATAGTTTCTGTTGCTAAATATTGCCACCTTAGGAATACTTTCCATTGCTAAATATTGCCACCTTAGAAATAGTCTCTATTGTTAAATATTGCTATCTTAGCAATACTTTTCATTGCTAAATATTGCCACCTTAACAATACTTTCCATTGCCAAATATTGCCTCCTTAGCAATACTTTCCATTGCTAAATATTGCAACCTTAGCAATACTTTCCATTGCCAAATATTGCCTCCTTAGCAATAGTTTCCATTGCTAAATATTGCCACCTTAGCAATAGTTTCCATTGCTAAATATTGCCACCTTAGCAATAGTTCCCATTGCTAAATATTGTCACCTTAGCAATACTTTCCATTGCTAAATATTGCCACCTTAGAAATAGTCTCTATTTTTAAATATTGCTATCTTAACAATAGTTTCCATTGCTAAATATTGCCACTTCAGCAATAGTAATATTACTAAATATTGCCACCTTAGCAATAGTTTCTGTTGCTAAATATTGCCACCTTAGAAATAGTCTCTATTGTTAAATATTGCTATCTTAGCAATACTTTCCATTGCTAAATATTGCCACCTTAGCAATAGTTTCCATTGCTAACATCTCCCAGCGATAGAAAATTTCCATTTCCAAAGTGGCACAATTTCTACACGCGATTTTGGCTTGGAACAGTGTCACTCAGAATTGCTCTCCAGAGATCCACAAACACGATCCGCGAGCTGTTGCGCGAGAGCGCGCAGAGGCGCTCCAATCAGCCCAATTATGTAGTTTCTCAACATCGACTCATTCTACGAACGTTCCTTCTGTTTTATGGCGCGCGTTCGAATCGCGATCGAATGTCTGCCGAGTTATTTCGAGCCGTCCGCCAACCGATGTCCTACTTAAGCACCCAATTAACGTTATTAATATCCATAAAAGTAGCAATAAACCGAACGAGACGTAAGATTCGTGCTCGATAAAATGTCCGTGGGTGGACGATGAATTTTCGAAACATTTCAGAGATACGTGGACGTCGAACGGAACCCAAATACACGCGTGCAGCGACTGAACGTATCAATTTTACTCCTGAAAGACGCGTTACAAATAGTCGGTAACGCAATTTAGTGGTTTCGCTTGTTCGAATCCACGCGAGCAGCGCCAAGTGACATCAGTCACGTTGCAACTAAAATTATCGAACAGATCGCGAGCACGTCTGCGCGAAATCTGTGCGGAAAATTCAATACGAGGCGATTCGATTAAGGAAGAAAAAGAAACGAATCGTCCAACTCGAACGCAACGAGCGCGGATTAAAAATGGAACTAGAAAGCGGTCGACGACGTTGCTGCTGGCCGCTCGTGCACCAACATGGCGGGCTGGGAACACCGAAACGCTGCTTCTCCGGGCGCGAACGATAATTCTCCCCTCTTAATAGTCGAAGGAAACAATTTTTCACCGTCTGCTCTTGCTCTCCTTATCGCGGTATTAATGTTATAAAAAGCGTCCCGCTGGGAGCAACGGATAGTTTTAATGCCGCTCTAAGTAAGCTGTAACAGGAAGAGCGGGCGGGTGTGCAGGGTGAAAGAAAGGGAAGAGGGAAAAAAAAAGGGGGGAGAGAGAGAGCGAGGCTTTGAGGAGCATCAGAAAGGAAGAAAATGGGTGTATAAATCTGGAGAGCCAGGGAACATCGTCTACCAGCTGGTTTCCGTCACTCACGCGGCCCCTTTGATCTCCGTCGTGTCTACCCCGCACTTAGGCGCGTTTTCTAACTTAATTTCAACTCGTGGTGGATGCACGGCTAACGTCCCTCTCGGTCGCAGTTTGTTTCCGCCGCGGCGGGACGTCAAAGTCGCCGAGGGACTGACTTCTCGAGTCGTTCACGTCCGAGCGACACGCACAAAGGCGGGATCGGTCCGTCGTTTCGTGTTCCACTTTCGTTTCTCCTTTAATTGAGAATTCTTCGGGCTTGTTGCGAGATTCATTGTGGCGAAACGCGCGGCGCGGCTCGTGGAAAACGCGAAACAAGAGCGCGGGACCGAAACTGCGACCGCTGACAAATGGAAAGAGATCGTTTCTAATAAAATGCAGCGGCCGCTCGTGCGACCGCCGCTCACTTCTAACGCGAATTCGTGTAACGCGATGAAAAATTTGCGAACAGCGCTCGCGCAACGCGATAAATAGTAATAATAAACGGGTGACGCGTAAGATTACGTGTCCATGCAGTTTCTGACTTTTTTCATAGATGCTGTTGGTAGAGTAGCAATATTTAGCAATGGGAACTGCTGGTAGAGTAGCAATATTTAGCAATGGGAACTGTTGCTAGAGTAACACTATTGCTAACGTAGCAATATTTAGCAGTGAAACCTATTATTAAGGTGGCAATATTTAGCAATGGGAACTATTGCTAAAGTGGCAATATTTAGCAATGGAAAATATTCCTAAGGTGGCAATATTTAGCAATGAAAAATATTCCTAAAGTGGCAATATTTAGCAATGGAAAATATTGCTAAGATGGCAATATTTAGCAATGGAAAATATTGCTAAGGTGGCAATATTTAGCAATGGAAAATATTGCTAAGGTGGCAATATTTAGCAATGGAAAATATCCTAAAGTGGCAATATTTAGCAATGGGAACTATTCCTAAGGTGGCAATGTTTAGCAATGGAAAATATTGCTAAGATGGCAATATTTAGCAATGGAAAATATTGCTAAGGTGGCAATATTTAGCAATGGAAAATATTCCTAAGGTGGCAATATTTAGCAATGGGAACTTTTGCTAAGGTGGCAATAGTAGCAATAGCAATATTAAAATAGCAATATTTTAGCATTATTTTAGTAATAGCTTCTATTACTAACGTCGCTCAGCGATAGAAAATTTCCATTTCAATAGAAAATTTCAGAAAATCAGGCATTTCTCAAAAAGCTGCGCTGGAATAAATTTAACTGTCCTAATCACTAATCAATGCTGACGATAACCGTTACAACTTAGACTCGCATAAATTGATCTCATATCTCTGAATATTAACGATCTATCCTCACCCCTATTAACACAAATTTCTAAAAGACAACCCAAAGAGACTTTGTCATCCACAGATTCCACCAAACCCGCTTTTCACGCGTTTCACAGCCATTTTCGACCAGATTTCTCTCATTTTGCAACCACCATCTCCTCGCACAGACAACTACTTAAACCTCGTACCATCTCTCACACAAACGGATCGCGTATTCCCAAACTCTGCCCTCGAATCGACTCTTGGATCCTTGTCCGACTCGCGCGAGCGAGGCAACCCAACGTCCGACCGAAAATAGTCGCTCGCGACGTATCGCGCGTATGCTAATGCACGCTTAAATTATGCGGGAGCCGTGCCGCGGCAGAAATTACGCGGAACACGTAAAAGATATTTCGATCGACGCGCGCGAGGGGCGATTGAAAATATTTCCAAGGAGGGGGCGAGAAGATAAATCGGGCGCGCGTCGCGCGGGGGTTAATGGACACGTTTAAAAATCAAAGACGCGGTACGACGACGCTTCTCGTCCCTCTTAATTAAGTCTCTTTCCCAGCCCTCGGCTGGCAACGTCGCACGGAACGCATCGCGGATGTGACGTCCTGGGTGGACGCAAAACACGCCGCGCAGAGGCGCGCCATTTGTCATTCCCACAATTAAGGTCGAATTTGTGACAACCACTTAACGGAATAATGCATCAGGGCAGCCAGGGACTGGTTTTTCGCTCCTCTTAATAGTTCAAAGGTGCACCGTAGAATGTTGATGCCCGTTCTTCGACGTTTTCGCCAGCCCTGGAACCAGTTTCAATTCTCACGAACGCTCGACGACCTCGCGCGTGCGGTTTCCGCGCAGCCGCGTACGCGATCCACCCCGATTGACGCGCGAAAACTCGTATTCAAATCCGCCTGGCGGGTCCGTTGCGACCGCTCTCGATACTGTATCGTCGAAAACTAGTTCAACGGACGTCCATTATGCCGCAAAAGACGCCTGGCGATAAATTAAAACGCAACGACGCGTTTGCTCGCGTCTGTCGCGAGGCAATTTGGCTCTCGCAGCGTCCAAGACGCGTCCAATGAGAGGATTGTGCATCACGACGATCTTGACAAATTGAAGGCAAGGAAAAAGGACGAATAGAATTCTATTTCGATTTGTGGAACGATAAAGTAAGACGTTGCGCGGTTCGTTCGACTTTTCAGATGCTCTCTGTTGCAACGCTGTTTTGAGAAGTTGCGAAAGGGTGGTTATTTTTATGACGCGAGGGAAGTCGGTGGAGAACAGTCGTCGTTGTTGTTGCAACGGGAGCAAATGTTTCACAAACGTATTGAGTCGCGTGCTTCCAAATTGCCAGTGTTTCATTTACGATACAGCTAATTCTGTTTTTACAGGATGTAAAAACATATATTGCATTTATGAGGAGATAGAAGATTGGTTTCAGTGCTAAGAAATGAGTAGAAATAATACGATAAATTAGGAGTTTTCGTGTTGGGATCTTAAACATTGCAAAATGCTTTCCTACAAACTATTGCTAAAATATTGCTACTTTAGCAATAGAAATTATTGCTCAAATATTTCTATTTTGGCAACAGAAAATATTGCTAAAATATTGCTATATTAACAATAGAAATTAATTGCAATCGAAAGTATTGTTCAAATATTACTAAAATATTGCTAAAATATGGCTAAAATATTGCTAAAGCATTGCCAAAATATTGGTATATTAGCAATAGAAACTATTGCAATCGAAACTATTGCTAAAGTATTGCTAAAATATTGCTAAAGCATTGCTAAAATATTGCTATATTAGCAATAGAAACTATTGCAATCGGAACTATTGCTAAAGTATTGCTAAAATATTGCTAAAGCATTGCTTAAATATTGCTCTTTTAGCAATAGAAACTATTGCAATCGGAACTATTGCTAAAGTATTGCTAAAACATTGCTAAAATATTGCTAAAGCTTTGCTAAAATATTGCTATATTAGCAATAGAAACTATTGTAATCGGAACTATTGCTAAAATATTGCTAAAAATTGCTAAGATATTGCTATTTTAGCAATAGAAACTAATACTAAAATATTGCTAAGAAATTGCTATTTTAGCAATAGAAACTATTGCTAAGAAGTTACAAAAACTATTGCTACAATAACAAAAACTGCTAAAATAAAAACTAGAAATTGCTCAAATATTTCTATCATAGAAATAGAAGCCATTTCTTTTCTGAATCATTTCGAATGAAAATCATGCGAAAGAAGCTCGCGTAGAAACAAAACTGGGTGCGCAAACTGCACGCGAACTGCAAGCTGCGCGCGTTATTCAGTGCCATCGACAGTTCTAAACATTACCCGCGTACCAACCGTTGTAAAGCACGGGAAAGACATTCGCCAGAGGAGTTTCCGTTTCAATTATTCCCGCTTATCGCGTTCCGGAATCAATGAAACCGAGAAAGGGACCAGGGACAGAAAATACGAATTTCGAGTCTCATAAATCTCCAGCTGAGCAACGCGGGCCACGCTGTTGACTTTTTAAGGCGAACCGGATAAATAATAGGACGGTGACCGTTTCGAAAATCCGCGGCGCAAACAAAATGGAGTAATACGTCGCGCGGTCGGTCGTGCGATCCTATTCGTTCTAACAAAAACCAGTCGATTACCATAATGCGTTCTGGTAACATGTGTTTCACGCAAGTCTGTTCCAGCGGAAGTGGAGTCACGTTCTGTAACGTTACAATGGTTCGTAAATAAGTCCGGATTCCAGTAAAGCCCCCCCATTCACCCGAAACGTACAATGCGATCGTGTCACGTGTTGGCGTCGGATAAACGGTTCGGTTAACAGTCGGACACGGATCCGAGGAGCGTCGATTTGAACCTTATAAAAGATACATTCGGGGCCAGCGGCGGCGATTTACGCGAGATTAATTTACGGCCGGTGTGTTTATCATTCTCGTCGCGATAGATCGCGGCGCTATTCATTTTTCTGCCGCTTCTTTCGCGGGATTTACGGCGGCGGTCGAAGGTTGCGATAAATTCCGTTTATTAACGCATTCGCGGATTAAATGTTACGCGCGCGTCGATAAATCAGAGGCGACGCTCGCGTTAATAAATTGAACGCTACGCACCGCGTTTATACCGACCATTATATAATATAACCCGAAAGTCGCGAATATATTTCAACGCTACCGAAGTTACGCGCCACTGCGCCAGCTTTGTCGCGCGCTGTTTGAATCTCGCGCGATGTTGGAGGGTTTTTCATTAAAAAATAGCGACGATGTTGACTCCTTGAGGGTTGGTTGTTCTCGCGATGGGGATGTTGGGATTGGTTAGTGATTAAATTTATTGCGTCGCAGCTTTTTGAGAAATCCATGATTTTTTATTGAGGATTTTTTGTTGCTGGGAGACGTTGGCAATACAAACATAGAAAAATAGAAACTATTGCTAAAATGTTGTTATAATTCTGCTAGAATATTGCTACTTTAGTAACAGAAACTATGGATAAATATACTGCATAAATATTGCTATTTTAGTAATAGAAACTGTTAGTAAAATATTGCTATTTTGGCAGTAGAAATTGTTCATAAAAAATTGCTAAGACATTACTATTACGTATTGATATTTTAGCAGTAGAAACTATTGATAAAATATTACTGAAATATTGCTATTTTAGTAGTAGAAACTATTGCTAGAATATTGCTAAGATATTGCTATTTTATCAGTAGAAACTATTGCTAAGTTACAGAAACTATTGCTACAGTAATAGAAGCTACTAAAATAGAAACTAGAAATTGCTAAAATATTGCTATTTTAGTAGTAGAAACTATTGCTAAAATATTGCTAACATACTGCTATTTTACCAATAGAAACTATTGCCAAGTTATGGAAACTATTGCTACAGTAATAGAAGCTACTAAAATAGAAACTAAAAATTGCTAAAATATTGCTATTCTAGAAATAAAAGCTATTGTTAAAGTATTGCTAAAATATTGCTAAGATACTGCTATTTTACCAATAGAAACTAATGCTAAGTTATGGAAACTATTGCTACAGTAATAGAAGCTACTAAAATAGAAACTAAAAATTGCTAAAATATTGCTATTCTAGAAATAGAAGCTATTGTTAAAGTATTGCTAAAATATTGCTAAGATACTGCTATTTTACCAATAGAAACTAATGCTAAGTTACAGAAACTATTGCTACAGTAATAGAAGCTACTAAAATAGAAACTAAAAATTGCTAAAATATTGCTATTCTAGAAACAGAAGCTATTGCTAAAGTATTGCTCCTTTAGCAATAGAAACTAATACTAAAACATTGCAATAGAAACTATTGCTAATAAGTTATAGAAACTACAGTAATAGAAGCTACTAAAATAGCAACTAGAACATGCTAAAATATTGCTATCCTAGAAATAGAAACTACTACCAAACTATTGCTCCATCAGCCACAGAAACTATCATTCCCAACATTGCAATGTCAACAATATTTCTATCTTCCACCGCCCTGATCCAAAAAGAACCAAAGCGCGAACTATTAAACTCTCGTCAACCCAAATCGCAGAACAAAACCACCGCAAAGCCACTCGATCCTCTCGCAACATCGCCAACAGGGGCGCGGAAAACGATCCCTGAAACAGCGCCAACCGAATGCAGCTGGTAATTAGAAGAAAGCCCGCGTAAATAGGAATCCAGAAGCGGAATGCGAGCGTGGTTTCGACGCGTGGAAGTCGGTCGAGTTGGGGGTCGATCGGTGACGGGGCCAAGGGTGAGCCTGAAACAAACGAGCGTGTAGAACAAGCTCGGATCGGGGCGCATGGCGGATGCGTTGGCCTCCCTCGAACGGGGAGTCGACGGGAAGGACGATGAAAGCCGACGGAAATTCATGACTGTCGGATCGAAGGCTTGTCCCGCGCGATGGCTAGGCGTCCTGGCTTCCTTACCCCGTGCCCTTCGTGTCAGCCCCCGTGGCACGTCGTAACGAGGCACGAAGGAAGGCAGTCAGCCAGAGAGTCAGCCGAGGCAGCGGGCGTCACGCCCGCCAGTCATCGAGCTCGTCACTCGCCCACGAACGCTTATAAAGATTCTCGCGGGCAGAATGTAGATACGAGCTGTCAGCCCGACATGAAGCATGCCGCCGACAGTGCACGGACAAACGGGACAGGCGGACAGGATAGGCGAATCTGTCTCTCCCTTTTTACCGTCCCTTTCTTTCGCGCAGCCGCTCGGTTGCTCCTCCGTCCTCGCGCGTCTCGCTCGAACGCTCCGTCTTCCCCTATCGCGCGTCCCTTTCGCCGCGACTTTCCGCCTCTTCCTCTTCGATCCTCGGTGCCGTATAGGTTTCGCTCTGTTGGCCCTTTCGAAGCCTTTCCCTTCCCCTTCGCGCGCTCCTCTCGCTCTTTCTCTCTGTCCGCCACGTCGTCCTCCGACTTCACCGAGCTCCGTCGTTTTCCAATCGTGTTCCACATGCTCGTTTCGTCGTCGTCTCTTTCCCGGGCAACCGAGCACGTCTTCGTCGATCCTTCTGCCGACGGACGTGCGCGCCTGTATCGACCTACGTGTGTATCCACGTCGGGTCCCCTGCTAATCATTATGCCAGGCGAAGCGGTACGACAAGGCACCGCGCGCACCTTCTTAACTTTTCATTTGCTCGCTGCGAAAGAACCCGTAAAAGATCAGTGGCTCTCATCCTCCGGGCCCGCTCGCGCGGCCTTCGCCTCCCCGAGGACGGCTTTCTAATCGAACGTCGACGCCGTGGAACGACGCTCGCGTACGAACGAGCGTCGCGTCCCACCCTGGAAATCGTCTCGTGGCGATGACGTCTGTTCTCAGGGAGGAAACGCGAGGCTGCGAAGTTTTAGCTCGCTTGGCGTTTACGAGATAAGCAGAGCGCGCTTCCAAGCCGCGTCGTGACTTCCACTCCAGGTGCTAAGCATCGAAACGGCGCCGTGAAAATGGAGTTATCCCGCGCGCGGCTTACGAGGATCGTTTCGAAAGAAAGGCGGCCGCCGCCACGGAAAATGGTTACCGTTCGTGTACAGGCGTTGATACACGCTCTCAAATTTATACAAGCTGTTACCTCCGTTCCGATCGTCGGCCCCTTTCATCCGCGCGCCGCCAGAGGAAACCGAAATGGCCGATTCTCGTCAAAATGGCGCGGACGCGTAACGCTAAACCGTTCCCAGACGGTGTCTCTGAATTTACATGCCTCGACGCTCGCGTTTAGTGGCTTAGACGTTTGTTGGCCGATTTATTATTAGGTTCTGCTCGATACTGCTGGCTGTGCTTCAGCGTTGTTGCCATAGAATCGGTGTAAGTTTTTTAAATTAATTTCTTTAGTTTAAATCGCAGTTTTGGCAAATAAAACGAGGAAAGGTTAGTTTTTAACTTTAGTAGAATATTTGTTAGCTAATATTTTTAGCAAATAAGATAAATAGAGGGTAGTTTCCAACTTTAGTCGAATATAAATTAGCAAATAACAGAAAGGAAGGGTAGTTTCTAACTTTGGTCGAATATTTTTAACAAATAAAAGAAAAAGGAAGTTTCCAATTTTAGTAGAATACTTATTAGCAAATATTTTTAGCAAATAATAGAAGGGAAAGGTTAGTTTCCAATTTCAGTCGAATATTTATTAGCAAATAACAGAAAGAAAGGGTAGTTTCCATCTTTGGTCGAATATTTTTAGCAAATAAAAGAAAAAGTTAGTTTCCAACTTTAGTAGAATACTTATTAGTAAATATTTTTAGCAAATAATAGAAGGAAAGGTTAGTTTCCAACTTCAGTCGAATATGAATTAGCAAATAACAGAAAGAAAGGGTAGTTTCCAACTTTAGTCGAATATTTATTAGCAACGCGAGACTTCGCAAACGCCATCTACACATTTTACATTTTTCTATCATAAAAGATAGAAAAATAAAACTCAAAACCTATTTATTAGCAATCCCTGTGCGGTGGGGATCAGAATACACCCACAGTATCCCCTGCTTGTCGTAAAAGGCGACTAATAGGGGGAAGAAAGGGTTAACGAAGATGTAGAGAAGAGTAACGAGCTTTGATTAAGAAATAGAACAATGTTTGCAGAGATATTGAATGCAAAAAGTGTGCACAGAGAATTTATGGAGTAATGCAATGAGAGAAGTATAAAAGAAGAAATTTACATAGGAAAATAGTACAAGAAAGTTTTCCTTTGGGAAAAATAATAGTATTGTACTCTTCGAAACTTATGGTATTAAAAAATCCAATAGAAAACATTAAACCATACAATTATTAGCAACATTAATGACAAAATAAGTTATTAAATTTCCTTTTTGGCGTTCGTACGTTCAGTAATTCCTTTTCACGTCGCCATTTTACATTTCATATTTTCTAATCCAGTAGAAAATATTCAACCATACAATTATTAGCAACATTAATGACAAACTAAGTTATTAAATTTCCTTTTTGGCGTTCGTAGGTCGTCACCTTTCAAAAATCCTTCAGTAATTCCTTTTCTCATCGCCATTTTACAAACAGCTCCCCTTACATTCGAATAGGTTTCTAGAATCCAGTAGAAAATATTCAACCATACAATTATTAGCAACATTAATAGCAAAATAAGTGTTTAAATTTCCTTTTTGGCGTTCGTACGTCGTCATCTTTCAAAAATCCTTCAGTAATTCCTTTTCACGTCGCCATTTTACATTTCATATTTTCTAATCCAGTAGAAAATATTCAACCATACAATTATTAGCAACATTAATGACAAACTAAGTTATTAAATTTCCTTTTTGGCGTTCGTAGGTCGTCACCTTTCAAAAATCCTTCACTAATTCCTTTTCACGTCGCCATTTTACAAACAGCTCCCCTTACAGGTTTCTAAAAATCCAGTAGAAAATATTCAACCATACATTTATTAGCAATATTAATAGCAAAATAAGTGATTAAATTTCTTTTTTGGCGTTCGTATGTCGTCACCTTTCAAAAATCCTTCAGTAATTCCTTTTCTCATCGCCATTTTACAAACAGCTCCCCTTACATTCGAATAGGTTTCTAGAATCCAGTAGAAAATATTCAACCATACATTTATTAGCAGCATTAATGGCAGAATGGGTGATTAAATTTCCTTTTCCGCGTTCGTGCGTCGTCACCTTTCGGAAATCTTTCGGTAATTCCTTTTCACGTCGCCATTTTACAAACAGCTCCCCTTACAGGTTTCTAGAATCCAGTAGAAAATATTCAACCATACATTTATTAGCAGCATTAATGGCAGAATGGGTGATTAAATTTCCTTTTCCGCGTTCGTGCGTCGTCACCTTTCGGAAATCTTTCGGTAATTCCTTTTCAGGTCGCCATTACACAAACGGGCTCCTCTTACAGTTGGATAGGTTTCTATTATTCCCGCGGAGACCGCATACATTTATCGAGTTACTAAATCTCGCTGGCTTTGTCGCTGTTTGCGGGCCGCGTAATAGCTGCGTCCCTTTTTGTTTGTCGCTGCAACAATGCCACGAAGGAGCAAGAACCGCCGAAGGGGCGTCGAAAAAAAGGAGCTCGAGGTTACACAATTCGATGCTCGCATTAAGGCTGATCCTGCGAGGCATCTGCGCCATTTCGCTCAGCCAGCCTCCGTTACGACCCATCGTTGGCTACACGCAATTTTATCGTTTACCACCTCTCCCTCCTTTATTTTCCACCATCTCTTCCTTTTCGAAGTTAAACGAGTCATCTTCTTCTTCTTGCGTTTTTTAGGTCGCGTCAAATCGATTGGGTCATTGGCAACTGTTTGAGATTTACAGACGCGTCGCTCAACCCTTTGCACTCTGAATTATTTTTTAATTCTGCTGTCAACAACTCTCTGCAGCATTTGTAAACAATTTTGTTTACTAATTTTATTAAATATAGCTTTGAAACTATGTTGCAATTTATATTTATGGAACTTATTTGTTTATTTTTTTATTTACTGACGTCGAATTACACTCGACAAAGGAGTGCAAAGGGTTGAAGACTTGTAGACAAATGTTTGAAGTTGTACAAATTGTTCTTATAATTTATGTCCCGCATAACGCGATTTTCTACTAAGAGAAAGGTATCCTCGTGTTGTACGGGACTCTACTATAGTTGGCTCTCGATAAAACAATGGATGGGAAGAACTGCTGGACATGCAATATTATTTTCACCTTCTTTTATAATTTAATTCTCTGTATTCTGTTCTGACGTTTCTTTATTTAAAACGATTTAACTAACATTAACAGTCTCTTAACCCTTTGTATTTTGAACTATTTTTCAATTCTGTTGCCAACAACTCTCTGCAGCATTTGTAAACAATTTTGTTTACTAATTCCATTAAATATAGCTCTGAAACTATGTTGCAATTTATATTTATGGAACTTATTTGTTTATTTTGTTTATTTACTGAGTCACACTCGACAGAGGAGTGCAAAGGGTTAACCCATTTGCTGCCAGTCAAATTTACAGCGTGTTGTTTTGGATGCCAAGATTTTATTTTAACACTTTCGTTGCTGAGCTAATTTTTGGACACTTTCCATACCTTCAATAAAATATAAATTATTTATATTCATGGAACATATTTGTTTCTTCTTTTTATATACTGACGTCGAGTCACACTCGACAAAGGGGTGCAAAGGGTTAAGTATTTATTTGTAATGGTCCTTTTTCCACTGTGGACAGATGGTTTTATTTCTTTTAAAAATTTTAAGACGTCGCACGAGTGCACTATTTTGCTTCTTTCTTTGACATCATTATTTATTTACTCTTCTCTTCTTTCTCTCTACTACTTTACGCGCAATATGAAGGTCGATTCAGTTCACTGCGTTACATCTACTGTTAAACGAACCATCGTCGCGATACGAAACCGCAAATTATCGCAAGAAACTCATCAGATTTCGCTCAAATTGTACTGTTCCTTTCAAAATTGCTGTTTTTTCGACGAGCTTGTGGTGTCTGTCGCTCGACAAGCTTCATGGAACGTGGCTCCCCAAATTTATTGGCGCGTCTCCTCGTCGCGTTGCGAGGAAGAAACGAGAAACGGTCTCGATGAAACGCTCGGATTCGCCGTGTTGCGAAGTCGCTGGCGATGCGAAATTACGACTCACGGATTGTTCGCGTTTTACGAGAACATAAAAGCTACGTCGACGGTGGCCACCCTGGTGAAATATTCCCGCGAAAGAGCCGTAGAAAGTTAACAGGAAGACGTGAGCGAGGCGTAATTGTTCGCAGCTAGTGCCTGATAATTAATGGCCCTGGAGCCGATTAGATAAATTTCAGGCGAATATTATAAATACGTCTGGTTATTCTCGTACGCGGGGCCGCCTTATCGACTTTCTACTCGTAACTCAACCGAGCGGACCAGCGTAGATTTCCGCCAACAATCGACAATCGCACGGCGATTCGAAAGGTGCGTCGAGGCGGCTCGAAAGTGCTCGTTAAGCGTCCTGTACACGTGTACGTTTCCTTTTCGATTTTCTCCCCCTTTTTTCTCCCCTCGTTTCTGCGTCGATTCGAGGGATTCGCGTCGACGATTCGCGTCGACGATTCGCGAGGACCGCTTCGCGCGCCGGAAACGCGACGCCTCGCTCGTCGATTATACGCTCGCAGCCTGTTGATATAAATTTTGCCAGCCGCGCGGATAAACCCGAATATATTTAATTCCCGTTTAAACGCGCGTCCGCGCTTCGCCTGTATCCGGGGTCGTAAAACGTTTAAACGCGGGCCACGAGTTTTATCGGGTTTATTTTATATGGGAAAGTTGCGTTTTAATGGCCGCGGAAGCTTTATTAAAAAGACGGGGATATTTGTCGCGAAAAAAACGTCAGCAATCGATCGAGTCGCTCTCGAGCGACGATAAATTAAAATTAGTATTATTTACATATCGCGGACAGTTCCTTGCTTTTTTTCGTTCAAATCGTGGACACTTTTGCATTGAAATAATCTCTGCGCTCAATTATAAAACGTTAAAGCGGAGCGATTATCGAGCCAGACACAACCGTTCGGGCGTTTAAAACAAGTTTCTCCCTGAATAAACCGGAAACGAGTTTATCTGCGGCAATAAATAATATTGTCGTTAAAAAATGTCCGAGGCTAAATATGACAGCGCGCACACCTCGACTTGTGTAAACGCTGGCGAGTGACAAATGCGAATTATGATAGGTGATAAGTAGTATCAGTATTTTATAGCGAACTTTATAGATGGCGTTGCATTTATTTCGCGCGTTTCACGAATGCGGCGTTCCCCTGGCGAGCAGCCTTTCAACAATTACGAGAAGAGAGCCCCTTCATTAATTAGCGTTTTGCTTTTCGACGACTTTTTTCGGTCGCGCAGCGTCTTCTCTGTCGCTAATTTTATCGCGAATACAATCGACCTCGTTTTGCGACAGCTGAAAAGTAATTTTGTCTTTACTCGAGCTAATTTCGTCTTTCGAATTCGTTTTTTTAGGGCTTCGAAACTTAAAATTAGTTGTTGGAAAACTTGAGTTGACTGAGAGTCGCCACTCGAGCGCAAAGAAGCGTGGAAGCTATTGCTAAAATATTGCTATTTTAGTCATGGAAACTATTGCTAAAATATTGCTAAAATATTGCTAAAATATTGCTATTTTAGTCATGAAAACTATTGCTAAAATGTTGCTAAAATATTGCTATTTTAGTCATGGAAACTATTGCTAAAATATTGCTATTTTAGTAATGAAAATTATTGCTAAAATATTGCTATTTTAGTAATGGAAACCATTGCTAAACTAAAGCTAAAATATTGCTACTTTAATAATGGAAACTATTGCTAAAATATTACTAAAATATTGCCCAAACGTTGCTATTTTAGCAACAGTTTCTATTGCTAAAACATTGCTATTTTAGCAACAGTTTCTATTGCTAAAACATTGCTATTTTAGCAACAGTTTCTATTGCTAAAACATTGCTATTTTAGCAACAGTTTCTATTGCTAAAACATTGCTATTTTAGCAACAGTTTCTATTGCTAAAATATTCCTCAAACATTGCTATGTTAGCAACAGTTTCTATTGCTAAAATATTCCTCCAACATTGCTATTTTGAAATCCTATTTCTGGGTCCTCGAGACTTCAAATCAGTCGATGAGAGACTCGAGTCGTCATATAAAACGCGATGGCGACTGAGAATCGTCTCTCGATCTCAAATGGTTACAACAAAACCAAACACCGCGTCAAACGCGTTCGATCTCGAGCCCATCAAACATCGCGTTACATATTATATTAAAGATATCGAGCTATCATTCATCGTTCTTTATCTCGCAATTAAACGAGCCGCGATCAGAACTGTAAATGGCGGCTGGCGTATCGACAGGAAAGTTGCGCGACCGGACGCGAGGAAAATAACACTGTGCACCGTTCCGACGCCGATTGGTATCGTTCGTCGACCGATAAAAGTGTCCGTGTTGTCGGCTAACAGAATTTCATCGATGATTAGTCGAAGAAACGGCTCGCGCGTCGCCTCGAACCAGTTCCCCGCCTCGTTTCTTAAACGCGAGATGGATCGCCGTGGTTACACCTGATCGATTAATACCGCGGCTGCTTTACATAGATCGATATCAGCTGAAAGAGAGCCCAGCGCCTCCAGTTCTTAATTATTCGCAACGATCCGCTCGGCTCGCACCTTTCCTCGTCTCGACGCGCTCGGTTAGACGCGGGCCAGCGTGGTTTATTATCGTTATCATTACGACGCGGCCATTGCCAAGCGTTATTACTCAGAGGCGCGCACGCGGCGCAATAATAATCTTGATTGTCTTTGGCCAGCAGCTCGCGCCATTTTGCCGCGGCCACGCGCAATTATGCTCTCATAAGGGAGGCCGTTGCTCGCGGAGCGATGGCGGCTGGCGGAACCGGGGGCGAACGGGTCGGTGTTTCGCGTTTAAACGGCTCGCGCGTCCTCGCTCGCTCTACCCGCAATTACTTAACGCCGTTAGAAACTTCGGGCTTGTTTAGAACGAACCGGCATAGATTGCGGCCAGGCGACGTCCGCGATTATTACGTCAGGCTTCCACGCGCGCAGGCATCCTCGCGACGTGCGCGTTTACGCTCGAGGAGAGCAGAGAACGCATCCTTTGGACGCGAGATGTGATCGCGGTTTGGAGAGGATCGAGTGATTGCATGGGGGTTTTTTAAGTTTTAATGGATTGAGTGATTGGTGGGATGGTGTCGTTCAGAAAGATGACAATTCACTATAGTGGCAATATAGTGGTAATCGTTCAGAACCTTGACAAGCCTCTATAGTCGCGCATCGCTCAGAAAGTTGACAAGCCTCTATAGTCGCGCATCGCTCAGAAACTTGACAAGCCACTATAATCGCACATCGCTCAGAAAGTTGTCAAAATCACTATAGAGGCGCATCGTTCAGAATTAATGATATCCGCGAAGAAAGCCACTTTAGTGGCGTGTCTTTCAGAATTAATGACACTTGCGAAGAAAGACACTATAGTGACGCATCATTCAGAAAGATGCCAAGTCACTATAGTGACGCGTCATTCAGAAAAATGGCAAGCCACTATAGTGACGCGTCATTCAGAAAGATGACAAGTCACTATAGTGGCGCTTTGTTCAGAAAGATGACAAGCCATTATAGTGCCCCTTTGTTCAGAAAGATGACATCCGTGAGGAAAGCCTCTATAGTGGCGCATCAAACAGAAAGATGACATCCGCGAAAGCCTTCAGAAAGATGACAAGTCACTATAGTGACGCATCATTCAGAAAGATGGCAAGCCACTATAGTGACGCGTCATTCAGAAAGATGGCAAGCCACTATAGTACCGCGTCCTTCAGAAAGAAGACAACCGCGATAAAAACCACTATAGCAGCGTGTAATTCAGAAAAATGACATCCGCAAAAGCCACTATAGTGGTGCATCGTTCAGAAAGATAACATCCGCGATGAAAGCCATTATAGCTGCGTATAATTCAGAAAGATGACATCCGCGAAAGCAACTATAGTACTGCTTCCTTCAGAAAGATGACAACCGCGATAAAAACTACTATAGCAGCGTGTAATTCAGAAAGATGACATCCGCAAAAGCCACTATAGTGGCGCATCGTTCAGAAAGATAACATTCGCAATGAAAGCCATTATAGCTGCGTATAATTCAGAAAGATGACATCCGCGAAAGCCACTATAGTACCGCGTCCTTCAGAAAGATGACATCCGCGATAAAAACCACTATAGCAGCGTGTAATTCAGAAAAATGACATCCGTAAAAGCCACTATAGTGGTGCATCGTTCAGAAAGATAACATCCGCGATAAAAGCCATTATAGCAGCGTGTAATTCAGAAAGATGACATCCGCGAAAGCTACTATAGTACCACGTCCTTCAGAAATATGACATCCGCGATAAAAACCACTATAGCAGCGTGTAATTCAGAAAAATGACATCCGCAAAAGCCACTATAGTGGCGCATCGTTCAGAAAGATAACATCCACGATGAAAGCCATTATCGCAGCATATAATTCAGAAAGATGACATCCGCGAAAGCCACTATAGTACCACGTCCTTCAGAAATATGACATCCGCGATAAAAACCACTATAGCAGCGTGTAATTCAGAAAAATGACATCCGCAAAAGCCACTATAGTAGCGCATCGTTCAGAATTAATGACAGCTGCGAAGAAAGCCACTATAGTGGCGCGTCATTCAGAAAGATGACATCCACGAAAGAAACTATAGTGGTGCGTCGTTCAGAAAGATGACAAGCCACTATAGTGACGCGTTCTTCAGAAAGATGACATCCGCGATGAAAGCCACTATAATGGTGCGTCGTTCAGAAAGATGACATCTGCGAAAGAAACCATAGTTGTGCGTCGTTCAGAAAGATGACAAGCCACTATAGCGACGCATCGTTCAGAAAAATGACGTACGCGAAAGCCACTCATCATCTCTAAGTACTTAAAAGATTATCCTCGCTCATTTCCTTCACGAATCACACCGTTCGACCTTCTACCTCTCCCCAGCCTCCGTTTTCAGAAAAATCATCGACTCGACGCGGTAAGTCACACACTCTTTCCCCGTGGAATTATTATAGCCGCGTAACGTGCCGTTACTGAGAGTTATCGGCGACAAATTTTGCAAACTATCTCCGCCAGACAGAAACGCGTGTACGTTCGTAATGTAGTCCGTAAGTTATAAAGGAGAAAGCGGCGATATGGAATTCTGCGGGTACCACTGGCGATCGCGACCGATCGTAAAGCCGTGGCACGACTCGTTAAACGCGGAAGGAAACGAATTTAAGCTCGCGCCTCGTTTTCGATCACCCTGGTCCGTCGCGTTCAAGAACCAGCTCTGTTCAACGCGCGCGGAATTTTAGACGCGTTCATCCAGCTTCAATTTCAGCGCGATTAACCAAGCTGCGCGCGGAAAGTTAAACGAAACGGCTGCTCTGAACGGCTTACCGCTGGAATAACAATTTCCAGCGTTAATGGAATCGCGAGCTCGAACGATCGCGGCTGGTCTCGCATCGCCACAGGCGATCAACCGTTGACGCTCGTCGAAAGGAGCGATCGTTAACAGTCGAAGGCGGCTGAAATTTGTAAAAGTAACGCGCGGTTCGAGGCGAGGAGAAAGAGCCGCGCGTCAGGCATCTCGCATCGTTCGCGGAGTCTCTTTAATGGCTGTCAGATGAACCTAATTGATCGTTAATCGAGCGGATAACGGGCGACCAGCTCGAGGGAAAAAAGAGCGGAGGCTCGCGAGTCGACTGGCTGCTGTACGTACCGCAATTCACCGCGATAATAGCGAAAAGGAGGCGCGCCAGCGAGCCTTAAAGGCAGTGACAGCGGCGCTAATTGACGTGCTGCCAGCCGCGGCCGCGGTCGGACACGTGAAAGTCACTGGCGGAAACCGCTGTCGCCTTCGGACTTTCTGTCTTTCACCCCGATACTATAATTAATCCGCGGCCTGTTACGATAATCACAAGAATCATTCGCCGCCGGTGATTAATGTTGAAACGTGGTAATCGAATCGATGATTGCGCGCACCGCGAATTTATTACGCTCGCGCGCGGCCCACGTATAATTAAAACGGGCAGCGCACCGAGGGAAAGAAGTCGGCAATCAATCGAGTCGATTAAAACGCGTTGCCCTTTGTCCAGTCGGAATCGAGATAACAAGCGAGCGAGACTAACGCTGTTAACGCGAGGAACGATTACGAGATGAGACGCTTGTTCAAAGGATGCAGGATTACGTATATCTGGATGTCAAGTGGCGAGAAGGGAAAGGATTAAGGATTATTTTATTTTCTGTGTTTAACCATGTTTCAAACCTGGCTCGAATGTCTCTCTTGGAGTCTGCAGAAAGTAAAGAACATAGTTCCACGTATTTTACCAACGCCATTTTTTCTCATATCTTTCGAACTTCATTTCGAGAGACTTTTAGCGCCTTGCACCTCAGGGCTGAGAGCAGTAAATCCAAGCAGTCGTAAAATGGCGCCCTTGGCGAGGTCTTCCGAAAATGGACGTCCCTTGTCTTCCACCCCTTTCTTTTGTTTTTTTAATGTTAATTTAGAAATTGCATGATTCGATCTGCGCTACAAATTATTATGTATTCAAAGGTTCTAAGAAACTGAACCACTTTCAACTGGATTCTGATAACTTTTACACATGAAACGTCGCAGTGGCAAGCATCGCAACAGAAGCAGCGACGCCACTCAGTCGCAGCGCGTAATTTAAACTTGACAGAATCCTAGTTGGCGTGTGTCACGAGCAACTTATTTTAATTTGAAAATTACGCGATTCAATTCGACAAAAAGAAAAGAAACGCTACAAATTATTATCTATACGAAGGTTCTGAGAAACTGATACGTTTTCAACTCGATCCTGACAATCCTTAAACACGAAACGTCGCAATGGCAACCATCAGAACGGAAACAGCAACGCCACTTCATCGCAGCGCGTAATTTAAACTCCACGGAACCCTAGTTGGCGCGTGTTACGAGCAACAGTAATTTAATTTAGAAATCTTGCGAAGAAAAAGAAAGAAACGCTACAAATTGTTATCTATTCGAAGATTCTAAGAAACTGACACACCCTCGACTCGATCCTGACAATCCTTACACACGAAACGTCGTAATGGCAACCATCAGAACGGAAACAGCGACGCCACTCCATCGCAGCACGTAATTTAATTAAAAAATTACGCGATTCGATTCAACAAAAAGAAAGAGAAACGCTACAAATTATTATCTATACGGAGGTTCTGAGAAACTGATACATCTCCAACTCGATCCTGACAATCCTTAAACACGAAACGTCGCAAAGCCAGCCATCAGAACGGAAACAGCCATTTAATTCAGAAAATACGCGATTAAATTCGACAAAAAGAGAAAGAAACGCTACAAATTATTATCTATACGGAGGTTCTGAGAAACTGATACATCTCCAACTCGATCCTGACAATCCTTAGATACGAAACGTCGCAAAGCCAGCCATCAGAACGGAAACAGCGACGCCACTCCATCGCAGCGCGTAATTTAAACTTCACAGAACCCTAGTTGGCGCGTGTTACGAGCGACGCAAGGAAAGAACTAATCCAAAGCCTGTCGACGTGCCACGAACATCCAAGCAGCGGTTACACGCCGCGCAAAGTAGAATCAACTGCCCCGTGGCTCATACGTTAACCCCGTCCCAACCCCTCGTCCCGCGCTCCGTGGCGTCGTGATTTAGCGCGAATTACGCGAATTTCGGCCGAGCGTACATACGAGCCGGATTGTAGCGGACGAGGAGGCGTACAAAGTTACCCGCCTCGCTATTTTCGTAGCTCGGGACGACTCGCTTTGAGCGAGATACTGCGACGCTGACCGCGTAAATCGACGCTGCTGGATACGCGTAGACAGTGGCCAAGTAGAAAAGGGGCGCACCTACACGCGGCTGGCATTTTAACGCGAGCCTCGCGAGCACGCGTGTATCGAGAGTAATCTACTGTCGGATTACTTTGACTGCGCGGCCAGGCTAAGCGGATCAAAGAGACCCACCCTCCGTCGTCCGCCTCTTCTTCGTCTTCGCTCACCCTTCAGCTCGTCCCGTCCAGCCTCGCCTGGAACCGCCACGTCGTCCTCGTTACACGCGTCTAAATGCGCCGTCCGCGTTCACGCTGGCGAGCGATCCTCCGCGCTCTCCGCCTTTCATCTCGCGCTAATTTAACCGTGTTGTAAAAAGAATTTACTGGCTCGTATATATTCGAGTCCCCTCGCGGCTGGGAAAAACCAGAATCGACGGGACCAACAAAAATAGACGCGGTTACTCTCTTCCTGTTCTACGCGCTTCGGGCCCATTCGCGAGCAATGGGGTCCCACGTCAGTCAGACGGATCCATAGCCGTTGGATACGCGTCCTAATGTGTTGGCGAGCGTCTAGACGTTCGAATGGTTCGAAAAATCGACTCGAGGACTCGAGAACTCGACTCGAACGCGGCTCGAGACGAATGGCCCGCGACGATCCATCCGTTTCCATTTGCGTCAATCTCTAGTAAAGGCGTTCGCTGTTCCACGGGCTTGTCCGTGTCGCATTACGCGTCGAACCGACGCCCAGCGTCCTTAAGGGCGCGTCCTGGTAACGCGAAACACAACGACGCGGCACGATTCGCCAGCGCGCGGTGTCCGCGTCGCGCTGCTTGTCGCATTACGCGTTACATCGCGCTTCCAAGCAGCTGGTTGCGTGGGTACAGGCTGTTCCAGGAGATCGATTCGATCCCTTGCGACTCCTAAGCTTTCTTCCATTCGAACGTCGCGCGTTCGTCGCGTTCCGCGAGCTCTGCTCGACGCCTCGTCCGCCATCTTGTCGGCTGGACGACGGCGTAGATCACGTCTCGAGCCTCCGCGGTCGTTTCTCTCGTTCAAACGTCTCGCGTGCCTTACCCACGCGCGATTTCGGACCAGTTTTATGTGTCACAGGTGCGGCTACTTACGGTGAAATTGTTTTCAGAGGATATTTTATATCGCCGCTCGATGGTCGCGCGCATTTATTTATAACCAACGCCAGAGCGGGGTGGCTTCGCCCTTTTTTTTTCTTCTTTCTTCCCAGGCGAACTTACTTTACGATCGAGCAGCTCCACCCGACTCGTTCCGAGCGAGCCGCCGCTTTTATCGGAGCCAACCGCTTTGTTGTTACTTCATTTCCCAGGGGGGACGATGGTTCGAGGTATCGACGTTTAAAATATCTGCTCCTATGTAAAGGATTGCGTTTCCAGGACGCTCGGAAGCTCTCCTTGCGAGCTCGTTACGGTGAACGGGCGGAACAGGCGAGAAATGCGAGCGGTTACGCGATAACGTCGACTCTCTGCGATCTTCCGCAATTTTTTTTGTTTACTATATACCAGTTGCGTAGAATCGAGCTTGATTCTGCATAGAAAATCTTTTCGAGAGATCACATATCGCTGAAACTATAAAAGTTGAAGGCTAACACGAGCTATTAACCCTTTGCGCTCGGATGTCGCCATTGACGCAATCGATCAGTTAAAAACCTAGTCCACCGCAACATTTTGAAAATCGCATGTTTTCCCAAAGTTTTCTACGGAAATAGAAACTTTCCATCGTTGATAAATTGCACAGTGATCATTTTTATCGCTAACTTTGGTTAGCTGTGGAAAATTACTGGGAAATTTTTGAACACAGAGGGTTAAGGGCGTGAAATTTCCATCGCTGATAAATTGCACAGTGATTGTTTCTATCGCTAATTTCTACCAGCAATGGAAAATTGCTGGGAAAGCGTTGAGTGCAGAGGGTTAAGTCTGCGAAATTTCCATCGCTGGTAAATTGCACAGTGATTGTTTCTATCGCTAAATTCTACCAGCAATGGAAGATCACTGTGAAATTTTGGATTTCACAGGGTTATGGGCGTGAAATTTCCATCGCTGATAAACTGCACAGTGATCATTTCTATCGCTAACTTTTATCAGCAATGGAAAATTGCTGGGAAAGCGTTGAGTGCAGAGGGTTAAGTCTGCGATATTTCCATCGCTGGCAAATTGCACAGTGATCATTTCTATCGCTAACTTTGGCTAGCAATGGAAAATTGCTGGGAAATTTTTGGACAGCGAGGGTTAAGGGCGTGAAAATTCCATCGCTGATAAATTGCACAGTGATAGTTTCTATCGCTAACTTTTATCAGCAATGGAAGATCACTGTGAAATTTTCGATTGCAGAGGGTTAAGAGCGTAAAATTTCCATCGCTGGTAAATTGTATGTTGATAATTTCTATCGCTAACTTTTACCAACAATGAAAAATTGCTGGGAAAGCGTCGCTTGCAGAGGGTTAACTGTTTCGTTGACAAGAAAGCGAAGATTCACAATCCACAGAGTGTACGTGGAGAACTGCGATTCGTTTATGGTTGTTTGACCTCGCGAATCAAGAAAGAGGGAGGAGCAAGGGGGATTAATTTTGAAAATGACAATTAATCGCGCGTGTCGCGAGCGCACGGATCGAGAACAGGTTTGTCTAGCAAGGAAAGGAGTCAATTTCCCGGTTGCGGCTATCGCCGCGTTTGCGTACCGATAAATGAATTATGGATTACGCAATCGGGAACAAATTGAATTGATTTAAGGCGCTATCGTTTAACAGGAAGGTTAAATCAATTTCTTGCCGCGTCCACGCGATCGCAGACACGATGAATGCGTCGCGAGCGGCGTGAGTAACCGTTGCGACACGTCGAAGCTAATAAACCCGTTGCACAATCCCGTAATCGCGTTAGTCATTGTGGGAACGCCGATTATTATCGTTTCCTTTGTCACCCGCGGGACATTTTTACCGGACGGCATCATTGTGCCTGATGCTTATTACCTGTTAAACGATCTTCCCACGTTCCTCGAAGGATCGCCGCGTTATGACACCAGCGTCGTAAATACGAACGTTAGATGCAACATCTACCATCAATTTGCCAACACGTAACGATATGTTAATGAATTCCCCATCGCGTTTCTGCCAGGTTATTAATAATCCTTTATTCATTCCTAGCAAACGTTCCTCTGGTACGCGCGCGGCCAGATCTCTTCGATCTCGCACGCTTAACCCTCTGTATTCGACAATTTCTCAGCAATTTTCCATTGCTAGCCAAAGTTAGCGATAGAAATGATCACTGTGCAATTTACCAGCGATGGAAATTTCGCAGACTTAACCCTCTGCACTCAACGCTTTCCTAGCAATTTTCCATTGCTGATAAAAGTTAGCGATAGAAACTATCACTGTGCAATTTACCAGCGATGGAAATTTCGCAGATTTAACCCTCTGCACTCAATGCTTTCCCAGCAATTTTCCATTGCTGATAAAAGTTAGCGATAGAAACTATCACTGTGCAATTTATCAGCGATGGAAATTTCACGCCCTTAACCCTCTGTGTTCAAAAATTTCCCAGCAATTTTCCATTGCTAGCCAAAGTTAGCGATAGAAATGATCACTGTGCAATTAGCCAACGATAGAAATTTCGCAGACTTAACCCTCTGCACTCAACGCTTTCCCAGCAATTTTCCATTGCTGATAAAAGTTAGCGTTAGAAATGATCACTGTGCAATTTATCAGCGATGGAAATTTCACGCCCTTAACCCTATGAAATCGAAAATTTCACAGTGATCTTCCATTGTTAGCCAAAGTTAGCGATAGAAATGATCACTGTGCAATTTACCAGCGGTGGAAATTTCGCAGATTTAACCCTCTGCACTCAACGCTTTCCCAGCAATTTTCCATTGCTGATAAAAGTTAGCGATAGAAACGATCACTGTGCAGTTTACCAACGATGGAAAATCTCCATTTCGATAGAAGATTTCTTGGAAACCCTCGTCTCTTAAAAACTTACGACGGAATAATTTTCTAACCCTCGCAATGAATTCCCTCGGAGGCGACGTTCGAACGCAGAGGGTTAATATCGCTCGGAAGGCTCGCGCGGACGAAACGAGGGCCGAGCAATTAAGGATTAATAATTGGACGCGAGACGAAAACGGCGGCTCGCGCGGTCGTTTATCATCGGACAAGGATCAGCCGCTCCCGACAACGCTTGCTCGCAACACCGCGAAGGACAATTAGAGACGCGTCGGGGTACGCGCGGCTCGAACGTGTTCGGCCGAGCGGAAAATTAAAACGTACAAGTTCGCCAGCCGGAATACAATTCAAACGCGCGACGGTACACGTACGTTTCGTTATCTGCATCCGGCCCATCGAATATCCGGAGGACGTTCCCCTCCCCAACCCCTTCGCGTATCTCCCTTTCTCCCTCTCTCTCTCCCTCTCGCTCGAACGAATATTTATCGTTCGCGGGGCAAAGGAAGGGGGCGTGCTCGCGGTGTGGAAGGCGCGAGAAGAGGCTGAACGGGTTGCGAGCGCGGACGAGACGCGGTTGCGGAGAGGTTAAAAGCGGTCGTGGCATAATTGCGCTCGGCGCTATGAAGCGCGCTGCCCCGGGGGTGAGACGCAACATATTGCCCCGTGGCCGACTCTTATCGACTGGGGGCAGACAGCCGTGCCGGTGGAGGAAGGCTGGCCCCGGCTGGATGGCGGGCAGATTTACGAGGACCGCTCGGATAGCGAATGATAAACGCGAGTCGAGATAGCTTTATTTATTCGCGCGGTGCCTACCCGTGCGCCCCTCGCCCCCTCGCCTACACGCCAGCCATCCCCCGTCGGCGTGGCGGCCCGGTTCTACCCGCGGCGGGGCGATTGTCAGTCCCGTGTCCGCGCCGCGGGATCCTGCTTAGCTTCGAGACGCCACTTCGACGTAACGACTTTGTTTTACAAGCGGTGCTAACCGGGCAACCAGCGTCGATATAAGTTACGCGGGCCGCTGCTGGCGTACGTGGGCACGTAACCCACGGTTTTTACGCGCGGCGATAAATCGCGACGCGAAATGTCGCGAGCGGTGCCGAAGGCGCGTTGCGCGTGTCGCTGGATCCGGTATCGCGGGTTTCAGGCCGAGTTTCTGCGCGAGGAAGTCGAGGAGTCGATTTGGGGATCGGTTGAGAGTTGGTGTGGTTGGAAGTCGAGGAGTCGATCTGGGGATCGGTTGAGAGTCGATGTGGTTGGAAGTCGAGGAGTCGATTTGGGGATCGGTTGAGAGTCGATGTGGTTGGAAGTGCGTGGTGAATTTTGGTTTTGAACGGTTGAGAGTCGATGTGGTTGGAAGTGCGTCGTGGATGTTGGTTTTGAATGGTTGAGAGTCGATGTGGTTGGAAGTGCGTGGTGGATATTGGTTTGGAACGGTTGAGAGTCAATGTGGTTGGAAGTGCGTGGTGGATGTTGGTTTGGAACGGTTGAGAGTCGATGTGGTTGGAAGTGCGTGGAGGATGTTGGTTTGGAACGGTTGAGAGTCGATGTGGTTGGAAGTACGTGGTGGATGTTGGTTTGGAACGGTTGAGAATCGATGTGGTTGGAAGTGCGTGGTAGATGTTGATTTTGAATGGTTGAGAGTTGATGTGGTTGGAAGTGTGTGGTGGATGTTGATTTGGAACGGTTGAGAGTTAGATGTGGTTGGAAGTGCGTGGTGGATGTTGATTTGGAACGGTTGAGAGTCGATGTGGTTGGAAGTGCGTGGTGGATGTTGATTTGGAAAGGTTTGATCAGCCATGGCGAGGAGAATTGATACCTTGTTGGTTCATTACGTGTTGATGCGTGGTTTTTAAACCTTTGCGCTTGGATGTCCCTGCTGAGGAGACATCAGTATCGATTGGTGGTTACAGAAGTGAAAATTGTTCCATCGCGATTTTTTTAGAAATGTCGCGGTTGTGGCTGACGCTTTCTGCGTTAATACTTTGCATTAGGATGCCTTCTCTGAGGGGATATCAGAATTGATTAATCACTAAACTTGAAATGGAAATTTTCTATTGCTGGGAGATGTTAGCGATGGAAGTTATGGCTAAATTATTGTTCAAAGATTGCTATCTTAGCAGTGGTTTCTGTTGCTAAAATATTGCTCAAAGTTTGCTATCTTAGCAGTGGTTTCTGTTGCTCAAAGATTGCTATCTTAGCAGTGGTTTCTGTTGCTCAAAGATTGCTATCTTATCAGTAGTTTATTGCTCAAAGATTGCTATCTTAGCAGTGGTTTTTATTGCTCAAAGATTGCTACTTTAGCAGTAGTTTCTATCGCTCAAAGATTGCTATCTTAGCAATAGTTTCTATTGCTAACGTCTGAGAATGAGCTAAGTGCAAAGGGTTAAACTTATTCCACCACAACTTTTTAAGAAATACATGTTTCCCTCGAGTTTCTATTGAAATGGAAATTTTCTATTGCTGGGAGATGTTAGCGATAGAAACTATTGCTCAAACATTGCTATTTTAGCAATAGTTTCTATTGCTTTTCTGGGAGGAGCCAAGTATAAAGGGTCAACGCGTTGCTTGCCGCCTATATGTTTGAAAAATCAATTTTCTTTAAAATTACTCCTTATTGTTTTAAAAAATTGGTTATTTCTTTTTTAAATGATGTATTAGGAGTATTCAATTTCATTTAAGTTGCTATGTGTGTTACCCTATGCCACACCAACCATTCTACCATAAGAATATCCCACCACTACGTATCATTTTTTATACACGCGGCAGTGAACGTGTCAAATTCAAAATTTAGTAGCCGTTGACGTACAAGAAGTTGATTTAGATATCGCAGTCTTCAGCAGTAATTCTAATCAAAAACCGAACGAACGCATCGCGATTACCTGGACCATGCACACAGAAAGTAGCCAGCAGTGACAACCAGCAAGGTGTTAAATTATGCAAAGACCCAGCTGCCAATAAACTGTCGCCAGCCAATCGTTCAAACGTAGACGCGTTTGGCAAGGGAAGACCAGGGTAGCCTGACTAATGAACTCGTCGTTTAATTACCATTCGTACGTTTCGACATCGCGAGTAAAACCACCGTCCACGATGTAATAGCCGAACGAACCCAGTCGATCATCGTTGGCTGACCTATAGCCAGACGAATAATTCCTTTTACGTGCCACGGGGTACCAGAATTCTCAAGAAACGCGCGAGCCTGCAACAGCCTGCAACAGCCTGCAGCAGCCTGCAACGAACGTGCCTGACAGGCGTGCTCGTCAAAAGATGGAAAGAGGCGTACGATCGTTAATTACAAGCGAGAGGAGCGCTCTGGCCAGTGGGAATGGGTAATCCAGCGGGGCTACCAGTGGTACCGCGCGTCAAGGATAACTAAGCAGCTCGCGTAGAAGCAAAAATCGCGAGTTTTAATGTCACGTGGATACGTGCCTTTTCATTACCGTGGCCGCGCGACAGGAACCAGCTAGGTCAACATGCCATTTTGACGTAACGACTTCGCCTGACAAGCGCCGCTAACCGGACCCGGCGACGTCGATGTAATTTATGCGTCTCGCGACGCGGCCACGCTCGACCGTCGAGTTTTCCCGTCCAGCTGAAACCTTCTCTCGCGTGTCATTTACTCGCGATTCGCTCGTTACCCGTAATTACCAGGCAACGCCGTTGGCCCCCGCGAGGGAAGCTGCGCCGAGGGTCTTCGCGAACGCGAAACGATCGGCTACTCCCTGATTTTCGTATAAAATCCGCGGTTAATAAGCCAGCGATTACTCGAGAGCATCCTCGCGGCGATGCGTGCCGCGTGTCCTTTCTGACGTGGAATTTCCAAACCGCTACGTTGGGTTTTTAAAGA
This sequence comes from Xylocopa violacea, assembly GCA_963969225.1. Lineage (NCBI taxonomy): Eukaryota > Metazoa > Arthropoda > Insecta > Hymenoptera > Apidae > Xylocopa > Xylocopa violacea. The sequence goes on from CAXAJV010000015.1 coordinate 19,155,682, forward strand.
GAGAGGATCGTGTTTTTGTACGAAACTCATGATTTTTAGCGATGATTGAAGATCAGTGGTGTGTGTCATTTGGAAATTTGAGATAATTACTTCGAATATTGCGATTACAGCGTCGAGATTAAGATTTTACATCTTGGGGTCGATGCGCCACTGTAGTGGCTTTTAAGGGTGCAATCTTTTTCAACGACGCGCCATTATAGTGGTTTTCAAGGATGTTATTAATTCTGAACGATGCGCTACTGTAGTGGCTTTCATGGATGTCATTAATTCTGAATAATGCACCACTATGGTGGCTTGCCAACTTTCTGAACGCAGTGTCACTATAGTGGCTTTCGCGGATATCAACTTTCTGAACGTAGCGTCACTATAATAGCTTGTCAACTTTCTGAACGCAGCGCCACTATAATAGCTTGCCAACTTTCTGAACGCAGCGTCACTGTAGTGGCTTTCGTAGACATCAACTTTCTGAACGCAGCATCACTATAATAGTGGCTTGTTATCTTTCTGAACGCAGCGCCACTGTAGTGGCTTTCGTAGACATCAACTTTCTGAAAGCAGCGCCACTATAGTAGCTTGTCAACTTTCTGAACGCAGCATCACTATAATAATGGCTTGTCAACTTTCTGAAAGCAGCGCCACTATAGTGACATTCGTGGATATCAACTTTCTGAAGATAGCTCCACTATAATAGCTTGGCAACTTTCTGAACGCAGCGCTACTATAATAGTGGCTTTCGTGGATGTCATCTTTCTGAACGACGCTCCATTATAGTAACTTGTCATCTCTCTGAATGACGCGCTATTACAGTGGCTTGTGATGTTTCTAAATGACGCGCTATACAGTGGTTTGTCACCTTTCTGAACAACGCGTCACTATAATAGTGGCTTTCGCGGATGTCATCTTTCTGAATGACGTCCCACTGTAATGGCTTTCAAGGATGTCATCAATCCTGAGCGATGCGCCACGGTAATAGCTTCTCATATTCCTGATCGACACAATAATAGCTTGCCATCTTTTCAAAGCATGTGTCACTATATTATCTTTCACAAATGTCATCTCTCTCAGCGACGCGTCACTATACCAGCTTGTCATCTTTCTAAAGGATGCGCCACTATCGTAGCTTTCTCTGACGTCATCCGTCCGAACATCGCGCACTACAGCAGCTTTCAAGAACATCATCATCAGAACAACATTGTCCATCACACACAAAAAAATCACTGTATCTTTTAAACACAGAACTCTCGCACACAGAGAGACAATTTCAGGCATGCCTAATAGGTGAACCGCAATCGCGCAGCGTTCCAAAGGCATTGCCGTTCTCCGTAGCTAAATTCTATCGCTCGTTCCAATTTATTTTAATTGCCCAACCGCCGTTCCCCTCCGCAAACTTGTAAATTCGCGAGGCATCCCTCGATTCCCGCGTGGTTTACATGTGTAATACGCTGATCCGCGTCAACGGCTACGAATGTATCGGCGATCGCGCGTACATCCGCGCTCTCTCTCTCTCGAGCCTCGTCGCCCAGCTATCAAGGAGCTGTCCAGGATAGTTTACTACGCTGCCGCGGACGTCTATCGGCGAACGCCTTTCTAATATCCTCGAAATGTACATAACATAGTAAGGTATCGCTGTCAGGCGGTAATTCTCGTTTCCACGTAAGGTTAGTTGCCTGTTGCTCGTTCGATTAACGGTCGATTAAGCCTGTCGGGCAGCTGTTAAGGAGATACGAGAAACAGCCGAAGATATGAAATGCGAGATACTTTATAATTTGAGATAACGTTATGAATGGTAACGAGCTCCGGCTGCCTTCTACGGGGCGTTCAGCGTACTTACGACCGCCTAACCTGGGGGACGCGCGCGCGCGCGCGCGCTCATGCGAATTCCTCTCGCCCGTCGCTTTAATCGAACGGAAACTAATGAAGCCGAGTGTTATGCCGCTATAAATTTTTTCCCACAATTCGCAGCGTTTATCGCGATTAACAGTTGGGTCCTGGCGCAGGCTGGGACCGAATTCGAACGTGCACCACCACGTCGTCCCCTCTCGAAACCTTCGCGAACTTTTATTATTATAACTTTATGAATTTCGATGGCGCTTCTCTCGCGGCCGGGAATTTTACGACTCGAGCGTAAATTCTCGAATCGACGAGCATTCGAAATTCGCGTCCACGATCGGTGCCTCGTCGCCTCGTTTCTATTTCGACTTTCGCGAAGACGCGGTTATATAAACCTATCCTCATCGCGAGCGCGTAATATTAATTAACGAGCTGGATATTTACGACCTGGCTGTAAAGCGGCGCTCGTATTTATTATAATTCGTCGGGAATTTATCGAGACACGCATTTTGCGCGGCTTCTGTTATATAAAAATGAACATTTGTTATTCAAATCAGCAGTCGTATTGTAATTAACCATTCTGCATGATATATATATATATATTTATTCCTGCTTCTGTTTAAGAAAAAAATTCACCGTTTTATCGTTCCTGACGTATACACAGCTACTAATCGATGCGCGTATTATCGCTCGTAATTATTCGAACGTTAATTCTAATGCGGACGTCGCTTCGATAATTTCGATACGCGCTGTTGGGATTTGGGGCGAAAAAGAGGACTCGCGTTTAAGTGGGAATTTCAAGTGAGTGTATTAAGTCTTCGCGATGAAAAGTACTCTGAAACGCTGACAGAGTTTCGAAGAGCTCATTTTGGTCTTTCTTCGTGGGATCCTTTATCTCAGACTTTGAGACGCATTCTAATTCGTTTGTATTAACTTATCTGGAGTTAGCTGGCATATTCTTGGACTAATTCTGTGGTTCGATCTGTTTTCTAATAGATAGATTAACTTTGATTATTGTAATACAAATGATTCCACGATCGTTGCAGTGGAAAGTAATTTGTATCGATGATAACACAGGAAATTCATCAGTTATTCTGCAATCAAAGTTGTAGCTTTTCGAGGAGGAAATTTGGAGTGAGCTCGCATATTCTTTGATTAATTTTACGTTTCAATCTGTCTTTTAGTAAATAGATTAGCTTTGATTATTGTAATACAAATGATTCTACGATCGTTGCAGTGGAAAGTAATTTGTATCGATGATAACACAGGAAATTCATCAGTTATTTTGCAATCAAAGTTGTAGCTTTTCGAGGAGGAAATTTGGAGTGAGCTCGCATATTTTTTGATTAATTTTACGTTTCAATCTGCCTTTTAGTAAATAGATTAGCTTTGATTATTGTAATACAAATGATTCTACGATCGTTGCAGTGGAAAGTAATTTGTATCAACGATAATACAGGACATTCACCAGCTATTTTACAATCAAAGTCGAATCTCTTCGAGGAGAAAATCTGGAGTAAGCTCACATATTTATAAATTAATCCATATTTCAATCTTTCATCTAATAATACTTAAGTTATTCCAATACAAATGATTTTATAGTCGTTCTAGTGGAAAGTAATTTGTATCAACGATAATACATGACATTCACCAGCTATTTTGTTATCAAAGTCGAACCTCTTCCAGGAAAATATCTAGAGTGATCTCATATATCCTTGTACTAATCCTATATTTCAAACTTTCATCTAATAATACTTAACAAATAGATTAACTTTGCTTATTCCAATACAAACGATTCTATTACGATATTACTTTCTAGTGAAAAGTAATTTGTATCAACGATATCACAGGACATTCACCAGCTATTTTACTATCAAAGTCGAACCTTTTCGAGGAAAAAATCTAGAGTGATCTCATATATCCTTGAACTAATCCTCTATTTCAATTTTTCATCTATTAACTTTGCTTATTCCAAAGATATCACAAGAAATTCGAGGAGAAAATCTGGAGTGAGCTCACATATCCCTAGACTAATCTTATATTTCAATCTTTCATCTAATAATACTTAACAAATAGATTAACTTTGTTTATTCCAATGCATGCGATTCTACAATCGTTCCAGTGGAAAGTAATTATCATCGACGATAGCACAGTAAATCCGCCAGCCATTTTACAATCAAAGTCGAACCTCTTCAAGGAAAAAATCTAGAGTGATCTTATGTATCCTTGAACTAATCCTATATTTCAATTTTTCATCTATTAACTTTGCTTATTCCAAAGATATCACAAGAAATTCACCAGCTATTTTCTAATCAAAGTCGAACCCCTTCTAGGAAAAAATCTGAAGCAAGCTCACATATCCCTAGACTAATCCATATTTGAATCTTTCTTCAAAAATTCTACAATCGTTCCAGTGGAAAGTAATTATCATCGACGATAGCACAGTAAATCCGCCAGCCATTTTACAATCAAAGTCGAACCTCTTCAAGGAAAAAATCTAGAGTGATCTCATATATCTTTGAACTAATCCTATATTTCAATTTTTCATCTATTAACTTTGCTTATTCCAAAGATATCACAAGAAATTGTCTAATCAAAATCGAACCCCTTCGAGGAGAAAATCTGGAGCGAGCTCACATATCCCTAGACAAATCCATATTTGAATCTTTCTTCAAAAATTCTACAATCGTTCCAGTGGAAAGTAATTATTATCGACGATAGCACAGTAAATCCGCCAGCCGTTTTACAATCAAAGTCGTAGACTTTCCAAGGAGAGCATGAAATTTTCTAAAAGCAGATTACGATACGCGTGTAATATGCAAATAATGAACGAAGGAACGTTTAAAACGGCCGCTGGTTCGAGCGCGGATGACAGACTGCGTAAAATCAATAAACGAATGCTCGCTGAAACAAATTATTATTACTTAATAGCCAGTGGTCGGGCCATAAATTCGATTCCAGCGGATAACGGGAGCCAGATATCTCTGCGCTAGGGATATTTTATTCTCCTGGCCCTCGTGCAGCCGCGCCCGCGCAATTCTCAATTACACCGCGTATCGTAATTAATGCCAGCGTAATTGACGCAAATATTCGTTGTATCTCGCAGCCGGGCCGAATGAAAAGCGGCGACCCGTATTACGTTGCGTTATTTATTTATCCCGTTCGCGGGAGAAAAATTGCCACGAACGTCTCCCGCGCGGGAATTAAAATTGATATCGTTATTTCCGCGGGATATCGGCTGGCAACGTTATTGTAAATCGCATACGTTATTGTTCATTATTAAAAAACGGACAGGGCGACGTAGAACGCGGCACGTGAATTATGAAGAGAAACTTTTACGCTGTGAACTTTTCCAAGAGTTCGATAAATTTCTTCGTTTTAATGATCGCGTACTGCACGCGACGCGAGGAAATTATTGTTGCTCGATCGTATTGTGTAATGTATTGTGGGATCAGAAGATTTTGTCAAAGAACAAGCGTATTTGTAGAAAGTAAATTTATTAGGTTTAATAGATGACGCTGATGTCTTCTTCAACCCTTTCTCTCGCTGCGTACACACATTCTACATTCTTTTCCATTCGTTCCTTTGTTTTTCCAGCCACTCACATACATGCACAATCATACTCTTTTGCACAAAGTTTCGAATATTCTCGAATAATTAATGTTCTACAATATTCTCAATTTCGTCTTATGTTTTCACGCACACAAAGTCGCGCGTAATAAAATCATTTACACATTCTTTTGGAATATTCTCGAATAATGAATATTCGAGAATGTTCGAAATTACACTTTATTCCTTCGTACACGAAGCCACGCATTGCAAAATCATTCACACCCTACAATATTTTAATTGTATATCGGCGGAACGTTCCTTTGTTTTTCCAATCACTCACATGCATGCACAATCATACTGTTTTGCACAAAGTTTCGAATATTCTCGAATAATTAATGTTCTACAATATTCTCAATTTCGTCTTGTGTTTTCACGCACACAAAGTCGCGCGTAATAAAATCATTCACACATTCTTTTGGAATATTCTCGAATAATTAATATTCTACAATATTCTCAATTTCGTCTTATGTTTTCACGCACACAAAAAGTCGCGCGTAATAAAATCATTTACACATACTTTTGGAATATTCTCGAATAATGAATATTCGAGAACGTTCTAAATTACATTTTATTCCTTCGTACACGAAGCCACGCATTGCAAAATCATTCACACCTACAATATTTTAATTGTATATCGGCGGAACGATACACTGCGTTGGCTTTCGATACGACTGTACGAGTTTTTCGTGTAATGAAAGGGAGGCTGTTAAAAAAATTGTTACCGTCCAATCAACAAGTATTATCGCTTGTACTGCTGTAAATTAAATGGTTTTTTCATTCGTCTTAACGTGCTTAGTAATGCGACGGAGATAATGGCGCGATTGGTAGAATCAGTGGAGTAAGACGCGTATAACTTGTTAGAGCTATTACTACTTGCTGGAGTAGGTTAGTGGATTCGATTCGGACTGCTTGGAGGACTCGAAGTGGGGCACTGTCTGGCCGCAGTCGAATAGCTGAATCTACTTACGATTAGCTCGATCGCGGAGCGCGCATAATCGCTATAAATGAAAATGATCGATTATTAGAAGGAAAATAATATTTTAACTGTTAGTTATTGACGAAAAGTTGAAGAATATTATTCTAATATTTCAATTACTATTTATTAAAAGAAAATTAATATTTCAATTGCTAATTATTAAAAGGAAAGGCGAAGAATATTTCTCTAATATTTCAATTACTGATTGTTAAAAGAAAAATCAAAGAATATTCTTGTAATATTTTAACTATTGATTATTAAAAGAAAAGTCAAAGAATATTCTTGTAATATTTTAACTATTGATTATTAAAAGAAAAGTCAAAGAATAGAATTTTGAAATTTTTACTATTAATTATTAAAAGAAAAGTCAAAGAATATTCTTGTAATATTTTAACTATTGATTATTAAAAGAAAAGTCAAAGAATATTCTTGTAATATTTTAACTATCGATTATTAAAAGAAAAGTCAAAGAATATTCTTGTAATATTTTAACTATTGATTATTAAAAGAAAAGTCGAAGAATAGAATTCTGATATTTTAACTATTACTTATTAAAAGAAAAATCAAAGAATAGTCTTCCACTATTTTTGATATTTTCAGTGTCTTTCTATTTCATTTCTATCACTTCACGATTGGAAGAAAGTAATTATTCAAAAGATCGACGATACTTGTCAGTCTTGAAGGTTCGACAAACCAACCCTAATTTTTACATATACAAACCGCAACTATTTCAATTTCAACAAAATATCAGATGTGTCGAGTCTACAAAGAATACTCTTCTCTCTATTTCACTTCCAAATCGCTTTACGAACAGAAGAAAATAATTATTCAAAAGATCGACGAGTCAGTCTTGAAGGTTCGACAAACCACCCCTAATTTTTACATATACGAACCGCAACTATTTCAATTTCAACAAAATACCAGATGTGTCGAGTCTACAAAGATTCATTTCCAAATCGCTTTACGAACAGAAGAAAATAATTATTCAAAAGATACTTGCAGGTCTTGAAGGATCGATAAACCACCCCTAATTTTTCCGTACGCGAACCGTAACGCAATTTCAATTTGAACAAAATACCAGATGCGACGAGCACAAAGGCGATCCGCTCTGCGTGGCACAACCCTACCATATTATCCCACACCTTTATAACCACGGCACGACCGACATAGGTACTTACCTCTCTAATCTCTGTAAATCTTAATAACGCCATAAATCATGCACGGAGACAATTTCGTGAAAATTGCAGAATAATTCAAGCGAAAGCATTATCACGGCCTGGAAGTGGCTCAACTATTGTGCCCCGTTTAAGCCGCTTTTTCATATGCATACCGTGTTTCGCGTGGGTGTGCATCGCGTAATCAAGAAATTAATTCCACCACCGTCGCGCGCTCCTTTCCTGTTTAACTCCGCGAAAAGTATCGCGGCTGAAGCCGTTTCCAAGACGCCTCGATCATTAAAAACCATACCACGCCACGTCGAACTGTTAATTGTTTTCAGAGCTATTTAAAATCGCATACTTCCCCCGCGAATTAAGCGGCAATCACGCAAACGAACGCGATCGCAGCTCTGCAACGTCGCGCGCTCCTTTCCTGTTTAACTCCGCGGAAAGTATCGCGGCTGAAGCCGTTTCCAAGGCGCCTCGATCATTAAAAACCGTGCCACGCCACGTCGAACTGTTAATTGTTTTCAGAGCTATTTAAAATCGCATACTTCCCCCGCGAATTAAGCAGCAATCACGCAAACGAACGCGATCGCAGCCTCGCGACGTCGCGCGCAAGAAAAGTACGCGCACGAATTTATTTCTTAAAATGGTAAAACACTCGAGCGTTCCAGTAGTCGGTTATCAAACAACGTTAACTTTTACACTAGCTCAAATAATGCATACTTATGTAAATATGTATTTACATGGCTGGTTCTTTTCCACCAGCCTCGATAATAATTCATACCGTTTATTTCCAATGTCGACCGTTATCGAGCGCAAAGTGTTACACGTTGTCGGAGGTTATGATCTGAATCTAGAAAAAAAAGCGTTGTTTCTTGAAATACGCGAACGTTTTGAATTGTATCGACGAAAGTATTACACGTTGTCAGAGGTTATCATTCGAATCTGAGAAAGAAGCGTTTTTTCTCGAAATACGCGAATGTTTTGAATTGTATCAACGAAACGTACGAATTTCTTCTGTTGTCTGTTAATTAACAATTCTCTGTTAACAAACACACCACTTGTTTTGAACTCCATGCAGCATAAAAAGAAAAATGAGAGCGAATCTTTGAATTTTTGTTTGTTTACTGTGAAATGAGCCTATTTTCGATTGAACACTTGACTTTTGTTTACCTTGGTTGGGTATCTAACACACTGTGTGACGCAAGCTAGCGGGTGAGGTTGTTTACAGTTCTCATGTTGGAAAAAATAGTGCATTTTCCTGTTTAGAATGCAGTATTATGAATTTTTCCAAATTAGAGTTTGAGTTTGACATTTTTTTATGAGAAAAATGTGGAATTTGGATCTTTTAGATCTTGGTGTATGTTCAGAATCTTCAACCCCAACTGAGTAACTCTCATGTTGGCAACAACAGTGCACCCTCGTATTTAGAATGCAGTTTTATGAATTTTCCTCAATTAGAGTTTAAGTTTGAAATATTTTTGCAAGACAAACGTATAATTTGGATCTTTTGGATCTTGGTTCATGTTCCAAGCCCCCAACCTCGATTAAATAACTTTCATTTTGGAAAAAATAGTGCATCCCCTGTTTAGAATACAGTATTACGAATTTTCAGCGAATTGCAGTATTACAAATTAGAGTTTGAATTTAAAATCTTTCTCCAAGAAAAGCGTAGAATAGTATTACAAATTCTCTCAAATCAGCGTTTGAATTTGAAATCTTTGATCAGGAATATGTAGAATTTGGATGTCTTGAATGCACACCTCTGTTTAGAATGCAGCATTATGAGTTCTCCCAAATTAGAGTTTGAGTTTGCAATCTTTTTACAAGAAAAACGTAGAAAAACAAACGTATACAAATTCTCTCAAATTATCATTTGATTTTGAAATCTTTCTCCAAGAAAAACATAGAATTTGTATATCTTGAACACACGCCTCTCCTTCCAACCTAATCTTTCAAAATCTTTCTCCACCAAAAACGTAAAAAACCAAATTAGTGTTCGAATTTGAAATCTTTCTCCAAGAAAAACATAGAATTTACATATTTCGAACACACATCTCTGTTTCCAACCCAATCTTCCCAATTCTCCCAAATCAGCATTCAAGTTCAAAATCTTTCTCCACCAAAAATGTAAAAATCCAAATTAGCGTTCGAATTTGCAATCTTTCTCCAAGAAAAACATAGAATTTACATATCTCGAACACACCCCTCTGTTTCCAACCCAATCTTCCCAATTCTCCCAAATCAGCATTCAAGTTCAAAATCTTCCTCCACCAAAACCGTAAAAACCCAAATTAGCGTTCGAATTTGCAATCTTTCTCCAAGAAAAACATATAATTCACATATCTCGAACACACCCCTCTGTTTCCAACGCAATATTCCCAATTCTCCAAATCAGCATTCAAGTTCAAAATCTTTCTCCACCAAAAACGTAGAAAACCAACTGAAAAACCCAAAATTCGAACCCTTTCCAACCGCTTCTCGTCGATCCCACCGCTCCTCCCAACTCTCTCGCACGCTCAGTAAGAGGCGATCAGAGCAGGCGTACGAAAATCGCGGCTGGCCGCGGCGCGAGTCGCATGAATCTAACCGCGGCAAGCGGTATAAGTGAATTGATCGCTCGAGGCGGCACATCGTTACGACACACCGCTGTCTCCATCCATCTATCCACGTCCTCTAAATCGTCGTGTCCCGTTCTTTGTTTAACTCCTTTCTCGCCTCCCCTCGGCGAGCGGAACGAACGTATTAGGTTATGGACCTCGCTTTTCCAGGCGCGCAAGTTATAAATGGCTGTTGCACGCCGAGCTGAAACGTATACACACCCGGGCATCGCGCTCGCGAGCACGCCAGAACGTGGATAAAAGCCGAGAGGGTGTGCGAGCTCTGCTCGTGCACTCTCTCCTCCTCTCTCTCTCTCTCTCTCTCTCTCGTTCTCTTTGGCGTTGGAGCGCGCACGAGCGGAACGAGGACGAGGTTAGGCCGCGGGTTAGACGACGGAGCGAGATCGCGCGAGAGACTGGAAGCGGGACCTAGTCGACGTAGTCGATGGAGGCGCGCGGGCTAGTGGACTCGGATTTATGAGACCGTCATATTTCGCAAGTTGCGAGCCGGTAATTCCTGGCCGTGCGGCGATTTATGGCCGCGGTGTGTCCCGCCTGCGCCATTAATCCTTCCCTTTCGCCCTAAATCGAACTTCCACCTATCCTATAGTATCCTCCTCCTCGTCGCGTCCTCCTCGCGTCTCTTTTCTTCGCAGCGCGGTGCTGCGCGTTTCGCAGTGTCGCGTCTCGACGGTCCTCCTGCTCGCCGCCCCCGCGTCGAGTCCGCGTTACGCGCGCGGAACCAGCGAGATTCGAACGCGAGGGTGGAAGCGATTTTCTTCGCGCGATGGAAATTAGCGAGGAGGGTGTTGTGGAGGGGGTTGGTTTTTGATGCATTGAGTTGTACTTTGAGGAGGATGCGATTTTGGGTGAGTTGATTGTGTTCTGTGGTTCTGGGAGTGAAGTGGATTGAATGATGGGAGAAGAGAGGAGAATGTTGCGAGGTGCTTTGGTACATTGAGTTGTGAGAAGATGCGTCTTTGGGTGAGTTGATTATGTTTTGTAGTTATGTGAGTGAAGTGGATTGAATGATGGGAAAAGAGAAGAGAATGTTTACAAGTAGCTTTGATCCATTGCGCTGTGAGAAGATGCGTCTTTGAGAGATTTGGAAATGTTTAGTAGCAATGTGAGTGAAGTAGACTGAATGCTTGAAAAAGCGAGGAGAATGTTGCGAGTCGCTTTGATGCATTGAGTAGTGAGGAGGATGTTCTCTTTGAGCGATTTGAAAATGTTTAATGAGTGAATTAATCGAATGCTTGTAAAAGCGTAATTTTGATCCATTGCATCGCGAGAAAGAGGTGTCTTTGAATGATTGAAAAATATTTTGCAGTACCGTGAGTCAAATAAATGGAATGCTTGGAAAAGCCAAAGTTTAAAAACTCGACTCAATCGTTCTGACTCGTGAAAAAGTATTCGATTCGATCTGGAAAGATTCTCGATACCGTTATCGATAAGCACACTCACTTCTGCATTCGAGATATCGCACGATTTTTCAAATCTCGACACACAAAAGCTTGTTATTTGTTCCACTTCACTGATTTCATCGATACCCGGCATTACGTTTGTTCTACATTTCGCGAGATGGATTGGAGCAACGATACTTATGATTAATTATTGATTATCGCCCCAGCGTGTAGATTACGTAATTCAGTTTAACACGGCTGCAATAAATTAGGCTTAATGTAAACGTTTCCTGTCTGAGCGACTCCGCGATCGGACAGCGCGCGTGGTCACCGATTTTCCCCTTTTTATTGCCATTCAAATTGTCAGGCTTGTGTTTTACGACTTTGTTTTCGAGAATGATGATAACAAAAAATGTCTACGCATTACGTAAAGTCGATGTGAATCACAAGCGTGCGCTTCATCGATTTCGAAATCAATTTTCCAAGCAAATCCTCTCCAAAGCAGCAAAGCGTCTCTCAAAATTGAAACTTAACCCTTTGCACTCTGAATTATTTTTCAATCTAGCAGTTTAATTGCCACTGATTCTCTACTATATCAAGCGTTTTATTTGAAATTTACTTAAAAAAGTTGCCAATTGCTGTACAGTTCCTCGACTGCTACTCGCAAACTCTAAAACGACTCTAAAACTTTGTTGCAATTTCTTTTTTTATTTAGCGACGTCGAGGCACACTCGACAAAGAAGGGCAAAGGTTTAATGGTCCACGTCACTCGTCGAACGAGTACAAATTCGCTTGTTTCAATCGAGATATCAGAATTTTTTATTCCAAGTTGGATCTTTCAATTTCCTTCTTTCCCTCTTCTTTAACCCTTTGCACTCCGAATTATTTTTCAAATTAGTAGCTTAGCTGCCAACGACTCTCTATTTCAAGTATTTTCTTTGAAACTTACTTAAAAAAGTTGCCAATTGCACAGTTCTGCAACTCTAAAACTTTCTAACAATTTACATTCGTTCCTTTTTTTATTCAGCGACGTCGAGTGACTTAACAAAGGAGCGCAAAGGGTTAAGAAGAGGAAACACTTGTCTACACTCTTGTTCTTTGTGCCTTCCACGGAATTGAAAAGACGCGCGTTATCGACACGCGTATCATCGCCTCGTATCGTCCTCTTAATTCATCACCCAGAAGGACTCGCAATAAACTTGACTTCCGTGACGCTCGCGGTCCATCGATCACCGATCTAATCGTCTCCAATTGACACTCGGATAATGCATCGTCGCGCTGTCACGTCCCAGATGCGCGCACACGCCCGCCATCTTCCCTCTCGAGCTGTCATCGAAAACAACATCTTATTACATCGGATTTGCGCCGCTTATCGCCGCGCGTATAAAACAAATAACGGAAACTTACTTTTTCACTTTTACGAGCGATAACCGTTCCCGTTCCGCGGCCAACATTTGTGTATCGCGCGCCAGTTATCTGATGTAACGAAACGGGGCCTCGTATCGTTGCCTCGTTACGTTCGAGCGATCGTTGCGCACCTGTATCGCGGGGAACGTGGAAAACGTAACGAGGAAGTGCGAGGCTCGCTCGTTTATTTCGTATTTTCGGCGGAATAATCACGCGTATCGTATCGCCCCTCGCGGCTATCATAATATGATTGATCGACGAACTTTCTACTATCCGAGGACTTTCTAAAACGCTCGAGCTCGCGCGCGAATTAATAAATTATCCGCGCGTCGCGGATTAGAAACAAACACGCGGCGGTGCCGTGACTCGAGCGAATTCGTTTCGAAGTGAAACCTGGGCCGCTCGATGTCCGACAATAAGCGATTTCGATCGGATCAGGCCCCGTTTCCGCGAACACCAGCCGCTCGAGCGCGAAACAGCGGAGGGCGGCTCGAAATCCCGCTGCTCGGCTTGGTAACCGTGTTACACGCAGGATACGGGAATTTATTAACGCTGATAGGTTCGATTAATGTTTGTCAAGCTGGCTTGAAAAGATTTCGAATTTATTTGGGCGAGCGTTTCGATTTAGAGAGTCGAGTGAGAATTGGTCTGGACTGGCGTAATAATTTTTTAGAGACGCGAGAGGGTGGTTTTTAGAGTTGAAATTATTGGTTTACTATGATTCTGTCAAAGGAGTTAAAGTGACTCTTTTTGATATTTAATTAGGAATAAAATCCCGCTGCTCGACTTGGTAACCGTGTTACACGCAGGATACGGGAATTTATTAACGCTGATAGGTTCGATTAATGTTTGTCAAGCTGGCTTGAAAAGATTTCGAATTTATTTGGGCGAGCGTTTCGATTTAGAGAGTCGAGTGAGAATTGGTCTGGACTGGCGTAATAATTTTTTAGAGACGCGAGAGGGTGGTTTTTAGAGTTGAAATTATTGGTTTACTATGATTCTGTCAAAGGAGTTAAAGCGACTCTTTTTGATATTTAATTAGGAATAAAATCCCGCTGCTCGACTTGGTAACCGTGTTACACGCAGGATACGGGAATTTATTAACGCTGATAGGTTCGATTAATGTTTGTCAAGCTGGCTTGAAGAGATTTCGAATTTATTTGGGCGAGCGTTTCGATTTAGAGAGTCGAGTGAGAATTGCTCGGACTGGCGTAATAATTTTTTAGAGACGCGAGAGGGTGGTTTTTAGAGTTGAAATTATTGGTTTACTATGATTCTGTCAAAGGAGTTAAAGTGACTCTTTTTGATATTTAATTAGGAATAATATAAATGGATATGTCTGTCGTGAAGTTAAAGAGAAGAAGAAACGAATGTGAATAAAATGACATCAGTTATAATAATTAGTATCTATTATTTTTGTTATTCTTGAAAAAATGAATCTCCATAAAATTACATCAATTATAATAATTAGCTTTTATTATTTCTTTTATTTATTTTTGATATTTTAGCGAAAAGTTTAACGAAAAGTTTTCTCAGAGGAGTCAAAATGGCTCCTTCTTATATTTAATTAGAGAAAATATAAATGGATATGTCTGTCGTGAAGTTAAAGAGAAGAAGAAACGAATGTGAATAAAATGACATCAGTTATAATAATTAGTATCTATTATTTTTGTTATTCTTGAAGAAATGAATCTCCATAAAATTACATCAATTATAATAATTAGCTTTTATTATTTTTTTTATTTATTTTTGATATTTTAGCGAAAAGTTTAACGAAAAGTTTTCTCAGAGGAGTCAAAATGGCCCCTTCTTATATTTAATTAGAGAAAATATAAATAGATATGTCTATCATGAAGTTAAAGTAGAAAAAACGATCTTCAATATAATTATATCAGATATAATAATTAGTTTCTATTATTTTTCTTCCTAATTTTCGATATTTTAACGAAAGTTGAACGAAGAGGGGTTAAAATGTCCCTCCTTCAGTATTTAATTAGAAAAAATATAAATTGACCTATCCATTATGTTAAAGTAGAGAAAACAAACCTCAATAAAATTAGTTAATACTATTTTTTTTTTTAGAAATTTTCTCAGAGGGGTTAAAATGTCCCTCTTTCGCTATTTAATTAAAAAAAAAATAAATAGACCCATCTGTCATGAAATTAAAGTAAAAAAAACGCATCTCAATAAAATTACAACAATTAACTAATATTATTTTCGATATTTTACCGTAAAGTTTTCTCAGATGAATCAAAATGACCCCTTTGGTAAACCTAGCGTCACATTTTAACCCAATATCTTGTAATCGAATGTTTCTGAATAAAAAGTAATTACAGTGGCGAGAATAATCCGAAAATTCGACGTCAGAATGTCACTTCCGCATCGTAATCGGTTAATGTGCAGTGGATTTAATCGAATTTTTATCGAGAGCTCTGGTCTTAATATGCACAGGCTGCGAGCTTAGCTCGAACGCGGAAATGGAAACGTTGGCTCGCTTGTCGGAATAACAAGAAAATAGTTAGAAATCGTATCGGTTGATTAGACACGCTTATGAGTCGAGCGGCTGCTAACGAAATAATTAATCCTGGCGATCGATGCTGTCAGTGATCCACGCAGAAATAGCGAGCAGTCGTCGAGACGCTGTTGGTTGCGCGTCAACCGCAGACGTTCCATTAGAAACGACGTCTGATAAACATAGATACAGACGAATTAGATATTCGAGCGGTTATTAAGAGATCGTCAGTCGATCGACTTTCGTTTCGCGTTGCACAGACATCTTCGTATTTTCCTAACACGAATATCTTCAATTCACCAGAAAATTGTCTGCTCCTACAAACTAATAAAATAATTTTCCTAACACGAATATCTTACCTGTTTCTACAAACTAAAATAAATAAAATCTATTTCTACAAATCAGTGAGGTAATTTTACTAAATAATTATATAATAATATAAGTGAAATCTGTTTCTACAAATTAGTGAAATAATTTTACTGAATGATTATACAATGATATAGGTGAAATCTATTTCTACAAATTGGTGAAATAATTTTACTGAATGATTATACAATGATACAAGTGAAATCTGTTTCTACAAACCAAAGAAATAATTTTACTAAACATTTATATAATGATATAAATGAAATCTGTTTCTACAAATTAGTGAAATAATTTTACTAAACAGTTACATAATAATAATAATGATAGCGATGATGAAAGACATTTTTGTGATTATTTATCTTCTGTAAAGGATAACGAACAACAACGCCCGTGAACGTTATCTGGCTATCAATTTTAACTTACAAGTGTTCTTAGCGTAGAGATAAAGAACTTGGCAAATAAGACAGCGAGTTACGTTTACAACGTGACTCGTGAAAGCAACACTTATTTAGTTATACCTTTCAGTTTACACAATCCATACAGAGATTCTCTAATCTCTATATCAAACAGGTTGATCGTTTTTTATTCGCGCCGTGTTTTCAGTCACGTCTGTGATGATTACACGTGGCTCGTAACACGCTCGTTCGATTATTCGCGCGTAGATTATTGTGCAGCCCCGAGCAGGCTCTCTAAAACTGTACAAAATAGCGAGTATCCAGCGATCCCAGCGATAGAATTAAAACCCTTAACAGATGCCATAAACATCGATGAGATATTTAATTACCGTTCGCCTGGAACCCGGCTGGTAATCGAATACAAAAAGCTTTTTAACGCCAGAACCCACCGTAGCTATCGGCGCGACCAGTTTATAACTTCTTCGACAGATTCGACGCTAACACCGCGGCGCAGCGGTTACCACCGATTTACGACGCTCTTTCGAGCGGCGGACGTTTTTCGTTTTTTTTTTTATAAAAGTCGCGTCGAACGTCGCCACGCTTTTCCAGGCCACGCTATGCATGCGGATAAGCGTTCGAAGCCGGATAGTTATCCGGAAGAGGCGAGCGTTGACTCGCGTCGTTGCCAGCGAGAAAAAAAGAAAGGAAAAAAACAAAACGAACGAAAGAAAAGAGAAGAAAAAAAGCGGCGGCGGCGGCGGCGGCCAGTCGACAAAATAATTAATCTGAACGATCGGCGTGGTGTTGGCGGTTCGCGTAGGAACGAGGCGAAGCGAAGAGGAGCCGGTTGGACGTCAAGTATGCGCGGAATGAAAACTGTCAGTGGGCTGACACGGCGGACTGGTTGGGGGCGACAGCTCGCTAAATGCACAACCACCCCGGCTGACTCTAGTCAACGTCTGCATACCATCTACCTGCTTCTGCCTCCTGCCTCCGTCACCACCTCCGCCGCCATCGCCGTCGCTACCGCCTGCTCGAAAGCGCAGCTCCTGATATTGTTGTCCGCGCCGTGTCACAGTTCCCTCCCCTCGATCGAACGGGGAGGGCGGAAAAATTGAGAGAAAAAGAGGAGAGCGCGGCGGCAGCCACGTGTAAACGTGTAAGTAAGGGAGCGGGGCAAGTGTTTTGCGAGTCGCGCGGTGTCGATGTGTTTTTGGATAACGGTCGGTTGAGTTCTCGACGCGAATTAGATGGGGCGAATGAGGGAGGTCTGTGATGTTGCGAGGGATGATGGTGGTTGGAAAGGTGACTGCAGAGGAGGATACTGTAGTTGCGCGTGGTTTTGGAAGATGATAAGTCGCTAGAACGCAAGGTTCAGAAAGATGACAGGTTACTGTAATGACGCGTCGTTCAGAAAGGTGATAAGTCGATATAGTGGGCAAAAGATTCAGAAAGGTGACGAGTCACTATAGTGGCGCAAAAGGTTCAGAAAGGTGACGAGTTACTATAGTGGTGCAAGGTTTAGAAAGGTGACGAGTCACTATAGTGGCGCAAGGTTCAGAAAAGTGACGAGTCACTATAGTGGCGTAAAAGATTCAGAAAGGTGACGAGTCACTATAGTGGCGCAAGGTTCAGAAAGGTGACAAGTTACTATAGTGGCGCAAGGTTTAGAAAGGTGACGAGTCACTATAGTGGCGCAAGGTTCAGAAAAGTGACGAGTCACTATAGTGGCGCAAAAGGTTCAGAAAGGTGACGAGTCACTATAGTGGCACAAGGTTCAGAAAGGTGGCGAGTCACTATAGTGGCGCAAGGTTCAGAAAGGTGACGAGTCACTATAGTGGCGCAAGGTTCAGAAAGGTGACGAGTCACTATAGTGGTGCAAGGTTCAGAAAGGTGACAAGACACTATAGTAACGCGTCGTTCAGAAAGATGGCAAGCCACTATAGTGGCGCGTTGTTTAGAGAAATAACATCCACGAGAGTCACTATTATAGTGGCGCTGCGTTCAGAAATGTGTCATCCTCAAGAAAGCCACTATAGTGGCGCATCGTTTAAAGAGATGACATCCTCGAAAGCCACTATTATAGGGGCGCTGCCTTCAGAAAGATGACATCCGCAAAAGTCACTATTATCGTTCCAAGTCAATCAGAAAGCTGACATCCTCGAAAACCCACTATAGTGGCGCATCATTCAGAAAGCTGACATCTTTGAAAGCCACTATAGTAGCGCATCGTTCAGAACGATGACAAGCCACTATAATGACGTATCATTCAGAAAGATGACATCCTTGAGAAAGTCACTATTATCATGCCAACTCAATCAGAAAGCTGACATCCCCAAAAACCCACTATAGTGGCGCATCGTTCAAAAAGCTGACATCCTTGAAAGCCACTATAGTGACATATGGTTCAGAAAGATAACAAGCCACTATAGCAACGTGTCATTCAGAATTAATGACATCCGCAAAAAGTCACTATTATCATGCCAACTCAATCAGAAAGCTGGCATCTCCAAAAACCCACTACAGTGGCGCGTCGTTCAAAAAGCTGACATCCTTGAAAGCCACCATAGTGACATATGGTTCAGAAAGATGACAAGCCACTATAACAACGTGTCATTCAGAAAAATGACATCCGCAAAAAGTCACTATTACCATACCAACTCAATCAGAAAGCTGACATCCCCAAAAACCCACTATAGTGGCGCGTCGTTCAAAAAGCTGACATCCTTGAAAGCCACTATAGTGGCATATCTGTCAGAAAGATGTCAAGCCACTATAACAACGTGCCATTTAGAAAAATGACATCCGCAAAAAGTCACTATTACCATACCAACTCAATCAGAAACCTGACATCCTCGAAAAACCCACTATAGTGGCGCGTCGTCCAGAAAGCTGACATCCTTGAAAGCCACTATAGTGTCGCATCGTGCCTAAGAGGTTAACGTCCCCGTCTACAGCGGAAAGGTACAACGAACCGCCGAAAACCACTTCAACTGCTCACCGCGAGACCGCAGAAGCAACGATTCGACTTGTCGATATCGATTTCCTGGAGCCGCTTCGCCCCGAGCGTACATCGCGGCCGTTTTTTCGGCCCACATCTTATATATGTATACACGTCAATGGCCGTGCTCGGCTCGCGGGATAATGCGATGCGACCAGCATCAAAATTTCGAGCTGTCACACGGCCTCGATCCTCGAACGGGGCTCGATCGAGCGACGAGGAAGCAGGATTAACACGCCTTTTAATTTCCTTCGACGCGTGCATACACAGTGGCTGCGAAACGCATCCACTCGCGTCCCCATCTCGATCGAACGCTCTTTAATCGCACCGGTTTTTGCGATTACCTCAGTCAACGAGATCCACGCAGCGAGTCACAATATCGACGCGCGTTTCGACATCTGCGAAAAAAACGCGACATCGTGCGCGTTTTCACGTCGATCGCAGACGAAGAAGAACGCTCGAACGCTCGATTCGCACCAAGACACCCAGTGCATCGCCACAGCGGACGCGGAATCGCGCAGCTACGAATTTCCTTCGACCTCGCCGGGAAAAATTTTGGTAAAATTAAACTGTCCGTCAACGACGGAACTTGTTAACGTTTTAATTTCATTCCCGCGGCCGGGCTCGCTTCGACCAATCGACGCGGCTGTTATTTTTCCGTAAATTATAATAATTGCTCGCAGTCGGTGGGGGGGAAAAAATTGCGCGACGACGGAGCAACGCTCGACGAGCGTAAAATGGAGTCGCTGCAGCGGGATCGACAGAAGTTATTTATTAGAACGCTCGCCCCGCGTCTTGGAGCGGGCTCGCGCGCTAGAACGTTGACGTGGTTGATATTAGTACAACGTCAAACTTATAATTGGCGTGTCCCGATCGATATTTTAATTTATCAAAGGGGGAACGCTCCAGTGATGCTGTCAGTACACTTAATGGGTAAGGACAGCTTGCCGAACCGGTGAGTAGAAAATTGAAAACCTGACACCAGCTATTCAGATGTCACATGCCCACATCGACCGGGCTGTCAGGAAGTAATAAGTAAAAATAGATCTTTCGCCTTCGAGTCACCAATTACTTTCACAATTATCCAATTTACTCGACGACGACTCCGATTGCCAGCGACGCTCCTCGTCTTCGAACGCGACTGTTACAATACAGCGTCCGACAACAGCGTTTCCTTGACATCGTACAGTGCTGTGTTTATGGATGAGCAAAAGGTCTCTACGTTTGTGATCAAATATTTGTTCGATCGATCGTATTTGCATTTCGGTTTCTGCAGCCATGGAAATCGTAAAAGGTTCAGTCTTGTTATTCGTAAAACGTTCTTTTAGTTTGCTAGCTTTCTGTTACCTCTTTGAGCATTCGAAGACAGATTTTGAAAAGATAAGAAGTTATGTGTTGATCGAAAGTTTAAGGTTTTTGTGATTTTTTGACGCTAAATTCAAGGCGATATGTTTTTTCAGTCAAAAGTTATAGCCTCTGAAAGATTTTGCTGAACAAGTACTTTGCATCCCTCCTCTTCTGTTATTTCAAGGTCTGTCAAAAAGCTATGCTGCCAATTGGTGACCCACATATAGATCTACAAATATGCAAAATTTGAAGAAAATCTTTCATTGTAGACCTTTTCGAAGTCATTTAATTCAGAATTGTCATTTTTTAAAATCTTCTCTTCATTTTCAATCTCGAAATTGACTTTGATTTTGCATCTGTTTATCGAAATATAAAATTGCAAAATGTGATAGCGAATTTTACAAGAACGAGCAATTATGAGCAGCTAATTTTCCTTCCTGATTGATTTAATAATCTAAGCAGAATACTAAGAAACTTGCTACTATATTTAAAAATAATCAGGAACATAATGAAATTGTTTGGAATCGATTTTTGTTTGATTGCTGCTAGGAATCGATTCCATGATTTCAATTTGATTAAACACTCTAATTACAAATCTTTTTACCAACGATTAAAATTTACTTAATTTTTTAAAAGCCACATTTTTCACTGAGAGTTGCACTTTTGGGTAAAAATTTTCTAACGTAAAATTAAAACTCTCTTCCCTCTTTTGACCGCATTTTAGCCTAAAATGCACCACTGTGCATCGTTCGTTTTCTATTTTCCTCATAGCAAATTGAAGACAGCAAACAAAAGCAGAGCTTCGATCTCGAAATTTCGACACGCGTGATAAAACGTGAATTCGTTGGTGATGTCAACAGCGATTGTTGCAGCGTGGACTAAATTCGTCGATGAAATTAACGCTACGTCATAGTTCGTTGGTGACTCGTTTGAATCTTCATTATTGCAACCTCGTTACATAATGTAACAGCAATTACTTAACCGATCCGCGTCTGCCAGTCTGGCAACCAAATGAGTGGCCGATACTGCGCAGCTGTCTGCAATTTTTTCATCGAATATTGCATTACGTGCATGCTAATAGCAGCCTGTAACTGATGTTCTCTGTGCGGTCTGCTTAAAAAATTGTTGCGCGAAATTGGTGGTTGTAACAATCTTGATAAGTGCAGACAACTCTTGTCTGCTGCGTTTCGTCGATGCATATCGTTGAATGATTGTTTAACTCATTCCAGACGGATTGCACATCACAAATTACAAATCACAAATTGCAAATTACAAATTACACATCACAAATTAAAAATTACAAATTACACATCACAAATTAAAAATTAAAAATCACAAATTACAATATTACAAATTACAAATCTCAAATTAAAAATTAAAAATCACAAATTACAATATTACAAATTACAAATCTCAAATTAAAAATTAAAAATCACAAATTACAATATTACAAATTACAAATCTCAAATTAAAAATTAAAAATCACAAATTACAATATTACAAATTACAAATCTCAAATTAAAAATTAAAAATCACAAATTACAATATTACAAATTACAAATTAAAAATCACAAATTACAATCTACGAATTAAAATTTCAGCTTCTAGGGTTGCTCTCCAAAAAAATGAGCCATCTTAAATGGATTAATAACGATTGAACAAGAACGAAAGGCAATAACAACGTTCACAAGCTCCTCCATACCCAACTCACATCATATTTCGCAGGTAGCACTGCTAAACAGACTCAATTTCATATCACGCTTCATCGCGTAACGACATCGAGCAATAACTAACGTTACTAACTATTGTACCAACCACCCTTTACGAGATTCGCATCGAGACATTAGATATACAGGCTTGTTAACTCTCTGAAAAGATACGAAATCGACTCTCACGTCTGTTAGCTTATCTCTTCTCTACTTACAACTTGCTTAAGTACGGAAAGTTTGCTTCGAAAGAGTACCATCCGCGATTACTTCTTTTGTCTTTTCTTGTTGACGCTATCTGACTGTCATTGTAAACAATCGCGTTACAATCGATCGACATGTAGGGAATCTTAAAAGTTCCTTTAGTTCCAATTGCGTTTTTCAAGAATTCTTGCAATTGCGACACTGTTACTCAATCAAATTACGAATTTATATCAAACCATAATTGATATGCAGAGAATTCCAAAAATTCCTCCAGTTTCGATACAATTTTTTCAAAGGCTCTTGCAATTGCGAGGAATCCCAAAAGTTCCTCCAGTTCCAACCCCGATTTCTAAGGATTCTTGCAATTGCAATAAATCCCGAAAGTTCCTCCAGTTCCAACCCTATTTTTCAAGGATTCTTGCAATTGTGACACTATTGCTCAATCCCAAAAGTTCCTCAAGTTCCAACTCAGTTTTTCAAGAGCTTTCACAATAGCGACACTATTGCTCAACCAGATCGTGTGCATCTCGGATTTATATCAAACTATAATCGACATGCAGAGAATCCCAAAAGTTCCTCAAGTTCCAATTCAGTTTTTCAAGATCTTTTGCAATTGCGACGCTATTGCTCAACCAAATCGCGTGCATCTCGAATTTATATCAAACCATCATCGACAGAATCCCAAAAGTTCCTCCAATTCCAACTCAGTTCTTCAAGGTCTTTTGCAATTGCGACACTATTACTCAAACAAATTACGGATTTGTATCAAACTATCATCGATACGCAGAGAATCCCAAAAGTTCCACCAGTTCCAACTCAGTTTTTCAAGAGCTTTCACAATTGCGACGCTATTGCTCAACCAGATCGCGTGCATCTCGAATTTATATCAAACTATAATCGACATGCAGAGAATCCCAAAAGTTCCACCAGTTCCAATTGAGTTCTTCAAGATCTTTTGCAATTGCGACGCTATTGCTCAACAAATCGCGTGCATCTCAAATTTATATCAAACCATCATCGACAGAATCCCAAAAGTTCCTCCAGTTCCAACCCAGTTCTTCAAGGTCTTTTGCAATTGCGACACTATTACTCAACCAAATTACGGATTTGTATCAAACTATCATCGATACGCAGAGAATTCCAAAAGTTCCACCAGTTCCAACTCAGTTTTTCAAGAGCTTTCACAATTGCGACGCTATTGCTCAACCAGATCGCGTGCATCTCGAATTTATATCAAACTATAATCGACATGCAGAGAATCTCAAAAGTTCCACCAGTTCCAATTGAGTTCTTCAAGATCTTTTGCAATTGCGACGCTATTGCTCAACAAATCGCGTGCATCTCAAATTTATATCAAACCACCATCGACAAAATCCCAAAAGTTCCTCCAGTTCCAACTCTTCAAGGTCTTTTGCAATTGCGACACTATTACTCAACCAAATTACGGATTTGTATCAAACTATCATCGGTATACAGAGAATTCCAAAAGTTCCACCACTTCCAACTCAGTTTTTCAAGAGTTTTCACAATCGCGACGCAATTGCTCAACGAAATCGCGTGCATCTCGGATTCGCATCAAACCGTAATCGACAGCGCGTCGTCCCGCTTGAACGCAACCTGCCGGCTAAACGAATCGGCCATTCATCGCGCGGCTGTATCATCCGAGACGGCGTGCACACGATCATTTTCATTTAATGCTCGAGTCCCGCTGACAGCCGTAACAGCCAGCGTTCGCCGTCCCTGGCCAGGCCAAAAAGACGAGCCTCGAATCGAGAAAGCGTTCTCGGAACGGACGTTGAGGGAACAGAAACGGGGAAAGGGAAGAAAAAAGGAGAGAAGAGGGCCAACCAGAAAGGGTGAGGAGATGAAGAAGAAGGAGGAGTGGAGAAGAGGGGACGAGCAGTTGATGCAAAGCCGACGAGACACGATCGAATCATGCTGGCCCATTGTCCCGCGGTAGATTGGCTGATTTCGTCGGGACGTTTGACGAAGCCCCGCCGCTGTTGCATTCGAGATTGATTGGCAGTGATAGGGCCGATCGACAAGTACGACCGAGGCCGGCACAGAAGCTCAATAAAGGTAATTAATGGCTCGACCAGGCCGTAGGTGTTCCGACCGAGGGGAGAGCCTGCCTCGTCGGGCCTAACTTCCAAGGAAACACCGCCAGGAACCGTTCCGGACCTGGTTTCAACGAGACTTTGTAACAGTCATCCGCTTGGTCCTCATCGGGATTCCTACGCGTTGTCGACGAGCTCCTGGCCGCGTTCGCGGCTGACGCTTTCTTCGTTAACACTTTAGGGTGCCTCCTCTGAGGGAGCATCGGAATTGATTGACCACTAAATGAGTTTCATCGCTAAACTTGTTTCATTGTAGCTTTTTGAGAGATGCGTGTTTCTCTCGAGTTTTTTTATTGGAATGGAAATTTTTTTGGGAATAGCTTCTGTTGCTACAATATTGCTGAAAGATTGCTATCTTAGCAGTGGTTTCTATTGCTCAAAGATTGGTCAAAGATTGCTATATTAGCAATAGTTTCTATTGCCAAAATATTCCTCAAAGGTTGCTATTTTAGCAATAGTTTCTATGGCCAAAATATTCCTTAAAAATTGCTATCTTAGCAATAGTTTCTATGGCCAAAATATTTCTCAAAGATTGCTATCTTAGCAGTGGTTTCTATTGCTAAAATATTGCTCAAAGGTTGCTATTTTAGCAGTGGTTTCTATTGCTCAAAGATGCTATCTTAGCAGTGGTTTCTATTGCTCAAAGATTGCCATCTTAGCAGTGGTTTCTATTGCTCAAAGATGCTATCTTAGCAGTGGTTTCTATTGCTCAAAGATTGCTATCTTAGTATGGTTTCTTTTGCTCAAAGATTGCTATCTTAGCAGTGGTCTCTGTTGCTCAAAGATTGCTATCTTAGCAGTGGTTTCTATTGCTAAAATATTGCTCAAAGATTGCTATATTAGCAGTGGTTTCTATTGCTCAAAGATTGCTATCTTAGCAGTGGTTTCTGTTGCTTAAAGATTACTATCTTAGCAGTGGTTTCTGTTGCTTAAAGATTGCTATCTTAGCAGTGGTTTCTGTTGCTTTAAGATTGCTATCTTAGCAGTGGTTTCTATTGCTCAAAGATTGCCATCTTAGCAGTGGTTTCTATTGCTCAAAGATGCTATCTTAGCAGTGGTCTCTGTTGCTCAAAGATTGCTATCTTAGCAGTGGGTTCTATTGCTAAAATATTGCTCAAAGATTGCTATCTTAGCAGTGGTTTCTATTGCTCAAAGATTGCTATCTTAGCGGTGGTCTCTGTTGCTCAAAGATTGCTATCTTAGCAGTGGTTTCTGTTGCTTAAAGATTGCTATCTTAGCAGTGGTTTCTGTTGCTTTAAGATTGCTATCTTAGCAGTAGTTTCTTTTGCTCAAAGATTGCTACCTTAGCAGTGGTTTCTATTGCTCAAAGATGCTATCTTAGCAGTGGTTTCTGTTTCTCAAAGATTGCTATTTTAGCAATAGCCTCTATTGCTAAAATATTGCCCAAAGATTGCTATTTCAGCAATAGTTTCTATTTCCAACGTCCAGGAAAGAGCAGAGAGCAAAGGGTTGAACTTATTCCAATCCAGCTTCTTAAGACATGCGTTTCCCTCAAGTTCTCTTGAAAACTTCTGACAAGCCTTCAATATGGAAGTTCTGCTTTCCACTGAAATATTTTCAAAAAGCGTAAACTATCGCGTTACATAAATTCTGTCTTACGAAACAATCGTCACTTTCTCGTTTCGCTTGTTACGATTAATAACTGGCCACGATAGACGTTAATTAGCGATAAATCGGGGCCAAAAATTGCGCGGTAATTGGGCCGCAGTGGAAGTATTGGAAACGCTCGAGGATCATAATCATGCGCTCGGCTCTCATTAACAAGGTGGAGGAAAATTGCTTGCGCAACAGGTGCGAGATCCTCAAATTTCTCCGAGTATGATTTAAGCAAGATTAAATATAAAAGATTCGACTGTACAAAGTTGGAGAGGCTCTCTCGCAACGCCGCGCGAAAAATACAATTTTCGTACTTTCTCTTTTCATATAAATGCAAATTCCTTATCCAGTTATTAATCGTTGGTCGTTCGTAAATCTTGGGGTAATAAGACGCTCGTAAGCAACGTGGAATCGCGTCCATTAAACCAGCACGTCTCTCGCGAGCAAGAATATTGAAACATTATCGAAACAGGTTGGCCAAGAACAGAGGGTGACAATGCGACTCCTTCATTTTTTCTTCCATGTCGAACATTGTATCGTCGACGTATAAATAATAATATTAACAGAGAATCAACTATACAGCGTTGGAAAATCGCTCGAGCGATCGTTCGTCAAAAGAAAAATCGTAAAAACGAACTTAACCCTTTGCACTCGGATGTCCCCTCTGAGGGGATATCAGAATTGATTAAGCTTTTGGAGAAATGTATATTTCTCTCAAGTTTTCTATTGAAATGGAAATTTTCTATTGTTGAGAAACGTTAGCGATAGAAACTATTGCTAGACATTGCTAAATCATTGCTATTTTAGCAATATTTTTAGCTTCTATTGCTGAGAGTCGTTAGCGATAGAAACTGTTGCTAAATATTGCTAAAATATTGCTATATTAGCAATATTCTATTGCCAACGTCTTCCAGTAATAGAAAATTTCCATTTTCCCTCAAGTTTTCTATTAAAATGGAAATTTTCTATCGCTGGAAGACGTTAGCAATAGAAACTGTTGTTGGACATTGCTATTTCAGTAATATTTCTAGTTTTTATCGCTGAGAGCCGTTAGCGATAGAAACTGTTGCTGAATATTGCTAAAATATTGCTATATTAGCAATATTCTAATGCCAACGTCTCCAAGTAATAGAAAATTTCCATTTTCCCTCAAGTTTTCTATTAAAAGGAAAGTTTTCTATCGCTGGACGTCGTTAGCAACAGAAACTATTGCTAGACATTGCTAAATCATTGCTATTTTAGCAATATTTCTAGCGTCCATTGCTGAGAGACGTTAGCAATAGAAACTGTTGCTAAACATTGCTGAAATATTGCTATATTAGCAATATTCTAATGCCAACGTCTGCCAGTAACAGAAAATTTCCATTTTCCCTCAAGTTTTCTATTGAAATAAAAGTTTTCTGTCGCTGGAAGACGTTGACAGTAGAAGCTGTTGCTAGACATTGCTGAAATATTGCTATATTAGCAATATTCTATTGCCAACGTCTCCCAGTAATAGAAAATTTCCATTTTCCCTCAAGTTTTCTATTGAAACGAAAGTTTTCTATCGCTGAAAGACATTAGCGATAGAAACTGTTGCTAGACATTGCTAAAGTATTGCTATATTAGCAATATTCTAATGCCAACGTCTCCCAGTAACAGAAAATTTCCATTTTCCCTCAAGTTTTCTATTGAAACGAAAGTTTTCTATCGCTGGAAGACGTTAGCAACGGAAACTATTGCTAAACATTTCTAAAATACCTTCTGTTACCAACGTCCAGGAAGGAACACGGTGCAAAGTGTTAAAAATTCCCTCGTCGAATACTCGCGGACCCAGGATACCCCTTATCAAACTCTTCCACGATTCTCAATCGCCTCGCAGCGCATCCGACCCGCGGTATCGTTTTCTAATTGAAAAGCCCTCGACGAGTCCCTGGTTCCGATCGATCATCGTTACCAGCGCGCGTCGCCTGACGTATCTCGCGCGCGACAATGCGACGCTGATGGTGTCGCGGGTAGAAGAAGAAGAAAAAAAAAAAGAAGAGGAGAGAAACGCGACACGAGCGTCCCACATGTGTTATCAATGACAAGATGGCGAGAGATCAAAGAGGGCGGTAAACGCGAATGACGTCAGAACGGAGCGGAACGCGTGAGAAGAGGCGAAACGCGATGTTCCCTGCGCGGCCGCGGGCTGGATGGGCCGCGTGTACGCTCGCATCGCGGCCGTACGAAACGAGTCCAGTCCCGTGTCATTTGTTTCAATCTACGGACAGATATAATTACGAGGCAGCATCGAATAACGCTCGTGTTCGGGTCCTCGTCCACCGGTCGACGGTTTCCACGGAGCGGGCTCGGTGCGACTGCGAGCGAGAAACAGGGCGAATCACGTTCGCCTGGGCAGCGGCGGCGAACGGGCACGGTTGACGTTACTCTAGACAGGATAGTTCCTGTCAGGCTACATGGAGACAAACGAGCGACCGGCAATCAACCGCTGTTAGCCCCGTCCGACCTTTCGCCAACCGCCATCCGACCGTTCCTTTTTGCCCCCAGAACCGTTTCATCATAATTTATTGTGATACTGTCGCGTTAATAACTCAATTTATTTCGCTGGAAACCCTATTATTTTTATGGCCAGCCTCGGCCTGTCGTCGCGAGCCACGCCACCGCTGCAGCTGGTCACGCATTTTCTCTGGCCCTCGCGTGACTCGGACCGTCCACCATCGCCGTCGAGGAACACGTCCACCCTGCTCCACCCTGCACCACCCTGCACGCGGACGGACGCTCGTACGTATCGCGAGCAGTCGGTCAGTCGCGCTGCTGCTACTGGACAGCGTGGATCGTTGCTCGTCAACGTTGAAATTAAGTTCGAATTGTGATGGCTTTCTCGCGGATGTCATCTTTATGGACGACGCGTTTTTATAGGGGCTTTCGAGGATGTTGTCTTTCTGAATGCAATGGTATAATGTCCTATAATGGATTGTTGTATTTCTGAACGCAATGCCACTGTAGGAGTTTGTTATATTTCTGAATGACGCGTTACTATAGCAGCTCTTGAAGATGTTATCTTTCAGAACGCAAGGTTATTATAGCAGCTCTTGAGGATGTCAGCTTTCAGAACGCAGTGCTACTATAGTGGCTTGTTATGTTTCTGAACGCAATGTCACTATAGCAGCTCTCGAGAATGTCATCTTTCACAATGCAGCGCCACTATAGTGGCTTGTCACATTTCTGAACGCAACGCCATTATAGTGGCTTGTTATATTTCTGAACGCAATGTCACTATAGCAGCTCTTGAAAATGTCATCTTTCACAACGCAGCGCCACTATAGTGGCTTGTTACATTTCTGAACGCAACGCCATTATAGTGGCTTGTTATATTTCTGAACGCAATGTCACTATAGCAGCTCTTGAAAATGTCATCTTTCACAACGCAGCGCCACTATAGTGGCTTGTCATATTTCTGAACGCAATGTCACTATAGCAGCTCTTGAAAATGTCATCTTTCACAACGCAGCGCCACTATAGTGGCTTGTCACATTTCTGAACGCAACGCCATTATAGTGGCTTGTCATATTTCTGAACGCAATGTCACTATAGTGGCTTGACATATTTCTGAATGACGCGCCACTATGGCAGCTCTTGAGGATGTCATCTTTCACAACGCAGCGCCACTATAGTGACTTGTTATATTTCTGAACGCGACGCCACTATAGGAGCTTGTCATATTTCTGAATGATGCGCCAGTATAGCAGCTCTTGAGGATGTCATCTTTCAGAACGCAGCTATAGTAGAGGCTTGTTATATTTCTGAACGCAACGCCACTATAGGAGCTTGTGATATTTCTGAATGACGCGCCAGTATAGCAGCTCTTGAGAATATCATCTTTCACAACGCAGCGCCACTATAGTGGCTTGTCACATTTCTGAACGCAACGCCACCATAATAACTTGTCATATTTCTGAATGACACGCCACTATAGCAGCTCTTGAGGATGTCATCTTTCTGAACGAAGCTATAGTAGTGGCTTGTCATCTTTCTGAATTGACGCGCCAGTATAGAAGCTTTCGAGGATTTCATTAATTCTGAACAAGTCGCCACTATAGTGTCTTTCGTGGATGTCATTTTTCTGAACGACGCGCCACTATAGTGACTTGTCATATTTCTGAGTTATACGTCACTATAGTGGCTTTCTCGAGGATGTCATCTTTCTAAACGATGCGCCACTATACAGGCTTTCAAAATTGCCATTTTTCTCAACAATGAGCCATTATAGTGTGACTTTCAAGGATGTCATCTTTCTGAACAATGCACCACTATAGCAGCTCTTGAGGATGTCATTTTTCTGATGATGCACCACTATAGCAACTCTTGAGGATATCATCTTTCTGAACAGCATTGTGCGTCACACATTGCAATGCTGTATCGAACTCTACCGTACAAAGAAACAGCCTCGCGCAAAATTCATCCGTGCCGCAAAAATAAACCTTGCATTAACTCCTACTGAGTGTTCAAATCTCGCACGTGATTTCTCTATCAAACATTCACTAGTATAAAAAAATACATTAGACGACAAATAGACTGTCGTTAAGAAGAGTCGACGATCGAATTACATTCGTTCGATTCTTGTTCGCTGCTACAGCTCGCTCGAACCCATCGCTACGAACGCGTTTCGAGAGAAACTTCGAATTTCGTCGAAGGTGTCTCTATTTTTCGGAGAATAATTAATACCGTTCAAGCCTCGCGGTTCCACGGAATCCAGGTGATTACTCATCCCGACTAATTACTCGGCGGCGCCGCGACGCAAACGACGCGGCGGTAAATCATACGCGCGCGGATACTCTTCTCGGCTGGCGATGTTTCGACGTCGCAGCGTCGAACGCGTACGGACGCCGCTCGAAATAGTATAAAGGAGCAGCGGAAAAATAATAACAGCCGCTGCCAGTCGAGGATCCGTAAAGCACACGGTCGTTAATTCGAAACTTTAATGGCCACTTTTCTGTTCCTACCGGCTAATCACTTCATAAACATAGCGCGCCAGATACAACGCAGATACAATGTCCGCATTAATCGTAAG
The DNA here is from genome assembly GCA_963969225.1 of Xylocopa violacea. Taxonomy (NCBI): domain Eukaryota; kingdom Metazoa; phylum Arthropoda; class Insecta; order Hymenoptera; family Apidae; genus Xylocopa; species Xylocopa violacea. The sequence continues at coordinate 19,186,991 of CAXAJV010000015.1, forward strand.
AATTGCTGGTTTACGAGCGGCGGGGCAACACGATGTATCTTTCGTTTCGTTCCGTTCCGTTCCGTTCCTACCGCGTCTGCATTACATCACGTGGCTAATTAAGCCCTCATTATTCTCCGTGAATTATGGCAGTAATTCACCGACTTTCTCTCACTACGGCACACGGGCACGCAACAAACGAAGCCTCGCGAGGATCCACCCGTTGAATTTCAAATGAACGTCCATTTCAGGCGATTATAAAGAACCGCTTCTTCCTTTTTTTTTCTTTTTTTTTCTTTCTTTCCTTCTTTCTCCTCCTCCCAGTATCTCTCTCTCTCTCTCTCTCTCTCTTCCTCTCTCTCTCTCGACTCCTCTTTACACGACGATACTTCGTCGGCGATATAAAATACCGCGCGACGTGTAACTGCTAATTTATTCGATTTCAGAATACGCCAGGTTGCACGACAGCGTAACAACCTGCTGACAAGTCCAAATGAATCATGAGTTACGTCATTAGAGGCTAGAAATTCGGCTTACCTCGTTACCATCGATTATGATAATCGCGCGGCTGTCCAGAAGTATTTCACCAGTTGCTGGAATCCGCTCGAAACGTTCTAAACCTCGTTCGAACGGAAATCAACAGCTAAATCAACGATCGAACGTTTGAAACATCTACACAACGCGTTCGTATCGCTCGACAAGGATTATAACGTCGATCTTCTACTTTTTTTTCTAAATTAGACACTCTGTTTCGCGAGCTACTTCTACTCCAGGCTCTTTTAACCCTTTGCACACGAGAGGCGACTCTCAGTCGCCATGGTGTTTCATACAGCAACTGGAGTTTTTCATCGACTAATTTTAAGTTTCGAAGCCCTACAAAAATGAATTTGGGAAGTGAAATTAGCTTGAGTGGAGATAAAATTGATTTTCAACTGTTGACAAACGAGATTAGTTGCATTAACGAAGGAATTAGCGATCGAAAAAGTCGTCGAGTGCAAAGCGTTAACCCTTTGCACTCGGATGTCTCCTCTGAGAGGACATCAGCATTGATTAGTGATTACGGAAGTTAAACTTGTTGTGAAATACTGAGAAATGTATATTTCCTGAAGTTTTCTACTGAAATGGAAATTTTCTATTGCTGGGAGACATTAGCGATAGAAATGATCCCTAAAGTATTGCTATTTCAGCAATAGAAACTAATGCTAAAATAGTAATATTATTATTGCTAAATATTAGTAAAATATTGCTAAAATGTTGCTACTTTAGTCAGAGAAACTATTACTCAAATATTGCTATTTTAGTAATAGAAACTATTGCTAAAGCATTGCTAAAATATTGCTATCTTAGTAATAGAAGTTATCGCTAAAACATCGCTCAAAGATTGCTATTTTAGTCATGGAAACTATTGCTAAAATATTGCTTAAAGACTGCTGTCTTAGCTAAGATTAAACTCATTCCATCGCAATTTTTTGAGAAATGCGTTTCACTCAAGTTTTCTATTGAAATGGAAATTCTTTATAGCTGGAAGACTTAAGCAATAGAAACTATTGTTAAAATAGAAATATTACTATTGCTGAAATATTGCTATATTAGTAATAGAAACTATCGCTAAAACATCGCTCAAAGATTGCTATCTTAGTAATAGAAACTATCACTAAAATATCGCTCAAAGCTTGCTATTTTAGTAATAGAAACTATCACTAAAACATCGCTCAAAGCTTGCTATTTTAGTAATAGAAACTATCACTAAAACATCGCTCAAAGATTGCTATCTTAGTAATAGAAACTATCACTAAAATATCGCTCAAAGCTTGCTATTATATTCATAGAACAAATCACTAAAATATCACTGAACTATTACTATTTACCCAAATTTCCATCACTAACGTTAAAAACGAGCCAAATGCTAAAAAATGAATCGCATTTAATCGACTCCCGATTAAACACTGGCCTCACATTTTATCACGCGTCTTCCGCGTTATCTTAAACACCCTCCACGCACGCTCGCGCGTTTCGCGATCGCGTGTCACCGATCCAACCGATTTTCGATCCCACGACTCTCGCCTCCAGTTTATTACGCGACTCGAAGACGCGATCCACGCGGTGGTTGCACCTCAAAACTCTGCCAGCGCGTCGCGGAAGGGGTTGCAAAAGCGGATTTTTCCAGAGAAGGACGCGTCGCGTCGAACGCGCGTCACAGCCGCTGTTATTTCCATAAATGTAATTAGCTCGTATCGACGATAATGGAGAGTAACGAGGCGCATCGATTCCGAGCCGGGACATAATCTTCGCCAGCCGTTCCCGCGTTAATAGTACTGTAAATATCGCCGGATAGATTACATCGGGCGTAGTCGGAAATGAATCATTAGGTTTAACGAGCCGCGCTCGTAAAGCCGAAAACTTTACGGCCCCGCGAACGAGAAACGAAAGAGAGACACACGAAAGAGACGCGGGGGCCATTTTAAACGCGAGCGGCCGCAGCGCTGCCGATTTTAATCGAATCCGTCCCGCGTTGCTTTTATTCGCCACGTTTACGCTAATTTAAGGGCGCCTGATCGCGCGCGCGAAACCGCCCCGCGCGGTCCCAGTCGGCGAGATGTACGCGCGTTCGTCGCTTCTTTTTTTTTTTTTCTGTTATCGCGTATTGGGTTCGTGCGGCTGGCGAAACGTGCGCGAAGATTACAAACAGTCTGTTACGGGGCGATAAATTTTGGCTGCTTTGGAATCTGCGCTCCGATCTGGATTAAGGGCCAGGAGCGTTAGCGAGAGTTACGATTTTGGGGTGTCGTTGCTTCGAATCGCGAAAGTGAGGCGATCTGTTTCGATCAGGTTCGTGGTTGATCCACGAATGTTTAGAAAATTTGGAAAATGAATGGGAGGAGCTCTGAATTTTGTATCGAGAGGCTTTCGAGAGCTTCGAGGAACGTCGTGTATCGCGTTAACGAGAGTTACGATTTAGGGGAGTTGTTGCTTCGAATCGCGAAAGTGAGACGATCTGTTTCGATCAGGTTCGCGTTTGATCCACGAATGTTTAGAAAATTTGGAAAATGAATGGGATGCGCTCTGAATTTTGTATCGAGAGGCTTTCGAGCACTTCGAGGAACGTCGTGCATCGCGTTACGATTTTGGGGAGTCGTTGTTTCGAATCGCGAAAGTGAGACGATCTGTTTCGATTAGGTTCGCGGATCGACGCGTTTGATCTATGAAAGTTTAGAAAATTTGGAAAATGAAAGGGAGGCGCTCTGAATTTTGTATCGAGAGGCTTTCGAGCACTTCGAGGAACGTCGTGCATCGCGTTAACGAGAGTTACGATTTAGGGGAGTCGTTGCTTCGAATCGAGAAAGTGAGACAATCTGTTTCAATCAGGTTAAGGGATGACGCGTTTGATCCACGAAAGTTTAGAAAATTTGGAAAATGAAAGAGAGGCACTCTGAATTTTGTATCGAGAGGCTTTCAAGCCCTTCAAGGAACGTCATGCATCGCGTTAACCCTTTGTGGTCCTTTGTCGAGCGTGACTCGACATCGCTAAATAAGAAAAAGAAGCAAATATAAATTGCAACAAAGTTTTAGAGCTGTTTTAGAGTTTACAAGTAACAGTCGAGGAATTGTCATGCAACTGACAACATTTTCAAGTAAATTTCAAGTGAATTTCAAATGAAACACTTGAAATAATAGGGAATTGTTGGCAACTGAACTACTAAATTGAAGAATAGTTTGAACTGCAAAGGGTTAACGAGAGTTACGATTTAGGGGAGTCGTTGCTTCGAATCGCGAAAGTGAGAGACAATCTGTTTCAATCAGGTTAAGGGATGACGCGTTTGATCCACGAAAGTTTAGAAAATTTGGAAAATGAAAGAGAGGCGCTCTGAATTTTCCATCGAGAGGCTTTCGAGCGTTTCAAGGAACGTCGTGCATCGCGTTAACGAGAGTTACGATTTAGAGGTGTCGTTGCTTCGAATCGCGAAAGTGAGACGATCTGTCTCGATAGGTTCGCGTTTGATCCACGAACGTTTAGAAAATTTGGAAAATGAATGGGATGCGCTCTGAATTTTCCATCGAGCGGCTTTCGAGCGTTTCGAGGAACGTCGTGCATCGCGTTAACAGTTCGACGGGTCCGCTTCCTCCTTACTTGGAATTCGTTCAAGCCAGCAATTGAATCGCCGTACTCGGAATCACTTAGACGGCGCACACACCCCTGCCAGTTGACTCGCACCGACTGCCACTTGTATAATTCTATTTGACGCTAATGAAATAAGTGTCGGGGACGGTTGACGACGATACGAACGCGATTACGAGGGACAGGGAGACGTCGAGGCGAGCGCACGGAGGAGGATCGTGTAATCGACGCCTCGATTAAAACGTAACCGTAAATCGATCCCCGTTTAATGCGTGCCAGTCTCCTTCCTCGTATCTCCGAGCGCTTAAAATACACACTTTCGTATCTTACTTAGAAAGTAATTCGGTCCCGATAAGCGTACGAGAAGCTAGGTTATTCGTCGGTGGAGGATTTATGAAGCAGATCGCTGCGATACAAAGTAAGACGAAAATCGAGAGCGAGGAATTCACGTTCGAGCCTCCGCGTTACAGAGGAACGACTTCGAACGTTCAAACGAGAATTCTACTAGCTGAGTTATCGCACAGCGTAATTTTCAGCTCTGTTTTCTCGAAAACGGAGTTAACAATTTTGTAGTTCTTCGTTTTCTTCTTATTTTCACGATTTCAATCAGAAACCGTCACAACGACTTTGAAAGTCCTCAGAGTAAACGCTTGAACGAGAAACCACTAACAGCGCGATCGCACAGCATCGTTTTCAGCTTGAGTTTCTCAAAAAGGAAGTTTCAAAAAAACAATCTTGTAATTCTTCGTTTTCTTCTTATTTTCACGATTTCAATCAGAAACCACCACTATGGCCTCCACGTTTAAGAGGAATCACTTTGAAAATGCTTAAAGTAAACGCTAAAACGAGAATTCATTAGCATCGCGATCGCACAGCATAATTTTCAGCTCGATTTTCTCAAAAACGAAGTTCCAAAAAACCAATCTTCCAATTCTTCGCCTCCTTATCATCACTCTTGAATCAAAAACCAACGCAAAGGCCTCGCAAACCACAACACACACCTTTCCCTCGCGTTCTAAATATACAGATGACATCTCAGTGTTGTCGCAGACGATTAACAACGCGCAAAGGCGATCGATCCGATATTAATCCGCGAAACGCGAAAATTGAACTCGATCGTTAATCTCCGCGAGAGGGAATACCCGTTTCTCCGCGTAAATTTCAATCTCCCTTCGCTGTATCGACTCGAAATGGATCCCGTTCGCTGCGTTGTCTGCCGAGCGAAGGCATTGCGGTTCATTAAGACGAGGCAGCCGCTGATCCTTCCTAATTCCTTGTATTTAGATTGTAAAACGACGCGATAAGGTGCGCGAAGCCACCTCCCATCCGAGGGGTATATCTATCCAGGGCCGGATATATACGGGCTCGTTGGATAACGCGAGGCAGAAGATAGCTCGGGTTTAACCCCTCGGCAAACACCGCCATACCTCCTCTTACTTAGGAACTCCTTGGCTCCTTATCACCCAGCCACGGCCATAACCAACCGAAGTTTCCTCATCAATGTCCCATCTAACCTGGCGTCCGCGACTTCCTGCCTCCTCTCGAGCGTCGTCCCGTTATACGGGCTTTTGTCGCAAACATTTTACTTGGAAATTACGAGGCCACGCTTTAAGAGAAACAAAGGGCACCCCTCGTAATTTCGACCCGCGAATATTCATCCCCCACGCGACCAGCCACGAAGCAGACTCTACGGATGGCGTTCGCGTGTCTCGAAGAAATTGAAATGGTCGCGCTGTCGTTGGCCTCTGATGGACTCTGGGAGTGTTTAAGTAAGAGGAAGCGGTTTCTGCTTCCTTGCGTCGCGAGAATCGGAGAACCAATCGACGAGGATCGCTGTAGAAGAGATTGCGGGTTAATAACGAGGAATCTGTGGTTTTAGCGGAGTTTGGGAGACCGTGAAAGTTTTGCTGGGTGTTGTCTACGAGTCTGGCAGCCATTTTGGTTGTGTACGTTTGGTAGGATGTGTGTTTGTTACACTGTTTTAGCGCGCTATTCGAATGGAAGCGATTGTTTCGTGTTATTTGGTAAACCAGTTTGTAAAATAATTTTTATGAAAGTTGAATGGTGTTGGATTGGAGTATTGGAGAAATGATTGCTTCTTCTGTTATCTAAGAGTAGGAAACGTGTTTGAGAACATAGTCGCAAGCACAGACTCGTAGCATTAACTCTTTGCGTTCGACGACCTTTTATAATTTTCTTTACGAAGACAATTTGTATAATAAAAGATATTTCTTAGTAAATAGACATTGATTCCTAATGTTTGATAGAATTTAACCATAAAAAAGTTAAACATTTCCATAAGAAACTATTTAAAACCTCAATTATCCCGTATTAAAATTATACAAAGTTTGAAGCGCCATATCTCCGAAGATAAGAATTATTATGTAACGACATTAAGCTCGTTAGAAGCTCGCAATCTTCCTCTTAAAAACGCTTTTCGAATCATCTCGATCCGACTTCCGGTTCCCGAGATATCCTCGTGTAAAGAGAAGGGTAATTTTTAATCGGTTACTATGTCTGTCCTCGTCGAAAGGACTCGGATCTCTCGCTCGCACTTATTCACTGTCCTATCTAAATCGTCTGTCTCAACCCTAAGTAACCCGTATTAAAATTATAAAAAATTAGAAGCGCTATATCTCCGAAGATAAAAATAGTTACTCAACAACATTTAGCTTGTTAGAAGCTGGAAATCTTCCCGTTAGAAACGCTTTTCGAACCATCTCGATCCAACTTCCAGTTTCTGAAATATCGTCGTGTAAAGACAAGGGTAATTTTTAATCGTTTACTATGTCTGTCCTCCTTGGAAGGACTAGGACCTCTCCCTCGCACCCATTCAATGACCTATATCAATGGACAGTCACGTGGTTTGTCAGTGCCAGACATACGCCAGACGAATTTTTACTATTACTATTAATGCGTAAACACTTCCTGGAAAAAATGTAGGTCAACTTCATTCATAATTACTGGCGCCATCGTAGGCGCCACGCAAAAACTTTGAGCCCTTATATCTCAGCAACGGATTGAGCTATCGAGATGGGACAAAAACTGATTTCCATGGCGTCAATTTCTCTATCCATTGGAGGGGTTTTGGTGACCAAAATTTTCCTTCTTTAATATTTCAAAGTAGAATACTGGCAAATTCGTTGCACAGAAAATATTTTCAATGATGGATATATTTTTGATTAATTAAACAGAGTCACTAGGGTTCGTCTTTCGTCTTTTGCACTGACCAAACTTTTCGTTTTCTTTTCACAAATATTTTATAACATAATTCGGTGTAAATACAGAAGAAGCATTCGAAACGAAAGTTATTTACACTGTTTGCAGGTGCAGAAAGTTTCGTTTTCCTTTCAGAGTCGAGTATAAATGCACTTCACGTGCATATTAATGAAAGTTCGAGCGATATTAAACACACGTCCCACTTTGAATTTCCTTCTCTCGCGATCAGTTTCCAGGCGAACCGGCTTCCTTCCGCGGATCGCGATCCAAATGTCAACCGCGTTGCACCCGATGCGAGCGGCGCAGGAGAAAAAAAAAAGAAAAAAAAGAGATGCGACACGATAAACGCTGTCAGAAGCACATTTTATGCGCGTCGCGCGACGGGCGCATAAGCGCGGGCAGAACGAATACGCGAGCGAATACACGCGGCCGTCGGCTCCGTTACACCAATCACAATTACTCGGTCGGCCCCTTTGTAGTCGACTAGATTGAGAGATAACTCGCTCCTTCATGTTCGATCCAATAATTTAACGTAATTACAAGCGTGGCATGCTGGCGGATAGGCGGCTCGAGCGAGCGCAGCGTGGCTAGAAGCCGCGCTTCCACGCCACGACGGCGTAACACGAAATGTCTTTCAGCGGCGGCGATCGGCAGCGAAATTAATTTGATCGCGAGACGCCAGAATCGTCTCGTCGAAGGGGAACGTAAAAATGCCTCCCTGCCGCACGCCATCGTAGTCTGGGACTTTCACGCGAATTAATTTAACGATGCGTCGCCCGTTTAATTAGGACCGCGTAGTCGATACGGCTGAACACGCGAGCGTTCGATCGCCGCTTTGCGGCAAAGGTGAAAGTGCACGTTAATTTCTTATCACAGTTCGGCCATTAAAGCGTTAATAATCGGTGTAATTAACAGGTTTAAATTAAGCGCGGGCCGTGGAACGGTAATGAAACGTATCGAGCACTGACAAGCAGCGGGGAACTTGGGGGGGGAAACTCTCCTTGGTCCCTGATCGCCTCTGATTTTATCTCCCCGGCTTGTTCCCGTTCTGCTCGCGTTTATTAATTATTTGAGAAAGCGCGCGTGTGTCAGCTACGCGTCTAGAAACCTCGAACGCCGCGCTGGGACGAGAAATGACGCGTCACGTTCGCCATTAATTCTACCGCGTCCGACACGAATTCCCGTTCTCAGCTCCGATTCTTTCCTAAGTCCGGGTGTCTCGAGAAGTGCTCGTTTCTTAGCTGCGTTTTTTAAACCCTGAACCTTTAAGAGATCGGACAGATCGCCTAGCGTGACACGCGAAGACTTGCCACGGCGCGAGTTGCGACACGAGGATCAGAAAAATTTCGCGCTTCGACGGAACACTCCGCGCGCCGCTGCGGCGGCGCAGACAAAACGAAAATCAGAGAGCGTCGGCCAATTATCGTCATTATTCATTATATTCTCACGGCTGTTCGTCGAGCGAGAAGGAGAGGTCCTCGGCAGAAGGAGCCGCGCGAAAAAAAAAGGCTAATGCTATCCCATTAAGAAGAGCCGCGACGTACGACTTGTGCAACATTATCAGCCATTCCAGCGAGGCGACGGGTTTGGCCCCTTCTTCTTCTTCCTCCTCTCCGCCTAGCCACCGAGCCCAGCTGATCGCTATGCCGCTGTCGTATTATGGAAATTCTTGACATCAGCTCTGACCCCACAATTAGTTATCCCCGCGGTGTACATGTAAAGTTTCGTAAAGATTTCCTGGTCTGTTGCGCGGCGGAATTCGCGGCGGCCGCGTATCCGCGATGCCGCGCGCTTTTCATTCGCGACACGGGTATAGAAAGGTACACGCGAAGATATTTCCGCTGTTGTATATAAATTTTCCCGTGGTATTACGCGGCGGACGGGGCAATCCGATTGGAGGCTTGTATCGAGAGGAGTCTTCGGATAACGGCTGGTAAACGTCCGTCACTGTGACCAGCCAATGCCAGTAGCCGGACACGCGAGGACTTCGATGCGTAATGAAACGCGGAAATTTATGGGCGATCATTTTTTCGTCGCGACTTTGGAGGCTGGAAAATCTCGCGTTCGCGTAGCAACGAGCAGAGTCTTGTCGAATCGGAAGATTCTCCAAACTATACTGAAACTACACTGTTGAGCTTCCTTGCGTGGTGTTTAAAAAGAAGACCACCAAATGCGTATTACGAGTAAAGATTAATTGAGAAATGTAATTTGGAAAGAGAACAGATGGCTGTCAAAATAATACGAGAGTTGGTGGATTGAAACCAGTTCTCTGCGAGAAAATCCGTGTATTCGACTATGATGTATAGTTTTAAATGCGTATTTTGAAATGTAATAAGTAAATAGAAGGTTTGGAAATGTTTCGATGTGTAATCGCGATGTATAAAAAAGAAATTCGACAAATGCGTATTGTGAGTAAAAATTAATTGAGAAATGTTATTTGAAAAGAGAACAGATGGCTGTCAAAGTAACATGAGAATTAGAGATTTGGAACCTGTTCTCCGAGAGAAAATCTTGTAATGTATAGTTTTAAATACATGTTTCTAGCTACATCGCGAGCTTACATATTTTCTCTATGGAACTCAAAATTTTCTTTTCGAATGCGTCGCAAACGATATATTTCAGAGCTAATTATGAAGTTTCAGGACCTCTTTTCCCGCACGAAAACAGTTTTGAGCGTATAACCACTCTTTGTTCACCCTTCGACTGAAAATAGAAATTTGTAGACAAAAGAAGATATGGTTGCAAAAACTTTTCTTTGCAAATAAATCGAAATAAGATACGGTTGCAAAAACTTTTCTTTGCAAATAAATCGAAATAAGATACGGTTGCAAAAAGTTTTCTTTGCAAATAAATCGAAATAAGATACGGTTGCAAAAAGTTTCGATCGATAAATATCTCAAGTTCTCCAGTTTCCCTTGCAAATAAATCGAATTAAGATACGGTTGGAAAAAGTTTCGATCGCTAAACATTTCGTCAAGTTCTCCACAAGTTTCCTTTCGAAAGAAATCGACCGAACCCCGAGACAATTAAACGTATCGAAGGGTATCGATGATCGAGTGCGAGGCATCCGCATCGACGAGGCGCTGGGCGCAAGAAGACCGAGGGATGGCTTAATTCCGCAGCCAGATGTAGCGGTAGCTGGGCGATGGATCGTGCGCCTCGTACGGAAAATCGAAGGGGGAGGGAAACACGGGAGAGATCGAGGCAGCGCGGAGGTCATCCTTTACGCCGTTTCGAACGAGCTGTCCGACGATCGGGAAGATGAACGCGCATAGTCAATACGAAGTCAACGTCCAGGGACGTGTGGACGTGCGTCGTTCAAGAAGAGAGCGCGCGAGAGGCAGGCGAGGCCAGTGGAAGCGAGAGAGAGAGGCGGAGGTATACGGTGGAAGGTAAACGAGAGGAGGAAGAAAAGGAACAGGTCGAGGTGGAGGGAGGATAGAGATAGATGGGAAAGGGGGGCGAGCGAGAAGGAGCAAGATAGAGATGGAAGTGAGGTCGAATAACAGGGTGCGCTCCGATCAACATTAATCACTATCCGAAGCGAGTAGATAGCCGTCGAATGCTCGCTTTCTAAAGCAAGGTGAAGGGGTGGCTGATAGATGGAGGTGATGAATGGCTCCGTGACGCGGAGCGATCCATCATCTCGGGGCCGACATCACGGGAGCTGCCTACCGCGAGAGCTAGCAGGAGAGATTTCGCGCGAGAGGTCACCTCGGCTAATTCATCATCCGGTCCGTCGCGTTCGCTCGCTCCCACCCTCTCTTTCTCTCTCTCTCTCTCTCTCTGTGTCTTCACCCTTCTCCGCGCCACCTCGCCCTGCCGCGCACTTCAACCCTCGCCGCTGTTTTCCACCCTCGACCACCCTTTCAACCCTCCTCCGTCTAACCACCCCTCTCTCTCTCTTTCTCTCTCTCTCTCTCTCTCTGTCTCTCTGCCTCTCATCGCTCCTTCTTTCGAACCCCCCTTTTGTTTTCCGCCGCGCTCGTTTCCCTGACTTCTCACCTCTGTCCCGCTCGCCTCTGATCCTCCTCTCGCTACTGTGACAGCCGCGGAGAGGCCAAGGAACGCCGTTCCTTTCCGGTAGACCGCTTTGAAGAAACGTCGGAACAGTTGAAGCCACGGTTGAAACCGTGGAACGACGGCACAGTGATCGATGAAACGGCCCGGACTAATGTCTGTAATGTAGTTCCGAGCGCTTGATCACCGTGAAACCTCGCGTCCGGTATCGGTGTTTGATCTTCGACTCGGTTTCGACGGCCTCGTTCATTCGACTTGGACCTTGGTTTTCATTTTCTGCGATTACTTTTTGTTTTCGTTTTCTTAGGAAAAGTTTGGTGTGAAATTTGTTATCTAATTCTGATTTTGACGTTCTATGCAAGAAATTGTCAAATTCTGTGGTTAGTATTGAAATTTGAAGCATCCACGCTCTTTTTTGGACCTTGGTTTTGATTTTCTGCGATTACTTTTTGTTTTCGTTTTCTTGGGAAAAGTTTGGCGTCAAATCTGTTATCTAGTTCCGATTTTATCGTTCGATGCAAGGAATTGTCAAATTCTGTGGTTAATATTGAAATTTGAAGCATCCACGCTCTTTTTTGGACCTTGGTTTTGATTTTCTGCGATTACTTTTTGTTTTCGTTCGTTTAGGAAAAGTTTGAGGCAATACTTTGGTGTGAAATTTGTTATCTAGTTTCAATTTTGACGTTCTATGCAAGAAATTGTCAAATTCTGTGATTAATATTGAAGTTTGAAGCATCCACGCTCTTTTTTGGACCTTGGTTTTGATTTTCTGCGATTACTTTTTGTTTTTATTTTGTTGGGAAAAGTTTGGCGTGAAATCTGTTATCTAGTTCTGATTTTGACGTTCTATGCAAGAAATTGTCAAATTCTGTGGTTAATATTGAAATTTGAAGCATCCACACTGTTTTTTGGACCTTGGTTTTGATTTTCTACGACTTCTTTTTATTCTCATTCGTCTACGAAAAGTCTGAGACAACACTTTGGCGCGAAATCTACTATCTAGTTCCCACTTTGTTGTTCTACGTAAGAAATTGACAAATTCTGTGGTTAGTAGCAAAGTTTGAAGCAACCACGTTTTATTCTGGAACAAGACGAAATCTGACGAATGATAATTTTCTGTTTATCAACTGAAGTTGGAACTCTAAAGTTGGATGAAAATAGAAGTGCAGTTTGAAAAATACTTCCCAAGAGTCAACACTATCAGCGAGTACGCATACAATAGCCTTTTAAAGTTAATTATCGCGTTGAAGTAACTCGACTGGAATGAAAAAATAATTATTTGCAGCTGGCAATCTGTCGAGCAAATCAGGCATAAAGAAGGCGAGTTGGAATGCAAAAGTACTGTTTGATTTGCAAATAACGCATTTTTTATCATGTAATAACTTAACATAAAGATGTTAATATAACATCTATATATTAGTCACTCGAGTGAAGAACGTAATTTTTCTATATGTATATTCAAATTTTGCAATCTTCTGCAAGTTAATTCTCTTCCTCTCTCTTTCTCTCGAATTGCAAAATAAAATATTATTAGCCAAATACACGCCGCGGCATTTAAATGAAAATTTATTCCACGTTTTCTCTGCTCGACCTTTCATTAAATTTCGTAAAGTATCGATCCGCGAACGGTCTGCGTGTGCCGTTAAAAAAATCAAACTAAAACACGTTTTCGAGTGCAATATCTCTTCGTCAGCAAGACGGACGACGTCTTCTTGACTCTACGTGATAGATGGAAATAATGTAGTAGCTGTCTAACCTTTGCTTCGTGATGGATGCTACGCCGAGAAAAATAGATGCACGTTTCCAGAATCTGTTTTATAATAACATCGCGAACCGGAATTGATTTAAAGGCTGACGTGAACATTTTACGACGACTGTTAGGTGTATCTGAAAACGATTTTTCCCATCGAAACGATTTTTATATCGTTACAAAATAGTTTGCGTTAAACTCTTACATTTGTTTGTAAGTATTTCTTAAAAAAAAAATGTTTAAGGATAAAAAAATAGCATAGAAATCGTGGTTTTAAACGAATTAATTCAATGTTTATTTTGCTTAATTACAATCAGTTTTCACGTTGATCAACTCTCTGATGTTGCTCTTTTACGCTTGTCGTTCATTTATACATAAACTCTCACATTTCTTTGTAAGTATTTCTTTAAAAAAAAAATGTTTAAGGATTAAAAAATAGCGTAGAAATCGTGGTTTTAAACGAATTAATTCAATGTTTATTTTGCTTAATTACAATCAGTTTTCACGTTGATCAACTCTCTGTCTGATGTTGCTCTTTTACGCTTGTCGTTCATTTACAATTCACTCAAGTAACCACTCGCTCATTCATTCGTGTTTCCGCAATAGTGTTTCGTTTAAAAATGGAAAAAGTGATTTTTAAACCCCTTTGTGTATCCATAAGCCGACGTAACACGAATGCTCACGCGCAATCTCATGCGTCAAGCGCCACCCTGCTTTTTCAGCTCTTCTGACGTTCGTGATGAATTTTCCAGTGATTTTTCTCGAGAACCAAGCTTTCAGAATCCTTAAATTTCAATTCTCGGATACACAATTGCCACATATAATTAAATGCGTCGTTTGGATTATTTTATTCTCGCGAAAATCATCCCCTACAATTTCTGCTGGAAGGTTGCACCCTCATATTTTCATATTTCATATCCCAAGAACGCAATTGCCAAATACAAAGTGCTAATAATTATTAAATGAGTCGCTTAGATTACTTTATTCTCGCGAAAATTGTTTCAATATCATCCCTTACAATTTCTGCTGGAAGGTCACAGCTTTACATCCCCACATTTGATATCCCCACGTTTCATATCCCCAGTACACAATTGCCAAATATAAAATGCTAATAATTATTAGATGTATCGCTTAGATTATTTTATTCTCGCGAAAATTATTTCAGTATCATCCCTTACAATTTCTGCTGGAAGGTCGCACCTTTACATCCCCATATTTCATATCCCCAGTACACAATTGCCAAATACAAAGTGCTAATAATTATTAGATGCGTCGCTTAGATTACTTTATTCTCGCGAAAATCATTAATTTGAAAATCATCCCCTACAATTTCTGCTGGAAGGTCGTACCTTCACATCCCCACATTTCATATTCCCACGTTTCATATCTTGAGTACTCAATTGCCAACTGCAAAGTATTAATAATTATTAAATGCGTCGCTTAGATTATTTTATTCTCGCGAAAATCATTGCAAAATCAATATCTGGCGGAAGGTCGCACTTTCATATCCCCAAATTTCATATCCCCAAATTTCATATCCCCAAATTTCTTATCCCCAATACACAATTGCCAAATATAAAGTGCTAATAATTATTAGATGCGTCGCTTAGATTATTTTATTCTCGCGAAAATCATTGCAAAATCAATATCTGGCGGAAGATCGCACTTTCACATCCCCAAATTTCATATCCCCAGTACACAATTGCCAAATATAAAATACTAATAATTATTAAACTTGTCGCTTAGATTATTTTATCCTCGCGAAAATCATTAATTTGAAAATCATCCCCTACAATTTCTCCTGAAATCTCGCACCTTAACATCCCCATATTTCATATCCCCAGTACACAATTACCAAACACAAAGTACTAATAATAATTAAGAACATCGCTTAGATTATTTAATTCTCACCAAAATCGTTTCAAAATCATCCCTCAGAACATCTGCCAGACGCTCGCACCCCCGCATCCCCACGTTTCGCATCCCAACCGCACAACTTCCAACCATAAAGCACCAACGGCAATTAATCGCGTCGCGCAGAATATTTCATTCTCTTCCATGGAAACACTCGCTGGCGAATCTGACCCGCTCGCTTCTGCAAGACGCTGTTCCATCAAGAAACGCGTCTCGAGCGACAGGGGCGGAATTGATTCGCTACACGGGCAGCCAGAGGGGAATCGTTCGCGGAGGGCGAGCGGCGGGCAGGTCGCATTATCGAAATGAAATGCGCTCATACGCAAACAGTGGCCAGCGCTCACGCTGGGTGTAAATGGAAGTAACAAGGGGGCATAATGCATCACCGTCCCGCGGCCGATTCTTCCGTGCAGCGCCGCTGGCACGATCGCCCAGCGGGTGGCGACGCCGCAGAAATGAAATCGGCCAGGCGGTCGCCGCTTATTTACGCCTAACGCCGCGTCCCATCTAACGATAACGTAGTTACACTTTAATATTCGCAATCACCGCCATTGATAAGCGGGTAACGCAACGGCTGGCCGTTATTTCTTCGTCCATTCCGGGTTAGATCGGAGATCTGGCGCGCTCGTTCCTGCTCCCGGCCATTTGCGGACGCGTCGAAATTTTACGCGTGGATTATCAGCTACGAAGGTGTGGCGTGATGTTCTCGAATCGTGGGATTTAAGGGTGGTGGTTCTGGAGTCGAGGAAAGTGGGAAGTTTTGCAGTTTTTGGGGAAACGGTGTGTTTTAGTTTGGGGGAATAGGTGAAAGTGAGGTTTGTAGTGAAAAGTAGGTAAAATAAGTATTGTAAAAGATAAAGTAAGGTCTAAAAAGTAAATAAAGTAAGTATAAAAGTAATGTAGTAAGTATGTAGAAAAAGTAATATAGCAAGTATAGTAAAAGTAATATAGCAAGTGTAGTAAAAGTAATATAGCAAGCATAGTAAACGTAATATAGCAAGCATAGAAAAAGTAATATAGCAAATATAGAAAACGTAATATAACAAGCATAGTAAAAGTAATATAGCAACTATAGTAAAAGTAATATAGCAAATATAGAAAAAGTAATATAGCAAGCATAGAAACAGTAATATAGCAAGCATAAAAACAGTAATATAGCAAGCATAATAAAAGTAATATAGCAACTTTAGTAAAAGTAATATAGCAAGCATAATAAAAGTAATATAGCAACTATAGTAAAAGTAATATATCAAGCATAGAAAAAGTAATATAGCAACTTTAGTAAAAGTAATATAGCAAATATAGTAAAAGTAATATAGCAAGTATAATAAAAGTAATATAGCAAATATAGAAAAAGTAATATATCAAGCATAGTAAAAGTAATATAGCAAGCATAATAAAAGTAATATAGCAACTTTAGTAAAAGTAATATAGCAAGCATAATAAAAGTAATATAGCAAATATAGAAAAAGTAATATAGCAAGCATAGAAAAAGTAATATAGCAAGCATAGAAAAAGTAATATAGCAACTTTAGTAAAAGTAATATAGCAAGTATAATAAAAGTAATATAGCCAGCATAGTAAAAGTAATATAGCAAGTATAGCAAAAGTAAGAAGTAAGATCTATATATGTATGCATTGCAATATAGTGCAGTATCGATCGATTCTTTTTTTTTAAATCGCATAAGTCAAGGACTGACTGTATCATAAAAGATTTCCAGCAGGTGTCCCTTCGCATTAAACGATGAAACCTGTTTCTCGCGTTAGAGGAAAGAAGCAGCGACATTTCAGAATCACGAAACAAGCCTGAGCCATTTTCGACTGGAACATTTGAAAGCTCGATCCGCGCGAAAAACGCGCCGCGTTATCGATCACCGCGCGCGCGCTGGCGTCCCTGTGCAAGCGTTAAAAAAATACGGGAGAGTAATAGTCGGGCATCTTCGAAAGGTCGGGGAGAGAGAGAGGAGGAGAGCGGTGAACGAAAAAAAAAAAAAAAAAAAAAAACAGAAAAAAAGAAAAAAAAATAGAAAAAAGCAAGAAGAATTGAATTTTACGCGACAGAAGCGCGAACATCGTAAACCCTTCAGCGACGTTTGACCTATCGATTTCGTCTTTCCACAATTTCTGCCGAGGGGGATCGGCTGTAGCTTATAGATGAATTATAGTTGCTCTTTGCTGTCGCGCATTCAACGGTGATGTATGACTCGGCGGGAGATGGTAGGTAGAAAACATCCACGATGTACGGCCTGTTAATAACAGCAAGAATGAACGAACGGCTGCACAACGCGGTACACAGATGCCGCTGGCGGCTAGACTCCCTTTGTGTTTTATTACAAACGATACGTCAGCCACGATGTATGGGCTGCTTTTATCTGCGGCCTGTTATTGATGTGCTAAATTGTCTGCGCTGACTCGTAAGACTGCCCGGGACGGCTGATAGGCGTCATTCCGTGGACGTGTTCCCGGGCGACAAAAAAGATTTAGCCGACGACACCCCCTGAAACGTCGTTCCCGCTTCCGACGAAATTATAATCGATCCTCGAGCGACGCGGGATCCCCGCGAATCCGCCGACGGAAGGAAGTTCTTCTCGTTGGTTCTTCTGGCGTGGATTTTCGAGTTGCGTGATTTGAAGAGAGAAAGGGAAGTTGAGTCTTTGGGTTTGGATTCTTCTGTGTTAGTATTTTTGCAATTTTTTAGTAATAGTGTTGCTGAAATAGCGATATTTTGCTATCTTAGCAATAGAAAACTATCGCTAAAATATTGCTATCTTAGCAATAGAAACCATCGCTAAAATATTGCTATCTTAGTAATAGAAACCATCGCAAAAGTATTGCTACGTTTCTATTGCTAAGGTAGCAATATTTTAGCAATATTTTAGAAATAGTTTCTATTGTTAAAGTTTCAATATTTTGGCGATAGTTTTCTATTGCTAAGATAGCAATATTTTAGTGTTGGTTTCTATTGCTAAGATAGCAATATTTTAGCGATGGTTTCTATTGCTAAGATAGCAATATTTTAACGATGGTTTCTATTGCTAGGATAGCAATACTTTTGCGATGGTTTCTATTACTAAGATTGCAATATTTTAGCGATGGTTTCTATTGCTAAGATAGCAATACTTTTCTGATGATTTCTATTGCTGAAGTTTCAATATTTTAGCGATAGTTTTCTATTGCTAAGATAGCAATATTTTAGCGTTGGTTTCTATTGCTAAAATAGCAATACTTTTGCGATGGTTTCTATTGCTAAGATAGCAATACTTTTGCGATGGTTTTCTATTGCTAAAGTTTCAATATTTTAGCGATAGTTTTCTATTGCTAAGATAGCAATATTTTAGCGATGGTTTCTATTGCTAAGATAGCAATATTTTAGCGTTAATTTCTATTGCTAAGATAGCAATATTTTAGCGTTGGTTTCTATTGCTAAGATAGCAATATTTTAGCGAAGGTTTCTACTGCTAAGATACCAATATTTTAGCGATAGTTTTCTATTGCTAAGATAGCAATATTTTAGCGTTGGTTTCTATTGCTAAGATAGCAATATTTTAGCGTTGGTTTCTATTGCTAAGATAGCAATATTTAGCGTTGGTTTCCATTGCTAAAGTTGCGATATTTTAGGGATAGTTTCTATTGCTAAAGTTGCAATATTTTAGGAATAATTTCTATTGCTACAATAGTAATATTTTAGCAATATTTTAGCAATATTACTAAAATTGCTATATTACTGAAATTTCAATATTACTAAAATATCAATATCACTAAAATAGCAATATTACTAAAATAGCAATACCTTAGCAATAGTTTGTATTGCTAACGTCTCCCAACAATAGAAAACTTCAATAAAACAAGCATTCCTCGCAAAACTGCAGTGAAACAAGTTTAACCTCCTTAATCATTAACCAATGCTAATGTCCACTCAGAAGAGACACCAGAGTGCAAAAGGTTAAACTTCATATGATCCGTGATGGATCAGCTGATCTCGAAGCTGAGGACCTTGATCTTGAACCATCTGTGAGAGTTACAAAAGCAGTGAATAACCATATTGCACGCTACACTTTCATTTATGAAGAAAAGGGGACAATGTTTCCTTAAAGTTTTCTATTTTCATTGAAAGTTTTTTATTGCTGGTCGTCAACGTCCTGGTGCAAAGGGTTAACACCCTTGGCTACATATGTGGACATTTACTTTTTTATTACTGTTAAAACTCAACGACAGAAATGTGGATGTTATGGTTTTTTATGGCATTTATGAAGAACTGAAAGACAGTGAACAGTTCGTCCATAAATATATGTATGTAAATTCTGTTATATGCAATAAATAATATAGATCTACTTTAATTTCACTCATGCTTTGAAACTAAAACATATTTTTTACCAAATTGCTAAATTTTCTGCTTTCCACGACTTACACGAAAACCTTCTCAACCAATTAATCGCATAATTCGAGGACTTATTGTACAGAGAGACGAGGAATTATTCGTTCGACGATACACGTCTGAGTCGAGAGATTTCCGACCTACGACAGACTTTCTCCAGCCATTGTAGACACCGCACAGAACACGCGATTAGAGAAGAAAGTCAAGAAATTTATTTAAACCGACGCGAGCAGCTTAACCTTTAAAGAAAAAATGAATGTTGTCCAGAGAACTGAGATTATTCAGAATGTTGTTGGTACATTGTGAGTTATTTTTAACTGACGTCGAAACGACGATTTCCTCGAAAATCGACGAACTCTGTTCTCGCGTAGAAAACTGTTTACAAAATGTATGCGGTAATTAAAGCGCGAGCGTTTGAGCAAAACGTTGATAATGATACGAGCTAAAGAGAAACTCGTGTCCCAGAAGTAACGAGCGATAAATCGTTTGTCACCTCGTTCTACACGCTCCAGTTTTTTCCAATTTCCCAGATAAAACTGAACGGAGCAACGAGAATGCATCGCGCGGATCGAACGTGCCAGCAAAATAACGCATAATCTCGAAACGTAGACTCTTCTTAATTGATCGAACCAGGCTTCGAGGTGCGCAAGAGAATCGTCAGGCCTCCAACTTGATAATTAACTTTTAGAAAAAATACGGAACGTCATTACGCTCTCGCAATGTGAAAGGACGCGTTGCGACGCCATCTCATTACGTTCATTGACGTAGCAATTTTACGGGACGACGCGAGACAAAAGTGATTGAACGAACGCGAAGAACAGCCTTCCCTTTATACGAACGAACAACAAATGAATGAGAAACATTCGCCCTTGTTTAGTCAATTTTATTCAAAAAATGTGTCTTCGCTTGATCGCAACGAATTTTAATTTAACGTTGAAAACTTGGATAATTCTTTACGATAAATGGTATTTATTATCTTGAAACTTCTATTTTGACTATAGTAAGTTTTGCTGGAAACAAGTCTCTCACGAATTCGCCATTCAAAATCGTACAACGCTCCGATTTAAAGTCTCGCGTTCCCCCGTCGATTGCACGTGAGAAATCGCGTTACTTGCTGGTAATTAATACGTATTAATCAACGATGCGGATGCACGAGCACAAACGCCGCCCGCTGATCGCGCGTTTCTTGGCGACTCGATCGCGAGCGGAGCGAATCACGCGGATCGATCCGCGCGCTTGTAAATACTCCAGTTAGAACGGGCGGGCCGCTAATTGAGATTCAACGATGCGCATAATTGTACCGAAATAACATGAATTCCGATCCGCGAAACGAGCCGGGAAGTCGCGACGCGGAGGGGAGGGCCGTGCCCGTCCCGACGTTTAAAATCACCGAATATTTCACTTTGCTGAGCCAGCTGAGCCTGCCACCGCCTGTCGTGGCGCCCTGGCGATGGAAACAACGCTCGCAGAGGGTAGAGGAAAGTCTTTCGACCCCCCTCCGGCCCTCTGAGCGGGTCTAAAAACCCCGAGCCACCCACGGTTCGCGTTTTCCTCCCCAGCCGCTTCATCCCTCGCCCAGCCGCGCGCCCCCTCGTCCGCCTCCTTCCGACGCTAGGCTGCAGATTTATGCGCCCCGCCTTGCAGCGCTGATATCCGAGAACTCGCGACCTGCTCCGTCCGTAATGAAAGAAATAAATTCACTCCGCTGGGGCACCCCAGGGACGCGGCGGTCCTGCGCGCACGCGGAACCACCGGGAAGCCACCCTGGCGGCGCGAATCGGAAACGCGGACACGTTCCGCCCGCCTGGCTCTTCTGTTTCTCGTTTGTCGCCGTCCGCGTCTCCCTTTCCGCCTCCCTTTCATCAATCTCCGTGGCCCGCGATGGCATCCGCCGCGTGGAAAAGCGACGAGCCGCGCGGAACGTCGGATCGCTGGCTACGAGGGCGATTAGAGTCGCGTTGGCGGGGCGCGCGCGCCATTTTGGGCGCCTCCATGCCAGACTGGAGCTTCTCGAGGGCTACGCGAGGCTTCGAACGCGCGTTCGCTTCGATTTCGTCGGTCACTGGGCACTTTGTGCGACTCCAAACGGTTCTCAGACTTCGGATCCTAATTCCTTCGACCGATCCCGAGATTTTCGACCCTCGTCCCGTCGGATTCGGGTTTAACGCGTGAACGCTCGACCGGTTCCTTCGTTGTGCGGTGTACTTTGAACGACTGCTACGCCAATCGCGATATACTCGACGACTGCGACGCCAATGGTAATTCGCGCGACCCTAATAAAGGTTACGGCCCCGTATTTCTTCGCGTCGCTGTCATTTCGGTTGTCACACCACTGGGACGCGTTACGTTCGATACCTGGCCAAGTTTACTACCTAGCTGGGTCAGGAGAATGCTATACGCGGGTTGTAGTCTGGTTGAGAGATATGCACGGTTATCGAGACGAAGCGAACGTTTTATTTAAACGGTTGTAAATAGCGAGCTGTTTTAACCCTTTGCACTCGGATCTTTGGTGGAAAATGCAGAAATTATTGATAAAATAGCAAGATTAACGTAGAAACTATTGTTAGAGTTGTAATATTGACATAGAAACTATTGCTAAAGTAGCAATATTTAACGTAGGAACTGTTGCTGAAGTGGCTATGTTAATATAGAAACTGTTGCTAAAATAGCAGTGTTAACGTGGAAACTATTGCTAAAATAGCAATGCTAATATAGAAACTGTTGCTAAAGTATCAATAATAATATAAAAACCAATGCTAAAGTAGCAATAATAATATAGAAACCAATGCTAAAGTAGCAATATTAATATAGAAACTGTTATTAAAATAGCAGTGTTAACACAAAAATGATTGCTAAAATGTTGCTATATTACTGTTGTTGAAATAACTATTAATATAAAAATTATTGCTATAATATTGCTAGTAGAAAATTTCCATTTCGATAGAAAACTTGTTGAAAACTAATCTCTAATCAATGCTGATATCCTCTCAGAAGTGACATTTGAGTGCAAAGGATTAATATTATTTGCATTATTATTAAAAAAAACGCGTAATAATTCTCAATAATCCCCGGAAGTTTCGCGTTGAACTAGTATTTGCGATTAATCGAGTTGTCTGATAACGTGGTACGCGACGAAAACGGTTCTACGACAGCGAAACAGAATCGTTGAGAAATCTTTTCCACCGACGGACGCGTCACGTACGAACGCAAAGGGTATTCGTTGCGCAAGCGGGAGAATTTCGAAATGGAACGAGAGTTTCGAGGTGGAGAGAATTCTAGTTACACAGATTTAATGATTCCACAAACATTGTTTTTATTAAAGCGGTATGGAAACTCAACGATATTTACAAGAGATATTTACAGTGCAAATAATATGTATCCTACGTCGTGAGTCTTGAATCGGAACAGTTTTTTTATGTATTTTTTTTTTTTGTTTTATAATAGAAAAACGGAAACCCAATCGGTTGTTTGTCTAGAAACGAGTGACGAAAACGATCGTTAAAAATGATTCCGTTCGCAAAGCGATCCCGTCCGGGTGAGCGAGCGAAACGCGGCGCGTCTCGTCGAATTTTTTGAACCGCACTCACAGCTTCCCCCTCTTATTACAAACGATAGGAATAATTTAGACGTAATTACTTTACTATAGATATTGTTTAGATACCACCGTCGTTAATATTATCTCCTATTATTTCCTCGAAAAAAATAGCGTAATATCACAGTTACATTGTGGACATTAGAACATGCACGACCGTCCCGACGCCCGCCGGGAGGGCGTCGTCGCGGACGGGGGCCGATCAACGAGTATCATTTTAAAACACACAAGCCAGCGAAACACCCGGCGTACAGCACCCAGCATTGTTTTCGTTAGTCTAATTGCATATCACTTGTGGAGCACAATCTAGAAACATGCGAGCCTCTCCCGTTGGCCGTCGAGGATCGACGTGGGCACAGTAAACGACGCCTCGTCCACTGGCACTCTTCTTCGGAGCCCGCTGCTCCGCGAACATCCGAACACTTCAACTTGACTCTCTGGGGAACGGTTGAACCCGCGGCGCGTACATGTTCCACCGCTGCGAGCCGCGACGAAACGTCGGTAGGTGAACGTCGACGATAGGTATCCCGCAAAAAGAATGATTCCGTGATGAAACGTTAAACTGTCGAAGGTATATTTAGAAACTTTAATCGTGTAATCCTGAATTCATACACACAAGTCGCATATGTATATATTTATATATATATATATATATATAGGTATCTGTTTTTTTTTAAATAAATTTTTAATGTACACGATCGATTATTTACACAACAGTCCTTCGTCGGAGTCCTTCGAATTTGGCAATTTCCTATTTCACACTAGCACCGTCGCCGGAGAACGGTGCACCTCGAGGAAACGTTCGCACCTTGCTCTTGTCCCAGTTTAAGGATGCACAGCGGCGCCGATCCGCTGACCGTAGATCGCGTACGGCGAGTAATAAGGCCCCAGCGCGTTGAACGCGCTGTACGGGGACGCAGCGAGGGAGGCTGGAAGCGGTCCCGTCGGTGGTTTCCCGTAGGGGTGGTATCGAGCGCTGAGCGGGCTAAGCGAAGGCGTCGGATAGGACCCGCCGCTGGCGCGATGCAGGGCAGCCGACGGGGACAGCAGCGGGTGTGGGTGCGGGTTGCCCAACAGGCCAGCCGTGGAGGACGCGTGGTCGCCGCCTGTCAGGCTGGTGTGGCTGCGAAGATGCTGCAGCAGCTCGTCCGACGTGGTGAACCGTTTTCCGCAGTAGGAGTCCCCAGCGATCCAGTTGCAGACGTACGGTCTGCCCCCGGTCAAGGTGGACGGGTAGGAGAGCGACGGCGGGGCCATGGGCCCGAACGAGGACAACGCCATGGCCAGGCCGTACTTCTGGTGGTCGCACTGCGTGCATCCGCTGGGGCAGGTCCCCGTGCTCATCATCAGCTGCGCGCTGTGCATGCTGTACTGGCAGCCTGTGCAGTAGGGGTCCTTGCAGACTGGGACCAGAGCCTCGCCTCCGGCTGGGGTCTTCACGCGGGCGTAGCTCAGGTACGGATTTCCGCCCGTCGGGGTGCTCGACGGGTAGCCCAGGAGTGCCGCCGCGGCGGCGTGATGATGGGAGAACGGCGAGGCGCCGGCAAACGGCGGTCTGAACGCTGGGTTCTCGGCTAAGCCTGGCGGACAGCAGAGTGGGTTCCCAGCGAATCCTGGCAGGCTGGGTTTGTACGCGCCCAGGTTGGAGTCCTTCGCGTGGCCCCCCGAGAGTATCTCCATTCCGGATCTGATAATGGGGCTGGTGCCGTTGTTGTTCCGCGGCGACGCGTCCGTCTTCTCGCGGTCCGTCGCTGGGGTCTTCCGGTCGCTGGAGGACGCGGAGGCTGTCGCCGTCGCTTGGCTCGCTGGCGACGCGGACTTCCGTCCGACGGGCGTGCGGTTCCCGGACGAGGGTTTCTTCTCCGTGTGGCTACTGTCACTTGCACTCGCACTGTCCTGACCACTAACACTGTGCACACTCGCTTTGGACGCTGGCCTACCCTCGTCGGTGGACTTCTTCGAGACCACGTTCGTCTCGTACGGCTTGAAGGCCAACGACTTCCCGTCCGACGGGCTGCTGCGCGTACTCCGCTCCAACTTGGCAGCCGGCGGCGACTTCGCGTTCGCGCTGGCGTTCATGCCTTTCGGGGTCTTATCCAACGGGGAGATCAGAGGCTTCGTCGGGGAGTCCGCACCGATCTGACTGCATGTTTGGGCCAGCAACGCTAGGGGACTCTTCTTCGCATCCAACTGTAAAGTAAAGTCGAGCAGCTGGTTACAAATGGGTCGCCGTCGATCGGGTAGGATTCAAGCGATTCGAAACGAGTCGGTCTCTGTCGGAAGCTACGCGTAGAGTGTTCGATGGGAGTTTGCGTACAGCAACCCGTCGGACGACAGCGGGTACCGTCGGTAGAGTAAAGAGACGAGCAAGGTAGCCTAGTTTCAGAGGGT
The DNA here is from genome assembly GCA_963969225.1 of Xylocopa violacea. Lineage (NCBI taxonomy): Eukaryota > Metazoa > Arthropoda > Insecta > Hymenoptera > Apidae > Xylocopa > Xylocopa violacea. The sequence goes on from CAXAJV010000015.1 coordinate 19,212,348, forward strand.
TGAAACGACAAATTCGTCGGGATTTTCGCTACGAGCTACGTTGCTACCTTCGATCTACTTTCAAGAATTCGAGTTCTAGACTAGTCTTTACCACCTAAGCAACCCTTCTCCGCGAATCGAGGACGTCCAAGACGTCGCTCCGACTGAAACGCATACGGGGGATGATTTTTCGGAGCGCTGTGCGATACTGACCGTGGTTGGAAGCGGAGAAAGATAATCCGGTTGTAGGTATTGATTGTGTCCAGTAGTCAGCATACCGCTCTCCTCGAGGACAACCATTTGTGGTGTTGCACTTGTTAAGCCAGTCACTGCACAAAACTAGTAGAACCGTACGCACAGATCACGGGTAACGAACCGGTACGCGTGGAACGCTCTCCTGGACAGACGGTTCCGGGGCACGGTCCCTGATCGATCCCTCGGCTACCACGGACAAACGATCGGACGCGGACGATGCACACCAAACGGAATCCAGGAAAATAGTGGCAGCTCTCGGCGGTGCCGTTCGGAGCACGGAGTGGAATGCGAGCGCAGCGCCGCCTGGCGTCGCGGCACCGTCTCTACCCCTCCTTTTTCCGCGAACCAGGGTGTATAACCTGTCCTCTCCTCTCCCATCCCCACGGTTCTCCCTCCACCTCGGATTGTGGTAGGAGAATTGCGGTGGGGTTTGGCCCTGTGTGGGGTGTGGGAAGGCATTCTAATTCAACACGCCACCCATGATGTTGGCCCGACGATGACAGCTCCCATCCCGGCTTTGATATTTCACCGCTTTTACAGCCGTCCATCCCTCCCCGGCACCCCCCCGTCGCCCCCGTCCGTCCACCCTTCCAGCCTTCCCTTTCCTTCCCTTCTCCACGTCGCCGCAGCCATCCCCCTCGCCCTCTGCCTCGCCTCCTCCCCCTGGCCCCCTCGCGTTTCCCTACCGCGGGCTATATACCTCGACACGGAACCTCGTCCCTGCCACCACGGCAACCCGATATTTTATACCGTGAAACCTGTCTGTCTCTCCCGACCGGCCCCGCTTAATAAGCAGCTTTCAAAATAGAAATGTAATGGGTCGCCCGGGTGGGGGGGGGGACGTCGGGGTGATTGATTGCTCGCTCAGCGACTTACCGACTCGCCACGGCCCACGGGGGTAACGAATGACAGCCACTTAAGCGCTGTTTGCCTACAGTTTTGTAAAAGCGTTTTAATTATCGCCGCGCCCGCTACGACGGCCCAGCTTTGTCGCGGCTGCTCGCTGACTCACCGCCGGATGCCGAACGAGCAGGGCTACCGATCGGGCGTCGACTTCCGCGCGGCGATCAGCGTCGAACGGCGGCGTCGCGAGCCGCGTCCTGGGGTCCTCCTCGCGTTCCGCTCGCGGGACTTATCGAGGCGAGCCGCCAGTTTCCGACTCCCACCCACGCTTCTGCTGGCCGATAACAACCAGTCGCGGCTATAAATAACCTGTACGCACCGAGAAACGCACGGGAGACGCGCGACGCGTCGCGGTTCCCCGCGGCGTCGCCCGGATGCCCGCGACGCCGCTCGCGATACGCGACGACGCGTTGGCCCAGTGCTCGGAGGACTCGTTCGTCGACTGGGTTCACCCTTTGCAAGCGGATGTCGACTCTGAGGGATGCTTTTGTCGCATCGAGACTTCTTGAAGGACGCGTATTTTCATGGAGTTGGCTATTGAAATGGACATTTTTTGTTGCTGGACAATTGCTTGGAAGATTGTTTCTATTTTCCAGAATCGCATGTTTTCATAAAGGTTTTTAGTGGAATGGAAACCTTCTGTTGCTGGAAAGTTGCTTGGTAATTGTTTCTATTTTTCAAAATCGCATATTTCCACAAAATTTTCTAGTGAAATGGAAACCTTCTGTTGCTGGAAAATTGCTTGGTAATTGTTTTTATTGCTAATTTATTCCATTGGAACTTATTGAAGAACGCGCATTTCCACAAAGTTTTCCATTGAAATGGAAACCTTTTGTTGCTGGAAAATTGCTTGGTAATTGTTTCTATTGCTAACTTATTCCATTGGAACTTATTGAAGAACGCGTATTTCCACAAAGTTCTCCATTGAAATGGAAATTTTCTGTTGCTGGAAAGTTGTTTGGCGATAGCTTCCATTGCTGTCTTTCACCAGCGATAGAATATTGCTGGAAAAGCATCGATTGCAAAGGGTTAAGTGTCGACAGTACGAGGATTGAGATTTATTTTGAGAGGCAAATTTTTTGGAATTGAACTATATAGGCACGCATTGTTGAAGTTAATGAAATTTAATTGAAATTTTAAGTTATTAAATTAAACTATAAGTGGGACAGAAATTTTTGCATTTGGATGTCCTCTCTGAGGGGACATCAGCATTGATTAGTGATTGCGAAGGTAAAACTGAATCCAGCGCAGCTTTTTGAGAAGTACGTGTTGCTCTGAGGTTTTCTTCTGTGACTGGGAGACGTTAGCAATGGAAACTATTGCTAAAATATTGCTATTTTACAGATAGACAGTTCAAAGAAATTTGTATTTCTCAAAAAATACTTTCTTAAATAGTAGAAACTACTGCTACAATATTGCTATTTTAATTCTATTGAAATGGAAACTTCTCTGTTGCTGGGAGACGTTAGCAATGGAAACTATTGCTAAAATATTGCTATTTTATGGGTAAGCAGTTCAGGGAAACATGCATTTCTCAAAAAATACTTTCTCAGATTACAGAAACTATTGCCAAAATAGCGAAAATACTAAAGTATTGCTATTCTGGCTATTGCTAAAATAGCAAAAATACTATAATATTGCTTTTCTAGCTATTTCCAAGATAGCAATATTGCTACAATAACAAAAATATTAAGATATTGCTACTCTAGCTATTGCTAAAATAACAAAAATACTAAAATATTGCTATTCTAGCCATTGCCAAGATAGCAATATTGCTAAAATAGCAAAGATACTGAAATATTGCTATTCTAGCCATTGCCAAGATAGCAATATTGCTAAAATAGCAATGACACTGAAATATTGCTATTCTAACTATTGCTAAAATAGCAATATTGCTATTCTATGCATTGCTAAAATAGCAATATTGCTATTCTATGTATTGCTAAAACAGGAATATTGCTATTTCAGCTATTGCTAAAATATCAATATTACTATTCCAGCAATTGCTAAAACAGCAATATTACTATTCCAGCTATTGCTAAAACAGCAATGTTGCTATTCCAGCAATCGCTAAAATGAAAACATTTCACTACCTTCGCCATTTTATCAATAGTCTCTATTGCAAACGCTTAGGAAGGGATTGCATCCGGGTGTAAATTAAATCATCGTTCAGAATCGTGATTCGCGAGCCTCGACTCGCCGTCTCCTGGCGTTTGCCGAGCCACACGCGTTCTCGCCGACTACTCGCGGGAACCGCGCGCGATCGCCGCGCTGTTTACGCGTAACCCTTTGAAAAAGCGACGGCGCTCGGCACGTCCGCGTGCATTAAAAGCGCAGGCATCGCGACGGCTGCACCCGGCGAGCGTGGCCATTAAAAAACTCGAATACCAGCTGCGAGCCGCGCGCTCAAACGTTCCGCGCGCGGTTAGCAGACCTCTCACGCGGCCGTTTCGCCCCGCCGCGACTTTTAAGCAAGATAAAGCGATCGATGAAGTAGTTATGTTACAAGGCAATTACAACGAATTATGACAATATCTGCGACGCGGGTTTACGCGGGCCGCATGCTCGCGTCTGGCAATAATTAGCTCGGCTCTCGCGTCGGAATGCAACCGCGCGCGTCTACGAAATCCGCGCAGTTAGGTTGGTTATCGTTTCGTTCGATTATTTAAACGATTTATATGGATAATGTTCGCGGGGTTTCGAAACGCGTACTCGTTCGATGCGATAGAGTATTTAATGCTTTGCGCTCGAGAGGCGACTGAAAGTCGCCATTGCGTTTCATATGGCGACTCGAGTCTCTCGTCGACTGATTTGAAGCTTTGAGGCCCCACGAAAATGGATTTTAAAAGTGAAATTAGCTCGAGTGAAGGTGAAATTGATTTTCAACTGTTGCAAAAGAGATTGATTGTGTTCGTGAAGAAATTAGGGATGGGGATGATGATGTACGATCGCAAAAGTCGTCGAGTGCAAAGGGTTAATAGCAATATTGCTATTTTAATAGCAATGTTTTAGCAATATTGCTATTTTAATAGCAATGTTTTAGCAAAACTGCTATTTTAATTGCAATATTATAGCAATATTGCTTTTTTAACCCTTTGCGCTCGAGAGGCGACTCTCAGTCGTCATTGCGTTTCATATGGCGACTTGAGTCTCTCATCGACTGATTTGAAGCTTTAAAGCCCCACGAAAATGGATTTTAAAAGTGAAATTAGCTCGAGTGAAGGTGAAATTGATTTTCAACTGTTGCAGAAAAGATCGAATGTGTTCGTGAAGAAATTAGGGATGGGGATGATGATGTACGAACGAGAAAAGTCGTCGAGGGTTAAAATCGCGCACAGTTCGCCAGATATTGGCGCAGAATTAACCCTTCGCGCTCCAGAGACGACTCTCAATCAACTCGAGTTTTTCATCGACTAATTTTAAGTTCTGAAGCCCTGCAAACATGAATTTGGGAGGTGAAATCAGCTCTAACTAGCAGTGAAGATCAAATTGATTTCCAACTGTTGAAGAAATTAGCGACAGATAAGACGCTGTACGACTAAGAAAAGTCATCGAGCGCAAAACGCGTTACGTTAACGCGCTTCGAGATCCCTCGAGGAACTCGTTCGATTCGAAACTGGCGCCAGAATTAGCGGCCCATCGACGTTCCAAGGGAAATTAGGGTGGAACGAACGCGCTTTTAAGCGCGCGCTCGTCGTAATTCAAACGACGGGAACGATCACGTCCGTCTTCGTCGAATTTCCATCTCGCAGCGAAACCGCGGCAGACAAGGCGATATTAAATCTTTCAATCGTGTAATATTTCCCAGAAGAAATAAAGGTCTCTGAGAGTTGCGCCCGCGTCTCGTACAGGCCCCCCCTCGTCTTCGTTCCAACCCCTCCACGTCTCGCGCGCCCCGTTTCTCTGAAGTTATGGCGCCGTTAATACCCCAATGGCAAGTCTTTGACGTTTTGACGCTGACGGATGAGTTTACGGCTAATATAGTTCTCTTTCATCTCCGCCGCCCCTTCGGGGCCCGCGTTTCGGAGATTTCGAAACGACAGCTACCAGACGGATAAGGATTCTGCGTTTGATGTCCCATTGACAGACGTAGCGGCGTAAACAACGTTTATTTAGCGGAGCTCACAATGCGACGCTAAGTGCACGCGGTGTATCAGGCGGGCCAGGTTTTATTTAGAACCGCAGGATGTTTGGTCTCAGCGTGACAACGCGCGCGCGCTGCGAATCTCTGAAGCGACCTCGCGTGAAATTTTCCGTCGATTTTTGAAACTGTTCTAGAAGCTTTGGTCGAATTCGAAGTACTCGCGAGAGATTTTACGCGAAAGAGGTTTTGCGCGCCAGAGACTTTACGCGAGAGAAGCTTTGAGCGTAAGAGACTTTGCGATAGAGAGACTTTGCATGATGGAGACTTTGTACGCGAGAGACTTTGCATAAGAGAGACTTTGCACGCGAGAGATTTTGCGCAAGAGAGAGTTTGCACGCGAGAGACTTTGCACGCGAGAGATTGCGCCCAAAAGAGTTTGCACGCGAGAGAGTTTGCGCCCAAAAGAGTTTGCACGCGAGAGAGTTTGCGCCCAAGAGAGTTTGTGACCAAAAGAGTTTGCACGCGAGAGTTTGCGCCCAAGAGAGTTTGTGTCCAAAAGAGTTTGCACGCGAGAGAGTTTGCGCCCAAGAGAGTTTGTGTCCAAAAGAGTTTGCACGCGAGAGAGTTTGCGCCCAAGAGAGTTTGTGTCCAAAAGAGTTTGCACGCGAGAGAGTTTGCGCCCAAGAGAGTTTGTGTCCAAAAGAGTTTGCACGCGAGAGAGTTTGCGCCCAAAAGAGTTTGCACGCGAGAGACTTTGTACGTGAGAGACTTTGCTCGCGAGAGATTTTGCGCGCGAGAGACTATGCCTGCAAAAGACTTTGCGCGCAAGGGACTTTAAACTGGACATTATCCACAACATCTGCAAGGAATCTAAGGTAGAGCGCAATAAATAAGGCGGTAGGGACTACTCTTTTCAAACACAAATGGCACATTACATTTGTTATGACTGGGTAATAATGTTTTAACCTATTGTCAACCGGGATTAGGATATTGTCAGCCAGACCTAGGTAGTATACCCGTTTCTGGCCATAACCGGACTCGACCAACCGAAAACCTCCATTCACCCTCGGAAGTTTTTATGAACTCCATTGTAAAAACGTCACAGGGACGACAGCGTCCAATAAACAATAATTAAAGCAATATTTCACGCGCTCACCGCGGTGAATAGCAGAGATACGTTAACGGATCGCGCTGTTCTTTCGAGCGCTGATTTGCTTCGAACGCAGGTAAAAGGAACGACGCATCCTTCCTCGACGACACAAAAATGGTGTCCTCGAGCTACTTACCTGAACTCGAGGCAGAAACAATTGGAGAACTAATTACCGCGGCTAAATTGGATCGATCGGTTGCGCGCGGGTAAATGGTTCTCATGGAAATCGTCGACCCAGAAACGACAGCTGTACCGACATTTTTTGCCTCGAAATGCCAAAGGTCAGCTATGAACCGCTCGCGTAATTCATAATCCGCGCGTCAATCGGAACAGCCATTAATCCTTTGCGCTTGGCTCCTTGTCGGCCGTTAACAATGGAAGCTATTGCTAAAATAGCGATATTTTAGCTATAGTTTGTAGTGCTAGCGTCGAACAGCGATAGGAAATTTCCATTTCAATAGAAGGCTTTAGAGAGACTTGTATTTGTCAAAATGTTGCGGTGGAATAAGTTTAATTCTTTCCAGACGTTAGCAATAGAAACTATTGCTAAAATATTGATCAAAGATTGTTATTTTAGCAGTGTCTTCTATTGCTAAAATATTGCTCAAAGATTGCTGTCTTAGCAATAGTTTCTACAGCAATATTTTAGGAATATTGTAGCAATAGTTTCGATTACTAAAACAGCAATATTACTGTACCATTGCTAAATATTATCATTGCTAAATATTACCTCTGCTAAATATTACCATTGCTAAATATTACCTCTGCTAAATATTACCATTGCTAAGTATTATCATTGCTAAATATTACCATTGCTAAATATTACCATTGTTAAGTATTGCCATTGCTAAATATTACCATTGCCAAGTATTATCATTGCCAAGTATTATCATTGCTAAGTATTACCATTGCTAAGTATTACCATTGCTAAGTATTACCATTGCTAAATATTATCATTGATATGTATTACCATTGCTAAATATTACCAGTGTTAAATATTGCTATTGCTAAATATTACCAGTGTTAAATATTGCTATTGCTAAATATTACCAGTGTTAAATATTGCTATCGCTAAATATTGTTTCTAATACTAAAATATCGCTATTTCTCAAAACAGTGGCAGTAAAATAACTTTAACTTCCGTAATCACTAATCAATACCGATGTCCCCATAAAAGTAACATCAAAGTGCAAAGGGTTAAACCGCGATGGCCCGCGGAGCGGATCCGCCAAGCTCGACGATACTTTTGGGGGATGATCGTCGCATCTCGTGACGTATTGGCGACCAAACGAATTCGGTTCCGGTGGACAATAGACACTAGAACGGTGGATAAAAGTGTAAAAATGCTGACAAGCGGATAATAAAGGAGGCAGTCGGTCACTTTGAGAGATGGCGCGGAACAAAGGGGCGGCGGGGGGGAGCTGTGAAGAGCGGTGGTAACAAGGGGTTGGGAAGCTGGGGAAAAGTTACTCGGCGAGCCGTGAAAGGGAAAAAGATGGATGAACGCAAACGCAGTTGGCGCGCACGGAGAAGAGGAGAAACAGAATTTGCGGCTGGTAATAAATCATAGCGGTCTCCTTTTCTTCTTCCAACCCCTCCACCCCTCTGTCCGCCTCGCCTCGCCTCTTATTTCTTATACATCGAACACGAAGCGCGGAACGACAAGGGGGTGCCACGTGATTATGCACGTATCGTTGCTCTCGAATGTAACCTATTTCGTAGCAATTTTCGGGGAAGCGCGAGCAGGGGTGGTGCGTCATTCGTTTCTCCTCGAATCGATCATCCCTTTCGCGCGCTCCAAACAAACGTCACGCGTCCTCTTCGTCATCCTCGTCTCGCTTCTGGATGAAACGCGCAACTATGAATTTGTATTCAGTGTAAAATAAAGGAAGCCATATTAAGTAACTTTAAATAGTAAGTTAAGTAGTTTTTTATTTTTACTTTGGGCGTAAGAGACTTTGAACGTAAGAGACTTTGCGCAGAAGACTTCGGTCGCGAAAGACTTTAAGCGCAAATAACTTTGCGTGCGAGAGACTGCTCGCGAGAGACGTTGCGAGAGAGAGACTTTGCACGCGAGAGACTTTGCGCGCAAGAGAGTTTGCACGCGAGAGACTTTGCTCGCGAGAGACATTACGCGCGAGAAACTTTACACAAGAGAGATTTTGCGTGAGAGAGACATTGCACGCGAGAGACTGTGCGCGCGAGAGAGTTTGCACGCGAGAGACTCTACGCAGAAGACTTTGCTTGCGAGAGACTTTAAGCGCAAATAACTTTGCGCGCGAGAGACTTTACGCAGAAGACTTTGCTCGCGAGAGACATTACGCGCGAGAAACTTTACATAAGAGAGATTTTGCGCGAGGGAGACTTTGCACGCGAGAGACTTTACGCGCAAGAGACTTTGCACGCGAGAGACTTTGCGCGCAAGAAAGTTTGCACGCGAGAGACTCCACGCAGAAGACTTTGCTCGCGAGAGACTCCACGCAGAAGACTTTGCTCGCGAGAGATTCCACGCAGAAGACTTTGCTCGCGAGAGACTTTAAGCGCGAGAGACTTTACGCGCGAGAGACTTTGCACGCGAGAGACTTTGCGCGCAAGAAAGTTTGCACACGAGAGACTCCACGCAGAAGACTTTGCTTGCGAGAGACTTTAAGCGCAAATAACTTTGCGCGCGAGAGACTTTACGCAGAAGACTTTGCTCGCGAGAGACATTACGCGCGAGAAACTTTACATAAGAGAGATTTTGCGCGAGGGAGACTTTGCACGCGAGAGACTTTACGCGCAAGAGACTTTGCACGCGAGAGACTTTGCGCGCAAGAAAGTTTGCACGCGAGAGACTCCACGCAGAAGACTTTGCTCGCGAGAGACTCCACGCAGAAGACTTTGCTCGCGAGAGATTCCACGCAGAAGACTTTGCTCGCGAGAGACTTTAAGCGCGAGAGACTTTACGCGCGAGAGACTTTGCACGCGAGAGACTTTGCGCGCAAGAAAGTTTGCACGCGAGAGACTCCACGCAGAAGACTTTGCTCGCGAGAGACTTTAAACGCAAATAACTTTGCGCGCGAGGGACTTTACGCGCGAGAGACTTTGCGCGCAAGAGAGTTTGCACGTGAGAGACTTTGGACGCAAGTAACTTAGCGTGCGAGAGACTTCACGCGCGAGAGACTCTGCTCGCGAGAGAAACTTCGCGCGCAAACTATCCACAGTTAATCAAGAAATCACGATCATCGAGTTACGCGCAGAGGATCGAGAAACCATCGACTGGAGAACTCCAAGGCGCCACTCCTCCTCTTCGACTTTCCACAAACGAACAAGAAAAAGCGATAGAAAAAGAGAAGCAAAGAAAGAAACAAAAATAGAAGAGAGACCGATTACACTCAGCGCGATATTATACACCGGGTCGAGCGATAATAACGGTAACGAGGGTCTCTCGAGCAACAATAACATAGCTGCGTGCCGAGCGCGGCTCGTAATTATTTCTGACATCGCGTTCCATCGCCGCGATGATCAAACAGGTCACGTCGCCGGGCTTCCGACACCGTGACAGCCAATACGTTCGCTCAGGGTGGGAAACAGGAGGGGGGGGAGGGATAAAAAATATGTGTGGCAATAATAATAACACACACACGGAGGGGCGCGAGGGGTGGGATGGAGACGTAGACAGAAATACGAAGCTGGTGCAGCGCGGACAACTGGGCAAGGGCCTCGTTGCCTCATGTTTAAATCAGCGATAACGAGAAGCCTCGGTGACATATGTCACTGTCGCTGTCAGTCGGCTACACAATCAATATAGTCACCCACCCGTCCGTCCGTTCGTTCGTTCGTCCGTCTGTCCGCCAAGCCAGCTCGGCTCTCAGCCCGCCAGCCAGCCAGCCGAGCCAAGCGAAGCCAGCCTGCCTGCCTGCTTTTCAACCTTCACATGCATAGACCCCGTGTATACCGCCCGATAATGTATTCGGTACGTGACTTCGTATACGACAAATAGAAGAGCGTCCTCGGCCCGGTGCGCGACGACGCGGCCACTGCCAACCATCCTCGCCGCTGGCCAAAAGGCATTCGGTTTTATGGGGAAACGAGTCGCGTAATAGGACGCTTTCTTCCGACGAAACGGCCGCTTTCGACCGCTTCCGTTCGATTCCACGCGACGTTCCGCGTTCGAGCTTTACGATGGATGTTGCTTCTGGTTTCGCGGACGCTCGCGTGATTATTGATTTTGGGGAACGCGAGGATCGAGTTCGTTGCTGTTTTGTAACCCCTTTGCACTCGGATGTCTCTTCTGAGGGGACATCGGCATTGATTAGTGATTTTTATGACTTTGATGACTTTGATTTTTATGACTATTTTTGTGACTTATTCCACCGCAGCTTCTTGAGAAATGCGTGTTTTCCTTGAGTTTTCTATTGAAATGGAAATTTTTTATTGTCGGGAGATGTTAGAGATAGAAACTATTGCTAAAGTGTTGCTAAAGTATTGCTGTTTTAGCGATGTTTCTAGCCTTTATTGCCAACGTCCAGGAAGGAGCAGAGTGCAAAGGGTTAATATCGATGGTTTTGTTGATTAGGGAACGATGTGGATTAGGGGAATGGCTGACGAATTTGGTGGTTGATCGAGTTAAGGCAATAGTAGAATGATTGAGATTTGTTTTGGGAGGCAGGTTTTTTAAATTGATAAGGTTTGGTGGAAGTTTTGAGTGTTAATTGAACTATAAGTGATATTGTAAGTGAAACTTTATGGCATACTTAATCCTGTGCGCTCGGATGTCCTCTCTGAGGACACATCAGCGTTGAATAGTGATGAAGGAGGTTAAACTTATTCCAGCGCAGCTTTTTGAGGAATGGAAATTTTGTATTGCTAGGAGACGTCAGCCACAGAAATTATTACTAAAATATTGCTAAGATATTGCTATTTTAGTAATAGAAAGTATTGCTAAAATATTGCTATCTCAACCATAGAATCTATTGCTAAAATATTGCTAAGATATTGCTATTTTAGTATTAGAAAGTATTGCTAAAATATTGCTATTTTAAAATAGCAACATTAGCAATAGAAACTGATCCTGAAATATTGCTAAAATATTGCTATCTCAAACATAGAATCTATTGCTAAAATATTGCTAAAATATTGCTATTTTAGTAATGGAAACTATTGCTAAACTATTGCTAAAATATTGCTATTTTAGTAATGGAAACTATTGCTAAACTATTGCTAAAATATTGCTATTTTAGTAATGGAAACTATTGCTAAACTATTGCTAAAATATTGCTATTTTAGTAATGGAAACTATTGTTAAACTATTGCTAAAATATTGCTATTTTAGTAATAGAAAGTATTGCCAAAATACTGCTAAAATATTACTGTTTTAGAAATTCAAGCGATTGCTAAACTGTTGCTAAAATGTTGCTATTTTAGTAATGGAAACGATTGCTAAAATATTGCTAAAATATTGCTATTTTAGCAACAGAAGCAATTGCTAAAATATTGCTAAAATAGCAATATTGCCAACAGAAAGAAACCAAATACAAAGAGTTAACAATAATCTTACTTAATAATATAAATGAAATAGTAAGCAAGGTATCCACAAAATTAATTCATAGCAATCGCCATTCACGACAAAGCCACACTCAATTGGCCAAAGAACCGCGATTTGTCGACCCTTTTATTACTATTTCGTCGCTGTAGAAAATAGTCTCGACGAGGACTTAAAGTCGTAGTGTGTCTAATGTCACTTTTGACCGATTCTTCCTTTTTCATTTCGTTTTACAACACACGAGTTAGCGCAGACTTCGTTTATTAACGCGTTCGAGGTTTCCAGCTTGATTAAAAGGAATGAGAACTTACGAGAGCTGCCTCGAAAAAGTGGCAAATGTCGGAGAACGAAACGATTTCTCTCTCGAAACTTATCGTCGCGTGAAGCGATCGGATCGAGCTAGCAAATCCAGATAATAAGTACGATACCTGATCGACTCGAATAACAACTTAATTGAGGCGACAGACGAGGTGACAGTTTGTCAATCGTCCCACAGCGTGTGTACACACACACGTATGCGCTTGGACTATTCCTAGTAGATACGCGCGATCAAACAGCTCTATCAATGTCAATCGATAATAGCGGCTTATTAAACGACTCGTTGAAAATGTACACAACGCCTCCGCTGGGTGGAAAAAAAAAAAAAAATAGAAAAAAAAAGGAAAACCGGAGCGCAATCGTACGGATAAATCGCGAGGAATAATCGCGAACGATTTCGTCCGAGCCTGGAAACGGGGAAATAAACATCCACTGCGTGTTACGATACGCGATGCGAAGGAAAAAAAAAGGGGAAAAAAGAAAATGAAAAAACGCGGGGAAAAAAATCCGGGAATGTTTAAAAAGCGGCGAAGAAAATTATTGATCACTTTGTTTACCCTTCGGGCATTTAACAGAATAATCCATATTCCCCTTAATTAGCCGGAATGTTTTATGCATTTTTGTGCATTCCCGCCGACAATTATTGAGACACTTAATGCTAATTCCGACGTATTATAAATCTTTATAACTCTTAATTACTTCGAACGCGGACGTCTGTTTATACGCTTATAAATATGAATGAGCCAAGGTGAAACGCGAGGTGTACGGATATAAATCATATTCAACGTATTCAAAGGCCGGGACGCTTATGTAAATCATATTAATTTGTGTAATAATAGTTAAACCGGCATCCATAATTATTATAACTAAGCGTACACAGCGGCACAATCGTGCTGCGTGCCACGTTCGTCTAACAACGTACGTACGTTTGTTCTTGACACGTTTACTTTCGCACCGGTTTTGCCATCGATGCTGTCGCGGGATCAACTCGATCGCACGCGTGTATTCGATCATTCGCGATCGATGCGCTCGCGCAAATCGATCGACTCCATTTTTTAAGATGTCTTAAATCGATTAGAAGGAATGAGAACTTACGAGAGTTGCCTCGAAAAAGTGGCGAATGTCGGAGAACGAAACGATTTCTCTCTCGAAACTTATCGTCGCGTCACCTCTGAATTAATCCTTAATGGTCCAAGTGTGCCTCTCAGGCACAACCAAATTATAATTAACATAAATATTTCAATCAAAATTGTATTACTTCTGAGATGAATAGAGATTGTTTTGAATTACTTTAATATTATTATTTACACGTAACTGTAGAATTTAAAATCTGACGACTTAAAAACTTGCAAGTAGGAGTATGATAAGTATAAGTTGGGGGGTTAAGGGTTAAATGTAAGGGTTAAGTGTCAAAGCACTTGGTTCAGTCGTAGCTTTTTATATTTATAATAAATTTCTCAAATGATAAAGATCAACAGCATTGAACGATAAAGTGTTTTTTCGTCATTGAATAATAAATAATTTATTTCAGAAGACATTTTGATTAACTACGTGCTCTGATGTTAATCGAGGACGTAAAACGAGAAATGAAAGAATTATTATTGTGGAATTTATATTATAAAATTTTAAGTAACAATGTGCATTATTTCATCGCATTTCTTCGCTTTTTTTCAATATTTCATCAATATTTAAAATAGAATGATCAACATATATACTTGCTACCACAACCAAATTCGAGGATTCAAATCCAAATTTTGCATCGCAAGCAAAAATTACAGAGAATTTGTAATATTTTCGACTAATCAACATTCACGATAGAACGATCAACATACATACTTGCTGTCACAACCAAATTCAAGGAATTCGACTTCAAATTTTGCATCGTAGCCAGAAATACTAGTTTTTTATCATTTCCTCTACTTTTTCGTCTCGTCGTATAAGATCGTTCGATTGATTTCTGGAAATATCGTATCGTCGACCAGCGTTGAACGTCGTCGAACGAATGAATTAACCCGAGCTGCCACTGTGTCGCACCTGACGAAAAAAGAGGGTCGCTCGGGAAAGGAGCCCCAGGTATAGAGAATTTATTATAGGCAGTACGCTGCCGTCCTCCTCCTGGCTCCCCTTCCAAACTATACCCAGGGGATCATATTTTATGTTTTAATCTCTCCATTGTTCCAGGTATAACGGAGTTTAGAAGGAAAAATAATGCCTACTCGGAACACACAAAGCTGTCGGCCATAAAACACCCGTGCGTCGGGTCACCGAGCCAATGCGCAGGCGTGCACGACCTGCATTTTTATGTCGCCAGGCCAGATCCGCGTACAGATTTTCTCGAAAACGGCCCGATAAAAACCGTGGACGGGCCGCGTCGCTTAAAGAAAGGGACGCACGCGAAACGTAACAACGCAACGACGTCCGACGACGGAATGCAAATACGTTCCGGCGTGTCGACGCGTTTGAATTCCACCCTCGATCCTCCTCTATGTCCCGACGAGGCTCGTTCCGTCCCCCCCATTGGTGCTGCGTTCTACAGAAGTAAGTCCAAGGGCGACTCGGTTAACGCTGATTCGATGGAAATTGGTTCTCCATCAAAAATTCCATCGCGAAGTTCGATACAAAAGAAGACTCTGGCGTCGTCCATTTTGAATGCGCGCGCTCGCAGCGTCTTCGACGAATCTCCTATTAATCAAGCAACCATCGAGTCGATTTATAAAACTCATTTGTCCCTTCGAAACCATTCACAAAGCCCTGCACGAATTATTCCCAACGAGACCCATCGACGCAACGAAGCGTCGTCCAAATTCCTAGTCGATGTTATCCTCTTTATCGAAGACAGCCTCGCGGCGCCCCAATCGCGGCCATTTCGAGCGCGCGATAAGCGCTGGCTCTCGATAAATCAGTTTTAAGGGACAAGACGTGGCTGGGAGCGGAGCTGGGGTATCTGGTATTAATATATGCGATTTGGTAATTTTATTTCCGAGATGTCGGCGTTCCCTGCCCTCTATTTATATGGCGCCCGTGGACCGTCGCGATGGTTAACGCGTCGGACGGCTCTGGGGGCCCTTTTCAGACGCACGTCGCCTCTTCTATGACTAATTCGCTCGTCGCCTGGTCGTCGAACGCGCTCGCAGCTCGCTGCCACGGCTGGTATCATCAGGGGAGGGCACCCTGCCATTATCGTTACGCCCCTCTCCGCTCCTCTTCCGGGACAGGGCCTGGGACCGCTAATTATTTCAGCCGAAATGACCGAACCGGCCACCGCGTAATGACAACGCCGCGAGGAGCGGCGCGGACCGTTCCAAGTCGTGTGTTATTAAAATAGCTGCCCTCTGATGATACGTTTCTGCCTGGGCCAGCGTGGTGTACCGGGTTATCGGTTTCGTACGCGAAATGTTTAACTGTTTTCCGTTGGTGGACAGGTAGCCTTCGCGAGATCGCGAGTCGTTGGTGCTTTGGGTGGTTGAGAAACGTAATTGGGTATTGCGAATGTGGGCTTCTGTAAGAATTGGGCGAAGGTTTCTAAGGTAATTTGAAAGTTTCTGGTGGAAACTGTTGGGTACGGTGTGTTAGTGTAGTGGCTTGCTAGGGTGTCATTTTTTTGAGCGACGCGGAACTATGGTAGGTTTTTAGAGGATGTCGTCTTTCTGAAGGATGCGTTATTATAGTAGCTTTCTTGAGGATGTCGTCTTTCTGAACGACGTGTAATTATAGGAGCTTTCTCGAGGATGTCGTCTTTCTGAACGACGCGTCACTATAGTAGTTGTCTCGAGGATGTCGTCTTTCTGAGCGACACGTCACTATAGTGGTTGTCTCGAGGATGTCGTCTTTCTGAGCGCCGCGTCACTATAGAAGTTGTCTCGATGATGTCGTCTTTCTGAGCGACGCGTCACTATAGTAGTTGTCTCGAGGATGTCGTTTATCTGAACGACGCGTCATTATAGTGATTTGTCACCTTTCTGAGGATAGCACCACTTTAGTAACTTTTTTCTCGGATGTCATCTCTCTGAACGACGCGCCACTATAGTAGCTTTCTCGAGGATGTCGTCTTTCTGAGCGACGTGTCACTATAATGACTTTCTCGAGGATGTCATCTTTCTAAAGGACGCGTCACTATAGTAGTTATCTCGAGGATATCGTCTTTCTGAACGATGAGTCATTATAGTGATTTGTCACCTTTCTGAGGATAGCGCCACTATAGTAACTTTTTTCTCAGATGTCATCTCTCTGAACGACGCGGCACTATAGTAGCTTTCTCGAGGATGTTGTCTTTCTAAACGACGCGTCATTATAGTAGTTGTCTCGAGGATGTCATCTTTCTGAGCGACGCGCCACTATAGTGGCTTTCACGCATGTAATTAATTCTGAACAACGCACAACTGTAGTGGCTTTCAAGAATGTCTTTAATTCTGAACAACGCGCATCTATAGTGACTTTCTCGAGGATGTCATTAATTCTAAACGACACGCAGCTATAGTGATTTTTTCAAGGATGTCATTAATTCTGAACGACGCGCCACTATAATAGTGTAATTAATGTATAATAGTCTGTCGTACAGAGAAATAGCTTCGCACAAAATTCAATCATGCCTAAGTGATTAAGAAACATACTTAAATATCGTGAACGTAGACTTCTCTAAAAACTATCAGACTCTTTCCAACGCAATTTGTAAAATTTCACTTTCAAATACCCTTACTTTGAACAATAGCAACGCAGTTTTAACACTAGATTAACACATACCAATTATATTTCCACCAAAGGACTCAAAATGTCTTTCTTTCAGTATTTAATCAGAAAAAATACCCAACAATCCATTTACTTTATAACAGAATACAATTTCGATTCCACGCACACGAGAAGCCATCTCAGATTCGCCACGATTGTCACTAATTTACCTCGCTCGCGAGATAATTAAAAACCGCTTCGTCGTTGTCGAAAATAACGAGAACAAAATTAAAAGCGAAGATTTCAGACGCGAGTGGCGCGCCTCGAATTTCAACGCTAGCCGCGCGCGTTCGCGCGAACGTGAAAGAGAAGCGACGTGGCACTTTGGTCAATTAATTCGCATAATAAGCGCGCGGCGTTCCCTGTCTGCGAGTAGCATGAAACAGTTAGGATCGGCTGTCACGATAGGTTTTCATGTTCCAATGGTTTCCCAGCCGCGGGAGAGCCGACATATTGGCCGAGAGTGCGGGAGGCGACGTCTACCCTTCGAATGAGAGACGGGTGTTGCGTTGAAAGCGGACGGCCGCGTGACGAGATGCCAGGACTTCTCTCCTCCCGTAGGAGACAACGTGTCGTCTCTGATTACACACGGCTCCGCCAAAATTCTCAGGGAAATCAAGAAAGACGTATCGCTCCCGCGCTCGAACCAGAACCGATGCTAATACTCCATTAACGGGACACGAGTTCCTGTCCCTGCTTCGCGCCATTGCTCCTTGCTGCGTTCGCGCGTCCGCCTTCAAACGCTTCGCAAAACTCGTGGAACATTGTAAACGTCTTCTCTTACGCACAGTGTTTGTAGAAGAAATAAAGAAGATGAGAGAATCTTGGATCTGTTGAGAAAGTCGCTTCAAGCGTTGGACGAATATTCGGTGCAACGTTGAATGCTACAGATGTCAGCCATTGCTCGTCCTTTGACTTATCGAAGTCAGTGTGCGTGGTGTAGAGAAACAGAGTGGATGAGATCAGAGTTTTATTTTTTATTCAACTTCGTGATAAAGTTTTTGTTTCTTTGCGTTGCGTGCGCTGACTTCGATAGGTCGAAGGACGAGCGATGGTTGACGTAATGGAGCCTGATTAGACTCGAGAACAAAATGACGCGGATAGTTGGAGGTAACCACAGTTTTTGACTGCTAAACTCGGGTCTGGAACCAGGGTTGAAACAGGGCCTCGCCCTATGCAAACTTGATGACCGTTCTTTTTCTTCTCCCTTCGAGACGTGACCTGGACTTGAATTCGAGACTAATGGTTCTTCAGAATTGGCTTTGAATATGTTTGGAGTAAGGCATGGAAATTCATGGAGACCTCTGGGTCGTCTTATTATCGAGCGATCAGTCGACACCGATTCGAGGGTCGATATGAGAAACGCTGTGCGTTTAAATAAGTGAATTGGATGTTGCTTATGTAACTGATAGCGGTATGGATTAGTTGACGCAAAAGGTTTGTTTAGTTCTTTGCATTTGGGTACTTTTTAGACGTTGGCAATAGAAACTGTTGTTATGATAGCAATATTTGGGCAATATTTTAGCAATAGAGGCTATTGCTAAGATAGCAATCTTTGAGCAATATTTTAGCAATAGTTTAACAATATTTTAGCAATATTTGGGGATGGTAATATTGCTATTTTAGTAATATTGCTATTTTATATGGCTATTGCTAAAATAGCAATAGTTTAGCAATATTTAGCGATGGTAATATTGCTATTTTAGTAATATTGCTATTTTATATGGCTATTGCTAAAATAGCAATATTTTAGCAATATTTTCTGTTACTAAAATAGCAATACTTAGCAATAGTTTCCATTACTAAAATAGCAATGCTTAGCAATATTTTAGCAATAGTTTCCATTACTAAAATAGCAATGCTTAGCAATATTTTAGCAATAGTTTCCATTACTAAAATAGCAATGCTTAGGAATAGTTTCCATTACTGAAATAGCAATGCTTAGCAATATTTTAGCAATAGTTTCCATTACTAAAATAGCAATGCTTAGCAATATTTTAGCAATAGTTTCCATTACTAAAATAGCAATGCTTAGGAATAGTTTCCATTACTGAAATAGCAATGCTTAGCAATATTTTAGCAATAGTTTCCATTACTAAAATAGCAATGCTTGCAATATTTTAGCAATAGTTTCCATTACTAAAATAGCAATGCTTGCAATATTTTAGCAATAGTTTCCATTATTAAAATAGCAATGCTTAGGAATATTTTAGCAATAGTTTCCATTACTAAAATAGCAATGCTTGCAATATTTTAGCAATAGTTTCCATTATTAAAATAGCAATGCTTAGGAATATTTTAGCAATAGTTTCCATTACTAAAATAGCAATGCTTAGCAATATTTTAGCAATAGTTTCCATTACTAAAATAGCAATGCTTAGGAATATCTTAGCAATAGTTTCCATTACTAAAATAGCAATGCTTAGCAATATTTTAGCAACATTTTAACAATAATTTCTGTAACTAACGTCTGCAGCGATACAAAATTTCCATTTCAATAGAAAACCTCGAGGAAGCATGCATTTCTAAAAAAAATTGCAGTGGAACAACCTCCGTAACAACTAATCAATGCTGATGTCCCCTCAGAGGAAACATCCGTGCGCAAAGGGTTAATATTTTCGTCCAACGGGACACAGAAAGGGATCGCGGGGAGGGGTGCACGCTGTTTGGTAGAAAAACATTTCGCTGGTCTTCTCCGTTTCCCGTCGCTTCGCCGAACTGTTCGCCGACTGATAAATCACGTCTGTCATACGCCAGGTGTCGTACATCAGCACGGAAACGCGTTCTACGTCGCGGGCAACGTTATGTCTACCAGACGAATCCGATCTTACGCACATCCCAACGACAAATACAAATTACACGGGATCTCGCGAGCCGCCTCGTGTTTTACGCGTTGCCAGACGCGATTCTGAGGGTGAAACTCGACTTGCCTCCACCCCTTCCGTTCGAGACACCTCGAACAGATTTCGCGCAGTGGATTGGAAATAGTCGAACGATTTAATCGACGAGCACGATTATTAATGAAACGCGTGAATCTGATCGATGACGAACGACAAAGTGTTGCTTAGCGAAATGAACGCAACAAATGAAGTCGATGCGATGGTAAGTTTGTAACAGATGTATGTTAATAATTTGATATGGACCCTTTGTGTTCGAGAGGCGACTCGAGAGTCGCCAGGATTTTTTGTACAGCCATTCCAGCTTCTCATAGACTAATTTTAACACTTTGCACTCGACTCCTTTCTGGACGTCAGTAAAATATTGCTAAAATAGCAATATTTTAGTAATATTTAATATTTAGCAATAGCGATATTGGTATTTTAGTAACATTGCTATTTTATATTCCATTTCTTAATTAGCAATAGTTTCCATTATTATAATAGCAATATTTTAGTAATAGTTTCCATTATTAAAATAGCAATATTTTAGCAATAGTTTAGCAATCGTTTCCATTACTAAAATAGCAATATTTTAGAAATAGTTTAGCAATCGTTTGAATTTCTAAAACAGTAATATTTTAGCAATACTTTCTATTACTGAAATAGCAATATTTTAGCAATAGTTTCCATTACTAAAATAGCAATATTTTAGCAATAGTTTCCATTACTAAAATAGCAATATTTTAGCAATATTTTAGCAATAGTTTAGCAATCGTTTCTATTACTAAAATAGCAATATTTTAGAAATAGTTTAGCAATCGTTTGAATTTCTAAAACAGTAATATTTTAGCAATACTTTCTATTACTGAAATAGTAATATTTTAGCAATATTTTAGCAATCGTTTCTATTACTAAAATAGCAATATTTTAGCAATAGTTTAGCAATCATTTGAATTTCTAAAACAGTAATATATTTTAGCAATACTTTCTATTACTGAAATAGCAATATTTGAGCAATATTTTAGCAATCGTTTCCATTACTAAAATAGCAATATTTTAGCAATAGAATAGCAATCGTTTGAATTTCTAAAACAGTAATATTTTAGCAATACTTTCTATTACTGAAATAGCAATATTTGAGCAATATTTTAGCAATAGTTTCCATTACTAAAATAGCAATATTTTAGCAATAGTTTCTATTCCTATTTTAGCAATATTTTCGCAATAGTTTCTATTTCTAACGCCTCCCAGCAATAGAAAATTTCCATCTCAATAAAAAACTTCAACGAAACGCATTTCTCAAAAAGTTACGATGGAATAAGTTTAATCTCCTTCTTCACTAATCAACGCTGATGTCCCCTCAGAATGATCATCCAAGTGCAAAAGATTAAGTCTTGCAGCTCTAAAAAAATGAATTTTCGAGTGTAAAATTAGCTCGAGTGAAGTTAAATTGGTTTTCAACTGTTGATAAGCGAGATCGATTTTATTCGTAAAGAAATTAGCGACAGAGAAAATGGCGCGCGACTGAAAAAGAAAGTCGTCGAGTGCAAAGGGTTAATAATTATAGGACATTTCGAAACAAATGATCCATCACGCGAAGACAGTCGTTCGATTATTCAGTCAGAGCGTGTCATGATTGATTTGGATTATCAGGGTTTCATTGTATTAATTCAGTAAGAATCTATTCGAATTGCACGCACGACTCATCGATGTATTCGTGAAATTTATCAACTTCCGACACGCTATGCTTACAGAGCCTGTAAATTTCGATTCGTCGGAGCGATAAATAATTATCGCAACCAGATGAACAGGTGTAAAGCATCTAGATAATCGATAAGAGTCAGAAACAGATGCATGTACGCAATTGTCGTGAAACTACTTATCTGTGTCACTGAAAACATTAATTATTGCACGAGTGAACGTCTCTTTTATTGTTTAAAGTTATGTAGCGTAAAATATGGCGGTCGTTTCGATGGCGTAACGAAAATAACTGTGAAAAAAGACGTTCATCTAAAAGGGATGGTAAAGGCGATAAGAATCGTCTCTTCTTCGAGTCGTTACTTTGTGGTTTTATGGAATCGAGGATTTTTCGTTAACGACACCTTCGCGTGCGTCTTCTTAACGTTGACACATCTGAAAACTCTCCTGCATCTCCTGGAGATAAAATGTGATATATTAATCGAGCAATTTTTCCGTTCGATCGCTTATCTTTCTTCGAAGCGCGTGAAACATGAACGTTTGTCCGTGTAATCAATGAAAGATACGGTTGCCTTACAAATTTATCGACACGATCGCACGATATTTGTTTACGTATAAGTGTCAATTCGATGGAATCGAAATTTTTTCGAAATTCTTGTAATTCCTCGAAGACTATGATATTAGCTACTGTCAAACAGTTGTGCAACGTCACGTGTTGCTCGAGAATGACACTGTCGTACATACTTAATTTTATTCTAATTGTATTATTCTCTTTCAGCAGGCTATTACGTTTACGCTAATCACATTGTTTGCAGCAATCTGATTCAGGAAAAAGATTCTGATTTATCGAAACGACAAAAAACTAATCTCATTCGAGTAATTACGTTCTTTTTATACCGGTTTATTTGACTCGAACAATTATTTTGAATATAAAGTATCTGTTAATGATTAAATTTACGTAACGATTTAATTATTTACTGGAATCAAGTTGCGTACGAGTTAGTACGTTTTTTTATTTCAGAGAATTCTGTTGTTCTTGTTGAGAACAGGAATGCACGCTGAGTTCGCAGAGTTCGCATATTTTTAAGAGTATTTCCTAAAAAAGTTGTTGGCAAACTTATTAGTCAACAGAGTCAAGTATCAACTGTACAACGATTGAGATTTATTGTGAGAGACAAATTATATATAGGTATAGATACCCTTTTTTTAACTTAACTTTTAAATCTTAATTTATACTTAACCCTTTGACAACCTATCAGGAGGTTAAACTTATTCCATCGCAGCTTTTTGAGAAATGTATGCTTTTCTGAGGTTTCGTATTTAAATGGAAATTTTCTATTGCTGAGAAACGTAAGCAATAGAAACTATTGCTAAAGTAGCAATATTACTATTGATAAATATTGCTAAACTATTGCTATTTTAGCCAGAGAAAGTATTGCTAAACTATTGCTATTTTAGCCAGAGAAAGTATTGCTGAAATATTGCTCAAAAATCGCTGTTTTAGTAATAGAAAGTATTTCCAAAGTATTGCTATTTTAGCAAAAGAAACTATTGCTAAAATATTGTTGCTTTAACAGAAGAAACTATTGCTAAAATATTGCTACTTTAGCAAAAGAAACTATTGCTAAAATATTGCTGCTTTAACAGAAGAAACTATTGCTAAAATATTGCTAAAATATTGCTACTTTAGCAAAAGAAACTATTGCTAAAATATTGCTACTTTAGCAAAAGAAACTATTGCTAAAATATTGCTACTTTAGCAAAAGAAACTATTGCTAAAATATTGCTATTTTAGTAATAGAAAGTATTGCTATTTTAGTCGTAGAAAGTATTGCTAAAGTATTGCTATTTTAGTAATAGAAAGTATTGATAAGATATCTTCTACTAATAGAAGCTATTGCTAAAATATTGCTAAAATATTGCTATATTAGTAATGGAAACTATTGCTAAAATATTGCTATATTAGTAATGGAAACTATTGCTAAAATATTGCTATTTCAGTAACAGAAATTATTGCTAAAATATTGTTATTTCAGTAACAGAAAGTATTGCTAAAATCGCTACCTTAGCAATAGCAACCATTATTAAAACATTGCTACTCAAGCAATAGAAACCATTGCTAAAATATTCCCAAAGTATCGCCATTTTAGTAATAAAAACTTTTGCCTAAAATATCAATATTTTAGCAATATTTCGCGTAGCAAAGCTGCACTCGAGTAGCCAAAGAGTCGCGATTCGCCATTCCCAACTCCCAATAGTCATCCGCATCATCGACTCACCGTTTCGTCGCGTTTCCGTCAGAAACAACGGACGTGGCTCCCATCCAATGGACTTTTCTCGCGGTGGCGATCGTGCCACGTTAATTATAAGTCCGCGTAGCGACGGTAGTCACGAATCGGGACGTCCATTTGTCTCTAACCGGGTGACTAACGGAACGCGTGTACATCGTCACCTAACACGCTACCTACCACGTTGACAACGGACGCTGTCCGCCGGTTTCGAATGAGACGCGCGACGCGCAGCGTGCGATACTTATCTCTGGGACCCTCGTCCGCTCCGCACCTTCCTATCTTCGATCGCAGGAGGACAACGATTTAGACCGAGCGTTTTCACTTTTTATCCCATGATCGACTCTCGACCGACGTCCGCTCGCCTTCGACCCTCTTTAGCGGGGCCCAGGCGGACACGAACCGTCGGTACCGTTTCTTTGCTCCATTCCGCGCGAGTCTTCCACCACGCATAACGAACGCTCGTTCGTTATGGGACGAGGCGGTTAAACGAACTTCCAGCGTCGGTTTTCGGTTGCGTTTCGTGGGATTTTGGACGGTGGTTGCAGGAAAGGTTGATGTGTTTTCGTATTTTTGTAATTTTTTATTGGGGTTTTATGTGGCACTTTTGGGGTGTATTGTTGTGTGATTAACTGTTTAGTAGCATATCAAGTTCTTAAGATTTATTCTACTGCAAATGTCTTCACGATTTGTACTTGGATGTCCTTTCTGAGGGGATGTCAGTATTGGTTAATGATTGCAGAGGTTAAATTGTTATCTTAGTAATCTTGCACGTTAGCAATAAAAATTGTAGCTAAAATATTACTGAAAGATCGCTATTTTTGATCCTAGTGCAAAGGTTAAACTTGGGAAATGGAAACTATTGCTAAAATATTACTAAAGTATTGCTATTTTAGCGATAGAAACTATTGCTAAAGTATTGCTAGAGTATTGCTATTTTAGAAATAGAAACTATTGCTTAAAGATTGCTGTCTTAGCAATAGTTTCTATTACTAATGTCTGGGGAGGACCCTGGTGCTAAAGGTTAAACTTGGAAAATGGAAACTATTGCTAAAATATTATTAAAGTATTGCTATTTTAGCAATAGAAACTATTGCTAAAGTATTGCTAGAATATTGCTATTTTAGAAATAGAAACTATTGCTAAAGTATTGCTAGAATATTGCTATTTTAGAAATAGAAACTATTGCTTAAAGATTGCTGTCTTAGCAATAGTTTCTATTACTAATGTCTGAGGAGGACCCTGGTGCTAAAGGTTAAACTTGGAAAATGGAAACTATTGCTAAAATATTACTAAAGTATTGCTATTTTAGCAATAGAAACTATTGCTAAAGTATTGCTAAAATATTGCTATTTTAGGAATAGAAACTATTGCTAAGGCATTGCTTAAAGATTGCTATCATAGCAATAGTTTCTATTCCTAAAATAACAATATTTTAGCAATACTTTAGCAATAGAAACTATTGCTAAAATATTACTAAAGTATTGCTATTTTAGCAATAGATACTATTGCTCAAGTATTGCTAAAATATTGCTATTTTAGAAATAGAAACTATTGCTAAGGTATTGCTTAAAGATTGCTATCATAGCAATAGTTTCCATTGCTAATGTCTGAAAAGGACCCTAGTGCAAAGGGTTAAACTTATTCCACTTAAACTTTTTAAGAAATACTCGTTCCTCTCAAGTTTTCTATTGAAATGGAAATTTTCTATTACTTGGAGACGTTAGCAACAGAAACTATTGCTGAAATATTGCTATAAAATTAAAATAATGCTATTAATACAACACTCTTCTATTAATATATAACAAATATAAGTTAAAATATTGCTGTTCTCTTGTTCTCCACGCACTCACTCACACTCTCACACACCCTTATACATAAAGTACAGAACATTCTCTAACAATCAATATTCGAGAACCTTTCCAATCGCATCCTAGCCTATCCTTTCCACGCATACCAAATCCTCCACACCCCACAGCAATTCGAATCCATCGCTACCCTCATTACCAATTTCGTTTGTTAAAACAGATAGAACGTTGCGCGAGCAGTGTGCCCGTGACGCGAGGAAAGCGCGCGTCAAACGGACAGCGATAAAGCTCGAAACCGGTGTCCCGCGTGATTAAAAAGGGCGAGAGGCGCGTTCGTCGAACGCGTAAATCATAGACATCAGCCGCTGATGATGGACAGCAGCGCTGGTGAAACCGAGGCGAGCAACCGTGGGCCAGGCAGGGACAGTCGATGGCGCGGCGCGAGAGGGTGGACGGACAGGGACGCGCGGAGGGGTTGGACAGGGAGAAGAGAAAGCAGCCGTGGGGCCAAGTGACAGCCGGATGTAGTGAGAATGACACACTCGTTTCCATTTGAGCAATTTCAGCGCGTCGCGCGAGACTGAGACGCCGCCGCGGCCACGGGTTGTCCCGCCGTCAGGGTGGAAGAAAGCCCACGAAACGGCAGGAACAAAGGGGACGAGACAGGGTCTGCGGGGTGCGCGAGCTGTCACCTGCATTGTGCCGTCGCTTTCCACCTCTGGCCTCCGCCTCGCTCCTACCTGCCGCCCCCTTCCAACCCCGCTCTCCGTCTTCTTCTTCGTCTTCTTCCTCCTCCTTCAGCCCTCTTATTGTCAACCACCTTGTTGGCTGGCCTCTCGTCCTTTCCTCGACCCGGCTTCGACCGTGATCTTTCTCTCGTCGCACCACTATTCGCGTGTACTCCTCTCTCTCTCTCTCTCTCTCTATCTGGTTCCTCTCTCCTAGGCTCGTCCCTGTCCTCAGCGACTCCGTCGTGCTCGCTCGACGACTCGTTGCTCCGTACCGGTACAATAGCCACAGGCGGTTTCCCTGTGTCCTTGTGTCACCGCGCGGCATGCCTAATCACCCTTGGGCAGCCGTCTGCTATTGAGATGTTTAATTAACTCTATTGTGATCCTCTTTCGGATCGCGGGCTCCTCTAACCCACCCCCCCCCCCCCCCCAACCGTCGTACCCCATCCTGATTATTGTCAACGCCGCGCCCAACGCCGGGGGCGTCTTATCCACCGCAGGAATCCACGGGACTCTTTGTGCCTTTGATCTCGCGCGAATCAGTGCCGTCTACCTCCGCGTTTATTCAATTAATATCGCGCGGTCGCTGGTTATACGTTTCGCGTTCTCCCCTGCCTCTGTGTCGTCGCTTCTTCGATAAAATTGGAATACTCCTCCGCGATCTTCTTCTCTTTGCTTTTTCTGACGTTGCCTCGATAACTGCGCGAAGCTTAACATCTTTCTGAACGACGCATTTAGTCGGTTTCGAGGATGTCTTCTTTCAGAACGATGCGCTGGTATAGTGGCTTTCGAGGATGTTAGTTTTCTGAACGATGCGTTGCTATAGTGGGTTTGGAGGGTGTCAACTTTCTGAATAACGCGCTAGTATAGTGGCTTTCTCGAGGATGTCGTCTTTCTGAGCGACTCGTCACTGTAGCGGCTTTTGCTGATGTAATTAGTTCAAAACGACGTGCAAGTATAGTGGCCTTCGTGGACGTCGTCTTTCTGAGCTACGAGCCACTATAGTCGCTTTTTCAAGGATGTCGTCTTTCTGAGCGACGCGTTACTATAGTAGCTTTCTCGAGGATGTCGTCTTTCTGAGCGATGCGTCATTATAGTGATTTGTCAGCTTTCTGAGGATAGTACCACTATAGTAACTTTTTTCTCTGATGTCATCTCTCTGAACGACGCGCCACTATAGTAGCTTTCTCGAGGATGTCGTCTTTCTGAACGACACGTCATTATAGTAGTTGTCTCGAGGATGTCTTTCTGAGTGACACGCCACTATAGTGGCTTTCACGCATGTAATTAATTCTGAAGGACGCGCATCTATAGTGACTTGCTCGAGGATGTCATCTTTCTGAGCGACGCGTCACTATAGTAGCTTTCTCGAGGATGTCGTCATTCTGAGCAACGCGTCACTATTGTAGCTTTCTCGAGGATGTCGTCTTTCTGAAAGAATGCGTCACTATAGTAGCTTTCTCGAGGATGTCGTCTTTCTGAAGGAAGCGTCAGTATAGTAACATTCTCGAGGATGTCATCTCGCTGAACAAAGCGCCACTATAATAATGGCTTTCGTGGTTAATTAACTTTCTGAACGACGCGTCACTAAAATAGTGGCTTTCGCGTATATCATTAATTCTGCACGACGCGCCACTATAGTTCCTTTCGCGGTTATCATCTTTCTGAACAGCATTGTCCGCCACATATCGTGTTTCTATCCTAAGAAGGTTAATAATTCATAATTTTTGAAACATCTCACTTTACTAATTTCCTTCTATTTCCTTTTATTTTGAAACTTTACCATTTTTTTCCAATTTTCCCAACTGTCTTCCTAAATTTCGTTTCGTGTCTTTAGAAATCGTTCAATTTACGAATCTTCCAATCTTGTTGCTTCCATTTACACGTAAAGTGAATTTAAAAATTATAGTCGAACTTCACACTGCACGAATTTTTCGTTTACTCGTAATTCGTACAGAAAAACAACCGTGCCTCCTCTGTTGGCCTCGACTCGAAAAAGAAGTGGAAGATTCGTCGAGCTTGCACTCGAAACACGCTCGTTTCAATTAACAACTTTGACAGCCGACCACGGCTGTCACTTTCGTACGTCGCACGGATTCTGTCGCGACGTTGAGTTATCGTAACGCAGAATTTCTAACTCAATTTGCACGGAACGTTAAACATTTGAAACACGCGCGAAGAATTTTCGAACGAGAAAAAATAAAAAAGAACAAAAAAAGAGAAACGATAGGTTCTGCACGCGCGAAACGGACGCTCGAATAAAACATCACGGTTTGCTGGGAAATAAAAACTGTCCACGGTATCTTGTAACGCGTTCGTCGATATGATAACGGACACGGGTAATTAATTTCACCGACACCGAGGATTTATCGTGAAGAACCGTTTCGCGGAGGGTGTCTCGTTGCTCGATCGGGGAAAACCGATCGTTGAACGGCAAATCCAATTACATAATTGTCGTCCCGATTCGAGCGTATTACAGCGACAGTATCGTTGGTCCCAGTCGTAAAAGGGACAAAAATCCAGCTGCGGACGCAATAAAATATTATTGACGAAGGGCCAGGTGACCGTCGACCGAATTAACTCTCGCGCTTTACTCGACGAGGCTTTAAACGCGCTTTGGAAAACCCAAGGCAAGGTTCCACGCTTCTGGAAAGGTTTGGTTTTTATTGCAGGCTAATCGACGAGCAATCGTGAGAAAGAGTCCACCATTGTTATTTGCGTTTTACGCGATTTTACGCGTATATTTATTATTTATCGATCGCAGATTTTTATTATTCGCGCGCTTGGTTCGAAATGTTCCAAAAGAGTACAAGTATATCCATGAGTCGCATGTCTGCACCCACGCAAGTCTGATCGCAAGCTTGCACCCACGTGTCGCACCAAATTTACGCACAATTATTATTGCTATCAATGTTAAATATTACTCGATGAAAATAGAAGAAGAAAAAGAATTGAAAACGAGGCATCGTGCGAAAGTTGGAGGCGAGGGTGCGGAGCACCCATGGGTGGCCTCCGATCGCGAGCTTAGATCCACGTGTTAAACAAAATTGACGCGTAATTGTCATCATTACCAAGCTTAAATATTAATCGATGGGAATAAAGAGAAAAAACAATTGAAAACGACACATTGCGTGTGGATCAGAGGCGAGGGTGCGGAGCACCCATGGGTGTTCTCCGATCGCAAGCTTGCATCCACATATCGAACCAAATTCACGCACAATTACTATTGCTATCAAGCTTAAATATTACTCGATGAAAATAAAAGAAGAAAAACAATTGAGAACGACGTATAACGTAAAAATTAGAGACGAGGGTGCAGAGCACCCTTGGGTGTCTCTCGATCACAAGTCTGCATCCACGTGTCGAACCAAATTCACATGTAACAATTACCAAACTTAAGTACTCCTCGATAAAAATTAAAAAGAAAAAAACAATTGAAAACGACGCATCACGTGAAAATCAGAACCAAGGGTGCGGGGCACCCATGGGTGTCTCTAGATCGCGAATCTGCATCCACGTGTCGGAAAAATTCACGTGTAATTGTTACCAAACTTTCACATGTAACAGTTACCAAACTTAAGTACTACTCAATGAAAATAAGAAAAGAAAAAAACAATTGAAAACGACGCATCGCATAAAAATTAGAAGCAAGGGTGCGGAGCACCCATGGGTGACTACTGATCGCAAGCTTGCACTCACATATCGAACCAAATTCACATGTACCAGTTACCAAACTTAAGTACCACTCAATGAAAATAAAAAAGAAAAAAACAATTGAAAACGACGCATCGCATAAAAATTAGAAGCAAGGGTGCGGAGCACCCATGGGTGACTACTGATCGCAAGCTTGCACTCACATATCGAACCAAATTCACGTATAATTGTTACCAAACTTAAGTATTACTTGATGAGAATTAAAAAGAAAAACAATTAAAAACGACGCATCGCGTGAAAATTAGAGACGAGGGTGCAGAGCACCCACAGGCGTCCCCCAATCGCGAGCCCCAACGATCCTCTTCCGGACCACTGGTTAACCGAAGACTAAAATTGAGCAGCATTAAAGTCAGCCTCGAAATCGTGGAAACCATTTCCACGATTTCTACAGGCGGCGTGCCGGGCCCGTGCGCGCGCCGCTGCCGATGTTATAAATTTTGAAAGCGAGCTGTCAGGCTAACCTATTCGGCTCGAATCCAACGGCGAACAACAAGCAGGCGGCCCGTGTATTTTAAGAGTCCGTATGCTGGTAGACGTATTATGCCGTGGATTTCGAATGCACGGCTACATTTCAGTGCGGGCACATTGAAGATCGTGGATACTGGTCCCCATAACGGCGCGCGCGCCGTTTAGATACGGACGTCATTTTGTATTCGGTACCTGGAATGCACTCGGCTGTGCCGCGGTCATATTTATTTTCGTATCTCCCTCTCATCTTTATTCGCGTGTTTAGCTGCGTTAAATGCCCGGCGATACGACCCGTAGATCGTGACACTTTGCGTCAAACTGCGGAACACGGGGCATTACGA
This sequence comes from Xylocopa violacea, assembly GCA_963969225.1. NCBI lineage: Eukaryota > Metazoa > Arthropoda > Insecta > Hymenoptera > Apidae > Xylocopa > Xylocopa violacea. The sequence goes on from CAXAJV010000015.1 coordinate 19,243,213, forward strand.
AACCTGGCCGCGAAATATTTCATCGCGTTTTCGTTAACTACCGGGCCATCTGCCTCGATAAAGGCGCGTCCTTCTCGCGATCGAGCGTATTCTCTAGCGATCGCGCGAGCCTTCCGTTTTGTTTACTTTTGTTCTCCTTTACGATGTTTGATTCGTTCGAGACGAATCGCGCTGGATGCGTGCGATGCATTTTGGAGTCGAACAGACGGACTGCTGGCTGTGTGTGCGATGGTATCGAAGTGAAATTACGAGTCAGTAGGGGAAATGAAATTTGAAATTGTATGATTACATGTTGAATAATTGTAGGATGAAAATTATATAAGAAAGCGAAATTTGGAATTTAGAATTAAAAATTGGTAGCAGAGTTCTACGTGAATTACGTGTGAACGATGGGGCACTGCAATGTGTGATGGATAATGATGTGCAGAAAGATGGTATCCTCGAAAGCTACTATAGTTGCGCGTTGTTTAGAAAGATTGCAAGGCAATATAGTGACGCGTTGTTTAGAAAGATGACATTCTTAAGAAAGCCACTATTATAGTGGCGCATCGTTCAGAAAGATGACAAGCTATTATAATGGCACATCGTTCAGAAAGATGGCAAACTATTATAGTGGTGCGTCGTTCAGAAAGACGACATCCTTGAGTAAGCCACTATAGTGGCGCGTCGTTCAGAAATATGACATCCTCGAGAAAGCCACTATAATAGTGGCGCGTCGTTCAGAAAGATGACATCCTTAAGAAAGCCACTATAATAGTGGAGGGTTGTTGAGAAAGATTACAAGGCAATATAGTGACGCGTCGTTCAGAAAGATGACATCTTCGAGAAAGCCACTATAGTGACGCGTTGTTTAGAAAGATAACATCCTCTAAAAAGGCACAATAGTGGCGCATCGCACAGAAAGACGACATCCTCGAGAAAGCCACTATAATAGTGGCGCGTTGTTCAGAAAGATGACAAGCTATTATAGTGACGCGTCGTTCAGAAAGACGACATCCTCGAGTAAGCCACTATGGTGGCGCATTATTCAGAAAGACGACATCCTCGAGTAACCCACTATAATAGTGGCCTGTCGTTCAGAAAGTTGATTAACCGCAAAAGCCACGATAGTAGCACGTCGTTTGTAGAGTTGATTAACCACGAAAGCCACTATTATAGTGATGCGTCGTTCAAAAGGATGACAAGCTACTATAGTGGCGCGTCATTCAGAAAGATGACATCCACGAAAGAAACTATAGTGACGCGTCGTTCAGAAATGTGACATCCTTGAAAGCCACTATTATAGTGGCGCGTCGTTCAGAAATATGACATCCTGGAGGAAGCCACTATAGTTGCGCGTCGTTCAGAAAGATGACATCCACGAAAGTAACTATAGTGTCACATCGTATCTAACAAGTTAAAATTAAAATTTCAGCTTCTGGAGTAGTTCTCCAAAAAAAAATGTGCCATTTCGAGTGGGTTAAATAGTTTTTTGATCTTCTCCTCAGCTTTCGTGACATCGTTATTTACTCTCAACGAATCAGCCTGTTGCATTTCGAGCTTACAAAACAGACTCTATATTACACGTTACAAATAATCATTTCCATAACGCATCAAGCCACGAGCTTTCCATCTGCTCTCGCAAAAGCACTCGGAAAGAAAACAAGAAAATTACTCTAGATTCGCAGCCACTTAACAGCAAATATCCAGCTAAACACAGACGAAGTGTTCGTGGAAAGCTCGCACGAGCGATAATCAGTGTGGCGTATGGAAAAGAACGACTCTGGATGGAGAAAACGAAAGGAACTCCGCTGTCGTTCGTTTATCAAGATCATAGGAAAGATCGATCGTTCCTCGAAGGTGAATTCGAGTCGATACGGGCCGCATTATTTACAACCAGTGCGACGTCGATTCAATTGGGAAGTCGTTCGAATGTAAATACCCTCTCGCGTCTCTGAATATCTAATTATAACGTGACAACGCGATATTAATTGCGACGAGAGTGCGAAACGAGCAGCGTTCCGCGCGTAGACACCTCTAAACTAAGGTCAAACACGACGCTGCTCCGGTTCGCTGTCACGATTTTTCGTAACCAAGACGTCGATCGCGGTGCCTGTCGATATCGCGTTTGACAAATGCGCTCGATTATCCAGCATAATATACGGCGCGAGCAATAATACGTCTCGCGTCGGAATTATGCAACGATACGTATTTACTCTCTGCACCTAATTCTGTTTTTACACGACAGATACGTGTTTGAAGAACACACGTAAAAAAGGTTCGCGTAAGAAGTGTATTCCATCTATGGAAAAATGGGAGATTGGATCCAGTTTTTGGAATAATTGCAATAAACCATGAGTTTTCGTGTTGGGATCTTAAATATTTTGTTTCGCAAAGATTGCAGGTGCATTGTGCAAAGTTAGTTATTTGAAAAGGAAAAAGGCGATTTAAAATTTGAATTTTAATAATTTCGCTTTTGTGATATTATCTAAGAGTTTTATTATTCTTAGAGCATTATTTAACAAAGGTTTTAAAACTATAACTTGCAGACTTTGTATTATGCAAGAATTTTATTTTAATTTCTATTAAATTTTATAAATTTCAAAAAGGTGTTTTTCACCTCGAACTCAAAACGCAGACAAAGCAGGCAAAATTCCATATCCAGATTACAAAATTTGGGGAATTCTCACAAATGGAAATCGCATCGCATTCCTCGTCTCCAACATCGCAGTTAGAAAACTAAAAGTAAAGCAAAATTTTGCTGGATCGCATTAAATCAAAATAAATCATGTAAAAAGAGTATTAAATTTTTTTTCTAATTCGTTTTAACCCATTTGCATAATTAGCATATATATACACTAGCACTATCATTATTCGTTAACTAAAAAATAGAAATGGAGGGTGTTGTTAGAGATATAATAAATAATTCTGATTACAGTGAAGAAGAAATTTATCAGTAATATATATGGACGTAAACCACATTAATTTTTTCCTATAATGCTGAAATACAAAGTCCTTTTTCCCCTCAAATATATAATAAAAAAAAAGTTTTTCTGACAAAGGCCTTCGTTTCGCATTTCCTTACGTTCCAAATGGGTGAAATCGAAGTCGCGTAGAAGCTGAATTGGGTGCAGAATCGTTTGAATCATCTCGCGAGCCTCGTTTCCATGCGTCACCAGCTCGCTGACACGTTTATTAAATAGCGAATCGTTAACGTCGCGGTGGCATTAAGAATGCAGCCGCTATCGCGATAAAGCTATTATTACAGGGTATTTGAAATGATCGAGGTGTTATTACCGGTTGACATGCGTCTGTCTTATGCAAATTAATGGTAGGAACGCGTTGATCGACGTAATTCCTGCGATTCCAAGGCGGAGGTCGCGTTTGGTATTGTTCGTCGCTGGTCGTCAATTTCACTTGTGTTTCGCGTCCCTCGAAGTGGACGGGGAGAGAGAAAAAAAGAGGCGCGTACAATTAGAATTGTCGCGCGTTTGTCGACGCTCGTTTCGATACGCGGAACAGTGGATTAATTATGAATACGCGTGTACGTATAAACAATTCGAAGAACCGCCGCGTTGTTCCGCGAAACCTCGTTTCTATGCGAGGAAAGATTCGGAGAATCGAGTCGCAGCGCGAAGCGTCGAATCGACGTTTCAAATTTATTACGATTCGCGACGAAAAGTTCAATTTTCCGCGCGATTTTGTGGTTTCAAAGAAGCGTTCTTGGTTCTGGAATAATTATCTTAAGTTTCATTCTTTTAAATGTGCGCAAACGGAAAGTTAACACTTTGCATTTGGATGTCTGCTCTGAGGGGACGTCAGCATTGATTAGTGATTAGAGAAATTGAAGTTATTCCATTGCAATTCTTTGAGGAACGCGTTTCTCTCAAGTTTTCTATTGAAATGGAAATTTTCTGTTCCTGAGAGACGTTAGCTAAAATAGCAATATTACTGTTGCTAAATATTATTAAAATATTGTTGAAATGTTGCTATTTCGACCAGAGAAAATATTGCTAAAATATTGCTAAAATATTGTTAAAATATTGCTATCTTAGCAAGAGAGACTATTGCTAAAATATTGCTAATTTAGTAATAGAAACTATTGCTAAAGTATTGCTAAAATATTGCTAATTTAGTAATAGAAACTATTGCTAAAGCATTGCTAAAATATTGCCATTTTAGTAATAGACACTGTGGCTAAAGTATTGCTAAAATATTGCTATTTTAGCAATAGAAACTATAGCTAAAGCATTGCTAAAATATTGCTATTTTAGTAATAGAAATTATAGCTAAAGTATTGCTAAAATATTGCTAGTTTAGCAATAGAAACTATTGCTAAAATATTGCTATTTTAGTAATGGAAACTATTGCTAAAATATTGCTATTTTAGTAATAGACACTGTGGCTAAAGTATTGCTAAAATATTGCTATTTTAGTAATAGAAACTATAGCTAAAGCATTGCTAAAATATTGCTATTTTAGTAATAGAAATTATAGCTAAAGTATTGCTAAAATATTGCTAAAGCATTGCTAAAATATTGCTATTTTAGTAATAGAAATTATAGCTAAAGTATTGCTAAAATATTGCTAAAGCATTGCTAAAATATTGCCATTTTAGTAATAGACACTATGGCTAAAGTATTGCTAAAATATTGCTAGTTTAGCAATAGAAACTATAGCTAAAGCATTGCTAAAATATTGCTATTTTAGTAATAGAAATTATATCTAAAGTATTGCTAAAATATTGCTAAAGTATTGCTAAAATATCGCTCAAAGTTTACTATTTTAGCAATAATTTCTATTGCTAACTACCAAGAGGAGTCGAGCGCAGAGGGTGAAATTTTGCGCGCGATTTTCTGGTTTCAAAGAAGCGTTCCAAAGTAATTACGTTTCGTGTCTTTTATTCAAATGTATGCAACGTTCGAGTTATTAAGCTGCAGAATTGAAGTTTTACACTGACAAATGCCACGGCAAAAAATCGCGATCGCAACTGAACGTCACGTAAATTATTTATAATGATCGATGACAACTTGATTGGAACACTGTACAATTAAAATCGATAATGACCACCTTCCGATCGATCGTGAATAGTTAAATCTTTCCTTGGCTGTTACGCTCGGACTCGTTTCACCGTCCATTTCGCTTTATTCCAGTAGCCTCGTGTCATGTCGTATCTCAAACTTCAGCTTCACTGCCAACTTGATGATTCATTACAGTGATTCGTTGAATCGTTTCTTGGAACCTTTTAAATATATTTACATGGACGTGTACGCGAGTATTAGGCAGTATTATGATCGGGAATCGATTTGATAAATTCCTTTATCAATTACGCGTTATTACCCATGCAAACTGGGTAGCTTTCCACGTTCTCCTGTTGCAGTCTGTAGATAAATGTTTGTTACCACTGCAAGTTACTATTTATTCAGATTGCCTTTTTAATATTTCATATACCCGCTACGACACAGTGTTTCACTCGACCAATACACGTGTCGCAGATGTTTGCATAATAGCAATATTTTAGCAATAGATACTATCGCTATGATAGCAATACTTTAGCAATAGACATTATCGCTACAACAGCAATATTTTAGCAATACTTTAGCAATAGATACTATCATTACAATAGCAATATTTTAGCAATGTTCCAGCAATAGATACTATCGCTACAATAGCAATATTTTAGCAACGTTTCAGCAATAGACGCTACTCCTAAAATAGCAATATTTTAGCAACAGCTTCCACTCTTAAGATTTCCCAGCACTAGAAAATTTCCACTTCAATAGAGAAGTTGCTCAGGAAAACTTGCATTTCTCAAAAAGCTGCGATGGAATAAGTTTAACCTCCTTAATCACTAATCAATGCTGATGTCTACTCAGAGAGAAGCATCCCCCAGAGAGGCAGGAATTAATCGCGTTGCAGAAGGGTTGACTGAAGAAGTGGAATGGGATATAAATTTACATTCTATTCAACTGTCATATATTTTTCTTCACGCGTAGTCTTCACACACGCATAAAAATCGCGTTCACATACGCGTACACACCTCGTACACACACGCATATAAATTTTATACATACACGCGTACAGATTGGGTACACACACGCATAAAATTTGCGTTCACACACGCGTACAAACCGCACAAACACACGCATACAGATCGCATAAACACACGCATACAGATCGCGTACATACACGCGTACAGTTCTCATTCGCATACGCATAAAAATTGCTTTCACACACGCGTACAAACCGCAAAAACACACACATATAGATCGCATAAACACACGCATACAGATCGCGTTCACACACGCATATAGATCGCATAAACACACGCATACACATCGCGTTCACACACGCGTACAGTTCTCATTCGCATACGCATAAAAATCGCGTTCACACACGCGTGCAAACCGCACAAACACACGCATACAGATCGCATAAACACACGCATACAGATCTCATTCACACACGCATATAGATCGCATAAACACACGCATACACATCGCGTACACACACGCGTACAGTTCTCATTCGCATACGCATAAAAATCGCGTTCACACACGCGTGCAAACCGCACAAACACACGCATACAGATCGCATAAACACACGCATACAGATCGCATAAACACACGCATACAGATCTCATTCACACACGCATATAGATCGCATAAACACACGCATACACATCGCGTACACATACGCGTACAGTTCTCATTCGCATACGCATAAAAATCGCGTTCACACACGCGTACAAACCGCCCAAACACACGCATACAGATCGCATAAACACAAAAATCGCGTTCACACGCGCGTAGAGATCGCGATACGCGCGAGGGGCGAGCACACGGTATCGGCCCGTATTCCGCGATCGTTAAGCCCCGCATCGCGCACGTACGAAAGGCGTCGCGCACAACGCGCGCCTCGTAAAAAGTTAAACGTATTACACGTCCGCGCGCCGCGGCTCTCCCCGGCCACGTTGACATTTTGTGTATAAGCACGCAATATAATTAGCGGCCATAACCGTAAATAAGATAATTTGCATGTATTTTGTATAATAAAGCTATTTTACGCCGTGGCACGAATCCCGTGCTTTATGGCCGGGGTGTAAAAGAAAACGGCGAAAGCGTCGGGGCCAGAGGGGCGAGCGCGAGGAGGGGAACGAAAAAGGAGAGAAAGAAAATAAAAAAAAAAAAAGAAACCAAGCGAATATTCCGCGGAGATACGCAACTTGCCTCGGACGCGAAATTGGGAACGGCTGCGGAACGTGTTTCCATCGCAGCTACCAACCGCGGTTCTACGGAATTTATAAATCGTAATTACCAAACCAGGAGAGCAACGTTTCGTCGTTCTTCCGCCACGATTTCGTCACTCGCGAATGGAACGCGGCTTGGCAAGCGTAACGATACCAGTCGCTGGTTTCTTCGTTTCGAATCGGGAAGGTGTGTGAGAATTAGTTGCGAGATCTTGTCTGAACATTGCTTGAAATTGCGTCGAGACTTCTCTCAGCTTCGAGAGCATCTTAGCTGTCGCTACGTGTCTGATTTAACGAGAAACGTTGCAAAATTTCTGAGAATGGGTTGCTTGGGTCAGTGGCGTGTTGTGGCTGGCTGGGGACTTGGGTGAAGTAGGATCTTGGGGTCTTTAAACGCAACTTAACCCTTTGCACTCGGATATGCTGTCTGAAGGGACATCAGCATTGATTAGTGATTGCAGAAGTTAAGGTTATTTCATCGCAACTGTTTGAGAAATGCATATTTCCCAAAAGTTTTCTATTGAAATGGAAGTTTTCTATTGCTGAGAGGCGTTAGAAATGGACACTATTGCTAAGATAGCAATATTTTGACAATATTTTAATAATATTTAGCAATAGTAATATTGCTATTTTATCTTGCTATTGCTAATATAGCTAATTGCTATTGCTAAAATTTAGCAATATTTTAACAATGTTTTAATAATATTTGGCAATAGTAACATTGCTGTTTTAGTAATATTGCTATTGCTAAAATTTAGTAATATTTTAACAAAGTTTTAGTAATATTTGGCAATAGTAATATTGCTATTTTAGTAATATTGCTATTTTATCTTGCTATTGCTAAAATAGATAATTGCTATTGCTAAGATTTAGCAATATTTTAACAATGTTTTAATAATATTTGGCAATAGTAACATTGCTATTTTAGTAATATTGCTATTGCTAAAATTTAGAAATATTTTAACAATATTTGAGTAATATTTAGCAATAGTAATATTGCTATTTTATCTTGCTATTGCTAATATAGCTAATTGCTATTGCTAAGATTTAGCAATATTTTAACAATGTTTTAATAATATTTGGCAATAGTAACATTGCTATTTTAGTAATATTGCTATTGCTAAAATTTAGAAATATTTTAACAATATTTGAGTAATATTTAGCAATAGTAATATTGCTATTTTAGTAATATTGCTATTTTATATTGCTATTGCTAAGATTTAGCAATATTTTAACAATGTTTTAGTAATATTTGGCAATAGTAACATTGCTATTTTAGTAATATTGCTATTTTATGTTGCTATTGTTAAAATTTAGCAATATTTTAACAATATTTGAGTAATTTTTAGCAATAGTAATATTGCTATTTTATCTTGCTATTGCTAAAATAGCTAATTGCTATTGCAAAAATTTAGAAATATTCTAACAATGTTTTAATAATATTTGGCAATAGTAATATTGCTATTTTAGTAATATTCCTACTTTATGTTGCTATTGCTAAAATAACAATATTTCTATTTTCATGTTCCTTAAAGTAATACAAATCATACCCTGGAGAAACTTAAAATAGCAAGCAGTTGTTGGCGACAAAATAGAAAAGTAATTCGCGGTGCAAAGGGTTAATTCCCTGTCGTCTAATATCACTTTCGCACGACTACAAATATTTGGTGTACCGAAACGAATTCCGAAATGAGATTCAGAACCCGATCGGGGACACGCCATCGAAGGAAATGGGTACGTGCCATCGACACCCCTTAACAAGCTTGAACAACCCTCGCGCAACGCGAACCCTCCTCGGATGCGATTCCGATACGAGTAATCGATTAGACGAAAATATTCCGCGAGGAACTCGGCAAAAATTCCTGGAAACGTGTTCCTTTGGATCAGTGGTGCTTTGCGACTGGTTGGGGCCTTGGCGAAGTTGAATTTTTGGGGACCTTAACCGCAACTTAAATAACTTTCATATTGGAAAAAATAGTGCACGCGTTTGCTTGGAATTAAGTTTTTGCAGTATTATGAATTTTCTCGATTTAGCGTTTGAGTTTAATATTTTTTTATGAGAGAGAAATGAAGAATTTGGGACTCGGATTAACTGGCTGGGGCCTTAATATATAAGAAAAATGTAGAATTTGCGTTAGGGACCCCCAGTCTCAAATAAACCACTCTCACGTTGAAGAAAACAGTATATTCCTTTGCTTAGAATGCAGTATCATGAATTTTTCCAAATCAGAGTTTGAATTTGAAATTTTTTGACAAGGAAAATGTAGAGTTTGGATCTTCTGGGTCTTGGTTTGCGCTATAGGCCCCCAATCCCAATTAAACAACTCTCACGTTGAAGAAAACAGTATATTCCTTTGTTTAGAACGCAATATTATGAATTTTCCCAAATTAGCGTTTGAGTTTGAGATTTTTTTACAAGAAAAACGTAGCATTTGGATCTCTTGGATCTTGGTTTGCGTTATGGGCCCCCAATCTCAATTAAACAGCTTTCACGTTTAAAAAAATAGTGTATTCCTTTGCATAGAGTGCAGTATCATGAATTTTTCCAAATTAGCGTTTGAATTTGAAATTTTTTAACAAGAAAAACGTAGCATTTGTATCTCTTGGACCTTGGTTTGCGTTATGGGCCCCCAATTCCAATTAAACAACTATCACGTTGAAAAAAATAGTGCATCCTCCTATCTAGGATGCAGTATTACGAATTTTCTCAAGTTAGAGTCTGAGTTTGAGATCTTTTTACAAGAAAACCGTAGAATTTGGATCTCTTGGACCTTGGTTTGCGTTATGGGCCCCCAATCTCAATTAAACAGCTTTCACGTTTAAAAAAATAGTGTATTCCTTTGCATAGAGTGCAGTATCATGAATTTTTCCAAATTAGCGTTTGAATTTGAAATTTTTTAACAAGAAAAACGTAGCATTTGTATCTCTTGGACCTTGGTTTGCGTTATGGGCCCCCAATTCCAATTAAACAACTGTCACGTTGAAAAAAATAGTGCATCCTCCTATTTAGAATGCAGTATTACGAATTTTCTCAAATTAGAGTCTGAATTTGAGATCTTTTTACAAGAAAAACGTAGAATTTGGATCTCTTGGACCTTGGTTCACGTGTTAAGGGTCCCCAATCGCAATTAAACAACTCTCACGTTGAAAAAAATAGCGCACTCCTCTGCTTAGAATACAGTATTACAAATTTTCCCAAATTCTAGTTCGAATTTGACCTTTTTTTACAAGAAAAATACAAGACCTTGGTTCGTATTCAGCGTCCCCTTTTCTGAATCGACGCTTTCGCGAGAACCCAATGACTCCGCCATTTTGACAACGCTGACAGTTCCTCCGCGAGCGTCCATCGCGACAAGAGCCCAAACGTGCGATAAACCAGCGTGCGAGGACGTTCGTTCGCGGATGTTCGCATCTTTCAGAATTAATGACATCCACGAAAGCCACTGTAGTGGCGCGTCGTTCAGAATTAACGACATCTTCCAAAGCCACCATAGTGACACATCGTTCAGAAAGATGACATCCTCGAGAAAGTCACTATAGTGGCGCGTCATTCAGAATTAATGATATCTTTGAAAGCCACTATAGTGACGCATCGTTCAGAAAAATGAGAGCCGTGAAAGCTACTATAGTGGCGCGTCGTTCAAAATTAATGATACCCATTTCCTTCGATGGCGTGTCCCCGATCGGGCTCTGAATCTCATTTCGGAATTCGTTTCGGTACACCAAATATTTGTAGTCGTGCGAAAGTGATATTAGACGACAGGGAATTAACCCTTTGCACCGCGAATTACTTTTCTATTTTGTCGCCAACAACTGCTTGCTATTTTAAGTTTCTCCAAGGTATGATTTGTATTACTTTAAGGAACATGAAAATAGAAATATTGTTATTTTAGCAATAGCAACATAAAGTAGGAATATTACTAAAATAGCAATATTACTATTGCCAAATATTATTAAAACATTGTTAGAATATTTCTAAATTTTTGCAATAGCAATTAGCTATTTTAGCAATAGCAAGATAAAATAGCAATATTACTATTGCTAAAAATTACTCAAATATTGTTAAAATATTGCTAAATTTTAGCAATAGCAATATAAAATAGCAATATTACTAAAACAGCACTATTATTATTGCCAAATATTATTAAAACATTGTTAAAATATTGCTAAATCTTAGCAATAGCAATTAGCTATTTTAGCAATAGCAAGATAAAATAGCAATATTACTAAAATAGCAATATTACTATTGCTAAATATTACTCAAATATTGTTAAAATATTGCTAAATTTTAACAATAGCAATATAAAATAGCAATATTACTAAAATAGCAATGTCACTATTGCCAAATATTATTAAAACATTGTTAAAATATTGCTAAATCTTAGCAATAGCAATTAGCTATTTTAGCAATAGCAAGATAAAATAGCAATATTACTAAAATAGCAATATTACTAGTGCCAAATATTACTAAAACTTTGTTAAAATATTACTAAATTTTAGCAATAGCAATATTACTAAAACAGCAATGTTACTATTGCCAAATATTATTAAAACATTGTTGAAATATTGCTAAATCTTATAAATAGCAATTAGCTATTTTAGCAATAGCAACATAAAGTAGGAATATTACTATTGCTAAATATTACTCGAATATTGTTAAAATATTGCTAAATTTTAGCAATAGCAATATAAAATAGCAATATTACTATTGTCAAATATTATTAAAATATCCACGAAAGCGGTGTTCCTCGAACTCCAAAACGTCCGTGGCTCGTCTCTAACGACTTCCAGGACGCAACGGCGTCGTCCGCGACGCGGCGCGAGCAGGTGGGGCCGTCAAAACTGGGAACAGGCGTCTCGCAGCCACCTGCGCGTGAAACCTAGGTGTACTCCTATTATAAATCCGGCAGATAATGACGACATGTTTATACTCCTTCATTTGTATGCCAGTCGAGGGTCCCAAACCCGGCTTGGCTGGCCGACTGGTTGGTTGAGCCTCTCGCTGGCCGCCAGTGGCGTAGCCGACGCTTCTTGCTGTTCAGCGTCGCCGTTCGCCAGAAATTTATGTATCCTCGGCTCGCTGTACGGTGCATTACAGTTATTCTCACGTGTAGCAGGGGCATCCAGTACGACTGCCGCGTTAGGACACGGTTGTACCGCTAAGATCGACGAAATGGGGCCATTCGTATGGACGACCATCGCCTGGCTTTCCACCTCGCAGCTTAGCTGTGGAGCGTCAACGGATTTCGTTCAATTTCAATTAGCAGGTTTTGAGATCGTTCGAGTTGTAATACTGCGTCACGTTCGCGTGTAATCACACGTTTCCATGTGGTGAAGGTTGATTCGTAAAGGACACAGCAATGTGAAGTGTGATGGACGATGTTGTTTAGATAGATTGACTTAAAGATGCGATATGTGTACTTTAAGTTTAATTAGTGGTAATGCAATTGAGTATGATGTGTTTTAATGTAGGGTACGATACATAGATTTGCGTTACAATCTTTACACTCATAGTGTGATCTTTGTATAATATTGTTCTTTGAACGTACGATATAATTTTGTAACGCTTTTTTAGATTTATTGGATTTATAATAGGATGGACAATGTTTTCTGGATAGTCTGAAGGGTAATCAGTGATAGATTTGCTATAGCTAACGTTATTATTCGCATTCTTTAAGTAATCTAAAGATGATATTTTTGAGAAAGCTACTATAGTGGCGCATTTTTCAGAAAAATGGCATCCTTCAGAAAGCCACTATAGTGGCGCATCTTTCAGAATTAATGACATCCTTGAAAGCCACTATAGTGACGTCGTTCATAAAAATGACATCCTTGAAAGCTACTACAGTGGTGCGTCATTGAGAAACATAACAACTGCGAAAGCTACTATAGTGGCGCGTCATTTAGAATTACTAAAATCCTCGAAAGCCACTATCATAGTGGCGTTATTCAAAAATAATGATATCGCGAAAGCTACTATTATAGAAACGCGTCGTTCAGAAAAATGACATCCTTGAAAGCCACTATTATAGTGGTGCTATTCTGAAATATGACATCCTCGACAAAGCCACTATAGTGGCGCGTCATTCAGAATTAATGATATCTTTGAAAGCCACTATAGTGACGCATCGTTCAGTAAAATGAGAGCCGTGAAAGCCACTATAGTGGCGCGTCGTTCAAAATTAATGATATCCACGAAAGCCACTATAATGGTGCGTCATTCAGAATTAATGACATCCTTGAGAAAGTTATTATAGTGACACATCTTTCAGAATTAATAACATCCTCGAGAAAGCCACTATAGTGACGCATCTTTCAGAATTAACGACATCTTCCAAAGCCACCATAGTGACACATCGTTCAGAAAGATGACATCCTCGAGAAAGCCACTATAGTGGCGCGTCATTTAGAATTAATGACATCCTCGAAAGCCACTATAGTGGCGCGTCATTCAGAATTAATGACATCCTTGAGAAAGTTACTATAATGACACATCTTTCAGAATTAATGACATCCTTGAGAAAGCCACTATAGTGACGCACCTTTCAGAATTAACATCTTCCAAAGCCACCATAGTGACGCATCGTTCAGAAAGATGACATCCTTGGAAGCCACTATAGTGGCGCGTCGTATCTAAAAGTTTAAGGCGTCGTTACGATCGCAACGACCGCGATAAGAAGCCGATCGGTTGAACCGCGGGAAAATGGCTGCGTTCGAAAGCGCCGCGAATTCTTTTTATCCGATCTGAAGTTGCGTCGCGCGTTCAGCGATAATCGTTTCTGTTGGGAACCGCGGATCGTTCGCTGCGAATCGTTGCCTCGTTCTTGATAACGTGCACTTCGTACGTCGTAATTCATGAATTGCAATCGCGAATTCGCAACAGGATCGCGCGTAGGCCAAGTCGCGATTATTTATCGCGCAGAATTTCGAAGGTAACGTCGTGGAAATTGCTGCGGATCGTGGCGAGCGAACGTGGCACAAAGGGTACGGATACAAAGAACCCGTGGTCGTGTCGAAAAAATGCTTTACAAGCCCTTATTAAGGTGAATAATGTGAGAATTAAGTCTGCGCGAGGCGGTGGTAAAACCTCGATAAAGATCAACGACGGAGCAACGGAAACGGCGAAGACACCGGGAAGATTTAGTTTTATCCTCTCGCTGCTAAAGTAATTAGAAAGATCGTGAGATAAATTGAACACGGAGACGTCAGAAATACTGTAATACCGCATAAATATTAATGCCAACATTTATCCGGGGAATTGTGCTGCGTAAACAGCGAGCTGTCTGCGAAAGACGGATTCATTAATTATATGACAGGAAGCTTTGCTTTCTCCTTTAACCCATTCGAGACGGCTCATTTTTTTTTGGAGATCAAATCCAGAAGCTGACATTTTTATTTCAATTCTTAATATTTTATTTTATTTTAGACCAGTATGATTTCGACACCTACTTTTTCCGTACTGGCTCATAATTTCAATTCGATATCATTGCACACAGTGTGCAATCCAACCTTTTGGCTTGGAAATGCATTGCACACACTCGAATGGGTTAAATAATTCCTCGCACTTTTATCGAAGCTGTACGCTCGATATTTCTTTTTGCGAAATAGAGAACCTTCAGACTATTGTCTTCCTCGCCAGCCATTCACTTTGCACAATCGTAACACTATAATATGATAATAACATAATTTCGGTTCTGCTTTCTATTTTCTGTAAGCAATGAATCATCGCTTTCATTATCACTGCTAATTTTCTGCATTCACTCATTCGCTCATTTTGAGGACCAAATATCATTGCATTCACTCATTCACTCATTTTGGAGATTACACTGCATTGCATTCACTCATTTTGAGGACCAAATATCATTGCATTCACTCATTCACTCATTTTGAGGACCAAATATCATTGCATTCACTCATTCACTCATTTTGGAGACTACATTGCATTGCATTCACTCATTTTGAGGACCAAATAGCATCGCATTCACTCATTCACTCATTTTGGAGATTACATTGCAGCGCATTCACTCATTTTGGAGATTACATTGCAGCGCATTCACTCATTTTGAGGACCAAATAGCATTGCATTCACTCATTTTGAGGACCAAATAGCATCGCATTCACTCATTCACTCATTTTGGAGATTACACTGCATTACATTCAATCATTTTGAGGACCAAATTGCATCGCATTCACTCATTCACTCATTTTAGAGATTACACTGCATTACATTCACTCATTTTGAGGACCAAATAGCATCGCATTCACTCATTTTGGGGACTCAATTGAAACCAAAACCAAATTTAACGTTTACACACTTCTAAGATTCCAGCCTCATTTCAACGCCTACTTTTTCCGCACTGCCTCGTAATTTCAATTCAATATCGTTGCACACAGTGTGCAACCTTTTTCAAATAGATCAAAGAGGTGGCGGACGTTTTAAAAAAGCTGGCGAACGTACGAACCGTGATCCAAGTCGTCGGTGCATCGGACTGTCGCGCGTGACACACGTTGTAAAGGAGCAATTAACCGAACGACGTCTCCATCAGCGCTCGAGAAGATACGCGTTACTTCATTAGGAGATAATGAAGCGTTCGGGTTAATAATTTCCTGTTAAGATCCGTAATTACCTCGTAATGCCATCCGATCGAGCGAGGTGCTTGTAACGGCCCGAATGTTAATTGGGGCCGCAATAAATATAATAAACATAATAAATGCGCCTGCGTCGTAGTCGTCGCGTCATTGGGAACCGAGTTGCATCCTCGTGGCGAGTCAGCTGCCATTAACGAGCGTCGCGTTGGGCCAGCTGATGCCAAAAAGTTCGTCCTTTCTACGAATCACACTTTTTTTTCGTCTCGTCGTATAAGAACGAAATTTTAATAGATATCTGGTTAACCTAATCTCTTGCTCGATTACGAGCGCGAACAGTCGTGGTGCTGTTGTTAATTAAATATGGTAAGTCTTCGAATTGTGCGATTCATTGGTTCTGAAGGTTTTCGTGTAAGTCGAGGAATAGTGGATTTCAAGGATGTTATTTTTCTGAACGACGCGTCACTATAGTGGCTTTCGAGGATGTCATCTTTCTGAACGAGGCGTCAGTATAGTGGCTTTCAAGGATGTCATTAATTCTGAACGATGCGTCACTATAGCGGCTTTCGCGGTTAATCAAGTTTCTGAACAACCAGCCACTATAATAGTGGCTTTCACGGTTAATTAATTTTCTGAAGAACACGCAACTATAATAGTGGCTTTCGTGATTAATTAATTTTCTGAACCACGCACCACTATAATAGTGGCTTTCGTGATTAATTAATTTTCTGAACCACGCACCACTATAATAGTGGCTTTCGTGGATGTCATATTTGTCAACGACGCGCCATTATAATAGTGGCTTTCTCCAGGATGTCATATTTCTCAACGACGCGTCACTATAATAGTACCTTTCTCCAGGATGTCATATTTCTGAACGACGCGCCACTATAATAGTACCTTTCTCCAGGATGTCATATTTCTGAACGACGGGCCACCATAGTGGCTTTCAAGGATATTATTAATTCTGAACGACGGGCCACTATAGTAGCTTCCAAGGATGTCATTAGTTCTGATCGACGCGTCACTATAGTGGCTTTCAAGGATGTCATCTTTCTAAACGATGAGCAACTACAGTGGCTTTCGAGGATGTAATTTCTCTGAACAAAGCGCCACTACAATAGTGGCTTTGTGGATGTTCTTAATTCTGAACAAAGCGCCACTATAATAGTGGCTTTCAAGGATGTCATTTAGTTCTGAACGACGCGCCACTATAGTAGCTTTCAAGGATGTCATTAGTTCTGAACGACGCGTCACTATAGTGGCTTTCAAGGATGTCATCTTTCTGAACGATGAGCAATTACAGTGGCTTTCGAGGATGTAATTTCTCTGAACAAAGCGCCACTACAATAGTGGCTTTGGGGATGTTATTAATTCTGAACAAAGCGCCACTATAATAGTGGCTTTCAAGGATGTCATTAGTTCTGAACGACGCGTCACTATAGTGGCTTTCAAGGATGTCATCTTTCTGAACGATGAGCAATTACAGTGGCTTTCGAGGATGTAATTTCTCTGAACAAAGCGCCACTACAATAGTGGCTTTGGGGATGTTATTAATTCTGAACAAAGCGCCACTATAATAGTGGCTTTCAAGGATGTCATTAGTTCTGAACGACGCGCCACTATAGTAGCTTTCAAGGATGTCATTAGTTCTGAACGACGCGTCACTATAGTGGCTTTCAAGGATGTCATCTTTCTAAACGATGAGCAACTACAGTGGCTTTCGAGGATGTAATTTCTCTGAACAAAGCGCCAGTACAATAGTGGCTTTGGGGATGTTATTAATTCTGAACAAAGCGCCACTATAATAGTGGTTTTCAAGGATGTCATTAGTTCTGAACGACGGGCCACTATAGTGGCTTTCAAGGATGTCATCTTTCTAAACGATGAGCAACTACAGTGGCTTTCGAGGATGTAATTTCTCTGAACAAAGCGCCACTACAATAGTGGCTTTCAAGAATATCATTAATTCTGAACGACGGGCCACTATAGTGGCTTCAAGGATGTCATCTTTCTGAATGATGCGCAACTATAGTGACTTTCGACGATCTTATTAATTCTGAACGACGCGAGACTGTAGTAATTTAGCATTTTTGGTAGAAAATATGTTTCAGTTTCAAAGCATGGGTGAAAGTAAAATAGATCTGTATGTATACACACTTTACAAATTAAAATGTGGCATGCAATATCATTATTCACTGCTTTTGTAAAGCTGTATACGAAAGTTCTCGTAGCAATATTCGACACAACGAAGCGTTTGAATTAATAATATTTGAGAATAATTTAGTAACTCGACGAAACGACGAGTCCCAAACTTTATTCTTGCCCCAAATCTTCCCTTTTTGAAGATTCCACTGTAACTCCTCGACTAATATTCCAACACCAAGATGCAAAATACAAACCTCCACCCATTCAACGTAACATCGAACAACTTTTCAAAACTAAAAAAAGAAGAACCTAAGAATTTAGCCCCTTCACTCAACTTAATTAAAGAAATGGTAAACTAAATTCCAGAATTGAAGAAATTACCTATCTTCTCCAAAGGAATCACATCTAGAACCTCGCGTGGACTCGCGTAGGCCAATAAATTACACGAAATCAACTCCCCAAAGCGAGCCCACTTAGCAATAGCGAGGCGCGTCGAAACGAAACGGCTGAGCCGCGATTACTTTCATGGAAGGCTAAAGGGGTACATCGCGACGAAGAATCTCGAGCGCAGCCAGCGCTATTAACGTTCTCATAACCGGGGCCTCGGTAATTTCGATCAGCCTGGCGGACGCCAGAGGGGAAAAGGAGGAAAAGAGCTGCGGAGAAAAAAAAAAGAAGAAGAAGGGAAGAAGATCGTGGCTGACCGTGCAAACGCGGTTCCCGCGGAGGGGCATCGGCGGTGAAAAAAGGCAGCCGCGGCTGAGGGAGGGGGGTAAGAAAAATAAGAGCGAGCTCGGGAGCTTCCCTTCGCAGATTTTTCGTGACAAGATAAGCCACGTCCTGTTTACTCTGGACTGCTGTGGCGTACGAAGATGCTCGTTAAGCCTTTTAGTGGCGGCGTATCGCGCGAGCACCCACAAAGTCGTATATCACCCGGGGGGTACCTACGTTTCTGCCGTTACCAGCCTTAACTCGCCGCACGGAAACCCCTGCGAAGAGGACAACGATTCTACATTAAGTACTGCCTAGCTCTATCGCGTTCGAAAACTTTTTACCAAACGATACCAGCCGAATGCTAACCCGGCTGTCCGCCGCCGTCCTATCTTGATCCGCTGCCACGTCGTGTCCCTTTTTTCGATCTCGCTTCGAATTCGTGAATCGTGGCTTTAAAGACACGCATCGAGCGCGAACGATTCGTTAATTTGTCGAGGAAATATTAGTTTTCTTCTTTCTGCGATGATTTCGCTTCGAATTTGTGAGTCGTACTTCTTTGGATAGCCATTGAGCGCGAATGATTTGTTAATTTGTCGAGAAAATATTAGTTTTCTTCTTTCTGCGATGATTTCGCTTCGAATTTGTGAGTCGTACTTCTTTGGATAGCCATTGAGCGCGAATGATTTGTTAATTTGTCGAGAAAATATTAGTTTTCTTCTTTCTGCGATGATTTCGCTTCGAATTTGTGAGTCGTACTTCTTTGGACAGGCATTGAGCGCGAATTACTTGTTAATTTGTCGAGAAAAAATGAATTTTCTTTTTTCTGCGATGATTTCGCTTCGAATTTGTGAGTCGTACTTCTTTGGATAGGCATCGAGGGCGAACGATTTGTTAATTTGTCGAGGAAATATTAGTTTTCTTCTTTCTGCGATGATTTCGCTTCGAATTTGTGAGTCGTACTTCTTTGGACAGGCATTGAGCGCGAATTACTTGTTAATTTGTCGAGAAAAAGTTTTCTTTCTTCCCCTTCTTCTTTCATTTTTTCCATCTCGATGATTTCGCTTTGAATTCGTGACTCGTGGCTTTAAAGACACGCATCGAGCGCGAACGATTCGTTAATTTGTCGAGGAAATATTAGTTTTCTTCTTTCTGCGATGATTTCGCTTGGAATTTGTGAGTCGTACTTCTTTGGATAGCCATTGAGCGCGAATGATTTGTTAATTTGTCGAGAAAATATTAGTTTTCTTCTTTCTGCGATGATTTCGCTTGGAATTTGTGAGTCGTACTTCTTTGGGCAGGCATCGAGGGAGAACGATTTGTTAATAAAAAGAGAGAAAATGAATTTTCTTCTTTCTTCTTTCTTTGATGATTTTGCTTCGAATTTGTGAGTCGTACTTCTTTGGACAGGCATCGAGCGCGAACGATTTGTTAATTTGTCGAGGAAATATTACTTTTCTTCTTTCTGCGATGATTTCGCTTCGAATTTGTGAGTCGTACTTCTTTGGATAGGCATCGAGCGCAAACGTCTCGTTAATTTGTTGAGAAAAAGTTATTTTTCTTCCCCTTCTTCGTTCATTTTTTCCATCTCGATGATTTCGCTTTGAATTCGTGACTCGTAGCTTTAAAGATACGCATCGAGTGCGAACGATCCGTTAATTTGTTGAGAAAAAGTTATTTTTCTTTCTCTTCTTGTTTTATTTTTCTCATCTCGATGATTTCGCTTTGAATTCGTGACTCGTAGCTTTAAAGACACGCATCGAGCGCGAACGATTCGTTAATTTGTCGAGAAAATATTACTTTTCTTCTTTCTGCGATGATTTCGCTTCGAATTTGTGAGTCGCACTTCTTTGAACAGGCATCGAGCGTGAACGATTTGTTAATTTGTCGAGAAAAAATTACTTTCCTTCTCGTCTTTTCTTCTTTCTTCCATGTTTCTTCTTTCTTCGATGATTTTGCTTCGAACTCGTGACTGGTACCTCTTTGAACACGCATCGAGCGCCATTTTTTTTTTTAATTTGTTGAGAAACAATGTTTTTTCTTCTTTTTTCCATCTCGCTGACTTCGATTTAAATTTGTGACTCGTAGCTTTCCAAACACGCATCGAGCGCGAACGATTCGTTAATTTGTCGAGAAAAAATGATTTTTCTTCTTCTCTTCTTTTCATTCTCCAAACTCACTGATTTTGCTCCAAATTCATAACTCGTAGCTTTAAAGACACGCATCAAGCGCGAACATTTCCTTAATTTGTCGACAAAAAATGATCTTTCTTCTTTCTCCCATCTCTCTGATTTCGCTTCGAATTCTCGACTCGTAGCTTTCGCTAATTCATGGAAAAGAAACTCTCCCTCGATCCTATCTACATCGCAACTGTATGACATAGAAGTTCTCTAACGATCAACGAAAAACAAAATACCATAAAAGTTTCAAAAGTCTAACGCTGAATTAGCAAAGTGGACGCAGCAAAAGTGCATCGCTAATGGCTAATTATCCGTTCGAACGGGGCCAGTGGCAGCGAGGCGCAGTCGCGATCGGCGAGCCAGCAAAAAAAGAGCAAACGAAGAAAATCGGACGATCAACGGAACACCTAATAGTAGTGCAACTAATATTTACGACGGTATCCGCGGAACCGCCGAGATAGGGAAAATCGGAGGCGTTTTAGCCGCGCAAAGGCGCCGCGGCTGGTTAAATAAGTGCGTACACGTGGCGCGGTAAAGCGGATCGCTCGCTGGGTCCATTACTGGCGAAGATTTCGCGATCGACAACGTATCGCTGGTCGTCATTAATACGAGCCTAGTAGCTGAGGCGCGAGATCGCCTGAAAAGGGAGAAAAAGACGAGGGGTGGCGGGGTGGTAAGTGGCTAGGAACGTGGCGGAAAAGTAGAGAAAATCGCTGCTGTGTTAGGCGAACACAGCCTGAGAGAGAGAGAGAGGGACGAGGAGGGAAAGAAGCGAGCGTACTCTTCGAACCGCGAGATCCAGGATCCGATATACCCAGCCGAGGTGAGGTACGAAGCAATAACTGGTCATGTCGCCCAGTAATTCAGTAGCCAATTAGTTAGACGGCGGCGGGAGAGTCGGCGAAGATGTCTATCTGGCCTCGTACGAGGCGGCTGTGCACCAGCGAGCTGTTGCAGCTTCCTACACCGTTGCACCTACACGCTGGTGGAACGTGCACCCACACGCGCGACCGTGCGGGGGCCGAGGAGCGCAACACGGCCCAACGGAACACCGTGGGGCCTTTACCAAAGGGGGGCCTCCTCGCGAGAGACAAGCGTGTACCTCCTGGAAACCGATTCGAACGGTGATTTCTGTTCTCCTCCAACTAAGCCCGATCCGGAAGATATATTGGCTGCTGCGGGACGCAAATCTTTCGGATCGTAGCGGCAACTACGGACGCGGAGACGAAAACCCCTCGATAAAGCCGTACACGCTCTTTCTTACCCCCGTCCGGGCGAACGGCGGACCGTCAATGGCGGCGATTTTTGTTTCACGGCTCGACGGACGTCGATCGTTTAAGGTTTTGGGTATGGATGAATTTTGCGCGAGAGGTGGATTGTCTGTATGTGAATTAGGTGGGAACGATACGGCACAATGATGTTCAGAAAGGTGACATCGCTTGGAAGATACTGTAGTGGGGCGTTGTTTAGAAAGATGGCAAGATATTATAGTGACGCGTTGTTTAGAAAGATGGCAAAATATTATAGTGGCACGTCGTTCAGAAAGATGGCAAGATATTATAGTGGCACGTCGTTTAGAAAGATGGCAAGATATTATAGTGGCGCGTCGTTTAGAAAGACGACATCCTCAAGGAAGCCACTATAGTGGCGCAACGTTCAGAAATATGACATCCTGGAGAAAGGTACTATTATAGTGGCGCGTCGTTCAGAAATATGACATCCGCAAAAGCCACTATTATAGTGGCGCGTCGTTCAGAAATATGACGTCCTCAAAAGCCACTATTACAGTGGCGCGACGTTCAGAAAGACGACATCCTCAAGGAAGCCACTATAGTGGCGCGACGTTCAGAAATATGACATCCTGGAGAAAAGTACTATTATAGTGGCGTGTCGTTCAGAAAGTTGATAAGCCACTATAGTGGCGCGACATTCAGAAATGTGACATTCTTGAAAGCTACTATTATAGTGACGTGTCGTTCAGAAAGTTGATTAACCGCGAAAGCTACTATAATAGTGACGCGTCGTTCAGAAATATGACATCCTGGAGAAAGCCACTATTATAATGGCGCGTCGTTGACAAATATGACATCCACGAAAGCCACTATTATAGTGGTACGTGGTTCAGAAAATTAATTAACCACGAAAGCCACTATTATAGTGGCGTGTCCTTCAGAAAATTAATTAACCGCGAAAGCCACTATAGCGACACATCGTTCAGAATTAATAACATCCTTAAAAGCAACTATAATAACGCGTTGTTCAGAAAACTGACATCCGCGAAAGCGACTATAGTCGCGCGTTGCTCAGAAAAATGACATCCTTGAAAACAACTATAGTAACGCCTTGTTCAGAAAGCTGACATCCGCGAAACCGACTATAGTTGCGCGTCGTTCAGAAAGTCGACATCCTCGAGAAAGCCACTACAGCAACTCATCATTAAAAAAGATGACATTCACAAAAGCAACTATCCTACCCAAAACATTACCTAACGAAAAATCGCGAAGATAAAATATTATTCTCCCTTCGCACAGACTCCATAAGCGACTCCGTCGATCGACCTGAACCTCCTGAATCGAACTCTTCGCCGTACTCTCGACAGCGGCTCGCAACGGTTTCCAAAGGGGATTTTCGAAACGAGCCGCGCTCGGTTAGCCGGATACGATGAAATCGATATTTCCACACGGCGGGTACCATTTAATGTTTGAACGAGAGATACCGCGGACGTCTGGTAACGAGGAATCGGCGATAAGTCTCCGCGGCCCGATACGGGGCACACCGGTCTTTCCGAATTTAAGAAAGTGGATTTCAATTAGCCCGGGGACTTTGGAGGCGGCCGGCAGCCGATAAAATAACGAGGAGCCAAGCCCTTACACGAACACGTCCGAGAGAGGTAAACCCACACTTTCTTGGCCTGGGCCCCGGGTGAATTATGCTCTCCCCGGACCGTAACTTACCCACACGGAGTTAATGCATGCTTGTGCAATCTTGGCTGCCACGGTCCAGCCTACCTGGGCTAATGAGTAGGTGTTTGTTGGACATTCTGACACGTTTTACGACTCACCAGATTACTTCCCCGGCGTCCCTCGCCTGCTCCCAGCAGCCCCCTCGCTGCCCGCCGTGCCAACGTCCCGATAGATACAGAGCCGCGCCGCGCCGGATGTTGCGAGTGTGCCGCCAACAAAGATTGGAATAGGACGGTTGATTTACTACGAGCAGGCCCCGTACGATTTCATTCGAGGATACGGCCGGGGTATCGCCGGCTCGTTACTCTTTCGATCTTGTCAAGCCGGAATCGGCTCGTCGATCCGCCATAGGGGAGGGCCGCGCGGGTCAGGGGGATTAAAAATTACGATTGATGCTGATTTAGTGCCACGCTGCCTTCTGCCAAAGCGACTCACGAAAATCCCCCCCCCCCCCGTCGTATATATCGTCGGGCATCGACGACGCGCCCGTCGCATCGATCTTTCTTTACGCGCTGCCGCGACGCGGCTGCGTCCACGGCGCTCGCGCGCGCGTCTTACTCGCGACGCTGCGCGATTTTACGAGGGGCGAAGTGCGTTTTTTCCGTGGAAAGGTCGCGGCGAGAGGATCAGCGAATTTAGCGTCGCTTAAAGAGTTGCTTGTTGGAGGAGAGGCGTCTGTTGCGGTTGGCCACAGAGGCTGAGATGCTGCGCTGTGGGTCGGATGGTCAATCTAGGTGGAACGAATGTTAATAACTTTTGTAGTAGAGGCGATATTTCGTTCGAAATTTGTGTCAGATTGTTTTCGAGGTTGGTGAATTTAGATCTGGAATCGTCTGCGTTGTGAGGACTAAGGGAGTGGATTTAGGAGGGAGGGAGATGTTGAATAGGAATAGTAAGCTATGGGTGCGTGATTAACAACTGTTTTTATTTGTTATGTTGCTTTGTTGATATTGGTATTTTAGTAATAGAAATTATTGCTTTAATATTGCTATTTTAGCGATAGAAGATTTCAGAGAAACATGCGCTTCTCAAAAGCTGCAATGGAATAAATTTAGTCCTTTGGATTTGGCTCCTTTCTAGACGTTAGCAATAGAAACTATTGCTAAGACAGCAATCTTTAAGCAATATTTTAGCATTACTTTTTATTGCTGAAATAGCAATACTTTAGCAATAGTTTCTTCAGGGAGAAACTTGAGGGAAGCTTGCACTTCTCTAAAAGCTGCGATGGAATAAGTTTAGTCCTTTGGACTTGGCTTCTTCCTAGACGTTAGCAACAGAAACTATTGCTAAGACAGCAATCTTTAAGCAATATTTCAGCAATAGAAACCACTGCTAAGATAGCAATATTTTAGCAATACTTTAGCAATATTTTAGGAATACTCTAGCAATAGTTTCTATTGCTAATGTCTCCCAGCAATAGAAAATTTCCATTTCAGTAGAAAACTTCAGGAAACATACATTTTTCAGTAGTTTAGCTTCCGTAATCACTAATCAATGCTGATATCCCCTCAGAAGGGAGATCTGAGTGCAAAGGGTTAATATTCTTCACTTTCTGAGCGTTTCCATCGCTAATTTCCCCTCTCGCAAGAGAACAACCCTTATAGCCGCGTTACTTTCCGATTTCTTTCAAAATAGCAGCTTTATTCTTCATTCACTGCCAATGACAGTTTCTTAAGTTTCCATGAAATTAATATCCTTCACTTTCCAACCATTTCCATCGCTAATTTCGCCTCTCACTGAAAAAGAACCCTTATCAAACTCATTACCATTCGATTTCTTTCAAAATCGCAATATTATTTCTCATTCACTACCAATGACACTTTCTTAAGTCCCCACAGAATGAATACCCCTTCCTTTCCAACCGTTTCATCCCTAACTTCTCCTCTCACTAGAATAAAATCCTAATCAAACACATTACCATTCGATTTCTTTCAAAATCGCAATATTATTCCTCATTCACTACCAATGACACTTTCTTAAGTCCCCACAGAATGAATACCCCTTCCTTTCCAACCATTACATCGCTAACTTCTCCTCTCACTAGAAAAAAACCCTAATCAAACACATTACCATTCAATTTCTTCCAAAACCTCGACATTACTCCTCACTCACCTCCAATGACAACATCCTTAAAAGCAACTATAATAACGCATTGTTCAGAAAGCTGACATCCGCGAAAGCGACTATAGTCGCGCGTTGCTCAGAAAAATGACATCCTTGAAAACAACTACAGTAGCGCGCTGTTCAGAAAGCTGACATCCTTGAAAACAACTATAGTTGCGCGTTGCTCAGAAAAATGACATCCTTGAAAACAATTACAGTAACGCGTTGTTCAGAAAGTTGACATCCTTGAAAACAACTATAGTTGCGCGTTGCTCAGAAAAATGACATCCTTGAAAACAACTACAGTACCTCGTTGTTCAGAAAGCTGACATCCTTGAAAACAACTATAGTTGCGCGTTGCTCAGACAAATGACATCCTTGAAAACAACTATAGTACCTCGTTGTTCAGAAAGCTGACATCCTTGAAAACAACTATAGTTGCGCGTTGCTCAGAAAAATGACATCCTTGAAAACAACTACAGTACCTCGTTGTTCAGAAAGCTGACATCCGCGAAAGCGACTATAGTCTCCGCGCGATTAACACTCCTCAGCCCTGAAACGTTTCAAAAGGCACCTCGATCCAGAATCGAGCGTTGGTTCCTCGCTACGCAGCGGCTCCAATTCGCCAGCAGATTCCAGAGCACCCGCGCGTCGCGGCGGAGCGTCGAGAGGGTCGACGCGGTTAACTTTCGCGGGAGTGAATCTCGCCCTGGAAGATCGTATCGAGCTCAGATGCGATCGATAGGGGGCTCGAGAAAGGGGGCGCGGATCGGTGGAATCCGTGGCGTTGGTTCGGGCCAGGGCGCCAAGCCCTATCGCGTCGCAGAGCCACCAAGAGGAGGCCCCAAGGAGAGGGACGGTTCAACCGCGGTAAAGAGCGCTTGTTCGTGTGGGCTTCGTGTTGGTAACGAGCGGATTATACTCCGCGCGCGGTATCAGATGGTCCCGTACCTGGTTCCATGGTTGTTAATTAGGATGGATGCCCACGCCTTGGGCGACTTTTACGAGCGAGCGCGGCGCGAACCGAAATAGCGCGCGTCCGACGTTAACGCGGCGACCTTCCTTCGGGGAACCGTGCTGCCCTGGTATCTCGATAAGGCGGAAACGCTGTAAAAAAAGGGGGGGAGCGCGGCACCGGCTATTTAGAATTATTTAGATGAGTTCCAAAAATCAGATAATCTGCCAGGGACGGCGGCGCACCAGCGGGCTTTTTGTCGGTCGACGCTCAGAGGCGACGCGGTGCGCGCCGCGCGTCGGATGGCCAATCTAGGACGTTTAGGCTAAATTCGTAATGCTGCGCGCGCTATTTCTTTTTTTTCTTTTTTTTCGTCGTCGTGAGAGTTGTTTTTGTTGGGACTTGGGGCAAGAATATGTGAACCAAGATCCAAGGGACTCGAGTTCTATGTTTCTCTTGGGACAAGATTTGGAATTCGAACTCTAAATTGGAGAAATTCGTAATACTGTAGACTAAATGGGAGGATGCGCTATTTTTTTCAACGTGAAAGTTACTTGGTTGGGGGCCAAGAACACGTGAACCAAGATCCAAGGGACTCGAGTTCTGTTTCTCTTGGGAAAAGATTTGGAATTCGAACTCTAATTTGGGGAAATTCGTAATACTGTAGACTAAATGGGAGGATGCGCTATTTTTTTCAACGTGAAAGTTACTTGGTTGGGGGCCAAGAACACGTGAACCAAGATCCAAGGAACTCGAATTCTATGTTTCTCTTGGGAAATATTTGGAATTCGAACTCTAATTTGGGGAAATTCGTAATACTGTAGACTAAATGGGAGGATGCGCTATTTTTTTCAACGTGAAAGTTACTTGGTTGTGACTGGGGGCCCTTGACACATAATCCAAGGTCTAAGATTCAAATTCTATATTTTTTTCATAAAATAATTTCAAACTCAAATTTACAATACTGAATTACTCTATCTATATGTCTAGATTTTGATCGAAAATAGACTCATTTCATAGTAAACAAACTAAAAGTAAACAATTCGCTTCTATTTTTCGTTTCATATTCCACAGGGCGAAGGGTGAGAGGGGTAAAGTCGCCCACTTCGCTATGTCGATGATAAAAGATAAATACAAATATTAACCCTTTGCACTCGGATCTTCCCTCTGAGAGGACATCAGCATTGATTAGTGATTACAGTTAAACTTAGAAGGCACCCCTAAGTTTTGAAATAGAAATTTTCTATTGCTGGAAAACGTTAACAATAGAAACTATTGATAAAGCATTGCTAAAATATTGCTAAAATATTGCTATTTTAGCAATAGAAACTATTACTAAAATATTCCTTAAAGTTTGCTACCTTAGCAACAGTTTTTATTACCAATGTCTGCGAAGGAGCAGAGGGTTAAAATTATTCCATCACAACTTTTTGAGAAATGTGTATCTCCCTAAATTTTCTATTGCTGGAAAATATTGCTAAAATACGGTCATTCTAGCAATATTTCTAACTTCTATTGCCAACATCCAAGAGGCAGAGGGTTATGCAAAGGGTTAATTCCACAGAAACTTAAGAAGCTGTCATTGGCAATAAGCGACGAATAAGACTGCCATTTCGGAGGAAATCGCAAGGTAACACATCCTATAGAAATCAGAGAAATCAGCTTGACTAGAATTTCAACTTACATAGATTTTAGAATAGAATTTAGATGGAACCGATGGATCGACGTGAGATCGCGCCAAACGCGATCCGGTCGCGATTTATCCCTCTTTTATTGCACGTTCGTTACGTCACGCGGTTTAATACGTTACAGAGTAATCGTCCTGAAACGCAGCACCCCGCCCACGCGCCCTTTGACGCGGTCGCGCGTTATCAAATTGAAGTGGACGCGAGAAAACAGGAAGGCGATATAAACTCGGCCCACGCGATCGAGCCTGTCCTATCGCAATAAATTTTCGGCTGGCCGCGTCTCGGCTCTCGCGACACCGGTCCCGCTCGATCAGCGTCGAGAAAGTGTCGCTTAATGGCGTGCCCCCGACACGGTATTCCCCAGATATCCAGAATCGCCTCGCTTAATTCGTTGATTTACTTAGGACGCCGGTTACCAAAGCGCGCCGCCATATTTCGCTCCAACGAGCTCGTGGATTCCTAGATCCGCGCCAACTCGAGGACGATCCCCCTTCGACGAGGCGTTGCGCTGGATTTGATTCTGTTTTTCAGGTTCTTCAGGTTTGGAGAAGAAAGAATGAAGACAATCGACTGAATTTAGACAATATCGCTCTGATCTGTTGGAAGACTGGACGCTCAGTGTTTGATTCCTTCACCGCTTTGCTGAGCGAGCCAACTCGAGGACGATTCCCATTCGACGAGGCGTTGCGCTGGATTTGATTCTGTTTTTGAGGTTCTTCAGGTTTGGAGAAGAAAGAAACGAAGGATACTAATTGAAGGATAATGAAGACAGTCGACTGAATTTAGACAATATCGCTCTGATCCTTTTGGAAGACTGGATGCTCAGTGTTTGATTCCTTCACCGCTTTGCTGAGCGGGCCAACTCGAGGACGATTGCCATTCGACGAGGCGTTGCGCTGGATTTGATTCTGTTTTTCAGGTTCTTCAGGTTTGAAAAAGAAAAGAAACGAAGGATACTAATTGAAGGATAATGAAGACAGTCGACTGAATTTAGACAATATCGCTCTGATCGCTCAGTGTTTGATTCTTTCACCGCTTTGCTGAGTCTTCTTAGCCTCTCTTCATCAAGAATTTTCTATCCTTGAGAATCTCAGTTGCTTCAACAAATTTAGTACTTAATGCAACAATCATTCTTTCGACGTGTAACGAAACATTGTCGACTCCCATTCCACGCTTTATCCCTGTGCGGTGGGGATCAGAATACACCCACAGTATCCTCTGCTTGTCGTAAGAGGCGACTAATAGAGGGAAGAAAGGGTTAACGATGATGTGGAAAATAGTAACAAATTTTAGTTAAGAAAAAGAGTAACGTAAGCAAAGATATCGAATGCAAAACGTGTGGAAAAAGAATACATAGAGTGAGTATGCAATCAGAAAAGTGTGAGAGAGGAAAGAAAAAAGGTGCAAAAGATTGTTTAAAATAGTATAAGAGAGAAAGTTCTCTGTTGAATAAAATAGTAACAAATTTTAGTTAAGAAAAAGAATGACGTAAGCAAAGATATCGAATGCAAAACGTGTGCAAACAGAATACATAGAGTGAGTATGCAATCAGAAAAGTGTGAGAGGGGAAAGAAAAAAGGTGCAAAAGATTGTTTAAAATAGTATAAGAGAGAAAGTTCTCTGTCGAATAAAATAGTAACAAATTTTAGTTAAGAAAAAGAATAACGTAAGCAAAGATATCGAATGCAAAACGTGTGCAAAAAGAATACATAGAGTGAGTATGCAATCAGAAAAGTGTGAGGGAGGAAAGAAAAAAGGTACAAAAGATTGTTTAAAATAGTATAAGAGAGAAAGTTCTCTGTTGAATAAAATAGTAACAAATTTTAGTTAAGAAAAAGAATAACGTAAGCAAAGATATCGAATGCAAAACGTGTGCAAACAGAATACATAGAGTGAGTATGCAATCAGAAAAGTGTGAGGGAGGAAAGAAAAAAGGTGCAAAAGATTGTTTAAAATAGTATAAGAGAGAAAATTCTCTGTCGAATAAAATAGTAACAAATTTTAGTTAAGAAAAAGAATAACGTAAGCAAAGATATCGAATGCAAAACGTGTGGAAAAAGAATACACAGAGTGAGTATGCAATCAGAAAAGTGTGAGAGAGGAAAGAAAAAAGGTGCAAAAGATTGTTTAAAATAGTATAAGAGAGAAAATTCTCTGTTGAATAAAATAGTAACAAATTTTGGTTAAGAAAAAGAATAACGTAAGCAAAGATATCGAATGCAAAACGTGTGCAAAAAGAATACATAGAGTGAGTATGCAATCAGAAAAGTGTGAAAGGGGAAAGAAAAAAGATGCAAAAGATTGTTTAAAATAGTATAAGAGAGAAAGTTCTCTGTCGAATAAAATAAGAGCATTGTGCTCTTTCAAACGCCATCTACTGTTATTAAACGATAAAACATCAAACGAATTCCACGCTTAGAACTTTTGAACGTCCCAGCGCTTGTTGGACACCTCGAGTCTTGTATCCTCGACGCCATTAGCCACTTGCGCTAAAAAGACGTATCACGCGTGTCGAGATACTTTCGTTATAAAGTCATCAACGACATATTCTACAAGTCGATGAATAGTTGTCACAGAAATAAAAATTACGCTCGCGACACTACAACGATGATATAAACAAGATAAAAAAAAGATAATAGAAGATATACTACACAAAATCACTAATAAACAAAATTAGTATCTACATCTCTGCAAAATTCGAAATCAGAATCTCCTTGTTTCAAACTTCACTTCACAACAAATCACAATAAAGCATTCTAACGCATGCAAGTGGTTAAAGATTCAGCGCACCTTAACTCTTTTAGTTTTCCAGTCGAAAGAATTGTACTTAAGTGAAGAATATCGACTCAATTTGATGTAATTTGGTAAGGTTTGGTAAGGTTGAGAAAAAAATCATATGAAAAAAAGTAACAATGATACTTAAAAAATTTAAAAAGGAACACACTTCGAAATAAAAGTAGAATGAATTAATGCCACTTTATTTCAATATTCGTTGAAAATCATATTAATAATGCTTATCTAAAGTTTTACATTTATTAACAGTATTTGCAAATAAGAAGAACCATCGGTTGGTCATAGTTTGATGTAGAATTATTTGTACCAAAATTTTCAATATCAAAATACCAAAACTAAATGATAATCCAATGATATACAATATCAGTATCTTTTTCATTTAGTTCTAACTCGTCAATTAATTGAACTATTTCTGTATCATCCATAAGAGATGGCTTTATTCCACTGTGGGTGGAATAAATCTAATTAAAACGTTTTACAAATTTATTTTCAGATAAAGTTCTCTCGCGATGCGAATGGCAAGAAGCCATACGCAACGATGCATCGTTGTTCGCCACTAAAATGGTTAAGATCCCAATTTGGATCTTCCTTATACCCTTCTACCACTGTCGTCCCCTAAAACTCCCGCGACACTCGCATACGCCATCGCAAACGCAACGATATATCGTCGTCGCCACATTTCGCAAGTGTTTGTAACAACGATGCATCTTTGTTCGCCACTAAAAGGGTTGAAGCGTCTTCGACACCGCGTTGGTGGGGCTGAACGCCTGGCTTCAATTATACTGTTATAAAGAAGAATGTGAGAGGTTAGGAAGGAAAAAGAGAGGGAAGAACGTTTCGTCCTGGGCCTGCTAGTCGACTCAATAGTCCTAGCTACCTAGCAGACCCTGCCTTAGACGCTGGGATGGTAGGGATAGGTTAGAATTGTGTAGGACATGGAGTGCTGTCCCCCTAGTGGAGACGATCGCCACAGTATTGCTATTTTAGCAATAGTTTCTGTTACTAAATATTGCCTACTGTTACTAAACCTAATC
Organism: Xylocopa violacea; assembly: GCA_963969225.1. Taxonomy (NCBI): domain Eukaryota; kingdom Metazoa; phylum Arthropoda; class Insecta; order Hymenoptera; family Apidae; genus Xylocopa; species Xylocopa violacea. The sequence goes on from CAXAJV010000015.1 coordinate 19,275,602, forward strand.
TAACCCTTAGACGCTGGGATGGTAGGGATAGGTCAGAATTATGTAGAACATGGAGTGCTCGCGGGAAACTGACGACGAGTGTGCTGCCCCCCTAGTGGAGACGATCGCCGCAGTATTGCTATTTTAGCAATAGTTTCTGTTACTAAATATTGCCTACTGTTACTAAACCTAATCTAACCCTTAGACGCTGGGATGGTAGGGATAGGTCAGAATTATGTAGAACATGGAGTGCTCGCGGGAAACTGACGAGTGTGCTGTCCCCTTAGTGGAGACGATCGCCACAGTATTGCTATTTTAGCAATAGTTTCTGTTACTAAATATTGCCTATTGTTAACTAAACCTAATCTAACCCTTAGACGCTGGGATGGTAGGGATAGGTCAGAATTATGTAGAACATGGAGTGCTCGCGGGAAACTGACGAGTGTGCTGTCCCCCTAGTGGAGACGATCGCCACAGTATTGCTATTTTAGCAACAGTTTCTGTTACTAAATATTGCCTATTGTTACTAAACCTAATCTAACCCTTAGACGCTGGGATGGTAGGGATAGGTCAGAATTATGTAGAACATGGAGTGCTCGCGGGAAACTGACGAGTGTGCTGTCCTCCTAGTGGAGACGATCGCCACAGTATTGCTATTTTAGCAACAGTTTCTGTTACTAAATATTGCCTACTGTTATTAAACCTAACCAAACCCTGCCTTAGACGCTGGGATGGTAGGGATAGGTCCAAATTTCTATTATATAGAAACGGAGTAGGAGATGGAGTGCTCGCGGGAAACTGACGAGTGTGCTGTCCCCCTAGTGGAGACGATCGCCGCAGTATTGCTATTTTAGCAACAGTTTCTGTTACTAAATATTGCCTACTGTTACTAAACCTAACCAAACCCTGCCTTAGACGCTGGGATGGTGCTCGCGGGAAACTGACGAGTGTGCTGTCCCCCTAGTGGCGAAGGCCGCCACAGGGTTAAGATCCCAATTTGGATCCTCTTTGCATCCTTCCTCTTTGTATAACTGGGACGACCACTGTCGTCCCTTAAAACTCCCGCGACACTCGTCCCATACTCCTCCATCCTCGATCAGCTGTCCCGTCTCCCATCCGACGAACCGTCGAAGGTTCGATCGCCCTCCAAGCCCTGGTCCATCGACGCAGCGCGCGGTCTTTTGTTCCCCGTCGAAAGAAACGGGAAGAAAATGGCCGTGGCGAGCGCGGCGCGTCTCCGAGACGGGCTGGAAGTTGCCCGCTGCAATAAATTCGGCAGCGTCCCGACGATCTCGCGGCCAGCTTGATCGAGCGGCCCGGAATAAAGTAAAACACGCCGGTGCTAAGTCGGTTATAAACAAAGATACAAACTACCGCGGGGTTGCGGGACCGCGGCTCACGCATGGCCGCCGGCGATAGAAGCAGCCAGTTCCGCTTTATGATCCCATAAATATCTCAATAGGATCTTAAATTTTCCTCCTGCCCTCCCCCTCTGGCCCCCCTGCGCCTCCCTCCTCGCCCTGGCCACGGCCTCCACGAGACCGCCTCGGCTGGCTGCTGTTTCCAGCCACCGCCGTTGGCTCCCGTTCCCGCTCCGCCACCCGCCTCTGGATATACATTTACCCAGGCCGAGTTTTCGGTGGAGACGTTACCGTTATTTATGGGCTCGTTTATCAAGGTGGCACCCCTTTCCCCTATCGTTGCCCCGATGCAGACTATCCGCCACTGCGAAGCCAATCCCGAGATATATCGCCCCGATACCAATCCGGATGTCTGCAGTGAAAGAGAGTTTCGAAGAGGCGACCGACTTGGTCCCCGCTGATCCCTTCTTTCAACTTTTCGCCCGGGGGCCCCAGCAGCCTGGACGAGGTGGTTCCTGGCGGGGGGGGGGGGGGGACAGGGGGAGGTGGGGGGCTGAGAGCACTTCTATCGGTGATAAATGCTCGTGAAGAATCGCAGCCGAACGATAGCGGCAATTAGCGGTGGCTCGTTTGTCTCCTTGTCTGGCCCGCGCTTGACGAGGCTGCGGCCTCGGTCTCGATGCTCGCGATCCATTTCGAGCCTTGCCGGAAGCCCGCCATTTCTCTCTCTCTCTCTCTCTCTCTCTATCTGTCTAACCGTGTACTCGCTTTCCGCTCGTACGATCTCGCTTCGAGCACGCGTCGCCCTGCGAATCTTGTAACAGGGGCGATATATTTCATCGTAGCGTAGGATGGGAGCGTAGCGTTTTCGATATGAGAATTGTTTCTTCTTGGTTTACCTTTTTCGCGGGGAAAGTTGGACCTTTCGAGGCTTGTTTTGTCGGTTTTGGTACGTGATCGATGCGGAGGATGAATGTTGGTTATGATTTCGAAGGCAGTATTTAATCTCTTAGGGATTGCGGTGGCTTTCGCGGATGTCAGCTGACTGAACGCAGCGATACTGTAATAGTGGCTTTTGATTATTTAAGCCTTTGTACTGGGCTCTTCTCGCAAGTTAGTAATAGAAACTTTTGCTAAAATAGTCAGCTTTGAGGAATATTTTGGCAATAGAAAGTATTGCTAAAATAGCAACCTTTGGGGAATTGTTGGGCAAGAGAAACAATTGCTAAAATAGCAAACTTTGGGAAATATTTTGGCAATAGAAAGTATTGCTAAGATAGCAACTTTTGGGGAATAGTTTGGCAAGAGAAACAATTGCTAAAATAGCAAACTTTGGGGAATATTTTGGCAATAGAAACCACTGCTAAGATAGCAAACTTTGAGCAATACTTTAGCAATAGAAACCACTGCTAAGATAGCAACCTTTGGAGAATAGTTTAGCAATAGAAACTATTGCTAAAATAGCAAACTTTGTGGAATATTTTGGCAATAGAAACTATTGCTAAAAAAGCAAACTTTGGGGAATATTTTGGCAATAGAAAGTATTGCTAAGATAGCAACCTTTGGGAAATAGTTGGGCAAGAGAAACAATTGCTAAAATAGCAAACTTTGGGGAATATTTTAGCAATGGAAACCACTGTTAAGTCAGCAACCTTTGAGCAATATTTTAGCAATAGAAACCATTGCTAAGATAGCAACCTTTGGAGAATAGTTTAGCAATAGAAACTATTGCTAAAATAGCAACCTTTGGGGAATATTTTAGCAATAGAGACCACTGCTAAAATAGCAACCTTTGGGGAATATTTTAGCAATAGAGACCACTACTAAAATAGCAACCTTTGGGGAATATTGTAGCAATAGAAACCACTGCTAAGATAGCAATCTTTGACCAACATTTCAGCAATGGAAACTATTGCTTAAATAGTAAACTTTGACCAATATTTTAGCAATAGAAATCACTGCTAAGTCAGCAACCTTTGAGCAAAATTTTAGCAATAGTTTCTAACAGCAACCTTTCCTCAATATTTTCCCAATAATTTCCATTCCTAACTCCTCCCAGCAACAAAAACTCTCCATTTCCCCAGAAAACTTCAGAGAAACACATTTCTCAAAAAACATCCCCCAATAACTCCAGCTTCTACGATCACTCATCAATACCATCACCCCCTCTAAAGAAACACCCAAGTACAAGTTTAATAAACTCTCGCGCCACAGTAACCATCTCACCAACGACCTCAGAATTCGCGACCCTCGCGCTGGTACCGCGGGAACGTTCCGCGCGGAACCGTCGCGCGCCTCGCTAACGCGCGTCCGATCTTATACACCGTATCCGCGTTAACCTCTCGCGGTGCTCGCCTCGCGACGAAAAAGGATCGCAGTTTTAGGTTTCCTTGTCGGAAGACAAATAGCGGCAGTCGACAGGGAGCGCAGCCCACTTTGTCCCCGACAGCGCGGCGAATAAACGCCCGATCACTTTACGAGCTAGACGGGGGCGAGAGTGTGGAGCAGATAGCGCGGACGCGAGCGGGAGGAGCGCGACGGTGGCAGACAGAGAGGAAACCCACCCCTTTGCTCGATCCGTACGTATCCACCACCTACACCCTCGAGGCCGACGATCCATTCCGGAGCCCGCCAACGCTATCCAATTGCCCGATCCGAAACGCGGGAGCGCGAGACGGGAACTTGGGGGATCTCGAGCTGGCAAAACCGCAGCGTCGATGCGAAACCTGATAATCCAGAACTTCGCCACTTCAGCTGATTAATTTCTGTTCCGAAAATCATGCGATACGCGGGGAACTGATACTCCCGCGTCCGACGATCGACGTTCGACTACTCTTCCACCCCTGACGGGGCGCTCGGCCAGGCTTCCTGGGGGTGCGTTCGCTTTTGTTTCAGGGTTCGTTCGAGTTTGTATTTCTAGTTCCGTTCGTGCGTGATGACGTTTGGGTGATTATGTTCGTTTTCATGATGCTTCGTGGTGTCTAATGGGATGCTTGTTGCTACCCTTTAAGTAATCGATTGTTCTGGAATGGGTCTCCAGGAGTAAATGCTGTTCTTTCCTGTTAATTAGTTGACGACGGGCTGAAATCGTTAGTAAAGAGCTCTTTTAACGAGGGATACAGCAGATTAGGCTGCTTCCCTGTCGCGTCAAGTTTAATCGCACTGCGTCGACACTTCTTTCCCCCTCGCGACGTAACAAATTGGTTAGATCCCTGTTCTGGAGTCGAACTTTTTAGAAGGACAATTTCTTCGCTCCCCACTTGTTGTGAGAGAAATGAATCGATGTAAATTTTCATAATTCGGGGTTCAACGTTCGCATGAATTCAGCGATGCGCAGATATTTGACAACGAAGCTCGAAATTTTATGGAAATTTATCAGAACAATTTTCAGAATTATGTTCACCGTTTTTACTTCGTTTCAAAGGTAGCAGAATAATCAGTAAAAATTGTCCAAGCTTGCGAATTATCAGAGAATTTAATCGCACTCGTACAATGTCAGCAATGTACAACCCTCTTCGCGAGTGTCATGGCGCTTGCACTCGAGACTTTCCAAAAATGGTTCAAATTGGTGACTGTGAATCACCTCTCGAGTGGAAAGGGTTAATTGATAATTTAATAATCCTGCATGAATACGTATTATATATTTCCTCGATCGCTATTTAAATAATAATAAATAATAGCAATAATTATCAGTGGTGCATTTAAGGGAGGTTCCATATAGTAAAAAGTTAAAAGAACATAATTTAGATTAAGAGTAAAAAGAGCAAAAACTAATTTAAGAAATATTAACTTTGTCAATTTTAAATGTATAAAGTAATCTTCTATCCCTCAATTGTGAGGCAATAATTAGTCAATTTGCGAAACAAAAGCTCAGAAAGAAGTTTATTTAATATTTATTTCCAACAGCTTTAGACTAATGGAAACAGAGTAAAGCGTTCCATATTATAATTTGATAAAATTCAAAATTCAATATTCAAGTTCCCTTCCCCCTTTTTCTCTTAAATTCAATGTTTATTTGAGGCTTGAATTTCTTTTCTACCCTCGACGAACCTGCCCCGATATTTATGACAACTATTTCTGACGTCCGCTCAGCTCGACGCCGCCCTCGAGTTGAGTTTCAGGGTGGCGCTCGTTCGATCGTTCGCGCGGGGGGTTAAAAATATCAAGTGCCCCGGCTCGTTTGAATCGAGGGTGTGTGTTCTTGCAGCGGCGCGTGTCGGGGCGTAAAGAGGAGCGACGCGAGGGCGTCGAGGGCGCGCGTACGCAACGTGGCGGCGTCTCGCGCGACGATGACGCCGCAGCCGTGGCTTCAAAGCGACGAATCGTCTCTCGCTGGGAACGTAAACTGTCCCGCGACAGAATAATGGAAAGCCGGGGAAAAGACAACTGAGCAAGCATCGCGGCTGCGGCTCGCGGACAAAGATAAATAAATAAAGGAAACGGGGTTTGCGCGCAAAAGGGAAGCAATATCCCTGTCTTTAACCGGGCTCGCAGGACTCGGCTCGTAGAGCTGGATGGGCAGCTAATAGCGGTCGCGGTAAACAAGCCGCTTCTACCGCGGAAACATCGTGTGCTTCGCAGACTTTCCTCTTATCTTCCCATTCCTTCTTCCAGCTTTTACCATTCTCCTTCATCTTCCGCTTAGTTCCATTTGATCCTCGCCATCCGCCACCCCCTGGCTCCCAACCCCCTTTCGCTCACTTCCCCAACCTTCGCCGACACCGCTCGTCTTCCGTCTCCCTCGCGGCTATTTCCGTTTCCCGATCACTTTCTCGCTGTCTCGCTTCTTTTTGTTCCAAGCGTTTTTTAGTTCGTCTTCTTTTCTTACTGTTACTGCGTGGAAGTCGTTCGAATCGTACAAATGCTAGTTTTTTAAGCGCTTGTGTGCTAAGCGAAAGTTTTCTGAGTGTAAGTTTTGTGAACGCAAGTTTCCAAAACGCTTGCAGTGTCACAAACGCAAGTTTTCTAAGCGCAAGATTTCCAAGGGCCTTCAGTATTACGGATGCAAGCTTTTAAAGCGCTTACAGCATCATAAATGCAAGTTTTCTAAGTCCAAGTTTTCCAAACGTAAGTTTTCTAAATCCAAGTTTTTCAAACGCAAGTTTCCTAAGTGTAAGATTTCCAAGGACCTTCAGAATCACAAGTGCAAGCTTTCAAAGTGCTCACAGTATCACAAACGCAAGTTTTCTAAGTCCAAGTTTTTCAAACGTAAGTTTTCTAAGTCCAAGTTTTTCAAACGCAAGTTTTCTAAGCGTAAGTTTTCAAAGTCCAAGTTTTCTAAGCGTAGGATTTACAAAGGCCTTCAGCATCACAAGTGCAAGCTTTCAGAGCACTTATAGTATCATAAATACAAGTTTTCTAAGTCCAAGTTTTCCAAACGTAAGTTTTCTAAGCCCAAGTTTTTCAAACGTAAGTTTTCAAAGCGCAAGTTTTCTAAGCGTAAGATTTCCAAGGGCCTTCAGCATCACAAGTGCAAGCTTTCAGAGCACTTACAGTATCATAAATGCAAGTTTTCTAAGTCCAAGTTTTCCAAACGTAAATTTTCTAAGCGTAAAATTTCCAAGGGCTTTCAGTATCACAAATTCAAGCTTTCAAAGCGCAAGTTTTCTAAGCGTAAGATTCCCAAGGGCCTTCAGCATCACAAGTGCAAGCTTTCAAAGCACTTACAGTATCGTAAATGCAAGTTTTCTAAGTCCAAGTTTTCCAAACGTAAATTTTCTAAGCGTAAAATTTCCAAGGGCTTTCAGTATCACAAATTCAAGCTTTCAAGGCGCTTACAGTATCACAAATGCAAGTTTTCTAAGGCCAAGCTTTCCAAACCAAGTTTTCTAAGTCCAAGTTTTCTCAACCAAGTTTTCTAAGCGCAAGTTTTCAAAGCACTAACAGCATCACAAACGCAAGTTTTCTAAATTCAAGTTTTCCAACCATAAGTTTCTTAAGCGTAAAATTTCCAAGTGTCTTTAGTATCACAAGCGCAAACTTTCAAAGCGCTTACAGTATCACAAAGACAAATTTTCTAAGTCCAAGTTTCCCAAGCATAATCTCAAGCGTAATTCCCAATCGTTTTCAGAGCGCAACTTTTCTAATCGCAAAATCGCTTACACTATCACAAACACAAGTTTTCGTCGATACAGCAGAAACCGCCTAAACAGAATCCGAAAGATTATTATCATTCAAACGACGAAGAAACTCGTAAACTTCATGCAACGAAATTCTACACGAGCACAATTTCGCAGAGAAAAATCAAAAACTCGTACTCCCACGTGTTCCACCCCTCTGCAGACGAAATCGAAACTGAAAAACGGTCCTCGATCGGCGTCGTTGCGCTCGACAACCGCCTCAGAATAATCGCGAAATTATCGCGGAACAATAAATCCTTCGATACACGTTTCTATCGCGCCGCTCCATTTTCCTTCGATTTGCATTTCGCTTTCCGCGCGCGCGTTTCTTAGGTTTATAACTGTGCCAGCTGGATCATTGAACTGTAACTGCAACTAAATAACAGGCGTATCATTCGAGCGGGACAGCTCGTAAATTACGAGCCACGAAAGATAACCAACACCACCGCGTAACGTCGGTTACGTTTTATTATGTGCACAAATATATCGCGCGTAAATCATCGAAGCGCCAGCTGTCAGCCGCCGTAAGTCTCCAGCTAATCGCACGGCAAATTTTCATGATATTTATTTTTCTTAGCGATAATTTCGCGCGCGTACGACCCGCGTTTTTCGCGAAGGTTCGTCGTTTATTTTTCAACCCTCGCTAAAAATCGCAAACGCCATATTTCCGTGCGCGCGCGACGCTGTCGACCAATCGGAGTAATTAAATGAGCGAGGTATCAAGCGTCCATCCGGCTCCATCTTCGCTTTCCAAAGGTACTTTACGATCCGCTCGAGTCGGAATAATAATCGTAAATTATCGAACGATACACGAGTTAATCCGACTGGCGTAAAATATCGCTTTTAACGTCGCGGTTTTGTAATTCAGAGATCGTTGAGGTAAATTTTTAGTGGCTTCGACAACCAATCTCGCGTTCCGTCGAACAGGTAAACGATGCTTTTCTCGTCTTATCGCTTTTGCGTGAATTATTATTATGTTTGATCGTCTAATGCGAGTCTTGTAACGAGAAAGAGGCGATTTTCACTTCGTTGAGAATGTTTGCGTTGCAAAATTGTTGCGTTTCTGTCGTTTTTGATGAAAAATGTCGGATTTTAAAGACTTGTATTCTTTAATTTCATTTGGTCACTTTTGAGAAGCAAAATCGCTGCGTTTCTGTCGTTTGCGATAAAAAATGTCGAACTTCAGAAGCTCATATTCTCAAATTTCATTTCATTGCTTTTGTGAGAATTATTATTATGCTTGATGGTTTAATGCGAGCCTTGTAACGAGAAAGAGGCGATTTTCACTTCGTTGAGGATGTTTGCGTTGCAAAATTGTTGCGTTTCTGATGAAAAATGTCGGATTTTAGAGGCTTGTATTCTTATATTTCATCTGGGCACTTTTGAGAAGCAAAATCGCTGCGTTTCTGTCGTTTGCGATAAAAAATGTCGAACTTCAGAAGCTCACATTCTCAAATTTCATTTCATTGCTTTTGTGAGAATTATTATTATGCTTGATGGTCTAATGCGAATCTTGCAACGAGAAAGAGGCGATTCTAACTTCGTTGAGGATGTTTGCGTTGCAAAATTGTTGCGTTTCTGATGAAAAATGTTGGATTTTAGAGGCTTGTATTCTTAAATTTCATCTGGGCACTTTTGAGAAGCAAAATCGCTGCGTTTCTGTCGTTTGCGATAAAAAATGTCGAACTTCAGAAGCTCACATTCTCAAATTTCATTTCATTGCTTTTGTGAGAATTATTATTATGCTTGATGGTCTAATGCGAGTCTTGTAACGAGAAAGAGGCGATTTTCACTTCGTTGAGGAAGTTTGCGTTGCAAAATTGTTGCGTTTCTGTCGTTTCTCATGAAAAATGTCGGATTTTAGAGGCTTGTATCCTTAAATTTCATCTGAGCACTTTTGAGAAGCAAAATCGCTGCATTCCTTTCTTTTGTGATAAGAAATATTGGACTTTAGAGGCTCATATTCTTTAATTTCATTTGGTCACTTTTGAGAAGCAAAATCGCTGCGTTTCTGTCGTTTGCGATAAAAAATGTCGAACTTCAGAAGCTCATATTCTCAAATTTCATCTCATTGCTTTTGTGAGAATTATTATTACGTTTGATGGTCTAATGCGAGTCCTGCAACGAGAAAGAGACGATTCTCACTTCGTTGAGGAACTTTGCGTTGAAAAATCGTTGCGTTCCTGTCGTTTCTGATAAAAAATCTCGAACTTTAGGAGCTCGTATTTTTAAATTCCATTTTGTCGCTTCTGAGAGAATTATTATTACGTTTGATCGCCTAATGCGAGCCTTGCAACGAAGAATAATCGAGGCCACTTCGTCGAAGTGCTTTACATTGCAAAATCAGCGCGTTCCTATCGTTTGTGATAAAAAATGTCGGACTTTAGAGGCTCGTATTCTTGAATTTCACGCGTTATTAAATATTTATCAAAGCGGACAGCAGCGATGTGCACTGGGTAGCCTGGCAAAGCAACCGGGAGCGGTGTGGTAGAATATGTCTTTATACAATTATGCAGACTCATTAGCCACGTAATAAACGGTAATGCACCTCGCGCTATCTTTATTCAACCGTGTCTCGTTCAACAGTTAACGCACGACCAACGTGTAACTCTAAATAATTACGATAACGATTGCAGATCCAGGCGAACCTTCGTCTGGAAAAAGCGCTTTTTTTTACGGTGGAAACGAAATATTTTTAACGGAGTTACGCACACGTAGCTGCCAATTAAAACAAACGAACGCGCGACGGTCCCGTTTCGTCGGTTTTATTTGTCGATGAAAATCTGTTCAACGATGGCCAGTGGAAATAATATCGACGTATCGTTCGCCGTATTTTGCAGCCCGCGTTTCGATAGTAATATGAAATTACGCTTCACGGTTTGTCGAACGAACAATTTTAATATTCACTCGGGTAGCAAGCTGAGATTCCCAAGCTTCGCTTGCGTCGAAGCAAATTATTGCTTTGCCAAGAGATTTTCTTTAAAAACTAATAGAGCAAGACAATTTTTATGCGAGAAATGGAAAGCAAAATTACGGAAATTTTCTTTAAAAATTGATAGGACGATAGATAATTTATATACAAAAAATAGAAAGTAAAACTACAGAAACTGTAGAAGTGGATGCTATTTAATTCTCAAGGCTCGCTGTTAACCCTTTCATTTCGCGTGTCATTTTCCCAAACGCGATAGGAAATAAAATGGCAGAGGCACGCTGAAAAATGGCCACTCGCGCGCATTATAATCGCGCGGTTTAACACGATGGAAGACGAGACGGGACGAGGCGAAACGGTTCCCAAGAAAGCTGGAACGAATGTGGCGCACGGAGGTTTTCAGATATTATCGAGATCGAGGGTGCCAACGGCAGAGGTCGTCGGGTTGGAGGGCGAGAACCGAGTGATTTAATGGGGTGGCTACTCGACGACTGACCGAGATAACCTGCCTGTCCACGGAACAACCCCATTTGTCCAATGTCTTCCGCTACAAAACTGCCCGCCGCCCTTCAGGCTCGCGTCCTTTTGAATAATGATCGCGCTTTGTCAACCAACGGTCCGCTGATAATGCCGGATACGTTGAACGTGCCAGAGGAAAACGTCGGGTTAAACTCTTTGCGTTTCTCGATAACATTCAACGATCGTCGCTGCACGGAAGCGTCACGCAACGATCGATCCCTTCGACTGCTTTTTAAATTCCTTTTTTTCGTTCGAAACGCGCATTTAAAATCGCTCTTTCAGCTTTTGGGAACTATGCGAAATTATAGTGGCTTTCGCATATGTCACCTTGTGTTATTAATTATTAAACTTTGCACTTGGAATTATTTTAGTTGCTAATAATTTTTTACTATTTTAAGTGTTTTAGTTGCAATTTAGTTCAAAATATTGTCAGTTGCAGCATAGTTGTAGCACGTGTTGTGTTATTAATTATTGACCTTTGCACTTGGAATTATTTTAGTTGCTAATAATTTTTTACTATTTCAAGTGTTTTAGTTGAAATTTAGTTCAAAATATTGTCAGTTGCAGCATAGTTGTAGCACGTCTTGTGTTATTAATTATTGACCTTTGCACATTGAATTATTTTTCAGTTTAGTAGTTTAGTTGCTAATAATTTTCTACTATTTTAAGTGTTTTATTTGAAATTTACTTGAAATTTATTTCAAAATGTTGCCAGTTGCAGCACATCTTGCATTATTAATTATTAACCCTTTGCAGTCGACTCTTCCCTAAAATAACAATTTTTGAGCGATATTTTAGCAATAGTTTCTATTGCTAACGTCTCTCAGCAATAGAAAATTTCGATTTCAATAAAAAGCTTCAACGAAACGCATTCCTCAAAAAGTTGCAATACAATAAGTTTGATTTCTGTAATTACTAATCAATGCTGATGTCCTCTCAGAGGGGACATTTATGTGCAAAGGGTTAACCTTTGCATTTTGAATTATTTTTCACTTTAGTAGTTTAGCTGCTAATAATTCTCTACTATTTCAAGTGTTTTATTTGAAATTTACTTGAAATTTAATTCAAAATGGCAGTTGCAGTGCAGTTCCTCGACTGCTACTTGCAAACTCTAAAACTTTGTTGTAATTTATATTTCTTTCTTGAGTCACACGCGACAAAGGAGTGCAAAGGGTTAAAGTTAAAATATATGCTTCATATCATTAAGAAAAATTGCAATTTAGTTATCAAAAGCTTCATTTCAATGTGCCATAATTAACCCTTTGCACTCGACGACTTTTACAATCGCACTTCATTCTCTCCATCACTAATTTCATCACGAATACAATCGATCTCGTTTCTTAACAGTTGAAAATCAATCTCATCTTCACTCGAGCTAATTTCACCTTCCAAATTCATATTTGTAGCGTTTCAAAGCTTAAAATTAGTCGATGGAAGACTCGAGTTGCCACATAAAACGTCGTAGCGTCTTTCGAGCGCAAAGAATTGCTAAGTCACACATTTTTCAATCTTCCAAAGACACTGACACCTTTACAAATCATTAGATTTCCAACTAAACTCGCCATCTTGCGTACATCTCCTTAATTCGCGTGAAACTCTAGCGTGCAGAGATAAAAAACATCGAACTTCAGCAGCTCGTACTCTCGAATTTCACGCGCAATCGAAGCGAACAGCATCGCGATCGCAGAAACAGCCGCACGCAAGATTAATTCGTGCCTAACAGGTTAAAAACCGCACGCAACGAGTCGATAAACCATCGAACATCAAACTCGAAGCTCTGAAGCGAACGGGGGAAATCGACTCGCAACAACTCGTAACAACTTGTCGACACTCCACCGTGATCAGCGAATAAAGATTCGCACGGCAGATCAAAGCGACGATATCGACTCGATATTCGGATTACGGATCGCGGCTACAAAAAGCGTCTCACCGACGCGCTGTACGGCGGTCGCATGCGCGAGCCTCGAAAAAGGTGGCAGTTCGTGCTCGTCCGGTTTCTCGATTTGGCGCGGTCCGATCTCTCGTCGACTCTCTCTCCGAAAGAAAGAAAAAAAAAAAGAAAAAAAGAAAAAGGAAGAACAGAAAGGAAACAAGAAGGGGAGCCACGTATCGACCGCCTACCGCACGATCGGGAATCGTACGATCGCGACGCGCAGCGAACATTATCATAGAAAGCGCAAGATCGGGCCGGGAGTGCGCGAGTCATCGAATAAATATATATCGCGGACGGTTTTCGAGCGGAAATATATCGGGCGGCTGGGGCAGAAGAATGAGATGGCCCGAGCACGAATAAAGGAGGAGGCCACGGGGCCCAGCGGGCTTTGGCGAGAGGCTGCGTATCGACGAGGAGCGCGAGAGGGCCGCGATGCCCGGTTCCAAGTGGGAACGAGAGGGAAGGAGAGGGAAGGAGAGAGGCGAGGGGCCTGGAAGGGCCGAGAATCCCGCGCGGACGGCCTGGCGGGCCTGGAGGAAACGAGAGCGAGGCGGTGGAGAGAGGAGCCGCGAGCGGACGAGCGAGGTGGGCCGTGGATTTATATCCCGGTCAGCCACTTTGAGCCATCAGCGGCTCGTTTGAAGTTCAGCCGCGGCCGCGCAGACGTTATAAAGACAAACTATGCCTACGGCACCGTCATGCCCCACCACTTGGTACCATAATTCTTCAGGCCGATCCCTGAAACGGCCACTCGATCTCCGCGAGAGACGTACGGGCCCTCCCTTCGGCTCTGGCCTCCACACTGGCGTCACGCGCGTATACGGACGATGGTTCTGGGCTCGAGCGTGTGCACGCTCGTCCCGTCAGCCCCAACGGCCCTCCGCGACCTCCCAACCATCCCCTTCGTTCCCCCCTGCGTCCCTCGCCAACCAAGCTCGCCTCGCCCGTTCCCTCGTTCAGGCTTGCTTCCCTTGACTCGTTTCCTTTACGGTTAGTGCCCGAGGGTAATAAAGATGGTTCTGCTTATGTACAACCGGCAACTGGAGGCGGAGCCAGGCTGCCCTCTGTGGGCAGGACTAACGCAAATGACTCTTCGAAGCAAGATGGCGTAGGCATACGCCGCGCCACGCCGCTCTCCACGCCACGCCACGCCACGTTCTCCACGCGTTCCGTTCCGTCCCGTTCTCGCGAGCCCGCTGCTTTTATATTTAGCATGCAACGTGCACAGCCTGCGCGGCGAGCTCTCTCTCTCTCACTCTCTCTCGCATCGCGGACGCCTATGGACGCGACGCGTCGCGGTGCGCCACGTCGCGGACCGTTCGAGGGTGGATTTCGCGCGGGTTGTTTCCGCGCGCGATGCAGTTCGAAGGGAATCTCGCGTGAAGGATGTGGGTGTTTGGTGTGCGAATAATTTTCTACTATTTCAAGTGGTTTATTCGAAATTTACTTCAAATTTAATTCGAAATGTTGTCAGTCGCAGTGCAGTTCCTCGACTGCTACTTGCAAACTATAAAACTTTGTTGTAATTTAGATTTCTTTCTTGTTTCTTGAGCCACAGTTGACAAAGGAGCGCAAAGGGTTAAAGTTAAATTATATGCATCGTATCATTAAGAAAAATTGAAATTTAGTTATCAAAAGCTTCATTTCAATGTACTATAATTAACCCTTTGCGATGGGTAATCGTGTTGTCTGTGCGAGTAGTTGGAATTTGGTTTTTGATGATTGAATTGTCTTTTTTTTGGAGGTATGATGTGTGTATTTTAACCCTCTGCGGTTGAGAGGCGACTCTCAGTCACCAGTTGAGTTCTTCGTTGACTAACTTTAAGTTTCGAAGCATTGCAAAAATGAATTTTGAGGATGAAATTAATTTTCAACTGTTGAAAAACGAAATCGATTGTATTTATGAAGAGATTAGCGATGGAGAATCAAAAGTCGTCGAGTGCAAAGGGTTAAGTCTTAACCTTTTTTAAATTGATTAAACTTATTCACTGCAGTTTTTTGAGAATTGCATGTTTCCCTTAAGGTTTCTATTGAAATGGAAATTTTCTATTACTGAGAGTTGTTAGTGTTGGAAACTATTGCTGGATTAGCAATATTTTAGCAATAGCAATATGGGGGATGTTAGGAGTAGAAATCAAAGCTAAAGTAGCAATATTTGAGTAATAGGAATATGTCAGACGCTAGCAATAGAAACTAAAGCTAAAATATTACCATTTTAGCGATATTTCTAGCTTCCATTGCCAACGTCCAAGAAGAAGTAGAAAGCAAAGGATTAATAATTAACTTTAAACCTTTGCACTTAGATGTCTCCTCTGAGATGTCATCAGCATTGATTAGTGATGAAGGAGGCACTGCACTGCAGCTTTTTGAGAAATGCGTGTTTACCTAAAGTTTTCTATTGAAATGGAAATTTTCTATCGCTGGGAAACGTTAGCAATAGAAACTACAGTTAAAATATTGCTATCTTAGCAATAGTTTCTATTGCTAAGGTCCTAGTGCAAAGGGCTAACAAAAAGAAGCCAGCTTCGTTCGATTTTTAAAAAACCAAATTTCTCTGCAACGTGGATCGTTTCATTTTTTAAAACTTCGTGTCTCAAAGAGTTAACGCCTCTCAGAAGCTCTTTACTTGTCAATTTTCCTTCGTATCTCTGACAAAAAATCGACGCGTGGATTAACGAACGTGGCACGTTTCTTGATAATAAAAAGGTGGTAATGCCGGTGATTCGACTAACGAAGCATGGCGCGCGTGAACGATAGCGCGCTGGCAAGCTTCACACGCGACCTTGTTAATTAGCCTATCGTCGAATCTGACAGAAAAGAGAGAGAGAGAGAGAAAGAGAGAGACATCTTTTAACAGGATCTGTCTCGTCAAAAACAAGTGTTCGAGGGTGTTCGCGTTATCCTCTTATCTCGTCATCTTTCTGAACAAAGCGCCACTATAGTGATTATACAGATTACTTAATGAAATTTTTGAAAAATTCGAGGATATGAATAATAACATTAGCTGTAACAAATCTCAAAATTTGATTATCTTATTATCGATGCGATTCGTAAAGATTTGAATGCTCACGAAGAACAGCAATAACAAACCTGCATCGAACACTTAAAACATTATCAAAGATACGAGAAACCTCAAAATCTGATCATCTTATTATCGATGCGATTCGTAAAGATTTGAATTCTCACAAAGAACAGCAATAACAAACCTGCATCGAACACTTAAAACATGATCAAAGACACGAGAAACCTCAAAATCTGATCATCTTATTATCGATGCGATTCGTAAAGATTTGAATGCTCACAAAAAACAGCAATAACAAACCTGCATCGAACACTTAAAACATTATCAAAGATACGAGAAACCTCAAAATCTGATTATTTTATTATCGATACGATTCGTAAAGATTTGAATGTTCACGAAGAGCAGCAACGACAAACCTGCATCGAACGCTTCAAACATAATCAAAGACACGAGAAACCTCAAAATCTGATCATTTTATTATCGATGCGATTCGCAAAGATTTGAATGCTCACAAAGAACAGCAATAACAAACCCGCATCGAACGCTTAAAAAATTATCAAAGACACGAGAAACATGGACCAGCAACGACGACCCTCAAATCACGACTCCAAAAAGTCTCGCGCGGACACGGCGAAGAAAGCGGAGCGCAATTACACGCGCGGACAGGAGACGCGTACGAGTACCTCGAAACCATTCCTCGAAATAGTCTCGATCGTTTAAATAGTCGAGCGAGCAGGAAACGCGGCGGACGCGACGTTACTCTTTGCCAGCCGGGGCAAAGAACATCGATACCCGCAGCGAAACGGCTAACGATTCTGTATACGTGGACAAACCAGACACGACAGTCGTTCTCGCTTCGGGGAAGTATCCCGTAACACGAAGAACTCGGCTGGCCGTTTTTCTGCCCGATCGCTGATATTCGAATGACCCGGGAACTCGCATTCCCCGCGCGGGACAAGCGTGTCTCGAATCGTTCGCCAGGATTTTTCGCAAGGAGGACGCGCCGCGCCGCCATCGCAGCGACGCGGACGAGTTCCGCCCCGACAACTTTCCAGCTGCTAATGACGTTAAGGGATACGCGTCCCTTGGAACGAAATTCCCGTAAATCTCGGCTGGCTGCCGCGTAACCATTCCGTCGATTCATTGATTCCGGTAAGGAGAGGGCAGGTTACTGAATAGGGGAGCCAGTGATTGCTTTACAAAGGAAACGGCCGCGTTGTACTACGATCATCGCGGAAGATTTATCGACGCGGTTCAAATTACTACGACAAGCTTTTTGCGGGACACGCGGTGGACGTCGCCGGCTACCGTAAACGGATATAATTTCAGTTAATCGATGTAACGTGGCTAACCTGTCCTGTGTTCCGCAAACGACCCCGCTGGCGACGCGTCGGACGTGTCCCGCGGTCCGACGGAATTTCCATTCGATCGTACGGAGGGGCTCGTTATCGTAAAACGATCGACGGAAGTCGCCGGAGCCGCGCAGCGTTTTGGAGAACGTTCTGAGCCGTTTCAGCGCACCGCGACGAGCCGCCATCGCTTATATGGGTCTCGTTTTTCTTGGCCGTCCGATGCTGGAGATGGGCGAACGTCATAATCGGCGATGTTAGCATTTTCTTGTTTCCTTTTGGGAGATCGGATTTTTTAGGCTCTGCGATTCAAATTAATCTGCGTGATCGTCGATTTTGTAATTGAAATTAGTCATCGTTGATGTTGCTCGCAGGTTTCCATTTTTCTTTACGAGATCGGCGCGTGGCACAGTGAAAATTCGACACTAGTCGATAGAACGAAATTTGCCAAAGATGGAAAAATTTGTGACAATGTTCTAACTAAAGAGTATATTTAAGTACAGCATAAGAAAGTTATTGCGATTCTATTGAACGACCAAGACCCCTTTCCCTCGCGCGAAATTCACGAAGAAAAGAACACCTGCTACACACGTAAGTCCCACGCGTGCAATGTATTAATCACGTATTTATTACGTTAAAATGAACGATTCGGATGCTTGAGAGAGGGTCGACAACGCTTCCTCGCTCACGATGCAACGCGGAGGAGATCCGTGGAAGAAAAACGCTCGAATCGACGCGTCGAGCGCGCGTAAGAAACTGTCTCGCGTACATCCTCGGCTAGATTTGAACACGAACGGCGTCTCGTTGTGCTGTTACGTTTTGTACCGGGCCAGCCAGCTATTCTTGCCTTCCGCCAAGCCCATTGTATCAACGTTGGTGCCCGTGGCCTGAAAAGTAAAGAGGCGAGAGAATGAGGGGCACCGACGCAGCCGTAGGAAGGCCAAGACAGTTTTATAGAGACGAATTCTCGTCGTAAAAACGTCATGGCCACCTCCGCAACTCCTGCGCCTGTCTTCACGAAAGCATTACGAGTGCCGGAGGATTCACAAGTTACCCTGTTACCCGTCCCGCCTCGCGTTTTATCGCAACAGACAGACGAGTCTCTTGCTTCCGAGACTCCGCGGGCGAGTCCTGGCTAATTTGAAAAACGGCGAGCCGTGTTTTCGCGCCACCGTGGAATTATTTTCCAACGGGATCGCAGACACGCGCGATGCGCGTATGCGATCGAGAGAAAATGGAAAAAACCAGATAGGAGACAGGTCTCGATCTTTTCAGTGGATTAATAAAATGGTAGCTTCAAATGGAAACGAAAGTCGTCTATATTACATTTCGAATGCAATGTAATTAAGTTGGAATAGTTTGCAGAAAGTAGACAAAGGTAAATTAATGTTTTGCACTCGAGTGTCTCCTCTGAGAGAAGATCGCAAGTCTAGAGTATGATTAGGATGATTCTTCTGAGGATATATGAGGAGTCATTAGTGATAAAGGAGGTTGAACTTGTGCCATTGGAAATTTTTGGGAAATGCATGTTTTCCTTGAGTTTTCTATTGAAATTGAAACTTTCTATCGCTGGGAGATGTTAGTAATAGAAACTGTGGTTAAAATATTGCTATCTTAGAAATAGTTTCTATTGCTAAGGTCTGGGAAGGAGCAGAGTATAAAGGATTCAACTTATTCCATCTTAACTTTTTGAGAAATACATTTTCCTCTCAAGTTTTCTACTGAAATGAAAATTTTCTATAGCGGAGAGACGTTAACAACAGATACTGTGGCTAAAATATTCCTTAAAGATTGCTATCTTAGCAATATTGCACGTTAGCAATAGAAACTGTGGCTAAAACATTGCTGAAAAATTGCTATCTTGCATCTTAGCAATAGAAACTGTGACAAAAGTGTATCCCAAAGATTGCTATCTTAGAAATCTTGTACATTAGCAATAGAATCTGTGGCTAAAATATTGCTCAAAGATTGCTACCTTAGCAAACCTCCAGGTTGGCAATAGAAACTGTGGCTAAAATATTGCTCAAAGATTGCTATCGTAGCAAATCTCCACATTGGCAATAGAAACTGTGGTTAATATGTTGCTCAAAGATTGCTATCTTAGCAAACCTCCACGTTGGCAATAGAAACTGTGGCTAAAATATTCCTCAAAGATTGCTACCTTAGCAAACCTCCACGTTGCCAATAGAAACTGTGGCTAAAATATTGCTCAAAGATTGCTATCATAGCAAATCTCCACATTGGCAATAGAAACTGTGGCTAATGTGTTGCTCAAAGATTGCTACCTTAGCAAACCTCCACGTTGCCAATAGAAACTGTGGCTAATATGTTGCTCAAAGATTGCTATCTTAGCAAACCTTCACGTTGCCAATAGAAACTGTGGCTCAAAGATTGCTACCTTAGCAAACCTCCACGTTGCCAATAGAAACTGTGCCTAAAATATTGTTCAACGACCTCAGCAATCTTGCACATTAGCAATAGAAACTGTAACCAAAACATTACTCAAAGATCGCTATCTTAACAATAGTACCTATTACTACCATCTGAAAAAGAACCAAGTACAAAGAATTAAACTTACTCCCCCACACCTTTTAGAAAAAACACCCTCAACTCCTCAATCGACCGTCATTCCAACCCCTGTAAACGTCCCTGTAAATTTCCATCCCCCAACCTTTCAGAAGACGCCAAACGCAAAGCATCGATCCCCACTACGCCCTGTTGATCTTAACCGATTCAATCGAACCATCCTTTCGGAACTCCTCGACTCCCGTCCTCAGCCACGGACGCTCTTAATAAACGGCGGAATAATGGATCGCGGACGCTCGCGTCGGCCCAGCGATGGCGGACGCGCGTCGAACCGTCCGGTAATCGGTTGTAAAATTAAAATAACAACTGACGCGCGCTGTAAGCCGCGGTAAATTATCGTGCCCGGATTCCGATGTAAGTATAATGACCAGACGCCCGGCCATTTTTCATGCGCCGGGGGCCACCGTTGATTGGGTGCGCGCGGACGCGGACGCGCGGCTCGAACATTTATCACTCGCGCATTGAACATAATTTAGCGCGAGATTTCGTTGTCCGGGCCGCGTGATACCGATCACCCAGCGGTGGTTACCCCGGATGGTGAAAAAGCCGCGGATGAAAAACGGTCCTGGCCGTCCCTCCGCCTTCCTCCTCCCCTTGCGCCTCTACATTAGTTGAAATCGTCTCGTTATAAAACGCGGGTACGCGGCAAAAAGCGACGACCACGACGACCACGACTAGGAGGATCTGCGCGGGTAAACAAGGGGAGGCGCAGGGCGGATAGGAGGACTCGAATCATCCCTCTCCCTCTTTCTCCACTGTTCTTCCCCCTGTTTCTGGTGATGCGCGACAAAAATCGGTGGGGGAGCATCACTGTTAAATGTTAACAACCGAAGAATTCCAAAGCAGACGCGGCCCTTTGATACGCTGGCGGTGGTGGCGGGAAGGAAAGAGACGAGGAGCGGCGGAGGGCGGCGGAGGGCGGCGGAGGGAGGAAGGGGGACTGTGGAGGACCGGAGCCAGGTTTAAGACACATGCCTGCTTGCTAAGTAGCGGCTTCTGCCGGCGCGTCGACGCGTCTTCGGGCCTCCGAGCGCTTCGTCTCTCGCATCGGCGAAGACGACGAAGACAACGACGACGACGACGAGGACGACGACGACGACTGATGTCGGTCCGCTTTGCCGTGGGCCACGGCTCTTCGTCTACGTCTCGCGACGATTGATGGCCCTCGTGCTACGTGCGTCCGTTCCCTCTCGCCGTCTCGCTCGCGCTCCTCCAAAGCGGTCCTCTCCGCTCCGTCCTTTCCGCTCCGTCCCTCGCCGCGTCCGCGCGCCCTTTCTGTCCTTCCTCGCGGACTCGCTGCCAGCCGGAACCGCAGTCATTCGAACATCTTACATTTATGGAATATCTTGAAATCTCCGTTTCACCAGCGACCACGGCCAGCAATCAACCGATTGTTTCCGTTCGGTTCTTCGCGAGGGCCCACGAGAGGGAGAGAGAGAGAGGGAGATGGGGCCCCTATCTCGAGGGAAGATCGGATACTTTTTGGGTCGGATACCGCGGGCTTACCGTCCGGATGATAATAAGGGATATATGTAAATGCCTGACCGGACATTGACAAATTTACCGCTCGTCGCCACTCGTCGAACGCGAGCGAACTTCTGTGGGCACCCTTCGAGTGGCTCTGCGTTTCGAGTTTTCTTGAATATTGTTGTTGGATATTTTGTTTAGAGGGGAGTGGATAATTAACCTGTGTCTACTCTGAAGGGACGTTAGTATAGATTAGGGATCGAGGAGGATAAATTTTGTTTGTAGTTTTCTGTGAAGTGGAAATTTTTATCGCAGAGACGGTAGCAACAGAAATGATTGCTAATGGTAGACGTTAGCAGGAGAAATTATTGCTAATGGGAGACGTTAGCAGTGGAAATGATTGCTAATAGGATATGTTAGCAATAGAAACTATTGCTAATGGTAGGTTTTAGCAATAGAAATTATTGCTAATGGGAAAAGCCATCAACAGAAACTATTGCTAATGGTAGACGTTAGCAATAGAAATGATTGCTAATGGTAGACGTTAGCAGTAGAAATGATTGCTAATGGGAGACGTTAGCAGTGGAAATGATCGCTAATGGTAGATTTTAGCAATAGAAACTATTGCTAATAGTAGACGTTAGCAATAAAAATGATTGCTAATGGTAGATGTTAGCAATAGAAATGATTGCTAATGGTAGACGTTAGCAATGAAAATTATTGCTAAATGTAGAGGTTAGCAATAGAAATGATTGCTAATGGTAGAAATTATCAATAGAAATGATTACTAATGGGAGACGTTAGCAATAGAAACTATTGCTAATAGTAGACGTTAGCAATAAAAATGATTGCTAATGGTAGATGTTAGCAATAGAAATGATTGCTAATGGTAGACGTTAGCAATGAAAATTATTGCTAAATGTAGAGGTTAGCAATAGAAATGATTGCTAATGGTAGAAATTATCAATAGAAATGATTACTAATGGGAGACGTTAGCAATAGAAATGATTGCTAATGGGAGAGGTTAGCAATAGAAACTATTGCTAATGGTAGACGTTAGCAAAAGAAACTATTGCTAATGGTAAACGTTAGCAATAGAAATAATTGCTAAGAGGAGACATTAACAATGGATGCTAATGGGAAATGCTAGCAAAAGAAACTATTGCTAATGGTAGACGTCAGCAATAGAAAGTGTTGCTAAAATATTGCTCAAAGCTTGCTATCTTAGCAATATTGCAGTTACCACAAAAGTTGTGCTAAACATCAACATTTTACTGCGTTTACAAAGTTGTAATTATAATAATACACTAAATCTATTCAATAACTAAAAAAATAGAAAAGAAAAAAGAACAATACTAAAATTTTGATTAATTTTCGCTCGCAGCCGAGTCAAATTTTTAAAATCCAGCATGCTTTCAAGTACTTCCAGAACGTACATATGAATGAACCTGCGAACTTCACAAAATGCCAACTGAAACTGGCAAATCGAAATCTTTCGTGTTTGTCAAACGCAAAGAAAGTGCAGAGAATACGAAATTAAACGGGGCAGTTGAACGTCTAAACGAAACGTAGACATTTAATACAAAGTTTACGTAATTTCGATGCTCGGATGTCGCAAGAAAGAACTGTTTCTCGATCCCTCGACGTTATATTAGCCAGCTGGGCAAAGATAACAGCCACGAGCAATGAATCAACCGCTTTCTTAAACGCGCGACCTGGCTAAAAACTGCGCGGCATGATTTACGAGTGTCAGATGCGCGGTTGATAGATAGTTGAAAACTAACGTGGAAATTCACGCGGCCATTAATTACGCAATTTGTCAAACAGGACGAGCGTTTGACGATACACGCGAGGGCCAGGCGGATGTTAATTCGCGTCGCTCAAAAATCGCACGCCTCGACGCGAGTTTCCAATTCGCGCGCGAAATTGTTTTCGCGCGGGAATTTCATTGCCCGCGTCGGCCAACTGGCGATTCGAAAGAACGCCGTCTCGTGTGCTGGAATTAAAAAGCGGAACTTGAAGTTTAATTAAAAAAATAATTCATACGTTTCCGCGCGCGCTGTTCTCCTGCTCCTTTTTCCGTACTTTCAATTTATGATCGATCAGAGCGTGGCGCGCATTTTCCATCGAGATGCAAATTGGAAAACAAACTGTTAATTGCCTGGAAATTTCACGGATACGTTCCTCGTTGGGTATTGAAAGCAACAATATAATTATATAATTATATTCTGCAGAAGAATTCTTACTCAATATCCAATGCTACTCAAAATTAGTTAGTATTAAATAATGTTTTAATTTGTCGAACGCTCTGTCGCACGTTCCAACTATTGACTATCGACTATCGACTCTTTCGTTCTACGTTAAAGACGTTAGTAGTAGAAACTATGGTTAAAGTATTGCTCAAAGATTGCTATCTTAGCAATAGTTTCTATTGCTAATGTTTGGGGCGGAGACGAGTGCAAAGGGTTAGACTTATTCCACTGCAAGTTTTGGGAAATGCATGTTACCCTTAAGTTTTCTGTTGAAATTGTTGGGAGACGTTAGCAATAGAAACTGTGTCTAAAATATTACTCAAAGATTGCTGTTTTATCAATAGTTTGCAATAGAGTGCAAAGGGTTAGACTTATTCCACTGCAAGTTTTGGGAAATGCATGTTACCCTTAAGTTTTCTGTTGAAATTGTTGGGAGACGTTAGCAATAGAAACTGTGTCTAAAATATTACTCAAAGATTGCTGTTTTATCAATAGTTTGCAATAGAGTGCAAAGGGTTAGACTTATTCCACTGCAAGTTTTTGGGAAATGCATGTTACCCTTAAGTTTTCTGTTGAAATTGCTGGGAGACGTTAGCAATAGAAAACTGTGTCTAAAATATTGCTCAAAGTTTGCTGTTTTATCAATAGTTTCTGCTGCAAAGTTTTGCCCAAAACTTGCTATTTTAGCAATCTTGAATGTTAGCAATAGGAATTGTGGCTAAAATTAGTTAGTACACAATAGCAACAGTGCTCAAAGATTGCTATCTTAGCAATAGTTTCTATTGCTAATATCTGGAAAGGAGCCTAGTGTAAAGAATTAAGCTTATTCCATCGCAATTTTTTGAGAAATACACCTTTTCCTCAAGTTTTCTATCGAAACTGACATTTTCTATCACTGGGAAACGTTAGCAATAGAAACTGTGGCTAAAATATTGCTCAAAGATTGCTATCTTAGCAATATTGCATGTTACAACAGAAACTCTGGCTAGAATATTGCTCCAAAATTGCAGTCTTAGCAATCTTGCACGTTAGTGATAAAAACTTTGGCTAAAATACTACTCAAAGATTGCTATCTTAGCAATCTTGCACTGAGCAATAGTGGTAGACGTTAGCAATAGAAATGATTGCTAATGGGAGATGCTAGCCAAAGAAACTATTGCTAATGGTAGACGTTAGCAATAGAAACTGTTGCTAATGGTAGACGTTAGTAATGAAAAATATTGCTAATGTTGGACGTTAGCAATAGAAATGATTGCTAATGGGAGACGTTAGCAATAGAAATGATTGCTAATGGGAGACGTTAGCAACAGAAATGATTGCTAATGGGAAATGCTAGCAACAGAAACTATTGCTAATGGTAGCCGTTAGTAATAGAAATAATTGCTAATGGGAGATGCTAGCAAAAGAAACTATTGCTAATGGTAGACGTTAGCAATTGAAACTGTTGCTAATAGTAGACGTTAGTAATGAAAAATATTGCTAATGGTGGACGTTAGCAATAGAAATGATTGCTAATGGGAGACGTTAGCAATAGAAATGATTGCTAATGGGAGACGTTAGCAACAGAAATGATTGCTAATGGGAAATGCTAGCAACAGAAACTATTGCTAATGGTAGACGTTAGCAATAGAAATGATTGCTAATGGGAGATGCTAGCAACAGAAACTATTGCTAATTGTAGACGTTAGCAATAGAAACTGTTGCTAATAGTAGACGTTAGTAATGAAAATTATTGCTAATGGTGGACGTTAGCAATAGAAATGATTGCTAATGGGAGACGTTA
Organism: Xylocopa violacea; assembly: GCA_963969225.1. Classification (NCBI taxonomy): domain Eukaryota; kingdom Metazoa; phylum Arthropoda; class Insecta; order Hymenoptera; family Apidae; genus Xylocopa; species Xylocopa violacea. The sequence continues at coordinate 19,300,901 of CAXAJV010000015.1, forward strand.
GCAACAGAAATGATTGCTAATGGGAAATGCTAGCAACAGAAACTATTGCTAATGGTAGACGTTAGCAACAGAAATGATTGCTAATAGGAAATGCTAGCAACAGAAACTATTGCTAATGGTAGACGTTAGCAACAGAAATGATTGCTAATGAAAGATGCTAGCAACAGAATCTATTACTAATGGTAGCAGTTAGCAATAGAAATGATTGCTAATGAGAGATGCTAGCAACAGAAACTATTGCGAATGCTAGATTTTACCAATAGAAATGATTGATCCATACTTAATCCAAACCCTTTTGTTTCAATACAACGAGGACCCTGGTCCCGGACTCTTCGACCTTCTTCACCTTCGCCGATTCTCGTCGCGCGTGTATAATGGAGAGTGCACGGTCCCCGCGTAGAATCTGACAAGCTTCTTCTGGTACAATAAAAGTCAGAAGGAGGCAATCTATTACCTTCCCCTTACGGTCTATCCGAACAGAGCGGAGGGCTGACTGAGCCGAAGCTTCGAGAGCCTGGTCGGCGCCCTTTGATCCAGCCCGCCTTCCGCCCGGCTACTGGAATTTTCTATTTGCTATTTAAACCTGTCACTCTCCTCCTCTCAGCACGGCCGCCTCTTGTTTCGTTCGTTTAAAACTGTAGGATATTTGTTACTTAATGTTGAATGAAAGAAACTCAGGAGGTCTTCGTGACTATGACGTTCTCTCAATGACGCGCTCAGTGAACAGTTGACCGAATATTTTGGAAAATGTTTGTTTGGTAAACTCATTTACTTGCAAGTTTGCTCTAGTCGTGCAGAAAGAGAGTCAAATTTCTTTTTTAAAGTACGAAAAAGACGTTCGCCAATAGAGTTTCTGCTTTTATTGTTGTTGTTATCGTATTCGAAGAGACGTGGACAGGATAGAAAATACGAATTTCGAGGGCATAAATTATTAGAATCATTTAGAAGGGATTGAATTAAAATAAGTCGTGCGAAAAGAGAATTAAATTTCTTTTCTATATCGTTTTGAAGCAAAATCGTGTAAAAACAGAATTGGGTGCGCAAACTGCAAGCAACACACATTATTCAGCGCCATTGATAATTGTAAACATTATTCGCATACGTAAAACACGGAAAAGACGTTCGCCAAAAGAGTTTCTGTTTCAATTATTCTTGTTATCGCATTCAAAGAGACGTGGACAGGATAGAAAATACGAATTTCGAGGGCATAAATTATTAGAATGATTTAGAGGACACTAAATTAAAATAAATTATGCAAAAAGAGAATCAAATTTCTTTCTAAATCGTTTTGAAGCAAAATCGTGGAAAAACAAAATTGGGTGCGCAAACTGCAAGCAACACGCATTATTCAGCGCCATTGATAGTTGTAAACATTATTCGCATACGTAAACACGGAAAAGACGTTCGCCAAAAGAGTTTCTGTTTCAATTATTCTTGCTATCGCATTCAAAGAGACGTGGACAGGATAGAAAACACCAATTTCAAGGCCATAAATCATTAGACTCATTTAGAGGGCACTAAATTAAAATAAATCTCGCAAAAAGAGAATCAAATTTCTTTCTAAATCGTGTTAAATCAAAATCATGTAGAAGAAGCTCGCGTAAAAACAGAAATGGGTGCGCAAACTGCAAGCAACACGCATTATTCAGCGCCATTGATAGTTGTAAACATTATTCGCATACGTAAAACCCGGAAAAGACGTTCGCCAAAAGAGTTTCTGTTTCAATTATTCTTGCTATCGCATTCAAAGAGACGTGGACAGGATAGAAAACACCAATTTCAAGGCCATAAATCGTTAGACTCACTTAGAGGGCACTAAATTAAAATAAATCTCGCAAACAGCGAATTAAATTTCTTTTCTAAATCGTGTGAAAACAGGATCGGCTGTAGACGTCGAGAGAAATTCGTCTCTCCACGCCTGTGCTCCTTTCGTCCCTCGTCGCCTCCACGTCAACTTTTGAAGTCTATACCACGGACAAGCGACAATGTCAGTCGGGAAATATGTATGCCGGCCTTTTGTTGCTAATGGAGAAGAGAAACACGCGGGGTATGCGCTTACGTGATGGAGTCGCCTAATGGTTTCATTATGCGCTACTGTGTGCGTGCCGTGTACGCCAGTGTGTAGACAGCCACGTAAGCTTATTGCTGCCCTTTGTAGGCCGTTGCACTTTGTGTGTAATTATGCGAAGCTGTTAGCGTTGCCCGTGACGTTTGTCCCTTGGACGATAATCAGTTGATGCAGCGCTGCTGGCCTGAGTTGTTCTCCAGGCTGTGGACTGTCGCTGTGTCGCTCGAACATTTTGATTGGCCACGAGAGGATCGAACGCTGAGGCTCGTTCGATCTTTGCTCGATTTCTGTGGCAGAATTGTTCGCTTCGAGCTATTCTCGGTTGGTGGTTTGGTGTCTGTCAGTGCTCTTAGCGGCCCTGTTTTTTCTTTCACGTTGGTATTTGACAACGATGCTCGTCGATCGATCAGTGTACGTCGTAACGAGTATCGTTTAACGAGGAACCCTAAGCTGGGACGGGGGTGCCACCCTCTTGACTCTTTGACTGCTGTGGGAGCTCAAAGGCGCTTAGGAAAGTTGCGTTTCTCAGAACGCTTTCTAACCCTTTGCACTCGATGACTTTTTCGCTCGCAGATCATTTTTTTCTATTACTAATTATCCTTTATCATTTAATCCGTTGCTAATCTCATTTTTCAACAGTTGAAAATCAATTTCATCTTCACTCGAGTTAGTTTCACCTTCCAAATTCATTTTTGTGGGGCTTCAAAACTTAAAATCATGAAAAACTCGAGTTGCTGCACGAAACTCCATGGCGGTTGAGAGTCGCCTTTCGAGGGCAAAGGGTTAAGTTCTACAGTTTTTGAGGAACACTAGAGTAAATTATGGTTTTTAGTTATAATTCCTTTTGAGAGTTGTTTTATGTTGCGCGAAACGTATAAAAGCAGACAATGTTTAGTTGTACTTTAACCTCGATATCATAATTCTTTGCTGAACAATTGGTAATGGTTTGTGGAACACCAGTGTTCTGTGGAACACAGTTTGGAAAATACTGCTGTAGGCGATTAGGAAATTTGCGATTGTGGTGCTGTAGATGTTTGGAAAACTTGCGTTTGTGATACTGCAGCACTCGAGTTGCTTAAAAAAATAGCAATGCGATAATTGGCGCTAACAAAGCTTACACTTGTGATACTATAAGTGCTGAGAAAGCTTGCGCTTGTGACACTGTAGGCGCTTGGAAAATTGCGCTTGTGATACTGTAAGCTCAGGGAAAACTTGCGTTTGTGACACTGTAATTGCTCAAATCGCTTAGAAAAATTGCAATGCGACGAGAAGTTTCACATTCACAGAGTACATCGCGAATAAATTAATATCGTATATTACGAATGCTGCGTCTCACAAAGTCTGTCGTAGTCAAAGGGTTAACCTCGCAATCCACGCGTCTGTCGATGCAACCAACCCTTTATCAATCCTTGAGATTACTTAGAAGCGCTTAGATTTTACCAGAATCGCGATTTATCAGAAAACTAATTTAGTAACCCTGGTTTTCAATTAAAAGCGTCGCGAAAACGCCTACGTGTCCACGTAGAATCTACGTAGCCAAAACTCGCATCGTGAACCAGAAATTCGTCGACGATAAAAAGGCTCGAAGCATGGAATTGGGAGAATTCAAAATTACAAGGGCATTCCATTCGACGAATAAAACGCTCGTAACTTGATCCTGGCAAAGACCACGGTCAGCATCGAGTCTGCCATCCGATTGCGTTCGTTCTGTTTGGCAGAAAGTCGAGAGAAACGCGGAGGGAAATAAATATTGTACATACAGGGTGGGCCATAAGTCTGTCGATGCAATTTCCCGTTCTCTGTTCTACGCTCCAAGTCTGTTACGAAGATTTCTCGAACAACAACGAGACATCTTTGCGAATTCGAGATGCTAGCATTCAGATGCTAGAATTCTGATTTTATATTCTTATTCTATACAGACTCGATTTCGCAAAAACGTATGATAAATAATCTATTTTGTAAATTTGCCATCGATTAATTAGTTTCTATTGCTAAAAGAGCAATATTTTAGCGGTAATTTAGCAATAGTTTCAATTGCTAAAAGACCAATATTTTAGCAGTAATTTAGCAATAGTTTCAATTGCTAAAAGAGCAATATTTTAGCAGTAATTTAGCAATAGTTTCAATTGCTAAAATAGCAATATTTTCCATTACTAAAATAGCAATATTTTCCATTATCAAAATAGCAATATTTTCTATTACTAAAATGGCAATAGTTTCTATTGCTAAAAGAGCAATATTTTAGCAGTAATTTAGCAATATTTTCCATTACTAAAATAGCAATATTTTCTATTACAAAAATAGCAATATTTTCCATTACTAAAATAGCAATATTTTCCATTACCAAAATAGCAATATTTTCTATTACTAAAATGGCAATAGTTTCTATTGCTAAAAGAGCAATATTTTAGCAGTAATTTAGCAATATTTTCCATTACTAAAATAGCAATATTTTCTATTACCAAAATAGCAACATTTTCCATTACTAAAATAGCAATATTTTCCATTACCAAAATAGCAATATTTTCTATTACTAAAATGGCAATAGTTTCTATTGCTAAAAGAGCAATATTTTAGCAGTAATTTAGCAATATTTTCCATTACTAAAATAGCAATATTTTCTATTACCAAAATAGCAATATTTTCCATTACTAAAATAGCAATATTTTCTATTACCAAAATAGCAATATTTTCCATTACTAAAATAGCAATATTTTCTATTACTAAAATGGCAATATTTTAGCAGTAATTTAGCAATATTTTCCATTACTAAAATAGCAATATCTTCCATTACCAAAATAGCAACATCTTCCATTACCAAAATAGCAACATCTTCCATTACCAAAATAGCAATATTTCCCCAATACTTTAGCAAAGTTTCAATAGCTAAAACAGCAATACTTTAGCAACAGTTTGAATTACCAAAACAGCAATCCTTCATCACCAATTTCTATCACCTAACCTCCTTAATCACCAATCACCGGCGACGTCCCCACAGAGGGGGCCATCCGAGCGCAAGGGGTTAACGCTGCGTCCGCGGACCGTGGAATCCGATTTTAAAGGAGGAGCGCCTCATTGGAACGCGTCGGTATCGCGGCGATACTTTTTGCGCCGACTGTATATAGAGACGCGTGTGTTTGTGGACATCCAACGACGAGGGGCTAGCGGGACGAGGGGCTAGGCGGAGGGGGTAACCAAAACGAAAAGAATCCAATCCGTTTGGTAAAACTAAGGCCGTAGATCTCGCGGCGCCGTTGATGTGACACGCCAGACTCCCGCGTTCCTCCAACCCTTCTTCTTCTGGCCGTTACTGCCGGCTTCGATACCCGTCCGTCACGAGCCGTCATTAAGCCCCGACCAGATTCCTATCTGAGCAGACAGCTGAGCTCTCCGATCTGGACGAGCGAAACGAGAGAAGCAGAGAGAGAGAGAGAGAGAGAGAAAGAGAGAGAGTGCAGGGAACGCAGAGGCTCCTGCTGACCGCGAGCATTAAAGCTGCCGACGAAAGAGCAGGGTCAAGGCTTCGACAACCCCTCAATGGTCCGTTAGGAACCTATCGATCAGTGTCGTTCTCTTCTCAGCGCGGAGCTGAGGCTACTCCCGCGGTTAGATTTGCGGAAAGCCACCGAGGGATCGGTGAATTTCAATCAATGACGGACGTCGAACGTGATTAGTGTCCCCCTTTTTGATACCCGCCTTTATACCCCCGCGGCGAACGATTCCGTTCCGCTGTTCCCGATCGTAATTGGGGAACAACGCGGCGGATGGAACCAGAAGTCGGGATTGTAATTCGCCTATCGCTGGACTCGACGTTCGACGCTCGATTCTAGTGCTTCTCCTCCATTTGCTTCTGTTAAAGCACTGGGTTTAGTACGAGTTGGCGTATATCTGTTTCTAGCGAAGGGGTGAAAGTGTACTCCTCGATGAAACTACCCCTTGACGAACCTCGATAAAATTGTATCAGTTGTAATAAGTAGTTTTTATTATCTTTCTCTGATTCTTCTCTTCTAAGATTTCACTGTTTTTGATATTTTGACGCAAGGTTTGACGAAAAGCTTTCTCAGAGGGTTAGAAATGTCCCCCTTTTGATATTTAATTAGAAACAATATTATGAATTTAAAGTAAAAAATAGAACCTCGATAAAGTTACATCAGTTATAATAATTATTTCTTTCTATTTTTTACATTTTGACGTAAAGTTTAACGAAAAGTTGAGCTCAGAGGGGTTAAAATGAACCCTTGGTTAACCTAATGTCAAACGCCTTGTTTCGTGGCTCCCTCGCCAACTGCATAACTCTGATTGGCATCGTTTCGCAATGAAAACGATGGAAAATATAATAGTCACACGCATCGAGAACTAGAAACGATCGACGCAGCATGTTTAAAGTATAATTTATCTGTTTATGACATTCTAAATACGCACGGGACCTTTTTCATAATCGAAGATTGATTCGTTTCACTCGTGAAGATCGTCACGTTGTTTGTATCAGTTTGTATCAGTTGTTGGCAAGAAACGCTTATCGCTAATTGACGTCGAGTTTTTATTAAAAACAATCGATCGTTTTATGTAAGAACTTGCAGAACTTAACGAAACCAGATTTCTGCACGTAGAAACATTTTCTTGCTATCGCGTGACGCAAAGCGAGCTGCGGAATAGAAAAATACGATCGTATCAGCTGTGTATTAGAATTTGTTTGTATAAAGTTTCTTCGTCGTTTATTTTATTTTATCGCGAGTCTCCACGTTTTTGCAGTAAACCATTCTCGATGAACCTCGATCGATTATTCACAATTTTCTTAAACACATCAATTACATTCTTCTATTACTTTTTAAGTCTTTGCACTCGGATGTCCCCTTTGAGGTGACATCAGCATTGATTAGTGATGAAGCAGGTTTCAGAATTCCTGAGGTTTTTTACTGAAATGCAAACTTTCTATTGCTGGGAGAGGTTAGCAATAGAAACTATTGCTAAAATATTACTCAAAGATTGCTATTTTTGCATGTTTCCTTGCCATTGAGGCATGTTTCCTTGGGTTTTTCTACTGAATTGTTATTTTTCTATTGCTGGGGGAGGTTTGCAATAGTTTATATTGCTAATATATCGCTCAAAGATTGCTATCTTAGCAGTGGTTTCTATTGCTAAAATATTGGTCAAAGATTGCTATCTTAGTAGTGGTTTCTATTGCTAAAATATTGGTCAAAGATTGCTATTTTAGCAGTGGTTTCTATTGCTCAAAGATTGCTACCTTAGCAGTGGTTTCTATTGCTAAAATATTGCTCAAAGATTGCTACCTTAGCAGTGGTTTCTATTGCTAAAATATTGCTCAAAGATTGCTATTTTAGCAGTGGTTTCTATTGCTAAAATATTAGTCAAAGATTGCTATCTTAGCAGCGGTTTCTATTGCTCAAAGATTGCTACCTTAGCAGTGGTTTCTATTGCTAAAATATTGCTCAAAGATTGCTATTTTAGCAGTGGTTTCTATTGCTAAAATATTAGTCAAAGATTGCTATCTTAGCAGCGGTTTCTATTGCTCAAAGATTGCTACCTTAGCAATGGTTTCTATTGCTAAAATTTTGCTCAAAGATTGCTATTTTAACAATAGTTTCTATGACTAATACATTGCTCAAAGATTGCTATTTTAGCAATAGTTTCTATTGCTAATACATTCCTCAAAGATTGCTATTTTAGCAATAGTTTCTATTGCTAATACATTCCTCAAAGATTTCTATTTTAGCAATAGTTTCTATTGCTAACATCTGGAAATGATCTAAACGCAAAGGGTTAAACTTACTCCACCGCAACTTTTTCAGAAATGCTTGAGTGAAGATAAAATCAATTTTCAGTTATCGAAAAACGAGATTAGTCGCATTAACTCAGAAATTAGCGATACAAAAAAAAGTCATACGCGACCAAAGAAGTCGTCGAGTGCGAAGGGAGTGAATATTTCCCAAAGCCCAATATCACTTTCTCCAGTTTCTCTAGAAACAGCTTCGTCCTTTCTCAACAACTCCACAGCTGAATCCAGAAACCCGCCAACCAGAGAGCTACGCCCGCACTGCAACCTGCTGCTGCTGGGTCCACGCGAAAAGGACGCACGGTGGCGGAGGAATGTCGACGCGGGCTCGCAGTAATGGCGTCGCGTCCGGGACGCGAAAGTTTGGGCCGCGCGCGATCTGGCACGGCTCGAGACAGCCCGCTAATGACGAGGCGTTAATTCAGCCACGCGAGAAGGAAATGTCCGCGGCGTGGCGCGGTCATCTCGTCGCTCCCTGTCAAGCGTTATGGTGGCTTATGCATCAGAGTGATGAACGATGTCCCGCGGCTCCGCCACGGGCGGACGAAAAGGAGCGACGCGAGAGGGCGAGTGAGGAGGAGGAGGAGGACGCGGTTCTCCTGGCCATCTGCACGCGATACGCGGATCAACCCGATCCTTCAACGCCGTTCGACTAAAAAGCCCTCGTTTATTACCGGTTACGCGCCCCGGGACCAGGCGAATTCGTGGCCGCCATTCGCGTTTTCACCTTCATTTAAAATTCTGGAAAGCGGCCCGCGTATAATCTACGGTTCTTCCGAGGCAGCGGTTATAAAACGCGCTGGTAATAGCGGACATTTTCGAAAATTGCATCCGGTTTTCTATACACCGTTTATAGATACGCCACGCGGTACGATTGTAATGATACGCTGCGGTTAATGGCGCGAACGCTAAATAACCGGTCATCTGCATAATTTTGTATACATTATGCTGCCATTATCTATTATCGAAAAAAGACCGCTGTTACGAAGGCGGGTCGATTCTCGAGGGGCCAAGCGTGGGGCCAGACGAATTTTTGATACCACTCTTTCAATTCAACCCGATTCGCGTGCGTTTCGTTCAATTTTTTGCGTCCTTCGACTGTGTACACGCGAACGACGCCAAGTGTGCAATTGTATTGGCGATAAATTAAGTGGTCTGTGTTTAGGTTACAACTAAATAGTCAGTTTGGGTTTGGTTGGGCAGTAAAGATAGTAAACGGACAATATGAAACAGAAAAAACACGGTATAGTCAGTTCTCTTGAAAGAATTCAATTTTATATGCGTTATCGCATTATTGCAAGTGCATTAGTTGCTCTTGAAGTTTAAAATCCTGAAAGTTACAAAAGCAGTGAAGCTACACTTCCATTCGTGAAGAAAAGAAAAAAGCTAAAAAGTCGATTAACAGTGGACTCATAAATATAAATATGTAGAATCGTAGAAGCATTTAAATACAAGCCAATTATGTTTAGATCAATAAAAAAGTAGATGAAAAGTAGATCCAACCGCGAGAGATCGCGATCAGACAAGTTGCGAAAATGTCTACTCGTGTGGACTACGAACTTTTCGATTAGCTCTGGTAATTTAGCACGAACAATTTATTATGATACTATATATATAGTTCGTATTTCTATCTTCATCTTTGACCAATCTTTTCTTAGTTTCCACAGTCCTCTGATTAACCCATACAGCAATACCCGTATCGTTCTACGAAAATGACGCAAAGATCGATCTAGCCTGTACTGAAACGATAAAGAAGCAATAAATCACTTCGTCTGATGTCGTTCGCGTCTTATCGATAACTCCAAGTCCCCCGCGGATGATACGAATTGAACAAATAGATAAGAGTAAAGTCGGCTAGTAAAAAATTAGAGGAAACATCGAACGCATTCAACTTATCCAACAACATTTCCTTACGCAATTGCACTTGAAAGATATTTCAATTACACGCGCGTGAAATGAAAAACAGGCAGATACTTTTCGTTCGACGAGTGCAAACCGAAGAATTAATCAGTCTCATGAAAATACGATACCTCGAACTGTGCAGGAGCGTTCGTCTAATAAAATACACATCGAGCAGTTCTCGAATTATTCGTCGTTCGACGCGCTGTCTTCTTTTCGCTCGTCGAGCTGCGATTCTGTAATCCTTTAATTATACACGCTGGCCCGATTTCGAATGTTATTCAATTGACAATCGAATCAATAGAAATCCATAGCCGCGCGCTCGCGGCTATTTCTGTATCGCGGCTGGAGATTAAGTAAGATGCAGCGATAATAGCAATTGGCATACTTGTGTGTACGTGGAATTGCGAAATAGCGAAAGGACAGGCAGTAAATCAAGATACGAAGCTCATCGGGTAGCCGTGTGTTGCGACAGTTATACGAGCCATCCATCATCATTTAGAGGTGGCATCTATCAGCGTCACCACTCGTGAGAGCGATAATGACGATTCCATGGCTTAGCGGCTCGCTTTGACCTAAGACAGCTTCTACAATCGTTAATTTACGAACACCTTCCCGTCCACTATTTCTTCCTACGCCGTATTCTTTCGCGACGACACCGTCCGACGAACTGTCTGGTAATCGTCGACGTTCCACGAAACTAATTTATCATCCAGACTTTTCATACTCGAGCGTCCGTCTCTTCTTTTACACGCGTCGCGAATAGAAATGTTTATCGTTTCCCCCTTTTTCTCTTTATTATTTTAATCGCTCTTGCTTTAGATTGTTAGTAAATGCATCGTCAGAAACGATCGACACGCGTGGATGTCTAAAAATCGTCAACGTCCCACGAAACTAATTTATTAAACTAAGTTTTCATGCTTCAGCGTCCATCTCTTCTTTTACACGCATCGCGAGTAGAAATGTTTATCGCTTCCCTCCTTTTTCTCTTTATTATTTTAATCGCTCTTGCTTTAGATTGTTAATAAATGCATCGTTAGAAACGATCGACACGCGTGGATGTCTAAAAATCGTCGACGTTCCACGAAACTAATATATTAATCCGAGTTTTCACACTCGAGCGTCTGTCTCTTCCTTTGCACGCGTTGCGAATGAAATCCCTTTTTTCTCTTATTATTTTCATCGATCTTAGTCTTGATTCTTAATCGACACATCGTCAGAAACGATCGACACACGTGGATGTCTCAAAATCGTCGACGTTCCACGAAACTAATTTATTAATCCGAGTTTTCACACTCGAGCGTTTGTCTCTTCTTTTGCACGCGTCGCGAATGGAATCCCTTTTTTCTCTTATTATTTTTATCGATCTTAATTTTGATTTTTAATTGACGTCTCGTCAGAAACGATCGACACACGTGGATGTCTAAAAATCTTCAACGTTCCACGAAACTAATTTATTAATCCAAGGTTTCATACTCGAGCGTTCGTCTCTTCTTTCACACGCGTCGCAAATAGAAATGTTCATCGTTTCGCAGTTGCTCTTTGTTATTTTAATCGCTCTTACTCTTGATTCTTAATCGACGCATCGTCAGAAACGATCGACACACATGGATATCTAAAAATCGTCAACGTTCCACGAAAATAATTTATTAAACTAAGTTTTCGTACTTCAGCGTCCATCTCTTCTTTTATACGCATCGCGAATAGAAATGTTTATCGTTTCCCTTCTTTTCTCTCCTTATTTTAGCGCTCTTATTCTTGATTCTTAATAAATGCATTGTCAGAAACGATCGACACACGTAGATGTCTCAAAATCGTCGACATTCCGCGAAACTAATTAATCACTCCAACTTTTCCACCTTTTACACGCGTCGTGTAATAGAAATATTTATCGTTTCCCGTTTTCTCTAATTATTTTCATCGATCTCAGCCTTGATTCTTAATCGACGCATCGTCAGAAACGATCGACACACGTGGAGCATCGAAATTGGAGCACGATTACTCAGAACTTCACGGAGGGACTCCTCCCGCTGTTATCGACATCGTTCAGCGAGATTGCCCGTTGTTTTTTTCGACTTTGTTTGATTTGATTACTCGCCGCTCAATAAAAAGGGGGATCAAACGCGTCAGAGCAGGAATTATTGCCTCGAAAGCTGGAATAAGGAGATTACGAAACGAGATTCCTCGCGTGCCCGCTCGCCAGGTTACAACTTCGCGACTTGACGCGAGCGCGTTTAAATCATCGCGCGATGGGGGGACGAGCGTGCAAATACATCGACTATTTTTATTGCAAATTAGTTTTCGCGCGATGAATATTAAAAAGCCTCACCCCACGCTCACGTTCTACCTTTAATAACACGCAAATGGTTAAATATGAACCGATCTACCTTCTACAATCTGCATGATGCAGCCGCCAATAGGCGTCGTCGCAGTATAAATCGTGGCACGAAACCTGGAGAGAACGGAAAGGGACGCGGGAGGCACCTGTATACCCACACGGAATCCTGGCTCTGACCCTTCTGTGCGAATGCTCGATCAATCTGACGTCGTTTATAGGTTGTAAGTAAATGAAAACGCGATCGAGGATTCCTCTCTGGGACAAAAACGGGGCTCGAACGGGCCTGGATAATCGAAAGCGGAGAGTGAAAGCAGGAAGATAGTAATTACGCCGGTGTGGACAGCCGTCGTGGGTATCGGACACGGTTCACCCTGTGTCGGGGAGGGTGGTTTTGCGGCGTGTCGGAAGGCCGTTCGACTAAGCAGGAAAAGAGGAGGACCAGGAATGAAAAAGAAGAAGGCGAAGGAAGAGGGGCGGAAAGCAAAGAACGAGGCGGGTCGGGTCGAGTATTGTGCGCTGATAGATGTGTCAAATGCAGGCCGCATTGTACGCGGCGGAGATAAATGGAGGCTGAGTGAAGAAGCAAAACACGTGCCTTTGTTGCCACTCTACTCATCGAAGGTAATTTAAAGCGCCTTTCTTCGCCAATATTCGCGGCCGCCCCGACGCAGCGACGCGCCGGACGTGGACGCGCTCGCGTCCATTCCGATTCCCTTTCGCGTCACTACCGGCTCGTTTGTTATGCGATGCTAAAATGTTGATAGAATGTTGATGGTTTAGCTGTAGAGACTGTTGTTAAAATATTAATATTTTGGTAACGGTTGCTATTGGTGAAATAGAAATATTTTAGCAATGGTTTCTATTGCTAAAATAGCAATATTTGAGCAATACTTTAGCAATACTTTCTATTACTGAAAAAGCAATAGTTTTTATTATTAAAATAGCAATACTTTAGCAACACTTTCTATTATTAAAATAGCAATGCTTTAGCAATACTTTCCATGACTAAAATAGCAATATTTTTGGCAATAGTTTAGCAATAGTTTCCATGACTAAAATAGCAATATTTTTGGCAATAGTTTAGCAATAGTTTCCATTTCTAAAATAGCAATATTTTAGCAATAGTTCCCATTACTAAAATAGCAATATTTTTCGCAATAGTTTAGCAATAGTTCCCATTTCTAAAATAGCAATATTTTAGCAATAGTTTCCATGGCTAAAATAGCAATATTTTAGTAATACTTAGCAATAGTTCCCATTACTAAAATAGCAATATTTTTCGCAATAGTTTAGCAATAGTTCCTATTTCTAAAATAGCAATATTTTAGCAATACTTTCCATTACTAAAATAGCAATATTTTTGGCAATAGTTTAGCAATGGTTCCCATTTCTAAAATGGCAATAGTTTAGCAATAGTTCCCATTTCTAAAATAGCAATATTTTATCAATAGTTTCCATTTCTAAAATAGCAATATTTTAGCAATAGTTTCCATTTCTAAAATAGCAATATTTTAGCAATACTTTCCATGACAAAAATAGCAATACTTTAGCAATACTTTCTATTGCTAATATTACTATTTTAAAATAGCAATGTGTTACCAATATTTCAGTAATATTTAGCAATAATAATATTGCTCTTTTAGCAGTAGTTCCTATTGCTAACGTCTCTCAGCAATAGAAAATTCCAATACAAAATTTCAGGGAAACTAATCAATGCTGATGTCTCCTCAGAGGGAACATCCGAGTGCAAAGGGTTAAATGAGCAATTATATTTGTTGATAACGATCTTGAATTACATATAGAACAACAACAAAAAGAATGATCGATAATGAACGAAAGTAAACGCGTTTCTAAGGTAAAATCGGGAGATCTCCGAGCATTAAAGTTTCAAATCGTTCATCAAAATATGGACGCTTAATCATTCTCAGAGCTCGCACAGAGAAGAAGAGACGAGTTTCGAGCGAAATTTCGCCTACGTCCCCGGATGCGAGTACTCCTCATCCGTTCGAGGTCTCCTCGCGCTAGGAGTCTTCCCAGAAACCCTGACAAAGCCTCGCGGAGACGCGATTCGACAGTTTGCGATCCTGAAAACTCGAAACGCCGGAAGATCGTGCTTCTGGCCACCAATCACGAGCTGTCCAAAAAAAAAAAAAAGGAGCCTCGTCCCGCAGCCGTGTCCTCCGCTCGTCCCTGAGGAACGTGTCCCGTACGAAAACGGATATCGAGCCTCGAGGTCGCGACCGTTCGTACCGATGTCCCGTGGCGTGGGCCGGATACCTGGTCGAGGAAGTCACGGAAACATGTGGGAGGTCTTTATTCAGGGTGGAAGCGGAGGGAGAACAGCGAGGAAAAAGATAGAGCCGCGCGTGTACGCTGGATTCGAGGCGACTGGTTCCTCGCGAGCTTCCGCCTCCATGTTGGGACGTTCGCTTTTCGACTTTGGGAAAAATGGGAACGAAAATCACGTGGAACGCGTCGAAACGGTTGCTCGTTCGATTGTTCCTCGCCACGTCCCACGAAACTGAAATGAACGAATAAACAAACGCGCGGTCGGGTTCGAGGTAAAGTTAATAGGCAGATAAGTCGGTGGATAGCGGCAGAGGAGGTGAGAGAAAGTGTCGGCGGAGGAGGACGAGGGGACCATCTATTCTTTATTCAGGGTGGAAGCGGAGGGAGAACAGCGAGGAAAAAGATAGAGCCGCGCGTGTACGCTGGATTCGAGGCGACTGGTTCCTCGCGAGCTTCCGCCTCCATGTTGGGACGTTCGCTTCTCGACTTTGGGAAAAATGGGGACGAAAATCACGTGGAACGCGTCGAAACGGTTGCTCGTTCGATTGTTCCTCGCCACGTCCCACGAAACTGAAATGAACGAATAAACAAACGCGCGGTCGGGTTCGAGGTAAAGTTAATAGGCAGATAAGTCGGTGGATAGCGGCAGAGGAGGTGAGAGAAAGTGTCGGCGGAGGAGGACGAGGGCACCATCTATTCTTTATTCAGGGTGGAAGCGGAGGAAGAACAGCGAGGAAAAAGATAGAGCCGCGCGTGTACGCTGGATTCGAGGCGACTGGTTCCTCGCGAGCTTCCGCCTCCATGTTGGGACGTTCGCTTCTCGACTTTGGGAAAAATGGGGACGAAAATCACGTGGAACGCGTCGAAACGGTTGCTCGTTCGATTGTTCCTCGTCACGTCCCACGAAACTGAAATGAACGAATAAACAAACGCGCGGTCGGGTTCGAGGCAAAGTTAATAGGCAGATAAGTCGGTGGATAGCGGCAGAGGAGGTGAGAGAAAGTGTCGGCGGAGGAGGACGAGGGCACCATCTATTTTCGCCTCCCTGTTCCAAGCAGAAGCAGGATGATTTATGTGGAGCGAGTGCCGCGTCTCCACGCTGCGGGAGAATTCTCGCTTTCAGCTCTGCACCCAGCCGTGTCGCCAGGGTGGCAGAGTGTGGCATTGCCTTCACTCTCCCGGCCTCCTCAACATCGCCGTAAGCACCGCGATGCATCTTTCTTGGATGACGTGCAACTACCGACCTTCGTATCCCGTCTCTTCTCTTCTCCATCTGCCGCCACGTCTCTGCTTCTGTCCTCTTCCCTGGCACGCGTGAACGCGCGTCCAGGAGGCTGGCTAATCATAGAGCAACGACAAACATTCGCAGTTATGCACGGCCTAAATGAACGGTTCGCACCGAGGAGATACGTTAAAGAATCCGCCACGGCTCGCGTACGCTCGTGACGGACGCTGAAAGATCATTTGTTTTGCTCGCCAGCTTAAAAGCCCCGCGCCATTCGCCTTTTTCTCGCGCGATCTAGGAGCCTCCCGCGACACCATCTTGTCTTCTGCGTTCGAGGAACTAGGATTTTTGGTATTCTTGTCCTCGCACGAATTTACGCGTTTCCGTTTGCGCTGGATCGCGCTGGTTTGGAAGGAGAAACCAAAGCGAGTGCGAAGCGTGGGTCTATGATTGTGTGGGATACGAGGAACACGAGGTGCAATGCTTTTTTTTGAAAGTAGTTGAAAAAACTGAACGAGATTGCAAAGAAGAACATTGCGATTTTGAGGAGCCCTACTTTCCCATATTTTGCTAAAACTATTATTAAAATAGCTGTATTTAGCAACAGTTTCTATTGCTAAAGTAGCAATATTTTAGTAATAGCTTCTACTGCTAACGTCCAATAGCAATATTGCAGCAATAGCTTCTATTGTCAACGTCCAATAGCAATATTTTAGCAATAGCTTCTACTGATAACGTCCAATAGCAATATTTGAGTAATAGCTTATACTGCCAACGTCCAATACCAATATTGTAGCAACAGTTTTTATCGCTAAAATAGCAATATTTGAGCAATAGCTTCTATTGTCAACGTCCAATAGCAATATTGTAGCAACAGTTTTTATCGCTAAAATAGCAATATTTGAGCAATAGCTTCTATTGTCAACGTCCAATAGCAATATTGTAGCAACAGTTTTTATCGCTAAAATAGCAATATTTGAGCAATAGCTTCTATTGCCAACGTCCAGTAGCAATATTTGAGCAATAGCTTCTATTCTCAACGTCCAATATCAATATTTTAGCAATAGCTTCTATTGCCAACGTCCAAAGAGTACCCGAGTGCAAAGAGTTAAACAATTCTTAAATCTTCTTTCTCTTGCAGTAGCAAATACTAGTCCACATTAATTTCGACAAATGCGCAATGGACAGCATACAGTTTACTCTGCTCTAGCTATTCGCAAAGTGTTTAAATCCTGACTCGTTGATCAACAAAACACGCAGTTCGACTACCTTCAATAACACGTCGATCGTGGATGCGTGTTGCTAACGTCTAATAACAACGCTTCGACAACAAACGTCGCCCAAATACCAAGGCCATCCCTGGACACCTATGAATCACAAATACTTCACGCCTGTCTCGTTCGTTTCACAAATTTAATAAACATCCTCGGACTCGCGCGATGGAGCAGACGCGCAAACAGTGACGCGTCTGCCATTCTCGAAAGTGAGCCAAACACAAAGGTGACGCGTCGAAGCGACGTGCCGCGACATTGACAATCATCTGTTGGGACCTTGGTCTGTCGCCTGTCGGACGCGTTCGAGGAAGGACAGCCGTGAAAAAGTGCGATCGCCGGAAAATCGATCGGTACCTGCTGCTGGGCCACGTGAAACGTGCCACGATCTCGTCGCTGGTCCCGCGTTGCGCCTGTTTTCGCGGCATTCTTCCCTTTGTGCGGCCTCGAAACTCCTAGCCTGGTCCTCGCTGTGCGTGCACGCGTGTGTCTGTGAACCAGGGTCTATCCGCAGCACCACGCTGAGCGGAGGAGCGTGGTGCGCCATAAATCTTCGCCCTGGTTTTACGTGTTTAACCCCCGAGCGACTATACCATTATTAGAAGCAGCTTTCAACCTTATCCCACTAAGAATTTCACGAAACCGCACCATAACTAAGACCCCTATATCTCGCCTCGCTTACTCCCTGCTTCCCTGACGTTTATTGACCGGCTACGAGTTTTCCCCTGTTCCCTTCTCCTCTCTCTCTCTCTCTCTCTCTCTCTTTCTCTCGTCCTCTTTCCCGTCTGCTCCTCTTTTCTCTTCTTCTCGAAAACGCGTCGAATTTATCGCCCCGTGTCAGCAGCTTTGATGTCCCACACGTACAACAGCCGCCATCTTTCCCTATCGAATTTCCACTGGGCTCCTTTGGCGGCGCTGGAAAATCCGAGCGTGTCGCGCCAGAAATCGCCCATCAAATTAGTGATATTTTCTTTCCTCGAGAACCAGCGAGCTTTAACTGCCTACGAGGTGACCAGGGGCAGACGTTCTGCAGAGTGTTCGGCGATTTATCGACTTGGGCTGTCCTCGCGCTTCAGCGAGCTCGGATTTAGTCGTTTCACATTTTTTTTTTTTTGTTTGGGGTAAATGTAGGGGAACGGAGGAGGGGATGGGTGAAATTTATGCCACGCTGTTTGTATGTGGAAATTTAATTAAATGGGATAGATTTTCGTGGAAGTAATCGATAACGTGCTTCTCGCAACTGTTTACCAACGTTTTGTAAGTTTTTGGGGTCCTTTTTTGTGGAAAATTTGTGGTTTCTTTTCAGAGGAAGTTGAAAGATAGTTTTTTACTTGTTCTGTAGAATCAAATCTATTGTTATTTAGATTATTTCGCGGAAAATTCTATCTATCGTGTTATAGGAAGGTTTATTAATCGATAATGTACCCTCATAATTGTCTCTCAACGTTTTGCAAGTTTTTGGGTTCCTACTTTGTGAAAATTGCGTGGTTTCTTTCCAAAGGAAGTTGAAAGATAGTTTTCTGCTTCTTCCATAAAATCAAATCTTTTGTTATTTAGATTAGTTCGCAGAAAATTCTATCTATCGTGTTATAGGAGGGTTTATTAATCAATAATGCACTCTCATAACTGTCTTTTAACGTTTTGCAAATTTTTGGGTCCCTTCTTTATCGAAAATCCATGGTTTCTCTTTAAAGAAAGTTGAAAGATAGTTTTCTGCTTCTTCCATGAAATCAAATCTTTTGTTATTTAGATTACTTCGCAGAAAATTCTATCTATCGTGTTATAGGAGGGTTTATTAATCAATAATGCACTCTCATAACTGTCTTTTAACGTTTTGCAAATTTTTGGGTTCCTTCTTTATCGAAAATCCATGGTTTCTCTTTAAAGAAAGTTGAAAGATAGTTTTTTAGTTCTTCCATGAAATTAAATCTTTTGTTATTTAGATTACTTCGCAGAAAATTCTATCTATCGTGTTATAGGAAGGTTTATTAATCAATAATGTACTCTCATAACTGTTTGCCAATATTTTGCATGTTTTTGGATTCCTTTTTTGTAGAAACTGCGTGGGTTTTCTTTAAAGAAAGTTGAAAGATAGTTTTTGACTTTTTCCATAGAATCAAATTTCCTGCCATTCAAATTATTTTGCTGAGAACAAAGCAGATGAAAATCTGAAGGGGTAAGTTTCTCATTTTCCTAAGTTTTTGCAATGTCTGATAAGCGACACGTGTGGAAACACATTTCAGTTTGTTCCGTTCTTCTAAAACGCTCGAAACCCATAAATTCAGTTTCAAAGTGTATCCAAATTATTTTAAATGGCGAAATGCAGTCGAATGGTCAACATTTCGACTCCCAGCAATCTCTTTAGCGATAATCCGTGGACTATTGTTCGCTAAATCACGGATAAAGCCATTATCAATGCCAGAAGATCGTCCAGAGCGAAGATTTATCGTTCAGATCGAAGTCACCATTTTAAAACCGACTAAATCGCTTTTTAACTGTCTCAAGAGCAGAAGCACGATCTAAATTAACGTGTTGAATACTTTTTGTCGCAGTTCCAACGCTCGTTCCTTTTTCAAACTCGAAGGAAATGTAATTCTTCATTTTCTACTTTGAATACTAACCTTGCGCACGAATTAATTTAAATAATCTTTTGTTTAGGATTACGTTGAATTACGACGCATTTAGACAACTGTCAGATTATAAAAAAAACATTAGCACAGTCAGAGTCAAGTGCATGCGTTTGCCATCTACAAAAATCGAACACAAACTTTTGCAATCACCTAATAAAATTTTGTCTCATTAAATTAATTCTGTCTCAAAAATCAAAGTCAAACATTTGCAATCACTTAATAGAATTTTGTCTCAAAAATCAAACTCAAACCTTTGCAATCACTCAATAG
The DNA here is from genome assembly GCA_963969225.1 of Xylocopa violacea. Taxonomy (NCBI): domain Eukaryota; kingdom Metazoa; phylum Arthropoda; class Insecta; order Hymenoptera; family Apidae; genus Xylocopa; species Xylocopa violacea. Next base: position 19,320,685 of record CAXAJV010000015.1, read on the forward strand.
AATTTTGTCTCAAAAATCAAACTCAAACGTTTGCAATCACTCAATAGAATTTTGTCTCATTAAATTAATTTTATCTCAAAAATCAAACTGAAACATTTGCAATCACTTAATACAATTTTGTCTCAAAAATCAAACTCAAACGTTTGCAATCACTCAATACAATTTTGTCTCATTAAATTAATTTTGTCTCAAAAATCAAACTGAAACATTTGCAATCACTCAATAGAATTTTGTCTCAAAAATCGAACTCAAACGTTTGCAATCACTCAATAAAATTTTGTCTCAAAAATCAAACTCAGACATTCGCAATCACCTAATACAATTTTCTCTCATTAAATTAATTCATCCAAGACGTCGCCTGCGTCCGCTTCGACATTTTCCTCGCCTTCGAGTCGTCTTCGAATCGACGATGAATCATGTGCGTACAATATTGGCAACGAGCTGCGCGACTGTTTCAATCGCCTCGTCGCTTTGCTAATAAATTGCCGTCGTAAAGATTTAATTGTGGGCGTTATCGTTTTCAATTACCGCGGAATGATCTTCCTGCTCGGATGAATCAGCCCGCGGACGTGTCCTCGCGAGCGTTTACATCGGCTCGAATAAAAACGTCACACGCGGGACGTTTCATTCGCGGGGTCACATTTCATCGCGGCATGATCAGAATGTAATTAAACTGGTGAACGATATCAGTCTTCCGTGTCACGAATTCGCAAGAATCGCGGCATTCCGCAGTCGTCCGAGTATTCCGCTCGTAACTCAAGCGGTGGGACGAATTATTTCGGAGGAACACGTCGCCAACAGTATCTCTCAAATTAATTTCGTTCAACGTTCGGCCGTTTTCTGATTTACATTGCGCGCGCGAGCGCTGCGCAACCCCTAACGAGCGAACGAGGAGCAATTTCGCGGTTTGGTGATTGGAGCACAGAGGGTTAAGACGGAAAGGATAGGATTCGTGGAATGTGCGATATTCGATGCTTGGCAATAAGTTGAGCTGGATTGAAATAAGTTAGAAGGTAGATGTGAAAAAGTGCTGTGAAAAATCGCATTGAAGGTTCCAATTTTGAGACAGTTGTCAACAATTTTCACTTACTCGGTTAACGTTTGCTTGTTATCAGGAAGAGGGCATTTATCGACATCCTTCACGCATCTTTTACGCAAGAATGCTGTGAAAAATCGCAGTGAAAGCTCTAATTTCGAGTGCTGTTGTCAAGAATTTTCACTTACTTAATTAACATTAACTTGTCATCAGGGAGAGGGCGAGAAGAGTCCAATTTTGCTTCTAATCATTGAAAAATCCTAGTATAACAATATAGTTTCTTTTATCGACATTCTTCATACATCTTTGCTGTGGAAAATCGCATTTAATAACTTGTCATCAAGGAGAGGGCGAGGAATTTTCAATTTTATTTCTAATCATTGGAAAACCCTAGCAAAAACACTAAAGTTTCTTTCATCGACATTCTTCACGCATCTTTGCTGTGAAGAATCGCATTGAAAGCTCCAAATTTAACATTAACTTGTCATCAAGGAGAGGACGAGAAGCATTTAATTTTGCTTTTAATTATTGAAAAACCCTAGCAAAAACACTGAAGCTTCTTTCATCGACATTCTTCACGCATCTTTGCTGTGAAAAATCGCATCGAAAGCTCCAATTTCGAGCCCTGTGGTCAGCAATTTTCACATACTTAATTAACATTAAACTTATCAACAAAGGGAGAACAAGGAGCATTAAATTTTGCTTTTAATCATCGAGAAACCCTAGCAAAAACCTTAAAGTTTCTTTCATCGACATTCTTTACAAATCTTTGCTATGAAAATCGCAAACAACAATTTTCACATACTAAATTAACACTAACTTGTCATCAGAAAGAGGGTGAGGAGCACTCGATTTTGTTTTTAAATATTGAAAAATCCTAAAGTTTCTTTCATCGACATTCTTTACAAATCTTTGCTACGAAAAATCCCAGACAACAATTTTCACATACTTAATTAACACTAACTTGTCATCAGAAAGAGGGTGAGGAGCATTCGATATTGTTTTTACTTATTGAAAAACCCTAAAGTTTCTTTCATCGACATTCTTTACAAATCTTTGCTATGAAAATCGCAAACAACATTCTTCACATACTAAATTAACACTAACTTATCATCAAGAAGAGAGCAAGAAACCTTCAATTTTCTTTTTCTTTACCTTAAAGTTTCTTTCATCAACATTCTCCACTCATCCTTCCCTAAAAAATGCCATAAAAATTCTCAATTTCAAGATCGTGCTGTCGTCACCAATTTGACTCGATTAACGTTAACTCGCCGCCAAGAAGAGAGCCTGCAGCGTTCGATTTGGCGCGGTTTGGGGAAGAACGCTGGCTGGCGCGAAAGTCGTTTCGCGAGGGGTGGCGTTCCTCCGCGCGGAATCCGAAGCCGACAAATCATAGCGGCGGGGGTTGAAAACGAGCGACGTGAAAAATCGTGGACGGGTTCCATGGAAAACTAATAACGGGTCGCCACATGAAACGCGATATTCCGTGGAATCATTACCCAGCCGAGCGTGCGTCCTTCTCGTGGACGAGGAACGTTTAAGCGTCTGCAACGAGCGGGTGGCGCGAGCTGGAGCGCCTCTTTCTCTCGTCTCGCTTCACCCTCGCCACGAGTTACGTCCCGAGCAATATTACGATGACAGTAATTGCCGCTTTGATCAATGCAGACCCGGCCACGAGTAGGCAGCCCGTCACGCCACTGGGATTCGACTTCGACGCGATCCTTTCCGGCCTGCTCGTCGCTTCTGAAGCTGAACGCGCTCACGCGCGACGCGTCCCTTCGTCCTCCCTCGCTTCCATCGATCCAACTCGTCGATTCTCCGAATTTCACTGATTTTCACCGGGTTTTCGAGTCTGAACGCTGTCGCTGCGAGTCGAGCGTTTTGTAATTCCAGTATTGTTTTGTCAATTGCAAGTGGTGGTGAAATAGGCATTTGCTTTTGTCTTTAATCATTCGAAAACCTTAGCATAATAATAAAGTTTCCTTTGTCGACATTCTTCACGCATCTTTCACGGAAGAATGGTGTGAAAATTATTAATTTAGAGAGCTGTTGTCACTGTAATACGTAGGCTGTGCACGTAAACTAATTGCGAGTGGTGATAGAATTCTAGTGGCTGTGCACGTGCAGTTGGTCGATGGAATATTTGAGAAATCATATTTCTACGGAAAATGAGGGAAACGAGGATGATAGCGATTGGTCGTGTAATCTGATTTTTCCTGTCGATGTCTGCTTCCGCGCGACGCCAAATTAAATCCCCCAGTCGCATCCTGATTACCCTTCGATTTAAGAAACTAAATTCTCGTTAACTCGACCACGAGTCTAATTCGTCGTCCAAATTAGGAGAAAATTAGACAAGCATATTCTTTTTCGTGGCGAAAGTGATTGATATCAGTTGTAAGAGGGCGTTTCTTCCAGTGCTTCAGTGAATCCTTTGTTTTTAACACTTTGCGCTCGGATGTCGCGTCTGAGGGAATCGATTGCTGACTGCGAAGGTCAAAAACTTATCCCACAGCAACTTTTTGAAGAACCCACGTTTCGCCAAAGTTTTCATAGCGATATGGGAGACGTTAGTAGTAGAAAATGTTACTAAAATAGTAATATTGTAGCCATAGCAATATGGAAGAGGTTAGCAATAGAAACTAAAGCTAAAGTAGCAATATTTTGGCAGTAGAAATGTGCGAGATAGTAGCAATAGCAATATGGAAGGCGTTAGCAATAGAAATTAAAGCTAGAGTATTGATATTTTAGCAATAGCAATGTAAAAGACGTTAATAATAGAAACTAAAGCTAAAATAGCGATATTTTAGCAAAAGAAATGTGGGAGATCTCAGCAATAGCAATATGGAACATTTAGTAATAGAAACTAAAGCTAAAATATTGCTATTTTAGCAAAAGAAATGTGGGAGATCTCAGCAATAGCAATATGCAACCTTTAGTAATAGAAACTAAAGCTAAAATATTGCTATTTTAGCAAAAGAAATGTGGGAGATCTCAGCAATATCAATATGGAACCTTTAGTAATAGAAACTAAAGCTAATATAGCATAATTTTAGCAAAAGAAATGTGGGAGATCTGAGCAATAGCAATATGGAACCTTTAGTAATAGAAACTAAAGCTAAAATAGCAATATTTTAGCAACAGAAATGTGGGAGATCTCAGTAATAGCAATATGCAACCTTTAGTAGTAGAAACTAAAGCTAAAATAGCAAAATTTTAGCAAAAGAAATGTGGGAGATTTGAGGAATAGCAATATGGAACCTTTAGTAATAGAAACTAAAGCTAAAATATTGCTATTTTAGCAAAAGAAATATGGGAGATCTCAGTAATAGCAATATGAAACCTTTAGTAATAGAAACTAAAGCTAAAATAGCAAAATTTTAGCAAAATAAATGTGGGAGATCTCAGCAATAGCAATATGCAACCTTTAGTAATAGAAACTAAAGTTAAAATAGCAAAATTTTAGCAAAAGAAATATGGGAGATCTCAGCAATAGCAATATGCAACCTTTAGTAATAGAAACTAAAGCTAAAATATTGCTATTTTAGCAAAAGAAATGTGGGAGATCTCAGCAATAATAATATGCAACCTTTAGTAATAGAAACTAAAGCTAAAATATTGCTATTTTAGCAAAAGAAATGTGGGAGATCTGAGGAATAGCAATATGGAACCTTTAGTAATAGAAACTAAAGCTAAAATAGCAATATTTTAGCAATAGAAATGTGGGAGATGTTAGCAGTGGGAATATGGAAGACGTCCGCGATAGAAACTAAAGCTAAGATATTGCTATTTTAGCAATAGCCATATGAGAACGTTAGCAACAGAAACTAAAGCTAAAACATTGCTATTTTAGCAACAGAAACGTGGAAGACGTTAGCAATAGCAACCTGAAACACATTAACAACAAAAACTAAGACCATACCCTTCAGATTACAGTAGCCTCTACTCGCGACCAAAACTTGCTTCCAAATAAACCTCAAAACCTCCCTTAAACACAAACGTTACATTTAATACCCCCGACTTCGTCGAAACCCAAAGCCCAACAGCGCACAGCGCGCGAACACTTTCCACGGTCGCTGTAAACGTCGCGCGAGCGTGAACCGGAAACAACGAAGTGCCTCCGGTAGCGATGGCGACTCGATTAAAAATTACGATCGTGAAAATCGCCGATGCTATTAGGAATCGAGGAATAACGGTGATGCGAGCGAGTCGGGAAATAGAAGGCACCGACCCGAGGCGGATCGTTCCTTCTTCCTCGCCCCACTTTTCCCCCATTCGCTCCTTATCATTTTCCTTCTCCCTCGTCTCTCCTCTCTCTCTTCCTCTCTCTCTCTCTCTCTCTCTCACTCTTTTCGTCCTCCACAAGCCTGGTTCGCTTTCTCTCTCATCCTTCATCGCGCAGTTTTATTTGCGGCGGAATAAATAAAAATTTACGAGCAATTTACGGAGGGTCCTCAGCCAGGTCAGGGGGATCCATCAATTTACTCCGAAGTGCTCGTTTGGCGCGCGGGCTACAAAATCGTCGACCAAGTTCTCTTTATGAAGCTAGAATAGATTAATGCTCTCGTTTGTTCGGTAATGGCCCCGATAAATTATCTTAATAGCTCGAGGCGGCTATAAATATATTCCTCGGTTCCTGCGCGGCTCTTACGCTTGTTTTCCCGGTATATCGCCTGTCTCTCCGCGCCCCGTCGAACTGCCATGTTTTCCGTGTCACTAATTCTAAGAATGAGCGGGATAACGTGAGGTATGGCCCGAACAAAGGCGTTCGGTGTAAACGATGTCGTTTTGGCATCGCCGTGAATTATTCCCGGTTAGCGGCGACGTTATTGCTCCATCGCCACCGGGCCTGTTTCCTCCCGAAACCGACGATCAGACGACGGCTCCTCGGCGTGTCGCAATATCGCTGTCTTAGCGTTAGCAATATGGAGGCGTTAGCGATAGAAATTAAAGCTGAAATAGCGATATTTTGGCGGTAGAAATGTGGAGATGTTAGGAATAGCAATATGGGAGGGTTAGCAATAGGAACTAAAGCTAAAATAGTAATATTTTAGCAATAGAAATGTGGGAGCGTTTTAGCGATAGAAGCTAAAGCTGAAATAGCGATATTTTGGCGATAGAAGTGTGGGAGATGTCAGCAATAGCAAAATGGAAGCGTTAGAAATAGAAGCTAAAGCTGAAATAGCGATATTTTGGCGATAGAAATGTGGGAGATGTTAGCAATAGCAATATGGAAGCGTTTGCAATAGAAGCTAAAGCTAAAATAGAGATATTTTAGCAATAGAAATGTGAGAGATGTCTGCAATAGCAATATGGAAGCGTTAGCAATAGAAACTAAAGCTGAAATAGCGAAATTTTGGCGATAGAAATGTGGGAGATGTTAGCAATAGGAATATGGGAGGGTTAGCAATAGAAACTAAAGCTAAAATAGCAATATTTTAGTAATAGCAATATGGAAGCGTTAGCAATAGAAGCTAAAGCTGAAATAGCGATATTTTGGCGATAGAAATGTGGGAGATGTTAGGAATCGCAATATGGAAGAGGATAGCAATAGAAACTAAAGCTGAAATAGCGATATTTTGACGATAGAAATGATGGGAGATGTTAGCAATAGCAATATGGAAGAGGTTAGCAGTAGAAATTAAAGGTAAAATAGCAATACTTTGGCAATAGCAATATGAGAGCGTTAGCAACAGAAACTAAAGCTAAAATATTGCTATTTTAGCAATAGAAATGTGGGAGATGTTAGGAATAGCAATATGAGAGCGTTAGCAATAGAAACTAAAGCTAAAATAGCAATATTTTAGCAATAGCAATATGGAAGCGTTAGCAATAGACACTAAAGCTAAAATAGCAATATTTTAGCAATAGAAATGTGGAAGATATTAGCAATAGCAATATGGAAGCGTTAGCAATAGAAACTAAAGCTAAAATAGCAATATTTTAGCAATAGAAATGTGAGAGATGTCTGCAATAGCAATATGGAAGCGTTAGCAATAGAAATTAAAGCTAAAATAGCAATATTTTAGCAATAGAAATGTGGAAGATATTAGCAATAGCAATATGGAAGCGTTAGCAATAGAAATTAAAGCTAAAATAGCAATATTTTAGCAATAGAAATGTGGGAGATGTTAGCAGAGGGAAGATGGAAGACGTCAGCGATAGAAACTAAAGCTAAAGTATTGCTATTTTAGCTATAGAAATGTGGGAGATTTAGCAGTGGGAATATGGAAGTCGTCAGCGATAGAAACTAAAGCTAAGATATTGCTATTTTAGTAATAGCCATATGAGAGCGTTAGCAATAGAAACTAAAGCTAAAATATCGCTATTTTAGCTATAGAAATGTGGGAGATGTTAACAGTGGGAATATGAAAGACGTCAGCGATAAAAACTAAAGCTAAGATATTGCTATTTTAGTAATAGCAACATGAAAGCGTTAGCAATAGAAACTAAACCTAAAATAGCAATATTTTAGCAATAGAAATATAGGAAATGTTAGCAATAGCAATAATATACTATTTTCACGGGATTTATCAAAGTAGCTACGTTCAGTTTCTATAAATCTTACCAATCACCTAATAGAAACGAGAACTCTACTTCGTCCACGAATTCCTTTTCCACTTCTCTTCTCCATTAAATATTCGGAACCACGTATCGCCTCCTCATTTTATACGAAACTCGTGAACGCGTAATTCGATAAATTATGCCTCGTACATCGAATGTAAACGTGTAATCAAATGATTCTTGATATCAACGCTCCTCTGCTGAGGTATCGGTATTTACTTCGACGTTGACGTTCTCAGCTGTGGAACGTCGTTTTATCTTCACTGAGACCAGGACAGAGTTCGATTTTACTTCCTCGTCTAACAGTAAATTAGCATATGATTATGCTAATCGAGTGTTTTATAAGAGAATACTGTACTACGTTTTTCACTATCTTAGAGAAAGCTGAAAATGTCTGATTTATTGGCTCCCAACTGTTTTAGGGATCGTTTCGTGTATCATTTTTCTTATCTGTTCGAAATAATAATAAAATTACACCCAGGGGGTAAACTTTCTACAAGATTTTCTCTTGTGAAACATCTCGTTCTGACAATATACTGCTGAATGCATTTTTTTAATTTACAAAATCTTTGAAATTTCTCAAAAAATCACTACTTATATATTACATAACGATTACTCCATAATTGTTATTGCCAGCTTATGGATCTACATTATCTTTTGGAGATCGATTTGATATTCAACGCTTCAACACTTGGAACGTTCCATCCTTGACAGCTCCATCCATCTTTGAAAGCGTGCTGTTGTCTGGGACTTTCTTAAACAATATCGACTACATATTAACCCTTTCCACTCCTTTCTCGACTGTGACTCGACATCGCTAAATAAAAAAAAACAACAAAGTTTCATAGTTATTTTAGAGTTTACAATTAGCAGTCAAAGAACCGCGCTGCAATTCTCAACTTTCTGAAGTAAATTTCAAGTAAATTTCAAATAAATCACTTGAAACAGTAACAGAAACAGTGTTTAATAATTCAGAGTGCGAAGGATTACGTTCACTCACACGTTCATCCATCGAATAATCAAAAATTCTGTCACTCCTCGCCTTTTCGCCGATTCGAGCACGCGGACGTCGACGAGTATCTCGAGAACGCTCGATCCGTGGCCGGTGGTTTTGCGCTCCATCGACGCGCCAGACGAATAGAGACAGCAGAGCGGTGGCGTGGCTTAATGTATACGTTTCGGTGAGAGACAGCACGCGGATCGGTATTTGGCAGAAATTAGGTTGGTAATGCATCAACGCTCGGTCTCGGGAGCACTTAACGCCGTAAAGTTGTTTGATGGCACCGCTATCACCCCTAACAGTTCCTAACAGTCGAACGCACCGGGCCGCGTTGCGCCCTGGAGTCTGACACTGCAACCGTGAGTTATTCACTTAATGCGGCCATTACGCGCTCCTCGATGGCGCTTCATCCTGATTTACTTGACAAGCATTTATTGCTTCTATCTCGGCCGGCGATATTAAACCCTCCGCTCGCATTTCCTACGCGGGCACGTTACACGTCTCCTCCACCTAGATGGCAAGCCTCCAGCGTCGGCTCTGCTCGAGCGCATCGTGGAAGGATCATCCCGATTGCCGCGTTTCGACAGGGCTGATCAATTTTCGTTGGCGAGCCTCGTGGCCGAGACTGTTCTCGGTTGACGAACTCGCGATACGTCGCGAATTGCCACTTTGTGAGATGTTTCTTCTTGGGTGTTGGTGATGGACGGTATTGGTTGGCTAGCAATATTTTAGCAATATTTTAGCAATAGTTTCTATGGCTAAGATAGCAATATTTTAGCTTTAGTTTTTATTACTAAAATAGCAATATTTTGGCAATAGTTTAGCAATAGTTTCTATTACTAAATTAGCAATGCTTAGCAATATTTTAGCAATACCTTCTATTACTAAAATAGCAATACTTTAGCAGTAGTTTCTATTATTAAAATAGCAATATTACCATTGCTAAATATTACTATTCCTAAGTATTACTATAGCTAAGTATTACTATTGCTAAATATTACTATTGTTAAATATTACTATTGCTAAGTATTACTATTGCTGAGTATTACTATTGCTAAGCATTACTATTGCTAAATATTACCATTGCTAAGTATTACCATTGCTAAACATTACTATTGCTAAATATTACTAAACTACTGTTTCTATTGCGAAAATATCCTTTCCAGAAGTTAGCAATATTTTCTATTGCTAAAGTAGCAATATTTTAGCAATAGTTTCTATTACTAAAATAGCAATACTTTAGCAATAGTTTCCACTGCTAAAGTAGCAATATTTTAGTAATACCTTCTATTACTAAAATAGCAATATTTTAGCTTTAGTTTCTATTACTAAAACAGCCATATTTTAGCAATACCTTCTATTACTAAGATAGCAATATTTTTGCAATATTTTAGCAATACTTTCTATTATTAAAATAGCAATATTTTAGCAATACTTTAGCAATAGTTTCCACTGCTAAGATAGCAATATTGTAGCAATAGCTTTCATTACTAAGATAGCAATATTTTCGCAATATCTTCTATTACCAAAATAGCAATATTTTAGCAATACCTTCTATTACTATGCTAATAGCTATGGCGGTTTTCGCCACTAGGGGGACAGCACACTCGTCAATTTTCCACGAGTACTCCATGTCCTACTCCATTTCTATATAATACAAATTCTGATCTATCCCTACCATCCCAGCGTCTAAGGCAGGGTCAGCTAGGCAGCTAGGACTATTGAGTCCCCTAGCAGGCCCAGGACGAAACGTTCTTCCCTCTCTTTTTCCTTCCTACCCTCTCACGTTCTCCATTACACTACAATATAATTGAAGCCAGGCGTTCATCCCCATCAACACAGTGACGCTTCATACCAACTTATTTTAGCAATAGTACTTTATAACTAAAATAGCAGCTAAAAACAATCCACCTCGCAACACGACTACGAACACCTAAAATCGCCTGCGACGAATCCACGGATCCCAACGATCCTCAACAGAAAAAGATTCCTGAAGAAGTACATAATATTCTGAACGCGGCCCCGGGAAGGGGCACGAGTCTGCTACCTCGCCTTAAGGGCATACGCAGCGTCCCTGTAGAAGTAGCTGGCAAATCCTCGCGCTTCGAGGCCTACGAGCCCCTGAAAGATTAGTGGAACACCGTGGATGGAAGCCCCGACGAGAGCGCGTCGCCAGCGGGCGCGGATTTCAGCCGCGCTCTGTTCGAGGGTTGCTGCCCCTCGCGGAAACGCGCCGCGTCTGCCGTCGTCGCAGCGCCTCGGCTGAAGCCTCGTAAACCCGGGAACGACCAATTAAACGAAACGAGCAGCGCGCTGATGCACTCTCCGGCTGGTTGCCTGCCTGCTGGCATTACCTACAGGTTATACGACTCGCGGAATTACCCTCAAATTACACAGTTGGTACCGATGTGTGCACATTCCCCCCGCGCCCCGACGCTCTGTATACTTACCAGCCGGATAACAACCGGTCTGCCAGCGACGCCGCCACGAACGAGGGACGCTCGTCCCTCTCGCTGTTGGCCAGCCAGCGGCCGCGCGACGGACGAACGCTTCCATCCGCGAGAGCTATACTTGCCGCTCGCTTACTCGATCATCGCGGTGCCGCGAGGAAAGCGACGGTTATGGTCGGCGTTCACGCGGGTTCGATCCGACTTCGCCTGGAACAGGATCGTTCCGGGAACCCATAAACTTCCCGCGCGCCACGTTCGAGATACTTTCGGTTTCGAGGGCCTATTGTCGCTCGTTCCGACTGGCGGAAGCGTGGCTCTCAGGGTTTTGTGCGGAGCGCGAGGTTGGCGCGGTTGTGGAACGCGGTTCTTGGATAGTCGGGGTTCTTGGTAGTGGAAGGTATTGGTGAAATATTGCTATTTTGGTAGTGGAAGGTATTGGTGAAATATTGCTAAGTAGTAATGGGAACTATTGCTATAGTATTGCTGAAACATTGCTGTTTTAGTAATGGAAACTATTGCTAAAATATTGCTATTTTGGTAATGGAAAGTGTTGATAAAATACTGCTATTTTAGTAATGGTAACTATGACAAAAGTATAACTAAAATATTGCTATTTTAGAAATGGAAACTATTGCTAAACTATTGCCAAAAATATTGTCATTTTAGTAATGGCAATTATTGCTAAAATATTGCTATTTTAGTAGTGGAAAGTATTGGTGAAATATTGCTAATTAGTAATGGGAACTATTGCTATAGTATTGCTGAAACATTGCTGTTTTAGTAATGGAAACTATTGCTAAAATATTGCTATTTTGGTAATGGAAAGTATTGATAAAATACTGCTATTTTAGTAATGGTAACTATTGCCAAAGTATAACTAAAATATTGCTATTTTAGAAATGGAAACTAATGCTACACTATTGCTAAAATATTGCTACTTTAGTCATGGAAACTATTGCTAAAAGATTGCTATTTTAGTAATGGAAACTATTGCTAAAGTATTGCTAAAATATTGCTATTTTAGCCATAGAAACCATTGCTAAAATATTGCAATTTTAGTAATGGAAACTCTTGCTAAACTGTTGCTAAAATATTGCTATTTTAGAAATGGAAACTATTGCTAAAATATTGCTAAGCATTGCTATTTTAGTAATGGAAACTATTGCTAAAATATTGCTAAGCATTGCTATTTTAGTAATGGAAACTATTGCTAAAATATTGCTATTTCAGTAACAGAAACTATTGCTAAAAATATTGCTATTTTAGTAATGGAAACTATTGCTAAAGTATTGATATTTTAGAAATGGAAACTATTGCTAAACTATTGCCAAAATATTGCTATTTTAGTAATGGCAATTATTGCTAAAATATTGCTATTTTAGTAGTAGAAAGTATTGGTGAAATATTGCTAATTAGTAATGGAAACTATTGCTAAAGTATTGCTAAAACATTGCTGTTTAAGTAATGGAAGGTATTGATAAAATACTGCTATTTTAGTAATGGTAACTATTATTAAAGTATAACTAAAATATTGCTATTTCAGTAATGGAAACTATTGCTAAACTATTGCTAAACTATTGCCAAAAATATTGCTATTTTAGTAATGGCAATTATTGCTAAAATATTGCTATTTTAGTCATGGAAACTATTGTTAAAGTATTACTAAAATATTGCTATTTTAGAAATGGAAACTATTGCTAAAATATTGCTATTTTAGTCACGAAAATTGTTGCTAAAGTATCGCTAGTTTAGCAATAGTTTTTATTGCTAACATCTAGAAAGAAGCCCAGTGAGTTAATTTCAACTTCCACACTTCCATACTACCATATTAATCGCACCAAAAGGATAAATCTTATTCAGATCGATCCAGTTGCTCAATTTATACCAATCGACCACTCTACTTGCAGTTCTTTACGAACAAGAAATGCTTGAAAACTGGCGACAGACTTACTGTCTGTCGTTTACGATCACAAAAGTCGAGGGAACGACTCGATTGGCCGTGCGAAATAACAGGCTCGCAGTGATAAAGTAACGTTAAATTTTCTACATTCCCTCGCGACTTAAATTTGAATAATTTATGGATCCCGGGGAAGTATACACTTTTAAGTAGCGTCATCTTTTTCATTTTACGCGCCTCCATTACTGACGCGTCCTCGTTGCACACGGATCGTATATTTACGTGAGGTTGCCTCCGAAATTACAAGTTACAACGATTTCCAGTCGTAACAACATTCGCCACGACCACCAAGCTAAATTATTTTTGTCCTCGTCTCGTTCTCCGCCTCTTTTCTCTCGTCCCCCCCTCTCTCTCTCTCGTTACTCGAATCAGGTCGAAAGAAAAACGTGCTAACGACGGTGGTATTCCTCAGAAGGCTATACTTAGTTAACATTCGTTTGCGTCATGGATGATCGACTAGCCGTGAACAAAATGAAGATTGCGAGAAACACTCTCTCGAATGTTAAACTCTGTAACTCAGCTCACTGATAACGCCTGTGGTACCCGTAAATTAACACGCTTTTTATTGGTTAAAGTTCACGTTACGTCGAGCGTATGTAAATCTCGCGCGCAACGTATGGCGCGAACGATAAATAGTCATTAGAGGTATCAAAACCGTACCGCGCGGAACAGGCTGTATTTTAAGCGGCTCGAAGTTGTTTCTTACGTGTTCGATCGTTGCGTCTGATAAAAAAAAAAAAAGAAAAAGAGAAATAACGAATACAAAATGGATCGAGCAGTGTACATCCAGAATCGACGCTTGTACAAACTGTCGTGTAGTTCTCGCTCGTTCAAATTTATGTCCGAATAATTATAATCATTGATACGTGGCTTATGCATATGCAAAGGGCGTAATATCGAGACGCAACGCGTTGTAAAAATGCGAGACAGCTTGAAATTTTCACGACTCGTTATCGATTCCTTGTCAAGCAGGGAGAGCCACCTATTTATGGCGTCGATACTCCAATTCGAATTAATGAAAGAATATTTTTTCTAGACGGCTGTTAGCGGAATATATTCATCGCGACGTGGCCCGCCCTCCTCCGACAGAAATTATTAGGGTCCGTGGTCGCTGTCAAATTATCCAGAGACTCTCCTCCCACCGCGTACAAAGTTAACGCCTTCGTTCTTAGCACGCTTCGAGGGGCCACGACGCCGATCCAGCTGTACCATCTTCCTCTCTGAACGCTCCTCGTGTTTATCCTCGCCCTTCGAATCGGGAAACTCGGTGAATTCGTTCGGAAGGACGATCAGTTTTCTCACGTTCGTGGCTGAGCGTGAAAATTGACGTCAATCAGAGGATCGATGGAATTTGTTGTTGTCAGTGCACGGTTCTGATGGGCATTTCTGATGACACGAATGATGGGTACTCGAATTCGTGCGAGGAATTGGTCTGTTTGGTTCGACAATTGTTAGAAGAAGGTTCTAAAGATTGGTGGAAGACTTTGAGAATTCTTAAACTTGGTTATATAGTCTGGATCCTTGATTAACATTGAGACACATAGATAAATTGTTTGCACTGGGCTCCTTTCTGGACGTTGGCAATAGAAGTTATTGTTAACGTCTCTCATATCGTTATTGCTAAGGTATTGCTATTTTAGCAATAGTTTAATATTGCTAACGCTCAGGAAGGACCTGAGTGTAAAGGGTTAAACTTGGAAAATGGAAACTATTGCTAAAATATTGCTATTTTAGCCATAGAAATTATTGCTAAAATATTGCTTAAAGATCGCTGTCTTAGCAATAGTTTCTATCGCTAACACCTGGAAAGAAGCAAAGGATTAAACTTATCCCGTCTCAACTTGTTGACAAATATGTGTCTATTGAAATGGAAATTTTCTATCGCTGGGAGACGTTAGCAATAGAAGTGATGGCTAAAATATTGCTTAAAGCTCGCTGTCTTAGCAATAGTTTCTATTGCTAACATCTGAAAAGAAGCAAAGGATTAAACTTATCCCATCTCAACTTTTTGACAAATATGTGTCTGTTGAAATGGAAATTTTCTATCGCTGGAAGACGTTAGCAATAGAAGTGATGGCTAAAATATTGCTTAAAGATTGCTATCTTAGCAATAGTTTCTATTGCTAACATCTGGAAAGAAGCAAAGGATTAAACTTATCCCATCTCAACTTTTTGACAAATAAATATCTATTGAAATGAAAATTTTCTAACTCTGGGAGACGTTAGCAATAGAAGCGATGGTTTAAAGATAGCTACCTTAGCAATAGTTTCTATTGCTAATCCCCAGCAAGGACCCAAGTACAAAGCACTAAACCACCTAAATAAATACCCTTTTTAACTCAATAAACTTTAATTTAACTTCGAAATCTTAATACTAAAAGAAAAGAAAGAAAAAAGAGGTATCCATAACTCATCGACACCACCTAACACGCGGAAGACGACGATCTCGAGGTTGTACAGCAGCGCAGAAGCGATGCCGTCGAAACGCGCGTTCCGTCAGAATTTTCGATCGACCCGTGGGCGAGTGATCGCTCGCTAAACGGAAACCGCAAAACGGAATATCGAGAGGACGGGGATCGGCGGCGCCACGTTTCAGGGGCCGAAAGAGGTCCCGCAGATATCGCGTTCGAGGGATTTCGCGGCCGTTACATTGTAGGGGGTCTTAACATATCGGCGTCGAAAATTGGCCGATCTGTTAGCGATGCGGTATGCACGCGGACGAGGAAACGGGGCGCGAAACTGCACTTGCGGTCCTCGTTCCGCAACGCGTGTACGCTCGCATTTCGAGCAACGGCCCCGGTCGAATCCGATGCCGGAATGCCTCGACCACTTGTGGGGGCCACTCAATACCCTCGCCAAGTCCATTTCCATTGTTAACCGGGTAGATCGGTAGTGCGGGCCGCGAGAAATTCCGCAGCCCCTCGCGGCCAGATTCGATTCGATCGTATTTTCCAACATTCCCGGACCGGCTCCTCCCGTTCGCATTGCTCGCATTATTTCTGCGCCGGTGCCGCGACCACCAGGCGGTATTAGACATTTTGCGATCGTCCACGGGACCCTCCGATGGCCACCGTTTCGGACCGCAACGAGCGTGTCTCTGAACGAGGCTCTCCGCGCGGTTACTTTCCAGCGGTTTCGAGCGTTTAACGGGTGACATTAGCTCTTCGCGCTTGGCTCCTTGCTAGACGTTAGCGATAGAGGCTATCGCCAAGCAATCTTTCAGCAATAGTTTCTATTGATAATGTTGCTATTTTGAAATAGCAATGTTTTAGCAATATTTTAGCAATACTTTCTATTACTAAAATAGCAATATTTTGGTGATATCTTAGTAATGTTTTGGCAATAGTTTGTCTGGTTAAAATAGCAATATTTTAGCAATATTTTAGCAATACTTTCTATTACTAAAATAGCAATATTTTGGTGATATCTTAGTAATGTTTTGGCAATAGTTTCTCTGGTTAAAATAGCAATATTTTAGTAATATTTTAGCAATACTTTCTATTACTAAAATAGCAATATATTGGTGATATCTTAGTAATGTTTTGGAAATAATTTGTCTGGTTAAAATAGCAATATTTTAGCAATATTTTAGCAATACTTTCTATTACTAAAATAGCAATATTTTGGTGATATCTTAGTAATGTTTTGGCAATAGTTTGTCTGGTTAAAATAGCAATATTTTAGCAATATTTTAGCAATACTTTCTATTACTAAAATAGCAATATTTTGGTGATATCTTAGTAATGTTTTGGCAATAATTTGTCTGGTTAAAATAGCAATATTTTAGCAATATTTTAGCAATATTTTAGCAATAGTTTAGCAGTATTTTAGCAATAGTTTTTATGGAAATTTTCTGTTTGCTGGGAGACGTTAGCAATAGAAACTATTGCTAAGATAGCAAAACTTTAGCTATATTTTAGCAACAGTTTTTATTGCCAATTCTATTGCGATATTTTAGCAATAGTTTAGCAGTATTTTAGCAATAGTTTTTATAGTAATTTTCTGTTTACTGGGTAACGTTAGCTATAGAAACTATTGCTAAAATAACGCTCAAAGATTGCTATTTTAGCAATAGTTTTTATTGCCAATTCTATTGCAATATTTTATCAATATTTTATCAATATTTTGTGAATAGTTTACCAGTACTTTAGCAATAGTTTTTGTGCAAATTTTCTGTTACTGGGAGACGTTAGCAATAGGAACTATTGCTGAGATAGCAATACCTTAGTAATACTGTAACAATATTTTAGCAATAGGAACTATAGCAATATTTTAGCAATATTTTATCAATAGTTTAGCAGTATTTTAGCAATAGTTTTTATGTAAATTTTCTGTTTGCTGGGAGACGTTAGCAATAGAAACTATTA
Organism: Xylocopa violacea; assembly: GCA_963969225.1. Taxonomy (NCBI): domain Eukaryota; kingdom Metazoa; phylum Arthropoda; class Insecta; order Hymenoptera; family Apidae; genus Xylocopa; species Xylocopa violacea. The sequence continues at coordinate 19,338,056 of CAXAJV010000015.1, forward strand.
CTAAAATATCGCTCAAAGATTGCTATTTTAGCAATAGTTTTTGTTGCTAATTCTATTGCGATATTTTATCAATATTTTAGCAATATTTTATGAATAGTTTACCAGTACTTTAGCAATAGTTTTTATGGAAATTTTCTGTTTGCTGGGAGACGTTAGCAATAGAAACTATTGCTAAACTAGCAAAATTTTAGCCATATTGCTAAAATGGCAATATTTTAGTAATATTTTAGTAATAATTTCTATGACTAACGTCTCCCAGCAACAAGAAACTTCCAGTTCAATAGAAAACTTCACAAAAACATGCATTCCTCAGTATTTCACACGGTTTAACTTTCGCAATCGCTACTCAATGCTGATGTCCCCTCAGAGGATCCCATCCAAGCGCAGAGTTAAATTCAAAAAATAAATCTCAATTATTATACTGTTGAAATTTACCTCTGTCGACTAAAAACTTTGCCAACCACTGAGTCAGCTTTTTTTTTTTAATAGAAACTTCTACCTACAACTCACTAAGAAAACCAAAAGCCCTACTTCTTATATTATTATTAATATATCGTTGAACAAGTGTCACGCCATCGCGAGCACAACAAAACACTGGCCAATTAACGTTCGAGAAGCAACACTTATAAACACCTCCATTTTTTTTTTAATAGAAGCTTCTACCTACAACTCACTAAGAAAACCAAAAGCCCTACTTTTACATTATTATTAATATATCGTTAAACAAGTGTCACGCCATCGCGAGTACATCAGAATGCTGACCAATTAACGTTCAAGAAGTAACACTTATAAACACCTCCATTTTTTTTTAAATAAAAGCTTCTACCTACAACTCACTAAGAAAACCAAAAGCCCTACTTCTTATATTATTATTAATATATCGTTAAACAAGTGTCACGCCATCGCGAGTACATCAGAACGCTGGCCAATTAACGTTCGAGAAGCAACACGAGAGGGAGAACATCGGGGCTCTCCCCAGTCGGAGGAGCGCCATGAATTTCAAGCGCACAGGGTGGCGACGAATCCTTTTGGCGGCAAATGTTACAGACGCACAGAGAAAGAGAGGGAGAGGAGGGGGGGGGGGGGTGGAGAAAGGAGGCACGTCGGGGTGGAAGCGGTTTTCGATGAACAGAGAACCGCATTGTTTATCGCGGAAGGCATTCCCCGCTGTCGGCTGTCACCGGAAACATTCATTACGCCGCGTCGCCTGCTAGGAATCGCTAATGTATTCGAGACGAGAGCCGACGTGGATGTTCTCGTTGTGGCGAACGTTTCCGAGGGGGCCCCGGCGCTTCGCCGAATCGGAAATTCATATGGACAAAGAAGCTATCGCGGTGCCACAACGGATCCGACTGGACCTCGAGCACCTTCCTGTCCTCGCCAAACAATCCCTCAGATCGCGCTCTAAGTCCTCGTGATCGATTCGTCCAGGCAGATTGTAGGATTCGAAAGGTTTTGGCGGGAACAAGCGTGCAATTGCGATCAACTGGGAATTGAAAAGTTAATTTTATTGTACGCATTGCATCGATGATCTTCTGCAATTCTCTCTTGCGTTTATACACCTTCATTGATGGAGATTCTCGATTTTTTCGTTAGGATTTATGTGTGTTTCCTTGGTTTTCCAACCAGATTGTAGGATTTGAAAGGTTTTGGCGGGAAGAAGCGTGCAATTGCGATCAACTGGGAATTGAAAAGTTAATTTTATTGTACGCATTGCATCGATGGTCTTCTGCAACTCCCTCTTGCGTTTATATACCTTCATTGATGGAGATTCTCGATTTTTTCGTTAGGATTTATGTGTGTTTCCTTGGTTTTCCAACCAGATTGTAGGATTCGAAAGGTTTTGGCGGGAACAAGCGTGCAATTGCGATCAACTGGGAATTGATAAGTTAATTTTATTGTATACATTGCATCGTTGACCTTTTACAACTGTCTCTTGTGATTATATACCTTCATTCATGAAGATTCTCGATTTTTTCGTTAGGATTTATGTGTTTTTCCTTGGTTTTCCAACCAGATTGCAGGATTCGAAAGGTTTTGGCGGGAACAAGCGTGCAATTGCGATCAACTGGGAATTGATAAGTTAATTTTATTGTATACATTGCATCGTTGACCTTTTACAACTGTCTCTTGTGTTTATATACCTTCATTGATGAAGATTCTCGATTTTTTCGTTAGGATTTATGTGTGTTTCCTTGGTTTTCCAACCAGATTGCAGGATTTGAAAGGTTTTGGCGGGAACAAGCGTGCAATTGCGATCAACTGGGAATTGATAAGTTAATTTTATTGTATGCATTGCATCGATGATCTTCTGCAACACTCTCTTGCGTTTATATACCTTCATTCATGAAGATTCTCGATTTTTTTGTTAGGATTTATGTGTGTTTCCTTGGTTCTCTTATACACGCATGCGTATACTCTTATGTATAAGTATTGCAGTATTTATGGTTATTGTTAATGAAATATGGATCATTATGAGTAATCGATACTCGAGGATATTCAGAATTACATTTTAGGTTTCAAATAAAATCATTTGCACTTTACAATATTCCCACTTTCAGACTGCGCATTTTTAGTCACTGTTTGTGTGTGATTTACACGTCTCGCACTTTCATTTTGATTAGTATTTAAATATGAAGAGACAGTATCCTTTGAAAGTATGCAAAGCTTCCACTGCCAGCTAAACAAACACCAATTGATCAGAAACGTAATTATTCTTCGACTCACAATGAGTCTATAATAGAATAGGTTCAGTACCAAAAAAATCAGTAGAAAAAGAGACCAAAAGGTTAGTTAAATTAATAAATGGACAATATAAAATAGAAAAAACGCAATATTAAAACCCATTCCATCCAAATCGAAAAGTAATTACATTTTTGACTAATTGATGTTTGCTTGGCTTCCAAATGGGGCTTCGCATATTTTCAAATGATGCTGTTCCTTTATATTTTATTTAACTAGTTTAAGCTATAATTCTTCAAGTGACAAAGCAGTAGAATTCAACAGCGCATGATTTATAGAGAATCGAAATCAGAAAGTGTGTTAATAATATAAATTGCTGAGCAGTAAAATGCAAGTACAATGCAAATGTTTCGAGTCCAATTCAATACAATTATTATTATTACATGGACATAATAAAGAAGCGATAGTTATTGATTCTAAGTATCACTAGCCAGGTATTTTTAACGCACGCAATGAATAATGTAACGACGCTAATTGATGTCGATACGCGAAATTTCGCTATCAATGCGACATAAATTAAATACCCATTCGAGTTTGCGATACTTGATCGAAGATATCGAGTGGCTTTGGCGCGGTAATTCGGTTCCATTCGACTTCGTGTTAGTCGACTTTCTAATTATTAGTCGCCGTTACGTTCCTTCGATATAAACGTCCGAGTCGCTTTTGTATTTTAATGAGCGGATATTAAAGCAGGCTTAAAAACTTGTTAAAAAGTCACTACCGCCTGGAATTTTATCTCGTCCCGTGTACTCGCTAATGACTAACCGTGACAATGTCAGAGGAGTGCATTCCATTAGTGGAATCGACTAGCATTCCTCTTATCGGGCCGTTCCTCGGGTATTCTTTACCGTTTCCTCGGTGCTCGTTTAAATAATGGTGTTCCATTTCGGGAGAAATTTCTTCCTCAAACGTCCGAGTCGTCCATCGTTTATCTGATCGCCACGAATGCACGGCTTCCCGAGCCCGACGATGATTCAACGATGATGGGAATACGCTGCTACAAATCGTCGCGCGAGATACCTGTCAAGGCATCCGTTTAACTTATTTCGAGGTGGCTCAGTTTTTTTTTTTTTGGAGACCAAGTGCAGAGGATGAAAGTTTGGAAGCTTTGCTTTTGCTTTGGAAGCTTTGTTTTTCGTTTGGAAGCTTTGCTTTTGCTTTGGAAATTTGCTTTTGCTTTGGAAGGTTTGTTTTTGGTTTGCAGACTTTGTTTTTGCAGCTATAGTTTTTGCAGGCTTTGTTTTTGCTTTGAAAGCTTTGTTTTTGGTTTGGAAGCTTTGCTTTTGTTTTTGAAGCTTTGTTTTTGGTTTGGAAGTTTTGCTTTTGCTTTGGAAGCTTCGCTTTTGCTTTGCAGGCTTTGTTTTTGCAGCTATAGTTTTTGCAGGCTTTGTTTTTGCTTTGAAAGCTTTGTTTTTGGTTTGGAAGCTTTGCTTTTGTTTTTGAAGCTTTGTTTTTGGTTTGGTAGTTTTGCTTTTGCTTTGGAAGCTTCGCTTTTGCTTTGCAGGCTTTGTTTTTGCAGCTATAGTTTTTGCAGGCTTTGTTTTTGCTTTGAAAGCTTTGTTTTTGGTTTGGAAGCTTTGCTTCTGCTTCGAGAGCTTTGCTTTTGCTTTGAAAGCTTTGTTTTTGCTTTGGAAACTTTGTTTTAGCTTTGAAAGCTGTGTTTTTGCTTTGCAGGCTTTGTTTTTGCTTTGCTGGCTTTGTTTTTGCTTTGCTGGCTTTGTTTTTGCTCTGCAGACTTTGTTTTTGCTTTGAAAGCTTTGTTCCTGCTGTGGAAGCTTTATTTTTGCTTTGGAAGCTTTGCTTTTGCTTTGAAAGCATTGTTTTTGCTTCGAGAGCTTTGCTTCTGCTTCGAGAGCTTTGCTTTTGCTTTGAAAGCTTTGTTTTTGCTTTGCAGGCTTTGTTTTTGCTCTGCAGACTTTGTTTTTGCTTTGAAAGCTTTGTTCCTGCTGTGGAAGCTTTATTTTTGCTTTGGAAGCTTTGCTTTTGCTTTGAAAGCATTGTTTTTGCTTCGAGAGCTTTGCTTCTGCTTCGAGAGCTTTGCTTTTGCTTTGAAAGCTTTGTTTTTGCTTTGCAACCTTTGTTTCTGCTTTGAAACCTTTGTTTTTGCTTCAAAAGCTTTGTTATTGCTTTGCAATCATTATTTATGCTTAATATTCAGCATTTTTGATAAAAAAAACATGCTTGCTACAGAAATAGCCAGTATCATCGCAGCGTATCGTCTCAACATCGTCGACAAGCGTTGCGTTCCCGCGTATCGAAACGCATTCCACCTGTTGTATTATCACTGGTTGACACGCGACGATGCAACACTTGTCGTCCACGTTGATACACAACAACGATACGACCCAAGGAGACATGCAACGCGAGCGGACGTCCACAGATCTGTCGCGCCAAGCAGTTTCATTCTTCGTTCGAAGCACTCGAACGACTCTTTTGTACACCTTCGCTTCTGGAACGCGCGAAAAGCACACGAATACCGTTGAACAGCGACGATTTACGCGTCGTGGAGCAAAGATCCACTGCGTCAGCGAGGAACTGGCGAACGTACGAGGAGGGTGCGCCAATAACGCACCCCCGCGGACGCAATAAAGAGCAGGCGGTTTTTGAGGTACGCACTGGCTCGAACAGGTCCGCGCATCGACGATGACATCATTATGACGGCCAGCGAAACATTTTACCCGCGGAAAGGCAGAGGCGAAACACGTGTTACACGCTCGCGTCGGATCGCTTGCGGAACATCTGATTACGATAAAGGAATGCCGTGAAAATCGTCGTATACCGGCGTCATTTTGTTCGCCACGGGTTATGTTGTACCGCGCGTAATCTTACGGTAAGCAGCCGTGTTAACAAGTCCACGTGCGCCTGTGTATGAGTCGCAGTGATAAACTCACCAGCGTGCATTTCGTTGGGCAATAACCGTCGCTTAATTCATGTATATCGCCGTGGGCAGCGCCGCACGCATTATACGAGATGCCCCACGCCTGGTCGCCGATAGTCCTACCGTGTCAGGCTCGGATTTATACCGCGAACGCGGCCAGGATCAGGGATTTCATCGAAATCACTTGAAACGGACCAATCGAGGCCAGTATGGAATATCTGAGAAATTTTTGGAAATAGGTCAGTTGAAGGCACTCCAAAGTGTTCCAGAAATCATTGAAAGTGGATTGACTAATGCCTCTGCAAAGTGTCACGCTCAAAATTGTCACCAGAATTAATTAAAATGGACTAATCGAAGTTACTACAAAATATTTCAGAAATCTTTAAAAATAGGTCAGTTGAAGGCACTCCAAAATGTTTCAGAAATCATTAAAAGTAGATTAACTAATGCCTCTGCAAAGTGTCATGCTCAAAATTGTCACCAAAATTAATTAAAATGGATTAATCGAAGTTACTACAAAATATCTCAGAAATCCTTAAAAATAGGCCAATTAAAGACACTCCAAAATGTCTAAAAAATAATAAAAAGTGGATCAACTGAAGCAACTCCAAAATATCCCCAGAAATCCTTAAAAATAGGTCAATTGAAGCCACTCCAAAATGTTCTAAAAATCATTAAAAGTAGATTAACTAATGCCACTCCAAAGTATCCCACCCCAAAATTTCCCCAAAGTTACTTAAAAAGGACCCATCGAAGCCGCTACAAAATATCCCAGAAATCCTTAAAAATAGGCGAACTAAAGCAACTCCAAAATACCCCAAAAATAATCCAAGACAGACCAATTGAAGCCACTCCAAAATATCTCAAGAATCATTGAAAACAGACCAACTGCAGCCACTCACACTCTATTCCACCCTTTCCTACTTCCTCAACTACTTGTTCAACCCTCTTTCATCACGCTCCATGCAAATATCATCCAAGACTCAATCTCCAAGCATCTCTCATTATCCAAAAGCTTAACTAAACGCACCAACATACTCATTCCTCAATCACCTCTAGCGACTTAATTCGCAACTCCAGCATTTCAAGAAACAACAGCCTCCGCACGCGCAGGCTGCGTTCTGTCCCACCCTCTTTCATCACGCTCCACGCAAATATCACCCAACACTCAATCTCCAAGCATCTCTCATTATCCAAAATCTCAGCAACACGCACCAACATACTCACTCCCCAATCACCTCCAGCGACCCAATTCGCAACTCCAGCATTTCAAGAAACAACAACCTCGAAAGGCTGCTCTTCGAAATTAATTCGTTCCCCGTTCGCTGGCCGCGATGGGCGATTCGTTCATCGCAGTGTCGAAAGTTTCGTGTCGGGTGACCCGCGGGGTCGCGCACGCGGGACCAACTTTTATCCGTTTCGCGGCGGCTATTATGTCCGCTAGGCGGCTAGCCGAGCGAGTTAACGAGCGGCGCGGCGCGGCGCATCGGGGCGCCGTAAATCATGCCGGTCATTCCTCTTTAATTATCGCGTCAACAGTGAAATCCGGCTGCTGGTCGAATCACGCGGGGCCCCGATGTTCCGCGGCCAGCCTCGAAAGGCTGCGCGCGCGCGGGGAACCTCTGAAAGAGGAACGATCCCTCGTTCTCCATTACACGGTCCGCGCCTGGGGCCCCGGCTGGGCCGCGTATGGGCTACGAGATTCATGCCAGCCCCATGCTTGGATCATGTAGCGAGGGCCTTTAGAGAGCCGTGGAGAGTCGTTGATCAGAGGCGAGGTTATCTCTTGTCTCTGCGAGAGCCGCTCGAATGAAAGGCACCGACAACGTCCAGCAGCAGACCATACATCAACTCGCGGCTTGAGTAAATAAGCGGTGCCCCGCTCGATCTTCCCCGCCTCTCCCTCTATTCACACATATTCTTACTATCATCTCCGCGGCACGGTTCCTACGCTGTCCTGCCCTGTGTTTCCGTTGTTCGTTTAAGCACAACTGGAACGGGGACAGTGGTGAGGATCTGTGATCGGGAAATTGATTGGTTGATGGAGTTAAGTGTTAAGACTGCGACGATTAAGATTTATTTTGAGTGTGGAGGTTTTGAAAGTTAAGGTGTATAGGTACAGGTATAGGTACACTGGTTTTGGTTTAATAGATTTTAAATTTATGTTTTAAATGTTAATTGAACTATAATTCTTTGCAACAGGGACTGGAAACGGGGACAGTGATGAGGATCTGTGATCGGGAAATTGATTGGTTGATGGAGTTAAGTGTTAAGAGTGCGACGATCGAGATTTATTTTGGTATACAGGTATAGGTACACTTTTTTTGGTTTAATAGATTTTAAATTTATGTTTTAAATGTTAATTGAACTATAATTCTTTGCAACAGGGACTGGAAACGGGGACAGTGATGAGGATCTGTGATCGGGAAATTGATTGGTTGATGGAGTTAAGTGTTAAGACTGCGACGATTGAGATTTATTTTGGTATACAGGTATACAGGTACAGGTACACTTTTTTTGGTTTAATAGATTTTCATTTATGTTTTAAATGTTAATTGAACTATAATTCTTTGCAACAGGGACTGGAAACGGGGACAGTGGTGAGGATCTGTGATCGGGAAATTGATTGGTTGATGGAGTTAAGTGTTAAGAGTGCGACGATTGAGATTTATTTTGAGTGTGGAGGTTTTGAAAGTTAAGGTGTATAGGTACAGGTATAGGTACACTTTTTTTGGTTTAATAGATTTTAATTTATGTTTTAAATGTTAATTGAACTATAATTCTTTGCAACAGGGACTGGAAACGGGGACAGTGGTGAGGATCTGTGATCGGGAAATTGATTGGTTGATGGAGTTAAGTGTTAAGAGTGCGACGATTAAGATTTATTTTGAGTGTGGAGGTTTTGAAAGTTAAGGTGTATAGGTACAGGTATAGGTACACTGGTTTTGGTTTAATAGATTTTAATTTATGTTTGAAATCTTAATTGAACTATAATTCTTTGCAACAGAGACTGGAAACGGGGACAGTGGTGAGGATCTGTGATCGGGAAATTGATTGGTTGATGGAGTTAAGTGTTAAGACTGCGACGATTGAGATTTATTTTGGTATACAGGTATACATGTATAGGTACACTTTTTTTGGTTTAGTAGATTTTAATTTATGTTTGAAATCTTAATTGAACTATAATTCTTTGCAACGGGGACTGGAAACGGGGACAGTGGTGAGGATCTGTGATCGGGAAATTGATTGGTCGACGGAGTTAAGTGTTAAGAGTGCGACGATTGAGATTTATTTTGGTATACAGGTATAGGTACACTTTTTTTGGTTTAATAGATTTTAATTTATGTTTGAAATCTTAATTGAACTATAATTCTTTGCAACAGAGACTGGAAACGGGGACAGTGGTGAGGATCTGTGATCGGGAAATTGATTTGTTGATGGAGTTAAGTGTTAAGACTGCGACGATTGAGATTTATTTTGGTATACAGGTATACAGGTATAGGTACACTTTTTTTGGTTTAATAGATTTTAATTTATGTTTGAAATCTTAATTGAACTATAATTCTTTGCAACAGAGACTGGAAACGGGGACAGTGGTGAGGATCTGTGATCGGGAAATTGATTGGTTGATGGAGTTAAGTGTTAAGAGTGCGACGATTGAGATTTATTTTGAGTGTGGAGGTTTTGAAAGTTAAGGTATACAGGTATAGGTACACTTTTTTTGGTTTAATAGACTTTAATTTATGTTTAAGTAAAACTGAATAATACTTTATATCATAGGTAATCGTTTGCACTCGGATGTTCCTTCTGAGGGGATATCAAAATTGATTAGTCATTTTGGAGGTTAAACTTATTCCATCGCAGCTTTTTGAGAAATTGTTGAAATAGAGATTTTCTATCGTTGGGAAACATTAGCAGTGGAAACTATTGTTAAAATATTGCTCAAAGATTGCTATCTTAGCGATAGTTTCTATTGCTAACATCTGGGAATGAGCCAAGTGCAAAGGGTTAAAATTTTCATTAAGAAATAACAATTTTCCAAAATAACTTTCGAGATATTCGAGATCAAATTCGAAATCAGTGATTAGTAATCAGTGATCAGTTGATTAGTAATGGAAACTGTTGCTAAAACATTGCTGAAAGATTGCTATTTTAGCAATAGTTTCTACTGTTAACGTCCAGGAAGAAGGTGCAAGGGTTAAGACAGTATCGATGCGATTTGTGGAACTTTCTAAGCAAGAATGATTTGCTTCGTGGATCACCGCCTGAAATTTGCCAGCTTTCACTGAGCTCTGTGAGAATTGTATTTGCTAAAGAATTTCAGACAGCTTAGTCAGAGAATATTTTTCAATTACGTATAATTTTATCCACTCTTCTGTCGAAACATTAAAGAAGACAAGTTTCTATATGTTAATCGGTAACAATTCCATTCTGTTCTTCCCGTCGAGTGTCGACGACACCAGAAACATGAGTTTTAGGAAACTTTCTCTCTCTCTCTCATTTAAAAAACAAACTTCTAGCTTAGAAATGAACGCGTAGATGTCCATCTTCTTGCAAGCAATAATCGATGCGAACATCCATCTTCTTGCAAGTAATAATCGATGATCAAAGTAATAATCCCATACAATACTCAAATCTTACAAGAACTCAAAATTTTCCACATCATTTCCATTAAGAAGCGCAACAACGCTCCGCGTGACCTTCCACGCTGTTCCACGTTCGCAGGAAATCACGAGCGTCCATCTTCTTGCAAGTAATAATCAATGCTCAAAGTAACAATCCCATACAATACTCAAATCTTTTAAGAACTCCAAATTTTCCACATCATTTCCATTAAAAGACGCAGCAACGCTTCGCGTAACCTTCCACGTTCGCAGGAAATCACGAGCGTCCATCTTCTTGCAAGCAATAATCAACGTTCAAAGTAACAATCCTCCACAACATCCAATGCAACAAATACACCAAATTTTCCACATCATTTCCATTAAAAGACGCAGCAACGCTCCGCGTGACTTTCCACGCTTTTCCATTTCTCATTCCCAGGAAATCACGAGCGTCCATCTTCTTGCAAGCAATAATCAACGTTCAAAGTAACAATCCCATACAATACTCAAATCTTTTAAGAACTCCAAATTTTCCACATCATTTCCATTAAGAAACACAACAACGCTCCGCGTGACCTTCCACGCTGTTCCACGTTCGCAGGAAATCACGAACGTCCATCTTCTTGCAAGCAATAATCAACGTTCAAAGTAACAATCCCATACAATACTCAAATCTTTTAAGAACTCCAAATTTTCCACATCATTTCCATTAAGAAACACAACAACGCTCCGCGTAATCTTCCACGCTTTTCCATTTCTCATTCCCAGGAAATCACAAGCGTCCATCTTCTTGCAAGCAATAATCAACGTTCAAAGTAACAATCCCATACAATACTCAAATCTTTTAAGAACTCCAAATTTTCCACATCATTTCCATTGAAAGACCCAGCAACGCTCCGCGTGACCTTCCACGCTTTTCCGTTTCTCATTCCCAGGAAATCGCGAACAATTTTGAACTCGCGTGGCCGACGCTCGCCGCGTCGACGCCGCCAACTCGTCGAGCGTGGCAACGCGTTCCTTCGACAGCGAACAGAACGAGGCACGTTAGCCGATGGCTAGCTCTCGGAACAGGCCACGGACAGCTTTACCCGCCGCGAACGTTTCCCCTGTCACGGGCATATAAACGCTTATATTCGTACACGAATATATATTTGAACCGTGTACACACGTCCAGCGCCGCTGCAGCACACGATAAACGTCCCTAAAATAAAATAGCTATCCGGCCGGCAGATAAACCGGTAATATGTTTCAGGAGTAAATGGCCGGATCCTGATAAACACAAGTTATGCGCTTACGCGCAATGTCTTTTCGGTCGTCCAATAAATTAAAACCCCTTCCGCCCCCTCTCTGACCCTCACTCTCTCTCTCTCTCTCTATCTCTCTTTTCGTCCGTTCGCCGCTACGAGAGCCCAGGGGCCGCGAAGGGGGTGTCGGTATGATTATAATTTATTCTTGATTAGCATTAATCCTCGGCCTCCTGCCTGACGCCCTCCTCTCCTCCTGGACATTAACTCCTCCGTAGCTTTTATTGGGCCATCGGGTCCCCAGCCGTAACTTACACTTATGATTATTAACGCCGACAGATTTATCGGAGATTGGCACGAAAATCTGAAACGTAAAGCAGAATGGCGCATAAATACAATTAAGACCAGCGCGTGAAAGCGCGCCTTCGCGCTCTCGGACGAGCGAGGCGTCCTCTTCTTCTTCGTCCCTCTTCCAGCCGCGGGATAACCGACGGAATTTCGAGGACGGCACAATGCGGATCGGCGAAATCGTCGCGCGGTTTATTTTCGCGTCCCTCGCCACGCGGGACGGCGATTTTTCGCTCGATGCGAGCGTCGATCCGCGCGATCCAACGTTGGCGCTCGTTCAAGTTCCGCGAGCGGGGATTGCGAGCTTTCGCGATAATTTAACGCGATCGCGAAATTCGGGGCACGGAGAGATTGTTACAAGATGTTGCGAGCTGGTTCCGAGGACGGGATTGAAATAAACTTTGTCGTATCGCGGATGTCGCGCTGTCGTTGCTGCGTGAGTATAAATTGTGACTGTGTTTCTGTCGTTGTTACCGGGCTTTTAACTGTCTCTGAGGAATTTTGGAGAATGAGAAGACATCTCTGAGTGGTGCCCAGAAATTTTGTTCTTTTTTTTAATTGGATGATGGTGGTTTCTTTTTGTTAGAAAGGAGTAAAGTGATTTTGAATGAAATGGTACCTTTGCGTGAGTGGCACTTGTAATATTTACTAATATAATATTTATTAGTTGTTATTGAGTATTTTAACTCTTTGAGGCACGGAGTTTTAGAGAATAAAAAGACATCTCTGAGTGGTGCGCAGAAATTTTGTTTTCTTTTCGTATTGGATGATGATGGTTTCTTTTTGTTAGTATGGGGTAAAGTGGTTTTGAATGAAATGGTACTTTTGCGCGAGTGGCACTTGTAATATTTATTAATATAATATCATAATAATTTTGGAGAATAAAAAGACATCTCTGCATGTACGCAGAAATTTTGTTTTCTTTTCGTATTGGATGATGATGGTTTCTTTTTATTAGTAAGGGGTAAAGTGGTTTTGAATGAAATGGTACTTTTGCGTGAGTGGCACTTGTAATATTTACTAATATAATATTTATTAGTTGTTATTGAGTATTTTAACTCTTTGAGGCACGGAGTTTTAGAGAATAAAAAGACATCTCTGAGTGGTGCGCAGAAATTTGGTTTTTTTTCGAATTGTATGATGGTGGTTTTTTTTTTTGTTAGAAAGGGGTAAAGTGATTTTGAATGAAATGGTACTTTTGCGTGAGTGGCACTTGTAATATTTACTAATATGATATAATAATAATGTAATAATAATTTTGGAGAATGAAAAGACATCTCTGCGTGTTGTGGAGGAATTTTGTTTTCTTCAAATTGAGCAACTTTGGTTTCTTTTTATTAATAAAGGGACAAAGTAATTTAGAATAAAATGGAACCTTTGCGCAAGTAGCACTTACACTATTTACTAATATTATAATAGTACTTTTGGGAAATAAAAAGACCCATGTTGCAAAGAAATTTCTTTCTTTTTAAATTGCACAAAGTTGGCATCTTTTTATTAATAAAACAATAAATTAATATAAAATAAAATTAAACCTTTGCGCAAGTAGCATTCGTAATATTTACAAATATACTATAATTTCACTTTGGGAATCCATTATTTCGTTTCGAAAATCAGTCGATGAAAAACTGAAGCTGTATGAAACGCAATGGCGACTGAGAGTCGCCTCTCGAGCGCAAAGGGTTAACCTTCCTCAATTGCAATTTGAAATTACTTATTTTTGTTCGTGAAGTACAACGACAAATGTTCTAATAAATAACGCGAACGATCTCATCAGTGGTGTAAACGATATTAAACGAATCGAGCATCGTTTCTCATATAATTCCTCGACCCTTTGATTCCGATCGCGTTGATAAGCAACTCGTTTCGCTGTTACTTATTCAACGGGACATCTTTCCGTAGGCGACGTTTCTCGAGCATTTATAATTATAGAAGTTCGATCGCTATCGATGTCTCGCGTTTGGTCGAATGACATTATCAGCGCGGAAGCTAATATTAACCGTAGCAAGAAAAAGCATTAATAACTGCGCGCGTCAAGATGTCACCAGGCTTGATTAATGGATTCACTGTTACGTTGACCAGTGATGGATGAAGAATATATTGTTTCTGGATATACGCGATTAAATAATAACAACCGTATTTTTACTTCGCACTCGACGCTCGGAAAAAACCGCAACCTTTTCCTCGCGAGCGGTTTAAATCACGTCCAATTCACGCGATAACATTTTTCGATCGCGTGCGTCACCACGCAACGAAACGAGAGCGTGGTTTATAGTTGAAAACATTGCTTTGCGATCGAAAAATTTATGCAATATAATCAGAGTAGCGCGAGACAAATTTAAACGACCATAGTTGCACGCTAAAAAATAAAATTCAATTTCTCTGTTTGTTGAACAAATTGTAACTTTGAAAATATTAATTTGCGATCGAAAAATGTGTACAATAATCAGAATAGCGCGCGACAAATTTGAACGACCATAGTTGCATGATAAAAAATAAAATTTAATTTCTCTGTTTGTTGAACAAATTGTAAATTTGAAAATATTAATTTGCGATCGAAAAATGTGTACAATAATCAGAGCAACGCGCGACAAATTTGAACGCGTGGTTCATCGTTGAAAATACTAATTTGCGATCGAAAAATAATTTATACAATAATCAGAGCAACGCGCGACAAATTTGAACGCGTGGTTCATCGTTGAAAATACTAATTCGCGATCGATCCGAACAGCGCGACAAATACAAACGACTGTAGTTGCAGGCTAAAAAATAAAATTCGACTTCTCTGTTCGTAAAACAAATCGTAACTTTGAAAATATTAATTCGCGATCGAAAAATGTGTACAATAATCAGAGCAACGCGCGACAAATTTGAACGCGTGGTTCATCGTTGAAAATACTAATTCGCGATCGATCCGAACAGTAGAAATTCAAACGACTGCAGTTGCAGGCTAAAAAATAAAATTCGACTTCTCTGTTCGTAAAACAAATCGTAACTTTGAAAATATTAATTCGCGATCGAAAAATGTGAACAATAATCAGAGTAGCGTGCGACAAATTTGAACGCGTGGTTCATCGTTGAAAATACTAATTCGCGATCGATACGAACAGCGCGACAAATACAAACGACTGCAGTTGCAGGCTAAAAAATAAAATTCGACTTCTCTGTTCGTAAAACAAATCGTAAAACTTTGAATATTGGTGCGTCGAGAGGAGTGTCAGAAATTGATAAGAAACGAAATGACGCGGTTGGCGATAAAAATTGAGCCGCGTGTTCAGCTGGCGTAGAAACGGCGGAGGAGTGGCTCGTAGGACGATTCGCTCCTCCCGTGGCGGACCTAATCGCGGGCCCGCGAGACCCTCCCGTGGCCCCTAATTATTTCAATATACGAGCGGGGCTTAAAATTGACGGGGAAGAATAATGAGACTATTGCTCTTTCGGCGTGTACGAGTTTGTCCCGTCCCCGTGGCGCTAATCGAAACACAAACCGCGCGCCTCCTGCGCCAGCGCTCGCGCTGCCCGCTCGCAACACGCTCGCACACGGTCGAGCCTCCTCCTATACGGACACGCGTGTTCCGCTCCCGAGGCGAAACGACATTAGCCGCTCTTATCCATTCAAACAAAATGTCAAAGTGTCAGATGATAATGCGGGGAAGATAAATCAAGCATGCTGAAAAGATGACGGTGATAAATGTAAACCCGTCTGCCAGGCGGCCCCGGAGATAGTTACTGAGATACACGACGAGTCGTGACTGATGGCGATGTCGTGAGATGTGGTATCATAATAATTCATAAAGGCCGAGGCCAGGGGCTTAATCGCTGATTAATGAAAGGACAGACTTGTCCCGATCGCGTTCTTCCTTTTTCTCGTTCCACTTCTCGTTCCTCCATCTTTTTCTGTCGGGGCAAGCACGCGGTCGCAGCCGCTGTGGTCCCTTTCTCGCTCTCCTCGTCCTCCTTCTGCCTCTTTTTCTTCCTCCACCGCCTAGCCTCCTCCTCCTCCTCCACCTCCTCCTCTTCTTCTTCTTCTTCTTCTTCTTCTTCTTCTTCTTCTTCCTCCTCTTCTTCATCGTCGTCGTCGTCGTCTTCGTCGACAGTGCTGCCGTCTGACGTATGTACATGTACCAACCAAGCGAGACGAGTAATCCGACATGTGTTCGTTTGGGCGATAGAACCAATTAATGTTGCGGCGGCCACGTTGCCCCGTCGAGTCCATAACTCACCGAGCGAGCCTCCTTCCTCTGGAATTCGTCGACACAGTTTCGAATCTAGAAGTGGCTACCCAAAGTCGTTCGTAAAGCTTCCCGCTGCTAACCGCGCGTCGAGCTGGATCTCGTGCAAATGGTGCGAACGCGTCCATTTTTGCGCTCTGCGTTTCCTCGGTTTCTTCTCGCGAATGGAGATGAAGAAGGATTAGCGAGTAGCGTTTAAGTTGGACTTTAGTTGGGGACGTGGAGAATTTTATATGTTTGCGTGATCGATGGTTTTGGCAACTATTGAAATTTTTTTATATGGATAATTTGTTTGTTATGTTAGCTTTCGTTTTACAATTGAAGACGAAAAAATTTGCGAATATTATTAAAGTTAGACTTTAGTTGGCGATGTAAATCGCATATATTTGTGTGATCGATGGTTTTGGTAACTCTTGCAATTTTTTATATGAATAATTTGTTTGTTATGTCAGCTTTCGTTTTACAATTGAAGACGAAAGAATTTGCGAATATTATTAAAGTTAGACTTTAGTTGGCGATGTAAATCGCATATATTTGTGTGATCGATGGTTTTGGTAACTCTTGCAATTTTTTATATGAATAATTTGTTTGTTATGTCAGCTTTCGTTTTACAATTGAAGACGAAAGAATTTGCAAATATTATTAAAGTTAGACTTTAGTTAGCGATGCAAATCGTATATATTTGTATGATCGACAGTTTTTAACGCTGTTTTGATAATTCTTGCAATTTTTTAATAAGAACAATTCGTTAATTATGTCAGCTTTCGTGTTAGAAAGGAAGACGAAAGAATTCGCAAGTCTCTTTAGAGTTCGACTTTAACTGGCGACATAAATCATATATAATTCCGCTATTAACAGTTTTTAACGCTGCTTTGATAACTTTTGCAATTTTTTAATAAGCATAATTTGTTAGTTATGTCAGCTTTCGCCTTACAAACGAAAACGAAAGAATTCGTGTGAATCGTTAAAGTTAGACGTCAGTTGACGACGTGAATCACATATATTTACGCGATTAACAGTTTTTAACGTTGTTCTGATAACTCTGCAATTTTTTTATACAAACAACTCGTCAGTTATGTCAACTAAGCGTGCATCAATGATAAGAAATATTTCAATTTATCATTCATTTCGCATTACATTTTATTTACGCTAAATTTCAAAGTCAACAGTCTACGTAACCATGTTCCAATATTTTCAAAATGGCTTCCGAATTCGTTCCTTGACCAAGAGGTTCAACATGGTCTCTACATAATCACACTAAGTAAATATCTTCCCAACTTTTAAACGTGCATTCATAATAACAAATATTCCAATTTATCATTTATTCTGTGTCACATTTTATTTACTCTAAATTCCAGAGTCAGCAGTCTGCGTAACCGTGTTCCAAAATGGCTTCCGAATTCGTTTCTTGTCCAAGAGGTTCAACATGATCTCTACATAATCACACTAAGTAAATATCTTCCCAACTTTTAAACGTGCATTCATAATAACAAATATTCCAATTTATCATTTATTCTGTGTCACATTTTATTTACTCTAAATTCCAGAGTCAGCAGTCTGCGTGACCGTGTTCCAAAATGGCTTCCGAATTCGTTTCTTGTCCAAAAGGTTCAACACGGTCTTTACATAATCACACTAAGTAAATATCTTCCCAACTTTTAAACGTGCATCCATAATAACAAATATTCCAATTTATCATTTATTCTGTGTCACATTTTATTTACTCTAAATTCCAGAGTCAGCAGTCTGCGTAACCGTGTTCCAAAATGGCTACCGAATTCGTTTCTTGTCCAAGAGGTTCAACGTGGTCTCTAAATAATCGCACAGAGAAGCGTTCGCGGCTAGTAAATATCTTTTCAGACGTTTGCGTATTTATCTCATAAATTGTATAACGATCGCGTGTTGCGTGCTCTCGCGTACACAACTGGACGTTGCGAAAGAGCCATTGCAAGATGTTTGGGAAACGCTGCGTCGGAAAATTCGAGTCCAGCGCATCTCGCAACGCGCGATCCACGAGAAACCTCGAGAGATTCGAGGAGTACCGTAAACGAAATCCGTAAATAACGTTTGATTTCTTGCTGCACGCGTTGATTGCCTCTTCTTTCGCCAGAATAACGGTAAGGAAAGGTAACAGCGTTACCGACTACACAACAACCACGTATTTACCGCCATCTGAAGCGATCTCACCTCAATCAGCCTCGTAACGTACAGTTTCGAATCTATTTATTTTTGCGAGCGACTCGCGTCATTCGACGGGACGAACAAGGAACGTATTTCTCCTCTTCCTTTTCTCCGCCACCAATAACGCCTATCGGTTTTCCCGTCGTACGATTTTATGGCTCCAAATTATACGCAGCTTTTTACGCCCATTATATTTTACGCTGTAATATCATTACACGACACCTTTAATCTCTTTAAACGATAATCACGGTTAAATATTTATTACCCGACTTCTAACGGCGCCGTGTTAAAGCGTGATGGATGCCGTGGACGCAATTATCGCGAGAGCAATACCAGCGGACGTTCATGAATACTCGAACAGAACGAAGACGCGGCTGTTTTTTTTTTTTTTTTTTTTTAATTCGCATTCCGGTTGGTCCCGATACGCGTACAGACAGGACGTTTCTTAATTTAGTAAGTCGATCTTAATTTAGTAAATCGATAAATTGGCGAAGTTATGGCGACACGAGGATCGAGAAGGGCGGTTTCTTCGTTCGACAATTACGATAGCGATTTTTTACAGCGACATCGCATTATCCATCGTGCTCGTGTAATTAACGATTATTCGTAGTTGCAGCAACCGTTCGCCATGCGCGAAACGAGGGAACCACGGAAACGCATAAACTACGCAACGATTCGATTTCTTAATTAACCAAATAATGCGCTAATTAATATCAATTGCCAGTCTTATACGCGTACGTGTAACGGGTAAATAATTATGTAGCCGCGTAGTGGCGCGTATATTGTTTGTTATTCGCTAATATCTAACAGAGCGCGTTTAGCATTCCTCGAGTGGAAGTTCAAGAGTTCCACTGGTATGTTCTACTGATATCATATCAGCGTGAGTTGATTTAATTAAATATCTCTGCTCGTTACGCTTGGTCGGTGATAGGTATAAAACTGGAATACATTTTTCTCTTCCCCCCTTTTTTTTTATCGCGTATCAGCCTTCGACGAAGGCATACCGCGTATGAAAACAAGATTCACGACATGTAACGTACCTCTTTATAGGATACCCATTTCCGACTGTATTAAATATCGTTATACGTCTCGAACAACTAAAAGAAAAATATGGTTGCCAAAGTGAGAGAGTGGACGCCAAGATTGCTCGTACATATTCGCGTCTGTTGTCGGTTTAATTATCGTTGGGAAAGTTGGAAACGAACCGGGGAACGAGCGTATCGCCGCGTAAATTTTAACCTGCCACGATCTACTATTCCCCTGTACAATTACCGTGAGAATCAAAATCGAGTACATTTTATTTAAGAAAAAGGAAAATCAGTTCAACGCAGACACGGTTTTCGCTGAAAACTGATCGTAGATTCGAGAAAACTCGACTGAAACATTTCACAGAGGTAAAATTAGGAGTGAACCACTATGGCAACCATAATCACTATGGCAATCGTAATCAGATGACGCATCGCTAATTTTTTGAAAGTGAATTCAACAGTCAGTTCAGTTTCTTGGGTTTTTTCTAATTTTAACCTAAGGCAGTCAACTATTTTGCTATACAATTACCTTGAGAATCAAAATTGAATACATTTCATTTAAGAAAAAAGAAAATGAGTTCAACGCAGACACGGTTTTCACTGAAAATTGACCGTAGAATAGAGAAAATTCGACTGAAACACTATGGCAATCATAATCAGATGACGCATCGCTAATTTTTTTAAAGTACAGTCACCAGTCGATTCAGTTTCTTGGGTTTTTCCTAATTTTAACCTAAGGCAGTCAACTATTCTGCTATACCATGTATTCTCGAATGCATTTTATTTTTTAAAAAACTAGTTCAACGCAGACACAGTTTTCGCTGAAAATTGACCGCAAAATTGAGAAAACTCGATTAAAACATTTCACAAAGGTAGAATTAAAAGTGAACCAATATGGCAACCAAAATCAAATGCTGTGTCATTAATTTTTTGAAAGTGAATTCAGCAGTTAATTCAGTTTCTCTATTCTTTCCTAATTTTAACATAACACAGGAAACTATTCTTCTATACAATTCCTGTGAGACTCAAAATCGAGTACACTTTATTTTTTAAAAAACGAGTCCAACGCAGACACAGTTTTCGCTGAAAATTGACCGCAGAATCGAGAAAACTCGATTAAAACATTTCACAAAGGTAGAATTAGGAGTGAACCACCAAAATCAAATACTGTCATTAATTCAGCAGTCAATTAAGTTTCTCTGAACTGAATAACACAGTCAACTATTCTCCTACACAATTGCTGCAAAACTCAAAACCAACTAAATTTTCTTTTATAAAAAGCAAGTCCAACGCAGACACAGTTTCCACTGAAAACTGGCATCGAATTAGAAGTGTCTCGCTACAGCGACAAAAATTAGACGCAGTACCGTTAATTTTTCGAAAGCAAATCCACCAATCGATTCAGAGTTTCCCAGCCTTTTCCGAAGCCATAAACCAGCCGGAAAACGAGCAGAAACGGAGTAATGGAGCTGTCTACCGCGTCAAGTTTCGTCATCGTATCCCTTTCCAGTGGATGCAACAACATTTGCTTATCGCGTTGAAAATCTCCGCCCCGTAACTTTGCTGTTTCGCCACGGATATAGAAACAGCGGCAGAGATTCGCCTACATTCTCGAGGCCCGGTTCGCGCGGCACGATTTATCGCTGCATACGTATATCTGGTCGCGCGTTTACGTGTTCGCGCGACCGAAACGGCCACGGTATTCCGCGGCCTGACCGATGAGGATGTTACAGGAATTCGCTGGCGAGCGTTCATTGTTAAAACTGAGACGCCCTCGGTCATAATCCGAACGGTTCCGTGCCATTAGTCGTGGGCGAGCGCTTGTTGCTAACGGATCCGATCGGGCTGGCCGCAAAAATGAAAGGCGTTCGCCAGGCAAAAGAGATAAACCCGTTGAAATATAAAGCTTCGCATCCTGCACGACTAGATTTCCCCCCTGCCCCTCGCTTTTTCCCCGTCGCTGGTTGCGCGGCGTTGCGCGGTCGAGTGGCAATTACGGGCAAAGTGGTCGGGAAATTAACGTGTCCATTAAATTCTTTAACGTTTCGACTATAATTGCCGCTCGATAATCGATTTAAACGCGGTACGTCACGCGGGTACACGTGTGCAGAAACGGGACCAGTGACGTGGGCTTGAGTGGTCGAGGCGTGGGACAAGGCTGCTCCGAAATTCTAGCGTCGACCGCCGCGGTGGACGCGTTCACTTGAGAGTCTGTCGAGCGCTGGCATTTTTAGAACCGAGTTTTGTGAAAAATACGGTTCGAATGACTAAATTTTGTTCTCATAAGGATTGCATACAATGATAAATGAAAGAATACAATGCGCTGCTATAGTGGCTTTCTCGAGGATGTCATATTTCTGAATAGCGCCACTATAATAGTGGCTTTCGAGGATTTCAGTAATTCTGAATGACGCGCCACTATAGTGGCTTTCTTGAGGATGTCATATTTCTGAACAACGCGCAACTATAGTGGCTTTCTCAAGGATGTCATATTTCTGAACAACGCGCAACTATAGTGGCTTTCTCAAGGATGTCATATTTCTGAATAGCGCCTCTATAACAGTGGCTTTCAAGGATGTCAGTAATTCTGAATGACGCGCCACTATAGTGGCTTTCTTGAGGATGTCATATTTCTGAACAACGCGCAACTATAGTGGCTTTCTCAAGGATGCCATATTTCTGAATAGCGCTGCTATAATAGTGGCTTTCAAGGATGTTATATTTCTGAGCAACGCGCCACTATGATAGTGGCTTTCGCGGATGCCGTAATTCTAAACAATGCGCCACTATAGTGGCTTTTTCGAGAATGTCATATTTCTGAACGACGCGCCAGTGTAGTGGCTTTCAAAGATATCATATTTCTGAATAGCGTCACTATAATAGTGGTTCTTGCGGATGTCATCTTTCTGAACAACGCATCACTATAGTGATTTGTCATTTGTCTGAACGACTCGCCACTATAGTAGTTTGTCATCTTCCTGAACAACGCGCCACTATAATGACTTGCGATCTTTCTGAACGACGCGTCACTGTAGTAGTTTGTCATCTTTCTGAACAACGCGCCACTATAATGACTTGCGATCTTTCTGAACGACGCGCCACTATAGCGTCTCACTAACTTAATTCCACTATACTCACGCAGAAAACACCATTGCCCATCACTCATCGCAGTACTGTATCGCTCGCACGTACTTCGCATCAGGCTCTACCATACACAGAAACAGCCTCACGCAAAATTCGATTCCTCTGCGCATCGATAAACGTTACTCCTCGCGCTCGATTTATTTCCGCGCGTGCCGCAACCTCCGCACGCACTCCACGCGTCCTGCCCACCTGTGCCATCCTGGCTGCCATCTTGGGACAGGCGGTACGAAACGGCTCGATTCGAAAAATATCGTCGCATACCATCCGGTACACGCGGATGGAAGGATTACTCGGCTAGGGAAGATCGAAGGAGAGGCGGTAGCCGAGAATATAAGAGAAAGAGAGAGAGAGAGAGAGAGAGAGAGAGAGGGAGAGGACGAGAAGCCGCGAGCGAAGGGTGGGCGAGGAGGGGGCCGGGGTGAGAGTAAAACGCAGGGCTGCGTGCCTGCCGGTAATCACGCGTCGGGATAAAGTTATTCCGGGGCATAAATAACCGACATGTCTGGAATAAGGCATTAATTTATGTTATTTATCGCCCATTACGCAGCAAAGAAACATTCGCATGGGAAATAATGTATCATTCTCAACACGCGTCTGCGGCGGACTCGGGGAATCGGGAATGATTCAGAATGCCAACGAACGGACGAATAGCCGCGCGTATGTGCATCGCGATCTTGCGGAGAACCGACAGAGATAACGCGCCACGCAGAACCAGCGGTGGATGCATCGCGGATGCCACCGCGGATGCACCCAGGACGCGGCTCGCGCAACGCTCAGCCGCGTCTCCAGGCTAACGAGACGCTCCCGATCCGCTTCGTCCAAATTCGAGTCCTTTATCACGCTCGAATCGCGGCCCTCGGATCGATCCTCTCGGCCACTCGCGATCTTCTCGCGGCGACGCCCGCGTAATTCAACGCCGCGAGCTTAATTGCGCCGCGATAAACGCCTGATAAGCTTTTATTAAGTGCGACTCGAATTACGATCCGCGGTCCTTTTCTGCGAGACTCGACGCCGATCGACGCGACGGCCACGCGATTATCCTTGTCGACCGTTTCGAGATCGACGCGAAATTTTCCGTTTCGCGAGCCGCGTTTCCGTAATTAATCACGATCTTACAACTTTGGGGATCCAGCTGTTGAATATTTATCGTTACTAACAGCGTTCTCGAGTACTCGATCAATTTTTCATGCTATCCGCGAGATGTCTGCTGAATTACTGATCAGACGTGTACTGCAATAGGATACACAACAATTAGCGTGATTCATTATGGATGCAATCATTTTTTGCCACCGTTTGTTATTATTGAGAGTAGGCGTCTCGATAGTTTTTAACGACAGTGGAGGCATCGATTTATTAGTCGCGCGTTGTTTTACAAACGTGATCGCTTGTAAATAATAAAAACAAATAGCTTAAAACAGACCAATTAAAGCTATTTCAAAATCTCTAAAAAATCAGTATAACTGACGCAATTGACTGCACTTTAAATTTCGAAAACATTAATAAAAGTAGGTCAAATAAATCTACTTTGTAATATTAAAAAAATAATATGAAGGAACAGCTGATACTGTTAAATTACTTTATACTTCTTTTTCTATTGCACCTATTGTTATTATCATATTATATTATACTTTTTATAGTTTCTTATATACCATTTACTTCAATAGAAGTTTATTTTAATATCTTTGTTAATCTACTTATCAGTATTATTGTATCAGCTATCATTTATTATATAAGAATTATAATTCCACAGCTTTAACAAATTATAAAATATAGAAGTATTCTATTATTACATATTCTCTAAAGACCAGACATTTTGAAATTGCTTCTACTGTAAAAACTTAAATAATTCCCTATTTCTTTTTTCTTGGACCTACGTCTGTGCTTATTGACTCGAAACGTCTTCTCAAAAGTCATATTTTGATTAATTTTGGCTCGCAGCGAGAAAAGATTGCGACCTCTGAACTAATGCATCGTAAAATCGAACGTCTCGAGATATATCGAGATCTATCGGAGCTCGATCGTAACTATCGGCCGCCTTACATCTCTGATTTATTTGCGCGTTACACGCCGTGACTTCCTTGACGTCGCATGCTAAATTGAATTTCATAATCCGTCCGCGATTCGTACGAAACTATGTTGCATCTAAAAATGGCTGGCTCATAACTCATAACGAGCGAAAGAGGGAAAAGAAGCATCGAGACGACTTCTGGTAACGCGCGTTTCTTTCCCGCTCGCGATCTGGATTTGCGAGAAATACAGTGCCTTGCAAAAGTCTGTTCTGCCTCCAGCGTTGCTTTTATTATTTTTCGTATAGGCAGAAAGTGGAAAGCCACTCTAAAATATCACCACAAGTGGCTTAATTAAATCCGCTTTAAAATATTCCAAAAGTTAGTTAAAACAACTCCAAAATCTCGCAGAAATCATAGAAAATGGCACAATTAAATTCCCTTTAAGATACCTCCAAAATTACTTAAAATAGATCATTTAAAGTCGTTCCAAAATCTCCAAAAAATCACTAAAAATGACGTGATTAAATGTACTTTAAGATGTTCCAAAAATCACTTAAAGCAGACCAATTGAGACTACTCCAAAATCTTCCAGAAATCATTAAAAATGGCCCAACTATATCCACTTTATAATATCCCAAAAATTACTTAAAACAGACCAATTAAAGCAACTGCAAAATCTTTAAAAAATCATTAAAAATGGCCCTATTGTCTCCACTCTAAAATCTTCCAGAAATCATTAAAAATAGCGAACTATATCCACTTTAAAAAACCCCAAAAATCACTTAAAGCAGACTAATTAAAGCAATTGCAAAATCTTCCAGAAATCATTAAAAATGGCGCTATTGTATCCCCTCTAAAATACCCCAAAAATCACTAAAAATGGCCCAATTAAATCTAAAAAAAATAATACAGAATTCGAAACGAGGGACGAATAGAAACATAAACTTGAACATTTCGAATCACTGAAGATCCACTCTCTGCAAAATAACATCAAATTAATTTATTAAAAAGTGACTCGAGAATCTTTCGAAGGACGCCATCGCTAAAAGTATCGTACGAGGAACTTATCAAGCTTCCCCAGTGTGATTAATAATTATGGAACTATAAATACCATTTTAGAATGCGAGGACAATGTCAGAAAGAGGCAACGATGCGGTCGGACGAAGTAACGAAACATTTCTCTGTAGCCAAAGTATTTTGCGCGACGGTGTACGGTTTGGTAAGTGCAGCGATTATTCGAGAAACTTGTAAGCACTGGTCGAGCGTACAAAGCCCGTGACACAAGCTCGTAGTTAAGTTTGCGATTCGAGGCTGGCAAAAAGGACGAAATCAAGGACAGGGACGAAACGAGACGAAATGCACGCGACGCTTCCACGATTGCTGTGTATACAACGATTATATCGATGCGAATAACGACACGTTTCGGGACATTTTCGACGGATTATGCGTCGTTAAAGAACTCAATCTGTACGTTCGTGCGATCGAGAGATTACGTTGCGGTAAGAACGCTGCTCCAGAACACGCTGTTATTTCATTAAATAGCTGCACGAACCTCTGCACTTCGTTACTCGCTGAAATATTTTCCCGCGCGTTCAACGTTGCACCTTCGTACGAAAAAATATATGGTTAATTTGCATTTCATGCATTCGATTATGCATAATATGCAAAAACCTATTTTCAGTATATTTGCAAGGCGTGAAGAGACGTTTTATTTTATTCGAGACGATATCTGGCTTTCGCAGATCGCGAGAGAAATGTTTTAATAACTTTAGAACCTGCAAAGCACCACTTGCGGCACAATTTTTGGTGAAATTCATTCGAATTTCTTTGCACGACACAAAATGGAATGAGCGGATATAAAGTTTGCTTGTTGGAAACGTTGAAAATTTGTTAAATCGCAATAAGTTCCCACTTACGCCATTAATTGGTCCCAAATGTTTCCTCGTAAGTCAAAGAATCACTCGAGTCAAGAAAAACTTCAAATTTAAGCAATGTAATATAAAGTTTGCTTGTTGGAACGTTGAAAATGTGTTAAAACACATTAAGTCCTCGATTTATGCCATTAATTAGTCCCAAATGTTTCCACGTAAGTCAAAAAATCGCTCCAGTCAAGAAAACCCCCAAATTTAAGCAATGTAATATAAAGTTTACTTGTTGGAATGTTGAAAATGTGTTAAAACACATTAAGTCCTCGACTTACGCCATTAATTGGTCCCAAATGTTTCCACGTAATTCAAAAAATCGCTCCAGTCAAGAAAACCCCCAAATTTAAGCAATGTAATATAAAGTTTACTTGTTGGAATGTTGAAAATGTGTTAAAACACATTAAGTCCTCGACTTACGCCATTAATTGGTCCCAAATGTTTCCACGTAATTCAAAAAATCGCTCCAGTCAAGAAAACCTCCAAATTTATGCAATGTAATATAAAGTTTGCTAGTTGAAAACGTCGAAAATGTGTTAAATGACAATAAGTCCTCGACTTACGCCATTAATTGGTCCCAAATGTTTCCACGTAAGTCAAAAAATCGCACGAGACAAGAAAACCTCCAAATTTAAGCAACGTAATATAAAGATTGCTAGTTGGATACGTCGAAAATGTGTTAAATCATAGTGAATCCTTCATTTACGCGATTAATTAGTCTCAAATGTTTCTGCGTAACTCAGAAGATCGCGCTAGTCGAGGAAAGCACCGATTCCTTGTTGAAAACGTTAAAAATATGTTAAATCGCAGTAAGTCTTCGACTTACGCCATTAACTGGTCCCAAATGTTTCCTCGTAAGTCAAAAAATCGCATTAGTCAAGAAAAACACCAAATTTAAGCAATGTAACATAAAGTTTGCTCGATGGAAACGTTGAAAATGTGTTAAATCAGATTAAGCCCTCGACTTACGTGATTAATTAGTCCCAAATGTTTTCACGTAAGTCAAAAAATCGCTCCAATCAAGAAAAACTCCAAATTTAAGCAATGTAATATAAAATTTGCTAGTTGAAAACGTCCAAAAAGGGGTTAAATGACAATAATTCCTCGACTTACGCCATTAATTAGTCCCAAATGTTTCCGCGTAAGTCAAAAAATCGCACGAGACAAGAAAACCTCCAAATTTAAGCAACGTAATATAAAGTTTGCTAGTTAAAAACGTCGAAAATGTGTTAAATCACAATAAGTCCTCGATTTACGCCATTAATCGGTCCCAAATGTTCCCGCGCAAGTAGAAAAACCGCGCTGGTCAAGAAAACCTGGAAATTTAAGCAACGTAATACAAAGTTGGCTCGTTGGAAACAGCGTGACGAACGCGAGAGCAAAACGGTTACTCGAAACGCACGGTGGCAGGGAAATACAAAGGCGAGCACCAGGTGAAAAGTTCTTGTCCTCCGCGCGTAATTCTTGGCGGTCAGGCTCAATACGGCGGTGTCTTCCCGACCTCAATTTATAGTTTTATACCTGCGGTGGAGGGAAGAAGAGATAGCTAATAGACAAGATTTACTATAGCACGCCCGTCTCAATTGCGGAACAAATTTATCTTCCCTGTGGTCAGCAGCCTTCCCGCCGCTTCCTAGCCTCAATCTTGGTTCCGCTCCTCGTGAAATATTGGCTTACCCCCGGACTCGAAAGTTACTTGACAAACGAATCGATGTACGGCCGAGGGGAGAGAAAAAGAGGGTCCGTTCCGGTGGGATTGCCGGCCCTGTAAACTTTCCCGCACCACGGTGTCCCGGGGAAAAAAGTAGCTCTCACTTTCTTCTCCAGCCTGACAATCTGGCTGAAATCTTCCTGCGGACACCGCGCGCGCCGCGCTGCTCGTCGGATTAACGCGACTCTCCCAAATCTGAAGCGCATTTACTTTTCAGAATCGTTTAAATCGTATAGTTTTATGTATAAAAATGATTTGGTACTTATTGCTTCTGTCCGTTCTTCAGAATCGTATAAATCGTACAGTTTTGTATATAAAACATCTGGCAGATTTTTATATATAAAAATAATTTTGTAATTATTGCTTCTGTCCGTTCTTCAGAATCGTATAAATCGTATATTTTTATATATATAAAATAATTTTGTACTTATTGCTTTTGTTCGTTCTTCAGAATCGTATAAATCGTATATTTTTATATATATAAAATAATTTTGTACTTATTGCTTTTGTCCGTTCTTCAGAATCGTATAAATCGTATATTTTTATATATATAAAATAATTTTGTACTTATTGCTTTTGTCCGTTCTTCAGAATCGTATAAATCGTATAGTTTTGTATATAAAAACAATTTTGTACTTCATTCTTTGTCCTTGCGTCGTTAGTTAATTTGTGAAAGTAAATGGTACAGGGTGGAAGCATATTTGACGAACTGGCAGATTTTTATATATAAAAATAATTTTGTAATTATTGCTCCTGTCCGTTCTTCAGAATCGTATAAATCGTATAGTTTTGTATATAAAAACAATTTTGTATCTAATTCTTTGCATTTGCGTCGTTAGTTAATTTGTAAAAGTAAATGGTACAGGGTGGAAGCATATTTGACGAACTGGCAGATTTTTATATATAAAAATAATTTTGTATTTATTGCTTTTGTCCGTTCTTCAGAATCGTATAAATCGTATAGTTTTGTATATAAAAACAATTATGTACTTCATTCTTTATATTTGCGTTGTTAAAGTTAATTTGTAAAAGTAAATGGTACAGGATGGAAGCATATTTGACGAACTGGCAGATTTTTATATATAAAAATAATTTTGTAATTATTGCTTTTGTCCGTTCTTCAGAATCGTATAAATCGTATAATTTTATATATAAAAATAATTTTGTATCTAATTCTTTGCATTTGCGTCGTTAGTTAATTTGTAAAAGTAAATGGTACAGGGTGGAAGCATATTTGATGACCTGGCAGATTTATTGCAAGATGGTAACAAAACGTGCCAGTTTTAACGATGCAAATGTAAATAATTAAATTACGTTTCGAGATAATTAATAAAATAAAGAAAGTTGTGGTAGGAAATTGAGGAAAATTGGAAGAAACCTTGAGAGGCAATTAACAAATTACAGAGGAAGCATACTAAAAATGAAACGACAGCAATAAAACAGATCCAAGAGATCCAAATTCTGCGTTTTTCCTGCAAAAAAATGTCAAATTCAAACTTTAATTTGATGAACGCACTATTTTTTCCAACATGAGAGTTGTTCAGTTGGAGTTAAGGGGTTTCAAATTCTACTTTGCTCAAGGTTCCAACCAGTCAAGCCCAAGCTCCAAAATCTACCTCGTTCTCCACAAAAACTTCCAAACTCAAACTCCAATTCAGAAGAAATCCATAACACCGCGATCTAAACAGCACGATACACTACTTTCTCAAACGTGAAAGTTATTTAATCACGATTGGGTACCCCCAAAATTCTTTGCCCAAGTCCCAAACCAGTTACAACGTTCCGCTGCAATTATCCATATTTAAGAGCGACTCGTATCCGTCGAGGAGCTGACAAAAAAGCAGGTAGAAACACGGGTCCCACGAGCCCCACGGTCCCCTCGAGGGTATCGATATGCAACAACGAGCAGAGTGCACGACTCGACGCGCGATTCCTCCTCTCATTGTGCGTAAAACCTAGGAGCCGGTGGGGTAGAAGCCGAGGGCAGCTACGCGGACGAAAGTCGAGTGCTTAAGAATGTTTGGACAACCCATCACTCAACGACAATGGGGTTTACGCCGTGTCGTAAATATACCCAGGGGCTTCTTTTCCGCGTTTCGTCCTGGCTGGCTGCGCGTAAATGCCGCGGAGAATCGGCGATCGATCGACGCCCAGGACAATTGGTCGCGCGGAATCGATTGACAGAAAGCATCTCTGCGCTGCCGCTGTTTGCTTTCCATCGGATTTATCTGCGGGACGCGTTGCACGCGCATCGACAGCCGTGTTTGCAAGTTTCAACTTTACCGCCTCGATGGATCGCGCGTATATAAAACAGCCCCCGCGCGGCTGTTGATCCGTCGCAAATTTTAACGAGACTCTCGTTAAACGTGTACGGTTACGCGAAACGCGCGGGGAGAAGCTCGACACGCGTTCTGTAATTGCTTTGGTAAAAATGAACTCGTGCGAGCGAGCTGGGATTATCGCGGTTGTTTAATCCTTTGACGTCGAGCGCGAGCTTGTTTGCTGTTGTTTTTTGTAATGGAAGTTGTCGATGACGGGGGAGCGCGGGATGTTTAATTAGGAAATTGCGATTGATGGGCGCGCGGCCAGTTGGGATCATAGAAATACTATTTACGATAGGGGCTTTTGTTAAAATAGTCGTATTTGAGCGATATTTTAGCAATAGTTTCTATTATTAAAATAGCAATAATTTAGCAATAGTTTCTATTACTAAAATAGCAATATTTTAGCAATAGTTTCTATTACTTAAATAGCAATATTTTAGCAATACCTTCTATTACTAAAATAGCAATATTTTAGCAATATTTTAGCAATATTTTAGCAATATCTTCTATTACTAAAATTGCAATATTTTAGGAATACTCTCTATTACTAAAATAACAATATCTTAGCAATACTTTAGCAATAGTTTCTATTATTAAAATAGCAATATTACCATTGCTAAGTATTACTATTGCTAAGTATTACTATTGCTAAATATTACTATTGCTAAGTATTACTATTGCTAAGTATTACTATTGCTAAGTATTACTATTGCTAAGTATTACTATCGCAAAATATTACTATTGCTAAGTATTACCATTGCTAAGTATTACCATTGCTAAACATTACTATTGCTAAATATTTATATTACTATTGCGAAAATATCGCTATTTCTTAAAAAATTCCAGTGGAATAACTTCAACCCTTTGCACTCGACTCCTTTCCAGAAGTTAGCAATATTTTCTATTGCTAAAGTAGCAATATCTCAGCAATAATTTCTACAACTAAAATAGCAATATTTCAGCAATATTTTTCCTTCCCAAAATCCCATAAAATTAGGGAGCAACCAGTAACCATCAAAAATCATCCACACGAAATGCAAAAATTCCACAAAACAGTACCCACGAAACAACAACTAAGAAACAGGATCGAAGAGTAAAACGAGGTCTGGAAATACAAGGGGGGTGCAGAACGATCGCAGATCGCGCTGGCAATGGACGGATTTCGGTGTGCCGTCGGAGCCAACACGCCGTACGCGCGGCCTCGTCGCGTGACAGGTTAACTGCACCGGGGGGTAGATTATTGTCGAAATGCATTCGCGTGCGACAAAGCGTCGCGGCGTGCACGACAGCATCCATATACACGGCGCAGTTGACCGATAGGCGAGATCTTTGGCCAAGTAAACACGGTTAATGGAGTCGTTGCTCGGCCGCTGTGGCGTCGGTTGCGGGTGCCAGAGGTGGTACACAAACGCGCACGTTAATACGTTTGATACCTTGACTGCGTAATCTTTCGCCGGATTCTGGGTGGGGGTAGGAAGGGCGGGAGGGCTGGAGGCAGGAGGTAATTAGCAGTAACGGACAGTTACGTCCGATATACGAACAATAGAACATTGCAGACGCGATGGGAATAGGAAGAGGGTGATGGCTGAGCGAGTATGATAAATGAACGGCGCCTGACAAGCGGCCATCGTTGCCCAATGATGGATGGCCGACGGCCCCGCTCCCTAATTATTTCATACTTTGCAATCAGAACGATAATCCATCCGCAGTACCTACACAGCCTGTCACGGATAAATCATCGGTTATCATTTCTGAGTCACAACACGTGCGCGAGCGATGGGGCTACCGTCGCAAACAATCGGCGAAAGCTTGTATCGCCGCATTAGTGTCAAGGCGAGTCGTTAATTCTGCGCCATCGAGTCACCGGGGTATCGCTCGTACGCCGAATCGCGGCCGTCGTTGCATGAATTTGCGATCGACGCGCGATCGACGCGCGATCGACGCGCGATCGGCCATCTCGTTCGTCGTTTGGGTTTAGATTTGGGTTCTTGGGGTTCTTTGGAAAGAATCCTGGAAGAATATCTCTTGGAAGTCGGAAAATTCGTGGAACGAATTGTAGATAATCGCGATGGACGACTTCGAATTGGTGTTAGAAGAATTATGCAGATTTTGGTGAAACTTATTTTAGAAATTAATTTTAAATTGTTCGAGTTTATTCATACAAAGACACGCATTTGTACAGTGATATAGAAATTATGCAGATTTTGTTGAAACTTATTTTAGAAATTAATTTTAAATTGGTCGAGTTTATTCATACAAAGACACGCATTTGTACAGTGATATAGAAATTATGCAGATTTTGTTGAAACTTATTTTAGAAATTAATTTTAAATTGGTCGAGTTTATTCATAAAAAGACACGCAAATGTAGAGTACTATAAAAATTGTACAGATTTTGTTAAAACTTATTTTAAAAATTAATTTTAAATTGGTCGAGTTTATTCATAAAAAGACACGCAAATGTACAGTACTATAAAAATTGTACAGATTTTGTTAAAACTTACCTTAAAAATTAATTTTAAATTGTTCGAGTTTATTTATAAAAAGACACGCAAATGTACAGTACTATAAAAATTGTACAGATTTTGTTAAAACTTATTTTAAAAATTAATTTTAAATTGTTCGAGTTTATTCATACAAAGACACGCATTTGTACAGTGATATAGAAATTAAGCAGATTTTGTTGAAACTTATTTTAAAAATTCATTTAAAATTGTTCAAGCTTATTTATAAAAAGATTATCAGTTGTTTATCTGGTTATCTGAAGCTGTAAGAAAGCAGATTTCCTGAATTGAAGATCGAAACTTCATTGATCGCAAGTGCGAGTGGTTGCTAAACAGATAGGACGTGAAATAAGGAATACTTGTACCTTCGAAGTACATCTATGCTGCTAATTTTTCAGTCTCTTACTGTGTGTAAAATGTGAAAAGATCTGAATTAAATAATAATTTATTTATCGACAATAGAAGTTCACAAGAATACTTTCTGACGAAGTTAAGAAGTGGATACAACTCAAACGAACCGATTTCTCAGTTCTTCTTTATCATTAAAAATTGCTTATTCCAAATTCTTTCCTCTTCCTTCGTTTCAATGAATTGTTTAATTTCAATTGCAATTTTTAATTGCAAATCGTTAAACATCGCTGGTGCAAAATAAAAAAATATTACGCGATTACGTGCGCGCACAGTGAAACAAGTTAAACAATAATTGTAAGAATACATAATAATTTAACAAGATCGCCTTCGATAAACACAGAAAATGGTTAGAAATTACAGGTACAGGGATCGTTAGACGAAAATAGAATGGTGGGCAGTAAAAATGTCGGTCTATTAAATTATGCATGGGACGTGGCAATAAAATATGAAGGAATATGGAGGTTAATAGTGCGAGGACGTTTCGTCTATGAGAATGAAAACGCATAATTTATAGCAGTGTTATTTTACGAGTGCTCGCTGGTCTACGATTTTCTATTTGCATTCACAGCCAGCGCGCAACGCCGCTTCTTTATGACCCTTTCTTCGCAGCCTTGCCTGCCTTCGCTCAGAATTACGGTCATTACGGATAGACGGATTTTATGGTGTGTCGCGATCATTATGAGCTTACTTGGAACAGTGCTACTCTCTAACAATACCACGTTACACGTTACGGGCGATTTTAATGCAATCGTACGATCGTAGAGACGTTTCTGTTCGACT
The DNA here is from genome assembly GCA_963969225.1 of Xylocopa violacea. NCBI lineage: Eukaryota > Metazoa > Arthropoda > Insecta > Hymenoptera > Apidae > Xylocopa > Xylocopa violacea. The sequence continues at coordinate 19,372,117 of CAXAJV010000015.1, forward strand.
TCTTTCAGCCATACGTCTGCCTCTGAGTCTTTTTTTTCAAAGATCACTCGTTTTTTGGTAGCAATGACGAATCAGTTTTCTTTGAAAAATTAATTCGAAGATTCTTAATCGCTGTACGACACATAATTTTGTGGGTTAATGTGTCTGTGCGATGTAAATAAAAAGAATTGTTAGACGATGGCAAAATTTGGGTCCGATTTTTATAGATGACAGAAGTATGCACTTTTGACTGTGCTGAGGTTTCTTTTATGAATCATATTATTAACTGTTATCTAAATGCATCGTAAGTCAAGGTAACTTTTAAAAAAAGTTAAATTAATTTGTGCGCAGAGTTAATATTCAAAGTACTACACGAAAATGGTAAATCCAGTGTTGATAATGACAATTTTTACCAAGAATGCTATATCTGGCATTGATAATGACAATTTTTGCCAAAAATGCTAAAGTCCGGCATTAATAATGACAATTTTTGACTAAAAATACTAAATCTTGCATTGACAACATCAATTTTTGACCAAAAATACGAAATCCAGCATTGACAACATCAATTTTTGACCAAAAATACTAAATCCAGTATTGACAATAGCAATTTTGACCAAAAATGGTAAATCCAGCATTTTTAATGACAACTTTTGCCAAAAATGCTAAATTCGGCATTGACAACATCAATTTTTGACCAAAAATACTAAATCCAGCATTGACAACATCAATTTTTGACCAAAAATACTAAATCCAGTATTGACAATAGCAATTTTGACCAAAAATGGTAAATCCAGCATTGATAATGACATCTTTTGCCAAAAATGCTAAATCCAGCATTGACAATAACAATTTTTACCAAAAATGGTAAATCCAGCATCAATAATGACAATTTCTGTCAAAAACAATGACAGTTTTTGCCAAAATTTTCCAGTTTCCTCGACTCACGCGATTTTTCGATTCACGCGAGAACCTTCGTAACCAATTAATCGCATAAATCAAGGACTCGCGTCGAAAGACACCATCGCGCTTCGATACGAACGTTGCGCCACGCTCGACGAGCATCCGTGGCCCTCGTGGAATCGAAGACAATGGCGCGCTTGGCTTATATCGGTTCCGTGAAGGGCCGTCCTCTTCCGAAACGACGCCGATGCCAGAAGCGATTCGACGTCGAGCTAATAATTTGAGGAACACCCCGTCCAATGTGCCGCCAAGCAAACAATTGAGCCCGCCGTGTCTAATTGCCGCTGATGATTTCCAAACTGCCCATCATCTTCCAGCTAATAAATGGATACAGCCGATCCCTTAAGTACCATAAGACCCCGGCTATTATTATTTTTCGTCGAAGACCGACGGTTATAAAAGGCCCGTCTAATTTACTTTCTGTCGGCGCCAGGGAAACACGCTGGTCGGCACTTTCGTCAGATTCACCGCTCTCATAAGTACACGGTGTGTCCCAGAACTTTTAAGACGCGCTCTCCTCCTCTTCCCTTTTTTTTTTTTTTCCCCTCGTTTCCCCTCCAGAAACCGTATCAGTGGCGCCATATAAGCGTCTCCTCCACTTGAGATATTTATGGTCGCGCAAGACCATTCAGGATCTACGAACGTTTTATTGTTCGCGACGGTGTATCATTAGAAGCACAGATGCCACTGGTTCGGATGGCGATATAATTGTTTCTCTCCTCCTCAAATCGCTTGGATAGAGTTCATAAAATTTGAGAAACGCGACGAGCATCGATAAATTTAGCGGCTACTGTCGTAGATGTCTTTTTTTATGGGAGAAATAAATAATTTGGGGCGTTTTTCAACCCTTTCGATCCATCGATGCGATTAGTTGTTCACTGACTATTGATCAAAATGGTATCCAGAGATTTGATGCTATTCTTAGGGGTTGAAGGAATTAACTTAATTAAAAATAGCAATATTTTCATTTTAATATTTCATTTCACTAGAAAACTTGAGGGAAGCATGCATACATCCCCTCAGATGGGACATCCAAATACAAAGGGTTAATAATTACAAGTAAATTAAAAATGTCCAATTTTTTATCTATTTTAAGTGATGCTCCAATCTACCTGTAATTTACTTAACTTACACAACCATTGATCAATAATTAGTGAAAAATTGCATAATTGATATAATGAGGAACAAACTTAACAATTTTAATTGCGACAACAAAGATAATATAAACAAATACACACATGTGTGAAAAAAACGTGGAAAAGCGAGTGTGAAAGGGTTGAAAGCGTCGAAGCGAAACAATTACGGTAAAGTACTGATTAAAATTGCGCTGCTTTAAGAAAACGACGTACTTCGCGACGAAACGACGACGATTTTTGGCAGAAAAAGGGGCGCAGCTTGCGAACAGAAAAGCTGGGAGCCGCGCTCGGGTCCCAAGCTGACCCTGATCGACATTAATACGGCGGCAGTTGAAGAAAGGGGTGCGTTAGCCCGCGGTTTACGAGCGGAGCGCGCTTTCCGACAGGGCGCCACGGCTTTACGTCGTCGTGTGTCACGCATCGTTAGTGCCGCAACGCCGTTATGAGACGTTTACGATAAGATATGTCACACCTTTCGCCCTTGACGTCCTACAGATTTACCACCGTGGATACGAGCCGAAGGAGGGGCGCAGAGAGGGGAGACCACCTAGCCGGTAATGGCGATATTCGAAAGCTGCCCTTGCCTCGCGTGTTTCCAAAGTAAATAGCTCGGGGGTTTAATGGCCCGCAGTTACTCTGTCTTATTCTCCGTTTTATGCTCGCGCAGCTCCACTCTGGATCTCGATATTAACCTCTCCTCGCGGGATAATAAAGTGACGCGAGGAGGAGGACAAAAGGAGGAATCCCAAAAATATATCCGTCCTCTAATCGTCGCGACTTGTTACACGCCTGGTATAAGAACCGTGTAATCTCAGCCGTAATTAGTAGCGTGATACTGGTGTAATTTACATACTGCTGAGCTTGCGGCGCTTTAATACTTGATAATTGCTCCGATTATAAGTTTGCTCGCACTTGTAGGAAGATTAATAGCAGATACAACCTTGATCGAGTGTAGCGTCGTGCGAGATGAGACGCAACAACTTGGAAATTCAATGCTGTAGAACTATAATAGTGACTTTCGAGGATGTCGTCTTTCTGAATAACTCGACACTATAGTAGCTTTCGAGGATGTCATCTTTCTGAGCGAAGCGCTACTATAATAATGGCTTTCGATGGTATATTTCTGAATAACGACGCTCCACTATGGTAGCTTTCGAGGAAATCATATTACTGAATAACGCTCCACTATAGTGGCTTTCGCGGATGTTATTTTTCTGAACGAAGCGCCACTATAATAATGGCTTTCGAGGATATCATATTTCTGAATAACGACGCTCCACTATAGTGGCTTTCGAGGATATATTTCTGAATAACGATCCACTATAGTGGCTTCGCGGATGTTATTTTTCTGAACGAAGCGCTACTATAGTAATGGCTTTCGATGGTATCATATTTCTGAATAACGACGCTCTACTATGGTAGCTTTCGAGGATATCATATTTCTGAATAATGCTTTACTATAGTGGCTTTCAAGAATATCATATTTCTAAGTAACGCCCCACTATAATAGTGAGTTTGAAGAGTATCATATTTCTGAATAACTCGCTACTATAATAGTGGCTTTCAAGGATATATTTCTGAGTAACGCAGCACTATAGTAGCTTTCATGGATCTCATCTTTCTGAACGACGCGCCACTATAGTAGCTCACTCCACTATGCTTTAAACAATATCACACTCAATTGCATTATTAATTATTAAACTTAAAGTATCACATCTTCAAGAAAAATGATAATTTAATCATCAAAGACTTAACTCCAACTCTATACTACTCGCATAGACAACACCATCGTCCATCACACATTACAGTACTCTACTATCGTTTACGCGTAATTCACGTCGAACTCTGTCGTACAGAGTTAAGATGCGTTCAAACCACGCGAAACGAGATCAAGATCCACGACTAATAAGATAGCGTCCTCCACGCAAGCTTGTCGGAGATAGGTTCATCAGCATATTTTTGCATACACGCTGGTAGCCTTCCGCGAGAGCGCGCGCGCTGCGGGTACCTTTTTATCAAGCTCATAAAGCCGTAATTTAAATCGCGCGAGACCCCCATCCGGGGGGTTGGGGCCCCGTCCAACACTTTTATTAGCCAAGTAAGAATCGATGGAGATTAAACGAGGTAGTAAAGCCGCGTATCGCGAGGACGTGATAAGCACGTCTGGCCGGCGTTGTTTACGAGAATGCGGGAACCGTGTAACGCGGCGCGGCCCCCGTAAGGCAGCGGGTTGCCTCTCCGCGCGGAGAGAAACACCCTCCTGGAAACACACCCCCCCTGATGGTTATAAAACTCCCGGAAACCGTGCGCGCGGGCTCGTCCGCCTATTCGCCTGCTCCTCGCGCGGGTTCGCCTGTCCGCCCGCTGTCACATACGCTCTTTCCCGCTTACTGAGAGTTACGAGGCTGTAATTTCACCGAGGGCGTCTCTCTTTCGCCCTACCGGGCTTTATCTTCGCGTCTCTCGACGGAACCCCGTCCGAGCCCTACCGAACAACCACTCTAGCCTCCTCTCTCGCTCTCTCTTTCTCTCTTTCTCTCCCGCCCTTTACACGCGCACATATGCACGCGCGCACGTATCCACACGTCCTCGTACACGCGCGCACGAACGTATAGAGGCGCGCTCGTCTCCTGTCCCACGGTAGGAACGCTGTCGGCGACAAAGTTGAAGTTACGGCCCTGGTAAACTCACAAAAGCTTTTTACAAAACTGTTAGCCGGTTCTGGGGGCCCAGATGGCAATAATTCGCGGTCACGAACGCGCGCGGTCGAACCGCGTCCTGCCGTCTCCGTGGTATCCTCGCAAGGACACTAGCTCGTGATCTCTTCCGCCCGTTTCGAGGAAGGTGCACTCCGACCCGCGCTTATGAGCGCGGCACCGCTCTGTCCGAGGGATAAAATCCGCTGTTTTATTTCGAACTCGCATTTCCGAACAGGTAGCGTCCGCGGTCCCCGGTGCGCTTTGCGATCTAAAATTTTACGACCGCCAGGGGCCCGTATCCGGGGCGGAAGACGCCATGGCAGACGCGCGTAGTCGAACGCCTCGGGTAGGTTGGTTCTACTTTGCGTCGAGCTCGATGAGACGTTGTGGTGTTTATTGGCCCATTCGAGAAGGATTGCACGCGGTGTGCGTAATGCATTTTTCAGGCAAATTGAGGGAGGGCTCTGTGTGCGCGATGATACTGAACCGAAATTGTGGGGCGGTAAAAGAAAAAATAGACTTCGAAATGGGATTGCGTTAAAATTGAAAATTGAAAATTATGAAGAATGGGTTAATTGTGACCAAGCTCCTTCCCCCAAAAATTGGGATTCCCATAAATATTGAGTCTAAAAAAAAGGAGAAAGAAACTTAAGTATTGATGATTGTCGATAATTCTCTTTCTCCTTTATTTTCTTGCAACATTTGCAATAGTAAATGAACTTCTTTCTATTTTTGCCCCACAATTGAAGGATTGAAGATCATTTTCTGTATTCAAAATAGACACAAAACTGAGCCATTCTTCGCACCAATGACTTTTTACTCTTTTCAACGAAGAATATAATGAAACTAAATTATGTTTTCCCAACTTTCCACTATATAAAAAGAAAAGAAGACAAATTTCGAGGCCCTTTGAACATTCCCCTTAAATCCACGACTGATCTCGTCTGTAAACATCATAAAAATAGTAATTCAAGCTCATTGAATTCATTTTGTCAATGTTTCAGAACTTTTGAATAGTTCGAGCTTTATTTTAATTTCTTTTTTTCTTTAGTGCAAATGGTAACAGATGAATGGTCAGCAAAAATCAGAAGAATTTTCGAAATAGCCTGAATTAGCAGAAACAGAGGCACGAATCGCTGTTCTCGTGACTGAAATGCATAATAAGTGCAAGTAGTAACAGGTGAATGGTCAGCAAAAGTCAGAAGAATTTTCGAAATAGCCTGAATTAGCAGAAACGGAGGCACGAATCGTCGTTCTCGTGACTGAAATGCATAATGCAGAGGAGAAGGAAGGCGAACGAGTAAAAATCACACCTGCGAAGTTTCTGCGACGGGTAAATTTCTTGTCACGAAGATACCGGAAACGAAGGCTGTCTAAACAAACCATTCCTTTGCGACAAAGGGCCGGGAACGTGGCAGCGTGTATACGTAATGACTGTGTCCAAAATCGAACAGCTGTCTGTCGGCGCGCAAAGCCGCAGAGGAGGCTAAAGAGGATGTATATACACCGAGTGTCGCACGGCTGAATGCCACGCCATTCGACGGCACAAGCCCTGACGAATAGAGTTAACGTTCGAAGTGTCAGTATGAAATATTCGAGTGCCGATCAGGAAAGATGGGCGTGAAGGCTGCCAGGGCCTGACAATGCTCTCCGTGCGCGCCACGTATGAAAGGACCTCGTAATTTCACGGAATTTATCAAAGTTGCTCGGTTCGGTTTTCGAAATCGCCTCGTCGAGCGTCTACGAACGAGCACGCGCGACTTTTTCAGCCGCCATTGCTTTTCCGCTGGCCTCGATCAATTTCCTGTTCGAAGCCTCTGTTTTATTTGTCGCTCTTGACGCATTTCTCGCGGAAATCGATTCATTTGCTGGGGATAAAATGGTGGAACAAGTGAGCAAGGGTATGGAGGAAGTTGAACGCTTTCGGAGTCTATGATCGTTCGCTTTCGACGATGATTGAATGAAATCTATGATCTTGCGTCTTGCTAACAGTGTCCACGCGATTGCACGATATTTAATTTCTTATGAATAATATCGTACGTAATAATATATTCCATAAATTCTATGTCTTCAGCATAGTCAACTCCAAGTATATTCAGTAAAGAAGTATTACTCGAATACTTGCAACAGTATTAAAAGCAATTCTCCCAATGCCAACACCATTGATCGATTTGATAAATTACGAATTTCCAAATTCTTCTCAAAGTATTAGGTGATTGCAAAAGTTCGTGTCTGATTTGAAACCAAATTAAATACAACACGTTTTCGTGGAAAATAGTATTCAATAATCAATAATGTACTCTCATAACTGTCTTCCAACAGTTCGTGTAGTATATTCATTAATAAAAGACAAATACAAGAAATACAAAGTTAGAAAATGTTCTTTGCGACTGAGATGTTCTCTTAATAACTGACTTGAGTTGAAACTTAAATTATTGATTAATTTACAAGGATAATTTCATTATCATTCATAAAAAAAACCCCAGCACAGTTTTTGCCATCTACGAAAATCTATCGAAACTTCTGCAATCGCCTAATACGTTATGTTAGAAAATAAAGAAAGGTCTGAGCAAATTTTGAAAGAACAAACTCGGATAATTGTAAATCGTACTTCCACCGAAATTGAGATCAAGCCTGCTTTCCCATAAAACATTCCAAGTACCACGCGAGAGGCGGCGAATTATCATCGACATCGAGCAATCCCTCCACCGTGGACTAACCCACGAAACGGATCGTGTTCCTGTTCGACCGAGTGTTAAGTGGTTAAAGTTGTTTCCTTAGACAAATGGTACGGTAGCCCGAGCGTTTCCGACTGACAGAAGTGACGCCAGTTTAGCAATGAATAACTAAGATCGTGAACGGCATCCATAAATACGAACTGTACGGATAACGTTTGCGCAGCCAGTTACCAGCAAATGCTACTGTATACATAGGACTGTCGTCGATGTCGACACACGTGTATGGCGTAAATAAAGTAGCCGCGGGCGCTAACTCCGCTAAGTGTCCTCCCAATGTGTATGCGCTCGCCATTAGTGTCCCGCGCTGAGGGAGAGGGTTGACGATCGCCGTGGCCACCCTAACGAAACTCGAACTTCCATGCTCGCGGTCCTAAACAAGCAACGCCAATCACGCTTCGCCGTGCTCGATCCTCGAGAGCTGCCATCGCAGCGGCGCAACTTCCTCTTCGCTTTGGCTTGGCCATCCTAGTCCCACCCGCGTTAACGAATCACAATTACCAACGAACCGCGTTCCTTTTATCGCCACTTGTTTAAAAGCGCGATTATGTGCCTTACCTTTTACGAACCGCTGCTCTCGACTACGTCTCGACCAGCCGTTGTTGGTACACCTTCCAACGGTGTGGAGGCTAGTTTGCGATTGTCTTTAACTCGGCTGTGCACGTGGATCAGATTGGGGATTTCAGTGGGACAGGGTGTTTGGACGTGGATTCGTTTCGAGTCGAGAATTTTTTTTAATTATATTGGCTTGGGAAACTGTGGACATTCGTGGAAGAGGATGGACGTTTTAGTTGTCCATTGCTACTCTCTCTCTCTCTTTCTCTGTTAACCCTTTGCGCTCGGATGTCGCCTCTGAGGGAATTAATTGTGCAAGTTAAAAACTTATTTCGTTACAATTTTTTGAAGAACACATATTTCTCCAAAGTTTCCTGTTGAAATGGAAATTTTCTATTGCTGGAAAATTGCTTGATAATAGTTTCTATTGCTAACTTTTACCAGGAATGAAAATTGCTGGGAAAGCGTCGAGTTCAAAGGGTTAATAGATGTAACGCAGTGAAGTCGATCGACCACATCATCATATCGTGCGTAAAGCATTAAAGAGAAAGAAGAGAACAGCAAATAAATAATAATCTCAAAGAAACAATCAAAACAGTCCACTCGTGCGACGTCTTAAAATTTCTAAAAGAAATAAATATATTGTACCTAAAACCATCTGTCCACAATGGAAAAAGAACCACTACAAACAAATACTTAACCCTTTGCACTCCTTTCTCGAGTATGATTCGACGTCAGTAAATAAAAAGAAGAAACTATATTTAATATAATTAGTAAACAAAATTGTTTACAAATGCGATTGCAGACGTGTTTCATTGAAATAAGTTTCAAATAAAAAACACTTTAACCCTTTGCGATCCTTTGTCGACATCGCTAAAGAAGAAGAAGGAGTAAATATAAATTACAACAAAGTTTTAGAGTTGTTTTAGAGTTTGTAAATAGCAGTGGAGGAATTGTCCTGCAACTGACAACGTTTTCAACTGAATTTCAATTAAAAAGCACTTTAACCCTTTGCGATCCTTTGTCGACATCGCTAAATAAGAAGAAGAAGTAAATATAAATTACAACAAAGTTTTAGAGTTTGCAAGTAGCAGTCGAGGAATTGTCCTGCAACTGACAACGTTTTCAAGTGAATTTCACGTAAGTTTCAAACGAAACACTTGAAATCGTAGAAAATTGTTGGCAACTAAACTTCAGAGCGCAAAGGGTTAAATAACAGAGAGTTGTTGACAATAATTCGAAGCGCAGAGGGTTAATAAGTCACAAAATCGTTAGAAAAAGACTGGGATATTGGTTTGTGGATTTGGGTGCGTCGAAACAAGCCGTAGGTGTCTTTCGTGAGACGGATTCCCCATTGGTTCGCCATTGCACGGAGTCACGATCGGACACAGGCTCGAGAGGGAAAAGAAGTAACGCGTACGCGATATCGTCGATGTCGATCAATCAACATTGCCAGCAGCGGATACCCGCACAATGTAGCAAGGGGGCTCCGAGATGGATATTGGATTGCACGATGAAAGCAGCTCGTTAAATTAGTTTCTAATCTGTCCGATCTCTGAAAGCACACCGAGTTCCAGGCTTCGTTCTCGTGCGTCTAATCATTAATCTCTGCCAGCAGATGTGCCGCCGTCATTGATTTAAATCACCGGTACGTTGGTTAACCCTTCCTAATCTAGTCTGCCCGTCTCGGCTGGCTTAATGTTTGATCTGATTGCCAGGACGACGTAACAAGATAACGTATACTTGCGTATACAGAAGTGGAAACAACGTGTTCCGCGTTCCGACTTGCGATCGCCTCGAAAGGAGGCGAGGAACACGTCGAGTCGACCTCGCGGCTCTGTCGATTTCGTATGGGCGGCCTTTTCGACGCGTGAAAGTTCAGTTCGCGTTAGACGCTAGGGAAAGTTGTCTTAATCCTTTCGATTTTCATCGCACGCGGGTTCCTTCGATCTGAATTATCGTGTTATAGTAATATTATAGGAATTGAAAAGGTGGATTTGTTTGTAAGTGAAGAAAACGCACTCTTCGTTGCTTTTCTTAAACTAAACTTGAGCTCTGCGCATTTTTTTATACATTCATTGCACGCATTGCACACATTACTGTGTATTATAATAATATTGTAGAAATTGAAAAGTTAGATTTGTTTGTAAGTGAAGAAAGCGCACTCTTCGTTGCTCTTCTTAAATTATACTTGAGCTTCACACACACATATAACTTTGTACATTCATTGCATACATTGCGTACATTGTACATTGTTGTGTATTATAGTAATATTGTAGGAATTGAAAAGTTAGATTTGTTTGTAAGTGAAGAAAACGCACTCTTCGTTGCTTTTCTTAAACTAAACTTGAGCTCTGCGCATTTTTTTATACATTCATTGCACACATTGCACACATTACTGTGTATTATAATAATATTGTAGAAATTGAAAAGTTAGATTTGTTTGTAAGTGAAGAAAGCGCACTCTTCGTTGCTCTTCTTAAACTAAACTTGAGCTCCACACACACATATAACTTTGTACATTCATTGCAGACATTGTTGCTGTGTGTTATAATAATATTGTAGGAACTGAAAAGTTAGATTTGTTTATAAGTGAAGAAAACGCACTCTTCGTTGCTTTTCTTAACCTAAACTTGAGCTCTACGCATTCTTTTATACATTCATTGCACACATTGCACACATTACTGTGTATTATAATAATATTGTAGAAATTGAAAAGGTAGATTTGTTTGTAAGTGAAGAAAGCACACTCTTTGTCACTCTTCTTAAACTAAACTAACGCTGCACACACACATCTTGTCATACATTCATTCATCGAACATTCTCGATTCTTGCATTACTTCGTCCTCCAAGCACACACACTCTTCTGCATAAATAATACAAGAACATTCACGTCTTCGCAATTTCAAACGTTCACACCTCGTTCTTCCATTCCTCGCGCACCACAGGATTCAACATTTTATAAATACTATAACGCTTTTATAAATATTTGAACGCTCTCTCAATTATAACATACATATACTTTATGGTTTGCCACTCCAACTGCGTATCAATCATTCACAGACGCTGCGCACGTTTGATATCGAAGCGCACACGCTCGATTGTTCCAGCGAGCTACAAAACCGACGACAAGTATCGCCCCGTTCTACGCATCGCGCGTACGTTTCGCGCCTACTTATTACACAGCTACAAATTGAGGCGGCCATAAATTGCGCTTATTGTCCATTGGCAGCGCGTAAAATGATTCGCATTCAAAGTAAATTGCCCAGCATTGTGCGCGGGCAATAATTCACGATAAAACAGGGCACCAGGTGATGAAAGTACGGTAACAAGAAATTCCACCCCGGTCGCTCCCCTCCCCATTCGAAATTTCAATTCCTTTTGTAGGCGCGCCGTATCGCCTTCTTCTGCGGCGTAATGTATGACGCTGTTCGTGAAATTGATGGCGGGTTGTCGGTAGTTATATATCGCTTGTCTGCGTGGAAACGTTGATCATGAACTTGTAGCGGGTAAAAAATGTCGCGCGGAACCGTGCGCCTCGTCGAGCGTAAACGAAGGGTGAGGAGCTGAAGGGGAGTCGCGCGTACGGATGTGAATAGGAAATTTTCAGCGATACGATACTTGCTTTGGCCACTCGTACGGTTTTCTTTTTTCAGTCGGATGCTGAATTACTGAAAAATGGGACGCATAATACGCGCCATGTTCGAAGAAGTCGAAACTTCATTCTTTTCTCGACAATTGGGAATAAAAATAATTTCTCATACTTTGATTAACGTGCTCGCAACATTGCTCTTTTTGTCGAGAAATAATCTAAACGTCTGCTAAGTAGCAAGTAGTTCTGAATTACTGATAAAACAGGACATGGCATAATACGCGCCATGTTCGAAGAAGTCGAAACTTCATTCTTCTCTCGACAATTGGGAATAAAAATAATTAAAATCATACTTTGATTAACGTGCTCGCAACATTGCTCTTTTTGTCAAGAAATAATCTAGACGTCTGCTAAGTAGCAAGTAGTTCTGAATTACTGATAAAACAGGACATGGCATAATACGCGCCATGTGCGAAGGGGTTAAAAAATTAGGTTCTTTTCTAAACAATTGGAAATAAAAATAATCTCATACTGTTCGCTACATTGCCCTTTTTGTCAAGAAATAATCTAGACATCTGTCAAATAGCAAGTAGTTCTGAATTACTGATAAAACAGGACATGGCATAATACGCGCCATGTGCGAAGGGGTTAAAAAATTAGGTTCTTTTCTAAAAAATTGGAAATAAAAATAATCTCATACTGTTCACAACATTGCTCTTTTTTGTCAAGAAATAATCTAGACATCTGTCAAATAGCAAGTAGTTCTGAATTACTGAAGAAACTGGGCGCATCATAGTCCGAAGGGGTTGAAACTAGTTTTCTCCTAAAAAATTGCAAATAAAAACGATCTCATACTTTGATTAACGTGCTCGCAACATTGCCCTCTTCGTCACGAGATGATCTAGTCGTCTGCCAAGTACCAAATACTCTGAATTACTGAAAAACCAGGACACGTCACAGTACGCGCCATGTTTGAAGGGGTTAAAACGAGAGAAAATTAGTTCTCTCCTCAAAAATTGGAAATAAAAACTACAACAGTCTCATACTTCGATTAACATGCTCGCAACGTTACCCCTTTTTCCACGATACGATTTAATCGTCTGCCAAGTACCAAGTAGTTCTGAATTACTGAAAAAACAGGACACCATATCCGAAGGGGTTAAAACGCAAGAAAATTTATTCTTCTCTCAACAGTTGGAAATAAAAATAACATACAGGACCACATTGCCTTTTTGTCACGAGATAATCTAGTCGTCTGTCAAGTACCAAGGTAGTTCCTCCACGAAGAACTGGGGTGAAACGAGGGTTCGCGTTCTTTGTCGAATTATCTATCGAACGACGATCAACAACTCGCACGTCTATTCAATCTCTCGTTCCTACACGAGCTACAGAAGTCGTCCTGCGAATCTCGATCGATCTCCGGCTCGAGGACGCCCAGGAACGTCCGCCAGCAGCGACTTTCGCGCGAAGAAACGCATTAAACGCGCGCGTATCCGTTCGCGAAGTGCTCGTTTTCGGAAAACTGGCGTTCGAAAACTGGCGAGGACGGGGTGAGCGAGGAGTGTGGCTGGTTCTAATGGCCCGCAACTGCAAGCAAAGCCGTCTTCCAGCGGAGATTCCGGGGGGGTGAGAACTCGCCGCGCTGGGACGGGATGACGGAAGAGCGACGATCTTTCGACGAAAATTTCGGTACACGCTCTTTGCGGGGCCGGTGGAGGCCGTCCGTGGCTCGTGAGCGAACTCGGGACAGTAAATCAACCTCGAGAGTGAACTCTCGGCGGTGGCAAACAATGCGCGGCGTGACGAAGGCATTGTCGAGTTTACGCCCCACAGGGTGCTCTGTGGCTAACATCCAGAGCTCAGTTCACTCACCATTATGGAGAGGGAGGGGAATGTAGGGTGACGGGAGGGGTGGGGGGTAGCAGGGCGAGGGGTGGGGTACCCCATCAATTACATGGGAAATTGCGCTCGCATTATTTATGTGCGTATACACCGACACGGACTGCACTAGGCCACGCCACAGTTCTCTACACCGGTTATCGATGGCCCGACAAAGAGGACATAAATAACGCCTTTTGCACCAATACCAGCGCCGTTGGTAAGTATAGGGTCTGCGCGAGCGTGTGACGCGCGTTCCTAAGTACGCGACGCGCCACGCACATCACCGCTACCGCAATTTGTGCAGCGCCCTTACGCTGCTTGCGTCCTCCGTGGTTCGATAGTTGTTACATCATATTTTAGGGTCTCTCTCTCTCACTCATGTGTTCCATTTTCGATCTGTCTGTCTTGTGTAAGAATATCTGGAAACGGATATTTTCCGGTCAAGTGGAAACTGGCGACTCTGGTTTTCTTCTTTTGTTGCGAATCTCTCGCGAAAGATCGCAAGTTTTGTCGATCTCAGTGTCATGGTAGTGGAGGGTGTGAATGATTTTGTTGCGTGCGATTTTGAGTAAGATTTGAATGAATATTGATGATTTATTCTTATGTTTTTCTTGAAATTGGATTATGTTTAGTATTTTATGTAATTCGTTGTTGAGGATATAGGGTTAATCGAATTTTGGCACGTTTTTATTTTATGCAATGGTATTTTTTTGATCGATATTATTTATTATATTTTATATTTGTGGTGAATTTAAAATAATAAGATTTGTTATTATAGAAATAAATAATGATATTCACCCTTTGCACTCGAGGCCCCAGAGCCATTTAAAATTTGTCTTCGAACTCGAGGGCTCCTCGATGGAGACAATGTAACGACTTCATTTATTCTGTTAGCAATTTACAGATGTTATGTAAATAATAATGTTGTTACTTTTCTTTTCAAGTGAAAAAGATTAATATTGCAGTTTTTATTATGATATTTTTAGTTAAAGTACCAATATATTTATTTCAGAGTGCCTACAAAAAGAAATGAATGGAAATCTGAAGAAAAGAGTCGAGAATGTTCGACGAGTGAATGCGTAAAAGAATGTGTGTGCGCATAACAATTGAAACAGTTGAAAAAAAGCAGCGATGTAGTAAATATACTAAAATCACCCCTCAATTCCCACTCAATTACAATTACCCTTATTTTCGCCAAAACCTTTCAAATCCCACAGTACTCGACTCATCGAATCGCAAGCTAGAGTGTTGCCAGCGAGTAATTAAAGTCTCGAAAACACGAATTATACACATCCTCGTAACGAAATTGGCTCGACGAACTTCCGCAGCCACAAAATCCATTACTCGTTGCAACCGGAAGACATCGAACTCGTCGCCGATCGTTCACGTTCGCACGCGTTTGCGCGGCTGTTCCAGCGAGTGCCAAATCGCAGACAAATTTCAAATCTCGCGACGCTTCCCCAGAGACAGAAGCGCGAGGAAGAGAAGACGAATGGGGCAGGAAAGGAAGCTGGATCCAGGAAGGTGGTGAACGAGGCGACAGCTGTCGATTCGGAGCAACCCTCGCGCGATCTGCGCAAGCGGAGTTGCAGCGTACCGACCATAAATAACGCGCTCGTTTCTGGATCATGCTGGAGGGAAGAAAAAAAAAAATAGAAGAAGAAGAGGAATCGGAACAGAAGAGACGGAAAGACAGCGGAGGGGTGGTAACGAATGTCGGCGCATAAACGCGACCCCATTGCGAGGAACGGGTTCGTGCTCGCTGGCGACGTGGCAGGATTAGTTCATTAGCTGTACGTTATACTAATCGTGTTTACGCTTCGCCTGATCGATGTGCGGCGAACGGAGGGTGATTATCCACTCTGCGGAGACACGTGAGAAATCACGACGACGGCGAAACTACGGTGGCACGTTGCGAGACCAGCACAGACGCTAAACTCTAGCTGCTGACGGACTATTCTTGGAGGCCATCGCCAGAGGCACTTCTTTTGAAGAATACTTTTGGCTGGCTGCGATGGTTGTTTCTTATTTTCGAAGGATAATGTAATTATCTTGGTAAATTAATCGATCATTTGGGTTTCTAATGTTGTGAATGTTCTAGAACAGTTAATGTGTGGAGTGAGTGAGTTTCTCGCGTGAATGTTTTAGAATGACAGTCAGTTGTTCATAGTCCATCTTTGAAATAGCATCTTAGCTATCTATCGATTTTGAAAATCTTGTATTTGTCTTTTATTGTGAATTTTTCAAGATTAGCGTTTGAGTTTGACATTTTTCTGTTAGAATTTGGATCTTAGATCTTGTTTTGTGTGTTTAGAGCCCTCAGTCTCAACTAAATAACTTTCACGTTGACAATAATTTAGGTTTGAAATGTTATAAATATTCTGAGAACGACTTTGGAATCCTCCATTGTGATATTTAATTTTCTGAACGATCATGGAAATCTAGAACGACCAATTAAGTCTGAAACTACAAATTGGGACGTTTATCGAGAGTATGCAGCGTTTATTAAGTCGTGAGTGCTCCAAAATGAAATCCAAACACTTAAAACATTCGACATTTCAAAGAGATCGTCCAAGAAAAAGATAATCGCAATCTGTGGAAGGAAATAGAAAATTCAAAGATCGTTTGCTCCAAGAAAAAGCTTCGTTCGACGGATCCACAGTTTTTCGGAGTCGCCAGCTACTCGAATGGTATCGTTTCAAGGTTAGAGATTATCTCGACTAATTCTTTGATCTAGTTACTCCAACTATTCTTGTTATGCAACGAGTGTACATGTAACATATTTCGTAGAAACCAGGTTTCCTTGAGACACGATAAGATGATTAATGCCTTTGTTGCTTTTATCGTGACTATTACGATGTAAAGTAGAAATTATCTCTGTACGCCAACGTCGTGAGTTTACATGGTGGCTGTCCCAGTAGCGATGGTACGATCCAAGAGCAGGTCACATTCTTAGGGATTACGAAAAAGCGAGCTGAGAAATTAACTTGAACGCGTAGAAATCGCCACGTCTTCGCTTGTACAATCGACACACTCTGTATACACTCGACTTGGCACGTTAGCAATCATTGGCACATCAATTTCACACAATGCATTTCCTCGATCACGTCAGCTGCATTACGAATTCTGAAAAGAAAAAAAGAAAAAAAAAGAAGAAAAAATAGGAATGATTCAGAGAAGCATATTTAAATTGCTCTTATCATGATTTACAGTGTACACAAGTTACATATAAACGATCCTCGTCATGAGTTATACTGGTATGTATGGGATGTTATGTGGATACACTTATTACCGATGACGAATAACAATAACGTTTGCGCCAACAATGTATTCGCGTTTACCGTTTATACGTCCCCCATATTCTGGACACGATTACGGAATAATTTTCGCAGTCGTTTCTTTTTTCCTTTATCGTCGACCGTTAAATCGCGAAACGTTAAACGGCTCGTTTATTTACCCTCGAGCATCGCAGATACGAGCGCGCGTCTGGACTGAAAGTAAACGGCTAATCTTTTCGGTGTGTTTATAACACATAAACAATAACATGCAAGGTTGCGCGAGTAAGGACTCCTCGAGTGCATCGTTGCGCTTTTAACGCAACTCCGCTGCTCTACGCGGCTGTTTGCTATTTATCTCTGCGACGATAGCGTTAAACGTTAATTATTTTCCTTTCATTTAGAAGCATAAACCACTCACGCGAAGCATTAAACTTCTCGATTAACCCGTAAACGCTGTCAGCTAATCGATATTTTATGTAACTCGTTTTTTCTTCTTTAACATTATATTCGCCACATTTAATGCGCCGCGTTATTATCCATAATTAGCACGTGGACGATAGCTGTGCGACAACAGCAAAGATCCTTGCATATCTAAACGCGTACACATCCGTAACAGTCGTTTAATCATCGAGCAATTATTTATTCAATCTTTTCCTCCGCTCCTTCCTTCGAAGGGGCCGTTTCCTGGCTCAATGTTTCCCCTTGCCTGGTTCTACGTGTATGTTCCGACAATATTTGTGCAACGGAATTGCCAACAATCTGAAATCCGCGCGTCGTACCGCCGCGTTTTATTCTGTAATATAACGTAACGCTCCTCTGATTTATGGCTGGTATTAACATAAATCATTTATCATAGTATTGTGCCCGCTGGAATATAATGTTCACCGAGCGCGCATCCTGTTGATGCAATATTACGCACACTTGCATAAATCACTCAACACGTGGTTAAGCATCGATCAGGTATCTAATTGGGTTAACACGCGTCGTTCGCAATCACCGCGTCGATTTTTCAACCCTTCGCATTCGACGACTTTTTTCCCTATCGCTAGTTTCTTCTCGTTTCGCAGCAGTTGAAAATGAATTTCATCTTCGTTCGAGCTAATTTCTCTTTTGATATCCATTTTCGTGGACCTTCGAGACTTGAGAAACTCGAGTTGTATGAAACGCAATGGCGACTGAGAGTCGCCTCTTGAGCGCAGAGTTGAATATCGATCGACCACGTTTTTCATCGATCCAACAGCTTCTTGTTTTGTTACGAACTGAATTTCGATCTAACGAATGATACTAAGATTTGATTTCTTTATTTATTGCTTTCTATATGCGAAATATCGATGTCTTTAACAGTCTTTGCAGTCCTTTGTTGTGTGTGACTCGACATTGGTAAATAAAGAAAGAAGTTCTGTGAATGTAGATTGCAGCAAAGTTTCAGAGATTTATTAGTGTAATCAATCAATATAAACATCAGAGTTTTATTAGTATAATCATTAGAATTAATCTGTTTATTAATTACTATTATAAGACAGATTAAAACGTAATGCGTCTCGAAGTTTGAGATGGGAGATCGCACGAAGAAAAGAGCAAGTAAACTCTTCGAAAGTTTGTTAGTGTTTCATAGTATTTAATAGAATGAAGACCTGATAAACTTATATCAAATTCCCGCTGAAATACGAGTCTTTCTTTTGTACCAAATCCCAATAATAATTAGTGAAGAAAATTGTTTGCAAGCAGCAGTCGAAGAACTCTCTTTTCAAATAAAACACTTTAAATAATAGAGAGTTGTTGGCAGTAAAATTGAAATATAATTTAGAGTGTAAATGGTTAAGGAAAAAGTAGATTAACTCTTTGCACTCTGCTCTCAAACGTTGGCAATGAAAATTTGCTAAAATAGCAATATTTTAGCAATATTGCAGTAATAGTTTCTATTGCTAATATTGCTATTTTAAAATAGCAATACTTTTAGCAATACTTTCTATTACTAAAAAGCAATATTTTAGCAATATTTTAGCAATATTTTAGCAATAGTTTCTATCACTAACGTCTCCCAGCAATACTTAAGAGAAAACTTAAGAGAAACATGGATTTCTCAAAAAGTTGCAGTAGAATAAGTTTATCTTCCGCAATTACTAATCAATGCTGGTGCCTTTAACGTTAAAAGTTGACAGAAATTTTGTTCAACGTTCCAAGTTTACAAACAAGACTAAGATTTTCTCTCTCTACTTATCACCTACTGTACGTGAAATATCGATATTTTTAATAGAGAATAGATTAACGTTGAAAGTTGACTGTAATTTTGTCCAACATCGTGCAATATTGCACTCGTAGCTATGAGTCAATCTTACGAATTGCTCGATACAACCTGACTCGTACAACTTGCTGCCCGTTTTTTGTACATAAAATATCACTTCTAAGACACACTCTGGAACGTATCCATTGAATTGACTTTTACGCTTCGCTGACATTCGTTGATAATAAAATTCGTATGCATAGCAGTGTAAATTTATCTCGCGCTGTTCTCGATCTTATCGACGCTCGCGTTTGCGAAATCACGGAACAGCTGGCATTCTCGAGGGGTTTCATTCGTTTTTACACCTTGTCGTACCTATAAATATTAGTTTGCCGTCATTAATCATTAGTCATTATACTTTCACTTCTTTTACTCACGCTGGACTCCTTTCAACTCTCTCCTCAACCCTTCTATATCATCGTAGCTCAGAGTTCGTTTCACCTAAACCTTTAAGTAGCCCTACTTTCCCATATTTCGTCAGTCTTCGTCTTGTCACGCGCACCTCGTAAATTTGTGGTCCTCATTAACTCTTTGACGCACAGAATTTTGGGAAATAAAAAGACGTTGCAGAGAAATTTTTTTTTTTAATATATAATATAATAATGTAGTATAATTTACTAATACAATAACAGTACTTATAATATTTCAAGTTACTAGAAAAAATGTCTCAGCATGCATGTTTACGTATCAAAAAGGTGAGACGATCCTTAATTATCTTAATCCACACGCTACTTCATGAAGTGGATGTAATTTGTAAATACAAATGGATAGTTATATTCTTCCATTTACAAAAGACGAATACAAGAAACTGAAAATCAGAAAACGTTCTTTACAACTGAGACGTTCTCTCAATAACGCGCAACGAACAACCTACTCGATATTTCCAAACATTTGCTCGAAAAACTCTTTGATTGCACATTCTCTTTCGCTCGCATTCTAAAATATTCCATATACAACAGTCGAAACTGAAATCATTGATTAATTTACGAGAACAATTTCATTATTCCGCAATAACATCCCTTAAAGATCGCGCGTTCCTCTGTTCGACGAGACGGAATACTCGTCGCAGTGGAAACGAAGCTGGGCAGCCGTTGAAAGGTGCCTCGAAATACCGAGAAACGATCGAGTTGACAGATTCACGGTGATTTAGGATCGCGTTTTCATTCGAGGCGAAAGAGCAGAGCCACGAGCAGCCACTGTCCCCGTCTTATTTCCGCCGCGGCGATGGCAACCGGAGTGGTTGTTAAATACGAGCAGTTTCCACGGAAGAGCATTAGCGGCGTTATTAGCGCTAGTTAGAGGATACGGTTTGGTGAGAGATGAGAGCGCTGTATAATTATCCGTGGCCTCCCCGCTTCCTTCTGTCTCTACGAGGACGAGGACATGTTTACGTGGCGCCGACTGCCGACTGATGAAACCCACGACTCCCTTTTGCCATTCACACGACACGCCAGACACGCCAACAACGGTGCCTCGTAAACGAGCGATCGGTAATTCATAATTCCCAAGTCTCCATCGTCGTTCGTTTCCATTCTTTCCTTTTTTTTTCCCCTCGCGACGACGCTGACGGACGAGGCGCTCCGCGCGACCGTAGTCGACAGTCTCGCGAGACGATCAGAAGTAATAAGTAATTTTATTTACACCGCGTACATCCAGCTTCGTCTCAGATTCTTCCACCTCGAAAAGCGATAAAGCACTTTCCTCGAGCTACAGTGTACCCAGATTTTTCCCTCGAAGAGCGATAAAGCCGCTCGAGGAAAGATTTTCACTCGACTTGTTCGATCGTCCGCGGCACCGCGTGTAAAAGCGTCGCACGCGGTCGTAAAACACGATGAACCATTAAGGGTACGGGTACGTAAAAACGGGTATGGTAATTTCGCGTTCGTGTATACCTGTTTTAATATCTGTATTTACATTACGCGGAGCGGCTGGCTGTTTTTCGTGTTTCGCGGAAAGGAAAAATGTCCTCGAGCAGGGAATCGCATTCGAAGTGACAGATCGAATTAACTCTCCTAATAACGCGCAATTTCGTGATCAATACGAATTATGTAAATCGACTTGTCCGCGTGGCGCATGCACGCTGGCGAGGGCGCGCAGTCATATAATTCCGTGAATAGTAATGAAGGGAAGCAACACTCGAATTTCCATGAAACAATTGATATGCATTTCGAAGCGGCGCAAGCCCATCCACGTCCGCGGAACATACACCACCGCCATTACCACCTCAATCTATTTCAGCCGAATTCATTAATCGCTACAATATGCATTCGATCCGTAGTTACGTATGCATTTAAAACGTATCGCGGATTTATCCAGCGACCGCGCGCGCGCGCGTTAATGGCCGACTAATGGCGACATTTGAGAAACAGTTTGTTAGCGTCGAAGACGTCTCATTCGATTTCTTTCGACATTGTGAGAAAATATATTTGTTCGATTGAAAGAGGATGAAATTGAACGATGCGGTGGGTTTGAGAAATCTGATTTAATTTCAGATGAATTAATGTATTTGAGAATGAGTGCATACTGAGTGCAGGATTGAACATCATGTATGCGATGCAAATTAAAATTGAGCTATCTTGAATGGGTTAATCGGAAAGAACGATAAATAGAAATTGGGACTCTTTAAAAATAGTTAATAATAAGATTGAAGACTATTCTTCTTTTGACACTCAATCATTTTAACTCATTCGAGATTATTTTATTTTGCATTGCACACATGAAGCGATCTGCACACACAGTGATTGATTTCTACTGCAAACGTGTTTTCTTTCTTAAAAATACTCAATATAAAGCAAAAGCAAATTTCAGGTTTTAGAGTTGGTCTCCAAAGAAATAAGCCATCTCGAATGGGTTAAGTATCCGTTAAAAATATAGCAATTAGTTTGTCGCGCAAAAAGGTTGCCTCATCAATTGCAAATAAACCTCAAATATCAATTAAAGAGAATTTCAATCGAAATAATAGATTTAAGTAGCTTAAACAGGAAAATATTTTATTCCTTTCCATTCTTTCTTCGCAATGACCAATGAAACGATTAGAACAAACTCAAACAGGATCAAAGATGGCTGCAATCGAAATAATAGATTAAAAATCGCAACAAAAAATATTTTATTCCTTCCAATCCTTTCTTTGCGACGAACAATGAAACGATTCGAACAAACTCAAACAGACTCAAAGATATATTAGATAGATTAAAAATCGTAACAAAAAATATTGTATTCCTTCCTATTCTTTCTTTGCAACGAACAATGAAACAATTAAAACAAACTCAAACAGAATCAAAGATGGCTGCAATCGAAATAACAGATTAAAAATCGCAACAAAATATATTGTATTCCTTCCCATTCTTTCTTCGCAACGAACAATGAAACGATTAAAATAAACAGACTCAAAGATGGCTGCAATCAAAATAATAGATTAAAAATCGCAACAAAAAATATTGTATTCCTTCCCATTCTTTCTTCGCAACGAACAATGAAACGATTAAAACAAACAGACTCAAAGATGGCTGCAATCAAAATAATAGATTAAAAATCGCAACAAAAAATATTGTATTCCTTCCAATCCTTTCTTCGCAACGAACAATAAAACGATTAAAATAAACAGACTCAAAGATGGCTGCAATCAAAATAATAGATTAAAAATCGCAACAAAAAATATTGTATTCCTTCCAATCCTTTCTTCGCGACGAACAATGAAACGATTAGAACAAAATGTACAGGACTGATATAAGTCTGCTGCAAGAAATAAACTGCGCTGCCTCTGGAAAGAACAAGTTCGTCGCGTCGATCCTACGAGCGGAACGGTCACGAGTACAACCTGCTAAACAATACGGACAGGACACGTAAATACGCGTGCATCCGCGATGAACAACGTGCCTCGACATTTCGAAACACACCTCGCAGGTAGCGCAATGCTCCGCGGATCTGGGAATGTTTATTCCCACCGCAAACAGCCTGCGATCGTTCGTTTAGGACAAGATTAGCAGGAGAGAATTAGTTTTTATGGCCGCGGCGAGGCAGTAAACCAGCCATCACCCAACGACGGTTAGAATCGTTCGCGGGTCCGGCTTCTAAGTTATATTGCTTAATTACCTGTCCCCGCGTTCGTCTTTCACGGACGATCGGGGCCTATTCGTTCAGTCGTTTAACATGGCCACTGGCATCCGTCGCTGCGGCCAAACAGTTGACAAACTCCTCGCAGCCTATACCTGGTGCTCGCGCTATCTCCGTTTTCCGCCAGAGAATGGAGTTTTACGACGGCCTTTCGAGTCTGTTTGACGATCCTTCCTGTGGGAAAAGCGCGAGCAGACAAAAGGTGTTCTTTCTGTAACCTGTCCTGTTTGCGCGAACGGCTCACCTCTTTAACCCTTTGCACTCGGATGACCCCTCTGCGGGGACATCGGAATCGATTAGTGATTAAAGTTATTCCACCGCAGATTTTTGAGAAATGCATAGTTCTGGAAGATTTTCTGTTAGACTGATTAGTGCAGAAATGCGAGAGAGTGGAGATTGTTTAACTTTTTGTATTTGGGTGTCTCCTCTGAGGGGGGATTAGAATTGATTAGTGATTGGACTTATTCCACCGCAGCTTTTTGAGACACGCATATTTCTGGAAGATTTTCTGTTAGACTGATTGAATGCGAGAGAGTGGAGATTGTTTAACTTTTTGTATTTGGGTGTCTCCTCTGAGGGGGGATTAGAATTGATTAGTGATTGGACTTATTCCACTGCAGATTTTTGAGAAATGCATAGTTCCCCAAATTTTCTATTGCTGAGAGTAACTAGCATTAGAAACTATGGCTAAAATATTGCTAAAGTATTGCTATTTTAGTAATAGTTTCTGTTGCTAAAGTATTGCTATCTTAGCAACAGTTTCCATCGCTAAAATATTGCTATTTTAGCATTAGTTTCTGTTGCTAAAGTATTACTATTTCAGCAATACTTTTTGTCACTAAAGCATTGCTATTTTAGCAATAGTTTCTGTTGCTAAAATATTACTAAAGTATTGCTATCTTAGCAACAGTTTCCATTGCTAAAATATTACTATTTTAGCATTAGTTTCTGTTGCTAAAGTATTACTATTTTAGCAATAATTTCTCTTGCTAAAGTATTACTATTTCAGCAATACTTTCTGTCGCTAAAGCAGTGCTATTTTAGCAATAGTTTCTGTTACTAAAGTTTGCTATTTTAGCAATAGTTTCTGTTACTAAAGTTTGCTATTTTAGCAATAGTTTCTGTTACTAAAGTTTGCTATTTTAGCAATAGTTTCTGTTACTAAAGTTTGCTATTTTAGCAATAGTTTCTGTCGCTAAAATATTGCTAAAGTATTACTATCTTAGCAACAGTTTCCATTGCTAAAATGTTGCTATTTTAACATTAGTTTCCGTTGCTAAAGTATTACTATTTTAGCAATAATTTCTCTTGCTAAAGTATTACTATTTCAGCGATACTTTCTGTCGCTAAAGCATTGCTATTTTAGCAATAGTTTCTGTTACTAAAGTTTGCTATTTTAGCAATAATTTCTCTTGCTAAAGTATTACTATCTTAGCAATACTTTCTGTCGCTAAAGCAGTGCTATTTTAGCAATAGTTTCTGTCGCTAAAGTATTACTATTTCAGCGATACTTTCTGTCGCTAAAGCATTGCTATTTTAGCAATAGTTTCTGTCGCTAAAATATTGCTAAAGTATTACTATCTTAGCAACAGTTTCCATTGCTAAAATGTTGCTATTTTAACATTAGTTTCCGTTGCTAAAGTATTACTATTTTAGCAATAATTTCTCTTGCTAAAGTATTACTATTTCAGCGATACTTTCTGTCGCTAAAGCATTGCTATTTTAGCAATAGTTTCTGTTACTAAAGTTTGCTATTTTAGCAATAATTTCTCTTGCTAAAGTATTACTATTTCAGCGATACTTTCTGTCGCTAAAGCATTGCTATTTTAGCAATAGTTTCTGTTACTAAAGTTTGCTATTTTAGCAATAATTTCTATTGCTAAAGTATTACTATTTTAGCAATACTTTCTGTCGCTAAAGCAGTGCTATTTTAGCAATAGTTTCTGTCGCTAAAGTATTACTATTTCAGCGATACTTTCTGTCGCTAAAGCATTGCTATTTTAGCAGTAGTTTCTGTTACTAAAGTATTGCCATTTTAGCAACGTTTCTAGCTTCTATTGCCAACGTCCAGGAAGGAACAGAGTGCAAAGGGTTAATAATATCGCGGAGGGCGTAGAAATTCGAAGCTGAGGTATCGCGATCGACACGAGATCTTGTATTATACTGTGTTTGGGTGTATCGTAATCGCGGACCACGCGAGACGGATTACCCGCTGACTTTTCGGACGCGAACCTTTGGAATTGTTCGCGGTGATCGTAAATCTGGCCGGTTGTTTGCTCACGAACAGTTCCACTTGCAATTAAATTAATTCAGCAAAAGCTTGGTAATAAATCATGCGAATGGGTATGCGATTATCGTGTGTACGCGACACGTGGCTTAATAAATGCCTCCGCGGTGGCAAAAAATAGGAAAAGCTATTCATGCATCGTAATAACCTTTGTCTTGGGCGAGCTGGAAGAAAACGAGCGTTGTTAAGAACGAACGCTCGCGTTTAATAATAATTGCGCCGAGGATCGATCGGGTTAACGCGTTCGTTCTTTTTTACGAAACGTTCGCGCGCGTCCGCGTTTCACTTTTTGCAACTCGAACCGCAGCAATGTCGTTTAATTTCTGATTAATCGCTGGCAAATTGCACGACGGTGGTGCAATATTTTTGTACGACTCTTATAATTCAGCGTGGAATCGTTCGCGTGGAGCAGCGTGAAATTAGACGGTAATTTATACGATTCTTCCTTCGTTTTCCGTTTTTCCTTTCGCGTCACCAATGACACCCACAAGCGGTTGTTAGACTATAAATAACGGACGGGGAAAAAGAAACGTCGGCTGAACAAACAGGTTGTAAAACGAGAGTCTTTTAATGCGTTCGTTTTAGAATGGAAAAAGGCAGATAAGATAGAGCAACAAATATTTAGGAAGCACGTTCGACCTTAATTGTATATTTTATGGTGCACTGTGAAAAGGTAGCGTGCGAAGTGCCGAGATTTCAGTTCTACCCGTTCGAGTTTCCTCCATTATATAAAGTCAGAAGGTTTAGTTTTATTTTTCTCATTTAGTTTTCTCATACACAGTTACAGATAATCTCGCGAGACTTGTTTAGACACGAAGTATCGAGAGAACGATCGTAATGCGATCGATTAGCGCCATCAAGTTATTTTTATCACGATGCGCATGTTTATTGTATAATATCAATTGTTATTAAGCTTGTGGGAATAAACTGAGTGCATAAAATGAAGATTTAAGTTAATTACCGCGCAATATAGATAAACGCGCGTTACTCGTATAACAATCCTTTCTTCTTTTACCATTTCGTTATCGACGCCTTTTATCGAGGAAACGATGCTTCTTTGAGCAGCGTTGCATTTATCTAGACGAGAGATATTCCTACAGATTTTATTATAACGTTTCGTTATTAACACATTGTGGGTGGCTTCTTTTATGCAGCATGTTCATAAATTTTAGTAACGCAATTGTTAATGCTTTTTCTAAAAGAGCGTGGCTCTTTGTAAGTAATAAAAGGGGAAGTTTTACTGTTTGAGTGTTTCTAAAAATATTAATAATATTGTAATAATAATATTAAGAAAATTACTATACAAAAAACTGAATAATAAAATATTCCTAACCACTATCACGCTTTTCTTTTACTAAGTGAACTTTTGGAACTTTTAAAGATTAATAATTATTTTTTGCTCCATGTTATACGTTAAATGAAACAATAGAAAATTAAATCAAAAGTTTCACTTTTCTTAAACTAAATTTATATTATCTATTTTCTAAATTTGGCGAGGATACACTTTCAATTTGTAGAAATGTACAGAAATCTGTCAAACGACTGAATTTGGGGGTGGTCGCTTCGATTTTAAAAGGAAGCTTTCGAGAAATTAGCGTTCGAGTAGAGAATAAGACTGAATTTGGCAGTGTTTGCTTCGATTTTAACCTTTTACTCTGAAAAGATGTGCTATACACATCTGCTTCCAAAGTGGAAATGCACGTCCACTGAATTTGCTGTTTAAAATAAACAAATCAGTAGCGCTGTCGTTTCATTACGGTACATTAAATAGCAACTAAATTAGTATTAGTTTGGAGCTGCTTTGAACAAGTTAGTCACGAGTTTCAACCAATTAATTTCCAACGCAAGAGGTTAAAAGAAAGCTTTTGACAAATTAGCGTTGGAGCAGAGAATAAGACCGAATTTGGGGGTGTTCGCTTCCATTTTAAGAGCAAGCTTTCAACAAATTAGCATTCAAATAGCATTACTATAAAAAATAACCCAGATTTTGGCGATGACAGTTCGCCACGGACAGATCCCAGATTCCTCGAATTGGCGCTGCGTTTCTCATCGAATCAGATTTTCCAAACGACAAAATTCACCCTCCAAACTATTTTTCAATTTAGTAACATAGTTACCAACGACTCGCCACTGTTTCAAGTGTTCTATTTGAAATTAACTTAAAATTTAAGGAACGACTCCCCACTGTTTCAAGCGTTCTATTTGAAATTAACTTAAAATTTAAGGAACGACTCCCCACAGTTTCAAGCGTTCTATTTGAAATTTACTTAAAATTGAAAAAACTCGAAGACACTCGAAGGCGAGCGAGAAGACAACGAAACGGGCCGCGGATTTCGTCAGCGTTGAACCGTCCGCGAGGGAACGGGTTGCAGGACGCTGGAGGAGGTCGTGGCGAGGCAGAGAATAAAGCTGACGGCGGGGTAGATCGAGGTGGAAGTCGTGGGGGCACCTTGCACAAGTTGACACGTCGTTGGTCGGGTCGCTTGCACCCGGCAAAGGGTCGGCGCAGCGCGAACCGACAATGACCACCGTGTCGCGAACGCCACCGTTGCCGCCGCCACCATCGTCACCGCCACCGCCAACACCGCCAACGCCGCGTCACCTTCGTCTCTTTCGTTCGCATTGGCCGGTTCCGTCCCACTTCCTGTTGTACGCGCCGTCCTCGTCGTCGTCGTACCGATACCTCTCACCAAGATGGGGAAACCTGCGATCCTTCGGCTAGCGATGGCTACGAGCTCGGCTCTCGTTGGTTCCTCGCGTCTGCGCTGCGTTTTTTCGAGTCCAAGTTAACGCTTTGCACTTTGAATTATTTTTTAATTCAGTTGCTACGAGCTCGGCTCTCGTTGGTTCCTCGCGTCTGCGCTGCGTTTCTTCGAGTCCAAGTTAACGCTTTGCACTTTGAATTAGTTTTTAATTCAGTTGCTACGAGCTCGGCTCTCGTTGGTTCTTCGTGTTTGCGCTGCGTTTCTTCGAGTCCAAGTTAACGCTTTGCACTTTGAATTAGTTTTTAATTCAGTAGTTTAGTTGTTAACAACTTTGTAGTGCTACGAGCTCGGCTCTCGTTGGTTCCTCGCATCTGCGCTGCGTTTCTT
Organism: Xylocopa violacea; assembly: GCA_963969225.1. Classification (NCBI taxonomy): domain Eukaryota; kingdom Metazoa; phylum Arthropoda; class Insecta; order Hymenoptera; family Apidae; genus Xylocopa; species Xylocopa violacea. The sequence continues at coordinate 19,400,711 of CAXAJV010000015.1, forward strand.
CGAGTCCAAGTTAACGCTTTGCACTTTGAATTAGTTTTTAATTCAATAGTTTAGTTGTTAACAACTTTGTAGTGCTACGAGCTCGGCTCTCGTTGGTTCTTCGTGTTTGCGCTGCGTTTCTTCGAGTCCAAGTTAACGCTTTGCACTTTGAATTAGTTTTTAATTCAGTAGTTTAGTTGTTAACAACTTTGTAGTGCTACGAGCTCGGCTCTCGTTGGTTCCTCGTGTTTGCGCTGCGTTTCTTCGAGTCCAAGTTAACCCTTTGCACTTTGAATTATTTTTTAATTGAGTAGTTTAGTTGTTAACAACTTTGTAGTGCTACGAGCTCGGCTCTCGTTGGTTCCTCGCGTCTGCGCTGCGTTTCTTCGAGTCCAAGTTAACCCTTTGCACTTTGAATTAGTTTTTAATTCAGTAGCTTAGTTGTTAACAACTTTGTAGTGTTTCAAGTGTTTTATTTGAAGTTTACTTGGAATTTAGTTCAAAAAATTGTCGAACTAGTTCCTCCTAAAATAATTCTATAACTTTGTTTTAGCTTTGTTTATTTAGCGATGTCGAGTCGTACTTGATAAAGGAGCGCGAAGGGTTAATGATAAATTAGTTTTGTTTAATGTTTGAGAAGTTTTGAATTGGTCAGATAAAGGAAAGACAGATCTAATTCTTTTTTTATCATTTTTAATTTTTTTTTTAGTCTTATTCTCGATAGTAATACCACATGAACGCTAATTTCTCAAAAGCTTCTTTTCGCCCCTGCGCTGGAAATTAATTGGTCGACACTCGTGACTAATTCGTTCAAAGCAACACCAAACCAATACTGATTTAACTGCAATTTAATGGACCGCAATAAAGCAACAGCGCTACTGATTTGTTTATTTTAAATAGCAATTTCAGTGGACGTGCATTTCCACTTTGGAAGCAGGTAACGTGTATAGCACGTCTATTCGGAGTAAAAGGTTAAAATCGAAGCAAACACTGCAAAATTCAGTCTTATTTTCTACTCGAACCCTAATTTCTCAAAAGCTTCCTTTTAAAATCGAATCGAACACCGCCAAATTTAAACTTTGAAACGAAGATCTATGTTTCCCATTCGATCGATAAAACAGTGCGAGTCGAGACCCGCGATAGCACAGAACAGAACGTAGATCGTTACTGTAGGTATCGTGGTTTTAAACGTGTTAACTCAATCTTTATTCCCCAATTACTATCACTTTTTTCATGTTCCCTCATCAACCCTCTGATGTCTCTCTTTTACGCTCGTGTCATCCATTTCCAAATCATACATCACACACACTCACTCATCCATTTCAATTTCTATACTTTCAAAAATTGTAGGAATTCTGGTATTAAACGAATTAACTCTTCAATCTTTACTTCTCAATCACAATCAGTTTTTCCACGTTCCCTTATCAACCCCAAGTGATCCCAAATTATACATCATACATTCTCATTCATCCATTCCAATTCCCACACTCTAACAAATTGTAGGACTTCTGGTACTAAACGAATTAACTCACAATCAATTTCTGCGTTCCCTCATCAACCCTCTGATGTCTCTCTTTCACCCTTATCATTAATTTCCAAATCACACATCACATCCATTCCCACACTCTCAAAAATCGTAGGAATTCTGGTATTAACCGAATTAACTCAATCTTTACTTCTCAATCACAATCAATTTCCACGTTCCCTCATCAACCCTCTGATCTCTTTCTCGCACCCTTCGAATTAACTTCCAAATCACACATTTCAACACTCCCACTCTCAAAAATTGTAGAAATCCTGCTATTAAACGAATTAATTCAACTTTTACTTCCTAATTACAACCAATTTTCATGTTCCCTCATCAACCTTTTGATGTCTCTCTCTCACCCTTGCACCATTAACTTCCAAATCACACATCTCAACACTCCCACTCTCAAAAACTGTAGAAATCCTGGTATTAGCCAAATTAACTCAATCACAACCAATTTCCACGTTCCCTCATCAACCCTCTGATCTCTCTCTCTCACCCTTGCATCATTAACTTCCAAATCACACCTCCCAACACTCCCACTCTCAAAAATTATAGAAATTCTGCTATTAAACGAATTAACTCAACCTTTACTCCTCAATCACAATCAATCCACGTTCTTCATCAACCCTCTGATCTCTCTCTCTCTCTCTCTCTCACCCTTGCATCATTAACTCCCAAATCACACATCCCAACATTCCCACTCTCAAAAACAGTAGAAATCCTGGTATTAACCAAATTAACTCAATCACAACCAATTTCCACGTTCCCTCATCAACCCCCTGATCTCTCTCTCTCACCCTTGCATCATTAACTCCCAAATCACACATCCCAACACTCCCACTCTCAAAAACAGTAGAAATCCTGGTATTAACCAAATTAACTCAATCACAACAAATTTCCACGTTCCCTCATCAACCCTCTGATCTCGCTCTCTCACCCTTGCATCATTAACTCCCAAATCACACATCCCAACACCTCCACTCTCAAAAACAGTAGAAATCCTGGTATTAACCAAATCAACTCAATCACAACAAATTTCCACGTTCCCTCATCAACCCTCTGATCTCTCTCTCTCACCCTTGCATCATTAACTCCCAAATCACACATCCCAACGCTCCCATCCCCAAATCTACTAAACAAAGGAAGACGCTAGAAAGAAAAATGCGGTCGAAGCAAACCTTCCTTTGCTCTCAGAAAGTGCGTTACATCCATCGCTAGAAAATCAGAGGGGTAGCTCTGGCGGGGGGAACCAGGATGTATATACCGACAGAGCGGCGAAGGGGTAAGCTTCCCCGGGGGAGCACGGTGCGGCGGGGTAAGTCAGCTGAACGGTCATCGATAGAGGGAGGTGGTGGGGGTAACGGGGAGGCTCGTCCGAGGGAACAGTACGCGATCCGACTCAGTCGCTATTTGGAGCCGGTCGTGGCAAGTGGGTGTCGTTGGTTGTGTACCGTGTGGATCGTGTGGCTCCTTTTATTTCGTCCCTGTCCACCGTAAACCCCCTGTGTGCAGTGGCTCTGACGCTCTCGAAGGGAAAAGCGTGAGCGAAACGGGGCGCAGGCTGAAATACGCCGCGTTCGGAGCCCAAATGGCTTCACTTATGCGCGCTCTCGTTATGTCACCGGAACGGATATAAAGAAGAGTCGTGCACGGAACAGTGTGCAGACGAATACGGTCGCAGGAAGCTGTTCAGGTTGTTGAAGACGCCAGTCCTGCGCGGGCTGCCGCGAGTGATCACAGTGTTATCCGTTACGGGGTACAACAGTTGTGGACAGAAAGAGGGCGAACATTTGTTAAGATGCTGACTTCCAGCGCGAATCAGTACCTCCGTCCGGAATACCTCACGCCTCTGCCTACCACGGTTAGTGTCGTGTCTCTCTGCCTCTAACATTTCTGTTTTCCTTCCCTCTCTTTCGTTCTCATCGCAGTGACGACTCAGTGCGCACGGAATATAAACAATCCAAAGGTATCCCGCGAATGTTTCGCGTCTCGATGCGACTTTGAACGCGACACAAAGCCAGGCAGCTCGCGAACTCGCTGGCTGCCGTGGGCACCAGCCAGAAATACACTTTTATTTCGTCCCGAGCGCGCTCTGATTCGGACGCAAAGCGTTTGGTCGATAGCGGGGCAATAAGATACGCGTACGAGAAACGAACGGTTCTGAAACGCGTTCCTGGGTCGTGAAAGCCTCTCGCGCGATGCGGATCGGAGCGATCGGTCGTGGAACGCGTCGAAAATCGGCTGCGAACGGAGATCGCGACGCCGCAGAGGCAGTTAACGGCTCGTAATTAAGTCGATGGGAAACGAACGCGCCGCGAAGGACGCCGGATTCGACGGGCCGTTAATTCTGGCTGTCGACGATTCGTTAATCGCGACGGGGATGCATCCCCCCGCGTCTCGCGCTTCAACTCCTGTAAACTATTTTCGAGGACAGCGAGTGCTGGCGAAGTTTCTGCTTGGACGTGCGCTGATTTACGAGCGCCGTAAATCAAAACGCGATTCGGTAATACAATGGCCGCAGCGGGGTGAGGATCGAACGAAAGCGCGATTCCGTTTTCTTCTTCCGTTCCGTGTCGTTCTCCATCTTTATTCCTCGATACGCGTCGCGCACGACGCTCTTCGTGTCGCGAACTGTGCGGTTTGTTAGGCAGTTGTAGGGTTAATCATCGAAGATTTTTGCTATTTTAATGTTTACGCAATTTACCGTCCGTTTTATTTCGAGACTTCGCTGCTGAAATCTTTCTTAATCGATAAATAAGCAAGAGATTTTCATAGATCGCATCTACTCCAATTTTGAAATTTCATTGCTAAAACACTAGTTGCTTAATCGTGTTGTACACATTTTACTGTTGGAACCTTTTTAAATCGATAATCGAGAGATTTTGTTAGATCGGAGCGATCTACTCCAATTTTGAAATTTCACTGCTGAAACACTAGTTGCTTAAGGTTGCTTAATTGTGCTGAACACACGTTACTGCTGCAACCTTTTTTAATTGATAATCAAGAGATTTTCATAGATCAAAGCAATCTACTCCAATTTTGAAATTTCAGTGTCGAAACACTCGTTGCTTAAAATTGTTTATACTGTATTGTACACACATTACTGTTGGAGTCTTTCTTAATTGACAATTGAGTCATTCTCATAGATCAAAGCAATCTACTTCAATTTTGAAATTTCACTGTCGAAACACTCGCTGCTTAATAATTCATAATCGAGTCATTTTCGTAGATCAAAGCAATCTACTCCAATTTTTCAGTGTCGAAACACTCGCTGCTTAAAATAACTTAAACTCTGTTGTACACACTTTACTGTTGCAATCTCATAGATCAAAGCAATCTACTCAAATTTCAAAATTTCACTGTCAAAACACACTATTTAAGACTACTCAAACTGTGTCACACGCATTTTTTATTCACCACAATTGATAGCTCCTCGAAACGAACGATTCGACCGTAATTCAACGAAAAACGAGGAAACGAAAAAATAAATGATCGCGTTTGTTTATTGAATTTTATCCTCACCCGCTTCCGCGTGCCACGCCGTGATTACGATTCAGATTAATAACCTATAACGCCGTTTGCAACCAGTTTCGAAACAGATGACTCGTTGTGGGTATTACGGTGCATTCTCTCGAGTGCATGGCAAAGAGCATGCGTATCACGTTTCAATTGGTATCACGGGTATAAAGCAACAAGTAATTGGCACCACGGTGTTATCCGAATAAGTGATCGCGATGTGGGCCCGTTCGTGACCGCGTGAACGTGTTTTCGTCCAACTTTTACAGCGACGCGAAAAGAGCGATCGCGGTGGCGTCTGAACGCGCAGCGCGATGGCCGTTGCTTCGCGACAGGGAAATCCAAGGGTCGACGAGGGAGGCCAGTGAATTTTTGATCGCTCGATGAATCGTTTATTCGAAGAAATTCTATATTTATTTAACGCTCGAACTCTGGTCACTTTAACGCAGCTAAAGGATTTTACGTGTTCTTAAAAAATCGTAATGGACATTCGAGTTTCTTTTTATGTCGTGGATGAGACGTGAAATTTTAATTACTTTGAACTCTGGTCGTTTTTATACAGCTAAATATGGTGTCTCGAAGGGTTTTGTCGTGCGCTTAAAAAATTGCAACTCGTTTGGTTCTTGTAATGGGCTTTTAATTTTTGTTTATGTCGTGAACGAGACGTGAAATTTTAATTACTTCGAACCCTGATTGTTTTAATACAGCTAAATATGGTGTCTCGAAGGGTTTTGACGCTTTTAAAAAATTGTAACTCGTAATTGACTTTCAAGTTTTTTTTTTGTGTGTGGATGAGACGTGAAATTTTAATTACTTCAATTTTCAATTTAACCCTTTGCATTCTGCTCCTTCCTGTCAGCAATAGAAGCTATTGTTAAACTAGCAATACTTTAGTAATAATTTCTGTGACTAACGTCCTCCAGCAATAGAAAAGTTCAGAAAAACATGCGTTTCTCGAAAAGCTGCGATGGAATCTGGACTTTGGAGTTTAACTTTCGTAATCACTGATCAATGCTGATGTCCCCTCAGATGGGACATCCGAGTGCAAAGGGTTAAAGGACGTCCTATGACGTTCAGAAGGCACCGAACGAAATTATGCAAGTCAAATAATTCTCGTAGATTCCAAACTGTTTGTTTCTTTCCTCTTTTTCGTGGAGAATATTTTGAACAATATTTTGAACATATATACAGAGAGACACGATTTCGAAGCGATTTTGGAGTACAACTATTTTATTAGAAGATCTTGCGTCTGAAACACGTCAGATTTAGAAACAGTGATCTACCATTTAGTCCCAGCATAGTGAAAACAAAATGGAAATGATTCATTTTAGAAGGAATAATTTGTTGAGTTGTCATTGCAGACACGTGACAGGAATAGCTGATTAAAATACGGGTTCTGAGTACAATTTTAGGGGTTCTTAGTACAAATTCGTCAGACGTAGCAAAAGTGTGTTTTAATTGTCACGATCATCGATGAAAACTCTAAAACAGCCGTAAAACAGCTGGAGAAATATTGCTTGGCCGTTTGATTGTCTTATCGAGTTGTATCTTACGGTCGTCTATATCGCTGGAATCAATTTAGGAAATTTAAGCGTCGACAAATTAATTCGAACGACGCACGTCGGCTAATAAAGAAACTCGATTCTAAATTATGAAGTTGATCAACACGTTCGCCTACGACTACTTCGTATGCAGTATTTTCGTTTTGTTCTGGTGGTCCACCACTGCGTATGCAGTACATTATCTACAATTTCATTATTTACAATTTCAGTAGCTCGATGCAAATAGCAAAAACAAGGAATAAGAGACAGCACTGTTGATGCAGTTATTGCATTTACAGAGAGCGTTCATATGCGGATTTAGACTGTTTCTAAACGTGTTAACAACTCGATAAATTATTCCAACGTTTGTCGATGCCTCGCGAAGGGTTTGACTAAATTTTTCATGAAAAAAAGAAGAAAGCAGTCTGTGTTTTCAAAGACCGCGAAGAAAAGGAACGAGAAAATTATTCTTAACTGTGTCTGCTTGGACACGTCAGCAGTTCTTTGGTAATCATTCTAACGAGGTAAAGAATGTAGCTAAGAAAGGTATCCATAAAAATACAAATTTTTCCATTATTCGATGACTCATCGATCGCGTCAGATAATCACTGGCATTCGCTGGCAATGTGTAACGCACCGCTCGAGCGTCGCTTCCGGTAGGCTGAAAACATGTCGTTCAATCAAAGTGTTGAACCAAACGAAACGTACGTCTTTCAATCTCGTTTTTTCCTTTCCGGTTTTATTCAATCGACTGTGTTTCGCATGTTCAACTAAAATGAATCGCGTATTTTCGTCCAATGCGGGGATAACAAATGGCTGCGCACTTGGAGGATAATTCTTAAGCGAAGAAAATGCACACTTTTGTTGGAATAACGTTATATTGTCAAGTATCTCTCGCAATGTACGATATAGAAAATTATTTGCAATGATTGGCAAATTATTGACATAGATATTTGTCCTAGAAATTAGCTTCTTTATGTTTTATTGCGTAATTCGAGGAATAAATGTTGCGCAACGTAAACTTAAAACTAAAACGAAGGTATTTGCGTAGATATTTGTTCTAGAAATTAGCTGATTTTTATTTCATTGTATAATTCAAGGCACAGATGTCGCATAACGTGAATTTAGAAATAAAACGAAGGTATTTTATAATGGTAACAAAATCAAAGAACAGAAAGTTCTGAAATATGCATAAATATTTATTCTAGAAACTAACTGTTTTATATTTTATCGTATAATTTAAGGAACAGATGTCGCATAACGTAAATTTAGAAATAGAACGAAGGTATTTTATAATTAAAACAATAATAGAGAATAGAAAGATCTGAAATGTGCATAAATAATTGTTCTAGAAATTAGTTTTCTTATATTTTATTGTATAATTCATGGAACAGATGTCGCGTAAAGTAAATTTAAAACTAAAACGAAGGTGTTTTATAATTGAAACAAAAATATTGAATAGAAAGGATTGAAATTAAGAAGTGGAAATCGAAACGGATGAATAATGCTCGTAGCCTACATCGCTGCAAGCTGGCATTAGTTAATACCTCATTTTACTACATAGTTTGCTTAATTTACATCTACGCGAGTTAACTCGTTAATATGTCATTTGTCGAATAAATTGAACGGTATATATCCGCGTCCAGATGGTTGGTCTTAGAATGCCGGAGAAAGGCAACACTTTGAAAATAGCCGAGCACGACGCAACATCGATACGCCACGGAATGTATTCGATAAACGAATCATTAACTCGATAATGATCGATCCCAGTTGGGATCTGTAAGAGCCGCGGACGCCGTTCGTCTATTTTTGCCGCGCCATTCTGTTAAAAACGCCTCGCATTCCGTATTTTCGCGATCACCTTTCAACGAAGCATTTGTCAGCGCGAGTGTTTCGTTCAAAAAGACAGACGCTTCGATTATTTTCAATTATTCACATTTGTCTTCGATTATTTTTAAGCAAACGCGTCGACAGATTTGACAGAGGAACCAAATATGGGACAGTACAAATTCGACCGCGTACAGTTTGATTACTGTTAAAACGATGTCACAACGAATTAAGAGGCATCATTATCGCATAATACGATCGATAGACTGTGGATATTCAAGCAAACTCATGCTTTTATACATGAAAAACGCAACGCAACCTCCTCCAGCGACGCAGAAGCTTCCCCATCCCCTTTCATCCCCTTCAACCCCAGACGACTCCCACAATTTTTACGTTACCTGCATTTTACGCTCCGTCGTCTATTTAAATTCCCCATATAAATGCATAAACCTATCCGCGACGCGCGTAGAATAAAGAAGCGACCACGGTGCCATAAAAGCCGGAGAAAGACGGGAAGCTGCGCGGTGGGACTTTTTTTGATGGACTCGTAAATAGCTGCGAAACGGAAGTTTTCCTTTTCTTCTTCTGCTTTGTTTTTTTCGATCGCCTCTCGAACCGACCGTAAACTATCGTTAACGACGAATACCCTCGGGTGTTCCGTTAACTCGCCGCGGTGGCAATTAACATATAGCTTTAATCGTAACGCCATAATAGCCTGTTGCGATCCGCGGCATTAATATCTGTCTGCGTCGCGCCATTAGCAGGAGGCAGCCGTAAACGGCGGGTTTAGTTGCGCGAGCGTTGCGTTTTAATTACAGACGAACATCTGTTCGATGGACGTATCAACCGCGAGAAATATCGTTCCTCCATACTGAACACGCTAATTATACCGACCGCATCATCCTAGCCGATGCGCGCGCTCTACGAAAGCGCGCGCACCGCTGGCGCCAACGCTAAATTCTCGCGGCTCGTTCTCTGCCACTAATTACGTCTACGCCAGGAACTACTTATTAATTGGCCGCGATCCTACGGCAAACAACCGTTCCCATCCCTTCCATTCTTTCGACAACTTGATCGACAACGAGCCACGGCTCGTAAATAACTATGTCAGCCTTCTTGGTCGGTGGTTCAAAGTGCGAGGGCATTTAAAGAGCAGTCGGTTGTCGGTTGTCTCGGTGGTGTGAATTATTGTCGTCGAACAGAGAGCGTTGCCAAATACTGTCGTGTCGCGATGGTGTAAGTTGGATCGCTTGATGAGATCGTTCGAATTTGTTTGAATCTGTACGATTCGAGGGTAGTTTCTGTGTTACTTTGGTGGAGTTGGTTTGCTTGGGTTTGGTGAGAAGCTTTGAAGTTTATGGTATAGTTGTTAAGGCTTTGCGCTCCTTTGTCAAATGTGACTCGTCATTGGTAAATAAGGGAAAGAGAGAAATGTTGAATGAGTTGTTTTAGGGTTTGCAAGTAGCTGTCGAGGAACTGTGCTGCGACTGACTAGTTTTTGAAGGGAATTTGAAATAAAATACTTGAAATAGGGAGTTGGTGGCAACTAAACTACTAAAATGAAAAATAATTCTCTAATTTTGCTAAACTCTAGTATTGCTAACCTCTAATATTGCTAACGTCTGGTATTGCTAACGTCTAATATTGCTAACGTTTAATATTGCTAACTTCTAATATTGCTAACGATTAATATTGGTAACGTCTGATATTGCTAACGTTTAATATTGCTAACTTCTAATATTGCTAACGATTAATATTGGTAACGTCTGATATTGCTAACGTTTAATATTGCTAACTTCTAATATTGCTAACGATTAATATTGGTAACGTCTGATATTGCTAACGTCTAATATTGCTAACGATTAATATTGGTAACGTCTGATATTGCTAACGTCTAATATCGCTAACGATTATTATTGCTAATCTCTAATATTGCTAACTATTAATATTGCTAACATCTAATATTGCTAACATTTAATATTGCTAACTATTAATATTGCTAACATTTAATATTGCTAACATTTAATATTGCTAACGTCTAAATAATAGAAAGTCATTGGCAACTATACTACTAAATTGAAGAATAATTCGAAGTGCAAAGGGTTAATGTGTTCAGTATAATATAATAGAATATAGAGAGAAATACATGGCATTTAACAAGATTCTTCAATAACCTTGTATGTCTGAATAAAGCGTAGGATGTTCTATTATTCATTGGTCTCTTCTTTCTCTCCACTTTGATGCACGTGTGTACGTTTAATTAATTCTGCATTCAAATTATTTGTAGACGATGTTGTAGACATTTGTCTGAAACAGAAATTAATACCACCACTGTTATTTCGATATGTATGATACGTTTGCTAAAGTTCAAAAATTATTTTGTTACATTTATTTATTACATTCGACAAAAGTGGTGCGATTGGAGACATAAAATTTGCAGTAGATGCAGCAAAAAGGAGGACGAAATTAAAAAATTGATTGAAACGAATCGACAGAGCTAAAATAATTCATTTCGAGCGAAGTAATTTGGTTCAAATCGAAGGATAAGAGGAAAGAATTTGGAATAAGCAATTTCTAAAGATAAAGAAGAACTGAGAAATCGGTTAACTTCATCAGAAACGAAAGAAAAAAGATACTAAAAAGAAGTATTTAGGAAGATATATCTACATTTTCGAAAATTATTTATGTCGCGAACTCGACGTTCGAAATGACCACCATTTTCTTCCACACAGAGAACCATAGAAATCGATAGATAAAACATAGAAACGATGCAGGCGTTGTCGTATTTATGTCTGAAATCCTCGTTCGTTACTGATTGTGAACTCGAAAATTAATTACGATTGTCCATTAAAAAAAGGAAATCGTGAAATGTCTCCTAATAAAGTGGCATTCATTGTATTTTTAACGTATCGAATAATCTATGGCGGCTCGTTTAGTTATTTCTAGAAATTACGCTCATCGGCCATTACTTTTTATCGCTCGTAATATTGTAGGAGCGTGATATACGTTCGAGATAATACGTTTGAAACTGAAACAACAGAAAATGAAGTGTATAAATTAAACAGTCAAACGAAACACAATTGCACGCTTAGAATTTGCATATTCTTTTATAGAAACACTGTCCACGATGATTAAATATCTGCGTATCTCAAAATCAATTGATTTCGACCAAAAACGCTGTCCACGCTGATCCAAAACTCGTCAATAATCCTTAACTATACAACTCGAGAGGCGTTAAGCTTAAGGAAACGCAATTGCACATCGAAACCATAGCAAGAATCAGCAATCTGTATTCACACGCTCCTTTCACTTTCAGTTGGACGCGAAGAAGAGTCCGCTCGCCCTCCTCGCGCAGACCTGCAGTCAAATAGGGGCCGACACGCCGTCCAATAAATCTCTGCTGGGCTCGTTGGACAAGAGCAGCAAATCGTCGAAGAGCGCGGACCAGTCGCGTGAAAAATCGTCGCCAGCGATCACGGGGACGTCCGCGGACTCTGGCAAGACCAATTTCAAGCCGTACGAGTCGTGTCTGGGCCGTGAGAAAGCCTCCAGCCCGGACGAGCAGCGATCAGCGTCTAGTCACTCGGCGTCCGGTCGGTCGAGGACGCCAGGCAGCAACAGCAAACGTTGCTCCAGCAATCAGAGCGCCTCGTCTGTGCGAGCAGTGACGCCGCAGGGGCGGAAAACCGCGACCCCAAACGGGGACGCGGCTCAACGGGAGTCGCCAGCCTCGAGGACGTCAGCGGCGAACCTCTCGTCGAGTCAGCACGAGTCGTTGAGCTCCTCGCAGCCAGCCGTGGTCAGCAGTCCGTCGTTACAAGCGAAGCCTTCTTACAGCCCGGCTGGTGTCCTCGCGATGACGGACCCGTCCATCAAGGACCTCCCCTTGGGGACGTTCAAGCCTGGCGTCAGCTTGGCTTCGTCCAGCTCCGGCTACTTGGGCTACAGTCCCCAATTGCCCATCGACGTGATGGCCAGCTCGTTGGTCTCCCATCAGCAAGCAGCGTTGAAGAACAGCCTGGTCGCCTCTAACCCGTATCTCAGCTACGCCAGGCTGAAATCCTCCTCAGGCCCCGACGCCTTGATGCCAGTCTGCAGAGACCCATACTGCACCGGCTGCCAGCTGAACTCTCATCTGTTGGCCAGCTCCGCGAGCGCAGCGGTCGCGAACGGGAAGCTGGCCAGCGGGGCTGCCAACGCGACGGGTTCCTGTCCAGCTGGCTGCGCCCAGTGCGATCACAAACCGGGAACCAACGCTTACGGAGCGTTGGGTGTCGCGGCTTACGCGCACGCACAGCTGGCCGCGCTCGCGGCCGCCTCTCAGCTTCCGTACGTCTGCAATTGGATCGCAGGAGACACCGCGTACTGCGGAAAAAGGTTCTCCACGTCGGACGAGCTGCTGCAGCATCTGCGAAGCCACACCAGCGTCACCACCAGCACTGGGGCCACAGACCCTTCGACGGCGGCGCTTTCTCTGCTGTCCCCATCCGTTGGACTACCACCGACCCATCCTTTGTTCTCCAGGACTTATCCCACGCCGCCTCTCAGCCCGCTCGCGACCGCCCGTTATCACCCTTACGGGAAACCCTCGCCGCTGTTGCCACCGTCTTTATCGTCCCTGGGTCTGCCTCTACCACCCCCGCATCCGCACACGCCAGCAGGATTGCCGCCATATTTCTCGCCGTACTCCCTTTACGGGGCGCCCCGTCTAGGCGCAGCGTCCGGGTTGCCTCAATGAGTCCCCAACAGCGGATTGGACTGGACGTGTCGAGGAATATCAACTGTTTAACTGTGATCCATGCGCGAGTCTAGAGGAGTGTTTGATACGTTGATTGCGGGAGGGGAACACGGGATTCGTGCGCGAACGAGTCGCGAGATTTCGCCCATTTGGGCGTTCGGTTGTCCTGGAGGACTTGGCGGTCCTTGGGTTCACTTTGCGTGCAAGCATCGTCTTCTTCTTTTTGTATCAGCGTCGTCGCACGATGCGTTCTGGATTTGTATCCGTTTAGAATTTCGTATCGATTATTTATTGTTGCGAGGGAGAGGGAGAGAGAGATCCTTTGGTAGTTCACTGCGAAGCGTGCTTCTAGAATCTTGTACAACCCGAAAGAGTATATCTTTTCGCGTAAGGATAAGTCAATAACGTAGAACGAGTTCTTGCTCGAGCGGGACTCCAGTTTGGAGAAAGTGCTCGCAGTTTCTCGAAAGCGGAGTGTTGAGCAGACAGATTTGATTCTACGTTTCCCGACGTATTTCTCGTCGAATCGGTTGCACTATGGTTTTAGAAACGACCAGTACTCGAAGGGTCAGAGCAGCCACGCGACTTCGTTAAACGAACGAACTGGTTGCTTGATCTCGCCGCAGCGACGCGAGCGACGCCATTCCACTGGCGTCAAGGATTCGTCGCTGCTTTCTTTACCGTTCTTTCCTTTCTCGTCCCGCTTTCCCGACTCCTTGTCGTTTTCATTCTCCAGCCCGTTGCATACGATGTAGACATTGTAATTTATTGAAATCTAACCGGAGCAGAGAGACCAGAATCGATGGGAACGTCGCGACGCGAGCGTTGCTCGCTCGACGCGTTCGCCAAGCGGTCCGCGTGGAAGAATGGAGGCTCACCTTCGCGCGACGAGGCCTCCTCCAGTCTTCGCACGCTCGGTGTGTCGAAAGGATTGCAATTATTATAGCGTACCAATCGTTTAACTGTGATTCCTGTGCGCGAGGAAATAACGAAGCGTGTAGTGAACGGGAGCAAATCTGAAAATAACTGTGTGCCTGAAAGAACCATTTAATGTCCGCTGCATTAAGCAAGTCTGCATAATTATCGACTGTCGACGCGCATTTAAACGTGTTATATATCGCGATCTGTCAAACGATGTTCCCCGGTGTTTCGATCTTAGTGTACGCGTGCAGCCGCCACGAACGTCCGCGAATGTCTGCGTGCAACGTTGAGAATTTCAAATCTCCTCGAAAGGGAGGAACTTCTGCGATACTTCGTTCGTTGAAGTTGGATAGGTTCTGAGAAATGGCAGAATTTGAAAGAAATCTACGTTAACCCTTTGCACTCGGATGCCTCCTCTGAGGGGACATCAGAATTGATCGGTGATTCAACTTGTTCCATCGCAGCTTTTTGAGAGATGCATATTTCTGCCAAGTTTTCTATTGAAATGAACATTTTTTGTTGCTGGAAGTTAGCAATAGAAACTATTAAAATAGCAATATTTTAGCAATATTTCTAGATTCTATTGCCAACGTCCAGGAAGGAGCAGAGTGCAAAGGGTTAAATCTATGTGATTACTTGATCGATCGACTACGTTAAATCGCATTATTATTGCACGAAATTGTGTTTATACACGTCAGCTGTGAGGTTCGAAAATTCTGTTTTCGACGCTTTTCCGTCGCTTCGTTCGTTGAAATTAAATTCTAAAAAGTGGCACAATTTGAAAGAAATCTACGTACGATTACTTAATAATCGAGTACGCTAAATCGCAAAATTTATTATTGCATGAAATTGCGTTTATACGCGTCAGCTGTGAGGTTCGAAAATTCTGTTTTCGACGCTTTTCCGACGCTTCGTTCGTTGAAATTAAATTCTGAAAAGTGGCAGAATTTGAAAGAAATTTACGTACGATTATTTAATGATCGACTACGCTAAATTGCAAAATTTGCATATTTTTGCATTAAATTTTGTTTATATTTCGTTGGATCTGACAGCAGCTGCTGTGACGTTTGAAAATTCTGTTTTGCAACGCTTCGTTCGTTGAAATTAGGTAGAGATTCTAAGAAATGGCAAAATTTGAAAGAAATCTATGTACGATTATTTAATAATAACGCTAAATTGCAAAATTTGCATATTATTGCATCAAATTTTGTTTGTATTTCGTTGAATCTTAGACGACAGCTGTGGCGCTTGAAAATTCTGTTTTTGGTGCTTTTTCAATGCTTTGGCAGAATCTGAAATAAATCTACGTGCGATTACTTAATAATCGTCTACTCTAAATTGCAAAATCTATTATTGCATCAAATTGTGTTTATAAACGACAGAATTTGAAAAAAAAACTACATACGATTACTTAATGATCAACTAAACTACTCTAAATTACAAAATTTACATATTACTGCATCAAATTATTACATTTCCTTGAATCTTACATATACGACAGTTGTGACGTATAAAAATTCCGCTGGCACAAATAAAACGACATCTTCCACACATTTCGAGGAGGAAATTAACGAACGCGACGTCTGCTTTCCGCGCCATTTTCCAGAGTGCAGAGAAACAATTCCCGCGAGACGTCGAAAACGCGCGTCTCCTTTCTTTCGTTGAAAATTTCAGACGATGCACGCAAACTTTTGTCATCGACTGTATACGTGTCTATCGTATCGTTCGCCCCGCAGCTGAAATTTTCCAACGCTCGCCCGCCTCTCGGCTCCTCGTATATTCGAGCGTGTTCGAACGTCGATTCGCGCGCGCGCGCTTTCCATTATTGTGCAATTCCCTCCTATGTTACGCTGTCAATGAATTTTCGTTCTCCGGTAGGACAAACCATTTCTCGATTAAAAATCATTTCCCCAACGTGCGTGCAGCAAAACGGAAACTCAACGCTCGGCTCGCGGCCGACGCGCTCGCTTAATTTTCGACGAAAAAACGAGACAAACGAGTGCCACACGGGTAACGAAAAATGAGGAAAAAAGAAAAAAAGAAAACCAATGTTCAACTGTGATCTTCGAGTGAGAAAGATTGTATATCGTGTGCATGAGTGGGATACGCCGCGCTTCCGCTACAGAGAATTATCGTGCGTACACGTGTATGAGTGATTTTAGAGTTTACTGACACACAGACACGCGATCGATCGATTCGTCTCGATTCGAAGCGACGATTGAGAAGGATTAGTTTCAACATCGAACGTTCACTCGCGAAAACTGAACTGGTCGGCAAGGTAGGTCACGTCTCCGCTGGAGTTATCCGCGAGCCACTTAGCGCGCGAATATTCGAACAGGCTCGAAGCTAACGCGCGCCACTTCGAGAGTAGTACAAAAACGCCAACGACGGACGAACTTTCGAGCTTTCGCGATGCAAACGAATCGATTCGCGCTGTCGTTTGTCGACACTGGATCCAATTTTTCGCGCGCGTTCAGTTGCTCGATGTTTGACGGGAACGCGTCCGATACTTTTCATCCGATCGCGGTGTTTCCGATTGTACGATTTGTCCTCCTTTCATTGCGAACGTTCGAATAAATTGTAACGTAACGAATCTATGTGTAGTATTTATGAATTAATATTCTCATCCCAGACTAACCTTTATTGTAACTATTGTACATTTGTTCATAGGTGCGTAGACGATGCGTCTGACGATGAAGTATAAAAGGAGGGGGTGGGGGGATGATAATACGATGCGGTTTTCGACGAGGCGGCCGATGCTTAGTGATAATAGACGCGCGTGTGCAAGTTTCAACAAATCTTTGACTAGGTGGCGAATAATGCGTCTATATTTTTGCGTAACCAAAGTTTTTAGTAATCGACCGATAATTTTAGTAGCGTTGCGGGTTCGTGTATTAACGACGTTATGTACCGAAGAGAAACAAATGTATTACGAGATATTTAGTTGTAAATAGATTTATTTTATTCTACATCATATATATATATATATGTTTACATATATAATAATTATTACTATTATATCGATATTATTATTTTATTATTATTATTGTAAGTAAAGACAGATTCTGAATGTCTGGAGATATTTTTTGGTTAACTCTAAACGATTCTCAGTAATTAACTCGCACTCGAATCGGAATTCTGCACTTGGGATTTCTCTTTTCTTGGTACGCACCACGAGATCCATGTTGACTTGTTGATTCTGTTATTGTTGTTCCGCATTACGTAACGCTGTTTGATACCCTATTGAAGTGAAATATACGAGAACTTATTTCTTAACAGAACACATATTTTTATTCGAGATGCTCGACGTCGACGAAAATTATTAACACTGATCCTACTTCTTGCTTTTTCATATTAACTCTAATCCTACCTTTTGCTTTTTATGATGAAGACTGTTTCAAGTCTTTTTACAAATTTCTTTTCTATATTATATAATCTAGATTGCTAATCTTATATATCGCGATATTGCGGTCGCATGTCAAAATTTTATCGCATTATTTATTAGAAAAAAAGGTCTTTCTACAAATTTCTTTTCTATATCATATAATCTACATTTTTTTTTTACACATCGCGATATTGTCGCGTTATTTATTTTAAAACAAGAAGAAGAGACGTCCAATCCAAGAGGATGGACTTTTGCGATGGAGGAGTCGAAGACATGAAGTCCTCGCTGACGATTTTACAGTTCAACGAAAAGGCATTTTTTTCTTTTCTAGGCTTGTTACATTATTTATTAGAAAAGAAAGTCTTTCTACAAATTTCTTACAACATATCGCGATATTGCGATCTCGTGACAAAATCTTATCGCGTTATTTATTAAAAAAAAGAAGAAGAAACGTACGAAATCCAAGAAGATGGACTTTTCGCGATGGAGGAGTCGGAAACGAAGACGTGAAGTCCTCGCTGACGATTTTACAGTCGAACAAAAAGACATTCTTTTCTTTTCTAGGCTTGTTACATTATTTATTAAAAAAAGAAGAAGAAACGTACGAAATCCAAGAGGATGGACTTTTCGCGATGGAGGAGTTGAAAACGAAGGTCGAAGACGTGAAGTCCTCGCTGACGATTTTACAGTCGAACAAAAAGACATTCTTTTCTTTTCTAGGCTTGTTACATTATTTATTTAAAAAAAGAAGAAGAAACGTACGAAATCCAAGAGGATGGACTTTTCGCGATGGAGGAATCGAAGACAAAGGTCGAAGACGTGAAGTCCTCGCTGACGATTTTACAGTCGAACAAAAAGGCATTCTTTTCTTTTCTAGGCTTGTTACATTATTTATTAAAAAAAAGAAGAAGAAACGTACGAAATCCAAGAGGATGGACTTTTCGCGATGGAGGAGTCGAAGACGAAGGTCGAAGACGTGAAGTCCTCGCTGACGATTTTACAGTCGAACGAAAAGGCGTGCTTTTTTTCTATTTTCCAGGCGAGAGTGGCCGAGGGGAAAAAACGGAAATGGTTGTAAGTAGGAGCGTTCGAGCGGCGTCGTGCGTGTTGCGCCAGTTCGGAGGGTAATCTCGCTTGCCCTTTGAGTGATTTATGGACAGGCTGCCGCAGCTCCGTCTACTTCACCTATTCACCTCGTTAGAAAGGATAATGTATTCATGAATGGTCGGTTTCGTTCCTTCGCGTTGCCATGAACTTCTAAACTCGACTACGCACGAGTGCTACGCGTACAACTGGCTCTAGCAGCCTTTTAAGTCGCACGCAAACTCAAAACTCGTCCTCGAGCTAACTCAACACTTTTCTATTATAGATTTCTTTTCGAAACTTGAAAGAATTCTCTCGCTTCTCAGCTTTGAATGTTATTGCAAATGTTGCGAGCTGTTTCGTGTATTTTGAATAGAGAACACGAGAATGTGAAATGGTTTATGATTGATGGCAATTCGTCAGTTAACAACGATGGCTGCGTCCGTTTTCTTCATGTTAAGTGAAAGTAGCAAAAGAAATTCGTAATGGATTATACTCTGTATGAATCTTCTTTAATGCATGAAGATTCTTTCGCAAAATGTTGTCGTTTATAGAGTTGTTCGATTGGTAATCTTTAATTCCATATATATGATGACACAATTTGTGTTTGACACGTTGAATTTGGTGATCATTAATGACCAGAGTGCATCAACTATTTATAATTGTAAAAGTTGAATGAAAATTGACAGCTGATGCATTTCCAACATCATCGCTAATCAGAGAATGGTTTGAAATAAAATACAATTCAAAATTTGCGTTACATAAAAAATGAAAAATTAGAGAATGCTTTCAAATAAAATATGTGTTAATCGAACAATCTAAAATTTGTATTACATCAGAGAATGCTTTGAAATAGAATTTGCACAATCGCGCAATCCAAAATTCTTCAACTTTGTTTGAATTAAAAAAAATTCATTTTATTCCTGACATCCTGAACGAAACATATAATTTCAGCGTGGAAGAATCAACGTATTAAAATTAATACGTTGTTAATCAAAGATTCACTCAAACATTAGCATAAAAAGTTACCAATTTAAGTGATCACAGTGACTTCCAGTTGCTCTGTCAATTCTTTCAACGACAACCAGAAGACTGTATTTCGCTTAGGAGCCACTTGTTCCCAAAATATCCTCAACGTGGGCCTCAGAGCCTTATTAGAGAAGCTTCCATTCAATTATAGCGCGAAGACGGACCCGTTTTGTACGTACGTACGTACGTTTACAGATGAATGGAGGCGTGCAAGAAGCGGTCGTATATCAGACAGGCGGCGTTCTCTTTTTATCGTGGCGAGGGTTGTTTCCTGTCTGTCAGTTTCTGTCGATTAGTCGCGTCTAGTAGCCAGCGTGCAACGTCCCATTCTTGAGCGCAACAAAAAAAAAAAAATGAAGGCTCTGGAGGCGAGGCGGGTGGTTTGTCAAGAGCTTCCTTCCGGCGACGCTGCGCGTCGAGACAGCATGGAGGATCGCGAAGCGAACGACTTCAAACGAACGACTTGGCGCCAGATAACTCGTCGAATTCTTATTGCTCATTGACAGAATAGAAGGAAGAGTCGCGAATCGTGAGCGAATTGAGATTTGGTAATGTTGAAGGCGAAGTTGGGGATGAAATGAATTATTTGAGGGAACTCGAGGGTTTTTGAAGTTAATTGGGGATATTATTTTTTAATTGTGAAGTTTTATTATATTTATATTCATATTTTTAATTATGAAATTAGTGGCTCCAAAAAAAAAAAAAAACAGAAATTATAGAGAAGACATGTAAAGCTTGAAAAACACATTTTTCAGAATGCAATTTGCAGCAATAAAAGTTATTCAGCGATTCGCTTTTGCATATAACGAAATGCAATCGATTTTATTTTTTGAAACGAACAAATTAGAAATAATCGCAATTCGACAAAGTCTTTACGACGATTTTAGTTTGTTTTGCATCGATGCAGCGATTTGCAAGCAGCTTCAAGGTTCGAAGAAACACCCCTTCGAATGATTAATTATGAAAATTTTTCAACACGGAAATTGAGTGGCTCCAAGAAAAGCAGAACGCATATAGAAGCTTAAACACATTTTTCAGAATGCAATTTGCATCAATAAAAATTATTCAGCGATCCACTTTTGTATACAATGAAACGCAATCGATTTTATTTTCTGAAACGAACAAATTAGAAATAATCGCAATTCGACAAAGTCTTTACGACGATTTTAATTGTTTCGCATCGATTTGCGAGCAGCTTCAAGGTTAAACATATCTTTCAGAATGCAATTTGCATTAATAAACATCATTCAGCGATCTAGTTTCACATTTAACGAAACGCAATCGATTTTATTTTCTGAAACGACCAAATTACAAATAATCGCAATTCGACAAAGTCTTTACGACGATTTTAATTGTTTCGCATCGATTTGCGAGCAGCTTCAAGGTTAAACATATCTTTCAGAATGCAATTTGCATTAATAAACATCATTCAGCGATCTAGTTTCACATTTAACGAAACGCAATCGATTTTATTTTCTGAAACGACCAAATTACAAATAATCGCAATTCGACAAAGTCTTTACGACGATTTTAATTGTTTCGCATCGATTTGCGAGCAGCTTCAAGGTTAAACATATCTTTCAGAATGCAATTTGCATTAATAAACATCATTCAGCGATCCAGTTTCACATTTAACGAAACGCAATCGATTTTATTTTCTGAAACGACCAAATTACAAATAATCGCGATTCGACAAAGTCAAAGCTATGACGATTTTAATTGTTTCGCATCAATTTGCAAGCAGCTTCAAGGTTAAACATATCTTTCAGAATGCAATTTGCATTAATAAACATCATTCAGCGATCCATTTTCGCATACAACGAAACGCAATGGATTTTATTTTCTGAAACGACCAAATTACAAATAATCGCGATTCGACAAAGTCAAAGCTACGATGATTTTAATTGTTTCGCATCGATGCAGCGATTCAGAGGCATCTTCGAGGCACGAAAAAGCACCCCTTCGAACGATCAACAATAGTCCTCGGCTATATTTCATAATTGTCATCGATCGAACTTTTTGTCGACCAGTCCCGAATGTAGGAAATTACGTATTCCGCGGCTGTAATGAACAATTTCAGCGCAGCTGCATCGAAATTCTTGGCCATCGACTCGCGAACCGACTCGTCCATGGTTACCTCTTTGACAAGAAAGCTGGCCCGTTGAAAAAGAAGATTAATCAGCGTCTCGCGAAGGACCGCTGTCACGATCGGCACAATGGCTTGTTTGTGCTGCCGATATTACAACAATCATCCACCGCAGCGGTGCTTAACCCTTTTTTCTTCCACCCTGCGGCCCCCTTTTCCTCGCGTCGTCCATCGCGATGGTTTTTTCCCGCGAAATCCAGCGGACTTTCACGAACCGAAAAATCGCGCAGCTTCCACGCTATTCAATCGCTTTTTCTTCAGTCGCGTGAATTTCTTTTGCGCAAAAGTGCGTCGACTTTCACGCAATTTCGCGCACAGGAAAGTCGTGTAACTTCCGTGCTATTTTTTGTTTTTTTTTTAAGTCGCGTGGACTCGTTTCTGCGTTGGGCAAAATTATGACTTTCACGAATTGAAAATTGTGCAGCTTTCGTGCTATTTGATCACTTTTTTTATCAAGTCGCGTGAATCTCTTTTGCGCAAAAGTGTGTCGACTTTTAGGCAATTTCGCGCAAAGGGAAGTCGCGTAATTCGCGCCATTTTCTTGTTTTTAAGTCGCGTGGATCCATTTCTGCGTCGTGCAAAATTACGACGACTTTTGCGAACTGAAAAATCGCGCAGCTTTCATGCTATTCGATCGCTTTTTCATCAAGACACGTAAATCCCTTTTGCGCAAAAGTGCGTCGACTTTCGCGCAGAAAAGTCGCATAGCTCGCGCGTTATTCCACGCCATCTTTTTCTTCTTTAAGTCGCGTGGACCCATTTCTGCGTCGTGCAAAATTACGACGACTTTTGCGAACTGAAAAATCGCGCAGCTTTCATGCTATTCGATCACTTTTTCATCAAGACACGTGAATCCCTTTTGCTCAAAAATGCGTCGACTTTCGCGCAGAAAAGTCGCATAGCTCGCGCGTTATTCCACGCCATCTTTTTCTTCTTTAAGTCGCGTGGACCCATTTCTGCGTCGTGCTAAATTACGACGACTTTTGCGAACTGAAAAATCGCGCAGCTTTCATGCTATTCGATCGCTTTTTCATCAAGACACGTGAATCCCTTTTGCGCAAAAGTGCATCGACTTTCGCGCAGAAAAGTCGCATAGCTCGCGCGTTATTCCACGCCATCTTTTTCTTTTTTAAGTCGCGTGGACCCATTTCTGCGTCGTGCAAAATTACGACGACTTTCACGAACCGAAAAGTCGCGCAGCTCGTTTTTACGAGCGCTTAATGCGCGCGATACTGGCAGAGGGCTGGAATTCTCGTTTTGTAACGAGTATTTTATAATAAATTGCCCGGTTGAGGATCGCGATGAGGCGGCCATGCCTTTTCCCGGACCCCCCGAGTGGATGACGAGTCCCCACTGGGATCCAAGGGTTAAGAACCGCTGATTTACAGGATGTTAAGCGTTCACGCAACATCCTCTTAAAAAGCAGAGGTGATTCATTCGGTTTCCCTTGATGACAAGGCTTTGGAACTTCAATTAGTGCTGGAATATCTCCTGTTTTTCCTACGAATCCTTAACCCTTTAATTATGGCGGACTTCGAGACGCAGCAGTCGTAACAGATGGAAGGGATTCATTCTGAGAAAGTATATTTAAATAATTAAGATACTGATAGAAGAATGTTGGTCTTTTCTTTGTATTCTGCATTGTCGCATTGCAATTTTTTTGAACGACTTGTAATGTCACAAACGCAAGTTTTCCAAGCGCAAGTTTTCCAAGCGCAAGTTTTCTAAGCGCAAGTTTTCCAAGCGCAAGTTTTCCAAGCGCAAATTTTCTAAGCGCAAGTTTTCTAAGCGCAAGTATTCCAAGCGCACGTGTTCCAAGTGCAAGTTTTCTAAGCGTAAGTTTTCCAAGTGCAAGTTTTCCAAGCGTCTACAGTATCACAAGCGCAAGTTTTCCAAGCGCAAATTTTCCAAGCGCAAGTTTTCTAAGCGCAAGTATTCCAAGCGCAAGTTTTCTAAATGCAAGTTTTCCAAGCGCAAGTTTTCTAAGCACAAGTTTTCCAAGCGCAAGTTTTCCAAGCGTCTACAATATTCCAAGCGCAAGTATTCCAAGCGTAAGTTTTCCAAGCGCAAGTATTCCAAGCGCAAGGTTTCTAAGCGCAAATTTTCCAAACGTCTACAGTATCACAAGCGCAAATTTTCCAAGCGCCTCCAGTGTTAAAAGCGCAAATTTTCCAAGCGCCTCCAGTGTCACAAGCGCAAATTTTCCAAGCGCCACAGTACCAAAAGCGCAAGTTTTCTATCGAATCGACTGTCCTCATTTCTATCGCTACTTTTCCAACCACTCGTGTTACCCACAAAACTGAAGACAAACCAACAATCGACAGCACAGGCCACCAAATACTGAATTATCATATCAAAGCTTTGAAATTTCAATTAATAGTGTAATACTTCCTGTACTATTCACTGCAGGGAAAACAAACTGGCAGTCGACATCGTATCTTCGTCACTACATTTACAACTAATTATATCGCTAATAGAAATTAAAGCGAGCCCACAGTCGGTTATTCGCAAGAAGATTTTGTCTGAGCACCTAGTATGTAGAAGCATGGCCAATTGGTATCGATGAAGAAACAGTTATCAGTCGTGGTTTGCAAGGCAACCGATAACGAGAAGCTGTCAGATGGTAGTGAGAACTGTCAGAAAGCGAACTTATCACTAATTGCTTCAATAGTTGTGCATTAATTGTTGATTAAAGTGTTCTAAACGATTATCAGTAGTTTAGTGTTTTTAAATGACTTAAATGATAGTGATTTTAAATAATCGAGGAACATCTGATTTGCTACGATATCAATGATGGATGAATTATCGATAGCAGTGGTATTGGCGAAGGATAACGTAAGAAATTATTTCATTCACGATCTCTTCTTCATTGAAGATCAATGCGGCAATTTGCAGTGAGTTACGATAGAAGCTGCAATACAATAACTACTGAAACGCTATCTTCTTTAAATTAATTTTATAAATATTGCTGATCCATCGTTAGTAATATGATATGAATAAATCTCGGTTAAATAATTGATATTTATTACAATAAATGTTTTACGATTATTCACTTCTATCGATTTTCAAACTTGAAGTTATTGGCGGGCTAGTGGCGCCATCTCTGTGAAAAGTGCTCAAACTGTTCGCGGTTTAGTTCCAGTTTTGCACCAAGAGATGGCGCCACCAGTCTATTCAGACAGGGGCAAACAGTTTCAGCCTTTTGCACACAGATGGCGCCACCAGTCTATCAAAAGACCGAATAGTTTCAGCTACTTACCGACAGATGGCGCCACCACACAGTCGGTATACAGTCGGTAAGTAGTCTTCTTCGCTGTTGCTGTGCGACCAGTTTGAGCACTTCTCACAGAGATGGCGCCACCGGTATTAAAAAATCACTTTTTATTAAAAATTGAAAATAATTAAGTATATCGCATTAGAAACAGTTATTTGCAATAGAAATTAATCTCCGTGGTGTCTTGCGCTCATAATTACGTCTTTAATTAACCAATTTGTATAATTTAAACTAAAATTCACATCGAAATACCATGCGTGAAGTCAGAGAATTCTCATGGAATTGCAGCAACTTCTATTTTCACTTACTATTATCAATAGCATTTAATATAGTGATTCTTTTTGTCTTTAACTCTTTGTTTATACTTGTATAATGTATAATCTAAAGCCTAATATCAGTAATTATTCTCTAGTTTATGAAAAAGATACGAAAATGTTTGTATAAATGCTTCATAGTTCCCGCGGCGTGGTGATGGGCTCTCTGCGCATGCGCACGTAGCTGCGCGCGACGCTGCGCGAGAGAGACAGCACAGTCGTTCTGGCAATGTCGAACATGGCGCGTCTGGGGAATTTTCTGCAGCAGCATCGCCAATAATTTTAACCAGGAGACGCCACTGCGTGAAATCGGTGCACGAATTTCGCTGCTGAAGGTTGGTACAGCATGTTTTGACATTAGTCTAAGATGGCGGTATTTTTCAGTGTACGTGCATGGTGAGAGTATCACGTTCTTTCATTTTTTCGTGTTATTAGTTGAAATTTTGTTGTCAATGAATTATGGAGGCTGGTGCGAGTACCGGTACTCGTACAACGCGGTTTATGATGGAGGGTGTCGGAGCTCGAGTCATCCGTGGGCCCGAATGGAAGTGGGGTAAACAGGTTAGTAGAAAGGTTAACCTATAATCAACATAACTTTCCAGCGAATTCCTTTGTCATGTTTAGAAAAAATGTACTTTCGACGACAGTGTTCATATTTCTGTGTCCGCATTCTTACGCAACATGCTGTTCGATTTTTCGTAACGTCGAAAATAAAAGTGTATAATTTAAGGTTATGACGTTACACTTAACACTCATTTACTTAATACTCAGGGAATATTTTTCGTATTTGTTACGTTTTATGGAGTAAATGTGATTCCACTTGTCTTGTTGAAACAGTTCATCAAATTATATTGCGTATAAGATTGTACGATTTGGTTTTTATGTTTCCATTTTTTTTCACTTGTTGCTGTTATTGTTTTATGTACTTTGAGCACTAAAAAGTGTGAGTTATTATTCTTATTTTTCTTTGAATAGTTTGTTTTTGATTTATATTCTTTAGGAATATAAATACTTGTATAATATATATAATATTTGTTAGTTTTTCGTACTGTCTTGTTAATTTATATGTTTGGAGCTAATAGACGTATCGAATATAACTTTTTCGTGCGATAGGACGGAGGAGAGGGTCACGTAGGAACTGTCAGGAATTTTGAGTCTCCAGAAGAAGTTGTTGTTGTTTGGGACAACGGTACAGCAGCTAATTATCGTTGTTCTGGTGCGTTCGATCTTCGAATTCTGGACTCAGCTCCAACAGGTGTCAAGCACGATGGAACGATGTGCGACACGTGCAGACAACAACCAATTTTTGGGATTCGTTGGAAATGTGCGGAATGTGGAAATTATGATCTTTGTTCTATTTGTTATCACGGAGACAAACATCACTTGAGACATAGATTTTATCGCATAGCAACGCCTGGAAGCGAACGGGTATTGCTGGAACCCAGACGTAAAAGTAAAAAGGTATTAATTGATACTTTTAATTGTCGTGTATTATTATTATTATTATTATCGTGATGTCAGGCTTAGTTTATCTTTTGTATATTATTTTAGATTGCAATTCGTGGAATATTTCCTGGTGCAAGAGTTGTGAGAGGCGTTGATTGGCAATGGGAGGATCAAGATGGTGGAAATGGTCGAAGAGGCAAAGTGAATGAAGTTCAAGATTGGTCAGCAGCCAGTCCACGTTCAGCAGCTTACGTTATATGGGAGAATGGTGCCAAAAATTTGTATCGTGTTGGTTTTGAAGGAATGGTTAGTTCAAAAGAAGAATTATGTATGCGTGTATAAGTTTCAGGAATTAGTCACAGTTCATTCTTTTACATTTTAGGCGGACTTGAAAGTTGTTAACGATGCTAAGGGTCAAACAGTATACAGAGATCATTTACCATTATTAGGTGAACAGGGACCAGGCCGCACTGGACCGCATGGATTGCAAATTGGTGATCAGGTAATTAAGTAATGCAATTACTAAAAGAAGTATAGTAATTGCTTTTAATTATGCGTGTCGGGGATATGCAAAGACACTAAATAGGGTTGTTTATTTTCTAGGTGAACGTTGATTTAGAGTTAGAGATCGTACAGTCATTGCAACATGGGCATGGAGGTTGGACCGATGGCATGTTCGAGTGTCTTGGTACTACAGGAACAGTAGTTGGTATCGATGAAGACCATGATATCGTTGTTTCCTATCCAAGTGGCAATCGATGGACTTTTAATCCTGCTGTGTTAACAAAAGTACAAATATCAGTACCGGTTACTAGCTCAAATTCTGATAACCAAACGTTCGCTGTTGGAGATTTGGTACAAATATGTAACGATTTAGAAAAAATTAAACTACTTCAGCGAGGACATGGAGAGTGGGCTGAAGCAATGGCTCCGGTATGTACTGTGATTACATAAAAGCATAAATTGACTTTAAATGTAATAGAATATTGATTATCGGAACTGTAGAATGTAGAACTGTAGTAGTTATACAAATATTCATAATATTACATTTTGTACGCATAGTTTCAAAATTTGAATGTTCCATTAATCGATGTTTCGATAATCGAATTCTTCGTCAATCTATCGCTCGATGCTTTGACGATCGATGATCTTTCGACAGACCATGGGAAAGATCGGCAGAGTTTTGCAAATCTATCACGATGGTGACTTAAAAGTAGAAGTTTGCGGGACATCATGGACATACAATCCCACAGCGGTTACCAAAGTCGCAAGCAGCGACGGCAGCGTACCAGGAAACAGTAGTGGAGGTTAATAAAGTACAGTTGACTCTCGAACAACATGGGTTTGAATTGCGCGGAACCATGGTACTGAAATCTGTTTCTAGAGCTTTGCAACAATTTAAAATAAAGTTCGCAGATGAAGCACGTAGCTTTTAAAAATATGAAAAGTTTTAAAAAAGTCATATAATTTGTCATGAATGTATAGAAATATGTAGAAACATATTTGGGTTGAGTGGCGGGGAGGGTGGAGACAGTTCATTAATTAGGATTTTTTGTTATATGGAGGGACAGTGCTAATCTCCATGTTGTTCAGTTAACAATACATTTCTTTTATTTGTCTCTCCTTTTTAAATTTAGAATATATAATTTACTGTATACTTTTTCCAGAACGCTTGTCAGCATTATTGAAAACATTGTTCGAGACGCACGTCTCTGGTGATGTCAACGAAGAATTAGTGAACACTGCTGCGAATGGTGATGCTGTTAAATGCGAAGAATGTTTAAAGAGACCTGAAGCTGATGTGAATGGTGTATTCGCCAGCCACACTGCTTTGCAAGCTGCGAGTCAAAACGGTCACTTAGAAGTTATCAAAATTCTGCTTCGTTACAAAGCAGATGTTGAAATTGAGGTATATATTCTAAGAAACTGTGCACTATATACATAAAATGATTAATGTAATTCTATCGAAACTAGCTCTTGTACATATTTGAGAATCAAGTTAAATTTCAATGCGTATAATAATTAAAGTAATCAATTTATGATGTATTTAGGATAAAGATGGTGACAGAGCTGTACACCATGCAGCATTTGGTGATGAATCAGGCGTAATGGCATTATTAGCCGGTGCTGGAGCTGATTTGAATGCTAGAAATAAAAGACGCCAGACAGCCCTCCATATCGCAGTGAATAAAGGACATGCAGGTGTAGTGCGTACGTTACTGGAATTAGGCTGCCATCCTAGCTTACAGGTAAGTGATTCATACTATATATTTTCTTCTTTATCGTACATATAAAAACATGGTGACTTCTCATCCCTTAAATTTGTGCTACAACATAGGAGTTGTAAAATTGCACTAATTTAAAATAAGAGTAGTGTTAAATATTAAGTTGACCGAAGTTAACATTATAGTTAGATGGTTTAATAGTGATTTATTGAATATCTTTCTTTTTGATACACCAAATGCCACATTATCCATATATGTGTGACAGTATATAATGTTTCCTGCGAAGCATGTCATTCATATATGTCTGGCGAGTATATTGAGCTAAGTAAATATATATAACTTATAATATTAATAAATTTTCTTATCATGCAATGTGTTAATTGAGTTTACGCCACAGTAGTGACTTATCAATTAATACAAGTTTTCTTTAGCATTTTCGAAAATATACTTGCATTATAATATATTAATAAATCTACTAGTTTTTGTATAACAATTTTAATACATAATAAAGAGTATTACAAATACAACATACTGATATTTTAATTTGAAATATAGTATTAGTGTATTATATGCAGTATGATGATATATTGAAGGTATGCTATATTTAAAGAGTATGTTGTAAATAATATATGTAGATGGATAACTAGTAGCAATTTAAATTAGTCAATTTTCATATTCTAAATTTTATTACTTTTTGTAAGTTTGATTATGTTTAATGGAAGAAGAGAAAACTAAAAATTTTTCAGTATTATAGCATTAAAATAACAAATATTCTCAAGCATATTATAATAATTTCTTTAATTTTAATATTATGATTATTATGTATTAATATTTTAATCATTCTTTTAATATCATAATAATTCCTTGTTTTCTGTTCTTGCATCCAACTTTCTTTGTATACATTTCAGTTTTCTTTCAGCAGAATATTGATTTTCATTATTATGTCCTGAAGCAATTGCAAATACGAAAGCGTAACTTCTCTTGGAAACCTTTTGACTTCAATGAGTTTCTATGCATTGATTGATTACACGTTTCAAATGTGCGAATATCGCACCGAATCGTTATGAAAAGTCGTTCCAATCCGGAGTCAAGCTTCGCCGTATCATTAACCAGTATCATTAACCAGTATCGTATCATTAACTAGACTTATCTAGGCCGTGCGCTGTACGTGTCACGTAATTCTTGTCATCTCGTCACGGTTATTAAATTTTCTACTCCCCCTGCGGGCAATTTCGTGTCAATCCACCGCGAATTTTTCCGCTCCAGCTTAATTACTCGACCTGAAACTCACTTTCCTTCGTTTTTAGCGTCCGGCTCGGTACGGAAAGGTCGTCCTCCCGCACGGACAGAGTCACACGTACGAATGTGAATTAGTGTTAATTCACCTTTGTTACATGGGTATCTCCTCATTTGCAGGAAACTTAATTAATTCAGTTATCTGCCTGGAGGAAGCCCCGAATTCCACCTGCGTTACGAGTGTCGCAGGATTGTATTTGAGAATACGTGTTGCGCATAATCAAGCCGCCTTCCATCTCTCTCTCTCTCCCTCTCTCGTCCTCACTGTCTCTCTGTATATCCGGTATCTAGACACCAGGATATAACGCAGAGGATCCCTATTTTCCTTCGAAACAATTCGAACCTGAAGACAACTGGGAGCGTTTTCTGCGATAAACAACATTTACGTGTCCCGCATACGCCTCCCAGAATCGACCTCCCCTTTCGTTCCTCCTTTTTTCCGACTACCACGTAATTTTGTCTCAATGTTAATGAGTCACTGTTACAACGAAACGTTTCGTGGACTTGAAACGGGAGAAAGATATGTAGGAACGATTTTGTACAGAATTGTTGTTAGAAGTTGGTCCTGATGTGATTAGAATAACAATTTTCGTGTATACTTCACACATGTGCCTTCAGAATAATTATTTTTATCAAGTTATGAGTTCTTTGATATCAATGAAGACATGTTTTAATATTTTGGTTAAACTAAATTTATCAGTTTTGCAGCAAGTATTGCCTAAAGTCATTGAAATGGCTTTCAAGCTCTCTAAAGATCGAAGAGATATAGTTTAACTATATTTTTGTTATTTATCTGAGAGATAGCTTCCATTATTACTCTCTCATAGCTGAAAAAGATCATGCCCCTTGTTTCGAGCTTTTTTGCGCGAAAGAAAAGTACTTCGCGCCACGTTCGTTTGAAATTCAGCAGAACCGTGTCTGGATTATTATGCTTTTGTTTTAATCCTACCAAGATCTTGCTCCGAATCAACCTAACTCTAATTCTGAAGCTCGAGTCTTGTTGGAATTCAACGAGATCTTGCTTAGAACTAATCTCGAACTTGCTCAGAACTTTAACCAATTTTCGTGTATCCGCGAGCCGGATTTGCATTCCCAGACTCCATTTTAGATTCTTGCGCAAATCCACCCGCCGCATAAACTCACCGTTCGAGTGAGTGTTTAATGCGAGCTTGGCTGTAAACCTTGGCGTTTCAAATGAGTTCACGTGCCAGGAAAATGTTCGTTTTCTTTCGAGTCGTTGGAACGTCGAGCGTCAAGTCGTTCAGCCTCGAATCTCGAGGCACGGAATTCATTAAAACGTGGATATTAGAAATTCTTTAAAACGCGGGCACACAGGCAATTACAATAAATTATTGCAAAGCCTTCTGTCCGCGTAACGCTCCTCCACAAGTAGGGAAAGTAATTAAGAAAGTTAAGTAATGCGTCCTCTCATTTTCATAATTACCGCGCGAAATGGTATAAATTAACAGTAATCGTAAATCAACGATGTTTTTAAGGAACGCGGCTCGGTCAGCTATTCGGCTACCGCCATATATAAATTGTTTAGAACGCGTGCAATTTTTTAGCAACTCGAAACGAGCGCTTTTTGCAGCTGTCGTCGCCATTTCGTTAAAAGCGCTGTTCTTGTGCAAGTTTCCCGCTAGATTAATCGAATTTTATGAGATGTTTATCGCCAGCCAGTGTTGCCTCGCTGAAACTTTCGAAATGAAGTTTCTGAATCATTAAAGTGGGATAATCACTGTGATACGAGTACATCGCACAGTTAATCCAGATTATAATTTCAAACGCTCAGTTGATGGAATAACATTTCTAATTACCTAAATTTCTCAAATTTCTAGTTACAATTAATCGAGATTATAACTTCGAAGTGCTCAGTCGAAGATGGAACAAAATTTTTAACATTTCCAAAGTTTCTAATCATCTCATATTTCTAAAATTTCTACTTACGATTAATCGAGATTCTAATCTCAAAACGCCCAGTCGCAGATAGCACAAAATTCCTAATTACCCAACATCTCCAAGACTTCCAAAATATCTCCACATCAAAATCGCTTAAGCCCACCTTCGACCGTCCATGGTGGCCGCTCGTTCGCCAACATTTACGCCCGCCACGGTGCGAAACTTGATGAAACCAGACGAATCCGAGCACAAAACGAAAGAGTAGACTCTACGGGCGTCGTCTTTCCGTAGTCGGTCGACCGCGTGATCGGCTGTGGGCTGGGGACTCGCAGGGGGCGAACTAAGAACGGGACACCCGTTAGCCCTTTGCTCTGTCGTGCGAATAATACATTCAGTCGGGCCAGGAGAGACTTTGCGCGGCTGCGACGTCTTCTATCCCAGAAAATGGTTCGCAATTTCGACACGGGGACGAGGCGCAGGGGTTGGAGGAGCGCCTATAGCCCGTATGGCCCCTATTACAAATCCAATACCTACCTAGCGCGATGGTATACGGCATCTTTCCTCTCCGTTCCACCGCCCTCACTTCCGTTCCGTTCGATCTATCTCGTGGAACGGCGTACCTGCTAGAGCCGCGTCCCGGTGCGATGCTGTTATAAAACATATTCGCTGACAGCGACAATATTCCCCTCGGTGCAGAGTCGACAGAAGTAACGCCGCTCTCTTCTTGGCTCTCTGGTCGCGCGACCCAGGAACAAAATGCGCCGCGAAGAATAGCGTCCCCGCGTGCCTGATCGCTCGGAGGTTTATGCCAAAGATGGATAATTCAGCTGCGACAGGGGATTCGAGTCACGAGCGAGGCGTTACGTCCAACGTCCTCCACCAGCGAACTAGCGACCAGGCCACCTCGTAAATCTGGGTTATTGCCACTTTTGCTGATGAGCGATTTGGAAACGAGAAACGTATCGGGAACGGTGGACGCGGATTCGAGACGGTGTTCTGATTCGTGTCGCGGTTCGCTGGTCGATATTGGTGTTGGATTCCGGGTTCGACGGACTCGAACGAATCGAATGCAACGCGTATTAAGAGAGTTTCAGAGGTTTATTTGGATACAAGTTCCGTGTGCAAGTAGTGGCTACGGTAATCTGAGGGCTATAGTCTCTGTGGAGTTGGAACTAGTATTACAAAGGTTAGCGGACAGGCAAAGGGCAGAGGACGGGATGAGTAAGTGGGTGCAGGAGGCTAGAAGAGTTGGAATTCGGAAGCTATGATTAACCCTTTGCTCTTGGTTTCTTGCTAAAATAGCAATACTTTAGCTTTAGTTTCTATTGATAACTTTTCCCATATTGCTATTGCTAAAATAGCAATACTTTAGCTTTAGTTTCTATTCCTAACATTTCCCATATTGCTATTGCTAAAATAGCAATACTTTAGCTTTAGTTTCTATTGCTAACTTCTCCCATATTGCTATTGCTAAAATAGCAATACTTTAGCTTTATTTTCTATTACTAACTTCTTCCATATTGCTATTGCTAAAATAGCAATACCTTAGCTTTAGTTTCTATTGCTAACTTCTCCCATATTGCTATTGCTAAAATAACAATACTTTAGCTTTAGTTTCTGGTGCTAACGTCTTCCATATTGCTATTGCTAAAATAGCAATACTTTAGCTTTAGTTTCTGGTGCTAACGTCTTCCATATTGCTATTGCTAAAATAGCAACACTTTAGCTTTAGTTTCTATTGCTAACGTCTCCCATATTGCTATTTAGAATAGTTGCTAGTTGCTAGAGAGTTGCTAGTATTAAGATAGCAATATTTTAGCAATATTAAAGTATTAAAATAGCAATACTTTAGCAATAGAAGCTATAGCTAAAATAGTGATCTTTGAGCAATAGAAACTATAGCGAGGATAGTGATCTTTGAGCAATAGAAACTATAGCTAAGATAGCGATCTTTGAGCAATAGTTTCTATTGCTAACGTCTCCCAGCAATAGAAAATTTCCATTTCAATAGAAAATCTCAAAATTTTTCTCAAAAAGCTGTAATGGAATAAGTTTAACCTTCGTAATCACTAATCAATGCTGATGTCCCCTCAGAGGGAACCATCCAAGCGCAAAGGGTTAAGATGTTTGTGGTAGGATGAGTCCTAAAGAGTTTATATTGCCTCGTCTAGATTGTCAGAGGGTTGGTCATGCAGCACAGGTCAGGTTTAAAAGTAGAATTTGTTGGAAATTGGGAAAGATAGTTCTTCGAGCTAATTGCACTAACGTTGGACCAAATATAGCGTCTCGTTGGACCGGGTAAAGCGTATTGTGACGCTGATTAGGGGACGACGATGCTTCGAAAAACGTATTCGTTGAGAACGACGATGTTCCCCTCAGAAAAAGACTCGACAATGGGACCATCTGTGGGTGAACGCTGGAAGAAAATTGGTTCCTGGATCTTTGCGTGAAATGTTGGCCCTTAAAGCTCGTTTTACGAGAACTCCAAGGCGAATAAAGCATTGTCGCGGGTACAATTTACCTTAAATACAAATTTGTATTCCCTTCGAGTCAGCATTCCTCTCGAGTTATTATACCACGAAGTAGTTTTATGTATGAAGGAACAGGGGGACAACGACACAGGGTACGCTCTTATTCTTTTTATTGAAGAAGAGGACAAAAAAATAGAAAAGTTAGGTAAACGAAAATTAAAAGATGTGAGAGATAAAGTTTAGAGTAATTACTCTCTCTAAGTCTGTCTAGCTTAACCTAGTTTGAACCACAGTATTCGCAGAAATACATAAAAAATCTGAAGTAAAAAAAGGGTTGGAATATTTGGGATCTATGTTTTATAATAGAATTTGCGAAGAAGAATAACAAATTGCAAATTTTTCTATTGTGTTCATGTTTCTTGACTTTCTTTGCTATACACATACTTAGAAACGTGAATATAATAGAAAAATGCAATTCTATGTTATCACTCTAGCTTCTAAATCAAAAGAAGTCAACTGAAAGCAAGAAGAAAGAAACCAGAAAGCTAGCTGCTTTTTTCTCTCATTTAGTTTTATCTTTCTTTCAGAAAACCTCCACTGTTTCCAAATTAATTTAATAAAACACGGAACACTGCACAAAAAACATACGTCTAAATGAAAATAATGTTTCGTCGTATCTCTAAATTAAAAAGGAACATCCGCAGTCTCGATTCGTCGCGTGTTAACAGATTCCACACGGTCGAATTTCACTCGTAGACTGTCCCGATAAATCCGTGGAACCAATTTACGGAAATGCCCGCTGCGATGTTTCATAAAGGAACTGCAAGCATTCGGTAGCATTACGGGGATGAACGACGGGGGTTGGGCGAGGGTGGCGTGCATTGTCGCGACTTGTTTTAAATTTCACGCGAGAGCCCTCGTCTCAGAAATATGTTTATCTGCGAGACGCGTTCCTTAAGTTAACACGTACCATGCATACGGAATGGCCCCCTGCTCGCTTCCAGGAATCTTTATCCCAGCGCTATTAAGTATAATGTTCATCCAGAAAAGCACTACTCAGATTTAGAGGTGCTAGACATTCCTTTTAGCTCGGCTGGGGGTGTGCGTGTGTCTGTGTATGGGAAAAACCGGGGTTAGCAGCGCGTGTTCTCAGTATGCATCGCCTTGTACCATCCTTTCGGAATAGAAAATAGGTTCCACGGTTGGAGGAGAAGCGAGCCTGGTCCCGGGCCAATCCCTCATGGACTCGGACAGAACGTTTTATATAAATACTTGAATAGATTCCCGGGCATAAACAGATTTAACACTTCGCTTTTACAGAAAGATCCGGCATTACATCCCAAAGGCGTATTCTTCTCAATTCTTTATGTACCCTCGCGAGGGCGGATCCTCGAGGCCCCTCGTAACCGTCAGATTCTTTATAAAGTAGCCTTCCTCAAAGGTTAGCATCGGGCAAACAAGGCGTTTGAATAGGAGGCACGACCGAGCGACGTTTCGTAGCGTTTCGTGTTTTATTAACTTAACTAGAGAATGGCGGGGCTCGCTGAAAGGAGGATAAAGCTAAATACGAGTGCAAAGTGACTATCCTTCTC
Organism: Xylocopa violacea; assembly: GCA_963969225.1. Classification (NCBI taxonomy): domain Eukaryota; kingdom Metazoa; phylum Arthropoda; class Insecta; order Hymenoptera; family Apidae; genus Xylocopa; species Xylocopa violacea. The sequence goes on from CAXAJV010000015.1 coordinate 19,436,924, forward strand.
TTCTCTTTCTTGCTCTCAGTTGACTTCTGCTGGTTTAGAAAGAAGAATAACGATATAAAATTGACATTTTTCTATTATGTTCGCGTCTGCTGAGTTTCTTATCCAAATCTGATGGAAAATTTGTTTTTCATCCGATGAATAATGAAATAAATCGATTCATTTTATCGCTAAGTTGAAAATACCTTTTTTCTCATAAAGTAGACAGCATTTCGTGTTTTATTAACTTAACTCGAAAGTTGGAGAGGAGAATAAAGTTAAATACAAGTGTCTTTCTCTTTTTCTTCTTGTCTTCAGTTGACTACTCTTGGTTTAGGAAGAAGAATAACGATATAAAATTGCCATTTTTCTATTATGTTCGCGTCTGCTGAGTTTCTTATCCAAATCTGATGGAAAATTCGTTTTCCATCCGATGAATAATGAAATAAATCGATTCATTTTATCGCTAAGTTGAAAATACCTTTTTTCTCATAAAGTAGACAGCATTTCGTGTTTTATTGACTTAACTCGAAAGTTGGAGAGGAGAATAAAGTTAAATACGAGTGTCTCTCTTTTCCTTCTTGTCTTCAGTTGACTTTTCTTGACTTCTCAAATCATAATTTTTAGTTTTATCTTCATGTCTGTTGATTTTCTTAGTCAAATCTGAGGTAAAATTCATTTTAACTAACTTGGAAATGTCTCTTTCTGATAAAGTAGAAAGAAACGCTAATGTTTGAAAAGAAAATACGTAGAATATCCATCGATGTACCAGTAAAAATTCTCCCTTAACTCTTTGAGACATAGTGAGGTATACGTAATCCTGCATGGTGGAATTTTTCATCTACCACCTTAGAATATTACAACTTCTCTCCCACAAAGGTTCAGTTCAACCCTTTGCACTCTGCTCCTTCCTCGAAGAAGAATAGAAATTTCTTACAAATAATTTCTATCGCTAACGTCTCCCAGCAATAGAAAATTTCCATATCACTAGAAAACTTGAGAAAAGCATACAATTTCCAAAACGCTGACCTCCATAATCACTCATCAATTCTAATGTCCCCTCAGAGTGAAATCCAAATGCGAAGTGTTAATTTCCTTTAACAAAAAGAAACCAACTTTGTTCATCGAATTTTTCCAAAGCACTCTTTACTTTCAAAAACTGCCGCGCCTTAAAGAGTTAAGCGGAGTCGCGGCAATTCCCATTCGAAGGATTGAAATTTCCAGTACACAGCAGAACGCTCGCTCGCGCTGCTTTTCGGTTATCTCGCGGAATTGATGAGGGGGATGGAGACTTATTCGTAATTTCAGCCGCGCGATAGGTACGCGGGCCTGGCTCCGCTATAAAACAAAATTCAAACGCCGCCGCTGGTAATCCTGTTATCGGGGAGAATTTCAAATTGGCTCGGGGGCTGGGAGCCTTTATTCCGCGCAAACGACTTTAATACACAGACAGACACGGCCGCGGGACGCTAGTTATCCTGTGTTGGCCGGAATTTTTGTTAGCCCGGAATTTAAGTCGCTGGCGCGCGCTACGGGGTTGGTCGATATAAAGGACCAGCGACGAGAGGTCGCGAGCGGACGCCGCTGTGCGCGCATCCGGTGCACGTTGGCGGACTTGAAATGTCGGCGAAAGGGGGTCGTAAAACGGGCAAGGGTATTACACTGTTAGCAGCGGGGTAGACGAGCTACACGTTGATTATTTTTACAGTTACGAGCCCGTGCTCCACGAGTCTAGACCAGTGGTTAGTGTGCCAGTCATTTTTTCTGTCGTGCTACGAGGACGCTCGAGAGCGTTCCTCGAGCGTTCGCCATTTGAATATGACGGAACGGAAGCGTCGTTCTGGGTCCAATCCGCTGGGGACGGGGCCAACTATTTTTCTGGGCCAATTGTCGTTTCAGTTGTCTTATTTTATTTCGTAGATTAAATGACAATTAATCGTACAAATGTTCGGGGCGTTAGTTTAGTTTGAAGAATCGTTGCTTGCAGGAGAATAGAGATTTTAAGGAATTGGGGATTTGAAGTTTCAGGATGTAACTTTGTATTTATTTCAATTTTTTGGAGATGGAGTCAACAATTTTTCTGGATCAAGTTTTGACGAGCTGTCGTTTCAGTTGTTTTATTTTATTTCGTAGATTAAAAGTCAATTAATTGTGCAAATGTTCAGAGTGTGAGCATGGAGACAAAGATGGCGAATAGAATGGTTTGCCCTTAGTTTAGTTTGAAGAATCGTTGCTTGCAGGAGAATAGAGATTTTAAGGAATTGGGAATTTGAAGTTTGAGGATGTAATTTTGTATTTATTGCAATTTTTTGGAGATGGAGTCAATTTTTCTGGATCAAGTTTTGACGAGCTGTCGTTTCAGTTGTCTTATTTTATTTCGTAGATTAAAAAACAATTAATCGTACAAATGTTCAGAGTGTGAGCGTGGAGACAAAGATGGCGAATAGAATGGTTTGCCCTTAGTTTAGTTTGAAGAATCGTTGCTTGCAGGAGAATAGAGATTTTAAGGAATTGGGAATTTGAAGTTTGAGGATGTAATTTTGTATTTATTGCAATTTTTTGGAGATGGAGTCAACAATTTTTCTGGATCAAGTTTTGACGAGCTGTCGTTTCAGTTGTCTTATTTTATATCGTAGATTAAATGACAATTAATCGTACAAATGTTCGGGGCGTTAGTTTAGTTTGAAGAATCGTTGCTTGCAGGAGAATAGAGATTTTAAGGAATTGGGGATTTGAAGTTTCAGGATGTAACTTTGTATTTATTTCAATTTTTTGGAGATGGAGTCAACAATTTTTCTGGATCAAGTTTTGACGAGCTGTCGTTTCAGTTGTTTTATTTTATTTCGTAGATTAAAAGTCAATTAATTGTGCAAATGTTCAGAGTGTGAGCATGGAGACAAAGATGGCGAATAGAATGGTTTGCCCTTAGTTTAGTTTGAAGAATCGTTGCTTGCAGGAGAATAGAGATTTTAAGGAATTGGGAATTTGAAGTTTGAGGATGTAATTTTGTATTTATTGCAATTTTTTGGAGATGGAGTCAATTTTTCTGGATCAAGTTTTGACGAGCTGTCGTTTCAGTTGTCTTATTTTATTTCGTAGATTAAAAAACAATTAATCGTACAAATGTTCAGAGTGTGAGCGTGGAGACAAAGATGGCGAATAGAATGGTTTGCCCTTGCTTTAGTTTGAAAAATTGTGGCTTGCAGGAGAATAGAAATTGTAAGAAATTGGAAATTTGAAATTTGCGAACGTAACTTAGTAAGTTTAGTTTGAAAATTTGAGGAAGCAACTTAGTAGCATTAATGATGCGACTCAAGACGAGGACAGCAATCCCTTTATGCAACTTTCTCTTCAATCGCAGGATTTGAGTGCAGCTCTGCCATGAATGACGATTGTCATAATTTAATTTTACGGATACCTTGCTCACTATTCAATTTATATCAATAATTGAGATCGTTGTTAAGTATGATACAAAGTTTTATTATTTAAAGCTTAAAGTTTATTAAGATAAAAAAAGTATTCCTTAAAATAGCAATACTTTAGCAATGTTTGGTCCATTCTTACATGTCTATGTCTGAAAGCCATGGCTCTCCTTGGAAAAATAAGAAATACTTCCAAGAATATGAAGATAACTTCTAGAACAATTTTTCAGCAACAACGAGAATAATAAATCTTCCCTGCTGAAAAATTTAATTACGTAGATAGACAGCGGGTAGCAATATTGATTGCAACAGTAGCTCGCGAGGCATTGGTTAGTAAACCGTTGTTTCACAAACATCGCGTCGCAAAGCAAGGAATTGGTTCGCTCAACATTGATACAAGAAGCGACTGTTGACATTTTCTGGCAAAATGTTTGCCATACTCCGCGCGATTCTCTAATCTCCGTACCAATGGCGGCCAAACACCCGTTTGTGAATCAGCAAACGCGCGGAGAACATCGAGGGAAACATTCGCGACATGTTTCCTTTCTTTTTTTTATCGTCGCGAGGAGTTTCCGCTCGCGAATTCGTATTACACGGAATTTTATTGCGAAAGTTGCGAGGCCCTTATTTCGCGCCATCGATAACCTGCCGCTACGCCGCATCCGACGCGGGTATCAACTGAAATTTACGAGCTAACTTTCGAGACTTCGTTGAGTTCGCATCAAGTCACGTTAATGCGGAACAATAAAGGGAGATCGTGCGAACACGTGCAAAATACAGGATGCAGCTACCAGGAAGGATACTTACAAATGGCTGGAGGCTGCTCAGGGAACGCGAAATAGAATGAAAGCGAAAGAAAACGAGCGCGCGGTCGTAACGTCGATTCTACGACTCCGTGAGTTTTACGATTCCACGGGTATTGGACGTGAATATTGATCGGCGTTAAATCAGGAGCGGGTTACTTAGCGCTCAGCGCGTAATTAGAAGCACAGAAATTATCGAAACACGGGCTATTATACTCTGCTCGAGCAATAACGTTTTAATTAAAGTTGGCTGAGGCTCTTTCCAAACTGAGGAAACGATCTACGGATTTTGTGAACTCCAGGATGTTGGCACAGCTCTTTATTCCAATAGCGATAAGTTAACAATGAAATTTATTGTTATTTATAAAAGGAATCTTGCTAATAACTAGTGTCAAGCCTGGAATCGACACGCAAAAATTGTGCGATGCATTGTGATTTACTGCAACAGATTGCGCTGCATGTACTGGCACATATGGGGCGACTTGAACTTAAATCACGCTTTCACATGTAACTGAAGCTTCGTGAAAAATGCACGAAGCATCCAGTGTCAATCCAACAAATCTCCAATCATGTTCCACTTCTTGCATTTATAAAAATATGAGTTTGCACAGTTCTGACACATCAAATGTTCCCTCTACGTACAAATTTGTACAAATGAATCAGCAGTTCTCCTTGATACTCAAATCAAAACCTAAAACTAAGCTAAGACCATTTTCGAACGTTCAAGGGTGAGAAACAGACAGATCGAAAGATTCTAGGCTTCTAATTGGTGTCCAAGTGCTTTATTAGAAAAAAGGATGAAAATTTTATTTTCTCCCGCCAAGAGGCTGGAGCCATCGGTTTTCCTTCAGTTTCAAGGGTTAAGTATCGAGCCGCGACGCGACACTAATCTATGAAAGAAATTCATTTCGAGAGGACTGCTTCCACAAGGTTTCGAGTGTCTCAGCGCGGCGAAAATTCTAGTCCAGCATAAACACAGCCAAGTTTTGGGGGGGCTGAGTGCAGTAACCCGTCGCTTGCACCGTCGCCATTCTACAAAGAAGCTCTCGCTCTAAGTACTTGAGTACAACAGGCTCTGTCGGCTAAGAGTTTGTTGCTGTTTCTTGTTCCCGTGCTGCCACTACCGCTCGAGAGCGCCCAGTGCTCGGGTGTAACTTTAACGTTGCTCGCGTCGACTCGTACGAGCCGCCTCGTCGTTATTACAGCTTTCGATAAACACGTTCAACTTCGTTTTACTAGCGGGAGAACCGCTTCTTTGACGATTTCAGCCGCGCTTCAAAGTCACGAGCGAACATAAACGAGGCTTAATAACATAATCTTTACGACGGACTACTGTGCACGGTACATCCGATTCGATTCGAGTTTATTTCCGCGCTGCGAAATTTTACGGATCCCCTGCTCGAAATTAAGGAATAAGAACGAGCGCATTGCACGAACGTGTTGGTTACAGAATGTACGATAAAGTCTGATTAGCTACATTCCCACGATTTTATTTCGAGTAATATTCTCTAAATGCAAAGTTAGTTCCATAAATTTCAAATTTCTTAAAATTTCTATTCTACCGCAAGCAACAAATTTCTCGAACTAAACTTACCAAGTTACTTCTTCAAGTTTCTAATTTCCAATTTCTTACAATCTCTATTCTCCTGGAAGCAACAATTTTTCAAACTAAACTTACACAGTTACTTCCTCAAATTTTCAAACTAAATGTTAATGTGCAATCGTGCCTAAACAGAGAGAGAAATACTTTTACGCAACTTTTTCTTTTTATTCCTCTTTTCGCGTCCACTTTCGTCGTCTATTCTTATATATCTATGCTTTCAAAACGTTTATAACAGTGTACACGTTATCCCTGTGTGGTGGGGATCAGAATACACCCACAGTACCCCCTGCTTGTCGTAAAAGGCGACTAATAGGGGAAAGTGATAGGTGAAGACGAGGAAAAAATGTATTCGAGGGATACAAGAAACAAACGCATCGTCTCAAATAATTATAAACACTCATATCTCATAAAAACGATGGAGTTCGAAAGATAGAAGAGAAAGGGTGTAGATGTATCTACAAATGGTCCTCGTTTCGTGGATCTCACGCTTGCGATTGCATCTAAAAGCGCGCGTATTTCATAAAGCGTGTGAACAATTTCGAAAGGGTATTACTCAGCAACAGAGAGCTTTTATTCTGCTTCGTGGAGGCTGAAGCAACGCTGACTGCTCGTCGCTCGTAGTTACTACGAGTGTTACTACTTGTAGTTACACTTTTTGTCATTCTTGCGCCAATCTCGAAACAAATGTCTCCCCGCGTGTGTGTTGCCAGCCTCGTCGCTCGAAATGCCTTAGGAACGGTGAGTTTGATTGTCGTAGATTTCACATTTTACGCTCGACGACTCGGCCAAGTGCTTTTATGGTGCACGCGTTTCGTTGGATACTTCGTTTCACGGTCTGCGACAATTGCTCTCTGCAGGGGTTAAATTCCAATGAAAGGAACTTTTATTCTGCGCATGGCTTCAGTGATGAGGGATGTCGTTTAGGATTATCCCACGAGGATGTTGGTTTACTGAAACTGCAGATAGAAACGCAAAATCGCGTCTGATTTTGGCTTTGAAAATCTTTTTACCACGTCTGCTATCGCAGTCGTTTCATAAATGCAGTTAATTAATCCGCAGAGATTGTTATAGCACGGTTGTAAAATTTCAGTCCTGAAAATTATACTCGCGCAATAAAGAAGTTAAGCAGAACGTGTAACGAAGAAGTTCTAAGCTTGTAAGCTAGGAAGACTACGGTTTTGAAAGGCAAATGTTTGGTTTATGGTGTGCGTATAAGATCGTAGAAGAGGTCGTCAGGAGGAAAAGTTTTAAACGTTCACTTCCGCGATAAATAACTTCCAAAGTAATAAAAGCTGCTTCGTCGTATACACAATCGTTCTGATGTATCGCGAAATTTTCTCTTCAACAGCTCGGTGAACTTAATAACATTTATAGTGCACACTGAGAGCATTGTAACGTTCTTCTTTTTTCTTCCATCATTTGCATCCGAGGAATAATTATAATTAGAAATTTTTCTAAGACTTTAAGAATGAAATTACTATTTTATTCATCCATCCAGTTTGACTTTAACCCATTCGAAACAGATTGTACACTGCGTATGCAATGCATTTCTGAGCCAAAAATGTGTGCAATAATATTGAATTGAAATTATGAGTCAGTAGGAAAAAGTAGGCGTCGAAATAAGACTGGTTTAAAATTAAAAATCAAAATTAAAATTTCAGCTTCTCAGCTTGGTCTCCAAAAAAATGAATTCGTTTCGAGTGGGTTATTGTTGATTTATTCGTTTGAACAACTTCACCTACGTTCTTCAATATCAATTATATATTACCAATACACACGTAATCATGCAAATTGTCAGTATTGTTCGATATCGACAGTATTATCGAGTTTTCAAACTTCTGAGTTCGCAGAGAGAGTAATCATATTTAAAATTAGAGGTAAAATATGAAAAGTAATCAATCGAACTATGAAGAAATTTACTTTTCGTCTTCCTGGTTGATCATAGGACTCTTGTAACAAATAATCCCCTGTTCGTACGTTGCTCGTTCATTTCGAGAGGTCGTGGGGCATTCGTTCGCTCTTAAAACCCATCCAACTTCGTCTATTCTTAATAGACCATATTATCTCTCGACCGAGGACCCCAGGTAATTTTAAAAGTTCGCTCGTATCAGTCTCATGGTGACGCCTTTGGCGTTTTCCGCGTGGAACGGGAGTTAAAAGCATGGCAGAGCGGAAAGTAATCGTAGGAGGCGAAATGCCTCGGTTTGAACGCGGAAAGGAAGGGATCGTCTTTCGACGAGCAGGGTATACACTTTCCGAGCTTTTTTGTCTGCAAACCGAATATCCCAGCCCTTCGTTCCCCTTTCGCGAGCTACTCGTGACCCTTCGAAAGTGGAAATTATTGGCGAGCCGGTTGGTTCCAAGTTTCAGACGGGACCTTTGTTATCCAATAGCGGTTCGGTTCTTGGAGAACGTATCAGCGTAATTAGTTTTCGAATTTGCGTACGCGTTTGGATACTCTATGGAATTACCATTGATAACGATGTTCGAGAAATATTTGAGTGTTCATTTCAAATATTGAAGAATAGCAGACTTAGGATAGATGTTCGCCATGTTGTATAAATTTGTTATGATTAGAGCAATATTTTAGTAATAGAAATTATTGCTAAAATAGCAATCTTTGGGTAATATTAGAGTAATAGAAACTATTGCTAAAATAGCAATCTTTGGGCAATGTTATAGTAATAGAAACTGTTTGCTGAAATAGCAATCTTTGGGCAATGTTATAGTGATAGAAACTGTTGCTAAAATAGCAATCTTTGGGCAATGTTATAGTGATAGAAACTGTTGCTAAAATAGCAATCTTTGGGCAATGTTATAGTGAAAGAAACTGTTGCTAAAATAGCAATCTTTGGGCAATATTAGAGTAATAGAAACTGTTGCTAAAATAGCAATCTGTGGGCAATGTTATAGTGAAAGAAACTGTTGCTAAAATAGCAATCTTTGGGCAATGTTATAGTGAAAGAAACTGTTGCTAAAATAACAATCTTTGGGCAATGTTATAGTAATAGAAACTGTTGCTAAAATAGCAATCTTTGGGCAATGTTATAGTGAAAGAAACTGTTGCTAAAATAGCAATCTTTGGGCAATGTTATAGTGAAAGAAACTGTTGCTAAAATAGTAATCTTTGGGCAATGTTATAGTGAAAGAAACTGTTGCTAAAATAGCAATCTTTGGGTAATATTAGAGGAATAAAAACTGTTGCTAAAATAGCAATCTTTAGGCAATATTAGAGTAATAGAAACTATTGCTACAATAGCAATCTTTGGGCAATAATTTAGCAACAGAAGCTATTGCTAAAATAGCAATCCTTAAGCAATATTTTAGCAACAGAAATTACTGCTAAAATAGCAATCTTTAAGCAATATTTTAGCAAAAGAAACTATTGCTAAAATAGCAAACTTTGAGCAATATTTTAGCAACAGAAGCTATTGCTAAAATAGCAATCCTTAAGCAATATTTTAGCAACAGAAATTATTGCTAAAATAGCAATCCTTAAGCAATATTTTAGCAACAGAAACTATTGCTAAAATAGCAAACCTTGAGCAATATTTTAGCAAAAGAAACTATTGCTAAAATATCAATATGAGAGACATTAGCAACACTTTCTATTGCCAAAACAGCGATACTTTGTAACCGTGATCATTAATCAATGCTGACGTCCCCTCAGAGGGCGACATCTGAGTGCAAAGTGTTAAAAATATTGAGAGTTCCACGGTAATCGATGATTGTCGATCTATTTTCGAATTTTCTCTCGCGCGTGTTACGCCATCGACGTGGCTGCCTCCGATCGGTCTTCCGTAATAACGATTCGATCGAAGTTTGGCATAATGGAAAAATCCGGTAAGCGGTTCGCGTAAAAGGTGAAAAGTTGCCTGATTCCTCGAGCGGCGTGTAAGACGGTGACGTTCTTCTTCTTTCAGAAAATTTCAAACTCCCGGTGATCCGCCGGGAAATTTCTTGGCGTTCCCGTTGGGACGCACGCCCGTTTTTATCAGGTCCATCCTGTCAGCGAAACGAGACTTGAGAAACTCATTAAAATGCATTGGCTGTCGCGCAACGGGATTCGTTGTAATATTGTTGCAACAATTCACTGTCAATCGCCATTCGATGACGCGTAATGACGCCTCCTTTCGATAATAAAGCAAATACAATACTCGTCGGGAAGTATTGTGGAATTGAAAAGTTTTGGCGAAAACAAGCGTGATTGGAACTGAATGGGAATTGATACACACACACATTCTTATATGCATTCATTCATCGAACTTTCTCGACTCTTTTGCGTAGATTTTCATGCATTCTGTTCTTCAGGCACTCGCATACACGCATACGTATACTCTCAAGCATATGGTATAGTTCGAAATACTCTCGAATGTTCAATAATTGGGAATATTCGCAATTATATAAAAAATGTCCGCACATACTCAGTCAAACGCAGTAAAATCATTCACACCTTGCGGTTAGCATCCAAGATGACGAGGGTGAGTTAAAAGCAGAGTATTTTTCGTGCAGACATTCTCGTTTAAATTGGCAATTTCACGCGCGTCCACTCGATGCATCATGTTTAAATTAATGCCCGTCGTTGGATAGCAATTACGTCGGTACGCGGGTGCACGTTGTAACAGATCATTGATTTCTGGACATCTAAATACATTTTCACACACAATGCCAGATGGCAGAGAACATGATACAATGGCCGATTTAACTAGGGTTTATCCGAGGGAAGGGAGGCCCCATTAATATTTCATTCGCTAATGCGAGACACTGGTCGAGCACTCTGTGCATCTCGCCGTCCTAACACCAATCGTGATCCAAACTGTCAACTACAGAGAGCACGTGCTCGTGGCAATATCTGTTACACGCTAATCGAAGCGTATCGTTGCTTTCAGTCTTGCAAATATTCGTTCGTGCTAAGATTCTGTTTGTAAATCGATGTTAACCCTTTGCACTCCGGATGCCTCATCTGAGGAGACATCAGCATTGATTAGCGATCGCGGAGGATGAAGTTATTCCACTGCAGCTTCTTGAGAAATGCATGTTTCTTTGAAGCTTTCTATTGCTAGGAGACGGTGACAATAGAAACTATTGCTAAAACATTGCTTAAATATTACTAAAGTATTGCTATTTTAGCGATAGAAACTATTGCTCAAATTTAGCTATTTTAGCGATAATAAAAAGTAGCAATCTTTGGGCAATATTTTAGCGATAGAAACTATTGCTAAAATAGAAATTTTTTAGCAATATCTTAGCAATAGTTTCTGTTGCTAAAATATTGCTCAAAGCTTGCTATTTTAGCAATAGTTTCCATTACTAAAATATCGCTCAAAGTTTGCTATTTTAGCAATAGTTTCTGTTGCTAAAATATTGCCAAAAGCTTGCTATTTTAGCAATAGTTTCCATTACTAAAATATCGCTCAAAGTTTGCTATTTTAGCAATAGTTTCCATTACTAAAATATCGCTCAAAGTTTGCTATTTTAGCAATAGCTTCTGTTGCTAAAATATCGCTCAAAGTTTGCTATTTTAGCAATAGCTTGCTAAGATTGCTATTTTATTAATAGTTTCTATTGCTAACGTCTGGGAAGGAGCCGAGTGCAAAGGCTTAACAGTAATCTTCTCTTCTAAAATTCAACAAAGGGTTGACAATCATCGATTACCGTGCAAATATATTAACACAGTGGTCATCTATCGCAAGTCCACCATCCCGTACCGTTAAGTACGTTCGAACATTCTTTTCTTTTCGATCTCAGTGTCGAGCTAAAAAGGTTAGCAGAAATCCGAACGGAAGCCACGCGGCATCGTTGACATCACTTTAGCTTAGCCAGCCGCTAATCCTATATTTCACGTCGGGCAACACTTATTTGGCCAGGTCCCAACGTAGATTAATGTCTCCCTTACGGAGGTGGACCTACGTCTCTCAAGTCCCGCATGGCCTTTTAGACGATTCTTCCGCGGAAAGTCGTGCACGCGGCGACGTAAATTTTCGAAAGTTTGCCCCGGTTAAGATTTACCGGGTCCGCTGGGACCCGTGTTCCTTTCTACTATTTTCGTCCATTTGCTACGTCCACGAACCACCGCCGCTTTCTTCGGCTACTGCTACTCGACAAATTTAGTCGCTTAAGCTGACTAAAACGTATGGAGTGAATTACGCTGAATCTTGGTAACCGCGATCATTTATCGCGTACAAAGCTGCTGGATTTGTTCTACGCACATCGCGTCGCGTCATTTAATTTTAATTCAATTATTTCCTAACTTTCAAAATGTTTAGGAAGCTTTAATTCTAGGCTTTCTTAGAGTAAAAGATCGAGAGGAATCCTTCAAATACATTTTTATTTGTTTGGGTATTACTGAAGCATCGTTTTGGTTATACTTGTCAACTTATTTTCTTCTAATCGTTCAAAATGTTTAGGAAGCTGTAATTCTAGGCTTTCTTGGAGTAAAAGATTGAGAAGAATCCTTTGAATACATTTTTATTTGTCTGGGTTTTGTTGAGGCATCGTTTTGGTTACACGTGTCAAATTAATTTCTTCTAATTGTTTAAAGTGTTTAAGAAGATGTAATTCTACGTTTCTTGCAATAAAAATCGAGAGAAATCCTTCGAATACATTTTTATTTGTCTGGGCACAGTTGAGGCATCGTGTTGGTTATACTTGTCAACTTATTTTCTTCTAATCGTTCAAAATGTTTAGGAAGCTGTAATTCTACGTTTCTTGGAATAAAAATCGAGAGAAATCCTTCGAATACATTTTTATTTGTCTGGGTATTGTTGAGGCATCGTTTTGGTTACACGTGTCAAATTATTTTCTTCTAATTGTTTAAAGTGTTTAGGAAGCTGTAATTCTAGGTTTTCTTGGAGTAAAAGATTGAGAGGAATCCTTCGAATACATTTTTATTTGTTTGTGCATAGTTGAGGTATCGTTTTACCTATACGTGTCAACTTATTTTCTTCTAATTGGTTTAAGTGTTTAAGATGGTGAAATTCTACGTTTCTTGGAGTAAAAATCGAGAGAAATCCTTCGAATACATTTTTATTTGTCTGGGTACAGTTGAGGTACCGTTTTGGTTATACTTGTCAACTTATTTTCTTCTAATTGTTCAGAATGTTTAAGAAACTTCTTGGAGTAAAAAATTGAGAGGAATGCGTCGAACACATTTTGATTTGTCACGAGAACAAGCAAGCATCTATGTATTTCGCGACGCCATATAGATCATAAGGATTTGGGCTCCTCACCAGTATCTTGGCTTAAAATTAAGAACGAATTCGCGATAGTCGAGTGTATTCAAAGGTTTCGCGTTTTCTCGAAACCCAGCAGCGGTATTTTCGCGACAGCCGCAGTGTTTCACCGACGTATCGACTTTAATTGAGATTGGATCCGGTGTAATCCTTGCTTGTTAGAGAAAATCTTAGTTAGCGGGTTTGCATGTACACACGCGAGCAGGATCCTCGTATTTGTACATACGCCCACGCATATTATCGACGGACCAATCTCCATTCTCCTGGATCCTCCGTGGAACTTTAACGCGGTGCATACAATGATGATTAGAATTTAGCTCAGCACCATCGCGGAACTTCACCAGACCAAATTCAACGGGAAGATCGACTCTGCCGCTTCTTACTCTGTTTGCGTCCTATCCTCGCGTTTCCTCTTCGAGTTTCAGCGCTTCGCGAACAAGAGGCGTCTCGATAGGCGCCTTCCAGGTTCCTATCTCGGATCAAGAACGAAATGAGTGGGAAAATCACGCGTTCCCACGGAATCTTCCCTTGTTAGAACCAAGGGTTGTTCCAGTTATCTCGACTGGTCTATCGAAACCGCTGCGAATCCTGTCGCTAACGTAACTGGAAGCGCAGTGGGAGACTGCGGTTGGTTCGAGGGGGCGAAAACTTTTCGATCTGTTTCACCGCGATGGTCCTTCGCTGCTTCCGATCGCAATTTACCTTGCTGGATAATTTGGCGACGAGAACTTCCGATCGAATCGTTTGAATCCATGCAAATGCGATTCCATCGAGGAGGATCGGTGATGTAAAAAGTTTCTTGTAACGCGTTGCTGGTGAAAACAGGGATTGGTGTACGATATTACTTTTCTTGTGTTACGTTAACACGAGGCGAACTTAGACAGTCAATTTTATGATATTTGTACAATGGTTTTACGCGTAAAAATATTAGTTTTTCAATGCTCGTTGTTTAAGTCATTCGAGATGAATTGCACGCCGTGTGTGCGATGAGTTAGTATGGAAAAAGTAGGCGTCGAAATAGGAGTGGTTCAAAATAAAATTAAAATTTCAGCTTCTGGGGTTGGGTTAACGCAATCCTATGAAATGGCGGATCGTGGTCAACAGAAATACTCGTTTGAAAAGTTTCTCAGTCGTTAGGAGGCCCCATATTATTTTCACACGTAGTCTATGGTCGTTCAATCGATGCACGCGTTTCGCCAGAAAGTAGCAATGCAACGGAACGCCATAATAATTTTTTTTCATCCTCGCCACCGGAGAATTATTCCAGAGACAGGGCAGCCTCGCCTCCTTCCGTCGCGAGATGCGCAGGGAACTTACTGAAACGGAAATAAACCGACTTTGGCGGCGGTGGTTGCAGCCTGGCGGAGGAAGTTCTCCGCGATCCCTTGCCTCGCGTCCAAAGAGTGAAATACGCACGGTGGCATCGCGAGCAAAATAATTTTCCTCCGCAGATTATTTCCTGGCGTTAGTTGACAGCGCGCTGTATATTTTAATGCGAACCCCTTCTGGAAGTGACTTATTGCGCCACGCGCGTAATATATTCGCTACCCAGGGATTGTTGTCGTGCTACGATCGTTTCTGCTCGCGATACATAATAGAATTCTGGGCAGCGATGTTCGAGACGTGGCCTCGTTAACCCATTCGAGGCGGATCGTCTTTTTGGAGACCAACCTCTGCTTTACATCGAGCATTTTTAATAAAAAAACATGCTTGCAATAGAAATCAGTCACTTCGTAATTTACTGCGTGCAAATAAGATGATTGCACTCTGTGTGGGCTTCTCGAAATGTTTTTATTACGAGGAGTGGATTGAATATGTGTACGATGCAAAATAAAATAAAAAGACGTCGTTAAAATTGAATAATATTTATACAGATAACACAAAATCGTTATTTTAGGTTCAGTAATGAAGAAAACGATGATTCTTAGTTATGTTGAGCTTGATGATACGAAATAAAAAATTTAAGAAGAATAAGTCAATTTAAATAACAAAATGTTGGTTCTTTTTTCTATTTCTCGTAAGCATTGCTCATTTTCTGCATTCCTGATGGTCCTGGCTTTGCGTCACTCATTTTGTGGACTAAATTGAAACCAATGCACGATGTGCAATTCGTTTTGAATGGGTTAATTTGTCGCCACGTCTCTGCTTTAGTTTAATTCCTTTTAGTCTAGTTATAAGATTGCGAGCGCGAATTAAAAGGGTAAACGAGTACGATTGCACGAATGTGAGTTCCAAAATGAGTTTTCCAATGTTGCGCAGAGCGAATCGAGTTGGAAAAATGCCTGATAAGCGAATGTATCGATGAGAGACGAGTTTAGAGTGAAATCGAATCGACCTGAAAGGAGAATTAATGATTTTGAACGAGAATGCGTCAAAGTGCATCAAGATAAAAAGTTAGTTAGCAAGAAGCCTTGTTAGCAATTCGATAAATGGAAGTGGAGGAGATTCAAGAAATTTGATTACCTCAAATCACAAATTGAAGATGTAATTACAAATATCGATGTCGTACACGTGGTCGTTAACCCTTTGCACTCCGCTCTTTTCTGGGTGTTAGCAATAGAAACTAGAAATCTTGCTAAAATTGCAATATTTTGGTAATAATTTCTGTGGCTAACGTTTCCCAGTAATAAAAAAGTTCCACTTCGATGGAAAACTTGAAGGAAATATGTAATTCTCAAAAAGCTGCAGTGGAATAAGTTTAATCATTAATCGAGAATGCGTCAAAGTGCATCAAGATAAAAAGTTAGTTAGCAAGAAGCCTTGTTAGCAAGCGAATTCGATAAATGGAAGTGGAGGAGATTCAAGAAATTTGATTACCTCAAATCACAAATTGAAGATGTAATTACAAATATCGATGTCGTACACGTGGTCGTTAACCCTTTGCACTCCGCTCTTTTCTGGGTGTTAGCAATAGAAACTAGAAATCTTGCTAAAATTGCAATATTTTGGTAATAATTTCTGTGGCTAACGTCTCCTAGTAATAAAAAAGTTCCACTTCGATGGAAAACTTGAAGGAAATATGTAATTCTCAAAAAGCTGCAGTGGAATAAGTTTAATCATTAATCGATGCTGATGTCCCCTCAGAGGGGACATCCGAGCGGAACGCGTTAATTGTGGTTTGATTAACAGGTGGATCAGAATCGACCAACCCTTTTCTCGCTCGTCGCGGTTCTAAGATTAACACTGCTGTTCCGCAACTTTTACTCGCGAAATGACTCGGTCGAGAACTGAAAGCCGACACGGCGAAACAGCGCGGGCGAAACTACAGTTTCACCGTGTCGCGTCTCGCGTTGGTCGCTGAAGTTGCGAAGGCTTAAAGACTTCCCGACATCTCTTGTTTCCCTCTTGAGCGCGAAATAGTGTTCCCGTGTATCACGGAGTTTGTTTCGCGCCCCTTTCCGAATTATGGAGATATAAGTTTCCATGTGTTCCACGGGAGACCCACTTCCTTCCCCTCTCGCCCCCAGCGAGTCACTTTATCGCCTTTTGTTCATCCCTCGCCCCGACTTGGCGAAGTAAAAAGGGGGACGCGTTTATCTGTTATGAATTTACGCTTGTTTCTCACTGGCGGACAGTCGAACTCTTTCCTTCTCCTCTCTTCTCTTCTATTTTCCACTCGCGGAGTAATCGAAGAGCTTGGCTCTCCTTTCCTTCTGTCGAGGATCATTCTTGTTTACTCGCGTTTCGTGAGACGGCCCACGATTCCAAGATAAAGAAAGCCACGGAGAACGCGGGATCCCGTTTTCCTCGGGGGATTCTGAAAGGAGTAAATTTATTACCGGCCAGAGTCGCTTTGACGCGCCGCTCCAGAGAAATTGAATTCGTAATCCGCGCGCTGGATTAATCTGCGAATCGAAGGTACATGTCGTTAAACATTTAAACGCGCCCCGATCGCTTCCTTCTATTCGCGGAATATTTGAAATCGAGTCGAACGGGAAATTGTTAAGCAGAGGACGTCGAGGCACTCGAATCGGCCGACCATTTATTCCGTCCGTCGAATTCGTCCGCGGACAAAAATGGATCCCATGTCTGGCGACTGACGGGGCACTGAAATTCCGTGATGATTGGTACGTTTCACGAGTAAGTTTAGTGCATCGTCAGCATCGTTCCGTTCTCCATTTGATGCAACGAGGACGTTGACGACCGAAAATGTAGTTGGCATTCCGCACGGTCAGTCACGTCCCAGCGCCAAGGCATTTTCGTTGATTCGAGATCATAGAAAGAGTTTGATTGCGCCCTAAGTATCGTCGTTATCCTCCCTCCGCAGTTTCTATCCGGGGCATTTCTGTTTCCTAACATGTTCGTAGGAATAATGGTAACGGCACGGGATGGTCGACGGGAATACCAATCTCGTCTCTCATTTTTGTTCCTCGCGTCCGTTCGACTGCTGTCGTCGATGGACGCACGAACGAAAGTTTCGCGATTTAATAAATCTGCTTTTATTCGACGCAGTCGATGCGATCCATTGTTCAGGCTTTATATTTCAAATTCGAGTTCGTTCCATTGGATCCACGTTTCGTAGCAGGAAGGAATTGACGCAGAAATTCGCGAAAAGTGCTTGAGAATCACTGCGATATTAGAATTATAAGTAGCGGGGTAATTGTTGTTGAATGCTTTCGAAAGGTGCCGGGAAAAGTCGAATTAAAAGCATTTGTGTCTGCTTAAGGAAGATATTAGAATTCTTGATTTATATAAATTAACGCTTTGCATTTGAATCCTTCTCAGATGTTAGTAATAGAAAGTATTGTTAAAATAGCAATGTTTGGGCAATATTTTAGCAACAGAGACTATTGCTAAAATAGCAATCTTTGAGCAATAGAAACTATTGCTAAGATTGCAATATTAAAATATTAAAATAGCATTATTTTAGCAATAGAAACTATAGCTAAGATAGCGATCTTTGAACAATAGAAACTATAGCTAAGATAGCGATCTTTGAGTAATAGAAACTATAGCTAAGATAGCAATCTTTGGGCAATAGAAACTATTGCTAAGATAGCAATCTTTGGGCAATAGAAACTATTGCTAAGATAGCAAGCTTTTGACAATAAAAACTATTGTTAAGATAGCAGGCTTTTGACAATAGAAACTATAGCTAAGATAGCGATCTTTGAGCAATGGAAACTACGGCTAGGATAGCAATCTTTGAGTAATGAAAACTATTGCTAAGATAGCAAGCTTTTGACAATAAAAACTATTGCTAAGATAGAAGGCTTTTGACAATAAAAACTATTGCTAAGATAGCAGGCTTTTGACAATAGAAACTATTGCTAAGATAGCAAGCTTTGAGCAATAGAAACTATTGCTAAGATAGCAAGCTTTTGACAATAGAAACTATTGCTAAGATAGCAATCTTCGGGCAATGGAAACTATTGCTAAGATAGCAAGCTTTTGACAATAAAAACTATTGCTAAGATAGCAGGCTTTTGACAATAGAAACTATAGCTAAGATAGCGATCTTTGAGCAATGGAAACTACGGCTAGGATAGCAATCTTTGAGTAATGAAAACTATTGCTAAGATAGCAAGCTTTTGACAATAAAAACTATTGCTAAGATAGTAGGCTTTTGACAATAGAAACTATTGCTAAGATAGCAAGCTTTGAGCAATGGAAACTATAGCTAAGATAGCGATCTTTGAGTAATGAAAACTACGGCTAGGATAGCAATCTTTGAGTAATGAAAACTATTGCTAAGGTAGCAATCTTTGAGTAATGGTAACTATTGCTAATATAGCAATCTTTGAGCAATATTTTAGCAATGGAAACTATTGCTAAGATAGCAAGCTTTTGACAATAAAAACTATTGCTAAGATAGCAGGCTTTTGATAATAGAAACTATTGCTAAGATAGCAAGCTTTGAGCAATGGAAACTATGGCTAAGATAGCAAGCTTTGAGCAATGGAAACTATAGCTAAGATAGCGATCTTTGAGCAATGGAAACTATAGCTAAGATAGCGATCTTTGAGCAATAGTTTCTATTGCTAACGTCTCCCAGCAATAGAAAATTTCCACTTCGATAGAAAACTTCAGGTAAGCATGCGACTATTTGACGCTTTACATTTCAAATTCGAGCTCGTTCCGTCAGATCTACGTTTCGTAATAGGAAGGAACCGATGCAGAAATAGCGGAAAGTACGCAAGAATCACTGCAAGATTCGCTCGGAAATCTGGGTTACTCTATTTTACAGTTGCCACCCAATGTTACGCTCATCAAACTCGCATTTGTCAAGACGCGTAGAAGTTCCAGTCAGTAATGTGGTTTCCCTTGAAGTTGATAGATGTAGAATTCGGGGATGTGGAATTCTGAAACGTTGGGCATAATTCTCTTCTATTATTCTCCTAAGCGGATGGCAGAGCTTCGAGGAGATCAATCTCTATCCCCAGGAGCTTTCTAACCACTTATCAGGCTCTTTCGGTGTATTTCCTGATGCTAATGGGTCTTTCATGAGCATCGATTGCGATGTATCAGTAAAGGCTGGCCCCCATTGTATCTTTTCACGTGTAAAAGCCTGGCAGCTGTTGTTCCTCGAATAGAATCGTACCATCTAATGACGCGACTCGATTCTACATTTATAACGCTCCTCTTTCTGCTCAAATTGAAGCGCAAAGTACGATGCACTAACTTCGAAACAAAATTAGAAAATTGACCCTTTGTACTTGACTTTTTCGATCGCTCTTTGTGTTCTCATCGATCTCATTTTTCAACAGTTGAAAATCACCTAATTAATTTCACCTTCCAAATTCATTTTTGTGGGGTTTTGAAACTTGAAAGTTGCCATACGAAACGTGGCGACTGAGAGTCCCGAGGTAAGGGTTAAAACTTGAAATTAGCAAAATTTCATTCTTAGTTGACCCTCTTGAACACTCAAACATTAGAACGAATTAAAAACCTTCGATCGACCATCATTTCCTCCGTGACAGAGGCGAACGATACCAGCCGCAAAGAATTAAAACTCCGCGAGCAGGAATCTGCTAAATCACACGGCACACGTCGATCGTTTCACGCAACGACGACCACGAACAAATGGCCGCATCGCCGCGCGTTTACGGTTCGCGATTCCATACGTTATTTGGCTTCCATCTGTCCCGACGTTGATTTAATAGCGCGGACGTTGCAGCCTCGATGGAGTGGTCCCCTTTATCTTAATACGAGCTCGCGAGTGTCGCAAAGGGTCGCGAGACGCTTCAGGATCGTCCATTGTTGCGATCGAACGAACAGCCATTGGACGTCGCGCGATTCATCCGACGTTAGCCCAGTTCGAAGCTCGAAGGTTCCCTTCAAGGCCTCGCGCGGCTGTTTCTCGTCGCGCGAAACGCGCGCGTCGTTTAAATCGAACTGTAATTGTCAAAGAAGGGATGAACGGCCCCGTGAAATTGGGCCCGACGTGTGTATTTATTCGTTCGCACGGTCGTCCGCGTCGCCTGCAATTTCCCTGGCTCTCTGTGTCGCCCCCGTTTTATCAACTGCGACACGCGGCACAGCCTCCTCGACGAATCGCGCGGCGGGTTCGATTCGAACCGTCGGGACCGATGATCCAAGAAATTAGAGGCGACCGATGTCGACGACTCTTTGACGCAGCCCTCCCGGACTTTGCAAGCGCGGCGTTCCTGGAATTACCGCGAACGACGGAATTGCTTCGGTAATTTAACGACTCCGCGTCGGTGCCACTGCTTCTGTATCGCCATTGCAATTTTTGGCGGAAGTCTGGTGGGCGAGAAGGTCTCTGTTGCGTTTGTTTTGATTTTTTGTAAAAGATTTGGGCGATAAGATAAGATCTTTGCGTTTATTTTAATTTTGGGAAATAGATTTGGGTGAAAGGATCTTTGTTGCGTTCGTTTCGATTTTCTGTAAAAGATTTGGGCGATAAGATAAGATTTTTGTTGCGTTTATTTTAATTTTGGGAAATAGATTTGGGTGAAAGGATCTTTGTTGCGTTCGTTTCGATTTTCTGAAAAAGAGATGGAGGAGAAGATCTCTGTTGCGTTTGTTTTGATTTTCTAAAGAAGACTTGGGCGATAAAATAAGATCTTTGTTGCGTTCATTTTGATTTTCTGAATCAGTCATCAAGATTCTTGGGGACGACCATAGCATAAACTTGGTTCAACTAACATGAAATAACACACGCTCGTCGATTCTTTAATGCGCGTAAAATTGAAAGTTACACATAAAACACGATTAATAAATCTTCATGGCGCATCGAGTCATCAAGTTGTTACCTCGTCGTCACATCAGGCTGGTCGTCGACGTTGGCGTAATATCGCCATCAGAATCATTACACCTTAATAAACCAGCGTTGCTTCCTTTTTTTCCCCCACGACGGTTCTTCCTTTCTCATATCGGTGTCGTTAAGACGCGCCATTTGAAGCTGGCCCCGTCGAGCTGGTTGAACCCCGGGGACGGCGTTTAATTCCCGCGGAATGCCCCTCCTCGTTTGTCACGTCACCTGACGTTTCCTAAGACGCCAGAAATGTATCCAGCGAAAATAATGAAACCTTTATTTCATTTCTTTTCACTTCATTTCATTTCGCCGGCCCCGCGACACCCTGCGCCCTGCCCCATCTCATTTCGTCGCCAACGAGGATTTTGCCTGCGGAGCACGACACTCAATATACCGGGTGGCGTGTTGATGGCAGGCTCTAAGTAATCTGCGCGCGATCGATAACGTTGTACAAATACACGGGACGCCTGCGAATCGTTGGCAGAAATTTTCAGACGCGACTCCACGGGTCGAAATAGAATAACGAAATCGCGTTCCAAGCTTCGTTTTCGATTAAAGCGACTGCAGATCCATCGAATACCCTCTGCGCGCTAGTGGCGAGGGTCCATTACAACTGCGACGCGTAGAAATTCTGCAGTAGTTCTACGTGGCGCTGCGCAGACACGCGTCGTACTTGGGACGGACTCATACTACTGGCGCTCGCGTGCTCGATGGACGTTCAGCACGATTTCTTTCGTAAACGCAGCCTCGAACGTAATTTTGTTGTTGCTGATTTTGGATTTATTTTGTGCTGCACAGTCGTTCTTTACGGGTTCTGTTAACAGAACGTTGTTAGCGTCGACAAATATTGACGATGTTATTGATCGCACGCGCTCGATACTGAAGCACTGAGGCTGAATTATTGAAGCGATACGTATTATTGTCAAACCTGGCTGATCGATATTACTGATTCAATATTAGCGTGCAAGCTGCGCTGGAGATGGACGCGTGTAACCGGGTCGAAAGACACGCTGTTCTCGATCATTCAGCGTTTCAAACTTTATGCTGCGGGCACATGGCGTCCGCTTTGGGGGAGCCTCGTTAAAATCTATCGCGTTTCCGGCGTGTTCTCGATACTCGAGGTTTTACGCTCCCACGGAATAATTTTGCGGGATTTGACGAGTGTTAAACTCGAACGACCAGTCTCGTTTACGTGTTTCCTCTGTCTTCTTCGTTTTTTCGTGATTAATTCATGGGTGAAATTGCGACCTGGTTAGGGTGCGTTAATAGCAAGGTTTCCCTTTTTAATGGGATATTTCGTTAGTTCTGAGAACTAATTTCCACTGGGTTAGACTGCAGACATTTCAAATATAAAATATTTCGTTGCTATTTTAGCCATAGAAATCTGAAATAGCAATATTCTAGCTTCCATTGCCAACGTCTAGAAAGAACCAGAGTCTAAAGAGTTAAATTAGAAGAATCGATGGTAATTAGGGTGAATAAATCTGCCTTCGATTTAAATTAATGTTAACAAACAGTGATAACGATAGCAAGGAGAGGAGCGCGCGGAAGTTTGCGACAAAAAGTTGGCCGTATATCAAGAGGGAAGAACTGTGGCTGATTTAAATCCTGGCCCGCAAAACTGGGCAACAAAAATGTCGATATACATCTTTGCTTCGTCCGGGTTTACGTTTAAAAACTGCGCCGTGCACACGCGGGACACTTTGTATACGGTGGCCATAAACTTCCTTGACATCGAATACGTCGGCGTAAATCTCCTGTCCCGCTTTATTTTCTCGAAGGTTTACAGATATCCCGAAAGCGATCGAGCTCGAAATTCGTATTTGATCGAATCCCGCATTTTTCCAATTTCTCCGGTAAAACGCCGCCGGTGAACGTCGCTCGACGTGGCATTAAAGTTAATCTCGCCGCGTTACGATAATCTGCTTCCCTTTCAATTACCGTGTTTGTCAAAACGCGTCGTGATTCGAGACCCATTAACTAAAATGTAATACGTTATTAATCACATTGCGTGTTGATTTTTTCGTGAATTTCGCGAGAGTTCGATCATCCAATAAAATCGCAACGAATCGAAGACTGAAACGATACTTTTTATGTAAAAAATTAAAGGATAAGACTTTTTCTTGAGTAGGTTAATGTAGAATGTAGAATAGCGAACTGAGATGAAAGGAAAGTGAACAGTTTTTAATTTTATTATTTATGTCTATATATTTTTTCATTACAAGTAGAAATAGCAATGATAAGACTTTGGTATTTCTTCTCAGTGTGATATCGTTCAAAGCATACTTTCAATGCTTATTGTATTAAATATGTAACCCACGCTCCAGTTGCAATGAAGAGCCAAGTATTCAGGAGTGAATTAACATATTTTCTGAATATATGTTAGTTTAGAACAGTAGAAATGTAAATTTCTGTCATTTCTAATGCATAGCACCTATCATCTTAAATAAGATTGCATTTTGAAAAGAAAAAATCAAATATGGCGAATACAAAGAATATTTCAGACTAATACTAAAAAAAAATACTAACTAAAATACTAAAATACACACCGTCGTCAATTACTAAATAGAAGATGACATATGCAATTGGAAAATGAGTTCATTAAAAAGCCCCTTATCGAGTTACCCTAAGAAGAACGAAGACGATAAGAGAAAAATGCATGCGTGTTGATAACTAATTTTAAATAGAAGAAGCATTGAGAAGACATCAACATTGATTAACGATGAAGGCGTTTAAAATTATTCTAGCACAGATTTCTGAGAAATGACTGTTTCTCTCAGGTCTTCTATCGAAATGCAAATTTTCTATTGCTGGAAGACGTTAGCAATAGAACGGGTATTTAGCTAATTACTTCCATAAGTTAGTGACTCCTCTGCCATTTTTAACGTAACACTGGGGCTGTAAACACAATGAAACTGTCAGTCGACGAAGGCGTCGAGTTTGAATAACGATCGAAACGCGTGGGCCTGGTCACGGCTCCTAATTCGGTAACTCAATCTTTGTCAAGTAAATCAATTTGCTGCAGACGATGGAGCCGCATCAGTTTGCCGATCCATTGCATCGCAGCTCCCTTTTACCCTTTCGCTCGTTTACCCTTTCCACCAGCCTTTGCCAGGGTGACGGTGCCGACCACCGCTCGCTGGTCAGCTTCGTTGAGTTTCACCGGGCATTAACGCCCGGCAATCCACGTCTAATCAGAGTCCGACTATCATGGGCCACTCTTGAAATCGTCCAACTTCCTCTTTGTACTCTCGTAATCCCGCGGCCCGCGTCGTAACCGTCTCGATTCTGATTCTCCAGAAATTTAATAACCCCCGGGACACGGTTGACACGTGTGCCTCGTCCTGGCGGAGATTAGCCTCGCGCCAGATTCGTTTCTTAATTGAATCACCGGGAATTTGCTCGCGGTTTGTTAATTCTTAACGAACGGCTGAAAGTTTGGACGCGGCCGCGCGTAATTTCGTTAGAAAGCTGCGAGCTTCCCTCATCGATGCAGAGATTAGGGGGTCGTAGAAATTAGATGTATTTTTTTCTCGTCGAACGTGTTCTCTTTTAACTATACCAATGTTTGCTGATTTTATTTAATTCTGTTGCAATGTGGTTGCAAACCCAAGAAGATTTTTATTTAATTTCGTTGCGATTTTGGGTTTGACTCGATTCTGTTTTGTTCAAGAATTAAAACATCTGATTATGAAAGACGATACGGGTGAGGTATCAAGAAATATATCGCAAAGTGGGAATTGTAATCGAACCCAAAGTGTAATAAATATTGTAACTGATATTACAGTTTTTAATTATCGAGCGAATGAAAATTTTCTCGAATCGAACCCAAAGTGTAATAAATATTGTAACTGATATTACAGTTTTTAATTATCGAGCGAATGAAAATTTTCTATTCAAAGCGGATAGAAAATTAAGGAACCATCCATCCACGTCTGAGAAGTAAAATAATAACGGGAATATAAGTTGCTGTTGCTCGTTCGTTTTTCTCGCCAACCTGTTAGCTCTGCTCGAGGTGAATCCATAAAGCACCGCGAGACAGAGGCCGCTGAGTGAAGCTGACGTGGCTGGGCTTATTCCGGCTGATTTACGACATTTAAAATTAACGGCGAGTCTTGAATGGTAAGAAGAGGGTGTGCTGCGCCCAGCATCCTCCGCGATTGTAGTTCATGATGTTACGAGTGTCTGCCTCGTCGGTGGAGGATGAATAAATGGCGGAAACTTGACCGTCTCCGCTTTTTCAAGCGGCTGCAATTAGGACAGGCATTTAAATCGCGAGCCAGGGAATTTTTGAACGAAGCCCGCGATAATCGAGTAGCAATTATAATTAGAGGGGTAATTGTTGCTGAATCCTTTCGAACGGTGCCAGAAAAATTCGAATCGAGAGCGTTTGTGCTTGCGTAAGCAAGACATTAGAGTCCTTGATTTGTAGAAATTGTGTCTCTTTGCATTTGGCTCTTCTCTGGACGTTAGCGATAGAAATTATTGCTAAGATAGTAATATTTTAAGTAGCAATATTTTAGTAATATTGAAATATTAAAGTAGCAATATTTTAGCAATGTTAAAATATTAAAATAGAAATATTTTGGCAATATTAAAATATTAAAATAGCAATATTCGAGCAATATTTCAGCCACTGATCAATGCTGATGTCCCCTCAGAGAGGGCAGCCTACTGCAAAGGGTGGCATCAGAATCGATACGATATAAAGTCTAGATACGCAATATCAATCAGATTCACGAGAGGAGAAAGAAACGAATTCACGGAATTTATCGAACGCACGAGTCAACGTCGTCTCGCTCGGTTTTATTAAATTAAACAGTCGACGTATTTCCGTCGCTACTTTAAGGCGCGATCGATGATAGATTAAGCCGTACTTCATCCGCTGAAACACGTGGCAAAAGCGGGCATGCAACGGGCATTCGGAACTCGATATTATCGAGAAAGTATCGGTTCAGCCGTCGTGGCTAACTGCGAGCAAGCTCCGTGCAGGAATCGTTAGAAAGGAGCCGGAATGATCGATGGTGGAGGGCTACGATCGTCGTGGAGCACGTAAAGTTAAACGAAACGGGAGTAACCCTCGAGCAATTACACCGGTTAACTCGGGCAAAAATGTTAGCTCAATAAGCCCGTTGATTGTCTCGAGTTATCCTGGACTGCTCCCGTAGGACATCGAGGACGGTCTTATCAATTTTTATGCCCTCGACACTAGCTTGGTGCGCCAGCACCACTTGGCGACTTAACCTTGTTGCGATCTCTCGCTTATTTTCAAGCTAATCGCGTTCTTCAACAAATTTTCTTTTAATTTTAGATAGAAGTAAAGCATCGACAGCTTTTTTTCAGTTATTACAGAATAGAATAATTTTTTGCACTTCGATATTAGGTTTACTAGGACTAAGTTTATCAAGGGGTTATTTTCACCCCTTTGAGAGAAGCTTTCGTTAATTTTTTGTGCAGAAATCATTTCCACTTCACGTGATGAATCACATTTATACATGACTAGGAGACATTCTTTTTCATTCTGACTAAAAGTTTTGTCAGAAGCTCTTTCTCTTTTTCTATTTTAACCCTTTGCACTGGGGATATCAGAATTCATTAGTTATTCCACCGCAGCTTTTTGAGAATTGCATATTTTTCTCAAGTTTTCTACTCAAATAAAAATTTTTTATTGCTAGGAGACGCTAGCAGTAGAAACTATTACTAAATATTGCTAAAATAGCAATATTAGCTTCTATTGTCAACGTTCAGGAAGGAGCAGAGTGCAAAGGATCTTCATAATATATATTCTAACCCTTTTAGTAGAAATAGATACATATTAACTCATGGTAAACCTAATATTAATTCATTTCACGCACTAATTAATGTACAAATGTCAGTAAAAATCGTTCATGGTAAAAAGGAACGATTGATCCCATTCAAACAACCACCAATTCCCATAAGTGATCCATTTGAACAAAAGTTATCCAGGTTACCAGTTATAAATGTTAAAGCGCTAGAATTTCACGCTTTGAAGGATGAATACGTAAACTAGAAGAGGAAATTCAACAAATTGCACCATGTTCCATCCGCGTAACCTTTTCTGGGCGCAAAAGACGAATACGAAGGCAGTTCTGTTGCATGCGAAATAATAAAACGAAAGTGTAAGATAGCCGTAGGAAGCTCTCTGTGTGCAGGCGCGTGCACTGGCGATCTGGATGTTGTCTCACGCGCCATAAATTACGACGTCCGCTCGCGTAAAGGGCGGGAAGGGTGGTGGCTGGGGGTGTAGTTTCAGAAATTATTCATCTGTCTCCGCGGGATTGCCGGGAAAAATACAAAGGCATGATTTATGCTCGATCGTGCTTCTTATGCATCGAATGTTTACCATGCCAGGCACGTGCCGCCGGAAGAAATGAAAAGAACGCCCGCGACATGTCCGCTTCCTCGCTTCCGCTCGCGAACGGAACTGATACCGGTTTCCGATATTCGATCGGGCTTATATGGCCCGCGAGTGATACCGTTATCGTGACAAATTGCGCGAACGAAGAACCATTGATTGAATCCCTTTAAGTCGTCGCGAAACGCGATCGAGTGACACTTTTTCGGATGTTTCTTTGGGCATCTTTTGTGGTAGAAACGTCGCTCTGTTGTCGTCTTTCGAATGGAACGTGGAATGTAAAAAGTCGAACGAGTTTTTCTATTTTCTATTTTAAATATTTGGAAAATATTTTAAGCAGTGATCTATGACATCACGTATATCTCTGAGCAATGAGAATGATTTTACAGTGAATTTCGTGTAAGTTTATTGCTCTAATAAGAGGCAACGTATTCTGCGAAGCATAAACAGTAATGCCAACTCTATATATAAGAGAGAGAGATAGTACTAAGAAGCGTGCTAAGAAGAAAGACGCAAAAATGTAGTAAGAGCAGAAAAATCTAGAGAAAAAAATATCCATCCAGGTCTCTAGAATAGTGCCACCAACGCGGAAGTGGCTTCGTAACTTTCATTTTTGATTTGTCGCGTCCTATGCAACGCTGTGCTCGTCGCTCCATAAAACTGTTCTCTGTCTGGGAAGAGAACAGTCAGACTGCTTCAGCTCTCTCATTTCTATGCGAAGGGCCTCATTATTTGCTTAAGGCGCGTGGCTTGCCCTTCGTGTCTTTGCCACCACGTGGAAGCTGGTATAACTTGTTGGTCGCTCTCGTGTCACGCACAGTAGACTGCGTTCTGTACACTTGGAGGTCGTTAATAATGCAACGTATCTTGAAATGTTGAAACTTTCAACAAAACGAGAGATAGTCTTTTGTGTGAAAGGAGCCTTGCGTGAGGATGAAAAGAATAGCAATTTGTGTTATCAGTTTGTTAGTTTATTGGTGCACAATTTCTTTGTTCAAGACCCCATTATCTCTTTGAAGCACGGTGGTGTTAAAAGTGAATATGCATAGTGAGACATTTTTTTTACCACTTTGAAATGTTGCAAGTACTGCTCGCTCAAAGGTTCAATTTAATTTTATATTATTCCATTCCTTTATCAATAGAAAGAAACCGACTTTGTTCACTTTCAGAAAAATAAAATTCCTCTGCAACATAGTTCCATTTTGTAAAGTTCCGTGCCTCAAAGAGTTCCATAAAACAATTTCACTGGAAATGTAGTTCATTTCGAATACCTTTTCTTCTTACTAAAACATATTTCACCCCTTTTTGACGCGAAATGATGCACGATGGTATCTATAACCAAGGGACAATCGAATCTGACAAACGAGCCCGCATAATCATTTCAAAAGAAGAAAAATTGTACAATTTTAATTTCAATCCACGACTCAGAACGAAAGATCTGTTTCCGGAAAAGCACGAATTCATTAATAAAATTGATTTTCGCGACCGCACGCGCAGAATGGCTCGTCCCAAAGTCTGCTCGTTAAATATTGACGTTCTGACCGCGTTCATTTGTCGATATCTGTTTTTCTTGGTCGCGAGAACTCAACGTGTAATCCCGCGGGAGAACAAAGATTCGCTGATTGCGGTTGTCCGTGAAGCATCGGAAAGTTTTGGCTTCCACGGAGAAGTAATGGCGGGAGATGTTTTCTTATGAACCGCCCCCCCCACGGCTAGTTTAATTACTGAGATTGAGACTCGGCAGCTGAAAGTTCTTCATAACGAACAAAGACGCGACAGGCAGAGTTCGTTAGTTCGCGTGCAACCTGGTCGTTATCGCGGTGAGTTTTGACACGAGAAAATATCCAACGACTTAGGCGTTTCGATTTGAATACAATTCGATTGTGCGAAGCTTCCGCGATACTTCAATTTCCTGCGAAACTGTTTGCTCGTCACAAATTTGATTCTGTTATTAAAAATATGAATTTTACTCGAACTGTATATTGTTACGCGGGAGCATCTGTTGTTTTTTTTTAAAAATGCTTTATCGTATTTATTCAATACGATGCTTCGCGGAAGTGCGATAAACGAATACAGAAAAAAAATTGAAATATTAGTTTGCGCAGTAAAGTTCCGCTAGCGAAACGTGTTTTATTAAACATATTTAATTTCAGCAGTTTTACTGCGTTTTATTGACAATAATAGCGTGTATACGATGTTTACGTTTACAGAAAAAAATTTATTGGGAAATTGCTGACGCATCCTGCTGTTTTAATACATTTTTTTTATGAAGTGTGAGGTGTGTACAAATACTGTGCCTTTGCAATACAAAAATAGACAAATTTTCTATTGAAATGGAAATTTTTTGTTACTAGGAGACGTTGACAGTGGAAATTATTGTTAAGGTATTGCTAAAATATTGCTAAAGCATTGCTGTGTTAGCGATAGTTTCTATTGCTCAAAGTTTGCTATTTTAGCAATAATTTCTGTTGCTAAAATATTGCCCAAAGATTGCTATTTTAGCGATAGTACCTATTACGAAAGCACTGCTCAAAGTTTACTATTTTAACAACAGTTTCTATTAGTCAAAGATTGCTATCTTAGTAATAGTTTTCATTGCCCAAAGATTGCTATTTTAGCGATAGTTTCTGTTGCTAAAATATTGCTCGAAGATTACTATTTTAGCGATAGTTCATATTACGAAAGCATTGCTCAAAGTTTGCTATTTTAGCAATAGTTTCTATTATTATAACATTGGCCAAAGTTTGCTATCTTAGCAATAGTTTCTATTAGTCAAAGATTGCTATCTTAGCAATAGTTTTCATTGCCCAAAGATTGCTATTTTAGCGATAGTTTCTATTACTAAAACATTTCTCAAAGATTGCCATTTTATCAATAGTTTCTATCACCAATGTCCGCGTAGAAGCGCAGCACAAAGAGATAAACCATGAACCGTGATCTGGGCCAAAGTTGAACACACCACGGTATAAAATTTAACAAAACCATCTCCTCTCCGCTGAGTCAGGACCTCTGCGGAACTCGCACAAAGGTTCCCACGAAGTTACGTTATCATACGGTCCGCTTCAGTAAAACACATCGTAGTTCAAAGGGTTAAATGAAGTTCGACCGTGGCCGCCTGCAGCCCGTGTTCGTTCGTGGTGCCTAGTTCCCCGGAAATTTTTCATCAGCGAGAGAGTGCCGTTTGATCCCGTCGGATGGCACGAAATGGCGATGTGTCTCCATCTTATCGGGGACACCGTTTCGTAACTTCCCTCGGAACGAGAATAGGTTCGAACGTTCGAAGCTCGGATCGTGTTTCCATTCCAGGCCATCCGATTCAGCGGAATCGCGGTTAGGATCCGAAAAAAAGGGGTGAATCGAGCGGACTTTGCCCATTCGCGAGCCGCGTCGTCGTTGTTTGCGTCGCATCGATCGCGACCGCAGAAAATCTGTCGCGATTTCGCGGACGGATCGTCGGGAATCAAAAGGTTCGTTTTCAAACGAAACTGCCGATGGCTATTCAATGGGCAAACCGTGCTGTGTAAACCGTACACATAAACCGCGGAACCATGCGCCAGTTTATGCTCTAACGCTTCCCGCTCTACAATACGGTTCACTGGGTCAGCCTGGCCTGCAATTTTCGATCGCGAAAACATAGCCGATGCTTATCGAAGCGTTGATCGGCCACGTTGAAAGGGGTGGCGAAAGTGCGACGGGGACGGAGGATAAAGGGGGAGGAAGGGAGGGTTGCTTTCCTTTGAGGTCGAGGCTCAAGAGTCGCATCGAGAGTGATGAACAGGCTTTCTAACGTTTGATTATTTGGCAAAGGGGAAAATGAAGCGGCAAAGGGGTGGATAGGGGTCGCGTTATCGACGTGGCGCACGTCAAGCCGCTAATTCATTAGGCGATACATCCAAAGTCGCAGCTGCTGCTCCTCCACGCGTGTTTTCTAACACTTTGCGAGGGTTTTCCAGCGAAAGTTGTTTTCACAATTTTTTGTAACCGTAACGCGATGTTATTTTTCAAGTGATCGATGCTCCGCAGTCAGGAATTTGTCTGCTTATGTTGGAAATTTGGAGAAAATGTTTTATAATTTTTATATCCGCGTGCTCTTCCTCGATCACTTTCGTTCACTGTCGTTAATTCTTGTTCAACTATCTTGGCATTAATTTCTATGTTAATATTGCTATCTTGACAATAGTTTCTATGTTAATATTGCTATTTTAGCAATAGTTTCTATATTAATATTGCTATCTTAGCAATAGTTTCCATGTTAATATTGCTATCTTGGTAATAGTTTCCATGTTAATATTGCTATCTTAGCAATTACTTCTATGTTAATATTGCTATCTTGACAATAGTTTCTATGTTAATATTGCTATTTTAGCAATAGTTTCTATATTAATATTGCTATCTTAGCAATAGTTTCCATGTTAATATTGCTATCTTGGTAATAGTTTCCATGTTAATATTGCTATCTTAGCAATTGCTTCTATGTTAATATTGCTATCTTAACAATAGTTTCTATGTTAATATTGCTATTTTAGCAATAGTTTCTATATTAATATTGCTATCTCAGCAATAGTTTCCATGTTAATATTGCTATCTTGGTAATAGTTTCCATGTTAATATTGCTATCTTAGCAATAGTTTCCATGTTAATATTGCTATCTTGGTAATAGTTTCCATGTTAATATTGCTATCTTAGCAATTGCTTCTATGTTAATATTGCTATTTTGACAACAGTTTCTATATTAATATTGCTACCTTAGCAATTGTTCCCATGTTAATATTGCTATCTTGGCAACAGTTTCTATATTAATATTGCTACCTTAGCAATTGTTTCCATGTTAATATACCTATTTTAGCAATTGCTTCTATGTTAATATTGCTATCTTGGCAACAGTTTCTATATTAATATTGCTACCTTAGCAATTGTTTCCATGTTAATATACCTATTTTAGCAATTGCTTCTATGTTAATATTCCTATCTTGGCAACAGTTTCTATATTAATATTGCTATCTTAGCAATTGTTCTTATTGCCAACGTCCAGGAAGGAGCCAAGCATAAAGCGTTAAATCTGTATAATACCATGCACCATCGTGCATCGTTTAAAACGACCCACCAATATCCATCGTACCCATAGCGTCGTTTGAATCGAAGCGTTCTAATATCTGCAAAAATCTTCCGTGCTATAAACCACGAGAAGCTCGGGGAGATATCCGGAGGAAGGGGTGCTCGTTACAGGCTGTCGTCTCTGGCTATGGGGGTAACGCGAGTGGATTTAAACGTTCACACTAGATTACGCAAATGGGACGATAATGCGGCGAATCATTTTTCCGCGAGCCCGTCGAATAATTCGATTTATCCGCCAGGATAGATTTTCCCGTCGCGTGTCTCCTTTTCTTCGCCAGGCCCCCTCGCCCCTTTATTTCCTTCCCTTTTCGCGAAGGATCTGCCCCGATGCGTACGTTACTTACCAAGTGTATAGGAATGCCAAGTCGCTTCGGAATTCCATGCAAATGGTAACGACTGCACGCTGGGAAACCGTCTGAGCCCATTTGGCCGACGCAGACCGCCAGTGGAACAACCCACGCTTGGGCTGCCATTCGAATATCCGACTGTCCCGTCGCTTCCAAGCTTTTGGCTCTTCACGGTCTTCTGGGTCCACGAAAAGTTGATCGTTCGATGATAATTGGATGGTTCTACCTGGTGGTGGATGGATATTGTTGCGAGTCTAGTGTTGGCTCTTGGCTGTTTCAAAGAATTCACTGCTAATTATTTTACAAAGCAGACAAATATCGTAGCAATCAGATATGCGATTGATGCTTGACAGCTCTGATTATGATCTGACAGCTTCTCACTGTTTCTTCACTAACTCCAATTGAAATTAATAATTATAATTCATTAACACTGGCAATAGACAATATCAAGGACATTTTCTTTATTATAGCTAACACCAAATAATTTGAAGTACCAGTTTAGTCGTAGCAATAATAATAAGTAAGGAGTCGTTACTTTGTTAGAATTTCCGTTTTCCTTATTGCTGTATTAATATTGTAACAATAGTTAATAACTTCGCTTGCTAAATTTTCATTGTTATAGTCGAGGTGCTCCTTAACCCTTTGCACTCGAATGTTTCCTCTGAGAGAATCGATTGCTGATTATGAAGTTTAAACTTTTTCAGAAATGCATGTTTGCCTGAAGTTTTGAACGTTAGCAATAGAGACTATTACTAACAATAGAAACTATTACTAACATTTAGAAACTATTACTGAACAGCCATGCTTCTATATACCCAGTGCTCACAACAATATCCATTCATACAGCTTCGCTATGACTTCGTTACGTCAGTTTATAGTAAAAAAGAGAATCGATTTGTTTGATAATAAATAAACAAAACAAGATCTATCTATATAGCTTCGCTATGACTTTGATACGTCAGTTTATAGTAAAAAAGAGAATCGATTTGTTTGATAATAAATAAACAAAACTATATCTATCTATACAACTTCGCTATGACTTCGTTACGTCAGTTTATAGTAAAAAAGAGAATCGATTTGTTTGATAATAAATAAACAAAACAATATCTATCTATACAACTTTGCTATGACTTCGTTACGTCAGTTTATAGTAAAAAAGAGAATCGATCCGTTTAGTAATAAATAAATAAAACATCCATCCATACAACTTTGCTATGACTTCGTTACGTCAGTTTATAGTAAAAAAGAGAATCGATTTGTTTGATAATAAATAAACAAAACAATATCTATCTGTACAACTTCGCTATGACTTCGTTACGTCAGTTTATAGTAAAAAAGAGAATCGATTTGTTTGATAATAAATAAACAAAACAATATCTATCTATACAACTTTGCTATGACTTCGTTACGTCAGTTTATAGTAAAAAAGAGAATCAATCCGTTTAGTAATAAATAAATAAAACATCCATCCATACAACTTCGCTATGACTTCGTAACGTCAGTTTATAGTAAAAAAGAGGATCGATCCGTTTAGTAATAAATAAATAAAATATCCATGTATACAATTTCGCTATGACTTCGTTACGTCAGTTTACAATGAAAAATAGAATCGATCTGTTTGTTAGCAAACAAATAAAAGTAGAAACAGAAGGTTAGTCTCGTGTATCGCTGACAACGAATGGTTGCACGACGCGCCAGGCTGAATTGGCGTTCCTCAGGATCCACTGATCTGTATGATGTAGAGGAGAATTACGAAGTTCTGACGCACGTGCAGCCATTGTCCTCTGCGGCGAGAGCAGTTACGATAGCGTTAGTGGGTTCAACTAAAATTACGTATGCAGCCTGGCGTTCGTTGAAACGACTTACCTGCAATTTAACGTCCTGGCTTATCTTTTAGGGAGCCGAAGCTGGAGTACCGATTGCTTTTATGCGCTTCTTAACGACCGCGGACTAGATAGATGGCGCCGATTATCAATATCAACGATTCTTTCCTCGCTTTTTTCCCCTCTGCTTCCAGGTATGGAACGCAATTAAGATAGAGAAGATTAACGTTAAATTACACGAGGATCACGCGATGAAGTTTTGCATATTTTTATGCTCTCATTGCGAGAGCTTATCGCGTAGCTATTTCGGTGCGACCTATTTCGTGTATCATCTATTTAACGAGCGGAGCGGCTTGTTTCGGGCAATCGCGCCCTGCTAGATCTCCTATTAATCCGTTTATTATTAATTACGATAATTATGATCACACGTATTACCGTGAACGTTAATATTCGAAACGAGGAAAAATGTATCGATCTACTTAAAGCGTAATTAAATAATATGCAGAGTCTGTGAGAACTGGAATTTTTTTTTTTGAACTCGTCAAACATTCTCGAAAAACTTTCTTAAATAGATTTACGATGCTCTTTTACAGATTTTTCTAATCCGTAATTCGATGCGCGATTTAAAAAATAGTCAGTAGTTTTCCAAAGGCAGCCAACTGGGCGTTTTCCATCGGGGTGTTCCGTTCCATGCAGATGGAAGACTGCGAAAGTTGATTTATTCGTTGCACGTAGGAAATTCCGTGGGGATGGAAGCTGCAGGCCGTACGACGCTGCCTCCCACGAACGTTCTTCGGCATATTTCCTTGCGATAGATTCGCTAAGGGTTGCCGCGTTATATTTGATGGCCTCGCGTCTCGAACGATTCTTTCTCGAAGAAAAATCGTTGCGAGTTGTCATTGAAATTTCCTCGTTCTCCCCTTTATCGCTGGGAAAGCAACAATTTTTTTAGCGTCGCGTATTTCAGAGCCTTGCGAGTAAAATTTTTTATATGAAATTCAATATAAATGGAAAGTACGCACGTTCGAGCATTATTCTGCGAGCTAAATCCAGATATTTTTTGTTACAAAATGTTTACAAAATTAGTTAAGAAGGATTTTAGTTTCTTGTGGATTAAAAAATTGCGGGCAGAATTTAACCCTTTGGCTGTGAAAGGTGTATGTATAGGTTATCAAAGTATATATGTCTTTGCAAATCTATCAATATATACGAAAGACGTAAATTCTTTTTATTGTAACACCTTTACTGCTTTATCAAGCGATTTAACATGGAATTTATCGTTCTATGTGGCATAGCAAGTGAAGATCGCTGAAAATCTGCAACTGTTTCGTCATAGATGTGTCTCTATATTGTTCAATTGTTCCACTAAACAAATATGTGAAAAATATCTACAAACTTTACGTGTATATCAAGACAAAAAGAGACAATGACGATTCATTGCGTCTCATTGAAAGGCATCTTCCAAATACTTGCTTTAATCCGTTTTCGAGAAAAAAGAATTAATCTCTAAAGTGTGCAGCAATGGAAAGTTATTGCTAACGTCTATCAGCAATAGAAAATTTCCATTTTCATAGAAATCTTGAGGAAAACGCATTTCTCAAAAAGTTGCAGTGGAATAAGTTTAACTTTTAAGTTTAACTCTTAAATATTAACAAACGTATTAAATCGTTACTATCTTTATTATTATTACATTACAATAGTTAAATTAAATTTGTTCCAATGATTTCTAAACATTTATTTTGACCAGTCGCAGCGATTGATGTGCGAATATTACGTTATCTGTATTTATGGTTCTTTGCGAGAGTACGTCGCAGTGAAAGGGTTAATTTCTTCTTTTCTCCTGAAAATTTCTCATGCATTAGAGTGCTTGTCGCTGTAATGGCTGGCAGTCCTTGCTGAGGACTATATCGACAGGGTAGGAATAGTCTCACGATGCGCATAAGTCAGAAACTGCAAGGATGATAAATCCCACACGTGCTTTTACGTCGGCTATGCCATCACCGACGAGTACGTGGACGAGATGAGTCGAGGGACAGGCTTGGTCTCGCACGTCTTGTAATTCCGCACGTTCACGATCACCCTTTCTAATCCTCTCGTTCCTCCATTTTGACTCTCTTTCGCTTCGAACGCCACTCGCGGGTAATTAACCTATCCTTTACGATCGTTTCCACGTTTCACGCCATTGCTGGGGATATTTTATAACTAGTCGATTATACAGTGGCTGCAGTGTCTTCTGAACCTTCTTCTTAAAGAACCAAGTTCGCAAAAGTTGTTAATTTTATTTCCTTTTCTTGTGTAACAATTGTCAATTACACAGTGGCTGCAGTGATTTTTTAATCTTCTTTTTAAAGAACCAAATTCGCAAAAGTTGTTAATTTTATTTCCTTTTCTTGTGTAACTATCGTCAATTGCACAGTGGCTGCAGTGATTCTTTAATTTTCTTTTTAAAGAACCAAATTCGCAAAAGTTGTTAATTTTATTTCCTTTTCTTGTGTAACTATCGTCAATTGCACAGTGGCTGCAGTGATTTTTTAATCTTCTTTTTAAAGAACCAAATTCGCAAAAGTTGTTAATTTTATTTCCTTTTCTTGTGTAACTATCGTCAATTACACAGTGGCTGCAGTGATTCTTTAACCTTCTTTTTAAAGAACCAAATTCGCAAAAGCTGTTAATTTTATTTTCTTTTCTTGTGTAACTATCGTCAATTACACAGTGGCTG
This sequence comes from Xylocopa violacea, assembly GCA_963969225.1. Classification (NCBI taxonomy): domain Eukaryota; kingdom Metazoa; phylum Arthropoda; class Insecta; order Hymenoptera; family Apidae; genus Xylocopa; species Xylocopa violacea. The sequence goes on from CAXAJV010000015.1 coordinate 19,474,558, forward strand.
CAGTGATTCTTTAATTTTCTTTTTAAATAACCAAATTCGCAAAGGTTGTTAATTTTATTTCCTTTTCTTGTGTAACTATCGTCAATTGCACAGTGGCTGCAGTGATTCTCCAATCTTCTTTTTAAAGAACCAAATTCAAATAAGCTTTGACGAACAACAGTTGCCAACTTTAAACTCTTCCATTGTCCCACTTTCTTTTTCCCCAAACTCTTCTCTTGATTAGATATATCTATTCTCTTTTCTCTTTATTTACTCGACTTTATTTCCTTTTCTTATCTAACAATAGTCGATTACACAGTAGCTACACTGCGCCCTTAATCTCTTTTTTAAAGAACCAAACTCAAATAAGCTCTGATCAACAAAAGTTGCCAACTTTGTTTCCCTCCAAAACGCGTCTCTCGATTAGATTTTTCTATTCTCTTTCCTCTTTATTTACTCGACTCTTTCACCTCCAGCATTCAGACTCGGTTCATTCCTTCCCTATTCTTTTTTACTTTATCTTTCTCTTTTAAAAAATTCGTTTCTCACTGGCTTCGCATTCCTCCCTTCCTTTGTCCCTCTCTGTCGACTTCTCTCTTCCTCTATCTCGACTTCAGTCCATTCGTATTGCCGCAACAGGGTGACTCGAGCACTCTGCGACACACAACTCACGTGCCGAGTTAATATAGCCGCGCTGGTAACTCGTGTACAACTGCTCTGCTTCGTACGCCACCGTATGTACACGTGTTTGACAAGTAGAAAGACGACGGTGCGCCCTCGAGACGCAATCAAAGGGTCCAGGGAAGATTCACATTACTGGCAAACAGCGCTGCGTGACCTTAGGTTTGCGCTTGAACAACAAATACCGCGCTGCTTCCGATGGGAAACGATCTCAGTCGCGTCATCGCCGAACCGAGGATCATTTGTCGTGCAAAGGACTCGCTTAACGCGTGCAAATTTGTTCGATGGACAGCTTTACAGCGACAGCGCAATCACAGCTGTGTAGTTCATCCAGTTCTTTGCAGAAAATTAATGTAAGGATACTTTTAATCAAGCCTTAGATACTACTTATTGAGATTAAAGATAACAAAAGAAAACAGAAGTATTAAATATAAAGTGAAGAGGAAATTGAAAAATTGAATATAAACTGAACTAGGAGTTAACCCTTTTTAAGGGAGGCGACAATTCAATGATGTAGCGATCAGAGGATTTTAAATATCCCACGCACCATATTAAACCTTTGCACTCAGATGTCTTCTCTAAGGGGACACGAGCATTGATTAGTGATTATGGAAGTTAGACTTATTCCATCGCAATTTATTGAGATTTGCAGAAATGCAGATTTCTGAAGTTTTCTATTGCTGGGAAACTATTGCTAAAACATTGCTATTTTAGTGATAGAAACCATTGCTAAAATATTGCTCAAAGATTGATATTTTAGCAATAGTTTCTGCTGCCAAAATATTACTTAAAGATAGCTAGTTTAACATTAGTTTCTATTGCTCAAAGATTGCTATTTTAGCCACAGTTTCCATTGCTAAAATATTGTTCAACACTTGCGATTTTAGCAATAGCTCCCATTGCTAAAATATTGCTCAAATATTACTATTTTAGCAAGAGTTTCCATTGCTAAAGTATCGCTCAAAGATTGCTATTTTAGCCACAGTTTCCATTGCTAAAATATTGCTCAAAGCTTGCTATTTTAGCAACAGTTTCCATTACTAAAATATCGCTCAAATATTGCTATTTTAGCAATAGCTTCTGTTGCTAAAATATCGCTCAAAGCTTACTATTTTAGCAATAGCTTCTGTTGCTAAAATATCGCTCAAAGCTTGCTATTTTAGCAATAGCTTCTGTTGCTAAAATATCACTCAAAGCTTGCTATATTAGCAATAGCTTCTGTTGCTAAAAATATTGCTCAAAGATTGCTACTTCAGCAATAGCTTCCGTTGCTAAAATATCGCTCAAATATTGCTATTTTAGCAATAGCTCCTGTTGCTAAAATATCGCTCAAAGCTTACTATTTTAGCAATAGCTTCTGTTGCTAAAAATATTGCTCAAAGATTGCTACTTCAGCAATAGCTTCCGTTGCTAAAATATTGCTGCTTTAGCAATAACTTCTACTGCTAAACCATCGCTACTATTACCATAGCTCCTATTACTACCATCCAGGAAGGAACAGAATCCAAAGAGTCAATTTCTATCGCACACAGTTGCGTTTCTACGAAGTCTAGGATCTTTCTAACCGAAAGCGTCGCAACGTTTGCATAGGAGAAAATTTCGCAGCGCGCACGAGAGTAACGGTACTCGTAATTCAACGAAATTCAGTGACCACATAAATTTCGAACCCGAGCAGAATGGCACCGCGTACTCCAAGATGAAATATATTTCCCCGCGAATGTATATTCGGGACGTTGCGCTTCGATTGTAGGCACGTCGCAGCGCGATCGACAACCTCGTCTCGTGTAATCCGTTTAGGTAATCCGGGCTGATGGAAATCTCGTAGATCGAAGTCAGACGTTCAGTTTTTTTAGGCGTCAATGGCAGCGCGAATCGGCGATATAAATCAGCGAGCGTCGACGCGGACCTCGGCTCGTGATTCGCGGGTTAGAGCATCACATTGACAGCCATAAACATGCCATCGCGGAACATCTCTGGCCCCTGGCACTTGATGTATTGCGTATTATTTTGGTTATCGACACTCGAGGAGGGATTCCTCGAACACGGGGACGATTTCCCAAATGGACTGGCCGAGAAGCGACACTTCCATGTCCCTCGTCTATGTATTGATTCGATGCTACTTTGAATTATTGAGCACCCTTTTCCGAATTTCCGGGCCAATCAGTAATGGATGAAGGCGGGCTCTTTTGACGAATAGAGAGCTACTGGCTTTCTCTCAACGCGCTGCTTGGTCATCGCTGTGAACGTCACAGATTTTCCACAATTTTTACTTTTTCAACTGAGCTTTATCTGTTTTTTTTTTTTTGTTCATTCGCTTGTGTCAAATCATTTCTGCGATATACAGATATTAAGAATATTTTTATTAATTAATGGATGAAGGTAGGCTCTTTTGACGAATTAGAGAGCTACTGGCTTTCTCTCAACGCGCTGCTTGGTCATCGCTGTGAACGTCACAGATTTTCGACAATTTTTACTTTTTCAACTGAGCTTTATCTGTTTTTTTTTTCATTCGCTCGCGTCAAATCATTTCTGCGATATACAGATATTAAGAATATTTTTATTAATTAATGGATGAAGGTAGGCTCTTTTGACGAATTAGAGAGCTAGTGGCTTTTTTCAACTCAGTTATCACTTCTGAACAGTTCTAAACTGAATTTCATCTTTTTTGTTCGTATTCTTTTTTTAGTTTTGTTTGCGTGAAATCATTTTTGTACTATACACAGATATTAATAATATTTCTATTAATTAATGGATGAAGGTAGGCTCTTTTGACGAATTAGAGAGCTAGTGGCTTTTTTCAACTCAGTTATCACTTCTGAACAGTTCTGAACTGAATTTTATCTTTTTTGTGCGAATTCTTTTTTTAGTTTTGTTTGCGTGAAATCAGTTTTACACTATACACAGATATTAATAATATTTCTATTAATTAATGGATGAAGGTAGGCTCTTTTGACGAATTAGAGAGCTAGTGGCTTTTTTCAACTCAGTTATCACTTCTGAACAGTTCTGAACTGAATTTTATCTTTTTTGTTCGAATTCTTTTTTTAGTTTTGTTTGCGTGAAATCAATTTTGAACTATACACAGATATTAATAATATTTCTATTACTTAATGGATGAAGTTGTGCTCTTGACGAATAAAGTAAAGCTACTGGCTTTTTCTCAACGTGCTGGTCAGTTACCACTATAAATATCACAGATTTTACATTCAGAACTGAACATTATCTTCTTTTTTCGTATTTCTTTCAACTCTTTTTTTAGTTTTGCCTACATGAAATCATTTTTTCAACATGCACAGCTATCGATAATATTTTTATTAATAAATCACGTCGTTTCAATCCGTATCTTCGATTTATCTTTACACAGGAAGTCATTCGTTTCCAAATGAAATTCGTGACTCTGCAGAATGGAAACGTAACTTTCGATTCGAATTACAAATTACAAATCGCATTAGCGTACGAGCTAACGCGTCCAATATATCGCAAACAGCCTCGAACGAAGATTTTATCGCGCGTTACACCGAAAAGCCAGTCAGATGCATATTGGCTCCGTTAATTTGCGACCACCGTTCTTTGTTCGCAACGATGCAGCAGATTATTTTTGAGATACAACACGATGCGTATCCGCGTCCGGCAGCGATATTAATGTCCGAGGAATTAAGCAGCATGAAATATTCATGCGAGCCCTTCAGAGGCGAGCATATATTATTTTATTACCTGTCGCGTATTCATGGCCCAGCTGAGAAACTGATCGCTGTGATCTTTCATTGTTTATTGCATTAAGTCGCATTCTGGCGAAGTCGCGAACGTGCTGATTCAATTTTCAGACGAGAGAGCGCATTCGTCGCTGTTCCTCGCATCCTCAACTTTACACAAAAAGAAGAAAAAGGAAATACTTTGGGAAGATTCTGGAATGTGATTGAGAGTTTTGTGATTATCAAATGGATTGATGACGTTGGCATTAGAGGAATTTTGCAAGCGTACAAAATGGATACGATAATAATACGATATAAAAGAAGGGGTTTTGTAGTTAACTTTGTACAAAAAAAAGAAATTCTTTGAAAAGGATCTGGAACGATTGCGAATTTCGTAATTTATCAAATCGATCGATGGTGGTTTAGAAAATTAGGAGAATTCACTTCGTATTTTGGTAATTTTGCATACAAAGTGCATGCGATATAGAATGGAACTTTTACTTAACTTTATACAAAAAAAAAGTAAATACTTTGAAAAGATTCTGGAATGTGATTGCAAATTTCATAATTTATCAAATCGATCGATGGTGGCTTGGAGAATTAGGAGAATTCACTTCGTATTGTTGTAATTTTGCATACAAAATGCATACGATATAGAATGCAATCTTTACTTAACTTTATACAAAAACAAAACACTTTGAAAAGAATCTGGAACGATTGCGAATTTCGTAATTTATATAAATCGATCGATGGTGGCTTGGAGAATTAGGAGAATTCGAGATAAAATGGGACTTTTACTTAACTTTATACAAAAAAAAATAAATAAATACTTTGTAAAGATTCTGGAATGTGATTGCGAATTTCATAATTTATCAAATCGATCGATGGTGGTTTGGCATTAGGGGAATTCACTTCGTACTGTCGTAATTTTTGCATACAAAGTGCATGCGATATAGAATGAGATTTTAACTTAATTTTATACAAAAAGAAAAAGAAATACTTTGAAAAGAATCTGGAACGATTGCGAATTTCATAATTTATCAAATTGATCGATGTTGGCATTAAGGGAATTTCAAACTGTTGTAATTTTGCATACAAAATGCGATAATAGTACGATATAAAAGAATGGGATTTCAACTTAATTTTATACAAAAAAAGAAGAAATACTTTGAAAAGAATCTGGAATAATTACGAATTTCGTAATTTACCAAATCGATCGATGGTGGTTCGTCATTAAAGAAATTCATTACGTACTTTGGTAATTTTGCATACGAGATGCATACGACCTAAAATGGGATTTTTATCATCGCATACTTTCCTTCTAACGGAAGTACTCATTTTACCGTTGCATGTACTCGAGTAATACGCGTTTACTGAATATACTTGGAGTGAACCGCGCAGCACGCGGAATTTGTGGGAGTAGAAATTTTATAATTAATCCCCACGTACGATATTACTCGCGAGGAATTGAATATCGCGCGATCGCGTGCGCGCTGTTAACCGGACGCGAGATCATCGGTTTTATTCGATCATCGACGGGGCATAAACAAAAAGAGCGTCGAGTGGTAGCGAAAATTGAATTCTCGCTCGCGCGCGGGCCAAATAACCGAGGACAATTTGAATAAAAATTTCATATTTGACGACACCGCGGCGGCACGGATGGTAATTGGTGTCTACAAAATCCAGCGCGTGTCACGTACCAATTCCCTGTAATTAATTCGCATTATCCTCGAGCAATGTATCGCTTTTCGAGCGTCCAAAGCGTGCGTCCTTGGAGGATTTACGGACGCCCGTTTCGCCCCGTTAAATCATAAAAGCAAATTGCCTTCGCCTGTTTTCTGGCCGCTCAAAAGGATTTTAATTCGCTCCGCGATATCAATCGAGCCCGTCAGGAAATTGAAATCGTCGATCGTGACTAACGCGGGCTACGTACGCCCTCGTAATTGAAACCGTTTTTGGCCCATTTGCGAGCGACCCAGCGCTGTACCAATGCGCATAATTAGCTCTCTCGCAGCCACGCGGCACTATTTCCCGCGCCGCTTTTATTTTCCGCTGCCCGTTGGGCTTTTTGTTCGCGACGCCGCCTAGTTCCGGCGGCCCTCTAATTAATTAGCTCTTGTAATACTGTTAACTCGAAACGACAGCCCGCGGGGACCGTTGAAAGGGTTGTTTCGAAATAAATCGATCTCCATCGCGGACGCGCGTCGAAGGGTGGCTGCGTTTCATCGTTCGCGTCGACTCTGCGACGCTTTTCTTTGCCAAGTAGTCGACGCGACGAGCATCCCTCTTTTTTTTCAAATAATTGCTTCGCGCAGAGTCTGGAGAAGCGTGGTTGTCGATGTTTTTCGTGCGTCGAGTGCAGAAATATTGTAGGGTGTGGAATCTAAGATGCAAGTGTGTTGTAAACGCATCGCCTCTGTTGCGATTGCTTTCGAAATTTGCTGACTTGAATACTGTTCCCTTTTTTGCTTCTGGTGCACTACGAGATGATTAAATAATAATCGTCTACTATTTGCAACGCTGTCCAGATTCCTCTCACATCGTCGAATTAAAAAAAAAGTGTCTGAAAGATGTGTGAATGATTTTATTGCTTGTGACTTTTTGTGCGTGGAAGCATAAGGTGTAATCGAGAATATTCGAAAATATTTCAAACTGCGTGCACAAGAGCACGCGTGTGCGTGGAAAACAAAGGGACGCATGGAAATCAGGACGAAAGAATCGAGGATACGAGCAGTTCGCTGCACAAATCGATTAATTCCACTTTTTGAAATATCTTCGATTCAAGTGTCAAAGGATGGCTTTTTATATTTATAATAAATTTGCCAAATAATAAAGATTAACAGCATTGAACGACAAAATTTTGCTGGCCATTGGGTGATAAATAATTTAAAGAACGAGTGTTCGAAGCGAGCGTATTATTGAATTTACATTACAAAGGGAATTTTAAAAAACAATGCGCATTATTCACATTTTTTGCTTTATAGACTCGATCGATTTGCTCAGCGAGCGGCTCGTGTAATAAAATTAATCTATTCCCGCTTGTTTTCGACAAAACCTTTCGATCCCACAATATAAATGATATCTGCACCAATTCGTGGTGAGAATTTTTTTATCGCAACATTCTGTGTATAGAAAAAGGAGGCAGCTTCGATGTAACGGCGAGAAGAATGGACTTTATGGCCTTTCTCGGTCTCAACAGTCTCCATTTGTGTTAAGTTTTACGGGCCGTTAGATAGAAGGGAGATTTAATCGCGAGGAAGACGGGGGAACTTGAAAACGGCCAGAAGAGTCGTTTGTATTTTATTAAAGATTGTTTCATAATAGTTTTGTTTACTACCGTTCGGTATGTGAATTTCTTTCGGGACCAGAGTGAATTTCAGGTGCGGACAGTTTTATAGGCTATTATGTTTTTTTTTCTCTCCCATTCTCCGCCTTCTCTCGCTCTCTCGTCTTCCTCTCTTATTCGCTCCATCCATCGCCAACCAGTTTGGAAACTTCGAACTGCAGGGCGCGCGCTTTAGGTTCATTGGAAATTTTCCCGGAAGTTTCGATGCATTTTAGCATAATACGTCGATCGTTACCGAGGTGACGTTAAATTACGAAATTCGCCGGAAGCGTCAATTAAATTGGCTTAAATTGGGCGCACGATTATTTCTGGAACGTAGTTTAATAATACGCAGTTTTTCGTGTGCCAATCAATTTGAAGTATTAACAATATCGATTGACCCATTCGAGGCGACTCGTTTTTTTGCAGACCAACCTCAGAAGCTGAAATTTTTATTTTAACTTCTCAATTTTAAATTTTAAATTTAATTTCTGAATCGCAGTTTAATAATACATAGCTTTTGGTATGTCGATCAATTTAAAGTATTAACAATATCGATTGACCTATTTGAGACAGCTCGTTTTTTTGGAGACCAACCCCAGAAGCTGAAATTTTTATTTTAACTTCTCAATGTTAAATTTTAAATTTAATTTCTGAATCGCAGCTTAATAATACATAGCTTTTGGTATGTCGATCAATTTAAAGTATTAACAATATCGATTGACCTATTTGAGACAGCTCGTTTTTTTGGAGACCAACCCCATAAGCTGAAATTTTAATTTTCATTTCTGGATCGAAGTTTTTCGTGTGCCAATCAATTTGAAGTATTAACAATATCAATTGACCCATTCGAGGCGACTCGTTTTTTTGCAGGCCAACCCCAGAAGCTGAAATTTTTATTTCAACTTCTCAATTTTAAATTTTAAATTTAATTTCTGAATCGCAGCTTAATAATACATAGATTTTGGTATGTGGATCAATTTAAAGTATTAACAATATCGATTGACCTATTTGAGACAGTTCGTTTTTTTGGAGACCAACCCCGTAAGCTGAAATTTTAATTTTCATTTCTGGATCGAAGTTTTTCGTGTGCCAATCAATTTGAAGTATTAACAATATCAATTGACCCATTCGAGGCGACTCGTTTTTTTGCAGACCAACCCCAGAAGCTGAAATTTTTATTTTAACTTCTCAATTTTAAATTTTAAATTTAATTTCTGAATCGCAGCTTAATAATACATAGCTTTTGGTATGTCGATCAATTTAAAGTATTAACAATATCGATTGACCTATTTGAGACGACTCGTTTTTTTCTGGACCAACCCCAGAAGCTGAAATTTTTATTTTAACTTCTCAATTTTAAATTTTAAATTTAATTTCTGAATCGCAGTTTAATAATACATAGCTTTTGGTATGTCGATCAATTTAAAGTATTAACAATATCGATTGACCCATTCGAGGCGACTCGTTTTTTTGCAGACCAACCCCAGAAGCTGAAATTTTTATTTTACTTTAACCCAGTCTTACTTCGACGCTTACTTTTTTCGTATTGATTCATAATTTCAATTTAACATCATTGCACACACGTTGTGCAATCCATCTCGAATGGGTTACAGAATTTACCTTAGTTTCGCTGTTTTCAAATGCAACCAGCCAGGAATTGCTTCGACATCCATCTGTATGCTTGTAAAAACATTTTCAAACTTCGAAAATAAATATACGCGTCGTACTCTAACGTTGTTGCATCAAATAGGAGTTTTACTCTGTGCGCGCATAGATTCGAGCAAATCGCGCTACAATGGATGATTTAACACCTCCCTTGTTGGGACTGTTGTGTACCAGCATTATTGTATACACAGCTATAAATATTCCGCTGCATTCGTTCTGCTAACAAACATTCAAATTCAGAATGCAATAAATCACAGTGTATCTGTGGCACCCTATAAAACATAATATATACTGACGTTTCCGATTTGAAATGTTGCAGAAGTTCTAACAGAAAAAAAAGCGAACAAAATATCGAAGTTACGTACACGCGTGAAATATGTGAAAAGTTACAATTCGAGTAAAAAAGTATCTTTGCACCAATAATCTTAACTTTTCGAGGAAGCAATTTTTGTAGATTTTATTTTGTCACCACATTATATATATTGACGTTTTCAATTTGAAACGTTGCAGAAGTTTTTACAGAAAAAAAGCGAACAAAATATCAAAGTTACGTACACGTTGGAAAAATGTGAAAAGTTACAATTTGATTACAAAAAATATCTTTGCACTAGCAATCTTAATCTTTCGAAGAAGCAATTTCCACAAATTTAACAGTAAGAAAAAAGGGGACCAAATTCTGAAGTTACTTTCACGCGTGAAAAATATAAAAAGTTACAATTTGAATAAAAAGGTATCTTTGCACCAGAAATCTTAACCTTTCGAAGAAGCAATTTCCACAGATTTAACAGAAAAAATAGCGAACAAAATACTGAAGTTACTTTTACGCATAAAAAATCTGAAAAATTGCAGTATCTCCGTATCACCAATCTTAAACTTTCGAATAATCAACTTCTGTAGATTTTATTTCGTCACCATGTTATACATATTGACGTTTCCGATTTGAAATGTTTCAGAAAAAAGCGAACAAAAATATCAAAGTTACGTACACGCTTGAAAAACATAAACAGTTACAATTTGCATGGAAAGGTTTCTTTACACCAACAATCTTGAACTTTCGAATAAGCAGTTTCTGTGGATTTTGTTTTGCCAGCAAGTTTTACGAGCGACGTTCCATTCACGCTTCCACTACGTTCTCCATGTACCACGTTTCGAAAACTTGTTATGCACGGTCTGCACTCTCTTTCGAATGTATTACAAACGTTTCGTCTGCGGAGTTTCCTACGCGGCGGATCCTTCGTTGAGACCGTCTTAAGAGTATGTGACCCACCGTGCTTTCGAGTTGTCTCTCGCGTATCTGCTGCATAAATCAGGACTCGAGGATTACGAAGCTAAGACTACGGAAGTAACGGGATTAACGTGCACCCGGGTCGAGTTAGGATCGCGAGCTTGATTGCTTTACAAGAACCGTACAATTGGGAACCGAGCGAGGGGCGTTTCCTTTTGCTTCCTTTTCGGATAGCGGTTTTTCCTGTTCGATATCTCGTTGCATTTCGACTTTTTCGCGCAGCTTGTAAAGCTTCCACGTCTGTCTACGTCGGTGAACTTAGGTACTCGACAGGTGTTGGGCAAACTGAGATTCTTTTTTTCGAAACCAAACGATTTCAAGTTAAGTAATGTGATGGATTGGGGAATTTGAGGATTGGAGTTGAAATAGTTTGACTAATGCAAGTAGAATCATGCCAATTCTATTCAGACTGCTTCAATTGATGCGATAGGTTACAATTTTCAGTGACAAAACTTTTTTCTTGCACGATTTCAAGTCAAATGATGTGATACTGGAGAACTTGAAGATTGGGGTTGAAATAGTTTGACTAATGCAAGTAGAATCATGCCAATTCTACTCAGACTGCTTCAATTGCTCACAGACAATAATTACTTCATATTTCTCTGCGATAGGTTACAATTTTCAGTGAGAAAACTTTTTTCTTCCACGATTTCAAGTTAAATAATGTAATACTGGAGAACTTAAAGATTAAAGTTCAAATAGCTTGACTAATGCAAGTAGAATGTTGCCAGTTGCAGTCAGACCATCTCGACTGATCACAGACAACAATTACTTCTTACTTCTTTGCAATACATTACAATTTTCAATGACACAATTGAGAACTTAAAGATTAAAGTTCAAACAGCTTGACTAATGCAAGTAGAATCATGCCAGTTGCAGTCAGACCATCTCGACTGATCGCAGACAACAATTACTTCTTACTTCTTTGCAATACGTTACAATTTTCAATGACACAATTGAGAACTTAAAGATTAAAGTTCAAACAGCTTGACTAATGCAAGTAGAATCATGCCAGCTGCAGTCAGACCATCTCGATTGATCACAGACAATTACTTCTTACTTCTTTGCAATAGACTACAATTTTCCATGACACTTTCCTCGCAAACAACGAAGAAATTCGCGCGAGCATCGCAAACGAACGTGTTCTCATCTTAACAGTCTCGTCGCGTCGTTCTTGTAGTTGCAAATACTTTAATCTCGTTCTCATTTTGCCACTTGCTGGCTGACTCAGCCGCACTTCCGTCGTCCCCGTTCGCTTCCGGTACCAGACGAAAGAACGTCTCTTGGCCAGTGCAGGCGTCTCCAACGAAAAGTAAGCCGAGCGAACTCGCCCCTCGCTTCTTAACTCGCTGAAATCCTCTCGCGTGTGTGCATTGGAGCCTCGCGTGTGCCGTTCAATCCTGCGCCGATATATCGAGCGGGAATTAGAGATTTACACGAATTCCCGCGATAATTTATTTACCCTTTCCTGGAAATCGACGCTGAATCAAGGCTTGACCGGCACGCTAAACGATCGTGAATCATGTCGCGCGTTCTGGGCTGGGAGAGAGTTCCTTTTTTCCCCTTTTCGTTAGCCGATCGTAGCGAATACGTTTGATTAGAATAATTCAGACCGTGGGATAGGTCCGGAGAAGCCGATAACACGTTTATTAAGATTGTAAATTCCGTATAAGGAGGAAATCGTAGCTGAGTATGGCTGCAGTAAATGTTTTCGTTATACGACGCGAATTTGTAATATTTGCAGTGGAATTGTAGGGTGGATTTAATACGCTGGAAGTAACGGCGAGAGGATTGGTTACTTTAACCCTTTGCGCTTGGATGTCGCGTCTGAGGGAATTAATTACGAAGGTTTAGGAATTATTCTACCGCAACTTATTGAGAAATGCAGGTTTCTCTGAAGTTTTCTATTGCTGACGGACGTTAGTGATAGAAACTATTGCTAAAATATTGCTTAAAGATTGCTATTTTAGCAATAGTTTCTGTTGCTCAAAGATTGCTATCTTAGCTTTAGTTTCTATTGCTGAAAGATGAGTATCTTAGCCATAGTTTCTATCGCTTAAAGCTTGCTATCTTAGCAATAGTTCCTATTGCTTAAAGCTTGCTATCTTAGCACTAGTTTCTATTGCTAAAATATTGCTCAAAGATTGTTATCTTAGCAATAGTTTCCATTACTCAAAGATTGCTATCTTGGCGATAGTTTCCATTACTCAAAGATTGCTATCTTAGCAATAGTTTCTACTGTCAAAAGCTTGCTATCTTAGCAATAATTTCTATTGTCAAAAGTTTGCTATCTTAGCAATAGTTTCCATTAGTCAAAGATTGCTATCTTAGCTATAGTTTCCATTGCCCAAAGATTGCTATCTTAGCAATAGTTTCTACTGTCAAAAGCTTGCTATCTTAGCAATAATTTCTATTGTCAAAAGCTTGCTATCTTAGCCATAGTTTCCATTACTCAAAGATTGCTATCTTAGCCATAGTTTCCATTGCCCAAAGATTGCTATCTTAGCAATAGTTTCCATTGCTCAAAGCTTGCTATCTTAGCAATAGTTTCTATTACTCAAAGATTGCTATCTTAGCTATAGTTTCCATTGCTCAAAGCTTGCTATCTTAGCAATAGTTTCTATTGTCAAAAGTTTGCTATCTTAGCAATAGTTTCCATTGCTCAAAGATTGCTATCTTAGCAATAGTTTCTATTGTCAAAAGCTTGCTATCTTAGCAATAGTTTCTATTGTCAAAAGATTGCTATATTAGCTGAGAAATGCACGTTTCCTTGATGCTTTCTATTGAAGTGAACATTTTCTATTGCTGGCAAACGTTAGCAATAGAAACTATTGCTAAAATAACAATATTTTAGTAATGAAAAACTTTCGTGAAATATGCGTTCTTCAAAAACTTGAGTAACTTCCGCAAGAACTTCCTTAATAACTAATCAATCCTAACGTACCCTAAAAGAGTTAATACACGAATTGGAATTACAAATTTTTCCTCTTCTAAACTCTTTTCCACATGTCGAAGACGGAACGAAATACGAAGAAAGCCAATTTCTTCGATTACACCTCGCAACGCTCAAACCTCTCAAATATCTCAATCGTAATTACGCGATACGTGAGATTTTAGACGAACGTCTCGCGCGTACACTGAATCGTTCAATTAATGGCATAAATAGGAGCGAGGCGCGTGTATCGGGACTAAATTTCAAGATATATGTCAGACCTATGGTCCCAGATGAATCCGTACAATCAAGATCGCAATTTACGCGACGGTTTAGCGCAGGGCACATATCCAAGATGTATCCCGCCACCACGGCCGCTTCGATCCCTCTAGCTTATGGATACGATTTACACGTCCATCCGGCTCTTGGTACGAGTCCAAACCAGCGTAATCCACTTCTCTGCGAAACAATGCACGCGCAATGCCCGCAACACCGACGGCCATAGATCCAAATTAAATCTTATTCCGGATATTAACATAAAGTAAGATACACCCTCTCTCCCTCTCTCTCCCTCTCTCTCTCTCTCTCTCTCTCTCTCTACCCCTGGCTATATCTCACGAATAATGCTACCAAGTATTTCTTAGCGCGGAACAACCGGGTATACCCGGAATGAAAATGAATACCGCGCTGAATAATTTATGTAACAGTATTCGACTCTCCTCGAAACTTGGAAACTTTCGTATCTCGGTTTTTAAACGGATTAAAAGTATTATTAGGTTATCCCGCGTTAAATACGAATGAGATGAACGCGCAGTAGTCAAAGGGTTAACCCTTCGCGCTCTTCTGAACGAACTGAGACTGCAAATCTAAGAATAAAAGTAATTTTCGTGGAAATAGTAACGGTTTCTGGGGATTACTGCTGATCTGAATGAAGGATTAATGGAGGTAAACGAAAGGAATAATAAGGAAGTAAAAATTGGAAAGGTGTAGGGATCCTTAGAAAATTAAAAACGGTTATTCTGAAAATTGCTAAGAAAGGTAGACTGGACTATGGATGATTGCTGATAAAAGAGTGATTACAAAACAGCTGGGTCTCAGTGCGGAACAGGAAGTAGAAATGGAAAAGGTATAAGAATCCTTAGAAAATCAAAAACAGTTATTCTGAAAATTGCTAAGAAAGGTAGACTGTTCTATGGATGATTGTCAATGAAAGGACGACTACAAAACAGCTGGATCTCAATGCAGAACAGAAACTAAAAGTAGAAAAGGTGTAACGATCCTCAAAAAATTAAAAACTTTTATCCCTAAAGTAGTTAAGCTAGGTGGACAGTTCTATGGATGATTGTTGACGAAAGGGTGACTATAAAACAGCTGGGTCTCAGTGCGGAACAGGAAGTAGAAGTGGAAAAGGTGTAGGGATCCTTAGAAAATTAAAAACAGTTATTTTGAAAATTGCTAAGAAAGGTAGACTGTTCTATGGATGATTGCCAATGAAAGGACAACTACAAAACAGCTGAATCTCAATGCAGAACAGAAACTAAAAGTAGAAAAGTTGTAACGATCCTCAAAAAATGAAAAACTTTTATCCCTAAAGTAGTTAAGCAAGATAGACAGTTCTATGGATGATTGTTGACGAAAGGGTGACTACGAAACGCCTGAGCGCGTAACAAAAAGCCCGCCATGTTTGCTCGCTGCTGTACTCTGGCGAGTGGAAAATTAATTCGCGCAGGTAGAAGAGCCGCGCCGGCCATAGCCGTCGCGGCAAGCGACCGGAAGCAATGAAGCTTCTGTATCCGACGTTCATTCTTCTTTTCCCAACCTCCGGCTCGCTCGCGAGTCGTCGAGCGTCCCTGGCCCGGGGGTCGAGCTCCATTTTCCAAGGCCCCTCCACTCGTGACGCTCGAGAGAATAATTTAGAGAGCACTTTGGCGGCGGCACCTCCGCCTGGGCGAGAAGCATCCACCCCCATCCGGGGCAAAACCCGTCCAGTTAGACCGCGCGCGACCGCCGAAGATATCTTTCCGCTCGCTTTTCCACCTTCTTCCTCGCGCGGTCGCTTTATGAATTGTCTGCCGCGAAGTTATGGCCGGGCCAGGGACCCGTAAACTGCCTGCAGCATCGCACGCGAATCACCCACCAGCTCGCCTCTCCACGGTGACGTACGCGCGGAGAGGAAGAGAGAGGACCCTGCTCGCAGCGGACTTTGGTAGACTTCCGGTCGCTCCACCCATCGTCGCGGTCCTTCCACGCCTTCGAGCGGCTATCGAGCTCGCTGGTTCCCTCTGATCAAGGGCCTTAAGTCTTCTGGTCGCTCGTAAAATTGTCCTTGGAAGCTTTCGCGGATACGCGGGGCGTCCGCGTGATTCTTTGGTGGATCCTTTCGATGGGATTCTTTTGATCGAGGTCTGTTTTATTTGGGCTTATTTGACTCTTTTGGGCACTGTGGGATTAAATATATTCCGGATGTTTGATGCAGGGTGGGGTGTTTTTGGTCCCACTTTGAGATAGTGCGATAGATGCATCTTGCTTAAGTAAAACAGTGGGTAATACCATTGATAAGTGTCATGTAATGTTGGCAAGTGTCAACGCGGCAGTACAGGTTCATCAATTGTTAATAAAAATATATTAATTCTGTTTAATTCGCAAGCGGTTTCCATACATGGGTCTATTTTACTTTCTGAAATCCTGTGCCCCAAACAGTTAAAATGGAATAGCAGATTTCGTATTCTGGGAGTCGCGACGAGAATAAGCATCGAAATCAATCCTTAACGTTACTTCAGCCGATGCTTTTCATCGATGTAACGGTTCCCTTATCGATGATAGCGCTCGCGAATATATCAGCGTTGCATTCCGGCGGCAAGTTCTCGCGGCACGATAGTTTCTTTCTTATTCTCGACGGCGCCAGCCCTCTTGGCGTGTGTAAAGCATCCTTGCCCACTTGGTGCTGGGGCGGAATGGTTCTCGATCGGTTTCTGACTTATATTTCACATGGTGCGCCACCTCGAATGGCTTACAGATCCGTTCCAAACAATCTCATTGCTTTTCACTCTCTTCGCCCGATTTATGGCGCGCCATTGTTTCGGAAGGTTCCAGCGGCGACCTATAGGCGTATATCTTCCTCGCCCAGCGAGGAACGAGGCGGGATGGTTCTAGGCGGAATTCGCCGCGTCTTTTCGAGCACGCTTACCTTCGAGTGCGCAGCGAACGGTCGTTTCGGATATTGATGGAGGCGCGACTCGGAAACTACACCCCTTTCAGCTGCGAGACATAATTTCAGATCAGCGGAAATTTCACATTTCTAATCCAGCGGGCAGATATCTTTACTAACGCGCCTTATCGAGCCTTTGCATTCCTTCCCAGACGTTGGCAATAGAAATTATTGCTGAAATAGCAATATTTTAGCTATATTTTAGCGATAGAAACTGAAGTAGCAATGTTTTAGCAATATTTTAGTCATAGTTTCTAGGGACATTTTCTGTTGTGGGAGACATTAGCAATAGAAACTATTGCTAAAATAGCAAGATTAACATGGAAAGCAGTGCTAAAATAGCAATATTAACATAGAAACTATTGCTAAAATAGCAGTGATAACATAGAAACTATTGCTAAAATAGTAGTGTTAACATAGAAAGTATTGCTAAAATATTGCTAACCTTTCCCAGCAATAGAAGACTCTGCGCTCTCAAAACGCTGCGATGGAATAACTTTGACCTCCTTGATGTCCCCTCAGAAGCGACACCCCAGTGCAAAGGGTTAAAATTGTAAAATAATCAAAATAGTCGTCAATCACCAGAGTTGCAAGATCCACAAGACCATGTTACATTACATATTACCATCGACAAATTCTTCTTCCCATCCGAAGCGTTATCAAATGAACACTTTCAGCGAGGCATCTCCTAGCCTCATGAATCAATCGATATCGCAAACAGGGGGCGAAGCGTGCCTCGCAGTCACGGCCCGCCTCGGTTTTCGCGGCGGCAGCGTGTCTCTGCGAGCGTACGCGCGGAATTTACAATTCGCAGCGCGGCTTCCTTAAACCGTATCCATAAGCAATGCGTGATTAATGTGCCGAATTAACGGGGACGTCGAAGCGACACGTGGAATTGAATAGAACGCGAACGAAGGAGAGCAGGAGACGGACAGAGGGGCAGAGAGGCGAGGCATTGCTATCGATCGTCGTTGCATCGCGCACAGACCGAAGAGAAATGGCGTTTACATGTGACAAAGTTTCCCTGATGGATGATAGTGCTCGTTGCTTTGGGCGCCGCGCCCGCTACTCGATGATATTTTGATGGTTTGATCGACGTTGACACGATGACGAGTTTGCCTGATGTTCGCGACTGAGCGGCGGAATCTGTGTGATACAGAAAGGACTGACAAGAGCATGCTAAACCACTACCTTGATGGATGATACCGTTGTTCGCTGCTGGCAGCGCAAACACTTGGGAAGAAGATGCACCGCTCGAGAACGCGACGCTGCAGCACGCCGACCGATTTCTCGGCTCGCGTGGCTGCGACCGCTGGTTTAATCTGTTATTAACGCAGACGAGTTGGTGGATTCTTTTGACGACACTTTGTTCGAGCTCCGATAAAATGCACAGCGGTGATAAATGTTTTTTAACTTTTTTAACTTTGAACTCTCAGGTCGTTATGAATTTTTTAAAATAAATATTTTATACTTCTTTACGGGAACTGAAAGAACGTTCAAAACTGAGTAAATAAGTACTAAGGTATGATAGGTCTAAAATGAATATTTGTTGAGATATTTGAAACGAAAGTTTTATCTTAAGGGGCGTCTGAATTATTGACTATTACTACTTGCGCGCATAGGTAATCGCTATTTTAACGTATTTTTAACGGTATTATTGGGATACAGATACATCAGTCTACTTCTAAAGATATCGTAGGAATATTAAAATACAAAAAAAAATTTGTATGTGTCGTTTGCTGAGCGATTAGGTGTCTGCGCAAGTAGTATTGGTCAATAATTCGAGACTTCTGAAACCTTCTATCGCAAATATCTCGCTAAATATTTGTTTTAGCGCCACTATGCTTCAATACTTATTTACTCACTTTCCAACGATCTTTCAATTTCCGTAACCATATATAGGGTGTGCAATTAAAAACTCGTAGTAATTTAAAGTGCACTGCGAAAAGCGTCCACGTCTGACATATTTGCCATCGCAATATGTTAGCCACTCGAGTTTTCTTTACTACATTGTCGTGAACGACTGAAAGGTAGTCCAAACACAATATAATTAGTCTGAGAACGTATATCGAGACAGAAGGGAAGCAAAGGAATGGCCGAATATCCGAAGAAGAAGGCGGGTAAACAGGCTCGAGAGGAGCCACTTATTACGGGTCAGAATAAAGTCGTGGCTTTCTCCCGCGACAAAGAGCGATCCGACGAGGAAGAGAATTGTATGACGCGAGGGGTGAGTTAATACTAAAAGCAATAAGCAACGAGTGGTTGCGGTTGCGGAGCGCAGGGTTTTCCGAAGTTATTGTGTGACCGTCGCTGTTCCACGCTTTGCCTCTCTCTACCCTCTTCTGACTCGCCTTTGTAAATTAAATTTTGTCCTACACGCGGAACGTTGACCAACACACACCCACGCACGCTCACCCTCTCTTTTTTGCATTCGTGTGTTTTGCTAGAATTATGTAGAAACAGTTTTCTCGCGCGTCTTTTGTCGGACTTTTTTCGACATGTTTCGAGAGTTGACAGTATCGTCACGTACCGTCAAAGCTGAGAGTACAGCTAGATCGAGAATGTTGGTGGTTCTGGCACGAATTTGAGAGGCGACGTCGCCTCTATGCTCGCGGGATCCTAAGCAGATTTCGAGGGGGGGCGGATATCGAAAATCTCTCGAGCAGAGGCGTTCCTCCGCGAAATAATTCGATGCTTTTTCTACAGCAGCGATTTTCTACATCCGTTCGCTGGCTTTTTTCGTTAAATATTTACACGGTTGTACCAGTTTTTATTTATCGAGTCTCTGCTGTTCGAACGGAAATCGAATATGGAAAATTCGCATAAAATAATCCGCACTTTTACGAGGTTATTTATATTTTACCAGGACTTTTATCCTGATTAATTTTTTACGCAGCTTTCAATCATTTCGGCTGCTGAAAAATGCACGAAAATAAACCAACTTGTTTTAATCGTCATGACCGAAACGAATCTTTTATAAAGAGTACGTTTTATTATTCGAGCGTTTAAATATGTTTGCGTCATGATGTTTTAAATTGTTCTACACTTCATCTGGCCGAAAAACGAGAGCAATTCCGAGCGAAACGTACGAACGATGCGAAACACGACACGCGCTCGCGATCGAACGAGTTTATGAAACAATTACAAGCGTACGGACAGTTCAGCGCGCATTAAAAACTACGGAATCCCGTTTACCACTCTTGTTACGACATTCCCGCGGAGAGCTCTGTTCCCAGTAATTGTTTCCCGTAAAATTAAAGGAACAGATCGACCAGTTACAGTAACGAGCCAAACAGCGAGACGATTCAGCCAATTTGCCCGGTCAGGGGCCAGCAGAGCCGATGGTACGAACATATTTACTGGGACGTTTCAGAAAGGATATCTCCGCGCAGATACGTGTAATATCATCGTTGAGAACGGTAAAGAGTTTCCCTGTAGCTGGCGTTCGAAAAGCCGTTTTTTCGTCGAAAGCGTTCCTTCATTTCGCTTTATTCCTTTGCACTTCTTTCATTTTGCCCCAGCACGGTTTAGCAGTCCGCTATATTGGATCCTCTCGAGTCCAATTTTCTTCGATTTTTTCTTCCCCGTCCCACATTTTCGTCCCTTCCCCTGTTCCCCTCCCCGCCCATCTCTCGCTCCATTTTTACGCTACCTGTGGTGCAAGCCAACCTGGTGGGGGGATCGGCTGTCATAAAGCGCAGACCCGGGGACTCTGGTACGACGTGCTCAGAAAAAACGATCTCATCAAGATGTTTCGATTCAGCGAATCGACGCCGCCTATCCGCGAGCGAGACGCGCCGCGTCGGCTATCCTCGAGGAGAACTGGGTTATCGATTCCCGCCGTAATTTTAAACTGCTGCACGTGGTCAGTTCCCCGCTCGTCCCACGTTTTGCATAACCCACCCCTCCCCCCTCAGCCCCTTTCAGCTTCTTCTTATTGCCCTCTCGCTCGCTGATTGGTTTTTCCACCGCCCACCCTCCAACCCCTTCCGTCGTTCTGTATATATGTTACGTGGACCGTCCCATAAAAATTTATGTTGCTGAATTAATGAGAGGATGCTGACGATGGAGGTTGGCGTGAAAAAGCTGCTGTGGCTGACACAGGATCCAGCTCGTTCTCTGGCGACGCTGGGTCGGGTTAAATAAGCGAAAAATTCTTTAATAGCTTTTGGACGCGGTTTCCATCTTGGAAGGGGAGAGGGAACGGTGGGGATTTTTCTCGAGGCGTCTCGAATTCGTTTCTTTTAATAAAGGAGGGTTGCAAAATCTACGCAAGTAGTTTCGGTGGAAAATTATTTTTTGAATAATTCAAGGAGCTGTCTTTTTTTTCTGTTGGCAACACTTTACCGCATAAATGACGCAAAATTCAATCCTTGTGTGTATTTTGGGACACTGTAATATATTGTACCTCTTTTTATGGAAATTAGTCCTTTGAATTCGACGCTTTCTCAGCGATTTTCCGTTGCTCGTAAAAGTTAGCGATAAAAACTATTACCAAGCAACTTAGAAAATTTCCAATTTAATAGAAAACCTTGTGGAAACATGCGTTTTCCAAAAAGTTGCGGAGGAATAAGTTTTTAATTCCCTTAGAAGCGACATCCAAGCTCAAAGAGTTAAACTGTAAATATCGAGGAATAGTTGGTCTAAAATTAGAGTATTTTGAGATAAAAGTTTCATTTTAAGTGGAATTCGGATAGGCACACGAATAATCCTTCGTCCACCAGACTTTTAACGACAACATCGAGATGCTGACTTAATAATACACCTCCAGAGCCATCGTTCGAACACCAAAACATCAAAAACTGTCTCCATCAATTCCCTCGCAAGAATAATTCATCCCATCGCCCCTAATTTTATCGACACCATCATTTTCGTTTAACACGCCGCAGCAGGGTCTCCCTCGGAAGTATCGATAAATTTCTCGAAAGGAGCTCGTTCATCAATCATTAAAGCGACCAACCGACCACGGTGGACACCGATCTCGCGCAGGTTTTCCACGGCCAACTTCATCGCGCGGAAGGGCAGAATATTTACACGTCCGTCAGTGGTAACTTGGCAGGCTTAATCGGCTTTCGTCCGATTCGTAAAGTACACAATGAATCGCGCCGCAACGCGCTGCTGGGCCACCCCCCTCGTCCACCCTTCGTCCACCCTCCGTGTCTGTAATCCTCGTGGCGGCAATTTATATTAATTAGCCCGCTCGCCCGAACCATTCGTGTTCAACATAAATTAGCGGGGCCAATGATGAATGTCAGGTATAAACGCAACATTATGCGACCGCGCGCCACGCGCGAGCGTGTCGCTCGAACTGACCTGGCGTTCGCCAGGTACAGAGAGGAAGCTCGATACACACGCGTGCATTAACGTCGTTCCCTTCGTGTACGCGCACGTACGCTCTGGCGTGAAATTAACGTGACGGGTGCCTATCATGATTACAACTCGACGACACACGACCGCGCCTCTGATTACGAGCGCACTCGTTCCGAATGTTTCAGTCGTTTCGCGTCTACGCTGGGCCAGCAACGGTTACACAAGTTTCGAGAGCTATCAATTTTCTGATTACTGTATTCTTTTGACGCGGAGTCCTGGGAAGTTTGCGGTAAAGCTTGTTAATTATTTTATGAGATATTTATTCGTCATTCGTGAAGGTATAGAGAACTGATGTTGATTTTAGTGATTGCTGGAATATTTTGTTGTTGAAGTTCAGATTGTTGGGTCTATTGTGAATGATTGGATTAAAGGGAGAGTCTAATGAGAGATAATGTGAATCACAAGTTTTTTTGAAGTTTGTTTATTTAGTACAAGTTGCAACTTTAGTCTTCAAGACTTTTCAACTTCCTTTTCTTTGGTTTTTATATTGGTTTTTGTACAGGTTTTCATCTTGTTCGTTTCGATGATTGGCTATCCCATATTTTAGGGTAAGCCAATCATTTTTATCGTCTTACTTAATGACGCTTTTTCTCGTTCCTTGAGAGAAGCGATGTGGACTTTGGCGGAGTGTTTTGGCAATTAGCAATTTTTAGGAATGGAGCAGGATTTTCCAAGGTTAGTTTTGGGACTTAACAATCGTAGGCCTAGCTCCTTGGAAATCTTCGATTCATGATGTTCGAACTTGCTATCGAATATATTGATTACAGTTTATTACTTTTAATGGTTCATCAAAAAATATATAAGCTCAAAGATAGCTTAACCCTTTGCACTTGGACATCAGCATTGATTAGTGATTATGGAGGGTGAACTTATTCCATTGTAGCTGTTTGAGAAATTTTCTATTGCTGGGAAACTATTGCTAAAATATTGCTTAACCCTTTGCCTTTGGATGTCTCCTTTGAGAGGACATCAGCATTGATTAGTGATTAAGGAGGATGAACTTATTCCATTGCAGTTGTTTGAGAAATGCATTGAGAAATTTTCTATTGCTGGGAAACTATTGCTAAAATATTGCTTAACCCTTTGCCTTTGGATGTCTCCTTTGAGAGGACATCAGCATTGATTAGTGATTAAGGAGGATGAACTTATTCCATTGCAGTTGTTTGAGAAATGCATTGAGAAATTTTCTATTGCTGGGAAACTATTGCTAAAATATTGCTTAACCCTTTGCCCTCGGATGTCTCCTTTGAGAGGACATCAATTGATTAGTGATTAAGGAGGATGATCTTATTCCACTACAGCTGTTTGAGAAATGCATTGAGAAATTTTCTATTGCTGGGAAACTGTTGCTAAAATATTGCTTAACCCTTTGTCCTCGGATGTCTCCTTTGAGAGGACATCAATTGATTAGTGATTAAGGAGGATGAACTTATTCCATTGCTGCTGTTTGAGAAATGCATTGAGAAATTTTCTATTGCTGGGAAAGTATTGCTAAAATATTGCTTAACCCTTTGCCCTCGGATGTCTCCATTGAGAGGACATCAATTGATTAGTGATTAAGGAGGATGAACTTATTCCATCGCAGCTGTTTGAGAAATGCGTGTTTTTCTGAAGTTTTCTTTTGAGATGGAAATTTTCTATTACTGGGAGATGTTAGCAATAGAAACCATTGCTAAAATATTGCTAAAATAGCAATGGAAACCATTGCTAAAATATTGCTAAAATAGCAATGGAAACCATTGCTAAAATATTGTTAACATAGCAATGAAAACCATTGCTAAAATATTGCTAAAATAGCAATAGTTGTTATTGCTAAAATATTGCTAAAATATTGCTATTTTAGAAACAGAAGCTATTGCTAAAGTATTCCTAAAATATTGCTAAAATATTGCTAAAATATTGCTATTTTAGAAACAGAAGCTATTGCTAAAGTATTCCTAAAATATTGCTAAAATATTGCTAAAATATTGCTAAAATATTGCTGTTTTACTAAACCCAGTAAATCATTAAAACGTTAATCAGAGCGATCGAGCCAACTAAAACACCGAATCCCGTCGGTGCGGGTGACAAAACAAGTCAGCCAACTCAGCCCAGCCCACGGGTCGCCCCTAAAGGGTTAGACCCCGCGCCCTTCGCAATTCTGCCCCACCGTAGGCGTCGAGCGTGCTGTACACGACCCGCATACCGTCGTCCCGTTCGACGTTTTCGCCTGTAGTTCGGTTGATCCCGTTCCAGCTAGGTGCATCGACGGCAAAGGGAGCCGGCTCGAGCCGCTGCGGAAAGTAGGAGCCGGGAACGGGCTGAAGGGTTCGTTGCAATCAAGCACGGACGCGGACTTCGGGGGCTGCTCCTCCGTTTTCTCACGGTCTGCATTATCTTCTCAGAGCTGTGTGTTGCCTCTCGAACTTCTCTCTCGTTCCCTGCCGGGACGAGACCAGACGAGGTAACGAAGGAGGCGGAACACCCGCCTCCCCCTCCGTTCTTTTCCTACCCTCTTTCACCACTCCTCGCCCGTCAGCCCGCGCGACCCCGTCCCTGCTTTCTCCGTTTCTTCCGGGTCTTCTTTTTCTGCTGGCCTCCCTCTCTCTTCCTCTCTCTCACTCTCTCTCTGCTCTTCCTCTTTGGCCCGCCTTCATCCGTCCTTTCACCGTGGTCCTGTATCCTCGCTGAAATCACTATTGATCGCCTCTGTAAAATAGCGGTTGGGCTTAGCCGATGTACGGTGCCCGGATTATTCGAGGATTTCCTTGGCCGCGTGTGCGCGCGCGCGTCTGCCGCGTTAGGATTGATAAGAATCACGGGAGAAAGGAGGTTTTAAGTTTGAACCAGAGTGAGACGACGGGCGAACGTGGAGGGGGATGAGGATCCTTCTGGCTTAACGTTACCGATGCCTGTTTGCTGGCCCCTGCTATTGGAGCCCTGATTCGGATTTAGAGGGATCCCCCTCGATTGCGTCGACGATAATTATGTTATTGCATGTAGAGAGTCGTTTTTTAATCCGTCTGGGAGAGAATGGGAGTTGCCAGCGAGGAGATCGAGCCTCTTCTTTGCGAGGCGTCGACGTGACTTAATGGGATGGAAAGTATGAACGTGTTCTTTTCTTTTAACGCTAGGTTTATCTATGTTTTGAGTGACATACACCTATTTTTATCAAAAGGGTCAAAATGTTCTCCTTTCGATATTTAATTAGAAAAAATATAAATTGATCTATCTATTATGAATCTGAATAAAATTACATCAGTTATAATAATTAGTTTTTTTATTTTTTTTATTTTTGATATTTTAATGAAAAGTTTTTCAAAGGGGTTGAAATGATTCCTTGTCAAACTTAGTGTTAAATGTGTATACCTGTTATCATTTTTGTATATAGAAGTGTGTATCATAAAGTGAATTGAAGCTCTCTGCAGATTTTACATGACTAAATTCGATGCGTGTAATTTATTTTACGATTCAATTAATAACTTCGCCAGCTTAACGCAGTAGTTTATAGTGACATCGATCATTTTTGCGTAAATAGATTTTGCAATAAAACTTGTTCCGTGTATCTGTTTGATAAATTTGGCAAAATATGGAGATCAGGGATTAAGTTATGGAGAAATGATGGGGGATGAAATTTATGTCCGCGAGAACTGCATAGAAAATCCTGGTTAATACCTAGAGATAAAAGGGATATATGGATCGTAACATCAATTCGTTGTCGTATCTTGTGTTTATATTAATAAATATTCATTTAAAATGCTTAATTTCAATATGAAATGCACAATTCTCAATATTTAGAAATTCAGAGAGTTTAAAAAACTTTGAGGGAAAGTCAAACTTTCTCAACGAGTTAATTGTTTTTTGATAATTTAAGATAACATCGAACTTTTATCGATTACTATAGTAATAGCAAGGTCTGATTCTCATCAAATACCAAATCGAATCTAACAATTCTTATATTTGCAAAAATTCTCAATATTTAAAAATTTAGAGGGTTTACAAAACTTCGAGATCAAACGAAACTTTCTCAACGAATCAGACCTAATTGTTCTGCGATAATTTAAGATAACATCGACATTCTATCGATCACTCTACCAATACCAAGCTCCAATTTCCATCGAATCCAACAAGTCTTTTAATCTGCGATCCTGCAGAAATTTTCGGACGAAAATGCTTAATTTCAATGTGAAACGTAAAATTCTCAATATTTAAAAATTTAGAGGGTTTACAAAGCTCATTAATAAATATTATTATAAAACTCTCAATATTTAAAAATTTAGAGAATTTACAAAGCTTGGAGACCAAACGAAACTTTCTCAACGAATCAGACCTAATTGTTCTCCTACAATTTAAGACAACATCGACATTCTATCGATCACTGTACCAATACCAAGCTCCAGTTCCCATCGACCACCAAATCGAATCCAAGTCTTTTAATCAACGATCCCGTTGAAATTTTCGAATGTTAAAGACGTCCCGATTTCCGCCCGACCTGGCGTTTGCCCAGCGTCTTGGTGACATCTTAAAGCCCTCATTAGTGTAGCTCGTCACCTTCGATAGGTAAACGGGGTGAGGGAGAATTAGCCACGTCAATATTTGCGGTGCAATCAAGCCGCTTCGACTCCGTCGTGTCCCCGTCTCGTTTCGGTTCCTGGTGGCCCCTCGACGCTCGCTCTGATTGTAATCCACACTTCCGGTTCCCGGCCGTGTTGTTGCTGTTGTCTTTTCTCATTTTCCCGACTCGTTCACCTGATACGTACACACCGTTCCCGAGGCGTCGTCTCCGTTTCGCGACGTTTGGTCGCGGTCCAATCAGATGATTCCGCAACGACGACGGTTTCTTGCTGAACGCGTTAAAACGGCTAGTTAGCCCTGCCAAATGTTTACCTCGCCACGGTACAGTTTTCCGTGTTTCGCGTTCTACGTCGCGAGAGTCGTTTCGTTCGCGAAACGTTGATTGGAAGACGACGATACGCTGTTTAACCCTTCGAGAGGCGACTCTCAGACGCCAAGACGTCTCGTATGGCGACTCCAGTTCTACGTCGACTGATTTCAACCCCTTGCGACGCGCGACGACTTTTTCCATAGCGCATCGTGTTCTCTATCGCTAATTTCTTTCTGAATACAATCAATCTCGTTTTTCGACAGTTCGCAATCAATTTCATCTTCACTGGAGATAATTTTATCTTCCAAATTCATTTTTGCAGGGCTTCGAAACTTAAAATTAGTCGATGAGAAACTTGAATTGCCGTACGAAACGTGGTGACGACTGACATCGACAGCGCAAAGGATTAACTTTTGAAGCCCCACAAAAACGAGTCTGAAAAATGAAATTGATTGCGAACTGTTGAAAAACAAGATCGATTATATTCGTGAAGAAATTGGTGATAGAGAACGTGATGTGCTTTCGAAAAAATCGTCGAATTCAAAGGATTAATATAACAATTAAAGTAATGCAGGTTTCGAGTGCGAAAAAAAAAATAGTGGCCAAACATGAATAATATATTAACCCCTTGACACACGACTTAATTAAAAGAAATTTTCCATATCGATGCCATATAATTTCATCCGATTCTTCAAGCGTACAGTGATTAGAGGCAAAACATGGTCTAGAAATAAAAATATTTTCTTCCTGGTTTTGCAATTCTTAGCGGCTCGCAAACTATCGAAACGGTGGGTGAGCATCGGTTTTCGTGAAAAATTTCGTGTTCCCACGGAGGACGCGAACCACCCCCGGGCAGGAGTCGGAGGAAATGGCGAGGAGCTCGTCCGGGCACTTTCAATTTGCGATGGTATCACACGCTCGCCCGCCCTCCCCATTCTCGTTCCACGTCGTTCCTTTCACTGGCAGCGTCGCGCAACCCTTTCGCCGTCACGAGCCACCTGCTCTTCCGACCGTTCCGCCCTCGTTCAACAAACGACACGCGATTCGTATCCCGCCTCCGTGCCGCGGCTTTCGCGCGTGCAACTTTCGAAAAAGCTTAATTCCGCTGTTTCCACCATCGATTTCCCACAGCCTCCTCTGCCAACAACCACCCTCTGGCGCGACTGACCATCCCTCGCGACGATTCGATCGCTCCCTCGCGCTCCTGGATTCTTTCTTATCGTGAACAAATGCCGGAAGATTTGTCAGGTATAAGAAGTACAAACGGTCGGGGTTTTATCGGGATCCTCTATGGCCTATTACGTCCGCGATATTTCCGCCCACGGGTAACTGATTCCGCCGCTTTGTTCCAGTTTCACGGATGGAATTGAACCAGCTGGCAATTGATTTAATAAGTTCGATGGTTGCGATGCCGCGCGATGGGGGACGGTTATGATAATTGGTATTGAGAGCTTGGAACGGTTCGCTCGATACGATCGTCGCAGAGGACGTTCCTGTAACGTACGAGGGAAGTTTCCGCAATTTCGGGAGGATTTTGCGAGCGAGACGTTGCTTTAAGCTCGAGGGTGGCGCTAGTAGTTGGTATCGCTGACAGTGACTAGTTTCTAGTTGACTATTGTTCAACGAAAATCAAACTCGATCGCGTGTAGTCGCGAGTATTAAGAAAATAAAAGCGAGAGACTTCAGAAGCTTCTATGCTGGCTTTTCGTTTTGGTTTTTTGACTATGACGCGTCGCGACATGGGTTGTTGGATCATTTCAACGTGTTAGCTAATTGATTCTGAATGGTCTTTCAGAGTTTCCAGTCTGGATTTTTAAGAAATGTCGCGATCAAGCGAACGATCTACAGAAAGCGACTATAAAGACTGAGACTGCTCGACAGTTGAATTGGTATCGAAAGCTACTATAGTAGCGCGTCGTTTAGAAACGTGACATCCGCGAAAGCCACTATTATAGTGGCGCGTCGTTCAGAAAGATGTCATTTTTAGAAGCCATTATAGTGGCGCGTCGTTCAGAAATATAACATTTGCGAAAGCTACTATAGTGGCACGTCGTTCAGAAAAATGATATCCGCGAAAGCTACTATAGTGGCGCATCATTCAGAAACATCACAAGCCATTATAATAGCGCGTTATTCAGAGAGATGACAAGTTACTATAATGGCGCGTCGTTCAGAAAGATGACAAGCTACTATAATGGCACGTTGTTCAGAAAGATGACAAGCCACTATAGCGGCGCGTCGTTCAGAAAGTTCTCAAATGCGAGAGTCGCTATAGTGACGCTTTGTTCAGAAAGATAACAAGTCATTATAGTGTCGCGTCGTTCAGAAAGTTCTCAATTGCTAAAGTCGCTATTATAGCAACGCGTCATTCAGAATTACTGAAATCCTCGAAAGCCACCATTATAGTGACGCTATTCAGAAATATGACATCCTCGAAAAAGCCACTACACTGGCGCTTTGTTCAGAAAGATGACATCCTCGAGAAAGCCACTATACTGGCGCTTTGTTCAGAAAAATGACATCCTCAAGAAAGCCACTATACTAGCGCTTTGTTCAGAAATGACATCCTCGAGAAAGCCACTATACTGGCGCTTTGTTCAGAAATATGACATCCTCGAGGAAGCCACTATACTGGCGCTTTGTTCAGAAATATGACATCCTCGAGAAAGCCACTATACTGGCGCTTTGTTCAGAAATATGACATCCTCAAGAAAGTCACTATACTGGCGCTTTGTTCAGAAATATGACATCCTCGAGAAAGCCACTATACTGGCGCTTTGTTCAGAAAAATGACATCCTCAAGAAAGCCACTATACTGGCGCTTTGTTCAGAAAGATGACATCCTCGAAAGCAACTATAGCAACGCTTTGTCCAGAAACATGACATCCTAGAAAGCCACTATAGCAACCCTTTATCCAGAAACATAACATCCACGAAATCCACAATAGTACCGCATCGCCCCTAAGACTTTAATTATCAAGCATCACGCGAGTAACTGAACAGAGTCCTCTCGTCCATCGCGCGCTGAACACCACCCTTCGTCCCTCTTCTTCACTCGCCACCCCTAAACATCCGCGTTCACCTCGATCTCCAGAATATTCGAGGGGGCTCGAGTATGCTACCTCGCCATAAAGGCATACGCGGAAAAATACCCATTTTTCCCTACACCCCTGGCCAAGCCGCTACCAAGGGAGCGGGCGTGGAGAAACCAGCATCGCCGTGCACCTTTGTTTCGTCATTTAAACTCCTGTACGCGGCTAGCCGCGTAACAGGGTGAGTTAGTTTATCAGTTTTGGTGCATCGTGTTATCTATTCAACACCTTTACGTAGGGAGAAGACCCTTCCTGACTCCTCGTCGGCTGTAACGAATTTTGTTCTTCGAACGCAACTTTAGTTTGGGTTAAATTTTGATTTCCCAAACCAACGTCAACGTTCGGTATCACCTCGATCTCCAGAATATTCTGAACCCGGCCCCGGGAAGGGGCACGAGTCTGCTACCTCGCCTTAAGGGCATACGCAGCATCACCTCGATCTCCAGAATACTCTGAACCCGGCCCTGAGAAGGGGCACGAGTCTGCTACCTCGCCTTAAGGGCATACGCAACATTTTCCCATCGACTTCCCAACGCTAATCAATCCTCTGGAACGGGAGAGGAAAAACCCAGCAGCGCCGCGGCGATCGTTTTCCCGCGGTGTGGGCCCTTCAGTTACCCCGACGCTCGACCGAGACTAAGTCTCGTTCGGCCGCAGGGGCATCCGCGGGGAACCTCGGGGAGGCGGGCCCACCGCATGCTCGCGTGCATGCTCGCTCTGATCCTGTAGGGAGAAACGCACATGATTAGTAAGTAAGTTTAAAATTCGCGGAGGAGGAGCAGGGCTCGACGGAGACAGTTAGCTGCGAAGATGTGCAGCGCTGCTCCGCCTTGCCCCGGCGCTCCGACAACGCCGGGGTGAGCCGTCCCCAAGAGCGAGGGAGGGAACATTTCGGAATCGGATGGAGCAAGCACCTCGATCTCCAGAATACTCTGAACCCGGCCCCTGGAAGGGGCACGAGTCTGCTACCTCGCCTTAAGGGCATACGCAACGCACCTCGATCTCCAGTGTCAACCCCCTCCCGGACGCTTCTTTCGCGCTCTTGGTTTTCCGTTCTCCGTCCCTTCGTTGCTCGCCGCTCTTCCTCTGGCCGCCATCCGCCTCTGTTGGCCTCCTTCTGCGCTCACCCCCGGCTGGTCGGCGTGACGCATGGCCAGCATTTATAGCGCGAGATAGCGCCGCCGGTTCTCGACAGCGCCGGCAGATTTATCCTCCACGGTTATTGGAGTTATACAAAGGATTTTTCCAACTGATCCCATAAAGTATCTGTGCCTGATGCCCTATTATTTACGCAGCCGGCGCGGATGCGGCAGCAGCCGCCCGCTGGATGAATTTTTCTCGCGCGGCTGCGGCTCTTTAAAGCGACGGTCAGCCTGGTTTCTGGTGACCCAGCAGCTGGCACGGGATGCGGGATGTTTATTCCGGTGGCACACTGGTTTGTACGCGATTTAATCGTTCGATGAATCATGTCCCTCGCCTGGTATCCCTGCGTCGCGTAGCGAGCGGTTGACTTCTTTGACCCTTTGCGCTTCTTCGTCGAGTGCGTCTCGACGTCGCTAAATAAGAAAACGAAACAAATATGCAGGGATATCTCCAATCGGGGTATTACTTATTTACATACGAATATCTAAATACAATGGTACTTTGGCACACGAACTTAATCCGTTTCTGACGTTTGGATTTGTACCAAAGCAACCTTTCGCATAAGAAAGGTAAGAATATGTAAAAAGAAGAAACTTCTATTGATGTTATACTTACTGTAGGGATATTTCCTATCAGGGATAGCTGACGCATTAATTTAGATTAAATATAAATATAACAATAAAGAACGCTAGTACTTAATATAAACTGAAGCGTGCTAAACGTCGCTTCGTTTGTTGTTGCTGTTTGTAGAGAGTGAATGAGAGGGTAGGAAGGAAAAGAGAGGGAAAAACGTTTCGTCCTGGGCCTGCTAGTGGACTCATCAGTAAGGCTAGCTAGCAGACCCTGTCTTAGACGCTGGGATGGTAGGGATAGGTCGAAATTTCTATTATATAGAAACTGTGTAGCACATGGAGTGCTCGCAGGAAACTGACGAGTGTGCTGTCCCCTAGTGGCGAGGACTGTCACACTACTAAAATAGCAATATTGCTAAAGTATTGCTGCTAAAATAGCAATGTTGCTAAAGTATTGCTACTAAAATAGCAATATTACTAAAGTATTACTACTAAAATAGCAATATCGCTAAAGTATTGCTACTGAAGCTCATTGGTGGGCTAAACGCCTACTTCATTATGCGCGAGTGTGCTGTCCCTCTAATGGCGAGGATCGTCACAAAACTGTAGGTAAAATAACGAAATGAAATAGATTAGAAAATACACGTCGAAACACTATACGTCTATCACGTCTTACGTCCTTTTTATGACTAATCGTTGTCGTCAACGTTTTTAAACAAAAGCACGTCAACAGTTCCCTTCCCAATGGCATAGCGATTAAGGGTTGCAGAATACCCTGTATACTACAAATATGAATTACAGCAAGGTTTTAGAGTTGTTTTGGAGTTTGCAAGTAGCAGTCGAGGAACTGTCCTGCAACTGACGACATTTTGAAGTAAATTTGTCTATGAAAAATTGCACAATTAAACTACTAAATTGAAAAGTAATTCGAAGTGCAAAGGAAAGGGGAAGATGACAGCGTGAAACTGATAATTATAATCTAGACTGTATTAGAATTCATTGACACGGTCAATAAACAATTTCAAGGTCCTTTTTAAAAGTTCCACGCTACAAAAGTCACAACTAAATGAAATCGCATACAAGGCGCGTAATTAAAATCAAACAGCGACGAGAACACGCGTCGAACATAGAGCAAACGCTCGTATCATATATTTCACGAGAAACGTAAAGCAAAGCGAGGTAGGATTCCATATTTGTTCGATAAAAAATTAGCAAATTTGCACATGAGAAAACAGAACCGTCGCGAAAGGTCCGAATAAAACTTAAAACGATATCCATTTTCACGGGACGGGAACATTTCGGTTTCAAATCGATAGGAAGCACCCCTTTGGAAAGCAAATAATACACCCAAAGAGAATCCTCGCTCTAAAACAGGGAGAAAAATTTCTGGCTTACACAGAACCGTACTTTCCACTTTGCATCGACAGTGGGAAGCACGATACGCGTTAAGAAAAACATCTTTCTTTGTTAACTTCCGGGCGATTTTCGTGTTGAAGACGCGCCTCCTTTTCGCTCGCTGAATAAAGCTTTGTTCTAACCAGGAGAGACACGCGTCTCTCCCTCTCTCTCTGCGGTGCGATAATCGATTTCAAATGAGGAAAGAAAGGAGAAAAGTAATTG
This sequence comes from Xylocopa violacea, assembly GCA_963969225.1. NCBI lineage: Eukaryota > Metazoa > Arthropoda > Insecta > Hymenoptera > Apidae > Xylocopa > Xylocopa violacea. The sequence continues at coordinate 19,507,989 of CAXAJV010000015.1, forward strand.
TGGATGACACGCGGTAAGAGGAAGCTGTTCCTTCGTTTCCAGGACTCCGAAGGCGACACTCCCCTTCACGATGCGATCTCTAAGAAACGGGATGACATGTTGGCTCTGTTGTTGGACCATGCCGCAGACATCACCCTCACGAACAACAATGGCTTCAACGCTCTGCACCACGCCGCTCTCCGTGGAAACCCAAGGTGAGTAGCTCGCGTTTTCGATGCTGACGCTTTTGTCCGCGATACACCGTGCGCGCCCCCTCGTTGAATGCGCCTCTGTCCGCGGGCAGAATTTAACCGTCCGAGCCGAGCTTGCAACCGGGTACAGAAGGCGATAAAGAGCTTCGTCCTAAACCGGTTGACAATTAAGAATAGCTCGCGAGACTTCTATGGCTGACGGATCAAGACGTTCTCGCTATCTTCTCGCGATTCGCTTTCAGACAGTCGACAGGACAGCTATTCTGCTTTTTTACGTTTGTTTGGTATATTTCGTTGTCAGACGTGGTTTGAGTATTGTCGAATTATTTTGTTACTTGACTTGATTAAGTATTGTCGAATTATTTTGTTTGGCGAGTCGAAGTGACTTGATTAAGTATTATTGAATAATTTTGTTTGGCGACGAAAATCGAATTAAAATTGCTGAGACTTGATTTGGGACCATAATTAGATCGATAGTGTGCTGTATTAATTATTTTACAGTCTTTGAGTTTAAAGGTTTCGAGTTAAATATGTTCTTGTTTCTTGAAGACGTTTGGTTTTAAGGCAAACGTATAAAAGTTTGAACACGTTGCTGCACAGTCTTTTTCTGTACTCAGAACAAATGACGGCTACAGAAGTTGGGAGTTCAACCCTTTGCAGTCGAATGTCCCCTCTGAGAGGACATCAGCATTGGTTAAATTTATTTCACTGCAGCTTTTTGAGAAATGCATGTTTTCTTGAAGTTTTCTATTGCTGGGAGAGTTAGTAATAGAAAGTATTGCTAAAGTAGCAATATGTTAACAATCATTTCTATGTTAGTACTGCAATTTTAGCAATGGTTGTTATGTTAATACTACAATTTTAGCAATAGTTTCTGTGTTAATATTTCTACTTTGGCAATAGTTTCTGTGTTAATATTGCTATTTTAGCAATAGTTTCTATATAAATATTGCTATCTTAGCAATAGTTTCTCTGTTAATACTGCTCTTTTAACAATAGTTTCTCTGTTAATATTGCCACTTTAGCAATAGTTTCTATGTTAATATTGTCACTTTAGCAATAATTTCTATGTTAATACTGCTCTCTTAGCAATAGTTTCTATATTAATATTGCTATTTTAGCACTAGTTTCTGTGTTAATATTGCTATTTTAGCAATGATTGCTATGTTATTACTACAATTTTAGCAATAGTTTCTGTGTTAATATTGCTACTTTGGCAATAGTTTCTGTGTTAATATTGCTATTTTAGCAATAGTTTCTATATAAATATTGTTATCTTAGCAATATTTTCTCTGTTAATACTGCTCTTTTAACAATAGTTTCTCTGTTAATATTGCTCTTTTAGCAATAGTTTCTCTGTTAATATTGCTCTTTTAGCAATAGTTTCTCTGTTAATACTGCTCTTTTAGCAATAGTTCCTATTTTAATACTGCTTTTTTGCAATAGTTTCTATTTTAATACTGCTCTTTTAGCAATAGTTTCTATGTTAATATTGCCACTTTAGCAATAGTTTCTATGTTAATATTGCTATTTTTGCCATAGTTTCTACGTTAATATTGCTATTCTAGCAATAGTTTCTATGCTAATATTGCCATTTCAGCAATAGTTTCTATGTTAATATTGCTATACATTTTCCTAAAATTTTCTACTAAAAGGGAAGTTCCCTATCGCTGGAAGACGCTAGCAATAGAAACTATGGCTAAAATATTGCTCGAAGATTATTAACATCTGCGAAAGAGTCGAGTGCAAAGTGTTAATGAAAGTATGCAGCAACGGGTTAAGCAAATGGAAAATTTAGTCAGCCTGGACGAGACTTAACACGCGATCTTCACTCGAGTCGTTCGGCTACGTCGAATCGCGACATCCGCGAACGCACAAAGGTCGAAACGAACCGCAGACAGGATTTTAAGGCGTCGCAGCGAATCACTCGTCGGCTTTGTTCCCTTCTTCGACAAATCATGAAAGAACGTCGAACCACAGGTGTTCCCGAGTCCTCCTTCGACGGAGTCTAATCGAGTCGGACATTCTCGAGAGGTACCGAGTTAATTTTACCTCGATTCTCACCAGCCACCCTCCTGTTCAATTTCGTCTCCAACAATCTCGAGAATCTTCGAGATTTGCTCGCCTCTGGTTATTACTTCGAGACACAGATGGGGTTCCATCCACGAGGAATGGTAGCTGGTACCGCGGTTAGAATAACGTCTACTTTTGACCTCGATCCTCCTTTAATTATCTGTATTCGTTCGTACGCTGCTAATCAATCGTGTAATCGAATAACTCTAAGTCAATAATTAATTATTTTAGTGTATTCAAATTCTTTTCTGGCATCTGGTGTTCAAAAGTATGTGATTTAGACGTTCAATTGGGGTTGAAAATGATGTTTTTCAATTTGAGATTAATTAGAATCGTATGCTGTTATTCAATCGTGCAATCGAATAACTCTAAATCGATAATTAATTATTTTAGTGCACTCAAACTTTGTTGTTGTATCTAGTATTTGAAAGTATGTGATTTGAACATTGAATTGGGGTGGAAAATGATATTTCTCATTTCGAAATTAATTAGCATCGCACGCTGCTATTCAATCTCGTAATCAACTAACTCCAAATCAATAGTTAATTATTTTATTCTACTCAAATTCTTATCTGGCATCTAGCGTTCGAAAATACGTGATTCAGACGCCCAATTGAGGTCGAAAGCAATGTTTTTCATTTCGAGATTAATTAGCAAACACCAGCGACGGAAATTATTAACGAATTTCACTTTCATTCACCGTCTCATTATTCCATTAACTCGCTCATTATTCTAACTTTATTTCGTTCTTATTCCGTATTTTCGACGCGTGGCACGTACTGCGCCCCCTCACGCGCGCTTCATTCTCTTTTCATATTTCATTCGTTTTCATTCCTCCACGTTGTATTATACATTTTATTCAGCTACGGAGAGAATCAAAAGGAATTACCACGCTAACGCGGTTACTCTTGTTCTTTGTTTAATAAACCGGAGCCGCCATTGTTGAAGAACTCGAAAACGAGTCTCTCGCTCGCCCCCATCCACCCCCGCGTTTCCTCGCCAGCACTCTTGGTCCCGCAGTCACGTTTCACGCCCGTTTCCGGTCGTGGAAAATGCAGACACCGGATGCGCATAATAGTTCTGTAATCGCAATTACCAGGCGCCCACTTTCGAGCTCTCAGTGTCAGCGATTCGCGCGTTCCCACGCTCTCTGCACCCCCCCCTCTCTCTCTCTCTCTCTTTGCTTTTGTCGCGATGTTGTTCGTCGAAATAGCCGGGGAATCTCTGTCGTCGAATGGAAAAAGCGATTGTTCAATGGCGCGAAAGAACGACGGGGAAAGGAAGCGATTATCGCGAATCGCGACGACAGCTTTTGTCTCGTCAGGCCTCCGCTTTGGGGAATTGCCTTGTTATTAACGAGAATTTCGTCGCGCGTTTTTATCGCCAGCTTCGTTTCGACTCTGTCGAAACGAGGTAATGTTGTGAAATAGACCGAGATTTCGCGTGCTAATTTGGCAATCGACGGATCTGTGTTTAACCCTTTGCACTCGACGACTTTTTTGATTGCTAATTTCTTCGTTAATGCAGCCAATTTCGTTGATAATCTTTGAGCAACACTTTAGTAGCAGAAACTATTGCTAAAATAGCAATGTTTGAGCAATAGATACTATGGCGAAGATAGCAATCTTTGAGCAATGGAAACTATTGCTAAGATAGCAATCTATGGGCAATGCAGAGCAGCTGAGATTGCAACCAAAACAGTTCGCAATCAATTTCATCTTCACTCGAGCTAATTTCACTTCCCAAATTCATTTTTGTAGGGCTTCGAAATTTACAATAGGTCGATGGAAAACTCCAGTTGCTGTATAAAACGTCGTGGCGACTCAGAGTCGTCTCTCGATCGCAAAGGGTTAAAATAAAAAAAATACTAGGCATTGTTCCTAAAATTATTGGAGAGATATTTTGGGAAATTATTAAATCGATTCGAGCGACAATAAAACGACGCACGCACAATTACCTGTGAAGTATCGTTCTCGTGGATTATTCGGGTTTACATGGTATAATGTTTGCATAGAAAAGTTTGAAAGCGTTTCATCGAGAGGAACAATTCGCGAGCTTACGCTGCCGCGAACTCTGTTGTAGATCGAGAGTATTTGCCTCCATTTCGAGCTGGCAGCTCGTGAAAATCGAAAACAACGAACAGCCATGGACAGGTGGAGCACGGCGGTGGCTCATGGCCGACAAACGGCTCGTGGATTCCGCTGCATTGCGTCAATTGAACGCGTCGTGTCGATTCGATTTAACCTCTTATGTTATAATCGTCGCCGTTGCTCGCGTTTTTCCATTTTCCTTCGCCAGATCTGCTTTTCGAGCTCTTCAATCGATATTAGTCCGTGTAACGGGTTCGTTAAATCTGTTAGCAAACGTCTCTGACTGCGAATCAGTGGTTTCTTTAGATCTAGCAAGCTTTGAGCAACAATAATTATTGGTAAAACAGCAATCTTTGAGCAATAGAAACTATAGCTAAGATAGCAATCTTTGGGCAATAGAAAATATTGCTAAGATAGCAATCTTTGGACAATAGAAAATATAGCTAAAATAGTAATATTTGGGCAGTAGAAATTATTGCTAACATAGCAATCTTTGAGCAACACTTTAGTAACAGAAACTATTGCTAAAATAGCAATCTTTGGGCAATAGAAACTATTGCTAAAGTAGCAATCTTTGGGCAATAGTAACTATTGCTAAAATAGCAATCTTTGAGCAACACTTTAGTAACAGAAACTATTGCTAAAATAGCAATCTTTGGGCAATAGAAACTATTGCTAAAATAGCAATCTCTGAGTAATAGAAACTATAGCTAAGATAGCAATCTTTGCGCAATGGAAACTATTGTTAAGATAGCAATCTATGGGCAATGCAGTGCAGCTGAGATTGCAATCTTTGGGCAATAGAAACTATTGCTAAAATAGCAATAGCTAGTTGCTCCTTAAGCAACATTTTAGCAACAGAAACCATCACTAAAATAAAAAACTTTGCGCTAATGTTTTTCTCAAATCGTAAAATTGTAAAATTGAATCAATTGACATTGCAAATTATTTATTGCATTATACGGGAGGTCGTTTCAAGCACCGCTATTCGAAGCTAAATCAGCTCGAACTGGGAAAAGCGTGGTCGGCTTTACGCTCGTTAGATCTGCAGCGTTGGCGCTAAATAAAGGCGAGTTTCGACGATATTCGAGGTAGTAGCCAGGTCAGGATTCTTGGTGGCCTCGCGTATTCGTCTTCTATACGAATCCTCCCTCTTCTTGCTCTCGGTCAGGGACGAAACCGTACCCACCCCATCGCACACGATTCCCACTCTTTTTTCCATTCCTCTCGCGTTCCATTCCCTCCCCCTCTCCCCGTTACAAGTTGGATATTACATTTATCGGCTTATCCGCTTCAGAATTTACTTTTATTTCCACTTTCAACATTATTTACCCCACTATTTTTTACAATTCTCGCAGCCCCGCTTTATCCGATTTTATCTTTATTCCTTTACGTTCCATTGTGCAGCCGCTTGTTGCTGCAAATTGTGCGCGAGCTATTCCCGTGCATAATAAATGGTCCGCGGATGTTTACGCTTTTGTGAAAAATTTAAACGCGCGCAGAGAAGGCGAAATATTCGCTCGGTACGCGGAAATTTACTAAATATTCGACGTAAAGCGCGCGTTGCGATGAATTCAGATACGCGAGGTCGTATCTTCCATTAAATTTATAAGAATTTCGATTGTTCGAGTTAAATTCATAAGAATTCGAATCTCCGTGGAAAGAAGCATCGATCGATCGGTCTATCCGATCGAGCCACGATCCCCTCGCTTCGCTTTCCTCTTTCGTTCTCGTTTTCCTCTGCTACGAATTTCTGTCGCGCACCGCCGCTTTCTTCCGCGTTTCTGCTTACCCACGGCTTGGCCGTGTCTCTTTTCCTTAGTCCGTGAAGGAGCCAGCAGCTTCTCTGGTGTGTCCTGTGTTGCAGAGAAAGCTCTGAAGCCGAACGAACGGACGTCCGGAGACGTAATTTCCTGCCTTCCCGGTGCAGCTCCCTTCCGCTCGCGCGTCTCTTTCTCTCCGCCCGCTTTGTAAGCTACGTTCTCCGGGGGTTGCTCACGAAACTTCCCTCGTTTTCCATGCCCCTGGCTTCGACCCCTCTGTGCTCGCGCGCGCTCGAATTAGGGTCGAACGATGACCGTACCGACGTCAAAACGCGACGTACCATCCGCCTCGTCGTCCCTCCGCCTCGCGGAGATTAGGACTCGTCCGCAGACACCGAGGAAAGCGTTACTTTGTCGTGCATTTCGCGAGCGTTTAACTCCTTGGGACGCAGGATTTCAGAGAATAGAATCGACGCGCCAATAGAAATTTGATCGCGTTTTAAATTGGGCAAAATTGCACGGATTGCGTGGAAATTTGATTGCGGTTTAAATTGAACAAAGTTGGTACTGGTTATTGGTAACAGAATTGTGTACTGATTTGGTGAAACTTGCTAGTACAAGCGAATACATTTGTAATTGGTTATATTTGCTAAAATATCGCTCAAAGATGACTGTTTTAGCGATAGCTTCTGTTGCTAAAATATTGCTTAAAGGTTGTTATTTTAGCAATACTTTCTATTCGCCAAAGATTGCTATCTTAGCCATAGTTTCCATTGTCAAAAGCTTGCTATCTTAGCAATAGTTTCTATTGTCAAAAGCTTGCTATCTTAGCAATAGTTTCCATTGTTAAAAGCTTGCTATCTTAGCCATAGTTTCTATCGCTCAAAGATTGCTATTTTAGCAATAGTTTTATTGCTAATGTCCAGGAAGAAGCCAACTACAAATTTTCTACGTAACTACAAAGGAAGACCATCTTTCGTCACCTATGCTTTGAAACTGAAACAAATTTTTTCCAAAATACTAAATTTTCTGCTTTCCTCGACTTACGCGAGAACCTTCGAAACCAATTAATCGCCTAAATCGAGGACTTACTGTACACATTTTTCTAAACTGTCGATTGCTTTCCTATCGAAAGCTGAAAATGCGAGTTGCACGCGTGACATACTTTCTCGCCTGTTATTTCAACGTGTAAACCCGGGGGGCGGGTGTTTACGAGGCGCGTAAATTGAGCCATAAGACCTTAATGGCACTTCTCGCGAGCGATTATTAAAGAACCGCCAATAAAGCCGGGTCGATGGATTGCGAGTCGCAGAATCGACCAAAGCGATATCGAAGTTCCGGCAGCGTAGACGGGACGCGAGCGGAATGTTTACCAGCTCCTCGACTCGTACTCGGCGCACTCGGAGTCAAAGAAAACTTCATTAGCTTTGAGCACTTACTTCCCTCGCGAACTACCTCGCCGTGAATTAGTTCCAAGGCGCACTCTATCCATTCGCCGCGGCGAATCGAGCCGTGAGCAACCTTCCCACCGAAATCTTGATCGTTTGCCACCTCGCCTCTCATCAATTCGGTCTAGCTAGTCACTATCGAGCGTGCGAATCATTCATCAAGTCGCTTGCTAAGTGATCCCCGCCTCGAATCCACGCGCCCGAACGTTCCCCACGTCTACTCGCGAGTTTCGTTTGATTTCCGTCGCTCGTGGAACATTTTCAGCTAGTTCGCTGGTGTCGTTCAATTTTCTGTTAGTAAAATGTTGTTCAAAGATTGCTATTTTAGGAATAGCTTCTGCTGCTAAAATATTGCTTAAAGATTGCTATCTTAGCTATAGTTTCTATTGCTGAAAGATGGGTATCTTAGCCACAGTTTTTATTGCTTAAAGCTTGTTATCTTAGTAATAGTTTCCATTGCTCAAAGATTGCTATCTTAACCATAGTTTCTATTGCTGAAAGATGGCTATCTTAGCCATAGTTTCTATTGTTTAAAGCTTGCTATCTTAGCAATAGTTTCTATTGCTTAAAGCTTGCTATCTTAGCAATAGTTTCCATTGCTCAAAAATTGCTATCTTAGCCATAGTTTCTATTGCCCAAAGATTGCTATCTTAGTCATAGTTTCTATTGCCAAAATCTTGCTATCTTAGCAATAGCATCTATTGCTTAAAGCTTGCTATCTTAGCCATAGTTTCCATTTCTCAAAGATTGCTATCTTAGCAATAGTTTCCGTTGCTTAAAGCTTTCTATTTTAGCAATAGTTTCCATTTCTTAAAGATTGCTACCTTAGCAATAGCTTCCATTGCTCGAAGATTGCAATCTCAGCTGCACTGCATTGCCCATAGATTGCTACCTTAGCAATAGTTTCCATTGCTCAAAAATTGCTATCTTAGCCATAGTTTCTATTGCCAAAATCTTGCTATCTTAGCAATAGCATCTATTGCTTAAAGCTTGCTATCTTAGCCATAGTTTCCATTGCTCAAAGATTGCAATCTCAGCTGCACTGCATTGCCCATAGATTGCTATCTTAGCCATAGTTTCTATTACTGAAAGATGACTGTCTTAGCCATAGTTTCCATTGCTTAAAGTATGCTATCTCAGCCATAGTTTCCATTTCTTAAAGATTGCTGCCTTAGCAATAGCTTCCATTGCTCGAAGATTGCAATCTCAGCTGCACTGCATTGCCCCTAGATTGCTATCTTAGCAATAGTTTCCATTGCTCAAAAATTGCTATCTTAGCCATAGTTTCTATTGCCCAAAGATTGCTATCTTAGCCATAGTTTCTATTGCCAAAACCTTGCTATCTTAGCAATAGCATCTACTGCTTAAAGCTTGCTATCTTAGCCATAGTTTCCATTTCTCAAAGATTGCTATCTTAGCAATAGTTTCCGTTGCTTAAAGCTTGCTATTTTAGCAATAGTTTCCATTTCTTAAAGATTGCTACCTTAGCAATAGTTTCCATTGCTCAAAGATTGCAACCTCAGCTGCACTGCATTGCCCATAGATTGCTATCTTAGCAATAGTTTCCATTGCTCAAAGATTGCTATCTTAGCCATAGTTTCCATTGCTTAAAGCTTGCTATCTTAGCAACAGTTTCCATTTTCCAAAGATTGCTATCTTAGCTATAGTTTCTATTGCCAAAAGCTTGCTATCTTAGCCATAGTTTCTATTGCTTAAAGCTTGCTATCTTAGCAATAGTTTCCATTGCCCAAAGATTGCTATCTTAGCCATAGTTTCCATTACTCGAAGATTGCTATTTTAGCAATAGTTTCTATTAGCTAAAATATCGCTCAAATTTTGCTATTTAGCAATAGTTTCTGTTGCTAAAATATCGCTCAAATTTTGCTATTTTAGAAACAACATTCAACGCGATCAGTCGTCAACATTCAACCTGCTAAACACCGAGAGGTCGCCAGCGCGTTAACTAAGTCGCCAAGTCGCGTTATTTATGATAACGACCTTATCACACACAGCGCGCGCGCGCCACTTTCATTGTCGCGTCATATAGAAATTAACCAGGCCAAGCTGGCGCGCGTTCGTTGTTCTTAAAGGGAAACTTCATTTGGCGAGATTAAAACGCTCGGCAGCCTTTCTTCCGACGCGCGGTCCGCGCGCTGCTGCAAAGTATCCGCCGCCCCCTGAGACGAACTTTCAGATGTAAACGGAATAAAAGGAGCCCCGCGCCGTGTGCGCGGCGCAAAGCAGAAAAGGGGACGTGCGTTGCTTGGTGAGAAACAATTTTCGCCCGGTAATCGGCAAACACGACGCCCCGCTGAAGTTTCACGCCGCGCGCGCTCGCGCGACGGAATCATTTCGTCTCTCGTTCGAAATTTACCCGCGCTGGTGTCCCCTTTGTACTCTTTCCATGACGTCCAATTGAATCTACAAATTTAATCATCCTTATGAAAACCCCGCGCGGATATCCGCGAACGATACCTCGTGCCTTTTTTCGACCAGAAGGAGGTACAATCGCGCGACGCAATATTCGATTTGACTCGCCAGCGGAAAAGGCTACCTTCCCCTTTTTTTTTTCCCTTTTGTTTATCAGACAAAGGAGACTCTTCAGAGGGGATCCACGCGAAACAGCGAGTCGATTGTAATGTTTCAGCGTTCCACGGAGGCCCGGAATCGGGGTTAATAACGCTTTATAGTGGTAGAAGTACGAAACGATCAGCTGGCTGGGCTCGTACATAGCCATTACGCGCAAGAGCCCTCTAAAATTAGCCCTGTTATGCGTTCTCTTTGTTGCACTATGCTCCCGATAGCTCGTTACTCAACCGTGATGGTGCAATTATTATGCCTATGTACGTGGGTATAAACACGAATCGCATTGTAAATTCCATCTCTGCCCTGGCAGGGCTAAACCCTACCATTGAATATTATATCGACTCCCTGGTATTGATAGTTGAGCGACGTAACTTGGCTGATTAATCACCCTTTAGGAGATCGATGGAGGACTCGTTATAACGGCCTCCGTCTTTCCATTAAGGAGAATTAGAAGTATTGCGAGGCTCAGAAGATTTCTGGCCACTCGTACACGTGCTTCGAATGATTCATGGTGAGAAATTGGGCCGCGGACGTGTGGTTCTTATTTAACCCTTTGCACTCGATTACTATTTCATTTTCTTTATCGCTAATTTTGTTTCTCAATGCTTGAAAGTCAATTTCATCTTCGATCGAGCTAATTTCATCTTTGAAGTTCATTTCTGTGGGGCTTCTAAAAATTAATCCTTTGCACTTTACTCCTTCTTGGTTGTTGGCGATAGAAGCTAGAAATATTGCTAAAATAGCAATATTTTAGCGATAGTTTCTGTTGCTAAAATATCGCTCAAAGATTGCTATCTTAGCAATAGTTTCCACTGCTCAAAGATTGCTATCTTAGTCATAGTTTCTATTGCTGAAAGATGGCTATCTTAGCCATAGTTTCCATTGCTCAAAGCTTGCTATCTTAGTCATAGTTTCTATTGCTGAAAGATGGCTAACTTAACAATAGTTTTCATTGCTCAAAGCTTGCTATCTTAGTCATAGTTTCTATTGCTGAAAGATGGCTAACTTAGCAATAGTTTCCATTGCTCAAAGATTGCAATCTTAGCTGCACTGCATTGCCCATAGATTGCTATCTTAGCCATAGTTTCTATTACTGAAAGATGACTGTCTTAGCCATAGTTTCCATTGCTTAAAGTATGCTATCTTAGCCATAGTTTCTATTACTGAAAGATGACTGTCTTAGCCATAGTTTCCATTGCTTAAAGTATGCTATCTTAGCAATATTTTCTGTTGCTCAAAGATTGCTATCTTAGCAATAGTTTCTATTGCTTAAAGCTTGCTATCTTAGCCATAGTTTCCACTGCTCAAAGATTACTATCTTAGTCATACTTCTATTGCTGAAAGATGACTATCTTAGCAATAGTTTCCATTGCTTAAAGATTGCTATCTTAGCCATAGTTTCTATTACTGAAAGATGACTGTCTTAGCCATAGTTTCCATTGCTTAAAGTATGCTATCTTAGCCATAGTTTCTATTACTGAAAGATGACTGTCTTAGCCATAGTTTCCATTGCTTAAAGTATGCTATCTTAGCAATATTTTCTGTTGCTCAAAGATTGCTATCTTAGCAATAGTTTCTATTGCTTAAAGCTTGCTATCTTAGCCATAGTTTCCACTGCTCAAAGATTACTATCTTAGTCATACTTCTATTGCTGAAAGATGACTATCTTAGCAATAGTTTCCATTGCTTAAAGATTGCTATCTTAGCCATAGTTTCTATTGCTCAAAGCTTGCTATCTTAGCTATAGTTTCCATTGCTCAAAGCTTGCTATCTTAGTCATAGTTTCTATTGCTGAAAGATGGCTAACTTAGCAATAGTTTCCATTGCTCAAAGATTGCAATCTCAGCTGCACTGCATTGCCCATAGATTGTTATCTTAGCCATAGTTTCTATTACTGAAAGATGACTGTCTTAGCCATAGTTTCCATTGCTTAAAGTATGCTATCTTAGCAATAGTTTCTGTTGCTCAAAAATTGCTATTTTAGCAATAGTTTCTGTTAACTAAAATATCGCTCAAAGATTGCTATTTTAGCAATCATTTCTGTTCCTAAAATATTGCTCAAAGATTGCTATTTTAGCGTCTTTAGCTATCTTTCGTTATTTCATTATATGAAGGGCAGAAGTCGTTTGAAGATTCATCGATATTTATGATAAATTGAATTTGCATAGATAATCGCACCTGAGTCATTAGATAGGACAATTTCTTCGTATTTTGTTGTCAACTGTCACTTTTATTGTCAGCCTATCGTTTTCCTTTTTCTCTAAAACAGTTCGCAGGATAATTTTTTTATCGCGTTCAATTCGATCCATCCGCCTGCCCTTCGCGAAAAGTAATGACTGTTTTATTGCGACGAAATGGTCCTCGCTGTGTTCGAAATTTACGAGTTATTTAATGCAATTTTCACGGTTCAATTTCCGCGCGCGCGACACCGGCACCGCGTTTCGCGCGTCACGCGCAGGTTTATTATTTCCCAGCGTTAATTTTATACATCCCTAATTTAACGATAACAGCGTTATAACAACGGCAGTGTTAGACAAACTGGAAACCAATTTATTCTGGATGCGGTATCACGTTATAACGTAGTAATAACATTGCAATAATAACGCCCTGGAACCATTTCTGTCCCGGATAGCGGTCGAAAGCGTGAACCAATTCCCGCAAAAATGAACTTTGCTTCGTTCAACGTGGATGTTAATATAAACCACCGTGTTTGGCCGGGCGTGTCGTAGAAGCGTCCGCTTTCAACCGAAGGGAGCAAATGGAATTTTATTCAACCCACAAACAATTGAAACAGATAACTATTCGCACGTCGTTTAATCGACACTCGAATTGTTCGAGTCATTGTTAGTGTCAGAGTTACGCTCGTTTATCAATCTTTCGAGGGGTTACTTTTAATTTTTAATACGTTGAATATCATCAGCTGGCGATTGACACTCGATTTGATAGTGGAAATGCGTAATTAAAATAAATAATGTTTGTAGATTTTTCAAAGCTATCGTCGTTGTTACAATGGTACGAAGAAATTAGGGCACTATGAAACGTATAAAAGTAATTATATACCACAAATTATCTGTTACAGATAATATTTTAATGTAATATGTATCGTATGATAAAAAATTCGAGATGGCTCATTTTTATTTTTAGTTTATTTTGCATTGCACACATTGTGTTCAACTCGCTCTCGCAATAAAAATATTTCAAAGAGCAACTTGCCCTCCTCATTCATTGATCTCTATTACAAACATGTCTTTTTTTTATTAAAAATGGTCAATATTGTGGGGAACGAGAAATGTAAGAATGAGTGTGTGAATGATTTTATTGCGTATATCCTTAGTATGTGTGAAAAACAAAAAGTAATCAGGAATATTCTCGAATATTGATTATTCGAGAATACTTTGTATAAAACTTTGTATAAAAGGCAGAATGTGTGTGCGAATGAGCGAGTATGAGAGTGCTTTGAAAACAAGGGAAAAGAATCTAGAATGTTGAGTGAATGAAAGGTATAAAAGCGTGTGTGTGCAAAGTTCAGAGTCAGAATCAGTTAATCAGTCAAGCAGTCAATCAATTTGTGTCTAAATAAAAGTGTTTCTTAAATAATTCCTACAATATAAAGAAAAAACAAATCTCAGCTTCTGAGGTTGGTCTCCGCTAAAGTGAGCCATCTCGAATGGATTCAGAAATAAAATTCCCATTATCGAAGCATAAATTGAAAGAACACACGATGTGCAGTCCGTCTCGAATGGCTCAAGTCGCTGGAAGATCATAAAACGATCGAGGATCCTTCTTTCTGTTCTTCTCCGCGTTCTCGCAATTAATTTCTGCTATTTTCACGAGAATTATTCCCAGTCGTGTGTATGCGTGTATTTGCTATTCCGCGAGGTATAACTTACCGCGGCCAAATGAAATTGTTCCTCCCAGCGTGAAGGGACATCGATTTATGTGCAGGTAAATTCGATTAACCCCCGCTTTAGAGCACTCTGAGGTGATTTAAGGCACGATGGCACTCACGAAGCCACGACAGCGTGGAAGACGACGGTGGACGTGCGCGGTTTCTCGCAGAATATACGAGTGGCGAGAAGTCTTGCTACGAAAACTAATCCGAAGTTACAGGAAACTTGACGCCATGCGGCTGACGGTGTTCGCCTCGCCTCGCTTGTGCGAATTCTTGCTTGTGATAACGCAGCTAGGATTATTCGAAGCAACGTATTATCGAAATCTGTGCCAAGAGTGAATATTTTGTTGCGAGGTTGTCGTTTTTGTGGGTGGAACGAGGTTTTGTTGACGTTGAAAGTATTGCTAAGATGGCAATAATAACACAGAAGCTGTTGCTAACATGGCTAGAAACTATTGCTAAAATAGCAATATTAATATGGAAACTATTGCTAAGGTAGCAATATTAATATAGAAACTATTGCTAAAGTAGCAATAGTAACACAGAAACTATCGCTAAAGTAGCAATATTAACGTAGAAACTTGCTAAAATAGTAATATTAACACAGGAACTATCGCTAAAGTAGTAATATTAACGTAGAAACTTACTAAAATAGCAATATTAACACAGAAACTATCGCTAAAGTAGCAATATTAACGTAGAAACTTACTAAAATAGCAATATTAACACAAACTATCGCTAAAGTAGCAATATTAACGTAGAAACTTGCTAAAATAGCAATATCAACACAGAAACTACCGCTAAAGTAGCAATATTAACGTAGAGACTTGCTAAAATAGCAATATCAATACAGAAACTATCGCTAAAGTAGCAATATTAACGTAGAAACTTGCTAAGATAGCAATATTAACACAGAAACTATCACTAAAGTAGCAATATTAACGTAGAAACTTGCTAAAATAGCAATATTAACACAAACTATCGCTAAAGTAGCAATATTAACGTAGAAACTTGCTAAAATAACAATATTAACATGGAAACTATTGCTAAAGTAGCAATATTAACGTAGAAACTTGCTAAAATAACAATATTAACATGGAAACTATTGCTAAAGTAGCAATATTAACGTAGAAGCAATTGCTAAAGTAGCAATATTGACCCAGAAATTATTGCTAAAGTAGCAATATTAACGTAGAAACTTGCTAAAATAACAATATTAACATAGAAACTATTGCTAAAGTAGCAATATTAACGTAGAAACTTGCTAAAATAGCAATATCAACACAGAAACTACCGCTAAAGTAGCAATATTAACATAGAAACTTACTAAAATAGCAATATTAACACAGAAACTATCGCTAAAGTAGCAATATTAACACAGAAACTATTGCTAAAGTAGCAATACTAACGTAGAAGCAATTGCTAAAATAGCAATATTAACATCGGAACTATTTCTAAAATAGCAATGTTTTAGCAATATTTTAGCAATATTTTAGCATTATTTTCTATCGCTAACCTCTTCCAGCTATAGAAAATTTCCATTTCCATCGAAAACTTGAAAAAAATATGGATTTCTGAAAAAGCTGAACTGGAATAAGTTTAACCTCCTTCATCACTAATCAATGCTGATGTCCCATCAGAGCTGACATCCAAGTGCAAAGGATTAGAATTACCAAAGCGGTAAAATGACCAAATCAACATTCCGTTATTCATAAACAATGAAGTTTTTATCCGAAACTAAAGAATTCTTCGATACTAATAACAAGAAAACAACCAAGAATATAACTTCACTTTTTCTCTTCACTGTCTGTCGTCCACGATTCTCTTTCGTCTCACGCATGCAAAATTCGCGTAGCCACGTACATTCATCCCTCGCACACTCCATCTGATATACAACCTTTCTAAATATGACATTTTACACGCGTTGCAAAACGAAACCGCGACCAACGTAACAACGCAAACACATATTTCGCAGTAGAAAACAAGGTGTAACGTTTACGTGGAACGATAAGCCGGAAACATGTCGCAGTTGAGAAAAAAGGTCGCGAGCGACTTAACTCTTTGCGCTCGAGAGGCCACTGTCAGACCATCTCAAATGTGAGGAACTAATCGAACGAATTTAAGTGTTTATTTCTGCATGATGACGATTTTTTATTCTAAGCACCATGTCGAGTGTCTAACCAAGAGTCTGATGAACGAGTGTCAAAAAATGTCTAACCAATGTAACTAAAGAGTTCAAGTGTCAAGTGTTTACAGTCTAGTGTCTAGTGTCAAAGTTTCAAAAATCTAGAGTCTAAAAACTATTGGTACGATCCTTAAATAGATTATTCTAAGTCTATGAGATGATCAAGTTGGCGAATGAGGGAATATCTTAGCCCATGTAGGTGCCTGACCAGCCCAAAGATGAAATGTCCACCAAGAGTTCTCGTAAAGTGACGGAATGGGGTTGATAATTAAGTCCAAGGGATGATTTTTCATTCGTTCACTGTCGTGTCACCAATGTTTTCGATTTATGACACGTCAGTTACCACTGAGTGCAGAAACGAAGACCAGAGTGACCATAATGAGTCCACTAACAGGCCCAGGACGAAACGTTCTTCCCTCTCGCACGCACATTCTTTACAGAGCAACGATACAAAGCGGTACTTCGCTTCAGTGCTTACAGTTTAGTGTCTAGTGTCAAGGTTTCGAAGGTTTAGTGTCTAAAACCTATTGGAGCGTTCCTTAAATAGATTATTCTAAGTCTATGAGATGATCAAATTGGCGAATGAGAGAATATCTTAGCCCAAAGATAAAATGTCCACCAAGAGTCCTTATAAAGTGACGGAATGGGGTTGATAATCAAATCCAAGGGGTGATTTTGCATTCGTTCACTGTCGTGCTACCAATGTTTTCGATTTATGACACGTCAGTTACCACTGAGTACCGAAACGAAGGTCAGAGTATACCAGAGGACCATAATTAGTCCTCTAACAGGCCCAAAACGAAACATTCTTCCCACTCTCTCACACACTCTCCACATCGCAACAAACGAAGCGGTACTTCACACCCAACCAAAAAAGTCGTCGAGCGCAAGGGGTTAATCGTTCCGTCCGAATTGTAATTAATGCTCCGAAGCTGGAAAGCGAAGGGCGTCGCGCGGAATGGCGAGGAGGACACGTACCAGCTGGCTGACGCTCTTGTCCTCTCGCGGACAATTCCGCGGTCTCGCGTGCGACGAGTCGCGACGTTCCTCGCGCCGTTTCGAATCCACTTTGCCGTGCCTCGCGTGGTTTAATTATGTTAGCCGCAACGCGAAACGTAGTCGCGTCCGCTTTGATCTCTCGCCGCGCGCCCGCGCTCTGATTGTGCCAGACTCGAACAGAACAGCCCCCGTTTGTTTTGTTTGTTAGGACCACGGTCACGTGTGCGCGCCCGGAAACCAGCCAATTCCGCGGAGTTTCCAGCGGCGTGATTAAAATTTCGTTAGGACGTAGTCGCGTGTCAGCGACTGATTCGACCGCCTTGTCTCCCTCAGCTTCCCTCGAAAGCGAAGCGCGAACGGTTTGGGTGAACGATCGCGAGGGAAATGGAGATTCGAGTTGTTCTTCAGCGACTCTGTGGGAATTCTTGTCGAGCTGTTGTCGCAGGAATGAATTCGAATGGTAGCTCTGAATTAGAAACGCAGAGTCGTTGGCGAACGTCCACTTCTGAGCATTGATTGCTCAGTGTTAATCGATGCTTAGACATTTAGAGAAACATATTCCAGCGCAGGTTTTTCTCAAGTTTTTAATGGAAATGGAAATTTTCTATTGCTGCAAGATGTTAGAAATTATATTGCTTCTATGCTTTTATAAAGCTTGATGGAAAGGGTTGACGTTTTCTGACGATGAGAACGAGGGTTGCAAAAGCTTGGGATGAGATAACTGGTATTGCATCGTTTTTCAACAAATTTCTAATGATAAAAATCCTGTAGAAACTCTAATTGACTCATAGCAGTAATAAATAATCGCATAAAGCAATAGAATGTTGTTTCATCACAAATTTCAAAAATTAAGTTCCAGTAATGACCCTTCAAATTGCATCGATTGCAATTGCATCATTGTTTTGTTGTCTGTTCCACTTATCACTTGTCACAAATCTGCAACCCTTAGTCTCACTTCTCACGCTTTTTTGCTTCCCTCTCAGACCCCAAAAAACCAAATTTGGAGATTTCCTGCCAATAGCGTTTTATCTACTTGCCACACCCTCGATCACTCCTCTTCAGGAATTAATTATAAAGCATTCCAACTTTACTGCTTGCATCGCATTAAGAAACATACGTCAGACATAGACATACTTCAGAAAAATATAGCATTACTCAGCATTTGTTATTTCCTTTTACGTTAAAAATATATTTGCTATTTGTTAAGAAATCATGTGAACTTCCAATTGTCAGGCATAGACACTTCAAAAAAACATAACATTACTCAGCATTTTTTATTTCTTTTCACGTTAAAAATATATTTGTTAAGAAATCGTGTGAGCCTCCAATTTCTGACATAGACACTTCAGAAAGACATAGCATTACTCAACATTTGTTATTTCTTTTCGCATTTCAATATATTTGCTATTTGTTAAGAAATCATGTGAACTTCCAATTGTCAGACATACACACTTCAGAAAAACATAGTATTTTTTAGAGCTTGCCATTTCTTTTCACATTAAAAATATATTTGTTAAGAAATCGTGTGAACCTCCAATTTCTGACATAGACACACTTCAGAAAGACATAGCATTACTCAACATTTGTTATTTCTTTTCGCATTTCAATATATTTGCTATTTCTTAAGAAATCATGTGAACTTCCAATTGTCAGACATAGACACACTTCAGAAAAACATAGTATTTCTTAGAGCTTGCCATTTCCTTTCACATTAAAATACACTTACCATTAGCCAATCATGCAAAGTCCACTTCATCACCACATTCCACACGACGCACATAACAACTATAACAAAAAAGCTCGCGACGAAGCCGCACGCCCTTCGTCCCCCCAAATCACCCGAAATCAAGCCTCATCGTGACGACGCTCGAACGCTCTCCAATACATTTTTTCATTGTCGTTTACCTCCTCCTCGCTTTCACCCCGACAGCGTGCCTCCCTCTCGAGCAGTCCAGCGTCGCTGGAATTCCTCGCACGGTCGGGACTTGCGAGTTTTACCGATTGGTATTCCCTGACGTAGTTCCACGGGCGCAAGAACAGCTCGAAGGAAAAGAAGAATCCAAATCCGGGGGGTTCGAACCACGCTGGTGACGGAGAGGGTCGCGGAGGGGGTTGAACTGCTCGAGCTGGAGAAACGGGACGAGGAGGAATTCGCAGATAAGCGCGAACGTTTCGTTCCGGACGCGGGAACGTTCCGATCGACGCTCGTAAACTTTGGAATAGTTGTCGGAATAATTAGCCGACTCTTTCGCAGGAGGCTGGCGACGCTGGGGTGGACGGGGCTGGTTGGTTGTCGGGAAACTGGGCGACGATGGGGTTACGGGACCGTGGATAAAGGCGGATGAGGGTGGCTCGTCGAACTACGGATAGCTTGTCTGGCGCGAGCCATTTAATTCGGCCCCAGGAACATCTAATTACTTCCAATAGTTTGTTAAATTTTATTCGACTACTTGGCCGCCGTTAAATAATTATTACGGGACGACGACGGTGAACTCGCAGAGTTGTCGCAGTCGAGGGGGATGGGGGTGGTTTGGCGCGCTGGAATGCGAGAGGTGGCGCGTTTAGCGAGTCGTTTTTGCCTCTCCTCGATTGGAGGGCAACGGGGGAAAAAGAGGCACGCGATTTGGACCTGCATACGCGTCTCGAGGGTCAATTCGGAACGCGGCATTGCGATGGGAATTATTTCATTGGCGGTGATGATCGGATCGCCGTTTTATGGGATACGCGTGGGTGCTTGCGTTGATGTGGTATTAGTTGACAATGCGGTGTTTTAGTAAGATTCTTTGTCGTTGTACTGAATTCTGTTGAATTGTTCTATGTTTCTTGTGGAATCTGTGTATTTTAGAATGGATTTGGTTGATGTGGAATTAGTAGACGAAATGGTGTCTTTAGAAGATCCTTCGTCGTTGCATTGAATTCTGAGTTGTTTCATATTTTTTCTGGGATCTCTATATTTTACAATGGATTTGGTTGATATGGAATTAGTAGACGAAGTGGTGTCTTTAGAAGTTCCTTCGTCGTTGCATTGAATTCTGAATTGTTTCATATTTCTTCTGGAATCTCTATATTTTACAATGGATTTGGTTGATATGGAATTAGTAGACGAAATGGTGTCTTTAAAAGATCCTTCATCGTTGCATGTAATTCTGAGTTGTTTCATATTTCTTCTGGAATCTCTATATTTTATAATGGATTTGGTTGATATGGAATTAGTAGACGAAGTGGTGTCTTTAGAAGATCCTTCATCGTTGCTCAGAATTCTGAATTGTTTCATATTTCTTCTGGATTTGGTTGATATGGAATTAGTAGAAGTGGTCTTTTTAGGAAATTTGTTGTCCTTGCACTGAATTCTGAATTATTTCATATTTCTTGTGGAATCTATACCATTTAAGGATGGATTTTATTGATATGGAATTAGTAGACGAAGTGGTACCTTTACAAGATTCTTTATCGTTGCACTGAATTCTGAATTGCTCCATATTTCTCACGAAGAAACCATATTTCAGATTACAGAATCCGTGTACCAAAGAATTACTCTAGAACCAAACAACGAAACCAAAAATATTCCAAATTTTCATCCAAACAACGCGTTTAAAATATTCAATCGCCGTCCGCGTTTCTGTCCACACTTTTGGTGCTTCCTGTACCAAAGATTACTCGCGCGGGAACACGAGCATGCAAAGGACAGAGACACTAAGTAAAGCCGCGCCATTATATCTATATCGAGTTATAATAGCCCTCGTGTTAAATCGCATGAGAGCTAAATCGCTTGGAACTAACGTCGAGTATCCCCGTTTCTCCCTCTCTGTCCTCTCGTTATCCTACTGCTAACATACACACACACACACACATACACGCGCGCGCTTGCAATTTCGCGTGCATGCGTTCGACGCGCGCGCGCGCGCATTCACACACAGAAACAGTGGCTCCGCGAAAACTACATCGCCACCCCTTAGGACGTAACGGCGCACTTTTGTTAGGAATTATGCATTCAACCGGCGTCACCAACTTTTTTCACCCTGTTCTCTGCGCGTCCTCCTACCTTTTTGCCCCCTTTTGTGTGCCATTAATTGGGAACGCTTGGGAGACGACCGTCTGATCTTCCTGATTCGATATACGAGGGCCCAGCGTGGGTGGCCCTCCTTTTTCGAGCGTTATTTTTACGAGCGACGTGTCTCGCAGACGCTGCCCTCCTTTAATTTCGATTGTTCTACTCGCGTACGCTCTTGTTCGCGGTTGAAATTGAGATTAGGGAGTCGTTGGGAGTTATTTTGTAGTTTTTGAGGTCTTTCAGCGAGTCGTTGCTATCCACTTGTGGTTTATTGTTGAATTTGGTGATAAATATAACAAATTTTGTATGTACAATATGATACTTTGATTCCAGGATTGAGGAAAGTTCGAATTTGTAGAAAATTCAGTGATGTCTGAGAAATCGACTAGTATTCTACTCGCTAGTAAGACAATAGATCAATTTGTATCACGAAATATCAGTTAAAGTAAAGATAAAGAATATTATTTTATCATTTTTAATATTGTAAAGAATATTTTGGCTCCATAATTAAGTAAAATTCGATTCTTTAGAAAATTCAGTGATGTCTGACAAATCGACTAGTATTCTACTTGCTAGTAAGACAATAGATCAATTTGTACCACGAAATATCAGTTAAAGTAAAGATAAAGAATATTATTTTATCATTTTTAATATTGTAAAGAATATTTTGGCTCCATAATTAAGTAAAATTCGATTCTTTAGAAAATTCAGTGATGTCTGACAAATCGACTAGTATTCTACTCGCTAGAAAGACAATAGATCAATTTGTATCACGAAATATCAGTTAAAGTAAAGATAAAGAATATTATTTTATCATTTTTAATATTGTAAAGAATATTTTGGCTCCATAATTAAGTAAAATTTGATTCTTTAGAAAATTCAGTGATGTCTGACAAATCTGCTGGTATTCTACTTGCTACAAAGACGATAGATGACGCAAACTTAATTTGTACTACGAAATATCAGTTAAAATAAAGATAAAGAGTATTGTTTTATAATTTTTAATATTGTAAAGAATATTTTGGATCCATAATTGAGTAAAATTCAGTGATGTCTGACAAATCTACATCTATTCTACTTGCTACTCAGACGATAGATGACGCAAACTTAACGCTTTGCACTCGTTTGTCGCCTCAGTGGAAATTGATTGCTGATTACGAAGATTAGAAACATATTCCATTGCAACTTTGAAAAAAAAAACATATTTTCTCAGTTTTCTATCGAAAATTGCTTGGCAATAATTTCTATCGCTACCTTTTACCAACAATAGAAAATCGCTAGGAAATCGTCGAGTGCAGTGAGTTCATTTCTACTACGAAATATCAGCTAAAGTAAAGGCGAAGAAAATTATTTTAGCGGCTCGTCGGAAGGAAGGAATAACGATTGCATTGTTAATGGAAGGAGCGTAATAGAAACGGCTGGGAGTCGATCGATTCATTACCAAATTAACTTCCTTTTATCTTTCCGGGGCTCGCAATCTAAACAAGTTTCCCTTTGTGCGGATAGACGTAGTTCCAGATTCAGGTTATGAAGATAACGGAAGATAAGCGGAATTTATGAAGGAAACGCGGTATCAAGCAAGAAGCCACTTTATCGCAGTTTGTTACGCTCGTATTAACTTCCGCTTTTAAAGTCGCCCTTTACTTAACGTAATTTGTTACGTTTCGCGGGCGAAACCGGCGATTTATTTTGACTCCACGGTTTAATGTTTGCCAGAACGCTATTCCCTGGGCAAGTATTTGCCTTTTAAAAGTTAAAAGGATTCAGATTGATTCGATGAAGCGTTGAAAGGGTATTCTATATCGCTGCCACGTTGTTCTCTCGCGAAGTGTTCGCTTTTCAAATATTGAAGCTATTTAGAAACGTATTTGTACGCGTTTCAGTTTCAGTCTCTGAATACGTACGAATAGAGTTCGTTTTGTGCGACCAGTTCTAACGCCAAACGTATCAGCGTACGCAAATTTCGTCAACGAATAAAAGATCGAAACGAAATGACAAAAATTTGTTGGTGGGAGCCTGTCTTTCTTAAGTATACAGTTTTAATCGAATCGAACAACCGAGTGGAAGACTTTCCGCGTAATTTGTCTTTACGAATTAACCATTCTTCGTCGAACTCTCGACGTTCCACTTTAAATTGCTTTCAAGATCTCGATATCAATTGGAAGCTCAGCTTCGCGATTTGTTTGCGTTAGTTTACGTTTCACAGTCGCGATTCGTCAGTCGCCAACTAGTTGTCGACTTTCTGAAAGACTCGCGTTACTTTTAACGAGCTGCTAAACATCTACCCCTTTTTCAACCATTTGTACTCTGCTTCTTTCTGGATGTTGGACATAGAGGCTAGAAATATTGCTAAAATAGCAATATTTTAGCAATAGAAGCTATCAAAAGGGTCAAAAATTGGGTCAGAGACGTATGGTTCTGGTTTAACACTTTGCACTCAATTATTATTTCAGTCGCACATCATTTTCTCTGTCACTAATTTCGTTTTTCAACAGTTGAAAGTCAATTCCATCTTCACTCGAGCCAATTTCACTTTTGAGATTCATTTCTGTAGAGTTTCAAAAAATTAACCCTTTGCACTCGACTACTATTTCGGTCGCACATCATTTTCCCCATCACTAATTTCGTTTTTCAACAGTTGAAAGTCAATTTCATCTTCACTCGAGCTAATTTCACCTTTGGGGCTCCAAAAAATTAACCCTTTGCACTCTGCTTCTTCCTGGACAATATAAACTAGAAATATTGCTAAAACAGCAACATTTTAGCAATATCTAGCAATAGTTTCTATTACTAACATCTCTCAGCAATAGAAAATTCCCATTTAAATAGAAAGCTTGATGGAAATATCCCAAAAAGCAGCGATGGAATAACTTGAATCGCCAATCAATTCCGATGCCCCCTCAGAGGGTAGATCCGGGTGCAATGGGTTAAGTACCAGGAACACCGCTTAATTCTGACCCAGGGAAGCAATCCCCTCGAACAATCGCGCGAAAAAACCCGCCGTTCGATGCATCCCATCGAGCATCCCCTCGCTGATGACTCATTGAACGACTTACGCGAGCCAAGAATGCAAAGCTCCAGAGTCGCTAGGTCAAAGCGACTAGCTGGTATTCCGTTCGAGCCGATTCCCCAGGCATTCTGGTTTTGCTCGGAGGTAATACGCCGCGAGATTCGCCACCCCCCTCGTCTCGAACCCCCTCAGCTACGCTAGACAGCGAGCAGGAACAAAAGGGTGGGACGAAGGGGCTGCGGGGGGTGGGGAATGATCGAAACAGAAGCGCGCGATCCTCGAAAGGATTGACGGGGTTAGAAAACACTTGGCGAAACGCGGCTCGCTTTCGTGCAAGGATTTGACTTGGGGATCAAACGACCGCCCTTGAATTCGCGCAGCTCCCTCGTAAATTGCGCCAAAGAATTCGATATTAACGGTGGGGCGATGGTCTGGGGGATGAGACGTAGGATGGGACAGGGGATGGGGCGGTTGTCGGTAGCCCAGGGATGCCTGGGCGAGGGTGGAGGGAGGGGGTGGCTGTTCCTCGGGAGCAGCAACGCCGCGCAGGAGGCTAAGGTATTAATGCTGCGTTCACCTCAGACGCCAACCAGGCTGACAAAGCTCGCCCTGCAGTCTGGCGAGCTCGAGGTATTCCTGCCAGAGGTTCGCCATGGTTCTCGTGTACGAATACGCGCCCTACCTATGCAGGAAACCACCCCATCTCGACACGCGCTGGGCTCCTATGCGCTCGACAGCAACAAGCATCCCGAGTTGCTGCTTGTTTTGGGATCGCCCCGTTTGGGATTTAAGGGGAGATGTTAGAGTGGGCTGTTGGGTGGAATATATAGTGGAATTTGTTAACGCGCGCGTTAATATGTATTAAAAGTCTTGCTTTTCTTGCTGCTTCTTTTTTTAAGCAACAAGCATCCTGAGTTTGCTGCTTGTTTTGAGATCACTTCGTTGTGGGACTTAAAGGGGGTTGTTAAGGTAGGCTGCTGGAATACATAGTGGAATTTGTTAACGTACTTGTTAATATGCATTAAAAGTATTGCTTCTTTTTAAAAATTTTGAGAAATTCGATTGTAAAGTAGAAAAGTTGCTGCTTGTTTTGAGATTGCTTCGTTGTGGGACTTAAAGGGGGATGCTAGGGTGGGCTGCTGGAATACATAGTACAATTTCTTTACGCACTTGCTAATATGCATTAAAAGTATTGCTGCTTTTCTCAAATTTCGAGAAATTCGTTTGCAAAGTAGAAAAGTTGTAGCTTGTTTTGTGATCACCCCGTTATGGGGTTTAAAGGGGGATGCTCGCGTGTGCTGCTGGATACAATACATTAATTTATTAACGCACTTGTTAATATATACTAAAAATCTAGTTGTTCCTTTTTTTAAATTTCGAGAAATCCGTTTGCAAAGTGAAAAAATTGCAGCTTGTTCTAGGATCACCCCGTTATGGGGTTTAAAGGGGGATGCTCGCGTATGCTGCTGGATACAATACATAATATAATTTATTAACGCACTTGTTAATATATACTAAAAGTCTTGTTGTTCCTTTTTTTAAATTTCGAGAAATCCGTTTGCAAAGTGGAAAAATTGCAGCTTGTTCTGAGATCACTCCGTTATGGTGTTTAAAGGGGGATGCTTGCGTGTGCTGCTGGATACAATACATTAATTTATTAACGCACTTGTTAATATATACTAAAAATCTAGTTGTTCCTTTTTTTAAATTTCGAGAAATCCGTTTGCAAAGTGGAAAAATTGCAGATTGTTTTGTGATCACCCCGTTATGGGGTTTAAAGGGGGATGCTAGCGTGTGCTGCTGGATACAGTACATTAATTTATTAACGCACTTGTTAATATATACTAAAAATCTAGTTGTTCCTTTTTTTAAATTTCGAGAAATCCGTTTGCAAAGTGAAAAAATTGCAGCTTGTTCTGAGATCACCCCGTTATGGGGTTTAAAGGGGGATGCTAGCATGGACTGCCAAATGTAATATATAGTAAAATTTGTAAACGCACTTGTTAACATGTATCGAGAGTCTTGCTTCTTTTACTGCTTCTTTTATTAAATTTTGAAAAATCCGTCTGCAGAATGGAAAAATCGTGAGAAGAGTAAAATTTGTCTGCGCTCCACAGATGGGAGCCTCCCTTTAAGACGAAATCCGCTCGATGCCTGGGAATACTCTCGGAGAACACGCTCGGTTATCCGTCATTCTGACGCGACGGTTCGCGTCTCATCGGGCCTTGCTCGATCACGCCGTTGCCAATTAAGCCAATTTTCGAAGAATTAGAGGGGATGTTTGCTAGTTGCTGTTTCATGTTACGCTGGAACGTTCGGTTATTCATTTCGTGGCCGTTAAGGATAATTAGTTGGTATTTTCGACTACTCGAATTAAATTTAAAGTTAAATCTCTGGTATTTTTATAACTATATCTTATCGTTTAAAATGGTTCCACTTTAATTTCAGATCTCGTATATTCCTCCACTTTTGAGAGATTCCATCTCGTTTTACCTCATTTTAACTACCCGCACTTTATCCCTCGCTTAATCCCATTCGAATCATCTCTTCCGTCGTTCGACGAAAGTTTCGAGGCACTTTTTACGCTCGGAAAATTCCAGCAAGTGAATTTCGCAATCAACAATCGCACAAAATCACGGTTCTTCTATCTCGATCGAAACTGTTGGATTATTTTAATATGTTAATGTAGAAACAAAAAGTGAATCTGACATTAAGAAATAGAATCCTTTATATAAACTGTGAAAGAATGCTATCGGTTCGAGTAGGCCCTCAACTGTTTATAATACAAGGATCTGAAAGAAAAACAAGCGCAGACTTAGCGTCATTGTTTTCTTTTAATTTTCTGTCGAGTGTCCTCATGATTTGTATAGTTCTCGATGCGAGCAGATGTCCTTCAGAGGCTCAGAATAAAGACTAATTTTGTGTTTAACTTTTTGCACCCGGATGCTTTCTCTGAAGGAACATCAGAATTGATTAGTGATTACACTTATTCCACCGCAGTTGTTCAAGAAATGCATGTTTTCCTCCACTTTTCTATTGAAATGGAAAGTTTCTATTGCTGAGAGACGTTATCAATAGAAACTCTTCATTTTTCATATAGTTCTCGATGCGAGCAGATGTCTCCTTTGAGGAGACATCAGAATTGATTAGTGATTACACTTATTCCACCGCAGTTGTTTGAGAAATGCTCAAGTTTTCTATTGAAATGGAAAGTTTCTATTGCTGAAAGACGTTAGCAATAGAAAATATTGCTAAAATATTGCTAAAACATTGCTCAAATATTGCTATTTTACGGATAGAGACTATTGCTAAAGTATTGCTAAAATATTGCTATTTTAGGGATAGAAACTATTGCTAAAGTATTGCTAAAATATTGCTATTTTAGGGATAGAAACTATTGCTAAAGTATTGCTAAAATATTGCTAAGATATTGCTGTTTTAGCAATAGAAACTATGGCTAAAATATTGTTATTTTAGTGGTCGAAACTATAGCTCAAATATTGCTATTTCAGCAATAGAAACTATTGCTAAAGTATTGCTAAACTATTGCTAAAATATTGCTAAGATATTACTATTTTAGCAATAGAAACTATGGCTAAAATATTGCTATTTTAGTGGTAGAAACTGTAGCTCAAATATTGCTATTTCAGCAATAGAAACTGTTGCTAAACTATTGCTCAAATATTGCAATCTCAGCAATAGAAACTATTGCTAAAATATTGCAATCTTACCAATAATTTCTACTCTCAACATCCGAGAAGAAGCAAAGTACAAGGCATTAAAAAACCCAAAGAAACCTTTACTTCACACTACCCATTTCCACCAGAAACCCCAAAAATTTGGTTCCCCATTTCACCTCATCCAGAATCTCAAATCCTCCGCCACATAAACGCTCATCGATCACCACCGCCAGTCTCTCGATTCGTAGATCGTCGCGAAGTAACCGCGCCCCGCGCGTACCAGTTCACACGGAATCGATAAAAGGTTATCGTCGCGGCTACAGCCAGAGTCAGAGGGCTCGACGAAGGAGGACGAGCAGGAGGAGAAGGGTCGAGGTCTAAGAGGGCGTAGGGGAGGGCAGGATCTCCGTAGTCCGTGAAGGATTATTGAAATTTTCATTATCGTCCAACGAAGCCGATCGCATTTCCGCGCGCGGCCCGCGATATGAAATATCGAGGATACGTGTGGCCTCGACAGCGGCCCCAGCCGGAAGTAGTCGAATATTCGCAGCGCCGCGCCGCCTACAATTTCGCCGGATGATCGTAAGAAGTGACGTCAGCGTTTATCAAATCTTTCAAAGGTTTTCGGGGCCGGAGAGTCTGAGTTTCCGGGTCGACGGATCGCTAAGCCGAATTCCGCTCGCCCCCCCTCGCTCGTCCTCGTCCGACGTCCGCGTCTTCGACTCCTGCTCGTCCTCACCCTCGTTCCCCGGCTCGTTCTATAACTCCTTTATCCTCTTTGGTTTTTCCTGCGGCCCGCCAGCTCTTTTTCTCTCCGTCGTTCCCTCGGAAATTGGATAGTTGCTTCCAATTCCGCGCGGAACCGCGAAAAGGAAGCGGACCGGCATTCCTTTGTTTCTCCCACTTTGTCTTCGAGCCCAACCCCCTCCTCTGTCGAAACTTTTCGTGCCCAGAGTTCCCTACGACTCGACTATTCCTTCTGCTCTTCTTGCCGCTGTTTCCGTGTCCCGCGGATCCTAACTGCCTATTCG
This sequence comes from Xylocopa violacea, assembly GCA_963969225.1. Classification (NCBI taxonomy): domain Eukaryota; kingdom Metazoa; phylum Arthropoda; class Insecta; order Hymenoptera; family Apidae; genus Xylocopa; species Xylocopa violacea. The sequence continues at coordinate 19,536,988 of CAXAJV010000015.1, forward strand.
CTTCTTCGCATCGATTCGAGGCCACGTCCGCTCGAACGGTTCCGTTGACCGCCACGCGTTCGTACGCGCGAGACGGTGCTGGGCGATTGGAGCAGCTGAATTGAAAATTTTGCTCGTCAATTTGAAGGCTTTCTTTAGTGGATATTGGTAAAGGAAAATGAACATTGACTATTGTACTTTACTTTAGTTGGAGGCTAGGAAGAATGTTTGTATGACACGAGAACTATATCGAGAGTGAGGACACTTGAAAGAAAATCTGGGGTCCTTTTGCTTAATTTCTTAGGCATGGCTGAATTTTGCGTGGGGCTGTTTTTTAGAACGGTAGAGTTCTACGTAAATTACGCGTAAATGATACAGCACTGCAATGTGTGACGGGTAATGTTGTTCAGAAAGAGGATATCCGCGAAAGCCACTATAGTAGCGCGTCATTCAGAAAAATGACATCTTTGAAAGACGCTATGTCGACAGAGAGATGAGAGGAGTCGTCAGAGAGATGACATCCATGAAAGCTACTATAGTGGCGCGTCATTCAGAAAGATGATATCCTTGAAAAACACTATAATGGCACGTCATTCAGAAAGATGACATCCTTGAAAACCACTATAGTGGCGCGTCATTCAGAAAGATGACATCCTTGAAAACCACTATAGTGGCACGTCATTCAGAAAGATGACATCCGTGAAAGCCACTATAGTAGAGCTTTGTTCAGAAAGATGACATGCGCGACAACGACTATAGTTGTGCGTTGTTCAGAAAGATGACATCCGCGAGAACGACTATAGTTGTGCGTTGTTCAGAAAGATGACATCCGCGACAACGACTATAGTTGCGCGTCGTTCAGAAAGATGACATCCGCGACAACGACTATAGTTGCGCGTCGTTCAGAAAGATGACGTCCTCCAAAGCAACTATAGTGGCGCGTCGTTCTGAAAGAAGACATCCGTGTAAACGACTATAGTGGCGCGTTGTTCACAAAAATAATATCCGCGAGAGCGACAATAGTGACGCATCAGAAAGATGACGTTCGCGAAAGTAGCTATAGTGACGCGTTGTTCTGAAAGATGTCATCCTCGAAACCAACTATAGTGGCACGTTGTTCACAAAAATAATATCCGCGAGAGCCACAATAGTGTCGCATCGTTCAGAAAGATGACGTCCTCGAAAGCCACTATTATAGTGTCGCGTTGTTCAGAAAGAAGACATCCTTCAAAGCAACTATAATGACGCGTCTTTCACAAAGACATCCACGAAAGCTGAAAAGCATCCACTCAACCCAACAGATTTCTTCCACTATTTATTTACAGAATTCCATTCCTTAACAGCGGATTCATTTCTGCTTCCACATCGACTCATCCAACTAACCCAACATCCCTGCTGACATAATTCCCCGCAATTCCATGCGAGCCACAAAGAACGCTCGTCGCGCGACACGACAAGATTCCCTCGGTCCCATTAATTCACCCAACGATGCGCCACGGGCAGACTTCAAAGGCCCGATAAATTCTCCTTTCAATAAAAGTTCGACGTCCTCGATACGCGAGCCAGGGCTCGCTCGCAGTTTCTTTCCCTTCTCCTCGACGACTGGCGCGCAACTTTTCGATTCGCGCACGGTTCACGTACGCCTTGGCCGGATGCGCCGCCATAATTCACGCGCTTTCCGCCGCCCCGTTTCGCTGGCTGGCCGCGATTCCGTTTAAAATTCCACGCCCGCCCGCGTAATTAGTTTAACTCCGTTCGGGGAATTTATTAAGAAAAGAAGAAGCTGGAGTGAGACATATTCCTGGGGCTTTCGCGGTGCTGTACGTGCCCAGAGATTTACTGCTGGCCCCTCGAGCGTCGCGGCGCGGTTCGCGCGGCCAGAATCGTCTGGTCGAGATTTTTAAAGTTCGAAACTTCCGCTCGAGTCGCGACGGCCACGTAGACGGTGGGACGTGCGCACGCGAGGCTCTTTCATTTTTCCTGGCGCCGTTTTATCTTACGTTTGCACGAGAGGAACCGTCCCGTCGCGGGGGCGGCGCACCTTGCGGGATGGGAACGTTTTGTGTATTGGGGTCGATGCGATCGTGCAGCGGAAGTAACTTTGATCTTAAAATTCCTCGCCACGTTCTCCTCATTTTATTCCACCCAGCTCGTCGTGGGAATAAAAAGCGCGGATAAAAGGAGCCATGTGTCGCGACTCGAGTAGCCTCTGCGGAAGTGTTGTTGCGAGTCTTTTTTTTGTCGCAACCGTTGGGCTGTTTCCACACGTCAGCGCGGAAACGAAAATGAGAAATATGTAGACAGCGAAAGAAATCGTTTATACCTAAGGGGCTGAAAGAAAAATACGCGCAGACTTTGCGTCGTCGTTTTCCTTTAAGCGAGAGGAGCACAGATTCTCTGTCGAGTGTCCTCGCTTTCTGAACAGCTCTCGAAGCGAGCAGACAGTCTTCCGAGTCTCAGGATAAAGAGTGATTTGTATTGTAAAATTGAAAGGATCTTTTATTTCACGCAGCGATTTCCAACAGCAGCTATTGTCGATCGCACGGTTGATGCCTGAACGATTTAATTTTGGTTGTAACTCGTCTACTGATTACCATTTAAAGAGCATAAAATGAGCTTCCTGTATTGGATTTATTGATAGTTTTTTGGGTATTGCAATTTTTCACAACCCTGGAAACTAGAAATTTGCATAAAAATTGACTTAAAAATTTTGAAAAAATGAAAAGTCATGTATGATTCGAAAGCTTAAATTTTTTGTACTCTTTTGCCACAAAATTCAAGTCGATATCTTTTTTCAATCAAAAGTTATAGCCTCTTGAGTTCTATAATACTTAGAACCCTTCCACTTCCTTTATTTCAAGGCTTGTCAAAAATTTACGCTGATAATTGATGACTCACACGTAGATCAGCAAATATGCAAAGTTTCGAATCGATTGGAGACGAAAACATATGGTTTTAGAAATTAATTAGAGAAATAACTGTCACAGCTAAACGATAGACGCGATACGTTACAAATAAAGATATTTGAAAAAAGTTCAGCACCGTGGAAGGATTCTTGCATTCTTCTAAAATACTCCAATGTGCTGCGAAAGGGTGGAATAAATTATTTTCGATGAAATTAGATGCAGCACAGGACGCATACAAAATGAAATTAAGGCCCCCGCTCTGGGGCATCGTGAATTTCTGTTTTAATATCGATACGAAGGCGAAATCTCTCCCACGAGGACAGTGATCGAGATCATTTACTATGCTAATATCACCAGCGATATTGCCGCAGGAATATTAGTCCGCGGACGATTTATTACCGGGTACGTGGAAAAGGCAATATCGAGAAGGAAGATCCTTGTGAAGTCTTGGACCCTTTGAACGAACCCAAAAGAATTGTCTCCGTCCTCGATCTATGCCACGTTTCAGTTATTAAACCTCGTATCGCTCGCCAGCTTTATCTTGATCCTTTAAAATCATCGTATTAATTACGAAGTTTAATCGTGGTCAGAATGAGTAAAATAAAAAGAAAGTCGAAGCAACGGTTTAGCTAAATTTTATTACTTTAATTTTAAATTAATATTACTTTCTTTCGTCTTCGACGTTCAATAATTACACTGCGTTCATCGTACGTTTTTTACACGCGCAGTAATAAAGTTTCTTGCAAAAGAGACTTTAATCCTTTGCACTCGACGCTTTTCCAGCAATAGAAACTGTTGCCAAGCAATTTTCCAATAATAGAAACGGCTATCAAGCCATTTTCCAGCAATATAAATGGCTACAAAGCAATTTTCCAGCAATATAAATGGCTACAAAGCAATTTTCCAGCAATATAAATGGCTACAAAGCAATTTTCCAGCAATAGGGACGGCTACCAGGCCATTTTCCAGCAATAGAAACTGTTACCAAGTGATTTTCCAGCAATAGAAAATTTCAGCAATGGGAAACTTTGGAGAAATATGCGTTCTTCAAAAAATTGCACTGTGTTTTCAATTTTCGCAATTAATTACCTTAGAGGCGATATCTGAGTGCAAAGGGTTAATACTTCAACTCGTTTCTAGCCAAAAATAAAAATTGCAAATATTGTAAATTTTAACCCTTCGCACTCGACGCTTTCCCAGCAATTTCCTATCGCAGCTAAAACTCAGCAACAGAAACTATCACTAAGCAATTTCCTAGCAACAGAAAATTTCCATTTCAATAGAAAACTTTGGGGAAACATGAGTTCTTTAAAAATTGCAATGGGTTAATACTTCAACTCGTTCCTTGCCAAAAACAAAAATTGCAAATATCGTAAATTTTAACCCTTCGCACTCGACGCTTTCCCAGCAATTTCCTATCGCAGCTAAAACTCAGCAACAGAAACTATCACCAAGCAATTCTCCAGCAATAAAAAAATTTCCATTTCAATAGAAAACTTTGGGGAAACATGGGTTCTTTAAAAATTGCAATGGGTTAATACTTCAACTCGTTCCTTGCCAAAAACAAAAATTGCAAATATCGTAAATTTTAACCCTTCACACTCGACGCTTTCCCAGCAATTTCCTATCGCAGCTAAAAGTCAGCAACAGAAACTATCACCAAGCAATTTCTCAGCAACAAAAAATTTCCATTTCAATGGTAAACTTTGCAGAAACACGCGTTCTCCAAAAAATTGCAATAATCTCTTAACTCTCGCAATTGAAAATGATTAATACTTAACATTTCACACCATCTTTCCCATTATCCCCATATTTCCAACTGACGTTGAATCGAGGTAATCCGAGGGCCCGTCGTTAGCCAGCAACCACCTCCACCCTCGTCCCCCTTAGAATTTCATTAGACGCTCGTGTGCGCCGTGTCGTTCTTAATTTATCCGCGAAATCAGCTGCGATTAAGTCGTCGCGATATTGCCGCGCGATGGAGACGGTAATCGCGCGCTGGCCCACGGCGTCGCGGCGCTTCCCGGCTCCTAAACGGATCGGTTTCCGGTCCCGGGTCCTCTTCTTAAGATACGTACCCGTTTAAGTACCCGGTTAAATCCTCGTGATCTTTAAATTTAAGTACTGCGCCGGGAGTTGTTAAGCCGCCGCTTTATAGGATCCCTGCAGCTTCGCGTGGAACGACGCTCGTTTATTCGTTTCCAGCGTTGGGTTCGGCTGTTTCACTCTGGGCTCCGGTTGCTGGAGACTGGAGGGCCAGGCGACCGGAAATGCGGGCGAGCGAGACGCCAGCAGCGACGACGCGGAGGCGTAATCTCGTGAAAAGTATCACTGGCGCAATTTCGCAATCAACCTCCTCGCTAATGCTCAAAGAATCGTCGTTGATCGCGTGATCTCCTTTTGTCGAGCCGAGAGGGTTACCGCCTCCTGGTCCTTCCCCCCCCCCATTTCCGGTTCCCGCTGCGCTACGTCCTGTTCCTACCGCCGCGATCGTCGACGGAACGGCTGTTTACGGGCTATTTCCGACTTTATTCGGTGAATCCGGGATCGATCGAGCGGCGAGATTTATTCGAAGATAGGGTGGTTTTTACTGGGCCGGATCTCCGAGCAGGAAATTCAGTTTGAGGTTATGTAGAGTGTGTACGCCTGTCGTGTTATGGGACACGGAAGTTCGTTGATTTTCGAGGAATTTAGATGGGTGAGGTAAATCAGTTGTAAGTCACGAGATGTGAAGAAGTATTGTCGAGACGAAGATAGGATTATTGATTTAGTTTTATGAATACCTTGCTTGTTATTTAATTTAGATAGATAAATGGGATCTTTGTTAAGCCTCTGCGCTTGGCTCTTTCCTGGTGTTAGCAATAGAAACTAAAATATTGCTAAAGTAACTAACGTCTCCCAGAAATAGAAAATTTTTATTTTTATTGAAAACTGTAGGGAAGTATGAGTTTCTCAAATCGCTGCAGTGGAATAAGTTTAACGATTGTAATCACTAATTAATGTTGATGTCCCATCAGAAGGGATATTCATAATTTTATTCGGTTTCGCTTATAGTTTAATTAAGATTTCAAACTTAAATTAAAGTTGATTAAGTTAAAAAAAGTGTAGTTATACTCAAAATATATTTCCATCGTTGATATTTGGCCTCAAACTAAATCTCAATCGTTGTATTCTTGATGTTTGGCCTTAAACTACATCTCAATTGTTGCTCTGTTAATATTTGGCCTTCAAACTAGATCTTAATCATTGCACTGTTGATATTTGGTCCTCACATTTAGTCTCAATCATTGTACCGTCGATATTTGGCCTTCAAACTAAATTTCGATCATCGTACTGTTGATACTTGCCTCTCAAACTAAGTCTCAATCGTTGTACTATTCATATTTGACCTCAAACTAAATCTCAAACGTTGCACAGTCGATATTTGGCCCTCAAACTAAATCTCAATCGTAGAACTGTCCATATTTGGCTCTCAAACTAACCTCAATCGTTGTACTGTTGATATTTGTCCCTCAAACTAAATCTCAATCGTAGAACCGTCCATATTTGCCTCTCAAACTAACCTCAATCGTTATACCATTCATATTTGACCCTCAAACTAAATCTCAATCGTTGTACCGTCACCATTTGCCTCTCAAACTAAATCCCAATGATTGCGCCGTCGATACCTGCGCCCCGTCGACTAATAAGTTCGCCGAACCACCGAGCTAAACAAACGCGAAGCAAAGGATCACCAACAGCGAAAACAGCGGGAACGATCGCGCGCTGGGATTAAGAATCTCATTTTCCGGATACTTTGCGCCGCGCGGGCAGTAAAAACGAGGGCCTGTGTGCTGGTGCACGTGCAGGAGGCCCCTCGTTCCGAAGGACGCGTTCGCTCTTTACGCTCACGGTTCTCGCTTACCCCTCATTATCATTGCCAGCGGTGTACCCTTCCCTCCCTCTCTCTCTCTCTTCCTCTTGCTTGGTGATCCCGAGGCGCGAAATGCAAAATGGGGCGTTTTATCAAAAGCGAAATTCGCCCGGAGACTGAAATTTGTCCAACGTAGCGGAAGCCCCGGATTACGCCGTTACGGGACTTCCGTCCCGCTCTCCGCCATCGTGGCCCCGTGTCACCCGCTTTCTCGCCATTTCCATAGCCGTCTCTCCGCCACCGCTTCCTTCTCCTCCTCCTCCTTCAGCTCTCCTTGCCTCTGTCACCTCCTTACCTCCTTACCTCCTCCACCTCTTCCCCTCCTCCTCCTCCTCCTCCTCCTCCTCCTGAAAAAGGGTAACAAAGTGTTAAAGTTTTAATCCGGGAAAGAACGAGCCGCGTGCTGCGCGCGGAGCGGGGTAACTGCGCGGGTGGAGGGAGGGTCCTCCTCCTCGAGCGAGCCTTCCTTGGCTCGGGTGGGACAAAAGAGCGAGCTGGTTGAAGGAACGTGGAGGTGGGGGGGGGGGACGAGAAACAGGGAGGAGGAGAGGATGTAACGGCGAAAGGAGTGAAGGCAGCCGGAAGAGGGAAGAAGGATGCGAGCAAGACTCAGGCCCGCTCGGGTTTGGGGACGCTGAGCGCGGAAAAGTCTTTGTAATCGCAGTTCTCTACTTTTTCCAAGAGTCTGGGCTTTGGCGCGAGGGGGTGGCGGGCTGGGTCTAGATTCCTGGTGGACGGGGTAGATGGAGCGACGAGGAACAGTCTAGCTAGGAGCCTCGTTTGGGACGAGGGTAGCGGTGGTGGCGAGGGTGCCGCGGGCTGAGGCGGAGGGGGAGTGCCTGGTAATGGTAAGGGTGGATGGGTTGGTGCAAGGGTGTGCTTGAACAGGGATTTACGGAATTTATCACTTGAATTCCCTGTAAAGGATTAACAGACATTCCCTTGCTCTGCCCCGAAGAGACGCACAGGGTGCACACTGGGTTACGTACCAACTACTTGGGACGATGGCGCCGCCTGGCGGATCCGCACACCCCTCGCCCCCTGCCACCCCTGCCCGTGCTCCAACCATGTGTGCGCGAGCGTGTGTGCACGCGCCTGCACGGCCACCCCTTTGATAACCCCCTCTGTATAAATGCTCGCGTGGAATTGTTTTTTCAGAGGCTGATTTAGCCCCAGGGAGCTTTCTTCGGGTTCCCTTTCCCACCCCTCTCTGCTCCTCTCTTTTCCGTTCGTTTCCGCGCCGCGAAGGATTTTTGATTGGATTGAAAGGGAAAAAAGGGAGAGAGGTATCGTGAAAGGGATATTATCGCGAGGTCTTGTTGCGTATTTCTTCCCTTTTTGTGGCTGAGTACTGTGTACAATAAACACTTCGATTATTTGGATGAAGTTCGAGTAATTTGCCCTTTTTGGAAATTCATATTGCACTCGAACATCCAATATAAAAATTTACAATTCATTTCGATACAGAGAAACAACTCTCTTTTTCTACGTCCACATTATTGGATAGAAATTCATATAATTAGATGAAGTACGAATAATTGAAATCACCAAGGTTGCTCATTTTGGAGATTTATATTGCACTCGAAAATCCAATACAAAAATCTACAATTCTCTCGTCGATACAAGGAAACAAGTCTCTTTTTCTACGTCCACATTATTGGATAGAAATTCATATAATTAGATGAAGTACGAATAATTGAAATCACCAAGGTTGCTCATTTTGGAGATTTATATTGCATTCGAAAATCCAATACAAAAATCTACAATTCTCTCGTCGATACAAGGAAACAAGTCTCTTCTTCTACGTCCACATTATTGGATAAAAATTCATATATTTGAATGAAGTTCCAATTTAAATCACCAAGGTTGCTCTTTTCAGAGATTCATATTGCACTCGAAAATCCAATACAAAAATCGTCGATACAAGGAAACAAGTCTCTTCTTGTACGTCCGCGTTATTGGATAGAAATTCATGTATGATTCATTCGCAGAGTTATTTCGAAGACGCGTTACAAGGGGATCGAAACGTCCGCGTTTTCCCTCGCAGTGGACGATCGTTGGAAATTTTGCAGCTGTGTCGCGTGACGTATGGGAATACATATTTCGCGATGTCGTCGGACGTAGTCGATCCCCTGGCCCTCTCGAAAGCGAGTATTTGCCACCGGTTGAATTTTCTTCGAGCGACCCTCCGCTCCTTATCGCCTGGAACTTTACGAGCTTCGAATCGTCCGATAGAATTCCGTCACACCGGCTCGTTGGACGGATGGTTGCCGAGATTTTTCTTTACGATCCGACGGAATTAGAGGCAACGAATGGCTGCGATTTCGCTCGCTCCGTCCAACCCATTTTTTAATCCTCTCTCCTAGCCCCTGATACGGTCCTGAACATTTCTCTCCGCTGTCGTTGTTGCAGATAATCTTCGCGAACCTCTTCAATCCGTACAAATTATGTACCTCGGCTTAATTCTACGCGATCGCGTAAATTGTCGCGAACGGAACGGTTTTCGTTCGCGCAGAGGACTTCCAAAAATCGTATTACATAAATTCAGCATTCGCATAGATCCAAATAATCGTGCTCCTATTTCAAATGAAAAATCTATCGCTCTTTTGGGTAGGGCCTTCATACTTTCCTTCGTTTTAACCCTTTGCTCTCCTTTGTCGAGTGTGACTGGACATCGATAAATAAAAATAAGAAAGATATATAAGTTTTTTTTATATTTGAAGTAAATTTCAGATGAAGGGTTAATAATTTTTTAAACTAACAAACCACCAATGATATCACGTCTTAAACAAGAAGCATCAATCCCTTGACCCTTGACAGAGAACACGTCTCCGATACGCGACATTTTTAATTCAACAAATAATTAAAAATATTCCCAACAATGATACACTATTAAACACTCTTTCAACTAAACGAATGCTATCGATTTCACCCGTGTATGCGCTAAGTATCATCCAGCCAGCGCTGCGTGCAGCCAATATTTTCCCTCGTGGCTGGTTCAGTAGTACGAGTCGACGATACTCGCGACGAACGTCTCGTCGATCCTCCACGGTTTCGATCCGTCCCTGGTCGCAGTAAACGCAAACACGGGCGCACATTCGAGCCCAGCCATCGGGAGGAAGCACGTGCCCCGAGGTAATACATCAACGGCTAATAAAATACGTGGGGTGGCTCCTTTTTCTCTCGTGTATCGCCACGGGTAGCAGCGGCGACCCCTTCGTCCCACGGCTGATCTTCGCCGCTCCGTGGAAACGCGCTCGAGGAAATATGAGGCGCGACAGGTGCGAGGAACAACGGTTCCCCCGATATTCAGGCCGATCGAGGCGAGGAACAGGAAGCCTCGCAGCCAGTGGACCGCCCTCGGGTGCCCCCGTCGTTTCCCTTTATTTCGCCAGTCGGCGAGGGTGTTTTCTATCGGCGCTGTGCGCGCGGAATTCATCCGTGTTTCGCTGCGAGTTTCATGCAGCTACCACGAGCTGCGAATCGAGGAGAGCTCGCGGAACGCTGGAGAAAAATTCGCGTCGATTGACAGAGGAACTGCGAACGACCATTCCGGAGGAATGTTATTTTGGTATTGTCCAGGGTGGTTTATGGTTTTTGTAATGAATTCAGGGTGGACGCGGTCTGTTTGGTTCTAATTTTGGTGTTTGATAGGAAAGTTTGGGGGATAATTTGTTTCATAGTTTGGGAAGTAACTATAGTGGTTTCTTGCGGATGTCATCGTTCTGAACGACGCGCAACTATAGTCGTTTTCGAGGATGTCATCTTTCAGAACAACATGCCTCTATAGTAACTTCTGAGGATGTCAACGATGCACAATTATAGTGGCTTTCAAATATGTCATCTTTCAGAACGACGCGCCACTTTTATAGTCTCTTTCAAAGACGTCATCTTTCAGAACGACGCGTCACTATTATAGTTGCTTTTGAGGGCGTCATCTTTCAGAACTATGCGTCACTATTATAGTGACTTTTGAGGACATCTTTCAGAATGACGCGCCACTATTATAGAAGCTTTTGAGGACGTCATCTTTCAGAACGACGCGCTACTATTATAGTGGCTTTTGAGAACATCATCTTTCAGAACTATGCGTCACTATTATAGTGACTTTTGAGGACATCTTTCAGAATGACGCGCCACTATTATAGAAGCTTTTGAGGACGTCATCTTTCAGAACGACGCGCTACTATTATAGTGGCTTTTGAGAACATCATCTTTCAGAACTATGCGTCACTATTATAGTGGCTTTTGAGGGCGTCATCTTTCAGAACGACGCGCTGCTACTATAGTGGCTTTTGAGGACGTCATCTTTCAAAACGATGCGTCACTATTATAATTGCTTTTGAGGACGTCATCTTTCAGGACGACGCGCTGCTATTATAGTGGCTTTTGAGGACGTCATCTTTCAGAACGATGCGTCACTATTATAGTGGCTTTTGAGGACATCTTTCAGAATGACGCGCCACTATTATAGTTGCTTTTGAGGACGTCATCTTTCTGAACGACGTGCCACAGTAATAGCTTTCTTCGCGAATGTTATCTTTCTGAACGAGGCATTACTATAGTGGCTTTCTTCGCGAATGTTATCTTTCTGAACGAGGCATTACTATAGTGGCTTTCAAGGGTGTTATCTTTCAGAACGATGCGTCACTATTATAATTGCTTTTGAGGACGTCATCTTCCAGAACGATGCGTCACTATAGTGGCATTCTCAAGGATGTCATCTTTCAGAACGACGCGCAACTATAGTAGCTTTCGAGGATGTCTTTCTGAAAAACATTGTTCATGACACATTGCAGTATCGTTTACGCGTAATTTGCATGCCTCAAAAGTTAAATAAAGTATCGTGGTCTAGCAATAACGACAACAAACATAATTTATTTGAATAACAAAACTTAACAATAGAAAACTAGTTGATACGGTTCAAGGACGTTTGTACTACTCGAATGCTAGCTAAAAACTTACTGAAGCCTTCGATGGAACTTCTTCCTCTCACCCTTAAATTTGGTGACTCAAAACTCCTCAAAAACGTCCTTCTCGACCCTTGTAGAGAAAGAGAAAGTTGCGAGTAGAAGCTTTTAGCTGCACATTTCCGGTTTGCGCCACAGGATGCGACTATTATGATCGCCACAATAGCCTTTGACATTTGTTGCGATACAATATTTTAATTGACAAACTACAAGTTTTTGGTTTGCCCAAATAATGTGCACGATCGACTATAGTGATAGAGTTATGGGGGAAACAATAGGATGAAAATTGCCAGCGAGCAGCCATCATTGAAAGGAACACAACAGCGGACGAGGATAAAAAACGAAAATTGTTATGGATCGCATCGAAAAATACTGCGCTTTTATGATCACCTTTTTTCACTTTATGGTAGTTAAAAAAGAGTGTTGCGGTTTGCGACTCGGACAGAAAGAGTCATGCGAAAGAAATGGGTGGAAACGGATTTCATTGATCCCGGGGTTTTTGTTTTCGGAAAAAGGTTTCATACGAAACGAATCGGAACGCGAACTATCGTCGTTTTATCCGCGATTTTTTTACCCCCCTCGGCTAATCGACGATCGATGAAAACGAAAACAGAGAACGGCAAATCTATTTTCCCGCCGTGAAAGGACGCGTAATTTCGTGAAGCGTGCACGAACGGAAGCGTTATTTAACGCGCTCGTTTGTTCGTCCACTTTTAACGAGGAAGAAAATCAATTTCTGCGAGTACTTTTTCCAACCAACCAAAAATAAAAAAAAAAAAGAAACTAATATTCCCCAAATGGCGAGGAGCCGAACGAGAGAAGAAACTTTCGAATGCGTCTAAAAACAACAAATAATCTCCAAGCGTGTTCACGATACCACAAATTACGGAGCCATAATTAACTAAACTCGACTGCCTCGGAAACACCCCTTTAAACCAGCCTCGTTCGCCCTCTTGGAACGACGAAAAAACAACAGAAAGCGTGCACCAGCCGAATCCAATCAGAATAAAACCTTTCGCTGCGTGCGAGCCGCGTTCAGCGTGCTCGTCCGCCTCGGAGAGCTCCATCTGGAGATCGAAAATTATTTTTACACCCCCTCCGCCATCGCTGGCGGGTGCAGCGCTCCTCTGGTAATCAGAAGGTGGCCCTCTGAGGCACGTCGACTGCAAATTCGGGCTTTTCTTCCCGCGGCCTCTTTGCACGCGCGTGGGAACCCGGCTAGACGCCGCGTCGAGCGTATTTCCGTCTCGTGCAGCTCGCGTTCGCGCGTGGCTGGGCTGTTTCCACGGGTTTTCTGTACGTGTTCGAAACAGTGGATGACGGTGGTGGTGGTGGCGACGGCGCATCGTGCGCGGCACGGCAATTCAGACTCGAAAGCTTCCAAACATCTTCAATATAAGTTAGGCAACTGTACTTAGGTTACCTTCGTAACCAGGGCCGCATACGAAACAGTCCGCGAATAGTTGGAAGGCATTCCCTTATTGCGAATATCAAGTAACCCGGGTAGGAGCGCGCCCCTCCTATCGTCGCGCCTTAAATTAACTCTCAAATTAGGTAGACGATAACGAGGCTGCACGATACCAGGCCGATCCGCGCGCGATGGCTACCCGAAACCAGGTCGAAGATGAGTGTATCGTGGATGGAAGGACGGTGTCTGTGGACTCGTTGATCTTCTGATGGATTCGTTCTGTGGCCAGAGAATGAATGGAGAGAATTGGTGAATTTTGAGAGTGGCTGCGAATGATTTGGATTTTGAAAGTGGTTTGAGCAGCGTGGCACTTGTGATCATTTTTATTGATGCTGTATTAGGGCATTTGGTATGGTGTGTGTGAGTGAATACGTGAGTGAATGAGTGAATGAGTAGGTGAGTGATTGAGTAAGTGAGTAGGTGAGTGAGTGAATGAGTAGGTGAGTAGGTGAGTAAGTGAGTGAATAAGTAAGTGAGTAGGTGAGTGAGTGAATGAGTAGATGAGTGAATGAATAGATGAGTGAATGAGTAGATGAGTGAATGAATAGATGAGTGAATGAGTAAGTGAGTAGGTCAGTAAGTGAGTGAATAAGTAACTGAGTAACTTTTGCGCAATATTTATATTCATCCAAAATTTACTCATCAAATTTGCTGTCAATAAATTTGCGATTAAATACCATTGCTATTCATCAACCCCTAATCATATAACAACGACCCCCAGTAATCGATATGGACCACTTTGATGATCCCTAGCTTAAGAGATCACGCGTTGTAGTCACAAATATTCCTCTAACTGTTTGATTAGCCGTATGCTCGAAGCAAACGATCGACCATTTAACAAAAAAAAGCTGCCGATCGAACGAAGCAACAGCCGACTCCACATCGCGTCGAGCATGGAAAGCTTGCCGTCGCAAATAAATGAAATTAATCGAGCAGTGTTCGCGACATTTCCAGTATCGCTTAAAAATATTAAACACGAATAATTGTATAATTGAGATGAGGCGCGTTTGATAAAAGCCAATCCGGTGCTCGTTAACCGGGATAAAAACAACAGCCCGTAGCGGGACGCGGTGCAAAGCAATTGGAGTGCCGAAGAATAACAGCCGGGTACGCGGTTTAATTAGCGTCCGTCGGTTATAAAATATTTTCAATCAGCTCGAACAGGCGTAACTAACGCGGGCGTAGCGGTTCCGTCAAAGCGGGACGTCGATGATGTTTCATACGACGAATTCATTAAGTTTAACGCCCGGAACCAGTCGCTAACGAATCGATTTAATCATCGTAATATCGCAGCGCTGCCCGTCGCCGCTTTGAGGAGCGATAACAACGCGCGTTATGCTCAATCTCGCGTGCACCGCGAATGATATCGACGTTACGTTCCGATCGTTTTAAAGCCCCGCGAAGAACACGCTGTCAAGCTGTTGCACAATGACGTTTCGATGTATCGCATTAATCGAGCGCGTCTGACGGGCCACGGAGCGCCCTTCTCGATTATCATAACGCCGTTACGTCGAACGCGCGTAGGCGTTCGGGTAATTACGACCGTGTAATTAATTAAACGTTCGATTAAGCTTCGAACGAATGCCATTTCGAGATTCAGACTCGTGCGCGTGTATTTATCGGTGATTATGAATCCAGTTTTTGGTGGAAACGAGCCAGTAATGTTCGCAATGTTCTCTGCGTCGCTCAGAAATTCGAACGCGGTTCTGTGCGATGTGTTGAGTCGTGAAACATCAAGAGAAAGGTCTGTCAGAATCTATTAATGTTATAGTAGGTAGATATCGATCGAGATCCCTGATTCGTACGTTATTCTATTGCAAATTTAATCACATTTGGCGATAACATCCAGGAAGACATCGCTGCGATAGACGCGCAGTTTCACAAATAGCCGTCTAGAAGTGTATATACAATAGATCAATAGGAACTTTGCTTTGAAGCTCTAGCATCAAATACAGTCATCAATCTCTAGCGACAGACACGTAGTTCCACAAATAGTAATCTAGAACTGTACATAGCTCGATAAGAACTTAGATATACACACATGCAACCTCAATAAAATACAGTCCACTAACGATCGTATTAGCATCGAGTCGTCTATTCATCGCCATCTAAACGCTCGACGCTGAAACACAACAACGCATGAACGTTGATCCTGCAAAGTAGACAAAAGAACACCTGATAGGAGCAACCACTTCGTAAACACTCGAAAGCGTTGCGTTAAAAATGCAAGTGGCTCGCAGCGGGGCCAAAAAACGGGGTAAACAGGATTTCATCGCGGCCATGCCTCCTCTCGAACGATCCCAGGGGGATTTTTTCCCGTCCACGGGCCGCCAAGAATTAAGATGTCTGCCGCTAACGTAATTACTAAAGTTTTACGTCGACCAACCTGGCGTAATATCGTCCCGCGCCGCGGCTGGTAATCGGATTAGCATAAATAAGCCGTTACCAATTCGTGGTTTACAGTTATTGCGAGCGTGTAGCGAGCGTTACACCATCCTCCCGCCAATAAAATCGTTGCCAGCGCTGATTCGGTTAGACCGCGTTTCTCTCGCCCGTAGGAAAAGTATAATATTCCAGGGGCTTATCTCTCAGATACACGGAGTTGCACACGCCAGGGTCTCCAGTCAAGAATATTTAATGGAGCGTGGAGCAGCCTCGAGAATCGCAAATAAATTTCAGCCGCGAGTTTATCGTCTGTGAAAATATACCTTCGATTCCTCTCAATTTCACGGTGCCTCCCTGCTCCAGGAGTGGGCGATCCCCGGACATCCTCGTTCCCTCTTCCTCTGTCTTTTCTCCTGTCGGAGAATTTCGTTTAAACAATGTCTTTTATTAACGGGTTCATTTGCGAGGTGAAGTGTCCTCTTGTCGCGTATAGATGCGTCGAGTTTTGGGTGGTTTGTGGAATTTTTTAGAGGGTTTTAGGAATTTTCTTAGTGGCTAATATCGTAGTAGTTGTGTGATTAGTTTTATTGATTTGGTATTGGGATATTTGGTATAGTGTGTGTGAGTGAGTGGGTGAGTAAGTGAGTAAGCAAGTGAGTGAATGAGTAAATGAGTAAGTGAGTGAGTAAATGACTGAATAAATGAGTAAGTGGGTGAGTGAGTGAGTAAGCAAATGAGTAAATGAGTAAATGAGTAAGTGAGTGAGTAAATGACTGAGTGAGTAAATGAGTAAGTGGGTGAGTGAGTGAGTAAGCAAGTGAGTAAATGAGTAAATGAGTAAGTGAGTGAGTGAATGACTGAGTAAATGAGCAAGTGAGTGAGTGTATGACTAAGAGAATAAGTGAGTGAGTAAACTAATGAGTGAGTAAGTGAATGAGTGAGTGAGTGAACGAGTGCGTGAGTGAGTGGATGAGTAGATGAGTGAATGAGCAAATAAGTGAGTAGGTGAGTGAGTGAATAACTGAGTGAATGAATGAATGAGTGAGTGAAACGAATGCTGTCGCAAAATGATAGTAACAAGAATAATGGGAATAAAGGACTTCATTTAACTTCACTTAATTTTCCACATCGACGATAAGAAAGAATCGCGAACAATAGTGGTGGAGATTGTAACGATAACGATAAGTCACTCGATACTCGCCTCTTCCACGTAGACGTTTACTGCTTTGTTTATTGTCCGCGTATGGAATTCGACAATTTTTTCCACCGAAACTGCGACAAGCTACTGTTGTAGCCGACAGCCAGCTGAATTTATAGCGTCGGCGCACAGACCGTGTCGCGCTTTGAGGTTGAAGTGGATTCGAGTTTCATGCGACACGATCCACGCAAGTAACAACGTTTTTTACGCAAATTCTTGCTTTCGTGTTTGAAAACAGTTTTGAAAAATATACGTGGCCAGCTACGCGAATAGTAAAACAATATATTAACAGTATATTAACAGCATATTAAATTTAACAACAACTATAATAAAACACTGGTATTATTACTGTTTTAAACGTAACAGTTGACCATTTAAACGCAGCCACCTTTATTATCCGCCTCTTTATAAATCGCCCCATCGATGCAACCAAAAAACGTGCAATCCAAAAGCAAAGTCAGCGTTTACATTCCTACCACAGAAACGGTTGCGTTCTATCGAATCCATATAAAGGAACGAAAAGAAGAAAATGCGGAAAAAATCTTGACGAGACACAAACAGAGTCGAACAACAGCAGGAAGCCTCATCCGGAAGCGAGGCAGCGCGGAATTCGTCGATTCCGTCGGAAGCGTGTCGGTTCCATTTATCTCTGTCAGGTTTTTCCCTCGCGTAAGCGGACCAGGACCGAGAAGAGTCGCTCGCGACCAGGAATTGGTCCGTCTTTTCGTACACAACCCCTTCGCAAGTGTCCTAACACTTGCTTACTTCTCAGTGGACGTAATTTCATTGGGAACTGTCGAGAAGTTGTTGGAGAGGTTAAAACGAACATTCATTATAAATGTAGGATTATGTTAGTCGGGAGAAATGATTCCTGCGTTTAGTAATGGATACTTTGCACTCGGATGTCCTCTCTGAGGGGACATCAGTATTGATTGGTGATTACGAAGGTTAAACTTTTGGGAAATGCATGTTTTTTTAATGTTTTCTACTGAAATGGAAATTTTCTGTTGCTGGGTGACATTGGCAATAGAAACTATTGCTGAAATATTGCTACAATACTGCTAAGATATTGCTAAAATATTGCTAAGATATTCCTATTTTAGCAATAGAAACTATTGTTAAAATATTGCAACTTTAGCAATAGAAACTAAGCTAAAATATTGCAGCTTTAGCAATAGGAACTAAGCTAAAATATTGCAACTTTAACAATAGAAACTAAGCTAAAATATTGCAATTTTAGCAATGGAAACTATTGCTAAAATATTGCTACTTTAGCAATGGAAACTATTGCTAAAATATTGCTACTTTAGCAATAGAAATTAAGCTAAAATATTGCTACTTTAGCAATGGAAACTATTGCTAAAATATTGCTACTTTAGCAATGGAAACTATTGCTAAAATATTGCTACTTTAGCAATGGAAACTATTGCTAAAATATTGTAACTTTAGCAGTGGAAACTCCTGCTAAAACTTTGCTACAATACTGCTAAGATATTGCTAAAATATTGCTATTTTAGCAATAAAGAAACTATCGCTAAAATATAGCTAAATTATTGCTATTTTAGCAATAGAGAAACTATCGCTAAAATATAGCTAAATTATTGCTATTTTAGCAATAAAGAAACTCTCTAGCTATTTTAAAAAACGACAGTCGTCATCCAAATTCTCATCATACACATAAGCCAACATTCACACTCTCCTCCTCGAAGAATCTGTCTCAGTCCTCGCGCGAACCTCGACGCGCAAGCTCGCGGATCCGCGGCCAGCTGACAACATCCTCCGCTTCCTGCTCGCGGAAACTTGTTGTCGCCGCTGTCGTCTATTCGCTCCTTTCTTCATCCAACTCGCGCAAAACATCGCGATGTCTCGCGTAAACCCGACGACGTCTACTCCTTTCTCTTTCCCTCTCTGTTTCGTCGCAACTACTTTCGCGAGAGAGCTTCTTGTCTCATTTTTCTCCACCTCTCGCCCGCTTCTTCCATCCAGTCGAGCGAGTTCCTCCGTCCACCTTCGATCCTTCCTCTCCAGCCTCGCAGTCTTCCAGAACGGCGGCGACTTTCGGAAAGTTGTTCAATTCCGGGCCACGTTGCTACGACACGAGCGTATCCGCGTCCCACGGAAGAGCACGGGAATGCTTTTTACCCTCAGCTTCCTGCAGCCATCCTCTGCCCTCTCGAGCCGTTTCGAAGGGCTCTCTCTCTCTCTCTCTCGTTTCCCTTCTCGCGTTTTCGCCTCCTCCTTTTTTCTTCCTCCACCTTCTCCTCCGCCTCTGCTTTTGATCTACCACGAAAGCGCTGGCCGTGTTTGCTGTATACGAGGCCCCTTCTTCTTCCTCTTCTTCTTCTTCCTCTTCTTCTTCTTGGCATTTCGAATGCGAGTCGCGAGCAGGGTCGTTGACGCGAGAAACTCGACGGAACCGCGAGCGGAAACCGCTGGCACGACTGGTGTAAAGTTGTACGCGCGGATCCAATTCCTGGGCGCTCGCGCGCCTCCTTTTTGCGAGATGCAGCGCGCGTCCTCGACGTGGAAACTGCTCCTGGGCTCGCTTGATGGGTTTATTGTTCGTCGCGACGAGAGCCGCTGGAATTTTGGTAGCTTTGCGACCTTAGACCGCGTCCTGGCGTGTTTCTTCGGGGTGTTCGAAACGTGGAGGCGTTAGGCGGATGTCGCGCATCTGCGACGTGTCCTCGTTGGAAATTGCGTGCCGCAGTTTTACGTTTTTCAACAGATATTCACGCTGGTTGCTGGCTGGGTTTGGTAAAAACAGCTTTGAAGTATAAAAATAGTTTTCTGTTTGCCTTGTAAGCTTATTGCTGTTATTTTCGAGTTAGATTAGGGTTTCTTAGGATATTAAATACTATTTACAGTGTTTGGAAGTTTAATCCTTTGCGCTCGATGACTTTTGGGTGTTTAATTTCTTCACGAATATAATCGATCTTGAATTTGATTTTGGAACTGTTGAAAAATAAGATCGATTCTTTACTCCTGCTAATTTCATTTCTGAAATCCATTTTTCTAGAGGTCTGTTGTTTTAATCGCGTTGTTTTAACTTTGAGACGTAGAAATTGAGAAGCGCCATTACGCTGCTTGGAACTTTGAGATGTAAAAATTGAGAAGCGTCATGGCGTTGCTTGGAACTTTGAGACACAGAAATTGAGAAGCCCCATCCCACTGCTTTTAACTTTGAAACGTAAAAATTGGGAAGCGCTATCGCACAGCTTGGAACTTTCAAACGTAAAAATTGAGAAGCGTCATGGCGTTGCTTGGAACTTTGAGACATAGAAATTGAGAAGCATCATGGCGTTGCTTGGAACTTTGAGACATAAAAATGGAGAGGTGCCATCCCACTGCTTTTAACTTTGAAACGTAAAAATTGGGAAGCACTATCGCACAGCTTGGAACTTTGAGAAGTAAAAATTGAGAAGCATCATGGCGTTGCTGGGACCTTTGAGACATAAAAATGGAGAGGTGCCATCCCACTGCTTTTAACTTTGAAACGTAAAAATTGGGAAGCACTATCGCACAGCTTGAAACTTTGAGAAGTAAAAATTGAGAAGCATCATGGCGTTGCTTGGAACTTTGACACATAAAAATGGAGAGGTGCCATCCCACTGCTGTTAACTTTGAAACGTAAAAATTGGGAAGCACTATCGCACAGCGTAGAACTTTGAGACGTAAAAATTGAGAATCGTGATGCCGTTGCTTGGAACTTTGAGACGCAGAAATTGAGAAGCCCCATCCCACTGCTTTTAACTTCGAAACTCAAAAATTAGGAAGCGCTATCGCACAACTTGGAACTTTCAGACGTAAAAACTGAGAAGCGTCATGGCGTTGCTTGGAACTTTGAGACACAGAAATTGAGAAGCCCCATCCCACTGCTTTTAACTTCGAAACTCAAAAATTAGGAAGCGCTATCGCACAACTTGGAACTTTCAGACGTAAAAACTGAGAATCGTGATGCCGTTGCTTGGAACTTTAAGACACAGAAATTGAGAAGCCCCATCCCACTGCTTTTAACTTCGAAACTCAAAAATTTGGAAGCGCTATCGCACAACTTGGAACTTTCAGACGTAAAAACTGAGAATCGTGATGGCGTTGCTTGGAACTTTGAGACGCAGAAATTGAGAAGCCCCATCCCACTGCTTTTAACTTCAAAACGCAAAAATTGGCAAGCACAGCTTGGAACTTTCAGACATAAAAACTGAGAAGCGTCATTCTTAGATTATTCGACGAAAACCGATCGCAACTGGTTCGCGGATGCTCGCGGTGTTTGCCCACGTGTTTCGAACACGTCGCAGCCTCTCACGAGTCGTCGCGAGTAGCGTCGCGAAGGTGGCTGGCTTACCGAACTTCCATTTCGCGAAACTTGCCAGAGACTCGCAGCTGCAGAAATCGCGGGGCGAACGGAAGGGGGCAAAGGACAACAGGGTGAACTTGGGAGACGGTGCAGCCGGCAGTTCCGCGCGTAGCTTCCTCGAAAACTTACTTTCCCTCTTTCACCTCGAACCCTTCTCTCCCTTTTCTCACCGTTTCAGCTTCCGCTCTGCTCCACCCTCGGTTTACGTATGGCCTCGTTCGCGAACGGCGAACAATGCTGCCTGTTGGCTGCTTTCACCACGAAATAGTTACTTCTCATTGGTCCCTTCTTGTTTTCAGTATCGTAAAAAGTACGCGCGTCGTAAGTTTCCGCTATTTTCCTTTTCGAACGTCTTGGACACATTATTGTAAGCTAAAACTTTGGTTTATTATTTCAAAATGCGATCATCTTGTTTTTAGTATCGTGAAAAGTATGCGTGTTGTAAGTTTGCATGTTTTCTTTTTCGAACGTCTTAGACACGTTATTGTAAGCTAAAACTTTGGTTTATTTTTGCAAAATGCGATTACATTCTTGTTTTTGGTATCGTGAAAAGTACGCGTGTTGTAAGTTTTCATGTTTTCTTTTTTGAACGTCTTGGATACATTATTTAAGTTGAAGCTTCAGTTTATTTTTGCAAAATGCGATTACATTCTTGTTTTTGGTATCGTGAAAAGTACGCGTGTTGTAAGTTTGTATATTTTCTTTTTTGAACGTCTTGGATACATTATTGTAAGCTGAAGCTTCAGTTTATTTTTGCAAAATGCGATTACATTCTTGTTTTTGGTATCGTGAAAGGTACGCGTGTTGTAAGTTTTCATGTTTTCTTTTTTGAACGTCTTGGATACATTATTGTAAGCTAAAACTTTGGTTTATTATTGCAAATGCGATCATCTTCTTGTTTTTAGTATCGTGAAAGGTACGCGTGTTGTAAGTTTGCATATTTTCTTTTTTGAACGTCTTGGATACATTATTGTAAGCTGAAGTTTCAGTTTATTTTTGCAAAATGAGGAAATGTAAGTATAAATAGTACTTCTGCAGCATAAATCACGCAACACGGTTTCGTTCTAACATGATAGGATAAATTAGGGGAAAACTTGTACAGCACTGTAACTTTTAACACAGTCTCGCTTTAATACGATCAGAAAATTGAGAAACCTTTGTGCAACACTGGTTGCACACCTCTAGCGCTTCGACGCCATCTTTCTCTTTACTGGAGTTACTAAAATTTAGCATCGAAGGAAACCCTTTGCACTCGGTTCCTTTTCAGACGTTAGCGATAGAAACTATTGCTAAAATAGCAATATTAACCCTTTGCACTCTGCTCTTTCCTGGACGTTGGTAGTAGAAGGTAAAAAGATTGCTAAAATAGCAATATTTTAGCAATATTTAGCAATAGTTTCTATTGCTTAGATAGCAATATTTTAGCATTAGTTTCTATTGCTAGAGTTGCAATATTTTAGCAATAATTTCTATCGCTAAAGTAGCAATATTTTAGCAATAGTTTCCATTGCTAAAGTAGCAATCTTTGAGCAATATTTTAGTAATAGAAGCTTTTGCTAGAATAGCAATCTTTGAGCAATCTTTTAGGAATAGAAACCACTGCAAACATAGCAATCTTTGAGCAATATTTTAGCAATAGAAACCACTGCTAAGATAGCAATCTTTGAGCAATATTTTAGCAATAGAAACCACTGCTAAGATAGCAATCTTTGAGCAATATTTTAGCAATAGAAACCACTGCTAAGATAGCAATCTTTGAACAATATTTTAGCAATAGAAACCCCTGCTAAGATAGCAATCTTTGAGCAATCTTTTAGCAATAGAAACCACTGCTAACATAGCAATCTTTGAGCAATATTTTAGCAATAGAAGCCATCTAAATCTCTGACCAATATTTCAGCAATATTTACCAATAGTTTCAAACACTAACAACTCTCAGCAACAGAGAACTTCCATTTCAACAGAAAACTAGAAAAAAATATGCATTTCTCAGAAAGCTGCAGTGTACTAACTTTAATCACTAATCAATTCCAATGTCCCCTCAGAGTAGACATCCCACTCCGAAGAACTAATACCGAAACCTTTAAAAAAAATTCAGAAACCGTTCCTAAATTTCAGATCTGAACACCGTGTTTCCGCGAGGAAGTTCCAACCGAATACGCGACATTTTCTCGTGTTTTTGCCAGTTTATATGTAAATGATGCACAACGTACGCGGGTGTATCGCGCGCTGGCATGATTGTCGATGAATATTGCATACGAATTTATAAATCTCCACGGTCGAATCCCCGACAACGCGAAATCGGCTGCTGGCATCGATGCGAGTCTCCGCTCGTCTGCGCGTCCGCGATCGACATCGGATTATTATCAAAATCCGTAATTAGACGGGGCGGGAAATTGCCGCGGCGACGTCGCAGCTGCGCTGCGTCGATAAATTGTTCCGGGTGGAAAAAATTTGTTTCGTCGGTTGCGTCGGGGCGGACGCGCGTCGTTTTAAACGAACGCTGCGACTCCGACGCGCGGGCATTGGCATGTGTACGCAGTTAACGAGTTTGGATTTGTGCAATTACGAGCGCTGCACGGCCGACAATTTGATCGCGCTCGATCGTACCGAAATTACCCCGGAATGGCGCGCAGAACTAACCAGCTAATTTGCATATAAATCGCGGGACACGTCCGCGGAACACGCGACATCTTTTCCAGCTCGCGTGCGGTTCGTTTGGTACGAGCGGTCCTGAACGTTGTCTTCGAGGTGCGATCGGATAAATAACTGTACGCGCGATACGTGATATGGGTTAATTGTTCGTTTGACGGTCTTTTAAGACGTTGACGAGTGGTCACGGAGATTTCTGTTTTTTTTTTCTATGCTAGCGTACTTTATCTTTAGTTTACTTAACCCTTTGCATTTGGCTCCTTCCCAAACGTTAGCAGTAGAAACTATTGCTAACATAGCAGTATTTTAGCAATATTTAGCAATAGTACCTGTTGCTTAGATAGCAATATTTTAGCATTGGTTTCTATTGCTAAAGCTGCAATATTGTAGCAATATTTTAGCAATAGTTTCTATCGCTAAAGGAGCAATATTTTAGCAGTTGTTTTCTATTGCTAAAGGAGCAATATTTTAGCATTACTTTCTATTGCTAAAGTTGCAATATTTCAACATTAGTTTCTATTGCTAAAGTTGCAATATTGCAGCAATATTTTAGCATTGGTTTCTATTGCTAAAGTTGCAATATTGTAGCAGTATTTTAGCAATAGTTTCTATCGCTAAAGGAGCAATATTTTAGCAGTTGTTTTCTATTGCTAAAGGAGCAATATTTTAGCATTACTTTCTATTGCTAAAGTTGCAATATTTCAACATTAGTTTCTATTGCTAAAGTTGCAATATTGCAGCAATATTTTAGCATTAGTTTCTATTGATAAGCTGCAATATTGTAGCAATATTTTAGCAATAGTTTCTATCGCTAAAGGAGCAATATTTTAGCAATAGTTTCTATCGCTAAAGCTGCAATATTGTAGCAATATCTTAGCAATAGTTTCTATCGCTAAAGGAGCAATATTTTAGCATTACTTTCTATTGCTAAAGTTGCAATATTTCAACATTAGTTTCTATTGCTAAAGTTGCAATTCTGTAGCAATATTTTAGCATTAGTTTCTATTGCTAAAGTTGCAATATTTTAGTAATATTTTAGCAATAGTTTCTATCGCCAAAGTAGCAATATTTTAGCAATACTTTTTATTGCTAAAATATTGCTAAAATATTGCTTTATTGCTTTATTAAATATTGCTTCTTTTAGCAATATTCTATCAATATTTTAGCAATATTTTAGCAATGGGAACTGTTGCTAAAATAGCAATATTTTAGCCACAGTCCCTATTGCTAATGCTGATGTCC
Organism: Xylocopa violacea; assembly: GCA_963969225.1. Taxonomy (NCBI): domain Eukaryota; kingdom Metazoa; phylum Arthropoda; class Insecta; order Hymenoptera; family Apidae; genus Xylocopa; species Xylocopa violacea. The sequence goes on from CAXAJV010000015.1 coordinate 19,562,058, forward strand.
CCTCAAAAGAGTCATCCAAGTGCACTAATTTCCAACTTACTCCATCGAATCGTTAATACAGAATTCGACAATCATTCGAGAGAGACTTTCGATCCTCCGCTTCGGCTCGCCAGTTTGTTTTTACGGCCTCTAATCGAGTCGACGAGAAAACACCAATTTCGTTCCCGCTGGACGTTGATGGAATGCGTGAAGAGGTCAGTAGGGCTTAGGGCGCGATTGGTTGACTTGATGGATCGTCGGAGGTGTTATAATTGTTTTCCTAATGGACTTTTTCTCCACGTTCCTTTTATTGCGTTCGGTAGCTTCACGTATTCGGTTGCTCGAAGAGAAATTAGGAGGAAGCGAGAGTGAGAAAGCGGAAGGGAGGCGGGCAGTGATTCTAATCGCCCATGAGAAATGATAGCACCAGTTAGAGCTTCTGTTGACCTCTCCACTTTCAAGGGCGTACAGAAATACGTACTCGTTCGTTAAATTGGCTCTGTCTGGTGACACTTTTTTGCGTTGACAAAAACGACATCATCCTACACGTTAAGGTAACTTTTAGCTCCACTGATACAGCACTGAAAAGGTTAATATTTTTACTATATTTATTATATAGTAATTATCATTTCACATTTTTAGACTCCCTTTGTAAGACAGTAGCAAGTTATTAAATACAAAAATATTTTATTATTATGTATTTCTTGACCCTTTGCACTACGCTTCTTCCGAAATTATTAGAATAGCAATTCTTGAGCAATATTTTAGTAATAAAACCTATTGCGAAAATAGTAATACTTTAGGAATATTTCAGCAAAAGAAACTATTGCTAAAATAGCAATATTTTAGCAGTATCTTAGCAATAGTTTCTCTATTGCTAAAATAGCAATAATTTAGCGATATTTTAGCAATGGTTTCTCCTACTAAAATAGCAATATTTTAGTATTATTTTAGCAATAGTTTAACAATAGTTTCTATTGCTAAAATAGCAACATCTTAGCCGTATTGTAGCAACATTTCAGCAATAGTTTCTATCACTAACGTCACCCAGCAACGGAAAACTTCCATTTCAACAGAAAACTTCAGGAAAACGCATTCCTCAGTATTTCACACGAAGTTTAACTTTCGTAATCGCTACTCAATGCTGATGTCCCTCAGAGGGGACATCCTAGCGCAAAGGGTTAAAGACCAGTGCAGTCATCTTCACTGCTTTTGGTCAAAACAGCTTTAGACAGTGTTAACAAGTCTTACTCGTTTCTCATTCACACTATCAGCTCTAAACGTTCAACACTCTTAGTTCTACGTTCTCTGAACAGCAGCCACCTCTAAATTCCCCAATATGGTGGACTCGAGCCGCCCTGTAAATCATCCGCGATGGAAACGAAGGAGCGGCGAGGTTCGCGCGGGCCAGAAAGCCCAGAAAATATAACGTCGATGGATCTAGGACGTGGGCCGCGGAAGTGGCTCTAGAAATAAGTGTTTAACCTCGATCCCAGCCGTATCCGACTATTCTAAATCCGTTATGCAAGTGGAGTAGATAGCTGATAGGAGATAGCAGATAGCGGGGCGCAGCGTTGCATGCATTCACCTGAGACGGGGGCGTTCGAGCCGTGGAGAAACGAGACAGACGCTCGATGTACCTTGAATGGACACGAAATAGGTCGAGCCAAGACGTAACGCCAGTCATTTCAAGGAGAAAGACTCGCGATCCTTCCCCCGGCTTCGCGTAGAATCGCTCGAGACGGCTTGGGTTTACTAATCGAACTGCCAATCGAGGGGCGTTTGTAATTTACGAGCGCAACAAATTTTCTGCGGGACTGAAACGGGCTTTCTTTCTGTCTGATCGACTTTCATGGTTGCCACGATGATTATAGTTATGCGAATCCATGGTAACTTATTTTTAATTTCTTTGGCGAAAAATAGTAGTCTTTGTAATTAAGTTTGTTGGTTAAATGATATTGAGGAGTTGGGGATTTAGAGAGGTTTGGATAGTTTCTATGTTAGTATTGCTATTTTAGCAATAGTTGCTACGTTAATACTGCTATCTTAACAATAGTCGCTACGTTAATGCTATTTTAGCAAGTTTCTATGTTAGTATTGCTATCTTAGCAATGGTTTCTGTGTTAATATTGCTATTTCAGCAATAGTTTCTATGCTAACATTGCTATTTTAGCAATAGCTTCTATGTTAGTATTGCTATTTTAGCAACAGTGTCTATGTTAATACTGCTACCTTAACAATAGTTGCTACGTTAATGCTATTTTAGCAAGTTTCTATGTTAATATTGCTCTCTTAGCAATGGTTTCTATGTTAATATTGCTCTCTTAGCAATGGTTTCTATGTTAATATTGCTCTCTTAGCAATGGTTTCTATGTTAATATTGCTATCTTAGCAATAGTTTCTATATTAGTATTGCTATTTTAGCTATAGCTTCTATGTTAGTATTGCTATTTTAGCAATAGTTGCTACGTTAATACTGCTATTTTAGCAATAGTTTCTACGTTAATATTGCTGTTTTAGCAATAGTTTCTATGCTAACATTGCTATTTTAGCAATAGCTTCTATGTTATTATTGCTATTTTAGCTATACCTTCTATGTTAGTACTGCTATTTTAGCAACAGTTTCTATGTTAATACTGCTATCTTAACAATAGTCGCTACGTTAATGCTATTTTAGCAAGTTTCTATGTTAGTATTGCTATCTTAGCAATGGTTTCTATGTTAATATTGCTATCTTAGCAATAGTTTCTATATTAGTGTTGCTATTTTAACTATAGCTTCTATGTTAGTATTACTATTTTAGCAACAGTTTCTATGTTAATATTACTATCTTAACAATAGTTGCTACGTTAATGCTATTTTAGCAAGTTTCTATGTTAGTATTGCTATCTTAGCAATGGTTTCTATGTTAATATTGCTATTTCAGCAATAGTTTCTATGCTAACATTGCTATTTTAGCAATAGCTTCTATGTTAGTATTGCTATTTTAGCAACAGTTTCTGTATTAACATTGCTAGTTTCTATATTAATATTGCTACTTTAGCAACACTTTCTATTACAAACACCTAAAAAGGAGCTAAATGCAAAGAGTAAAAACTTAAATTTTTTCAACTCAGATAAAATCCATCATTTCAAAGCCTATCAAAAACTTACACTATCAACCAATAACCCACGTACAGCTCCACAAACATGCAAAATTCAAACAAAACCGATCGATAATCAAAAAATATGCTTTTCGAATACCCCCAAATTTCCTTCACATAGAAAAAATCGTTTCACTAGACAAGTGTCTCTTACACCACAACCAATATTCTAAAACAAATTATACCCTCCACGCGAGGCTCCACAGTATCTCTTCCCACCAAAATACAAGAGAAACGAACGAAAAAAAGAATCGATCGCTGAAAAATCGTCTCGACCACCCAGTCTACTTTAACGACCTCGCGTCGACCGCCTCGATTACTCTCGTTCCCTGTACACGCGTGTCGTAACAAGAAATCACACTTAAAGTTCACCCTGCGAGCCCAGCATAGGAAAAAAAAAAAAAAAAAAAAAAAACAGGGACCCAGGACAAGGCTTGGACGGTGGGGAGGAAAATTAAACGCGGAACAGCGAAGGGGTTGAGCGTCTGAAGCGCGGTGCGGGGCGCAGAGAGGGTCGCGATCCTAGAAACGGATCGGTTCGATCCACGTCGCTTAAGCTCGGAAGTTCGGCGATGGCGCGGGCTTAAATTGAACTTTACATTATTTCGAGATGAAACGGGGCTCCGCATCGGGGACAGCGAGCTTGTTTCGACCAGATTGCCAGGCTTTGGGGTCGATTGGGCGAAGGGGGAGTCCTGATGCCGATTGCTGTTCCCGCGATAGGGCGAAACGTAGGGGCGCATCCGGGTGCATCTGAAATACGATTGCAGATTGGATTAAAGACAAGAGTTTTCTTTGCGGATCCCGTCGGAAATAGACTAAAGGATTTGGCCTTATCGACGCGACGCGGCCATGATTCTAATGCAGACTCTTTCCTCTGTTGCAGGTACGTTCCTAAACTTTTCCCCCCCTGGCACCCCGCGGGATATCCTTCGATAAAACGGGTACGTATGGACTCGTTCGAGATGATATCGCTGCCGCGCGGACGGAAATCCTTTAGCCGTGTCGTTAAAACTAACGACGAGAAAAACAGATTCTTATCTTGGCGCGGAGAGAACGCTCGACTCGGTTTCGTACGAGTTTCCTCTGCCTCGACGTGTCCCGCGTCTTCCTGCGACGACGATTTTTTTTTAATTCGATTACTCGCGGCAACCGTTCGTTCGTTTATTTGGAAATGAAAAAACTTTTTCATCCGACTGGCGCATGCAGGGCTGAAAACAAAATTGAATCGGAACGGAGGAAGTTTCTATATTACATTTTAACACGGCGTGTCTAGTCCGGCTAAATTAAATCGCTCGAGAGTCGTTCGTTATGATATTTCACGGGGTAATTAGCAAATTACTTCGTTCCATTAAATTTATAGTATTTTTTTTTTAGTCAGAGAGCGCTTTTGAAATATTTCAATGTGATTCTGTGGCTACGCAGAGTCGCTCGAGGATCTAATCTAGTCATTTGGTGGAGTTCTTCACTGATTAATTAATTTATTTTATATTTTTTGAGTAGTAATCATTTCATATATCATCGATCACAAGTGTGATATCATAAATAACAAATTAACATTAAGTAGCTGGAAGATCTTTGATTCGTCTCTTCCACAGTTCATTTAATAATTAACAAATTATTCAATGCTACGTCACAAGTTCAACCATGCAGTTCTCCACTGATTAATTAATATATTTTACAATTTTGGAACAACAATTATTCCATATACCATCGATCACAAGTGTGATATCATAAATAACAAATTAATATTAAGTAGCTGGAAGATCTTTGATTCGTCTCTTCCACAGTTCATTTAATAATTAACAAATTATTCAATGCTACGTCACAAGTTCAACCATGGAGTTCTCCACTGATTAATTAATATATTTTACAATTTTGGAACAACAATTATTCCATATACCATCGATCACAAGTGTGATATCATAAATAACAAATTAATATTAAGTAGCTGGAAGATCTTTGATTCGTCTCTTCCACAGTTCATTTAATAATTAACAAATTATTCAATGCTACGTCACAAGTTCAACCATGCAGTTCTCTACTGATTAATTAATATATTTTACAATTTTGGAACAACAGCTGTTCCATATATCATCGATCACAAGTGTGATACCAAAAATAGTAGATTAAGTAGGTAGAAAAATCTTTGATTCGTCTCTTCTGCAGTTCATTTCATAATTAACAAATTATTCAATGCTCATGGAGTTCTTTACTGATTAATTAATATATTTTACAAATTTGGAACAACAATTATTCCATATACCATCGATCACAAGTGTGATATCATAAATAACAAATTAATATTAAGTAGTTAGAAAAATCTTTGATTCGTCTCTTCCGCAGTTCATTTAGTAATCAATACATTATTCAATGGCTGCGTCACAAGTTCATCCATGCCTCAGAACCCAACAAACTTAAAGGCGGACTTACGCGATGGACCTGTATTGCTTGTCACTCGAACCCCTGAATTGCTATTCAACTAGCGGCGTCAATAAGCTTGATTGATAGATCGATGCTTCAGACCAGCGAAAGTACTTCGGGTCCTCGTTATTCTACATCGAAAGCTCTGATGTGCACCAAGAAGACGCGTGCTAAAGACGCGTCACGTTCGCCACGCAAAAGTTTAGACCGCGCTTCAAATAATTGTCAGCAATTCGTTAAGTATTGCTCGTGGTTATCGATTATCGAGCCAAAAGTTAAAAAATCGCAACCAAAGCTCTTCAAAGAACCAGAGTTCTTTCATTGCTACGAACACAAATCATTTCGCCTCCAAAAGGAGTGTCAAAACGACGTTTTCGAGGCAAAAGACTTGGCCTCGGATGCTGAAGACTGCGCGCGCTTGATGTTCCCACTTTTGACACTGCGCTTTGGTTCAATGTAGCGGAAGGGTTAAGAGACACTTCAGCTGCGAAACACATGTGACAATGGAAGTCTAAATCAACAGAAGTGTCTGCTAGCACGACAAAGCAGAGGAAGATGAATTCTCAGAACTGGAAAACTGCAATTGCCGTGGTCTCAATAGTTATCGCTGCTATGAATCGAACTAAACTGAGAATTATTTACATATGGACGAGAGTCTATAATAAGTAGCACCAATATGGGTGGCAAACACAATGGAAGCATCGAACATTAGATTAACAGAAACTCAACCCCTCTGCCTATATAAAATCCTCAAATCGCGTGATTGACGATCATCGAACCCTTGCGACCGCAAAAATCAGCCACGAGATTTAAAATTTGAGCTTCGAGGATGCTTCTTTGCTCTATTACGTTTCCTTCGATCATCGAACACTCGATTAACAGAAACTGAACCTCTTCGTCTATCTAAAATCCCCAAATTGCGCGATCGACGATCATCGAACTCTTGCGATCACAAAAATCAGCCGCGAGATTTAAAATTTGAGCTTCCAGGATGCTTCTTCCCTCTTTTGACCATCGAACACTCGACAAACGGAAACTCAACCCTTAAAATCAACCCTGCCTACCCAAAATCCCCAAACCGCGCGATCGACGATCGTCGCAAGACACAAACCCTCGCGACCGCAAGAATCAGCCGCTAGATTTAAAATTTGAGCTTCGAGGGTGCCTCTTCCCTCTATTACCTTTCTTTCGATCATTAAACACTCGATTAACAGAAACTCAACCCTTAAATCAACCCTGCCTACCTAAAATCCCCAAACCGCGCGATCGACGATCGTCGCAAGACACAAACCCTCTCGACCGCAAGAATCAGCCGTGAGATATAAAATTTGAGCTTCGAGGATGCTTCTTCCCTCTTTTGACCATCGAATACTCGACTAACAAAAACTCAACCCTTAAAATCAACCCTGCCTACCTAAAATCCCCAAACCGCGCGATCGACGATCGTCGCAAGACACAAACCCTCTCGACCGCAAGAATCAGCCTCTAGATTTAAAATTTGAGCTTCGAGGATGCTTCTTCCCTCTATTACCTTTCTTTCGATCATCGAACACTCGATTAACAGAAACTCAACCTCTTCGTCTATCTAAAATCCCCAAATTGCGCGATCGACGATCATCGAACCCTTGCGATCACAAAAATCAGCCGCGAGATTTAAAATTTGAGCTTCGAGGATGCTTCTTCCCTCTTTTGACCATCGAACACTCGACTAACAGAAACTAAACCCTTAAAATCAACCCTACCTACTTAAAATCCCCAAACCACGCGATCGACGATCGTCACAAGACACAAACCCTCTCGACCGCAAGAATCAGCCGCTAGATTTAAAATTTGAGCTTCGAGGATGCTTCTTCCCTCTATTACCTTTCTTTCGATCATCGAACACTCGATTAACAGAAACTCAACCTCTTCGTCTATCTAAAATCCCCAAATTGCGCGATCGACGATCATCGAACCCTTGCGATCACAAAAATCAGCCGCGAGATTTAAAATTTGAGCTTCGAGGATGCTTCTTCCCTCTTTCGATCATCGAACACTCGATTAACAGAAACTCAACCCTTAAAATCAACCCTGCCTACCTAAAATCCCCAAACCGCGCGATCGACGATCGTCGCAAGACACAAACCCTCTCGACCGCAAGAATCAGCCACGAGATTTAAAATTTGAGCTTCGAGGATGCTTCTTCCCTCTTTTGACCATCGAACACTCGACTAACAGAAACTAAACCCTTAAAATCAACCCTACCTACTTAAAATCCCCAAACCACGCGATCGACGATCGTCACAAGACACAAACCCTCTCGACCGCAAGAATCAGCCGCTAGATTTAAAATTTGAGCTTCGAGGGTGCCTCTTACCTCTATTACCTTTCTTTCGATCATCGAACACTCGATTAACAGAAATTCAACCTCTTCGTCTATCTAAAATCCCCAAATTGCGCGATCGACGATCATCGAACCCTTGCGATCACAAAAATCAGCCGCTAGATTTAAAATTTGAGCTTCGAGGATGCTTCTTCCCTCTTTTGACCATCGAACACTCGACTAATAAAAACTCAACCCTTAAAATCAACCCTGCCTACCTAAAATCCCCAAACCGCGCGATCGACGATCGTCGCAAGACACAAACCCTCTCGACCGCAAGAATCAGCCGCGAGATTTAAAATTTGAGCGACGCCTGCTCCTCCTCCTCCACCCTGCAAGCTAATACGCCGCCGCGGCGTCATAGATAGCGGACGATCGTTGATGGCGGAGCCGAAACGAGCGAGTCGGAGGGCGGGCGGCTGCGGTCGCGGGCATTAGGGATTTTAGGCAGGCTTTACGGGACGTCGGGTGGAAAGGGTGCTGCAGGGCCAGCATGGGATTTTGGTCGGGGTTGGACCGAGCTTGCATTGTTCACGGCGATTAATTCATTGCCGCTTACCGCATCCCACCGCAAACCGCCTTTTGGCCCACCCCCTCCCCCCTTTGCTCGACCCTCGCGTCCTCTTCTTCGACCCTTGTCCTCCGCCCCTTCCGTCGACTGGCTTAAGCAGCGTGCACATCCGCAGAGTCGCTTGACCTCTCTGTTTAGTGCGTGAAACTTAGGACGACTGTGTGTTTAATGAATAGAATGATTGCGTGCGATCGCGTTCGAGTGATTGGAGTGCGAATGAAGAGTGTTTGGAAGGAAATAAATGTAGGAATTTAATGTCTGTAAGTGAGAACCGACTAGGTAACTCTTTGTCTTCGACTGATTATTAACGAATGTCTGAAAATATAATTCTCGTCCCTTTGCTTGAGTCCTCTCCTCTTTTCGCGTAGCTCAACTGTTCCCTCGTGTCTTCTCACCTGTCTTCTCTCGTACCAAGTCACCCTCACGTAAATAGTGACTGCGTTCGAGTGATTGAGGCGTGAAAGAAGTGTTTGGAACCTCGCGACAGAATCTTGTGAGCGTGTGAGAATGGTAAGGGTTGCGTGGACGTTCGCGAGAGCGTTTGAGGAATGCGTAGGAAGAGGGTGAATAGTGTGGATGTATAAAAAACGAATCGAAAGCGAGCGAGTATACAGAGAATAGTCACAGCTAGAATCTTCTTAATTAGAGTTCAATAAAGTCTTTTGAAATTAGCTTAGAGGAATGCATAGGGAGAGGGTGAATAATGTAAATGTATAAAAAACGAGTCGAAAGCGAGCGAGTACACAGCGAATAGTCACAGCTAGAATCTTCTTAATTAGAGTTCAATAAAGTCTTTTGAAATTAGCTTAGAGGAATGCATAGGGAGAGGGTGAATAATGTAAATGTATAAAAAACGAGTCGAAAGCGAGCGAGTACACAAAGAATAGTCACAGTTAGAATCTTCTTAATTACAGTTCAATAAAGTCTTTTGAAATTAGTATATCTTATCTATTTTGTGGACCCAGTTTCGGGGTAGATTATTTTCTACAGATTTTGTCAACTTCGATCTGGGTTGCGTTCTTAGTTTCGCCTCGCGAAAATGCTCGGTTGGAATATCGAGGATGACTTTTTTAATGGTAGAATTTAAGTATGATTCAGTGTCGAAGGAAGGATAGTTTTCAAAGGATCCAACTCTTAATCTTCTATGTTTAGTCGAAGCTACTTGTTCTTAGTATAATTTGACACTGTCTTAAATTTTCAAAGTGTACAATTATATAGTAATTCTAGAAGCAGGAGCTAGCCAATCAACTGGCTGAGCTCGATGTTGAGGTGGTGGTTGCTGCATAGCCATGGGGGATGCGAGGCCTAACAGCATCCTTAATTTAGTATTTTGGGTTTATGATACGTGAATAAGGATGAGAATTTTTACAAGTTCTATGGCAAACTTTAAATCTCTAATCTCTGCGACTTAAATTAGGAAGTTAATTAGAACTCTTCAAAAATAGCTAAATATAAACGACCGTAGCATAAACCTAAATTTAAATATATTTTCTGTTTCGTATGGCTTGGAACAATCTGAATTGTCGAAGGGAGAGAATATGGAGCGTGAGATATTAGAAAACAAAATGGGTTCGAGGATAGATTTGCAGAGGGTGGTTCGAATCGTATGCGAACAGAAGTTTATTCGTTTCTAAGTGCTGATGTTGTTTTGTTTAGAATTGTGTGCTGACTGCATTTGAGGAGGATTATAGGGAGCGCGTGCTCTTTTGGGGAAGTTTCATTGGCTTGCGTGTGTGGTTCCCACGCGCACTTATGTTAATCAAGAGGAGCAGGCAAAGCTATAAACTAGGACTTCAAATGCCTACGCATTGGTGGTATGTGAATCGTATGATGTGGTAGAAACGTGTCTGCATTATTGTCACAGTGGAAGTGCTAATTTAACTCTTTGCACTCCGATGTTATTAGCATTGATTAATGATTAGAGCAGCTTTTTGAGAAACTTACGGTTCTCTGAAGTTTTCTATTCGAATGGAAATTTTCTATTGCTGGGAAATGTTAGTAATAGAAACTATTGCTAAAATATTGCTATTTCTATGTTACTTCTATGTTAATGCTAAAATTTCTATGTTAGTACTGCTATTTGAGCAACAGTTTCTATGTTAATATTGCTATTTTAGCAATAGTTTCTATGTTAATATTGCTATTTTAGCAATGCTTTCTATGTTAATATTGCTATTTTAGCAATAGTTTCTATGTTAATATTGCTATTTTAGCAATGCTTTCTATACTAATATTGCTATTTTAGCAATGTTTTCTATGCTAATATTGCTATTTTAGCAATAGTTTCTATGTTAACATTGCTATTTTAGCAATAGTTTCTATGCTAACATTGCTATTTTAGCATTTGGCGATTCTGACGCTTTGGACTCTGCTACTTCCTGGACGTTAGCGATAGAAACTGTTGCTGAAACAGCAATATCTTAGCAATATTTTAGCAATAGTTTCCATCGCTAAAGTTACCATATTTCAGCAACACTTTCTATTACTAACGTCTGAAAAGGAGCCAAGTGCAAAGGGTTAAAATTTTGACAACAGTTTTTTAACTCAAGTAAACAAAAGAAAATTTTAAGTTACCATTTTCACTGTGACGATATTGTAGACACACATTTCTATCATTTCGTACGATTCACGCACCAAGACCAATGCATAGGAATTTGACGTCTGATTTATAGCTTTTACTCGGTATTTTAATATTTATGACATTTTAATGAGTATTAATCGAATCAATGCAACTCTCAATGAATTGAAACTTGTGCTAATGATGCCAAGTAACGTGGCCAATGTGGACAAGGCTTTAGACGGTCGAAGGACGAGCGTCTCGTGCCCTTTCTCGCATCGAAGTGTCACTGATGGAACCAGTGTTGCTTTGCCTAATCGCGCGGAATCGCCAGGAGATCGATGCTTGTACGATCCTTGCCAGGACGTCGTTGAACATCCGTTGATTTGGGGAGCCGTTCGTTTTCGAGCGTGGATGCTTTTAGCGGTTAGTCTTGATGGAATGCGGTTTACCCTCCGCAGTCCAGACTCGGTTTCGTCGTTGCTGTAAGTAAGGAGCCACCAACTGTGTAAAAAAAAGGAACTGTTATCCAAGCTGCTTCTGTTCAACGCGAGCGTTTCGTCCTTCAGAATATTTCATTTGTTTAAACGAGACAGAATTAAAAATTCTAAACAGTGTCACCGAAAATTTATGAAAATATCTTGTATCTGGTATTGCATAGAAACAGATATCAATTTTCTTTTTCAATCTTTTTCAATCAAGATGAAATAAGATAATAACACCCAGATTGAATTCGCCAACCATCACACGGGTTCTTGCAATAAATGCAAATCGAATTGTACAATATTCTCTTACGTACATTACGCAGAGGATAACCACTAAACTTTTATCACCTACTTGGAATTTAAATGATAAAATCCAGCGAAATAGAATCCGGGCCAGTGCGTGCGTATTATAAAAATTCGGATCGTACCAATCTGAAATAATTCCTCTGAACGCGCGATAACAATTTATCAAACGAACTCGATCCCTTCGATAACCATCGACCAGCCAGCATTCCGTTCGCGCGAATCGAAAACCAATAGAACCATCGTCATCGGATCCTATTGGAGGCGCACCGTGTATTGGAGAAGAAGCGGGAATGGCTGATTTTTTGAAATAAAAATTCCCATGCAGCGTAGCGTTCTCGAGTTTCCGTTCTCAGACGATCGAAGAAGCTAGAGTAGATGAAAAAGGGGTACGCGGAGGAATGTACGTAAATTCTTGTGTTAAAGTAGCAATATTTTAGTAGTTGTTTCTATTGCTAATGGAGCAATATTTTAGTAGTTGTTTCTATTGCTAAAGGAGCAATATTTTAGCGTTAGTTTCTATTGCTAAAGGAGCAATATTTCAGCATTGGTTTCTATTGCTAAAGTAGCAATATTTCAGCATTGGTTTCTATTGCTAAAGGAGCAATATTTTAGCATTGGTTTCTATTGCTAAAGGAGCAATATTTTAGCAGTTGTTTCTATTGCTAAAGGAGCAATATTTTAGCAAAAGTTTCTATTGCTAAAGGAGCAATATTTTAGCATTGGTTTCTATTGCTAAAGGAGCAATATTTCAGCATTGGTTTCTATTGCTAAAGGAGCATTATTTTAGTATTGGTTTCTATTGCTAAAGTAGCAATATTTTAGCGTTAGTTTCTATTGCTAAAGTTGCAATATTTTAGCTTAGTTTCTATTGCTAAAGTTGCAATATTTTAGCTTAGTTTCCATTGCTAAAGTTGCAATATTTCAATATTAGTTTCTATTGCTAAAGTTGCAAAATTTTTGCTTAGTTTCTATTGCTAAAGTTGCAATATTTCAATATTAGTTTCTATTGCTAAAATTGCAATATTTCAATATTAGTTTCTATTGCTAAAGTTGCAATATTTTAACTTAGTTTCTATTGCTAAAGTTGCAATATTTTAACTTAGTTTCTATTGCTAAAGTTGCAATATTTTAGCTTAGTTTCTATTGCTAAAGTTGCAATATTTTAGCTTAGTTTCTATTGCTAAAGTTGCAATATTTTAGTAATATTTTAGCACTAGTTTCTAACGCTAAGATAGCAATATTTCGGCAATAGTTTCTATCGCTAAAGTAGCAATATTTTAGCAATAGTTTCTATCACTAAAGCAGCAATACTTTAGCAATAGTTCCTATCACTAAAGCAGCAATACTTTAGCAATAATTTCCATCACTAAAGTAGCAATACTTTACCAACAGTTCCTCTTCCAAAAGTTCTCTTCGCTTTCCCTTCCAATCTAATCAAGACTTTCAACTTAAATCAAAGTACCGCACCAAATCCACACACTCTGAGCTAAAAAAATTTCCCTCTCCAACGTCGAATCCTCGATATTTCGCTCCGTCGACTAATAAGTTCGCCAAACTGTTCGAGCATCGGACGGAAACTGTCCCGAGATCGATGCTCGCCATCCTCTCGCGCGCTTACGATTGCGTAAGCGTGCCCCGGCGGGAATTTGAAATGCAAAATGGGGACGCGAGGTGGATGCGAGCGAACGCGTAGGGATTTCCTGCGGTCGTGGCAACGATATGGCCGTCCGTGGACCCCCTCTATGGATCGTTAGGTATTTTTCAGCCACCGCTTTGGGAATCGTTCCGCTTTCCTCCCGCGATCCTATCGCTCGACGACTTTGACAAAGAGCCCTCGTTCTGGCTACGATTTCTCCCGTCCGCCGTATCGCCGTCGAGTTCTTTCGGCCTCATTTTTGCCCCCACGATTCCTCGATGCCAAACATATGCGAAGATTATGCGGTCGCCGCCAGGATCCCGCCAGAGGTGTTTTCGAAATCGCGCGCGGACAGAAACGCCTGGGCGATTCCTGCCGGCTGGGTAAATTGAAAATGCGAAATAGAATTTGCTCGCGCAGGACTCCCAGGCTACGAGCGGATCGAATATATTTGTTAGACGGCGGACAGGTATGTGGATATCCATTTTGTTTTCCGATCCGCGGTGCCTCCTACTGGCTGTAAATACGAAAATAGCCGGGGAATCCGCGGGGAAATACGTGTAAAGTTTATTGCATAAATTTGAATGTCGTATACCTCATCTGGGGGATTTTGAATTTTTTATGTTATCCGCGGAAAGTAAAAATCTGTCGATATCGCGTTCGGATGGTGTATTATAGAAGGGAATGGGTGGTGAAGTTTCGTGACAGTGTTACGGGAAGTGTTTTGTGACAATGAACGATGTGTAGTGAGAATTTATTTATTTGTACTCGTGAAAGGTGCCAGACTGATTTTTATTAGTTGTAAAGAGGTAAAGAGAGTGTTGTTTTCTGACGATTGGTTTAACGATGGTGTGTGTTTGGGGAATTAACTTTTAATCCTTTGCACTCGGCTCCTTGCGAATGTTAGCAATAGAAACTATTGCTAGAATAGCAATCTTTGGGTAATATTTTAGCAAGCGAAAATATTGCTAGAATAGCAATCTTTGAGCAATATTTTAGCATTAGAAGCTATTGCTAAAATAGCAATCTTTGAGCAATATTTTAGCAATAGTTTCTATAGCTAAGATAGCAATCTTTAATCAATATTTTAGTAATAGAGAATAATGCTAGAATAGCAATCTTTGAGCAATATTTTAGCAATAGTTTCTATAGCTAAGATAGCAATCTTTAAGCAATATTTTAGTAATAGAGAATAATGCTAGAATAGCAATCATTAAGCAATATTTTAGCAATAGTTTCTATATCTAAGATAGCAATCTTTAAGCAATAATTTCTATTGTTAAGATAGCAATCTTTAAGCAATATTTTAGTAATACTTTCCATTACTAATATAGCAATCTTTAAGCAATATTTTAGCATTAGAAGCTATTGCTAGAATAGCAATCTTTGAGCAATATTTTAGCAATAGTTGCTCAGCGATAGAAAACTTCTATTCCAATAAAAAACTTAAAAGAAACACGCACTTTCCAAAACCTTCGTAATCACTAAACAACGTCGCCTCAGAAGGCCATCCAAGCGCGAAGGCTTATATTTATTATTATTCCGCCGTCCTATACTTTGCACAGTAAACAATACTCCCGCGTCGTCCCTATCAAAACATCAGATTTCAACGTGTCAGCCAAAGGATTAACCAGTCTTAACAAAGAACAGAAAAAATTGATAAATCGTAGCATCAGAATATCAATCGTCGCAGCATCTCGAAACCAGAGTCTGGCGTCAGCGAAGGGTGTTTTTAATGGCATTTCCGGTTGCCGCATTGTGGACGATCGTGGTCGTAGGTGGCGCTGGTCGATCGAGCGCGTGACCAAATCAAAAGGGAGAGATTTCCGGTAATTTCCGCAGCCTAAAACGTTTCCGCGAACGGCGGCCAGATATCATGGGAAAGCGACGTCGGACCGACGCGGGGTTTCCTAAGGCCCGTTGATTTCTATGAACCGTGATTTATCGCATTTCAAGAACCCCTTCCGACAGTTTAACGATGCCGTGATTCGAGCGCAGGAAACTGGATTCGCCTCGAAATATCGATCTCCGTTTCCTTTCTCCAGCTGCTCCGCCCCGCCTCGCTTCGCTCCGCTTCGCCTTTCGTCTTCTGAGCGAGAACGACGCCCGTAAACTTTTCCCTAACCCGTGGAACCTTCTTTAACGTCGCGCGCCCTTCTCGATCGCCCCTTTAATCTCGTTTCACGTCGCTGGTCTTCGTGATTTACGTGCGCTGGTGATTATGGTCAGTGACGCGAGGCATTACGCAGGTTTTCGTTGGCATTTCAGCGATTAATAAACTTGTTTGAGACGCAAGGGCAAGTGGGTCCTCGCTTTCGATTTATTTTTGAACAGATTTCTGAGAGCGATCGTGGCTTTGTGCGTTGGGTTAGGTCAAGGGTTGGTAAATTGTGGCTTGCGGGTCGCATGCGACTCTTTGGCTGCAAGAGCATTGTTAATCTTTTGCACTTAGGTCCTTTCAGAGCGTTAGTAATGGAAACTGTTGCTAAAATTGTAACGTTTTAGCAATATTTTAGTAATAGAAACTGTTGCTACAATAGCAATACTTTAGCAATAGAAAGCGCTTCTAAAATAGCAATATTTTAGCAATAGCAACTATTACTATTTCAGCAATATTTTAGCAATAGCAACTATTACTATTTCAGCAATCTTTTAGCAATAGAAAATATTGCTATTTCAGCAATATTTCAGCAATAGTTTCTATTGCTAACATCACCCAGCAATAGAAAATTTCCATTTCAATAGAAAACCTCAAGGAAACATGCATTTCTCAAAGAGATCTCTTAGGTTAACAGATTTCATCCTTTTTCTGACTACTTGATCGTCAGTTTCTTGAAATCGTACCGCTCAAACTAAGAAAATCGAGTTAAATTTAATATTGATGGTTTTGATGGACGTTTGATGGTGTTTATAAAAAGAGAATTCTGGTGTTCGAGTTTCCTCTTCATATTATGCGTAAAAATGAGTCGCTTTAGCTGCGATTATCGAAAGCCATTCATCTATCGAGAGTAACGTTCAATTAATATTTGACTTTGATTGAATAGTCCGACGAAGTTCTGCTAAATTGCCTTAGCGAGTGGCCATTGAGAACATTAAATGGCACCTCCAGCCGTGAGCTCTGTCATTTGCAAGCATCATTGATCGTTAATCATGCCTCTCGCCTCTGCTGGCTCAAATTTGAGCAACACCGTCGAACTTGAACCGCTAAGCGTTTAATCGAAAGATTATCTCCATTAATCGTGTCCCTGTTTAATTAAATTCGTTTCGTTTCGTTAGTTTTCAAAGTACCAAGTAAAAATTTTCAATTACTCCACGGATAGCAATTTTTTAGCAATAGCGATATGGGAGACGTTAGCAATAGAAATTAAAGCTAAAATATTTCTACTTTAGCAATAGCAATATGGGAGACTTTAACAATAGAAAGTAAAGCTAAAATATTTCTACTTTAGCAATAGCAATATGCTATTTTAGCAATAGTTTCTATAACATAGCAATATTTTAGCAATAGTTTCCATAAAATAGCAATATTTTAGCAATAGTTTTCCAACATCTCCCAGCAATAGAATATTTCCATTTCAACAGAAAACTTCAGCTAAACATGCATCTCTCAAAATTTTAACCTTCGTAATCACTCATCAATGCTGATGTCCCCTCAGAGAGAAGCCATTAAGATGTTTGTGATAGAATGAGTCTTAAGAAGTTAATATTGCGTTGTCGATATTATCAGAGGGTTGGTCATGCAACAATCCGTAAAAAATGAAAATTTAGCTTTCGAAAATTCGCTGGCTCTTATTCGTCGCGCTTGCAATTTCTGCAGCAGCGTTTCGCGATCCGCTCGTTCGTAATTCACGCGAAATATCGACAGAACGGTCCACGGAACGGTTCAATTCACGAAAAACCTGGTCGCGTCGCGAAACCGGAAGGCGTCGTTGGAACGCGTCCGTTCGAGCGACAGTCGACGTCCCCGCGTGCAATAATTCCTGTATTCGCATTAACCCTTCGTACTCGACGCTTTTTTGAACATAAATGAAAACTATTGCTATTAATAACATAGTATAAACCAATAGTTTCTATTGCCAACGTCTACCATCAACAAAAAACTTAAGAGAAACCTGCATCCCCCAAAAAGTTGCAGTGAAACGTCCATGACGTCCCTCAAAGGAAACAACCGAATGCAAAGGGTTAATAAATTAATAAACCCAAATATATTCTACAAATATTATTATTACATTATTCTCTAGTTTATTTATTTATATTACGAGCAGTGTTCACGTGGCTAGCGAGTTTGCTGCGCTTTAGAAAATCAACCCTTCTCCACGAAAACGTATTCGCGCGACCGCTTTCGAGAGCCCCGTGAAAATGCCAGCTCGCCTCGAAAATGGGCTTCGACCAGCGTCCATTCACGTTTGACCGTCTCTCGTTCGTTTATCACGCGAGAGGTACATATTTATCGGCTGGTCGCGGCGCAGAAACGTATCTGGCCGCCCTTTCGCCTCTCCTTGGTCGCCTGTCAAACGCTCCCGCGCTGGGATACCTTTGGTCAGAGGGCGCGTCGACGCCGCGGCGGAAACAGCCGCGATTTTTCACCCCTTTAGAAGCCACGGCAATAAAAACTATCGTCGAACCGACGCGGTGGCAGCTCGACAACGGCTTTTGTGAACGCGACCCTTTAAGCGGCGGCATTGTTGACCCTCGCCCGTTCACGAAGCGTAGCCAGTTCGATGATAATGGATTAATTAATCACCGAGCGATTCGTTCCTCGATACGAGGGAACTCGGCCAGGTCGCTTTCGAGAGTCCACGATATCAATCTCGCGGTCGACTTTTCTAAATTTACCATTCGCACCCCTCCAGCGATAAGTTCGCCTCCTCGAGGCGACTTCTGGGGTTTCTTCTTCGAGTTCCTCTGGGATTTTCTGTCATTGCTCCCGTTGTTCGTCGTTCCTTCTGATTTTTCTTTTACTTTGAATGTTCGCGATTGGGAAATTTTGGCAACTTTGGAAAATAATGAAATTCTGAATCTGCATAGTTTGACCCATTCGAGACAGATTGAACACACTATTAAATTGAAATTATAGAAGTAGGTGTTGAAATAAGACTGGTTTAAAATAAAATTAATAATCTTAAGTTTGAAATTTAATATTTAAAATTTAAAATTAGAAATTAAGAATTCAGAAATTTTAGCTTCTGGGTTTGGTCTCTAAAAAAATTTTGTTAAGGCGAGAATAAAAATTATAAAATTTAATAAAGAAATTAGTGTTGTTGAAGTTTGAAATGACGTGAATTCGCGTCAGTGGCACCCAAGAATAGAATTCGAATGCTATAAATTCACGTCAGCGATCGCGAATGTGTTAAGCATCAATATTTTAAATCTCTCAGTATTATTCTCTGCCGTCAGATTCTATTTCTCTGCATAATCGATAGCGTAGACTGTGATCGATGTTTCTTCTTCTGGTGATTAATCGTTGGTCTACCGTGACCCCTGATCTCATTAACTAGCCGAAAACCGATTAGAAATGTTCTTGCTATCGTTCTTTTCGATCTCCCATCGAACGCAACGCGATTCTGAGCCGTGGCTTAACGATCTCTGTTTCGTTATAAAACTCTCTTACGATTGATGCGAAGCAGATTACATATCGTACGATATTTTTCGAAAATTCTCAAACAGGAATAACGATAAAAATATCGTAAGACGAAACGAGCTTCAAGTAAATCTGCTTTGGAACATTTCGAGTATCGCGAGTCCACTCAATTTCCGTCTAGCAGCTCACGACATTCCATCGAATCCTACAAAGAGTTGAGTCTCTTTCAGCATTGCACAGCATACGCTTCCGTTGAAAGTTCTTTGCAGTGATTTAAATTTCTTACGATAACGTTCGATCGTAGGAATTGAAAATCCATTTTAGCGATCGCGAAATATATTTTTAAGTGCATCGTTAGGATTCTTAATCACTTGCGTTGGCAACTAATTTACAGAACAATTCACAGCGCTTTCTATTCTTTAAAATATTGTTTGCGAATCATGGAGAATTATGTTTTTTGCAAACTATTGCTAGGACCACGTATTTTGACATTTGAAAAGTTGCGTTACGTTACAAGTTGTTATATGACACATTTCTAGATAAGGCGATAAAAATTACTTTTATTTCTATTTTTGAAGTAATCATTACTTTCATTTCCTTTTTTTTACAAAATCGTGTGCTTCAATATTATGTTCGCGTAGCGACATCCCAACTTGCGATGTGTTAACCCTTTGCACTCGGATGTTCCTTCTGAGGGGACATTAGAATTGATTAGTGATTAAACTTGTTTTCTTTTTTGAGAAATGTTTGTTTCTCTGAAGTTTTCTATTGAAATGGAAATTTTCTATTGCTGGAAGACGTTAGCAATAGAAGTTATTGCTAAAATAGCAATACTTTCTATTGCTAAAAGATTGCTAAAATAGCAATACTTTCTATTGCTAAAAGATTGCTAAAATAGCAATACCTTCTATTGCTATAAGATTGCTAAAATAGCAATACCTTCTATTACTAAAAGATTGCTAAAATAGCAATACTTTCTACTGTTAAAAGATTGCTAAAATAGCAATACTTTCTATTGCTAAAAGATTGCTAAAATAGCAATACTTTCTACTGCTAAAAGATTTCTAAAATAGCAATACTTTCTATTGCTAAAATAGCAATACTTTCTACTGCTAATAGATTGCTAAAATAGCAATACTTTCTATTGCTAAAAGATTGCTAAAATAGCAATACCTTCTATTGCTATAAGATTGCTAAAATAGCAATACCTTCTATTACTAAAAGATTGCTAAAATAGCAATACTTTCTACTGTTAAAAGATTGCTAAAATAGCAATACTTTCTATTGCTAAAAGATTGCTAAAATAGCAATACTTTCTACTGCTAAAAGATTTCTAAAATAGCAATACTTTCTATTGCTAAAATAGCAATACTTTCTATTGCTAAACGATTGCTAAAATAGCAATACTTTCTATTACTAAAATAGCAATACTTTCTATTACTAAAATAGCAATACTTTCTACTGCTAAAAGATTGCTAAAATAGCAATACCTTCTGTTGCTAAAAGATTGCTAAAATAGCAATACTTCTATTACTAAAATATTGCTATTAGTTCCTTTCTAGCTATTACCTATTGCTATTTCAACAATACTTCTACCTTCTGCAACCAATGTCCAATAAGAAGCAGAGTGCAAATGGTTAATACGCACAACGCAACCAAAAACTTTGCACAATTAAACAATCTCAGTCAACGTGCCACGCGCATCATTCGTATCCCTATAATAATACCATTCAACGTGCACAGCGTGTCATTGCCAACTTTCCAACAAAAGTATCTCTACGTACGCGTCACCTCTCCCAACGCAACTGCTTAATTCTCTATCAACCACCGTTCTCCTCGAGACGAACCTCTCGATCGCTCGAACGAGCGCATCGATCCGCTTCCAGCGATGGATGCCAGCCAGAGCTGCTCGAATTGGCAACACCACCTTGCTCAGTCGAGGATCCAGCGCAGCTTCGCCAGCCTACACGCAACCCTGAAGTGGCCAGTGCGGTGAACGCTCGTCGAAACAGCGTGCAGTTAACTGCGTCGCTTCCGGAAGTGGCGGAGGGGTTGCTCGGATTCCTCGAGACAGATCCTGCGGAGCGGACGGTCAAGCGGCGGCCGCAACACCCCAAGGCTCAACTTGGATAGTCGCGCGGGGATTTGGGGTTTAACGTTGATCAGGTTGCACCGACAAGCCTCGAAACCTTATCTCGAGATCGCTGCCCCTGGCTGGGACATCCCGAAGGGCCGTCCAAACAGTTGCCAGGGTTCACCGCGATTAACGACGGCTTATAAAACGAGGCTCGTAAAATTAGAGGGCGGGAGCGCGCTTAGTCGAAGCGCGGCTCCTCGATCCTCGATCGGCTGTTCGACGTTGAACGATCGAGCGCTGCGCGATCGCGAGTCTTCGAAGTCGATCGTGTGCTTTGGCGGGCTGCGTCTTTTGGGATTAAACACTTTGCGCTCCGAGGCTTTTACAGCGATTTTCTGTTGCTGGTCAGAGTTAGCGATAGAGACTATTACCAAGCTATTTTCCAGCAACTGGAAATTTCCATTTCGATGGAAAACTTTGGGGAAACGTGGGTTTTTCGAAAAGTTGCGATCACTGTGTAGATTCACTGATTAAAAGTTAGTGGTGAATCAAAGATAGAATCGTTGATTAGAAAATTAATATTTCAATAGAAAACTTTGGGGACAGACGCGCTCTTTAAAAATATGCAATGGAATAAGTTTCTAACCTTCGCAATCAGTTCCCTGAAAGGCGATATTTGAGTGCAAAGGGTTAACATTCCTTAATAACCGCGAATTAAAATTAAATCGCGTCACGTAAAAAATTAATTTGTCAAATAAACGTTTAACCTTCTGCATTCGACGCTTTTCCAGCAATTTTCTATTTCTAATTTCTACCAAGCAATTTAAAAAATTTCCAATTTAATAGAAAACTGGGAAAATATGCGTTCTTTAAAAAGTTGCAATGGGATAAGTTTCTAACCTTCGCAATTAATTCTCTCAGAGACGACATTCGAGTGCAAAGGGTTGATGAATCGAAAGAATCGAGTACAACAGTTTTTAATCCCAAAGAAAGCTTCATTCACAAGATACGTAATTTAGCGAGAAGCGATGAATCCAGAATTCCGAATATGAAAAACTGATTTGCTTTCTCATCCTTTGGGTCAAGAATGAGACATAAGTTAGCCGCTGACGCAAAGAATGAGTAATATTTAAGATGCATCATTGTTTCGAATGCATGCATATTTACAAAAGATAGTAATTATGGCTGTGGCTCACAAAATAACGAGTTAACATCCAACAGAATTAATCGAATAGAACCTTTTCTAATTTTTTATTAAAGATGCTACCAGTTAGATAAGAAATAATCGAAGTTAACAAGATTGAATTCCCCAACTTCTACGCGCTAACAATCTCCAAATGCAAAGTTTACAACCGAACGCAAGAATTTTCAAAAGTATCAGCTGTCACTCCACAATAGCCTCCAGTTAGTCGAACGAACGCGGTCCCAGCGTCATCGAGACGCATCCTTTCTCCCAAACTTGCCGTCGCATCGAACGCGATTAATCCGCGCGTATCGATCCCAGTAGCCGACGTATCCCGCGCAAATATTGTCCTTTCGCCTAGCAGTTTTCTAGCCCTCGCCAGTCGAACGGGAACGGTTGATTAAACACCGTACCCCCGCGTTCCTTCCCGAGTAATTAAAGAGAGCCAACCGAGTCCTGTTCGCAGCGTCGAGCAAACTTCGTATCCCAGCGCCCGAAGCCACGTCTAAGACGAGCTCCTCTTCCTTTCCTCTCTCTTTTCGCGCCTCCCATCCACACATCGCCCCTCTCTCTCCCTCTCACACACACACATCCCATCGACAACGCGTGCCTCTTCTCTTCTCGCGCCAACCAACTTGGATTAGATAAGTTTGCCGTTTAGCCAGCTCGCTCGATGGGTTTGGCTTAGCTGATTCCGCGGCCCTGCCTCGGTTTTGGTTTTGTTTGGCTTGCCTCGCCATTGGAATCGAGTCTCTGGTCGTCCGTGGAGCGGATCTCGAGTGCTCCCTGACTGCCATTGCTTCTCTCCCTCGCCTCGTTCACCCTTCGCTCCTCTCGCCTCTCTCTCTCTCTCTCTTCGTCCTCCTCCAACCAGCGAAGTCTCGACTTGACGAATACCACGGTTCCCACGATACGCCTGATTCAATTTCCATCGATACCCCGCCACGAGCATTGTGCGGCACCGATACTCCTGGCCGCGAAGAATTGACCGCGCGGAGGGCGTGAAACGAGCCACCCGCCATTGCTGCGCGCCACCCTCGCCTCGCTCGGTTTAACTTTGCATTCGAGACCTCGGAAAAACCGTTTGATCCTTACTACTGGCGGCCATTGCTGGCGAATTGAACGCGGATCGACGATCTGGCTGACTTCTGCGAGGGCTGATTCACTGTTTCCCTTGGACAAAGTCGAGGATAAAGCGGAAACGAGAGTAACTCGCTTCGAGAATCTTGATCGATACACTCGTTAAGAGAAACAAGCTTTGCCATGTGTGAAACGCGATAATGCGTTCTGCGTGAAGAATATTTGAAATTTTTATTAAAGGGAAATTAGTAAGTAATTAAAATTGGTGAAGTAAAAAACAACGAGTAACTAAAAAATAGTGAGTAATTAACAATTACTTAAATTGTTAAGGAGTGAAATGAAATTTGTCTTTTCTTTTAGATTTAGTTATGCAGTTTATTGTTTATAAATTTATGACTCGTTAGGAATTCTTTTTTAGTAGAAAACTGTTTGATATTTGCTTTTGTTGAAGATTGAAAATTTAGCGAAGATGTGACGGAGGATTATCATTGAATAAAGAAGAAAGCCAGTGTTTCCCAAACTTTTCTCGAAAAGAACACTTTCTAAGTTGTAAAATTTTTAAGAAACACCAGAGTAGACTAAATTTTGGTTTTCAATGCGATTCATTGCGAATCAATTCAATGCGAAATGCATAAAAACGGACAATGTTTTGCTGCACATTTTTTGCGAAACACTTGATAATTGTTTGAGAAACATCTTGCAAAATGTCGCTCGCTAAGAAACCATTTTTTACAATCTATTTTGCTCGCTATGCGAAATACTTGTTATCAGAAATTCCACTGTACTTTGATTCTCTTTTTACGACGATCTTTTTCTTTTTTAATAAATGTGGGATCACATAGGTTGAGTTTATCGAATAAAATTACAGAAATTACATAATAGCTAATCATCGATCATTCATTAATGAAGATCTTCGACTGTCCACTGTCGATCCGTGACGTGATTCTTTCCAACAATGTTTCTCCTTTATGAATTTCTTTTTTTGTATGATAAAGTAACATATCTGATGTATCAACGAAGGATATTTTAGATTTTCACTCGTACTTCTCAGCGTACCATTAAGATAATTGTTCCACCTACTCCGCGTCCTTCTAATTTAATTCTTCGCGTCTCTCAGAAGAAACGCGTCGAGTTGCTATTAGCCAGCATCTCCGTGACAAAACAGACCTTATTAAAAGTTTGAAAAAGTACCTATGCGTTCCTTCTATGAGCGTACAGCGCGAAAGAGGAGAAAACGATCATCAGCTTCCCTCGCGAACGCAATTCGCTTAAGTGAAACTCCAGCAAACTAGAGCTCCTCACAACATTTCCTTTCGTATCCTCGCAAGACTGTCGACGAGATATTTACCGAATTATCGATGAAACACACGAGTCTGTCGTCACTTTCGAGCCTGAATAGCCACGGAGACTCGCGAGAGAACGAGGAATCGATGACACGGTTCGCGTGAGAAAGGACACCCCGTCGTCGACTGAAATATTCAAGTTCCATCTGAGGCGTAGTACGTGGAGAAATGTTAAACACGCACAGTCTAGCCTTCAATTTTGAATGAACAACCACGACAACAACAAATAACAGTGGTGATTTGGCGTGTTACAATGAATATCAGAAATAATAACAATAACAAAGTCTGTGGCAACAATGTTGGGTAAACAGTGTTGCGGCTATGACTCCTTCGCTGTGCTAGTTGGCTGACCGCTCTGACTAGCTATACAAGATTTGCCTGACTGAACGTCTGATCGAGCTCGATTGTTCTAAACGAACCGTTCTAATCCAACTGTCTGATTTGATTGAACTCCTGAACTATACTGCCGCGAGGACGAAAATGTCGATTCTTAAAAACGCGTATGAACAAAGAAGGAGACACTGAGAGCAAAAGGGATGGAAGCGCGAAGGAGGAAAGCAAACGTTTCTGGAAAAACGCAAGGGAATGAAAATAGGTTCTTGACAAGAGAAAGTTAGGGACGCGACTGGGCAACCTAGAAAACAATCGGAAGATTCTAAAGGTTTCTAGGAAAATGCTATAACTCATTGACCAACGATGTCAGCGTTGGGATAGCACGCAAATCTGGTCGCCAAATGTGGACATACAACGACCAAGTGGGACTGTGGGAACCTATTGTAAGACTCGAAGGGATTTTCAGAGTTCTTAGAACCCTTAAACAATTACAAAGCTGCGGACAAAGTAGCTGTCACACGCATATGAACAAAGAAGGAGACGCTAAGATGAAAAGGGATGGAAGCGCGAACGAGGAAAGCAAACGTTCCTGGAAAAACGCAAGAGAACAGAAATAGGTCCTTGATAAGAGAAAATTAGGGACGCTCAGTCGCGAAAGGAACTTGGAAAACAATCGGAAGCTCTTAAAGGTTCCTAGGAAAATGTAATAACTCATTGACCAACGATGTCAGCGTTGGGATAGCACTTGAATCTGATCGCCAAATGTAGACCAGTCCACAACGACCAGGTCCCACGACTTGGAAACCTATTGTAAGAGTGTTCTTAGAAGCCTTAAACAATTACAAAGCTGCGGACAAAGTAGCTGTCACACGCTTATGAACAAAGAAGAAGACGCTAAGATGAAAAGGGATGAAAGCGCGAACGAGGAAAGCAAACGTTCCTGGAAAAACGCAAGGGACCGGAAGTAGGTCCTTGACAAGAAAAAGTTAGGGACGCTCAGTCGCGATAGGAACCTGGAAAACAATCGGAAGCTTCTAAAGGTTCCTAGGAAGATATAATAACTCATTGACATACAACGACCAGATCCCACGACCGTGGAAACCTATCGTAAGACTGTTCTTAGAACCCTTAAACAATTACAAAGCTGCGGACATCGCAAAGTAGCTGCCGCACATCGTTTCCGATGACGAATCAGGACGCGCGAAACAGCAGGAGGACGAAGCGGCTAGAAGAAGCGGTCGGACGAGGGAAAGCACTTTTCGATATTGCCGATATCGCGGTCGATACGCGTTTTAGGGAGAAGCCATCGCGGCGGCTCGCAGTCTGGCTCAATCTGTGTCTAGTCACGGGAAGAAGAACAATGCAAATAGCGATCGGAAGCTCGTCCCATCGCGCTGCTCGGAACGATCTCTGGGCGCCATTAGCCCCGCGAACTTCGCTACTCATGCTGCAGTAAATATCTTCGCAGTGGAGCCTGGCTTCCACGGGGATAATCTACATATATTAAGCCGCGGCCCGTTGTTTTCTTCGCGTATTCCCGCGTCGGGTGTATTTATTCCCGAGCCCTTCTTCGCCGAGCAATTACGCTGAAACCGAACTGGGCGGGGCCTTTGTACATTCTGCTGTTCGCGACGGTGAATAACGAACAGGACGCACGCTCGCCTCGAGTAAAAATCGCTCGATTCGATATACCACGCGATGCTCCTCGCGGAGACGGTGGAGGACGCCGTCGCCATTTTTAATTCGGCGCTGCTGGCGGTCTTCGACTTACGAGATTTTGAATCTACTGACTTTTGGACTTCTGATGTAGGTTTTACTATTTTTGGAATTGTACAGAATTCATGATTATCAAGAAAAGAGTGTAGAGGTGTTTGTATTACGAGTTTGCTTCGTTCTTCGTTTTACAATGAGAATTTCAGATAGATTGAACAGAAAATTCAGCGTGGGGATTATATTATATAGATAGAGAGATCTATTTTACTTTCAACTATGCTTTCAAATTTTCTGCTTTCCTCGATTTACGCTATTTTGGATTTCTGATGTGTACTTCACTATTTTTAGAATTGTGCAAAATTCATAATTATCAAGAAAAGAGTATAGAGGAATTTGTATTACGAGTTTGCTTCGTTCTTCGTTTTGCAATGAGAATTTCAGATAGATTGAACAGAAAATTCAGCGTGGGGATTATATTATATAGATAGAGAGATCTATTTTACTTTCAACTATGTTTTCAAATTTTCTGCTTTCCTCGATTTACGTGATTTTGGATTTCTGATGTATACTTTACTATTTTTGGAATTGTACAGAATTCATGATTATCAAGAAAAGAGTGTAGAGGAGTTTGTATTACGAGTTTGCTTCGTTCTTCGTTTTGCAATGAGAATTTCAGATAGATTGAACAGAAAATTCAGCGTGAGGCTTATATTATATAAATAGAGAGATCTATTTTACTTTCAACTATGTTTTCAAATTTTCTGCTTTCCTCGATTTACGCGATTTTGGATTTCTGATGTATACTTTACTATTTTTAGAATTGTAAGAATTCATGATTGTTAAGAAAAAGGTGTAGAGAATTTTAAATTGCTTGAATGGAAAATTTAGCGTGGAGATTATATAGATAGAGAGACTTAGTTTACTTTCAATTATGCTTTCAAATTTTCTGCTTTCCTCGACTCATGCGATTTTGGATTTACTGATTTTTGGACTTCTGATATATGCTTTACTATTTTTACAATAGTACAAAATTCATGATTATCAAGAAAAGGGTGTAGGGAAGTTTGCTTGTGTTCTTCGTTTTACAATGAGAATTTCAAGTAACTTGAAAATTCAGCGTGGGATTTACGTTTAAATAAGAAACACATGCATGGAAGGGACAGGAATGAAAGGAAGTATAACTCTGAAGCTAATTAAATATATCACATTTTATTTCATTATATTCTGACATTTTCAAAATATAGCGTGAAATATTACTAAATTTATAATAACTTCAATATAAATTAAATTAGTGTGCTTTAAGAAATCCAATCTAAAAATTTGTCTTCAAACTCGAAGACTCCTCAACGAAGACAATGCAAATAATTCTCAGTTCACAAAAACAAATCCTAATAACTTCACTTATGCTGTTACTTTTTCTTACACTTCTAAAAATAATAAAATATACACCAGACATCCAAAATCGCGTAAATCGAGGAAAGCAAAAAATTTGAAAGCATAATTGAAAGTAAACTAAATCTCTCTATCTATATAAACCTCACGCTGAATTTTCCGTTCAAGCAATTTAAAATTCTCTACACCCTTTCCTTGACAATCATTATGCCACGCACTTTCCGTTACGCTATGCACTTCTACTGTCACTTTTCCTTTCGAGTGCAAAGAGTTAATCAACCACAAAGCCAATCATGGTATTTCTACCACGCAACGCGACTGATTCGGGCAGCCAGATAATGGAATCGGAAGGAACGACTGTTCCACGCGACAAGCTCGCAACCATACTCACGTATACGCAAGTAACGACACCTCAACATCGAGGCAGCACGCGAAACTCGCGGGGAAACCGAAGGGAGACGGTTGTTCGTCGCAGGAATGTCTTTGTATGCTAACTAATCCCCGCGTGCCTGGTCTCGCGAAGACGTCGACTTAATTTCGAGGTCCCTCGAGTAATTTGTTCCGGATAGCGGCAGGCATTAAGTGGATGTACGCAGGGACCATCCAAACCCCTGTGACGGTTCTCCACGTCGAAGAAAGGTTCCCTCTCGCTCACCCTCGATCTGTCGTTTCTCTCTGTTAGTTCTTACGTGTACACGCTTGCACATATTCTCTGGATCCGTGCGAGACGAACGATGGCCAAGGGTAATTTTACGGAGACCGAGCAACCCGCCTTCCGTGACCCTTTCTTTCCATCGCGCTTCCGGTTCATGGTTGAGTCTCTCTGTAGTAGCTTCGAGCTTTTTTTCTGTGGCGGAGATCGAGTTGTTTGGTTGTTTTCGTTGGAAATATGGCGCGTGTGATTAAAGAGCGCGTTTTGGGCTCTTGAATTGGGCTTGAGAGGACCAAAATGGCGTCTCTGGTGCGTGCGTAGGAGGATTCAGGTTTGGTGAAAGTAATTTGTGATAGAAAAGAGTTGTGTGTTGAGAAACATATTCGAAATTTAATATTTATTGAAATATCGCCAATTATTAGTGTTAGAATCCTTGAGAGGACCAAAATGGCGTCTTTGGTGCATGCGAAGGAGGATACAGGTTTGGTGGAAGTAATTTGTGATAGGAAAGAGTTGTGTGTTAAAGAATTGTTGAGAAAAATATTCGAAATTTAATATTTATTGAAATATCGCCAATTATTAGTGTCAGAATCCTTGAGAGGACCAAAATGGCGTCTTTGGTGCGTGCGTAGGAGAATACAGGTTTGGTGAAAGTAATTTGTGATAGGAAAGAGTTGTATATTAACCCTTTTCGCTCGAGAGGCGATTCTCAGTCACCAGTACAATTCGAGTTTTTCACCTTCGATTTTAAGTTTCGAAGCCCTGCAAAAATGAAGGTGGAAAGTAAAATTAGCTCGAGCAAAGATGAAATTGATTTTTAACAGTTAAAAAACGAGATCGATCGTATTCATAAAGAAAGCAAAGGGTTAAAGAATCGAACGAAATTTAATATTTATTGAAATATCGTCAATTATTAGCGTCAGAATCCTTGAGAGGACCAAAATGGCGTCTCTGGTGCATACATAGGAGGATACAGATTTGGTGAAAGTAATTTATGATAAGAAAGAATTGTGTGTTAAAGAATCGTTAAGAGAAATATTCGAAATTTAATATTTATTGAAATATCGTTAATTACTAGGGTCAGAATCCCTAATAGGACCAAAATGGCGTCTCTGGTGCATGCGTAAGAGGATTCAGGTTTGGTGAAGATAATTCGTGATAGAAAAGAGTTGTGTAAAAGGGTTTTAACCCTTTGCACTCCGAATTATTCTTCAATTCAATAGTTTCAAGTATTATATTTAAAATTTGAACTTTTCTTAAAAAAGTTATCAGCCACAGCACAGTTCCTCGACTACCACTTCTAACTCTAAAAACATTGCAATTTATATTTATGGAACTCGTGTTTGCTACTTTTTCTAATTTAGCAATATGGAGTCACGCTCGACAAAGGAGCGCAAGGGGTTGAAATTCGAAACGCGCGATGACCAAGTCCTAATCACAGGGAAACTAGCCAAACCGTAATAACGTTCCCAATTGCCAATAAGAGGTACGCCAAATTGCGAAGAAACCACCGATCGTATAGCGTCGAACTGGGTGCTGGGAGCGATAAAAAGAACTGAGACTGGTAGAGGGTGAGCTCGAGAGTCCGCTAGCTGGAGGACTCGCCACGCTTTGGGAGAAACAGCTCGTCCAGAGAGTCTCTCCTCTTCCCTCGTCAACCCTAACCGTTTGGCGTGCAGCCTTACTATTACGCCGATGAAGGAATTAGTTTAGCAGCCGGTTATTACTGGCCTGGCCGGGACCACGGCCAAGCTTCTTTATTATCAACTTTGCCATTCGCGACGGAGCCGCGACAACAAGCCACGGCACTGCCTAACTGCCTGGCTGCAAATGGCCGCGTTCTGAACGAAACGACCGGCTTCGCGTTCCTCTCCTTCGCTGCTTTCTTCCGCGACATCGCCTCCCGCAGTAAACCCTCTAATTAACCCTTTCACGACTAAGGGAAACACTTTTCCCTGTTCCAATCGTTTGCACTGCGTGCTCGTTGCTGGGTGTTAGCAATGGAAGCTGCTGTTGAAACAGCAATTCTTTAGCGATGTTTTAGTGATCATTGCTGTGGCTAATGTCTTCAGGCAATGGAAAGTTTTTATTGTAATAGGAAAGTGTATTTCTCAGAAAGCTGTGGTGGAATAAGTTTGAGGTTTGTAATTACTAATCAGTGTTGAGGTCTCGTCAGAGGTAAATTTAAGTGCAAAGGGTTGAAGTGTTTAGTGATGCCTTTCAGAGAGTTAGCAATAGAAGCTATTGCTAAAATAGCAATATTTGGCAGTTAGCAATAGAAAGCAAAGCTAAAATATTGCTACTTTAGTAATAGCAATATGCTATTTGAGCAATAATTTCTATAAGATAGCAATATTTAGCAATAGCAATATGGGAGACATTAACAATAGAAAGCAAAGCTAAAATATTGCTACTTTAGCAAT
Organism: Xylocopa violacea; assembly: GCA_963969225.1. Lineage (NCBI taxonomy): Eukaryota > Metazoa > Arthropoda > Insecta > Hymenoptera > Apidae > Xylocopa > Xylocopa violacea. The sequence goes on from CAXAJV010000015.1 coordinate 19,593,298, forward strand.
AGCAATATGCTATTTTAGCAATAATTTCTATAAAATAGCAATATTTTAGCATTATTTTAGCAATACTTTCTATTGCTAAGATAACAATATTATAAAATAGCAATATTTGGCAATAGCAATATGGGAGACGTTAGCAATAGAAAGCAAAGCTAAAATATTGCTACTTTAGTAATAGCAATATGCTATTTTAGCAATAATTTCTATAAAATAGCAATATTTTGCAATAGCAATATGGGAGACGTTAGCAATAGAAAGTAAAGCTAAAATATTGCTACTTTAGCAATAGCAATATGCTATTTTAGCAATAATTTCTATAAAATAGCAATATTTTAGCATTCTTTTAGCAATACTTTCTATTGCTAAAATAGCAATACTTTAGCAATATTTAGTAATAATTTCTATTGCTTAGATAGCAATATTTTAGCAATGGTCTCTATTACTAAAATAGCAATATTTTAACCTTCGTTATCACTTTTTCGAAAAACCCACGCTCCCCCAAAGTTTTCTGTTAAATCAGAAATTTCTTAACTTGCCTGGTAACTGTTTTTATCGCTAACTTTTACCAGCAATAGAAAATTGCTGGAAAAATTATCCGATAAATCAATCTTTTAAATTAAGTACGACTTGTCGATAAAAAACTGACTTCGAGTCCATCTCAACAGCTACATAGCAAACTACTTAACGTTTATTATCGCAACTTCGGAATATTGTCAGCAATCACGTTCTAAATGGAAATATCGCCGACTACTGGCGTCAGAAATGTCGCGTGCCGAGTTCTGAGCGCAGAAACTGTGCCAACAAATTTCTTCCCCGATTGGAAATTCGCAATGAGCTCGCCAGAGCGCACAGACCGATTAATAAACGTTGGCCCCCCGATTCCGGAACATTTTTTACGCTTGTTTTCGAAACGCTCGATTCGATTCCGCATAGCTCGTGGACCCGCGTAGCTTTGACATATCAATTACAGTTTCATTCGTTTATTTATCTGGCATCGCGCTTCCCCCATTGATTTATATTTAGCGGTTAAAGCGATGAGCGTAAACAGGAGGATAAATAACGCGGAAATCACGAGTGCCACCCTTCCGCGACGGTTGTATCTACAATGTAATCAATATCGTTTTTAAACGCGTCCGTTTCGTTACAGCGAACGAATATTTTTCATCCCGCGGCCCCAAAATCGGGCGCAATTTAATGAACCAGATTTCCTTGTTTCCCTTCACGGAGATTAAACTCGCCAATTCTGTCGATAAATTCTTGCTGGCTGGCGACGATCTACCAATTTATAAAATCGTTCGAAAGAAACACTTTTTTATGCCACCAAAAATTATTCTGCTATCCATAAATAATCGCATCGATGCATTAAAACTCGTTTGGCTGCGGTTCTCGAATTTTGATCAGCGATCTCTGATCGAGTCGTGAGATTGGCGAAAGCAACACTTTTTTTAATCCACCCTTTTCGTTCGAACATTTTAATGCCACCAAAAATTATTCTGCTATCCATAAATAATCGCATCGATGCATTAAAACTCGATTCTCTGCGGTTCTTGAATTGTAATCAGCGATCTCTGATCGAGTCGTGAGATTGGCGAAAGCAACACTTTTTTAATCCACCCCTTTCAGTCGAACATTTTAATGCCACCAAAAATTATTCTGCTATCCATAAATAATCGCATCGATTCATTAAAATTCGTTTGGCTGCGGTTTTAATTAACGATCTCTGATCGAGTCGTGAGATTGGCGAAAGTTCTTCTGTTTCTGTCAAATTTCGATTGTCTTTTTCTAATATTTTTATCCTCAGAATGAATAAAAAAATCGATTTACGTAAGAAAAGCGAATGCACTTGCATTTTGCAGGGGGATCAATGAAAAAGAGGCGCGGGAAAGTAATTTAGAAACGCAGAACTCGTGGCATTTGTTTAATTTTCTCTTAATCGTTCGAAAAATGTAATCGTAGCACGCGAAACACTCTGCGCATTTAATTTCCATCGCGTAGCACAGACGATCAGCAGGAAATTCAATTTCGAGATACTGGCATGCCAAGGGAACGTGTCAAACGTCCAGTTTATTACACATCGAGTTCGTTGTCCCTGGAGTACGCGGCATAACCCAAAATAGTCTCGAAATTTACGTCGCGAAAGGGCGACCTTTAATTAGTCATAGGTAATTATTCGCTGCAGCTTCTAATTTATCTTTCAAAGTCCACGCGGGACGCGAGTCGTGAAATATTAAAATTCATTCGAAAACTCTGCCATCGTTTCGCCAGCGAAAAGTATCGCTCGCATAGTAAATTCGAGATCGTTAGTGAAAACCACAGCCATATCTCCGACAGAGAAACAAAAATTTAAAATCCTCCTCGAAAATCATAATCATTGCATCGCCAAACATGTCCCTTTGCCAATCGTCTCATCAAAAAACACAACAGCCTCGAGATTTTTTCACTTTTAAAAATTCTTCAGCGTCGACCATTCGTCGTCTCTCACCCCTTTCTCTCTTCAACCCTTTCGAGAGCCATAATCTACGATTTACCCAAAGCAGAACAACTCGAAACGCATCGCGCAACGTCATCTCGATGTATTTACCAGAACTGAGCGCGAAGTCGGCCAGGGTGCATCAAGGTGGAAGGAAGTATTAGTTTGATTAGCGTCGGGAGCGTCGACGGGAACGTCGTCCCAGCCTAAGACGATGAAGTAATTACGGATGCGTATTTCAGAACGGTTCCCAGGGCCTCGCATATTAACAGCGGGCTGGCGTGGAAGGAACGTTAATAATCACTTAACGGGCTTTAAAGTTGCATCGGTGCCTGGCTCGGCGGGTGGGCTTAGTTTCGTTCGAGATTTATGGCCGTGCAGTTTCGAGAACGCCCTTCCTATGGCTCCGTATGCCGCGTTCCGACGCCACGGCGCCCGCTTTCCGCAGCTCGGCCCACGAGTCGTAACATTCATCGAGATTACTACTGCTTAAGCCACGCGCCGCTTGTACGCGCGCATACGCTTCAGAAAAGTGGCGAACACCGCTCGCGGTAATTCCGAAATTACGGTGTCGTTGCTTGTCGTCGCTTGTGGACGCGAAATTCTGCTGTTATACAGGCTATTTCAACTGTTTCGCACGAAATTCTGCTATTGTATAGAGTGTTTCAACTCATTTGCATCGTTGGAGCAAGCGTTTCATTGGAATCCTCTTTTGAGAATTTTTCGTTGTTTGTAGATCGTAGTAATTTCGAAATTATGGTGTCGTTGCTTATCGTCGCTTGTGGACGCGAAATTCTGCTGTTATACAGGCTATTTCAACTGTTTCGCACGAAATTCTGCTATTGTATAGAGTGTTTCAACTCATTTGCATCGTTGGAGCAAGCGTTTCATTGGAATCCTTCGTCGAGAATTTTTCGATGTTTGTAGATCGTAGTAATTTCGAAATTACGGTGTCGTTGCTTGTCGTCGCTTGTGGACGCGAAATTCTGCTGTTATACAGGCTATTTCAACTGTTTCGCACGAAATTCTGCTATTGTATAGAGCGTTTCAACTCATTTGCATCGTTGGAGCAAGCGTTTCATTGGAATCCTTCGTCGAGAATTTTTCGATGTTTGTAGATCGTAGTAATTTCGAAATTATGGTGTCGTTGCTTGTCGTCGCTTGTGGACGCGAAATTCTGCTATTATACAGGGTGTTTCAGCTCTTTTACCTTGTTGGAAGAACCGTTTTGTTAGAATTCTATGTTGAGAATTTTTCGTTGCTTGTAGATCGTGATAATTGTGGTTTCGTTGCTTGTAGATTATGATAATTACAGTGTCATTGCTTGTTATCGCTGGTAGACACAAAATTCTGCTATTATACAGGCTGTTTCAACTCATCTACATCGTTAGAACAAGCGTTCCGTTCGAATCCTCTGTTGAAAATTCTTTGCCGTCAAGTTTAATATTTTGCTAGTCTTCTGAAGGTTTAAAAATTTGAAAAAAATATCTTGATACTCTGCGATCTTCCCTCTTTCGATTCCGCTTCTTAAATTTTTCAATACTCCACAATTGTGGTCGATATAAATCGACAAAGATGATGATGACGCGCTACGTAGCGACTCGCAAGTAGAACAGTCAGATGCTTGGTCAGACACTCCACGTTTTCCTGGATCTTTCAAGTCTACAGCGATAATTATAACAGATATTGCCTTAAACACATCAAAAATAAGTATTCAAGCATATTTCGAATTACAATCTCCTTCTGGAGGTTTAAAAATTTATAAAAAATATCTTCACACTTTGCAATCTTCCCTCTTTCGATTCCATTTCTTAAATTCTTCGATATCCTACAATGATATGCAAAATATTGCTATGTCAGCAATATTTCTAGCTTCTACCTTCTTTGCCAACAGCAGAATTCAAAGAATTAAATAATTCCCCGTTTCTTTTCTCTGCACCTGATGACTCGAATCGTTTTCTCAAAAGTCACACTTCCATTAATTCTAGCTCACAGCGATGCAAGATTGCCAACCTCTGCTCCAAAACCATGCAGCATAAACTCTTCGACAATCGTGCACAAAGAACATCGCTCTTCTAATCACGCGCACACGCGATCGACTTCAGAAAAGTGCGCTGAAGGACGACAGCGTCGAAGGGCGCAGCGTGTCGAGAAAAACTCGCGGTTCCTTGCGCGACGCGCGGTTTACACGGATGCGAGATGATGCATCGCGGGTTCGAGTTAGGTAAACGGCGCATTTGCATCTAAAAGAGTTTGTCAGTAGTTTATATGAAAATGCGAAATGAAACAGTATTTCACATTGGATCCTTTCCGCGACGTTTCCGTCCTGCTCGCGCCTCCTCCATCCCTCGGCTCGTTCCGCCCTCTCTGTCGCCCCTTTCACTCTCTCCGTTCGTCCTCCTTCTCTAAGCCGCTCACCGTTTACTGTCTGCACGAACCGCAGCACAAACGCGCCGACCAGAATCAATTTTCTCCCTTCGCAGGAGAAATTGGAAGGTTACTACAAATATTTTGCCAGACGCATTAGAGGCACGCAACGTACCGTGGAAAAACCGTGGGCTATTTACGATCGATTATCTTGGATCAATATTTTGCCGCGAAATTGGGCTCCAGGACCGCCTCGCAGAGCGAACACGACGGTGGAACACTTTTCGCGCGAGGCGCAGTCGAGCTCTCGACTCTTCCGCCTCGGATAATTCGATGAATCGTATGTCGGTTAACTCTTTGCGCTCGACGAGTTTTTCGAGTCGCGAGGAATTAATTCGTATATAAATTAACTCACGAAAACGTAAAGTTACGAAAGTATTCTAATGTTTTATCTATTTTATCTGGTTTTTGTTATTCTCGATGATATTTTAAATCAAAATTGCTTTTGAAATAAATTAATTATTATTCAATGGCCAAATTTTGTCGTTTAATGGATGTTTATTATAAATATAAAAAGCTGCGACTGAACTGAGTGCTTTGACGCTTAAATTTAAGATATTTCAAAAGGAAAACTTCGCGAATATTAGTTTAGGTAATTTTAGTTGTCACCATTACTCATTAGTCGTCATACTTTCACTTCTTTTACTCATTCTGAAGCTTTCAACTCTCTTCTCAAACCTTCTGTACCATCACAGCTCAAAGTTTATTTCATATAAACCTTTAAATAGCCCTACTTTTCAGGTGTTTATCTTGTCACGCGTACCTCGCAAACGTGTGATCTCCATTAACTCTTTCAAACACGAAATTTTGAAAAAAAAAGACCCACGTTGCAGAGAAATTTTATTTTTTAATATTACACAAAGTTGGCTTCTTTTATTAACCCATTGCACTCAAGACTTTTCAAAAATGGTTCAAATTAGTTTCTAAAAATCACCTCTCGAGTACAAAGGGTTAATAAAGAAATAAAATAAAACCTTGCGCAAGTAGCACAGCAATATTTCGAGGTAATAAAAAAAATATCCCATCGCATATCAAAACGCAAAAGTTGGTACACTTTTAACACCACTGCGCTTGAAGGAGTTCAAAGAACAAAGTATCGTTTCCTGCGAGACGTCGATCCTTAAAAATTGCGAACGAAAGCCTCGTTCCTCCCGCCTCGCGTTGAAGGCCAACTAACCGCGCGTTCGAGCTGCTCGAGCGTGGATTTTTCTCTCCCAATGGAATTCTCTTGGCGATCACGCTCGCGCGATTTACAGCGCAAGTTCTGCTCGCGACGGGAGCGCGGCGTCCTCGAAACGGATATGCGGACACGTGGTTGAACAACGGTGTTCAGCGACGGCGGAAGTCGGCGGGGCGTCGCGTCTGGGGCGCCATTAGCGACCTAATTCGTCCCTGGGGTGTCCTTTAAGTGGCATCCGGCTCCGGGCGAGGCAAAGACAGCCGCGAGATTTTTGTCAGCAGGCAATCTGCATAGATTTACATCCGCTTAGTCGCTTAGTTAAACGCTTTATCAAAGTCCCGCACGCCTGAACAGCGCCTCCGGGTAATGGACGCTCGTTTCTCGTATGGACGAGCAGGCTACCGCGAAGAGACCTCGAGAACCACCCCCTCGACGATATTCCTCGCCAGCTCGCCCTGCGAGGGGGTTCAATTACGCTCGAGGCTGCTGCGCGAGAGGTTTCTCTAATTATCAGCTGTTTTGCGTCGTCCGCGCGCGAGGATTCCGCTCGCGAGTTGTTCTCGAAGCGAGCTCGAAGAGAGGGATGGTGATGGGGGAAAGGGTTGAGGCAAAAATTGGTACACGCGTAGTTTGGAACTGTAGAAATGGCTCGTGGGTGATGTGGAACGCGGTGAGAAGTTGTTTTTGTTAACTGTTTGCATTCTGCGATATTTTTCTGTTTTGCTGCCAACAATTTTCTACAATTTCCAGTGTTTTGTTGGACATTTATAGTTCAGAGGGTAGTTTCTAGACTGCTACTCGCGAACAATTTTGTTTGCCAGGAATATTAAATGTAGCTCTGAAACTTTGTTGAGATTTTTTTTAATTTTTGTATTAGATGTTAAGTAAATGAATGAATAAACATTAAGATGGTGATATGAAAAAGGATTGAGTTAAAAATTGGTCCACGCGTAGTTGGAACCATGAAAATAATTTGTGAATAACGAGAAACACGATGACAAGTTATATTTATTAAATGTTGAGGCGTTGAGAAGAGAAATAATTTTTTCAGCAGAATTCGAGACTCGAGATATCGCTGAAATTAGGTTGCAGTTTGTTAGAACCGCAGATCGATATCTGGAAACATATCCAGGATGTTCTCCAGGCTTGTGCGGTGGAAACTTTGTCAGTAAAATTTACGAGTATATATAAAACGAAAACCGTGGTGCAAACATAGGATCATAAATGTTTTATTAAAAAGTCGCGGTGGGAATATAGGAAACTGTTTTGTAGCTACTTCGAATTCTACAGGGTGGCGCAAAAATCACGTCGAACGCCTTGTATTGAATAAAATATAGCGTGACCAATGGTAATAAAATAAATAGTAAGATGACACAACAGGTAGTTTCGTTCCTCGTTATTTCAAGAACGATGATCACGAATGACACTATCAGTGCTCAGATGTCGTATTGATTGCTGTATATAAAGATTGCTATTTTAATAATAGCTTCTTTTGCTCAAAGATTGCTATTTTAGCAATTGTTTTCATTGTTTAGAGATTGCAATCTCAACTGCATTGCCTAAAGATTGCTATCTTAGCAATAGTTTCCATTGCTTAAAGATTGCAATCTCAGTTGCACTGCATTGCCCACAGATTGCTACCTTAGCAATAGTTTCCATTGCTCAGAGATTGGTATCTTAGCAACAGTTTTCACTGCTCAAAAATTGCTATCATTAGCAATAGTTTCCACTGCTCAAAGATTGCTATCTTAGCAATAGTTTCCACTGCTCAAAGATTGCTATCATTAGCAATAGTTTCCACTGCTCAAAGATTGCTATCTTAGCAATAGTTTCCACTGCTCAAAGATTGCTATCTTAGTCATAGTTTCTGCTGCCCAAAGATTGCTATCTTAGCAATAGTTTTCATTGCTCAGAGATTGCTATCTTAGCAACAGTTTTGACTGCTCAAAAATTGCTATCATTAGCAATAGTTTCCACTGCTCAAAGATTGCTACCTTAGCAATAGTTTCCACTGCTCAAAGATTGCTATCTTAGCAATGGTTTTCATTGCTCAAAGATTATTATCTTAGACATAGTTTCTATTACTCAAAGATGGCTGTCTTAGTTATAGTTTCTATTACTCAAAGAATGCTACCTTGGCAATAGTTTCCACTGTTCAGAGATTGCTATCTTAGCCATAGTTTCTATTGCTGAAAGATTGCTATGTTACCAATAATTTCCATTGTTCAAAGATAGCAATCTCAGCAATTAAAATATAACCACCACAAGCTAAATATTATTAATACATCATAACCGCAAATGCATAAATAACGAATCCAAATTAGAGTGAAATATCACCACTCGAAACGTAGAATTAGATCCCAATTACTCTGATAATTCCGACTGTAAATGCGCGCATTCCAACCGTGAACGACTGAATATCAGCGATTCGGTGAACGAAAACGCCGCCTCGTGCAAAATTAAGAGCTAAGCCGCTATCGCGCTGATAATTATTAGCTGTAAATACGCACTTAAGAATTTATGGCCGCAAACGTACGAATATTCGACGTGGATTACACTGGCGTATCGATCCGCTCGAAATTGATAGCCTCGAATAACGTCGAAGCCCTTTGGCACGCATAATTCGACGGAACGCGCATTAGACGGGGCTGAAAAAAAGGGAAAACGGAGAACGAAAACCCGCGGGTGTCGTTTTATAAATTCTTCCAGCGTCGAACGTTTCACGAGCCTTAGGCTGCGGCCGCGTTCATACCGAAACAAAAGCAATTTGCATCGAAATTACGTGGCATCGGCGCGATAACGAGACATATATTACGCTGGCGATAAAGCCCGCGGGTGAAGCGACATTTACAAAATTTACATCCGGCTTGGCGTGTTATATTAAAGTACAGGAGCAAGTAATTTACAGTTTGTTACGTCGCTATCGGTGGGAATTATACGGACAAACTCCCTATTTCACGTCCGCGTCGTGTCCCAGCAGCGATCGCGGCTGTTTTCCAAGACAGCCAAGTCGCGACCTAATTTTAATTTGCCGTTATTTGCGAATATTAACACTTCGCACTCGGATGTCGTCGAGGGAGGAAATTGATTGCGAAGGTTAGAAACTTTTTGAGGAACGTGTATTTTCCCAAAGTTTTCTGTTGAAATGGAAATATTCTGTTGCTGGAAAATTGCTTGAGATTTTCTGTTGCTGGTAAATTGCTTGGTAATTGTTTCTATAGCTAACTTATTCCACAGCAACTTTTTGAAGAACACGTATTTTTCCAAAGTTTTCTATTGAAATGAAAATCTTCTGTTGCTGGAAAATTATTTGGTAATTGTTTCTATTTTTGAAAATCGCATGTTTCTCCAAAGTTTTCTATTGAAATAGAAATTTTCTGTTGCTGGAAAATGGCTTGAGATTTTCTGTTGCTGGTAAATTGCTTGGTAATTGTTTCTATAGCTAACTTATTCCACAGCAACTTTTTGAAGAACACGTATTTTTCCAAAGTTTTCTATTGAAATGAAAATCTTCTGTTGCTGGAAAATTATTTGGTAATTGTTTCTATTTTTGAAAACCGCATGTTTCCCCAAAGTTTTCTATTGAAATAGAAATTTTCTGTTGCTGGAAAATGGCTTGAGATTTTCTGTTGCTGCAAAATTCCTTGGTAATTGTTTCTATTGCTATCTTATTCCACAGCAACTTTTTGAAAATCGCATGTTTCTCCAAAGTTTTATATTGAAATGGAAATTTTCTGTTCCTGGAAAATGGCCTGAGATTTTCTGTTGCTGGAAAATTCCTTGGTAATTGTTTCTATTGCTAACTTATTCCACAGCAACTTTTTCAAAATCGCATATTTCACCAAAGTTTTCTAGTGAAATGGAAATTTTCTATTCCTGGAAAATTGCTTCATAGTTGTTTCTATTGCTAACTTATACCATCGCAACTTTTTGAAGAACGCATGTTTTTCCAAAGTTTTCTATTGAAATGGAAGTCTTCTGTTGCTGGAAAATTGTTTGGTAATTATTTCTATTTTTGGAAAACGCACGTTTCCCCCAAATTTTTGTATTGAAATGGAAGTCTTCTGTTGCTGGAAAATTGCTTGGTAATTTCTTCTATTGCTAACTCTTTCCACGGCAACTTTTTGAAGAACGCATGTCTCCCCAAAGTTTTCTATTGAAATGAAAGTCCTTTGTTGTTGGTAATTGTTTCTATTGCTAACTTATTACACAGCAACATTTTGAAAAATGCATATCCCTCCAAAGCTTTCATTTTTTGAAGTGGAAATCTTCTGTTGCTGGAAAATTGCTTGGTAATTGCCTCTATTGCTAGCTTATTCCATCGCAACTTTTTGAAGAACGCATGTTTCCCCAAAATCTTCTATTGAAATGCAAATTTTCTATTTCGGGAAAATTGTTTGGTAATAGTTTCTATTTTTGAAAAACGCACGTTTCCCCAAACTTTTCTATTGAAATGGAAGTCTTCTGTTGCTGGAAAATTACTTGGTAATTGTTTCTATCGCTGACTTCTACCAGCAATAGAAAATTGCTGGAAAAGTGTCGAGTGCAAAGAGTTAATGCAGAATATTCATAAATATTAATAACGCAACTTATCAACACTCGTCATTTCTTATTTAATAAATAAGTCGTTTTGCAGAACTCTTTATAAATAATAAAAAGGAAAGTTTGACTACTCGACTGTTTGAGTGTTTCTAAAAACATAGAGTAAATGTAATTACTATATAAAAAATTGCATAATAAAATATTCCTGAACGTTACTGCATTTTCTGTCTGAAATCTACTCTGAAGTCTGATACTTTTGTCACATCGCACAGACGATTCCAATTCAGCAATAACTACATCCTGTTCAATTCCAACCTAATTTATTTGAAACCAGCGACAAGTAGACTCAAATTAAATTCAAAATCGAACCATCACGCAACCAGTCTTTATCGATAGTCACAAATTCTACCATCGAATCAAGTTCATCGAATAAAAGAAAGTTCTTTAAAAGAATCTTTAATTACTACAATTAAAATCCTACTTTTCAATTCTTTACTATTTCTTTTACGAAATATGTATCGATCGATACGTTTTCATCCTGAAAGCAGCCATGGACGAGATTGATCCGAAATTTAAATATATTTGGCGAACAAAGCTGGGATAAAAATTGCGCGACGCTCTCTCGCGTTCGACTATAAGCGAAAAGAAATTTATAAAATTGAACCGTCCCTGAACGCGCGCGCGCGCGCGCGCAGGCTGGTTTAAAAGCGGATCGAAATTGGTTCCCGCGGCAATAATGGAACCGCAATTTGCAAAGTGTAAATATAAATGGGGGGCGGGAAAAAAGGTATGATTCGATAAGGACGAAGATAGCGGCGAACGTATTGCATCATATTTTCCATTACCAGCGGCCGATTGCTGCGGCGGTTGCGCGTTAAACTGCAATTCCGATAACATAACCGCAAGTTATCGCTCCTCCTGGAGGCCAAGAGAAAATCCGCCGTTTCGATCAAACGGTATCCAACGAATCGGTCGAATTTACCGCGAACCAGTCGCGATTTACAGCGTACGTGTTTTTGGTTTTCGAACTCGCGTGAATTTCGAGCGCTCTGCGAATAATTAGATCGTGCGAAGCGTGTACGATCGTTTTAATGAAAAATTGTTGTAAATATTGCAGTCTTTTGAGCTTACTGTATTAAAATTGGGTACTTTTGATTTGCATCCACGTGAAAATGATGGTGAAAAATTAATTTTTCTCTAGTTTACTAATTTTAGCTTTCTCTGTTGTATTTGGAAATGAAATCTTAGAAATTGGTAGTGAAGAATTGATTTTTCTCTATTTTACTAATTTTAGCTTTCTCTGTTGTATTTGGAAATTAAATCTTAGAAATTGGTGGTGAAGAATTGATTTTTCTCTATTTTACTAATTTTAGCTTTCTCTGTTGTATTTGGAAATTAAATCTTAGAAATTGGTGGTGAAGAATTGAGTTTTCTCTATTTTATTAATTTATTTAGTTTGAACTTAGCTTTTTCTGTTATATGTGAAAATTAAATCTTAAAAATTGGAGGTGAAGAATTGATTTTTCTCTATTTCACTAATTTACTTTGCCCAATCTTAACTTTCTCTATTATATGTAAAAATTAAATCTTAAAAGTTGGTGTTAAAAAATTGATTTTTCTCTATTTAACTAATTTTAGCTTTCTCTGTTATATGTGGAAATTAAATCTTAGAAATTGCTGGTGAAGAATTGATTTTTTTCTATTTTCCTAATTTACTTAGTTTGAACTTAGCTTTTTCTGTTATATGTGGAAATAAAATCTTAAAAATTGGTGACAAAAAATTGATTTTCCTCTATTTTATTAATTTATTTTGTCCAATCTTAACTTTCTCTATTATATGTGAAAATTAAATCTTACAAGTTGGTGTTAAAAAATTGATTCTTCTCTATTTTACTAATTTACTTAGTTTGAACTTAGCTTTCTCTATTATATGTGAAAATGAAATCTTAAAAATTGCTGGTGAAGAATTGATTTTTCTCTATTTTACTAATTTACTTAGCCTAAACTTAACTTTCTCCACTATACGCAGATTAATTAATATATCACCAATAATATTCCCAACTAAAAAAAGCTGTCCTTCTGACCATATGCATACCATTCTACTATCGAAGTAAAAACTTCCAAATATGATCCATTTCTACTATTTTCCAACATTCACGAACAACCAAGACTGTAATTTAATGCATAATTCGCTGGCAGCTTTCGTTAAATCTCGTCAGACGTAAAATTCCGTCCGTTGAAGGCAATATCGATGTCCACGCTAATAGAAGCTCAACGTGCAGGAACATTTTGGTACACAGGTTTAACCGCGAAGCTGAGATAGATGTTAATAAAGTCCAGTGTACGTTGAACAAACTTGGGTACATATTTTCGTGTCCAGTCAGTCCTGTTTAAACTCCAACCGTGTTCTCAAGTTTACAACAGTTCTGCGCCACGTCTAAGATAGTTCTAATCAAAGTTCAGAACAGTTCTATTAGAAGTTCGGCTGGCCTTCTGTTCCTATCGCTAATTTCAAGTCCGAAGAGACTATTCTTCCCCCCGCGAGAAACTTGCTGCTCGACGGAGGCAAGCACGCGCGGTTAGTGGATTAAATCTGTAATTTATCGACCCCGTTTTTCCGTTAAACCGCGCCACGAACCAGGATATTAATCGCGTCGCCAAACGAATATTTATACACGTAAATGTCGCGTGCGAAACGACCGCCAACGACGCTCGAAACGCGAGCCTGCGACCTCTTAATTCGATGCCAGATTCCGCTTCAATGCCTCGAAGATCGAAGCTGGTTTTGGGGCAGCGCGTGGATCAAGACGATTAACAACGAATCGCGATGACAGCGATTAATGATCGCGATCGAGCAACGATAATAAAATGGTAACAGTGATGACAGTAACAGTGTTTGCAATGATTAACCCTTTGCACTCGGATCCTTCCTCGGTGCTACGCAAAACGAGGAGAAACGATGTTTATCCTGTTCGATGGTATCTCGCAAATATAAATCGAGTATCCGAAACCTTTTTCGGAATTACGTTTGCCATTTACGTCGTGATGAACGTAATAACGCTCGCCTGATTCAAGTTAAAATCCATTCACCGTTTGGACAGCGAATTAAACCCGGTTAACGATAACTAAATCAAACAGCGCCGCGCTCGTCGCGTCGGTCGCACCTCGAACGTTACACTCTGCGTCCGTGTGAAGTCGTTTCGCGCACGTACGCGGAAAAAATAATCCGCGATTCGACGGATACGGTCACGTAACGCGCTCCATTTTCCGTCTGTCCGCCCATCCGCGGTTCTGCTCGCGAGGCGAGAAAGGAGCAGGCGAGAAGGGATGAAAAAGCGATCGTAGATGGTCAGTTAGCCGCGGAACAAAGATCCGAGGTGACCGTTTAACGGGCGGCTGTCCAGAAGAGGAGAAAGGGGTGGAAATAAAACGCTCGACGAACTCGACTCGACTGCACGCTCGAACCGGTTCGTGGGCGAAAAAAATGGACAGAGCGAGAGAGGGTCGGGTTCGAGCAACAAAACCAGTGCAATGTAAATGTATGTAGATTGCTCGCCCCTGCTGTATCACCGTGTGTGCCGCTGGTATCGTTTCCATCCCCCTTCTCCGCCCCGCCGCTATCTTTCAGCATCGTCGCTATCATTCTCTCTGAAATTCCATTGTCTTTTATTCATTTCATCTCTCTCGCTTGTAGATTTTATCTCTCGGACGCTCTCTACCGTAGTTGCCACTTGTGGGTTACTTTTCGGTCGTTTTTTAATGTTTGCAGTACTCTGCGCTTCGACGTTCGCGGACGTAACTTCCGCTTGAATTATGGTCCGCCTCCTGAGGTTTAAAAATTTGAAAAATGTAGCTTCGTGTTCTGCGATCTTTCCTCTTTCGATTCCATATCTTCAATTTTTTTATATTCTATAATTGTAGTCGGTATAAATTTTCAAAGACGGTGGTGCGTTACGCAGCGAGTCGCAAGTAGAATAACCAAATGCTTGGTCAGACAATTCATTATTTTCTGGATTTTTTCAGTCTACAGTGATAGTTATTACAGATATTGCTTTACATATATGAAGAATAAGTATTCAAGCGTATTTTGATGTTCGTGAACGTAATTTCCGTTCGAATTATACTTAAATACACCAAGAATAAGTATTCAAGCACATTTCTATGTTTCAGGACGTAACTTCCGTTTGAATTATTGTCTGCCTCTTGAGGTTTAAAAATTTGAAAAAAATATCTTCGTACTCTGCAATCTTCCCTCTTTCAATTCCATATCTTAAATTTTTCAATATCCTACAACTGTGGTCGATATAAATCGACAAAGACGACGCTGATACGTTACGTAGCGCAAGTAGAATAACCAGACGCTTGGTCAGACGTCCACACTTTCCTGAATCTTTCCAGTTTCCAGTGACAATTATTACAAATATCGCTTTAAATACATGAAGAATAACTATTAAACGCCACTTACAACACCCACAACACAACACATAACCATCAAACTCCACCAAAACACAATTTCCACAAAACGCAAGTAGTAAACTCAACGAAAACCGATCCCTGCCGCTCGTCCAGGGCTCGAAGCAACTTCCTGAGCGGTCCGTTACTAAACCCTGACCCAAGCCCTCCACGAAACTTCGCGGTTGCTCGAATTACACCCTCTCCCTTAAAAAAAAAAAGAAGAAGAAGAAGCCTGGTTGGAAAAGATGATAACCAGATCTGGGGTCATCGATCTCCCGCCGCTGGGAAGACTAACGAGCGCGTGCACGCGAAAATAAGTCGTCAGGGTGGTTCGTACGTAGGCAAAGATCGCCTAGCAGCGATCCTCGAAGACACGCCGCAGCTGAGCTCCCGTTAACGGCGACTTGGGTTCATTAATAAAACCTCTTTGAGTGGCGAAGCGGCGGGCGCGCTCGACCGGTTAGTCCGCAAATAAATGAGGAGGACGCGATCTAACCGGTAATAACGTGCAAGTAGGTTAATCCATCATTGATATAGGTGGAAGGTATATTAATGGGCGGCCACTCCCGGGCGGAGGCAAGAAACGATCGTAATGAAGTAAGTGGCACGATGGGAGCCCAGCCACCGAATCATTAATCACGGATTACCAACCTATCCGCGTGGCACTCGCCTACGACGATAGAGAATAATATGCTGGGCGAGATTTGTCCGTCCCTTCCGGCAATTCTGCGCCTCTCTTAATTAAGAGAGCGTTGTACTGTTTAAGTCGAAAGAATTCGAGGCTGGACGACGTATCAGACGTGTTGGAGGAAGGAGCGTTCGCGTTGGGATGTCTGCTTTGAGGGGGCATCAGCGTTGATTAGCGATGAAGGAGGTTGAAGTTAGTATAGTGGAGGTTTAGGAATGCATGGTTTCTTGATGTTTTTTGGTGAGATGGAAGTTTTGTATTGATGGGAGAGGTTAGTGATAGGAATTATTGCTAAAATATTGCTATTTTTGGAATTGTTGCTATAATATTGCTGTTTTAGGAATTCTTGTTATTTTAGAAACTATTGCTAAAGTATTGCTGTTTTAGGAATTGTGGCTATTTTAGAAAGTATTGCTGTTTTAGGAACTCTTGCTATTTTAGAAACAATTGCTAAAATATTGCTGTTTTAGGAACTCTTACTATTTTAGAAAATATTGCTAAAGTATTGCTGTTTTAGGAATTCTTGTTATTTTAGAAACTATTGCTAAAGTATCGCTGTTTTAGGAACTCTTGTTATTTTAGAAACTATTACTAAAGTATCGCTGTTTTAGGAACTCTTGCTATTTTAGAAACTATTGCTAAAACATTGCAATTTTAGCAATATCGTTATTTTAGGATCTATTGCTAAAATATTGCTATTACTGAAAGATTGCTAAAATATTGTAACTTTAGCAATAGAAACTGTTACTAAAATATTGTAACTTTAGCAATAGAAACTGTTACTAAAATATTGTAACTTTAGCAATAGAAACTGTTACTAAAATATTGTAACTTTAGCAATCGAAGCGATATGCTAAGATATTGCTAAAATATTGCAACCTTAGCAATAGAAAATATTGCTAAAATATTGCAACCTTAGCAATAGAAAATTTTGCTAAAATATTGCTGCTGTAGCAACATTGCTAATTTAGGAACTATTGCTGAAATATTGCTGTTTTAGCAATAGTTTCTATTGCTAACGTCCGAGAATATCTACACTAATAACTCACTATAATTCTTTACTAACTTAATATTTACAAATTTACACTTACATACTTTAACACAAGGTGACATCTACGAGATCTACTATAGTAACGCATCGTTCCAAAGAAACCTTAAAAGCTGTAAAATAAAACTCCATTCTCGTCCACAAAAATTCCCAATAAAAATCGCCTTCAAACCCACACTTCGTCCACCCTGACACTCTCAAAGACACCACTCGTACCAACAACATCAGATTCCCTCCAACCAAAAAAAAAAGAACCCACGCTTCGCATTCGCTGCAAAACTCTAATTCAGACCCAACCAATCCCCAATAAGAAACTGGCCCAAGAACGATCGAAAAAGCTAGCGGAGGAAAACCATTTACAGGCAGCCGAGTAATCCGAAATGGAGTACAACAACGGAATAAACCGAATTAGGGGGCACGTACGCGGAAATCAATTAGCAGGATCACACGGCGGGCGAGGCAGAATTTCGCGCGTATCTTTTCGCAGCGCGGACGGGCAAACTCGATTGCCAGGCCCTCTCTCTGTCCCCCCCCCCCCCCCCCCTCTGCTGGCCTGGCACACAGCGGTAATCTCATTAACGCGAGATCGTTAATGGTCACTAACGAAGCCGAACACTGCGCGAAAGGAGAACGGTGTATCGATTCTCCTCCGCGTTTCTCCGCCAGGATAATTCGTCTGACCCGCGTCGCAACGCTCGTCGTTGGTTTCATTCTTAGCCCGTAGGAAAAGGTGGATGTTTGCTTGGCTGGCGTTACCGCAGCCAGGCGGTTCTCGAGCGCGTGTGTGCGCGCTTGGGACGCAATTTGGCGGCGGGAAACTCCATCAATCAGCCAGTGGCGGAGACGGTTTAAAAGCAGTCACTTTCGCAACCGACGTTACCGCCCGCGGATCTCCCCGTTTCCGGCGTCTCGCGGCTGGAGACGGCGCTTCGAACCCTCCGCAAAAACCCTGCGAGCGTGCGAGCGGATTCGAGCGGATAGGAACGAGTTTCTTTTTGATAGCGATTTTTTTAGTCGCTTTGTGTCGAGTATTGTTTTAGTCTGTTGTGTTGAAGGTTTTCTGGGTTTTGAAGAAAGGTATTGGGATAAATTTGTAGGAAATGATCTACCCCTGAACTGGGTTTACAAAATAAATAGTCCACATAATAGAAAAAGACTTTATTGAACTATAATTAAGGAGATTCTATCTGTGACTATTTGCTGTGTTCTCGCTCGCTTTCGACTCGATTTTTATACATTCACATTACTGGAGACGACTTCGAACTCTCTGCAAAACCCTCCGCGCGTGCGAGCGGAATCGCGCGGATAGGAACGAGTTTCTTTTTAATAGCGATTTTCTTGATCGCGTTTTGTCGAGTATTGTTTTAGTCTCTTGTGTTGAAGGTCTTTTGGGTTTTGGAAGAAGATATTGGGATAAGTTTGTAGGAAATAATCTACCCCTGAACTGGTTTATGAAATAGATAGAATGTGGTAATTTCAAAAGACTTTATTGAACTATAATTAAGGAGATTCTAACTGTGACTATTCGCTGTGTACTATTCACCCTCTCCATACATTCCTCATGCATCCACTCCTCAAACGCATCAGCATCCCAGATTTTACAAACCATGTGCATTGGTTTACTAAATATTGTGGGATCAGAAGTTTTTAAAAAACAAGCGTAATTGTAAAGAGTGAATTTATTAGGTTAAATTGATGATACGTTCTTCAACTCTCTCTTTCTCTGCGCACACACATTCTTATATACATTCAATCATCGAACATTCTAAATTCTTTTCCATTAATTCCCTTGTTTTTCCAGACACTCACATACATGCACACTCATAGTCTTTTGCATAAAGTTTCGAATATTCTCAATTTCGTCTTCTGTTTTCACGCACACAAAGTCACGCATAATAAAATCATTTACACATTCTTTTGGAATATCCTCGAATAATGAATATTCTTCATACACACAGCCACGCATTGTAAAATCATTCACACCCTACAATATTATCTTTTATACGTATCCTCCAACTCAGTCATTGAATAACAATCAACAATCGCCACCCATCGTTCAAATGCTCTCGATTTCGACCCTTAAATGACGCATACAAATGTAGTATCGAGACATATCTCGAGTGAACGAGCATCGATGAGCAATAAAGAACGCTATCTCAACGCTGCAATAAGAACAAAGAACTTCATCCCTTTCAATATGTCAACTACTACTTTATTCATTTTCCAAATTAAATATTAGTTTACTCAGCTCTCCGCGTTAATCATTTATTATTCAATTTACCGTATTAACCATCGATCGTTAAATTCACCACAGAAATTCACGGACCAACGATAAGCGAGCAATTTCGAGCGCGCCATAAGTTCGAAAAATACAGAGAAAAGGACCGCGTGGATTCCGCGCTCGCTTCGATCGTTTCCGCCTTAGCTGGCGAAACTTTTCATCGAGGAACGAGCGATAGGAACGCAGAGAATTTCACGATGAGCAGAAACGAGCCAATATTGGTTGCCTGGCTCTGACGTGTGTGCTATTGCATCTGCAAAACTTAGCTCGCGCGGAATGCGAGGGAGGGGGATGGAGTTTGGGGGTGGCGAAACGAGGGGGACGAAGAACAATTCGTCGAGATTAATGCCTGTATATTTCATCTAAATCGTTAAAAATCTGATTCACTGGCGAACGAGTGGAGTTTGCGGGTTTATTCTCGCGCTCGCAAATTCGCCATCGCTTTTATCAGTTTACCGCCATGTGCTGTGGTGAAGCGTCGTATCACTGGTTCGCAGATTAATCTGTTTAAACATGAGGGCGCCGTAAATTTTCGAAACGCGTTCAAGATCCTCTCGTCCCGTGTTTCGAATCATTTCCGCTGATGCTCGCGTTTTTCTGCGTCGATTCTTTCTACCCTTATGACGATAAGGGTTGGTTTTTTGTACGTTTCTTCTGCGTGAAATTGAGAGGTTTGGAAGCTTTTAACGACAAAATCTGAAGCTGTTTGTTACTTAAAATTTATCTGGATTAATTATAAATATTTTACTTTGTATTTTGCACTGTTTTTCTACGTCTCTTCTAAACTATACTTTGTTTTTTAACAAATAAAACTTAAATAGAACTATAAATATTCTGCGTTGTATTCTGCACTGCTTTTTTTTTACGTTTTCTCTAAATTATGCTTCTTCTTTTTCTTGTATTTTTAGTTATGTCAACTCGATTAGGTCAGTGGCGATTGCTTGGAATTTGCGGATGGGTCATTTAAATATGTGTTTGTATTCATTGTTTTTCCATCTGTGGACAAGTAGTTAGATTAAGCGTAGTGTATTTATTTTTTTTAGAAATATTCAGATATCGTTTTATTTCTATTTTTGTTTTCGAGTTCACTGTGTTTGTTTTCACTGCGATGCATCTGTTGCACATTGATTTGTTTTCATTTCTGATGAGATAAGAGTGAGTAAGCTTGATGTGGCCAATCCCTATTCTTGAAATTTTCTGTATGCTTCTTCTTTTAACAATAAACCAAAAGAACGACAAATTCTTATCCAGATCACGAAACAAGACACTTTCGCGTATCGTTCAATTCGTTCAGAAATTCCTAAATTCCACTAGCTCCTGGATGAGCCCCAAAAATCGTAAAAATCGTCGTTTCAAACGAATCAATTCAATCTTTACTTCTCAATTACAATCAATTTTCACTCTCTGATGTTTCTCATTTCCAAATCATTAAAAATCACTTATCCATTCGCACAACATTCCACACTGTACTCTACATTATTTTTCTTCGTCTGCTCTTAACAAATAAAACAGTAAAACAGAAGATTCTTATCAAACAGGAAGAAAGAACCGCGCAAGCAGTACGCAAACCATTGCGTTAGAATAAATTGGATTAATCGTTCCACAACGGAAGTGGGGACGGCTGAGAGGAAGGGTTAATAAAAGGGGAGACTCGAGCTTAGCGTGGAAAGCGGTCCACGAAGCGCGGACAAGAATCCAGAAGAAGAGAAGCCGCGTAGTCACCTGTTGGTGGCACCGCGCGAAACTTTACAGAGGCTGCTCGCATTCCTGTTGTACATGATAATTAAATTTCGCGCTGTTGCAAAGACGTCGCGTCCCTCCTCCTCCTCCTACTCCTCCCCAAGCCTGCTCTTTTCGCGTTTCTGAAATGCCTGGGAACGAATGGAAACGCGATTACACGGCCATCTTTCTAATTGCCGCGTTGAACGCGAAATGTGCAACGCAGCTTCTGGAAATTTCCACCCGCTGCAGCGTCGAAAGCAATTTCAGGGTTGCGATTCGAGCCAATTCTGTCGATGAATGTGTGCAAACCGTGGGATCGAAGGGTGTCTTTGCTGGGAGGCGGAGTTAACTTC
The DNA here is from genome assembly GCA_963969225.1 of Xylocopa violacea. Taxonomy (NCBI): domain Eukaryota; kingdom Metazoa; phylum Arthropoda; class Insecta; order Hymenoptera; family Apidae; genus Xylocopa; species Xylocopa violacea. The sequence continues at coordinate 19,614,461 of CAXAJV010000015.1, forward strand.
GTTTGCGTTTGAAAACGATGTCGCATGTCTGTATATGGTTAAAATAAGAAATTATTATACATAATTAAATTCTTCTTAACCCTTTGCACTTGGATATCATCTCTGAGGTAATTGATTTCTGATTGCAAAGAGAAAAACCTATTCCACTGCAATTTTTTGAAAAAAGCATGTTTTCTCTAAGTTTTCTATTGAAATGGAAATCTTCTGTTGCTGGTAAATTGCTTGGTAATTGTTTCTATTGCTATCTTATTCCACAGCAACTTTTTGAAGAACACGTATTTCTTCAAAGTTTTCTATTGAAATGGAAATCTTCTGTTGCTGGAAAATTATTTGGTAATTGTTTCTATTTTTGAAGAACGCGTGTTCCCCTAAAGTTTTTTTATTGAAATAGAAATTTTCTGTTCCTGGAAAATGGCCTGAGATTTTCTGTTGCTGCAAAATTCCTTGGTAATTGTTTCTATTGCTATCTTATTCCACAGCAACTTTTTGAAAATCGCATGTTTCTCCAAAGTTTTATATTGAAATGGAAATTTTCTGTTCCTAGAAAATGGCCTGAGATTTTCTGTTGCTGCAAAATGGCCTGAGATTTTCTGTTGCTGCAAAATTCCTTGGTAATTGTTTCTATTGCTATCTTATTCCACAGCAACTTTTTCAAAATCGCATATTTCCCCAAAGTTTTCTAGTGAAATGGAAATTTTCTGTTCCTGGAAAATGTCCTGAGATTTTCTGTTGCTGGAAAATTCCTTGGTAATTGTTTCTATTGTTATCTTATTCCACAGCAACTTTTTCAAAATCGCATATTTTCCCAAAGTTTTCTAGTGAAATGGAAATTTCCTATTCCTGGAAAATTGCTTCATAATTGTTTCTATTGCTAACTTATTCCTTTGCAACTTTCTGAAAAATACATATCTCCCCAAAGCTTTCTGTTGAAGTGGAAATCTTCTGTTGCTGATAAATTGCTTGGTAATAGTTTCTATAGCTAATTTATTCCATCGCTACTTTTTGAAGAACGCATATTTCCCCAAAGTTTTCTATGAAAATGGAAACCTTCTGTTGCTGGAAAATTGCTTGATAATTGTTTCTATTTTCCAAAATCGCATATTTCCCCAAAACTTTCTAGCGAAATGGAAACTTTCTGTTGCTGATAAATTGCTGTGAAAGCCTCAATGCGACGCGACAAATCTAATAAAAAATAAGAAATTATCACATATCATTAACCTACATAACGTTTACAACAAAGTACGCATTCGTGTTTTTTAAATAATCACAAAACATCGAGTAAAAAAATCACAAAAACGCGCGTTTAGCTTCTAATTCGTCTGAGAAAGGTCCTAACGAGAATCTCAAGAATTCCTCCGAAAAGTTCGCGCAGCGAGCAAGGTTAATTATGATTAAAATACTTAGGAGGGAAATTTACTGTAATTAAATTTCCATGCGCCCCGCACGCGTACGCGGAGAAGACGCTCGCGTGTTTTGTTTCGCGTTGTCTTCCGAGCAATTTGCTCGCGACGCCGTTAAAGGACACCGCGAAAGAAAATGAACAGCTCCCGTTTCTGTGCAGGGACGTCGCAGGGACGTTTGGCTTGTTCGTCAGAAGACGAGCTCGTAAAAGGGCACGAATGGCGACGGTTAAACGTTTAGCCGCTAAAACGTTCGCTTTGTCGCGCGTGATCGTTAAGCGAAGTGTTGCAGCTGGTAATTGGAATCTTGCATGTTGCAATGGTATTTCCATAAATTAGTAAACGTCATGAATATGATTTCGCCCGTCGTTTTGCGCCCGGTTCATTAGTATTACCGTGGCATCCTTCTAATTATTGTGCTTTACGGGCCAGTAAACGAGCAATGAATATGAAGAACCGTAATCTCGGACGTAACAGTATTTTAATGGACCGCCATCGTTCCTGATCCGCGAATCCGACAGTTTGATCGCTGCATTGTGAACTAGCTGACGATTCAGATTGAATTTGGGGCAGAAAAACAGTCTGAGATAACTAATTAATTTTGTGAAATTATAATAATGGTCTTCTGATTTTACCTGACGATTCTGATAGAATTTGGGACAAATAAATGGTCTGAGATAATTAATTAAATATAATTTTATGAAATGGATAGTAATCATATTATTTTTTGCTATAAAAATTGTTGAAAATGCAAGGATAGTAGCTAGAAACCCAATCAAAGAACTTTTACATAATTTACAACAACTTTCTCATAAAAGAAAGAAGGGATACTGAGAACTATAGTTCAGTATTAAAGAATCATGCACGATTAGTTATAATTTAAGTTTTCATTATTCGAAAGATTCAAAAAAAATTCCTGTAAAGGAATATATTGCATTTATGGAAAAATATAAGATTGGTTTGCATGCTAGGATTATAAAGATTGCAAACATCAAAAAGATACTTTTCACTTTGAACGCCAAAAAACTCAAAATGCAGACATTCCACACTGCAATTATATAAAATTCAGAAACTCTCACAAACAGAAATCACCTCAAATTCCTCGTCACCAATGTCCCGGTCACAAAAATAAAAGTGCAGCAAAATCGTCTTCCCAGAATTTGGCTCGATCCTGTTAAATAAAAAAAAGTCGCGCAAAAATAAAATTAACCCTTTGCACTCGAGACTTTCCAAAAATGGTATAAATTGGGGATTTAGAATCACCAATCTCGAGTGCAGAGGGTTAAATATTTTTCTGACTCGCGTGGAAACAGAATCGAGAGCCCACTCTGGAACAAAAACGTTCCAGACTCGAGGCCCACGTTGGCGGACGAAATGAAATCTATGCTCGCGTCGATTATTATTCCAGAGATAAATACGAGCTCGCTGCGTCGCGTTACTCTATCCGCGGACCGCAACAAAAGCAATTACATATTGCTGCACGTATGAATGGACAATGGCCGCGCATAATGAACATATTGCAACAGCATTCGACTGCTGTCCCGTGGCCGTTACCCAGCCCTGGTTGTTTCGCTGAGCCGCATCGACACAGGCTACGTGTACACGCCGCATTTATGCGGATTCGCGGACAATTTGACTGGAAAGCAATTCCGCGCAGATGGGAAGCGGACGTACACACTTTCATAATTACGCGACTACCGCGAACGGGAGAATTATATATCGTCCTTGTCAAACGAACGGCATTTCGACTGTCATACGGTGGCCATCGCGTTCGTTCGATGGAAGAAGTAACGAATGGTCGCGGTGCTGTTCCCTGCACCGCAGTCGTTGCTTCCGTTTAAATAGGGTCGAATAATTTGGCCGCCATTTTGGGTTCGATGTAAACGATCATTTTTTTAATTAGCTTCACGATTGACTGAGTTCGTTATTTGTTGAACTTTATTGAATAGGTGCAAGTGTTAGTTCGTCCATCTTGGATCGTTTCATCCCTTCTGGTATCATTTAATCATGAAAAATTGTGTATGAAGTAACAATATAAAACGTGTTGTGAAATATTTGAGTGACTAATCAAATTTTGCTACACATTTGTTCGATGGAAGATGTAGCCAGTGGTCGCGGTGCTGTTCCCTGCACCGCAGTCGTTGCTTCCGTTTAAATAGGGTCGAATAATTTGCCCGCCATTTTGGGTTCGATGTAAACGATCGTTTTTTTAATTAGCTTCACGATTGACTGAGTTCGTTATTTGTTGAGCTTTATTGAATAGGTGCAAGTGTTAGTTCGTCCATCTTGGATCGTTTCATCCCTTCTGGTACCATTTAATCATGAAAAATTGTGTATGAAGTAACAATATAAAACGTGTTGTGAAATATTTGAGTGACTAATCAAATTTTGCTACACATTTGTTCGATGGAAGAAGTAACGAGTGGTCATCGTGGTTTAAACAGTGTCGAATAATTTAGCTACCATTTTGCGTTCGATGTAAACGATCATTTTTTTTAATTAGCTTCACGATTGATTGGGTTCGTTATTTGTTGAGCTTTATTGAATAGGTGCAAGTGTGATGTTCGAGGTTTGTTAGTTCGTCCATCTTGGAACTTTTCACCCCTTCTGGTACCATTTAATCATGAAAAATTGTGTATAAAGTAACAATATAAAAAATGTTTCGTTCTGTAATTCGTACATATTGTTAATTGAAATTATATTTTTGTAATTTAGTTGGAATTGTATTTCATTGTGGAATATCTGGTCATAGTGGTGCACTGTGTACCACAATCGTCCATCTTGGACAATTTCACCCCTTCTGGTACCATTTAATCATGAAAAATTATGCATGAAGTAGGAATATAAAATATGCTTTGTTTCATAATAATATTAATGATAATGATCCGTGATATTTACATAAATAATATTACCAGATTCGATACGGTAGAAATCTTCAACTGAATTAATTAATATCATATTGAAGGATAACGAAATTATCCATGTAGATTAATCAATAATTTAAGTTTCTAGTTACATTTCTAACGTTCGAAATGAATAAGTTTTTCGAGTGAATGTCTCAAAACATCGTGTCAGTTGTTCACTATCTGTCTTTGAAGTAACATCTCAGTCATAAAGAATCATTTATCGATTTTGAATATCTTGTTTTAGTCTTTTGTTAATAAATATTCTACAATATTCAACAGTGGCTTCAGTCAGACGACAAGTGTAGCTCGTTAGTTCACCACAAAGGGTTAATCCTTTGCACTCCGAATTATTTTTCAAATTAGTAGTTTAGTTGCCAACAATTTTCTACTATTTCAAGTGTTTCGTTTGAAATTTACTTGTAATTTACTTGAAAACGTTGTCAGTTGCAGGACAATTCCTCGACTGCTACTTGCGAACTCTAAAACACCTCTAAAACTTTGTTGTAATTTATATTTACTCCTTCTTATTTAACGATGTCGACAAAGGATCGCAAAGAGTTAAACTATTTTCTATTTGAAATTTATTTCAATGAAACAGCTCCGCAACCGCATTCGTAAACAATTTTGTTTACTAATTCTCTCAAACTATGTCCTAATTCATATTTATGGAACATATTTGTTTCCTTTTTTATTTACCAACATCGAGTCACACTCGACAAAGGAATACAAAGGGTTGACACAATAAAAGTTACCAAAAACCCTCCCTCGCTAAAAATCACCGATCTCCAACCCATTTCACATCCGACTCGTTCATTTTTCATCGCTTCTTCACCGCGAACGCGCGACTCTTATCTCTTTTACCTGTATTCCATCAGAAAATCATCGAAAGCGTAACATTTTGTCCTCGATTCCGCGTGATCGATCAGCCAACGCGGAACCGTTCCATCCAAGGGTCCTCGCCAAGCGACGCGACCAGCGTCAGACATTTTTATCGCCCCGTGGCGAAAGGAAGAAACAGAGACCAAGAAACGGAGATCCGGCTCGTCGCTTATCTGAATCGCGAGCCTGAACGTCTGGCCCGTTAGAACTCGACCACCCCTCTCGCTTCCGGTTCGCGCGATCGCATCTCGTCGACGGATCAGCCGCATAAGCTATAAAACTGGTAGATAAATCTGTGAGCCGCGTGTACGCGACGGTGGAAGGGGAAAGTGGCGCAAAAATCAGAGAAGAAGGAGTGGTTAACGCGAGAGGATCAGGGGGATGAAAAATTCGGCGAACGCGGCCAAGAAGAAAGCCGCGCGTAGGCGAAGGGACAGGAAAAAGGGGGTGGAAGCTGCGCAGAGTTGACGTAGGAGAGAAAAACTCGGTGGAAAGGTAGAAAGACGGAAAGGGCGAGAGTAAACAGTGGTTGGAATGCACAGAGGGAAGGAAATCGTGAGAAAGGGTGGCAAAGGTAGAGGGTGGGACGAAGAGGAGGGAAAAGGCGAGGTGGAGGAACGAGAGGAGGGCTCTGGAGGCCGCCGCGAGTTGTCAATTCCGCAGATTTCTTTGCTGGTACGAGAAGCTTTGAAAGTTGGTCCGCGTGTTGGTCCAGGGGCGATGGGGGTGGCCGCGCGATTGCAATAGCGATGGTATCGGCTGAGAGGCGTGCAGAGGGGACGGAAAGAAAGGAAAAAGTGGTTAGGGGCTAGCTGTGGGGCGCGATATAGATTGCAGATAGCCGGAGAGGCGAAAGGAGAGGGAGGGACTCCCAGTTCGCAAGAAAACCACAATAAATCTATCGACGGGACACTCGTATGGCTCCCAGGAATAGAGAGGATTCTGGCTATCTTACATCTATTGTAAGGATCGGGACGGTGCCGCTGGCCGCGGCCATCGCCATTGTGAACACGATCCTTAATTCCATCGAAAACTTATCACGGGGCTGAAGAGAAAGAGTCGTATATATACCGAGGGTTGGAGGGGGAGGAAGACGCGCGCGTGGGAGGGAGAGAGAGACTGGATAAAGTACGTGACATCCCTAAAAGCTATTTCTGCTTTCGCAGAGGGTAGTTCCGTTTAATCAGATCGCGAAATTTCCGTCGTCCCACGATCCCGTTCCTTTCGATCGTGTTCCTCCTTTCGATGATAATCGGTGAATTTGTTTCCCAGAATGGTCTCATCGATGCCCAGGCTTTAGTTTAAGGATATTTGGGTTCTCCGTTCCGGTTCTCTTCGCGTAATAACATGAGAACACGTCGCGAGATGAAAGGAAGCTGTTATCGCGGATGCAGTTTACAAAATTTTGCTTCGAGTCTACTTGAGTGCGGCTTCGATACGAGTGATGATTGCTTACTGTTTAATTTATATCGCTAAATAAGATTATTGTTAGCCCTTTGCATTCGACTTCTTCTCGGACGTTAGAGGTAGAAACTAAAATCTTTCTATTGTTGAAGTTACAATATTTTAGCAACAGTTTCTAGTGCTTAGATAGCAATATTTTAGCAATGGTCTCTATTGCTAAGATAGCAATATTTTAGCAATGGTTTCTATTGCTAAGATAGCAATATTTTGGTAATAGTTTCTATTGCTAAAGTTACAATATTTTAGCAATACTTTAGCAATACTTTCTATTATTAAAGTTGCAATATTATAGCAAAAGTTTCTATTGACAAAGTTACAATATTTTAGCAATGGTTCCTATTGCTAAAGTTGCAATATTTTAGCAAGAGTTTCTATTGCTAAAGTTGCAATATTTTAGCAATATTTTAGCAATACTTTCTATTATTAAAGTTGCAATACTTTAGCAATACTTTAACAATACTTTCTATTATTAAAGTTGCAATATTATAGCAAAAGTTTCTATTGCTAAAGTTACAATATTTTAGCAATGGTTTCTATTGCTAAAGTTGCAATATTTTAGCAATAGTTTCTATTGCTAAAGTTGCAATATTTTAGCAATACTTTAGCAATACTTTCTATTATTAAAGTTGCAATATTTTAGCAATACTTTAACAATACTTTCTATTATTAAAGTTGCAATATTTTAGCAATACTTTAGCAATACTTTCTATTATTAAAGTTGCAATATTATAGCAAAAGTTTCTATTGCTAAAGTTACAATATTTTAGCAATGGTTTCTATTGCTAAAGTTGCAATATTTTAGCAAGAGTTTCTATTGCTAAAGTTGCAATATTTTAGCAATACTTTAGCAATACTTTCTATTATTAAAGTTGCAATATTATAGCAAAAGTTTCTATTGCTAAACTTACAATATCTTAGCAATACTTTAGCATAATTTCTATTACCAAAATAGCAATATTTTAGTAACAGTTTCCGTCGCTAACATCTCCCAGCAAAAGAAGCTTCCCATTTCAATAAGAAACCCCAAAGAAACATAAATTTCTCAAAAAGCTGTGGTAGAATAAATTTAACCTAATATCGAAGTCCTCTCAGAGGCTGGCATCCAAGCACAAAAAGAATCAATTATAATATAAATTTTTATTCACTTTCACTCATAGTTTAATTAAAATCTCAAACTTAAGTTAAACAAAAATTTGCCTCTCGAAATAAATCTCAGTCATCGCAGCGTCGATATTCGACTCTGTCGACCAATAACGTCGCCGACCACTGGTCCAACCGATCCTTTACCCTCCAATTCTGTCGCGCGTATCTCCTCCGAAACGAACGCTCGGTTAATGCGCGCCGATCGACAATTCCGCGAACGAGAACCGCTTTATTTCACGTCGGACTCGCTGCCTGGCGCTCGTTGATTCGAGTCTCCAACAGTTCGCAGTCCTCGTGGCTGGCTCCCAGCGTTGCTTTGCATGATATACGGTGCAAGTTATCAGAAGTCTGGATATTGGAATTTTAATATACGTTACAATCGACCGTCCCGCTCCGCTGTCGCTGCCATCGTCGTCCTCCCTCGCCTCTCTGCACCTCTGCGATCTTCCGGCTGGGATCCAAGCGGAACTTTCTTTCCGGTTCCGCTGAAAGCAGGATCGCGAACGATCTCGATGGCTGCAGCGTGCATTGTCTCGATTTCAGAGCATCGTTGCAATTGCTGTTCCGCTTATTTTCACGCAAGCGTTATTATCCGCGAGATATCCGCGCGCGGAGGGCTGCGTGTAAATCAGAACGATGCGTATGTAAATTGTGCACGCTAAAATCGTTTCGTCCTACTTTGAGGATTTTCTGTAAAGGTCTCTAAGAAATATTGATTTAATAAGTATTTATGAGTGAAACAGGTGATTAGTTGATGATTGGTAGTATAAATACGTGGCGGTTTTTCGACACGCGTCACTAAGAAGAATTGCTGTTCCGCTTATTTTGACGCACGCGTTATTATCCGCGCGATGTCCTACTTTGGGGATTTTCCGTAAAGGTTTCCAAGAAATATTGATTTAATAAGTATTTGTGAGTAATACGGATGATTAGTTAATGATTGGTAGTATAAATACGTGACGGTTCTTCGACACGCGTCTCTAAGAAGAATTGCTGTTCCGCTTATTTTGACGCAAGCGTTATTATCCGCGAGATATCCGCGCGCGGAAGGCTGCGTGTAAATCAGAACGATGCGTATGTAAATTGTGCACGCTAAAATCGTTTCGTCCTACTTTGAGGATTTTCTGTAAAGGTCTCTAAGAAATATTGATTTAATAAGTATTTGTGAGCAATACGGATGATTAGTTAATGATTGGTAGTATAAATACGTAGCGGTTCTTCGACACGCGTCACTAAGAAGAATTGCTGTTCTGCTTATTTTGACGCACGCGTTATTATCCGCGCGATGTCCTACTTTGGGGATTTTCCGTAAAGGTTTCCAAGAAATATTGATTTAATAAGTATTTATGAGTGAAACAGGTGATTAGTTGATGATTGGTAGTATAAATACGTGGCGGTTCTTCAACGCACGTCACTGAAAAGGCAGCGAACTATAAATCTAAACGATGCGTATGTAAATTGTATGACGATTAGTTAATTTATTTAATATTGTTATGGGGCATGTATAATTTTTATTATTCACGTTTTGAGTACAAATACTTGGCGGTTCTCCAACATTCGACAGCAAACTAAAATTGTTTCATCCTACTTTGGAGTCTTTCTGTTCGCGAATCAAGAAATATCAATCATTTCATAAGAAGTAGCTAAACGAATGAAATGAATTTTCCACTTTACGAAAAATAATAATGTGGGTTCGTAAGAAATTGAACAGTTCGCTTGACGACAGAAGCGATGTATATATTTGTGTACTTTTGGCCTGGAAGATTCTCGATACTTAACATTTGTTTTTAAACGCTGTCGCGAGGCACGCAGCGAAACTATGCGCGTGTGTGTGTGAGGCGAAGCGTGACGATGCGTGCAGAACCTACTCAGTACTCTAGAACCTAATATAAACAAATAAAAGAGCGAGAGCCAAGGCCAATTCGCACCAGTCATCGACAGTAGCCTGTCGAAGTGAGTCGAAGTCTGTACGCACAAAATCAAGGATTTCTAACAAATATACTTTATTCTTCGCTTATTTAATGAAAGGGTGTTTCATTTAACAGCACTCTAAACCTTAATTTCTACAATAATAACGAACAAATTTACGAGAAGACTTGCGGACGTGAAAGTGCCAATTCAATCGGTAAGTTTGCAAGGATCGATGGCTAAGAATCTCGCGACAAATTGCGATTCGCACGAGATCAAGAAATTCTAACAAATATACTTTATTCTTCGCTTATTTAAAGAAAGGGTGTTTCATTTAACAGCACTCTAAACCTTAATTTCTACAATAATAACGAACAAATTTGCGAGAAGACTTGCGGACGTGAAAGTGCCAATTCAATCGGTAAGTTTGCAAGGATCGATAGCTAAGAATCTCGCGACAAATTGCGATACGCACGAGATCAAGAATTTCTAACAAATATACTTCATTCTTCCCTTATAAAAAGGAAGAGTGTTTGACGTAATAGCACTCTAAACCCCAATTCTTACAATAATAACAAACAAATTTGCGAGAAAACTTGCGGATGTGAAAGTGCCAATTCAATCGGTAAGTTTGCAAGGATCGATGGCTAAAAATCTCGCGACAAATTGCGATACGCACGAGATCAAGAATTTCAATTTTTAATAGCACTCTAAACCCCAATTCCTACAGTAATAACGAACAAATTTGCGAGAAGCTTTGCGTACGTGTAAGTTTGCAATAATCGATGGCTAAGAATCTCGCGATGAATTGCGATCGTTGAATATTTGAAAGAGAATAGTGGAGGCATCGGTTGGACGATGTTTATTCCGAAACAGCTGGCTGATTTCGAGGCGGTCTGAACTCTTAACAAGCTCGCGGGAACCGCGAGCCTCGACGCCGCTTTGCAAAATATATCGTCGCTCAGACGCGAGCTACTTAGCGCAAAGTGAATTTGGTGCCCGACGAAACGGGACGAAAGACACTTCCAGGCAGCCATTCCTGGCAGTGAGACGCGCGTATACGGTGTTCCCATATTGCTCGTTTCGCGTGGCTGTTACGCGCGCGGGCGTCGCGGCCCGCAATAATGGGACGCCATTAATCCACCGAAAGACTTTCGTTCGAACGCGACTCCGGCTGGGCGTGGATAAGTCCTTTGCTAAGCAGTTTTCAACTGTTCCGCAACGTTCGCCAGGGTCACCAGGATTTATGGCTGATTTTACGAAACACCACCGACCAGTGGACGATAAAGAGTCGAGGGAAGTTTCCGCCCCCGCTGTTGTACGCCGCGCCATAAATATCGCCCCTGTTCGAGCCTCGTCGCCAGTTATAGGCAGGGTACTCGCTGTCTTTCGAGCACAGTCGATACCAGGACGCGTGTCGTTCCTTTCATCGACTATCGCGGGATAATTGGGGGAAAAACGTTTATTAAATGTAAAAGGGTGGAGTATTAAATTGGCACTGCGCTCTCTGCGTGGTTAGTAGTTTAAAATCACTCGAGCTTCCACCAATACGTGTGTAAAGTGTATTTACACCCAACTGTACAGCTTTGTAAAGAAAACGAAATTTTCTGCATCTGCAAATAGTGTGATTATGAATGCAAGTAACTCGCGTCCCATTACGAAGGCGATAATATTCGTCGAGCAACAAAAAAATATGGAAAACACGCGAGCGTTTCTCTTCTTGCCTTCCATGGAGTGTATTTATACCCAAGTGTGCTATAAACCAGTTCTGAAAAGGAAACTACAAGTTTGGACAGCGCAGAACGCGAAGGAAGCGAAAGGAAAGACGAACCCTGGTGGCTGGGTTTAATTAATCAAGAATGGAATGTTCTCCCTGTAATGAGTTTGCCAGTATTCTACTTAGAAACAGCAAAGAAGGAGAATTTTGGTCATCGAAACCCCTCGATTAGATAGAGAAAATTACGCCATTCACGTCAGTTTTTGTCCCATCTCGATATCTCGATCCGTTGCTGAGATATAAGAGCTCAAAGTTTTTTCGTGGCGCCCAAGATGGCGGCGGTATTTATGAATGAACTTGACCCACATTTTTTCCAGGAAGTGTTTACGCACTAATAGTAATAGTAAAAAACGTCTGGCGTCTGTCTGGCACTAACCAACCACGTGACAGTCAGCTAAGATAAGTCAATGAATAAGTGCGAGCGAGAGGTCCTAGTCCTTCCAAGGAGGACAGACATAGTAAGCGATTAAAAATTACCTTTCTCTTTACACAACGATACCTCGGAAACCGGAAGTTGGATCGAGATGACTCGAAAGGGGTTTTCAAGGGGAAGGTTTCCAGCTCCTAACGAGCTGTATTTTATTAAATAATAGTTTTTATTTTCGGAGATATAGCGCTTCAAATTTTTTCTAATTTTAATACGGGTTAATCGGAGTTCTGAGACAGACGATTATGGGGCAGTGCGTAAGTGCGAGCGAGAGGTCCGAGTCCTTTCGACGAGGACAGACATAGTAAGCGATTAAAAATTAGCTTCCTCTTTACACGACGATATCTCGGAAACCGGAAGTTGAATCGAGATGATTCGAAAGGGGGTTTCAAGAGGAAGGTTTCCAGCTTCTAACGAGCTTCATTTTGTTCAATAACTATTTTTATCTTCGGAGATATAGCGCTTCAAACTTTGTATAATTTTAATACGGGTTAATTGGGGCTTTGATTAGCTTCCTGTTAAAAACATATATTTTATTATACAAATTGTCTTCGCAAAGGAAATTAGAAGAAATTTCCAAGACAGATTAGCTGAAATTTTCCGACGGAAATATAATTTTCAATAATAACGATACCGCAAGTACGTAAATAACAATCGACAGTAACAATTATAGTTTTGTTGTCGTAATGAGGATAATGTATTTGTAACGAGAGTACCATTATCGTTACCGCGCGTGGATTTTAATCAAGAATAATTCCTGCGCGTACTAAATTATACCCCTGAGTTTGGTCAATCACTAGTTAGTTATTAGCGTACCTGCTGCAGTACCGCAAATTACTAGATAACATTGAATCGCATTTAACAATTATTCCAAACGATTGTTACCTCGTTACTGTTACATCCGCAAAACTTTACGACGCTCCGCTCTCATAAATTTAAATACTCAACAGTGGAAGATTAAATTCCATTTCAGACCAAATCCAAAAGCTGTACGATGCTCTGCCCCCATAAGTTCGAACACGCAGCGACAAAAGATTAAATTCTACTCCAAATCCAAAGATATAAATTCCACGCATACTTTGCGATCAAATTCGATGCGCACTGCACGAGAAACCATAAAAAAAAACATCGAAGAAACGATCGACGAACGTGTCCGCGTCGAGGAACGGTCGAAAAAGCGATCAGCCTGGAACAGAACGGGGATATTTCCCTCCCGTATCAATCGCGAATTCAATCAAGCAAACTGCATCGTAGCCAAGAGTATTCCTGACAGCCGCCAGGTTCTCTCTATCGAGTAAACGAGCATCGAAAACGGTACGTCTTTCGCGCGGTCGAGTTCGCTTTTCTATTTATCGAAAAGGAGGGCGGTTTATTTCGGCCATAAATCAATTGTCCATGCATGCGATGCATCGGAACGGTCGCTCGATCTGCATTTGGTATGCATAAAACGATCGAGGGCGGCTCTACGCGCGTCCCAAACCCTGTTTCCATCGACGCGGGCCTCTCTTCTTCTCGCTCGAACCGAGTTCTGCCTTGTTGTGTCGCTGCTGGTGTCTGAACTCAGCGCTCGCGCGAACTGGCACAATGGATCACCGATATTTCGTCTTCTGGGCGCCGCGACAGTTGATATTTAAAGAATCCTGGAATACCTCGTCGCCTTTCTCGCGAAGGAGTTTGATTGTGTTCGAAAATTTCCCTTCGCGTCGTCGCCAAAGCGTGCTATAAAACAGCTCTGAAAAGGAAACTACAAGTTTGGACAGCGCAGTTACGCGTTCGCAACCAAACGCGGACCAAGAAGAGAAATCGGAAAACGTACGTCCAACAGATACGTTTTCTTCAACTCTCGTTCCATCAGCCTGCTGGCGCGCGGTTATGAAAGAAATACGAGAATCATCGCCAGAGTTACGCGTTCGTAGAATTGTACCAAACGTGGATCAAGAAGAAGAAGATTTGAAAAACGAACGTCCAACAGACACGATTCCTTCGTCCCTCGTTCCATCTCCTGCTGGCGCGCAGTTATGAAAATCATCGCCAAAGAGTTACGCGTTCGCAAAATCGTATCAAACATGGACCAAGAAGAAGAAGATTTGGAAAACGAACGTCCAACAGACACGATTCCTTCGTCCCTCGTTCCATCTCCTGCTGGCGCGCAGTTATGAAAATCATCGCCAAAGAGTTACGCGTTCGCAAAATCGTATCAAACATGGACCAAGGAGAAGATAGAAAATCAGAAAACGAACAGACACGATTCCTTCGTCCCTCTTTCCATCAACCTGCAGGCTCGCAGTTATGAAAGGAATACGAAAAGAATGCCCTGGGCCAACCCTGGGCTCGATGACCATTTATCACGACGAGGAGGGTCGCTCGCGGGTCGTCTCGACGCTCGATCGTCCTCGCGTTTCGTCAACGTCGCCTCAATCTCGCTGCAGCCGCCTCTCGAAGGAAGACAACGGGGCGAGAAAGGAAGAAGCATTGGAGGACGTGGAATCGCGGACAGGAATGGGCGGCTGGCGATAGATAGGATCGATATTTTTGTAAGACCCGCGTCAGAGGGACGTGAATTATGGCGACAATAACACCGCGCTGAGATAGGAATAAGCTGCGCGTCGCGGCTGTCGAGGGACGCGAATAAATCAGTCGGATCGGCCACTGGGCCACTGTGCTGTACATCATCTCGTCCGCAATAAGGCAAACTGCACGAAATTGCATCCCTGCTGCTCGTTCTCCAACCCTTTTCGTCCCCTTTCGTCTTCTTTCGCTGTGCACGTGGAATTATCCGGACAACTCGTTCCGTTTTCATGGAACGTTTCATTTGTAGACGAAAATAAAGATAAGCGAGGAGTTTCAGGGCCCACAGTTCGACAGACGCGTCGATTGGGACGGTGACGAGTTTATGGCACGCAAAAGGGACCCAAAACGGGGTCCAAGTGAAGCGAGTGCCATAAATCTGAGGTGAGAACTCCATGATGAAGGTGAAAGAGTAGGCGTTCGATATTTATGTAAAGCGTCTAATTAGCGAAGCAAGGAACGCTTACTTACTAGATTAAGGATAAAAGCGCAGACGAGAGAGACTTGAGATAGATTTAAGATAGAATTAACAGTGAGTGGAAATAGAATATTCATTTAAGTAGAAACTAGCTATGTATCTTTAATAATCAATTAGAATTGGATCTCTATCCTAACGATCTAAGCTCTGGACCACATCCTGAATTATATTCGTTGTCTCTTTTTCACGGTATTCACCTACACGTTAGAAGAGGAAGGAGATTCGTGGAGGCGGATCTGTCGCGTCCAGTTCGACCATTCTTGGTTCGCGCGCGACCCAATTAACGTTATCAATCGAGTGGTTTCGACGACTGGGACGATTTCGAACGGAGATCGCGACTTTTTTCGTCGGACGCGATGTCGAAAGGGTGGGACCCACGCGTTTTATTGCATTCTGGGGAACTGGAGCGAGAGCAGATTGATTGATTCGCGCACGAGATCTGAAGTTTAATCCGCGCGATAGTTGCCCGACGCTTGCGGCTGTTTTCGAGTGTTTCTTTTCTGAATCTGGAATCAGAGTGGTTTGGGGGACGTTTGAAATGGGAAATCGGGGGAAACGCTCTGCGAGCGCTGTTTCGTATGTACGCTTTATGCAAATAAAGAGGACGCGGTTTTTCAAGATGTTTCGAACGTGAAAATGGCGCAACGCGAGAATGAATTGTGGATGTCATAAATATTTCAGATGAAAAACCGTTGAGGATTCTATACGAAAATGATGGTTCGTGTTTCTGCGAGGCGTTAGCAATGTTATACGACTTCAGAAAACGAAGGAAACAGGTGGCACGCGAAAAGTCGTAGACCTTTACCATAGAAGTAAATTTGCGAGATAGAAAAGCGGAAACGCGTGTTTCAAATAGGAAATCAGAATCTCTGAGAGTGCTGTTTCGAGTGTACGTTTTATGCAAATGAAGAGAACGTGGTTTTTTAATTTGTTTCACAAACGGGGAAGCTTAATTCTCGAAAATTAAGAGAACAGCACAACGCAAGAATAAACTATGAATGTTAAAGGTATTCCAGACTAAAAACTGTTAAAGTTTCTATACTTTGACGATCGTTCGTGTCTTTACAAGGCGTCAGTAACACGTACAACTTCTAAAAACGAAGAAAATAGGTATCTCGCGAAAAGTGATCGATCTTTGAAGTGAATTCGCGAGAAAGAAAGGCGGAAATGCGTATATTTCGATCGAGGAAGCTTAATTCTCGAAAATTAAGAGAACAGCACAGCACTACAATAAACTATGAATGTCAAAGATATTCCAAACGATAAACTATTGAAGCTTCTAAACGATGACAATCGTTTATGTCTCTGCAAGGCGTCAGAAACGCGTGCGACTTTCAAAAACGAAGGTTTCACATGAAAAGTGATCGATCTTTAAAGTGAATTCGCGAGAAAGAAAAGCGGAAACGCAATTTTTTAATATATTTCGATCAAAGAAGCTTAATTCTCGAAAATTAAGAGAACAGCACAGCACTAAAATAAACTACGAATGTCAAAGATATTCCAAAAAAAAAACTATTGAAGTTTCTATACGATGACAATCGTTCATGTCTCTGCGAGTCGTCAGAAACGCGCGCGACTTTCAAAAACGAAGGTTTCGCGCGAAAAGTGATCGATCTTCGAAGCGAATTCGCGAGAAAGAAAAGCGGAAACGCAATTTTTTAATATATATCGATCAAAGAAGCTTAATTCTCGAAAATTAAGAGAACAGCACAGCACTAAAATAAACTACGAATGTCAAAGATATTCCAAAAAAAAAACTTTTGAAGTTTCTATACGATGACAATCGTTCATGTCTCTGCGAGTCGTCAGAAACGCGCGCGACTTTCAAAAACGAAGGTTTCGCGCGAAAAGTGATCGATCTTTAAAGTGAATTCGCGAGAAAGAAAAGCGGAAACGCGCTCGCACGGTGTCATTAATTACAGCGAATAATCGGAGAACGTTTTCAATAAAATTACTCGCGCATATTTCACCGGAAACGGTGCGGCTGAAGCGGAACGGGGTTCTGGCAAACTCGTTTAATTCTGCCGCGAGTCGCGCGCGCTCGTAAATTTGCGGGGGGCTGGCAAATATTTATCGATGACATTTGCCAAAGATTTGCACAAGTAATATCCATCGGCGCGCGCACTTCGACGAGGGAGGAAGCCAAGTGGACCAGCGGTTTGCGAAGCGTTGTTAGCCCCTGTTTGCGATTTAATACGCCAACGAAGGCGTTCAAATATATTTATTACCGTCCCGCTTGATTTTTCGCGAACCCTTCCGTGGATTCCTCGCTTCTTTCTGATAGTGGACGAACGTTTAACTCTTGTTAATTACGGTTGTCTTCGATAGACGACGCTGCGAAGCTTTGGCTGAGATGCCACTGTCGTCTATAAGCGATTTGATGAATTGTGCTGGGAAGAGTCGCTAATTTCATTGATTATCGAGCGTGAAAGTTGCGATGTTAATACTTGGTAATGCGATTTGTCAATGGAACGCAGTGTTTCACTTTTTCTTGGGGTTTTTTTAATCTTTAATTCTGTGAGTTTTGTTTATTTTGGAGAGATTGCGTCGATGAGACAAATGTTTCGTTTGTTGTCTACTTTTTTTATATTCAATATATTTCTAATTACTTTTTGACTTCACTTGTTATTTGAAATATTAAGTTTTAGTTTCGCATCAGTAGAAATGTGACGATTCTAATCGTTTGTGTTGAGTGTTGTCTCTTTTCTAAACTTTTCAATTGACGTGCGAGTCTTCAGAAGAGCTGAAACTCTTACGTACCAAGGAGGAAACAGGACAGCAAGCTTAGAGGGACTAATATTCTTAATTAGTAATTCGTAATTAGTAGGCAATTACCTCGCTTACCCCCTCTAATTTTGCAATAAGAAATGAATGAAAATATCAGCATTTGTACAACTTCCCTTTTTCCTCTTTTCCTTTTTTTTTTTTGCGTCCCAACAGACAGATTTGTAAAAATATTTCAGTAGCCAAAGGATCAATCGACAATCTACTAAATAATTATATCTCTCCATTCAACAATAATTCGCGATCACAATATCGAAACTTGTTCGATAATACTCTTTGGTTTCTCGTAATTTATGCGAACGCTTCAACGTGACGTTTTCGCCACGCTGTCAGAAGATGAAAGACGGTGAATCTGCATGAAAAAATGGTAAAGAAATGTGGAGTCAAATTTTCCTCGTCCGCAAGAGAATCGATTCTGAAAATTTAACGAGTAGACGAGAAGGCTGGTTCTACACGAAGATGTAAGATGAAAACGCGGAGCTTTTACCAGCGAAATTTCATTCGCGATGAGGAAATCGATCGAATCGATCGAATGAATAAATCGAACGTCCAACGCGGATTTATTTCGGAACGGAATTTCGTCGGAAAAAACGTCGCTCCACGTTTTCGAGCTCTTTTTTAATACAGAACCGCCGCGGATTGGATCGCTCATATTATATTCGTTTGCCAGTTAGCCAAGTGCACTTACCAAATTTTCAAACTCGATTTCCACGAAATGGGGACTCGAATAAAAATTACTCTACATTTTCATTTCATTTTTATATTCCTGGATTTGCTGCTTTGTTTTTTTACTATTATTCCACTGGATTACGAACAGCCTCTACAATAATCTTTAAAAACACTGCAATTCTATCGATCATCGTGCGTGAAAGTCGCGACGTTAATCCTCGAAAATGCGATTCGCCAACGGGACGCAGCGTCCCGATTTTTCTCGGGCTTTTCGAATCCCTAATTCTGTAAATACGTCGTTTCGAATGGGACGCGTTCGGTGGACGATTTGAACGCGTTTCGCAATCAACGCGCGCTTCACAAGGAGCCTTTTCAATGGGACTGTTTAAACGTATCCTACAGGCGAGATTTCGCGTTATCCAGGAACTTTTGGAACGCGTCGCAGTTTTAGAACTGCGCGCCATTCTCTGAACGATCGAACGAATTTTAGTCAGCTGAAAACATTTCTGCGAGCATAGAAAATTCTCTGATCGACGATGTTTCACATGAATCATGATTCAGAGGTGTTCGTCGCCATTTTACGCGATAGAAGAAGTCGTTTAGATTCCAAAAGGCTTGTCTGCTTCTGTCAAAACAATCGAAAAATATATAATTCGATGAGAAAAGAATGATTGTTCGTATTTTTCAGTTTTCATCGTTAGAATCGTTAATCATAAATCAGAATTAATTGTGAACAGCATCGTATATTCTTTAATTATTTTACTTCCGCTTTTTTATCGACTGCTATTATTATGCTGACCGCGTTTTATTCATTTCGAGTCTACACGACTGAATTTTCACTCTTCGATACATTCTTAAAGCTTCATCCCAGCTTCCATCAGGATCCATTTTGTTCTGTTAAATAAAATTAAGCTCCTGGCAAAGACAAAAGATTTATTACCTAGAAAAAGGATTCAGTTGGACAGCTTGAAGCGTCAGATTCGTCGAGTAATGAAAAAGAATTTAAGGTTTTGGGGTTTACACTCAGAGAAAATGTAATTGCTCGCGAATTATCGTTGAACAGAGAGATATCAAATTCGTTTACAGTAATTAATTAACAAATATGCGATTAAACTTTCGTGGAATATCAGAAAGAAGCAAAGAGTTCGTAGAAGAGCTCGTAAAAAGTGAACGAAAGGAGACAGCAAAGCTTTCGCGTCAAAATAGAGATTCTAACACCAAAACACAACAAAATTTATATCTTTGGTTAACCCTTTCGCTACGATGGACTTGTTCACGAATGCACTCGTTCGACACAGAGCAAACCTAACGTAGACGCACTTAAATCAGAGCAATAATCGATATATTCTGCTCTACTAATGTTAGAGAATCAATACAAAATTTAATGAGTGACTAAAGTCGCTGTCAGTGCGAGCGTCAATCGTTGGGTGACTATAGTCACCCCTCGTAGTTTAAGGGTTAATAAATATGTGTTGGCGAAGAAGAAATTTGAAAAACAGCGCTGTGAATCCTCTTTTTTAGAGGCAACAATTTTTGTTTTAACGAACGCGTAAGAACAAATACGATTAGCAGGAAAATTCCTCTTCTATTACGCGTGACAGCTCGCGACTCAACAGTTCAAGGGTTAATAAATCTGTGTTGGCGAAGAAGAAATTTGAAAAACAGCGCTGTGAATCCTCTTTTTTAGGGGCAACAATTTTTGTTTTAACGAACGCGTAAGAACAAATACGATTACCAGGAAAATTCCTCTTTTATTACGCGTGACAGCTCGCGACTGAAGAGTTCAAGGGTTAATAAATCTGTGTTGGCGAAGAAGAAATTTGAAAAACAGCGCTGTGAATCCTCGTTTTTAGGGGCAACAATTTTTGTTTTAACGAACGCGTAAGAACAAATACGATTAGCAGGAAAATTCCTCTTCTATTACGCGTGACAGCTCGCGACTCAACAGTTCAAGGGTTAATAAATCTGTGTTGGCGAAGAAGAAATTTGAAAAACAGCGCTGTGAATCCTCGTTTTTAGAGGCAACAATTTTTGTTTTAACGAACGCGTAAGAACAAATACGATTACCAGGAAAATTCCTCTTCTATTACGCGTGACAGCTCGCGACTCAACAGTTCAAGGGTTAATAAATCTGTGTTGGCGAAGAAGAAATTTGAAAAACAGCGCTGTGAATCCTCGTTTTTAGGGGCAACAATTTTTGTTTTAACGAACGCGTAAGAACAAATACGCTTAGCAGGAAAATTCCTCTTCTATTACGCGTGACAGCTCGCGACTCAACAGTTCAAGGGTTAATAAATATGTGTTGGCGAAGAAGAAATTTGAAAAACAGCGCTGTGAATCCTTTTTTTTAGGGGCAACAATTTTTGTTTTAACGAACGCGTAAGAACAAATACGATTACCAGGAAAATTCCTCTTCTATTACGCGTGACAGCTCGCGACTGAAGAGTTCAAGGGTTAATTATAAATTCGCGCATTATTATATACCCGGGAACTTTTTTACTCGAACTCTCGCGTATTTCGCGAAACGAACTTCGCTCCCGCTGAACCACGCGAGCGTAATTGTGCGAAAATTTCCATGAATACCCACTGGAACCACTTTTGCCGGCGGATATTTTTTCGTAGACGAGAACGGGGAATTACGAGCGGGGAAAAAAAAGCATTTTATTTAAATGGCTACTTACCCGCTCGTATCAACGCGAATTCGTAGAGCTAATAATGCTTGAGACTTTCTGAAAATCAATCTGAACTCTTTTGTGAGCACAAAAGGTCTTCTTGGTATGTTTACGACGTTCGCCATTTTCGAATCGAGAAATAAAACAGGACTTTTGTTGGATGGCACTCTTGTAATGATCAACCCTTTGTATTTGGATGTCTTCTTTGAGGGGATGTTGGAATTGATCAGTGATTAAGCTTATTCTATCGCAGGGAACTATTAAGTAAATTAGTAATATTTTCTATTGCTAAAATATTGCTATTTTAATATTTTAATATTGCTATTTTAATACTTTAATATTGCTAAAATATTGCTATTTTAATATTGTAATATTTTAATATTGCTATTTTAATATTGCAATCTTTTAATATTGTTATTTTAATATTGCAATCTTTTAATATTGCTATTTTAATATTGCAATCTTTTAATATTGACTACCAAAAACTGCAACGCTAAATGTGAGAATTCTTTAAGAAAAAAGGTCGAACGAAAGTAAACTACTGGAAGAATTGGGATTCTTAGACTCAGAATGGTTTCTCAAAGGCCAAACGTCGGTTCGAAGACTCTCGCGAAAACAAATTTAATTGACTACCAAAAACTGCAACGCTAAATGTGAGAATTCTTTAAGAAAAAAGGTCGAACGAAAGTAAACTACTGGAAGAATTGGGATTCTTAGACTCAGAATGGTTTCTCAAAGGCCAAACGTCGATTCGAAGACTCTCGAGAGCCGTGTAGCTTTGAATCGCGAGTTTCGGAAGGCTTAGACGGTGCAACGCGCAAGAGCGATTAATTAACCAGGCGAGAGTATGAACAGGGTGCACGTGTCGCGTGTCTTACGCGGCAGTCGGCGTTTTTTGCTCTGCTGCGAGCTTTTCTACGGACTGAAGGGTTGGTGACGAGTGCTCTCCTCTCGTCGAGCTCCATTTGCTAACGAACACCACCCATTAACTGCCTCGTACGCATTCGCGACGCGCGAATTCGAACGGTCGTTCGCCGCGCTCCACGCGTTTCGACGAAGATGAAACAAACGTCGACAAAATACGCGAGCGTTCCACGTTGCAACTTGGCGAATCTACGTCGATGGGGTGATTGGAGAAGCAAAAAATAGCGAGAAAGGAAATTTTAGATAGTTTTTCGTTAATTGACCCTTTGCACTTTGCTTTTTTTTGGATATTGGCGATAGAAGCTGAATATTAATGCAATATTTTAATATTGCTATTTTAGCAATTTTAATATATAAAATAGCAATATTTTAGCAATATTGGGTGAAAATTAATTTTTGTGGTCATTGAATAATAAATATATTTTTTTTAAAGAAGAAATGCATAAAAATTGATCTTTTCTTTTCTGAATTTAATCGACTTGGCGAATCCAAAAGTCAGTTCATCGCTGCTCTGGTGTCTCGCATTTCTACAGAATCGCATCACTGGCTCGACCCCGTTACTGATCTACCATAAACACGCCACATGCGCGTCTAACGGGTGGCAGACGCCAAGTCAACGTCTTTTTTTACGTCTACACCACACCGCGTTACACACGCTGCACGCATTCCCAAGAAAATAAATGGGTCACGCTGGCTCTGATCCTCATTCGGTATTCTATTCATTTCAAATGCTTCGCTTTGGAACGAGCCGTGGCTTTCGAATTAATTGAGATATC
Source organism: Xylocopa violacea (assembly GCA_963969225.1). Lineage (NCBI taxonomy): Eukaryota > Metazoa > Arthropoda > Insecta > Hymenoptera > Apidae > Xylocopa > Xylocopa violacea. Next base: position 19,637,236 of record CAXAJV010000015.1, read on the forward strand.
AACTCGCGAACGAGATACGCGCATCGTAAACCACACGCTGCACTGATTATCGTGCAGAATTTGACGTTTGAATACGTCGAGGCGTCCTTAACGCATCGTCAGCGAGCGATTTCGTAAAGAAAAGAATAATATAATAAAATAGCAACGTTTTAGCAATATTTTGTTACAATATTTGACCAACATTTTGGCAACAGTTTCTATTGCTAAAGTAGCAATTTTTGAGCAATAATTTCTATTGCTTACGTCTCCCAGGGACAGAAAATTTCCAATTAAATAGAAAACTTTCAGTAAACATGCGTTCCTCAAAATATTGCGATGGACTAAGTTTAAAAGCCATAATCACTAATCAATGCTGATGTCGGCTCGAAAAAAGAATACACTCGACGTCACACGTTACGAAGGACCGCTCAGCAAGAATAAAAATAAACAAAAGAAGTTCTGACCACGTCACACACACACATCACACTCAACCTTGCACATCGACACGTTTAGCTTATAGTAAAACACGTATCCACCACGTACGATCATCGTATCATTCTATTTTAACCCTTTGCACTCGGATTGCGAAGGTTAAAGACTTATACCACCGCAACTTTTTGAAAAACGCACGTTTCCCCAATGTTTTCTATTGAATTGGGAATTTTTTAAATTGTTTGGTAATAGTTTCTATTGCTAACTATTATCAGCAATAGAAAATTGCTGGGAAAGCGTCGAGTGCAAAGAGTTAACGCACAGCGTCGCGATATGACGTTATCAGTACTTCAAGTATCCCTCGACAACTTTCTGTTCCACTATTATCTCGAACACTCCCACTGAACTCTTCCACGTACTTTTTTCACGCGCATTCTTTCCCCCTCGCCCTCTTCTCTTCTCATTTTCAGTAACGCGTTTCCCGTAAAAACCTAATCTCGTTCCTTTCCCCGCGTATGTTCCTTTTTTTATTTCCAACAGGACGCAGCGTTCCTGTTTGCTCGAGCACGCGTCGCGATGTGGCTGATTCCACAAGCCAACGAAGGGCGCAAAACTTTTGTTACGATCTTTTTCGTCACCCTAATACCGATTAGAATAGTAGGGGAATATGTAGACAAGTTTTACTCGAACTTTTAACAAATAATAAATATATATTTTAACGTTGAACAAATTACAAAATACTGAGTTTGGTGATGATTCTCTGAAGTGTGTCTGATGGTGTTTTTCTTAGTAGTAATCGCGAGCTGAGTAGATGGAATGTTTTATAATGAGTTTCTGTGGAGGAGTGGTCAAGGGTGTGGCAAGTAGCTAAGACATTATTGGTGGAAAATCTGGGAATTTGGTTTTTGGGGATCAGGAGGGAACCAGGAAGGCGCGAGGAGTGGGGTTAAGGGTTGTAGGTCAGTGACGAGTGGCGAGTGGAACAGGCAATAAAAGAAGAGCGAACACAACACATTTGGAAAAGCAAGAAATACAGTTCACTTCAATCCAACTCTGGTCTCTCTTTATTAAATTAACGAAAGACTTAGCGACCACGACCATCGCCATCACGGGTTGCGATACGTGACGCTACAACAATTTCAATCGCTGCGATCGACAGTGTACAATTTGGAAGTTGTTCGACGTGAATGGTTGCTTCGAGCACTGTGCGTTAGGTCTTCTTTCTTATTCTTCTCTGCACTCGATGACTTCTTTGGTGGTAGATCATTCTTTTTTGTTACTAGTTTCTTCGAGGATACAGCTGATCTCATTTTTCAATAGTTGATAATCAATTTTATCATTTTTGTGGGGCTTAAAATGCGATTAAATGATAGTGACAGCTGAGAAATACTAAAAATTACAAAATACTAAATTTCTGTAACCAACAATTTATTTTTACAAAAAGATGACAGTGCATAAATGCAATTAAAGCTGCAGAATTGAATATTTCTTCGCGAAAACACGCAGAAAGACAGATTTCAACAAGACTCCCAAGCATACACACTCAGTTAAAGGAAGAAACATCACAAGTCACAAGTATTGGAGTTCGCACTTATTGGAAGAGCGAGCACAACACATTTGGAAAAGCAAGAAATACAGTCCACTTCAATCCAACTCTGGTCTCTCTTTATTAAATTAACGAAAGACTTAGCGACCACGACCATCGCCATCACGGGTCGCGATACGTGACGCTACAGCATCATCCGCCCTTTTCGCTCGTTGTCGTCGTCGCAGCTCCGCGACAGGGTGCGCGAAACGCGTTTTCAGCGCGAGGAAAGCGCGCGCGTCGCCAGGAACCAGGAATTCCCGACGCTCGACGCAGCCGCGGCGATATTAAACGCATAAATCTCGATAATGAGTAACCGGTGCTTCGGTAATAAATGCCGCGGCGCGCTGATTGGTAATTCACGAATTACCGGCCCGCGAAAATTGAACGCGGCTGGAAAACTAGCGTCCCGTTTATTAGAGCCGAGCCAAGCGATCAGCGGTTTTCCCGTGCGCTGATTGGATCCCCGCGCCGCGTCTTGGCCGCGGCGAGGAGCGTAAATTTTCGCGGCGATCCTCGATTTTCAATTAAAGCCTGTTCGCGTTTCATCTGGCTTTGCTGTGGAACTTTCTGCGCGAACGTCCGCGGAATGTTGTTGAATTGACGCTTTGCGCTCGATTGCCCAGCAATTTTCTGTCGCTGGTAAAAGGGAGCGATAGAAACTGCTGCTAAGCTGTTTTTCGGCAATAGAAAGGGTTACCAAGCAGTTTTCCAGAAATCGAAAGGGTTTCCAAGCAATTTTCAGCAATAAAAACGGTTGCCAAGCCATTTTCCAGCAATGGAAACCGCTACCAAGCAATTTTCCAACAATAGAAAGTGATATCAAGCAGTTTTTAACAATAGAAACTGTTGCCAACCAGTTCTTCAGAAATAGAAAGGGTTTCCAAGCAATTTTCAGCAATAGAAACTGTTATCAAGTAATTTTTCAGTAATAGAAAGGGTTACCAAGCAGTTTTCAACAATAGAAACGGTTGCCAAGCAATTTTACAGCAATAGAAAGTGATACCAAGCAGTTTTTAGCAATAGAAACTGTTGCCAACCAGTTTTTCAGCAATAGAAATTGTTGCCAAGCTGTTTTCAGCAATTGAAACGGTCACCAACCCATTTTCCAGCAATAGAAACGGTTGCCAAGTGATTTTACAGCAATAGAAACTGTCTCCAAGTAATTTTCCATCAATAGAAACGGCTATCAAGTAATTTTCCAGCAATAGAAACCTTTACCAAGCAGTTTCCAGCAATAGAAACGGTTGCCAAGTAATTTTCTAGTGATAGAAACTATTACCACGCAATTTTCCAGCAATAGAAACTTTAGCCAAGCCATTTTCCAGCAATAGAAGCTGTTGTCAAGTAATTTTCCAGCAATAGAAACTTTTACCAAGCCGTTTCCAGCAATAGAAATGGTTCCCAAGCAATTTTCCAGCAATAGAAACTGTTGCTAAGCCATTTTCCAGCAACAGAAAAGTTCCATTTCAATAGAAGACTTTAGAGAAATATGCGTTCTTCAAAAAATTGCAATGGAACAGGCTCTTAACTCTCGCAATTAATTCTGAGGCGATATCAAGTGCAAAGGGTTAATACCTCAACTCGTTCCTTGCCAAAAATAAAAATTGTAAATATTGCAACGAATTCGTGTTATAAGAGGGTCTACTGTACATAAATATCTGCAGTGCCACGCACATTCCAGTTCCTTTTCCTCCTTTTATTCACAAGTGCCATTTTCGATGGTATTTTTTCAATGAACTGCTCCAGTTTGCTCTTTTATTTATTTATTTATTTTTTTTTTTCGTCGAGCATCGAAGAGCGTTCGATTCGTCCCCTTTTTCCCTTCCGTTCGTCGCACGCCGTGTTTGGCGATAATATTTTTTAACGAATAGGTGAGAAGCATCGCGCACCGGCTGATAGAGCAGAATTTCGATTAACCGAAAATCTATTATTCGATTTTCTACTATCCGAGTCCTCCATTACCCGATGTGTAAATATACCGTGTTTATTCGTCGCTCCAATCTCGAAATACGTTTTCACGTTTTGTTCGCGGGCCAATTTTTTTCGCTGGAAACGTTACACGGTGCAGCACGACTGAAAGTCATCGTTCACCGCGTTTTTATGCCTGACAGTATCGCTTTTCCGACCAGCTTTCGTTTCGTGAGAAAGAGCGGTTTTCAAAATAATTATCCTCCAATCGGTTGGCCGTACTCGCGAATCGTTTCGCGAGTTTCTGTCCTATTCGCAAATTATTTCACTCGTTTCTATTGGTATTTAACACAGCATCTAGCGTTGTTTGTAACGTGAAAATTTTGCACAGCGAAAACAAGACTCAGAAAATATTTTCGTGGCCATTGTGCGATCAGTAAGCAATTTGAGAATATTCAGAGAAAATTCGAATACTTTTCTTTATTTAAAAGTTACTTTTGGTAGGAATTATTATTATTAACACGTTGTTTGTGGATCTTTGCAATTTTGTTCATTTTGATTGTGATTCTGACTTTCCATCGTTAATTTTGCCCGCATATAATCGTATAATTTTTTAAAATAATAACAGGGGACATAATTTTAAGTAAAATGATAAAAAATAAAGTAATTTTTAAGTAATCATTACTTTGTCTCTATTTATTGCGAAATCGATCGCTCCAATATTGTTTAGCAGTGGAAACTATTGCTGAAATATTGCTAAAATATTGCTAAACTATTGCTAAAATATCGCTGTTTTAGTAATAGAGACTCTGCTATTTTAGCAATAGAAACTATGCTACTTTAGCAATAAAAACTATGCTACTTTAGCAATAGAAACTATGCTATTTTAGCTATAGAGACTCTGCTATTTTAGCAATAGAAACTATGCTACTTTAGCAATAGAAGCTATGCTACTTTAGCAATAGAAACTATTGCTAAAATATTGCTAAGATATCGCTATTTTAGCAATAGAAAGTATTGCTAAAATATAGCTAAAATATTGCTATCTAAGCAATAGAAACTATTGCTAAAGTATTGCTAAGATATCACTATTTTAGCAATAGAGACTCTGCTATTTTAGCAATAGAAACTATGCTACTTTAGCAATAGAAGCTATGCTACTTTAGCAATAGAAACTATTGCTAAAATATTGCTAAGATATCGCTATTTTAGCAATAGAAAGTATTGCTAAAATATAGCTATCTAAGCAATAGAAACTATTGCTAAATATTGCTAAAATATCGCTGGTTTTAGCAATATTTCCAGCTTCCATCGTGACCGTAGTGTTCCAGGAAGGAGCAGAGCGCAAACGGTGTAAGCCACACGAATTCACCGTGCGGTAAAAAACATCCACCGCTGTTTTCTTCCCCCGTTAATGCGTCCCCTCGAACGCGAATTCATTTCCCGACCCGGCGGTATTAATTCGTTCCGCGAGGGCGCGTCCAGCGCGAAGCCGTGGAATTGCTGGTCAGGGGGTATATAAGTGTAGCCGAAGGAGACACGGCAAGGAGCGTACGTTATAATGGAGCCGCGTATAATGAGTTTTCTTCCCTGGCATTGTTTTGCCCCGAGTAATTTCGTCGTGGCTCCGTGTGTTTGCGCGGCGCGGACGAAAAACGGCACGGAATTGCTGGCGCAGCAGCGCCACCGGAAGCGGCCAGCAGCAGCCCAGCCACGGCTTATACCTAATGAGTAATGCAGGTAATCACCATTATTTTTAAATCTCATTAACGCCTCCGTGTGTACATTATCCTCCGTGGCCGAGCAAACACACATGGGGCTAGTTTGCCTTCCCGCTTTACTTCCCCCTTTTTCATCCCCCCAACTCGCCCCCTTTCTCTCTCTCTCTCTCTCTCTCTTTCTCCCGCCTCGCGGACTCTTTACATACGCGCGTTCCACCTTCAAGATTTTTCTCCGTTCGAGGTTTTCCGCTCGCGACCCTCTTTCGCCTTCCCACGCGCCGCGTCCGCCATCCGCTTCTTCTCTTTCTCCCTTTTTCCGGTTTCTATGTTTATGGACAAACGTCTGCCAGTTTTGCGTTCAGTGCTGTTTTATCGGACTTCCTTTGGCGATCGTACGACTCCTCTTTTTCTTCGCGTCCGTGTTTTCGAGTCGAGCGTGCATTCTGCTCGGTTGTTTTGCCACGGCTCGAGTACCGCCCTTTTTTTTTTTTTTTTTTTTTTTCTTTTTCTCTCCTCCCTCAGCCATTCTCCTCTCGCGCGCCATTCTCTTGTTATTCCCACCACGCGTTCGACCCGCACGATTTTTTGCAGCCCTTTACTTTTTCCTTATTTATTATTCAAATTACCCGCCCCGCCGCCCTTTTATTTTCTATATTTGTTTCGCGTCTCCCGCTGCGGTCCATATCCGTCGCGTTTCCCTCTTTTCTTCTCGATTCTTCCGCCTCTCTTCGTTCGACCCCGTTTCGTTTCCCCTTTCATTATCTTATTTTCTTCGTCGCTGCTCTTATTCTTGAACGCTTTTTTTTTTTACCACGCCTGAATTTCACCGTTCACTCGTTTCCGTTTCGCAGTTCTCGGTACTTTTGCATTCACGCGGCAGGATGGCTTCCGCTATCTCCTCTGTCCAAATGTTTTTTACTTCCGTTTGTTCAGCGAGCTCTTTTTAAACTTGGGACATTCCTCCGCGATCCACAATTTCGCGAACCACGCGTAAACGCGCAAACTATTGGCCGTCGTTGCGACGACATTGTTCTATAGAGCGATCCAAAAGTGTTTCCATCGAAATATTGCGTAGTTGTTAGCTTTCGACTATTTGCGCTCGACTTCTTCCTGAACGTTAGCGATAGAAGCTATTGTTGAAGTAGCGATGTTTTAGCTGTAGTTTCTATTGTAAGATGGCAATATTCTAGCTATATTTTAGCAATATTTTAGCAATGGTTTCTATTGCTGAAATAGCAATATTTTAGCAATAGTTTCTATTGTTAAGATGGCAATATTTTAGCTATATTTTTAGCAAAATTTTAGCTATGGTTTCTATTGCTGAAATAGCAATATTTTAGCAATAGTATCTATTGTTAAGATGGCAATATTCTAGCTATATTTTAGCTATATTTCAGCAATGGTTTCTATTGCTAAGATATAATGAAATGGAAAATTTCCATTTCAATAGAAAACTCGAAGGAAATATGCATTTCGCAAAAAGTCACGATGGAATAAGTTCATCCTCCTTCATCATTAATCAACGCTGAGTGCAAAGGGTTAAGTTCGATTCTACTTTTTCTTTCTTCCCTACTTTAAATCCTGCAGCATTCACTTCTGCCTATTCCTCTTGCAAAATTAAGTTGCGCTTTTTTAAATATTTTTGTGCCATCCACATGCTTCTTCCATCAAATTTCTCTTCTCACCAACAAAGAACAGTGTAATGATATTTTGTTTCGAACGACAAAGCGATACCAGCAAAATCTGTTTGTTTCCTTTCGACGCGCAAGGTTTCAGTTATTGCTTTTCTTTTTGCGCGGCGCTTTTTTTCTAAAAAGGGCCCCGGAAAATGTCATTGAAAACCTCGTGAATATAGAAACCGGTCCATTGAGAGCGTTCGATGCAATTTCCCGCGAAACTGTAACGCCTATCGGAAAATTTTGCATAGAAAAATTGTTTAGCTTTTACACGGACGTTCTGCGGACAGATTATTCTTCGTTCTATTTAATGAAAGCGCTGTAAAAGCTGTAGCCAATTTTTTCTCCCCCCTAGAAGAGAGTTACGCAGGTTTATTATCTGCTGTTGTAAAATCTCGTCTGGCGTTCGTCGATGTTCCAGTTGAATACAAATATAAAAAAAAAGCAGGATTTCTGTGCCATAGCTTAGCCAAACATTTGTCCTTTTATTACCAGCCCTGGTTTTTATTTATTTTTTTTTTTTTAGCGAAATATTAAATTTGCATTGTTCGCGAATTGATCGTTCGATAACAAATTCCAATATTGTACGATTAAGTTAATATTGTATAGTAACAGCGATTTGATTTTCGTTTTTATATCCACTCGCTGTATTAAACATAAAAATAACTGAAATAAAATAAATTGAAGAGCAGAAGGCAATGTTAATATGAAAAGAGTGTTGTCCCGCGTTGTTTCCATTTTTCGTTTCATCCACAGTCTTTTAAATAAAAAATTATTAAAAATGACCAAAATCCTTGTTCCCTACGATTGGTTAATGATTTTCGACTGGAGCAATAGTCGAAGCTGCGTTGAATCAAGTATGAAAAGTATGAAAAGTTAACCCTTCGCGCTCGACGATTTCCCAGCAATTTTCTGTTGCTGGTAAAAGTTAGCGATGGAAGCCATTGCCAAGCTATTTTCCAGCAACAGAGAATTTCCATTTCAATGGAAAATTTTTGGAAAATCCGCGTTGCTCAAAAAGTTTCAATGGACTAAGTTTTAGCGATATAAATTAAATAGTAAACAAGGTATCCATAAAATTCACGACAATCGTCAATCGCCTTGACTCGAACAATGCGACAACGGAACAAAGGAAACGAATGTAAAATGTGAAACCTCTATTAGGCACACGTTGTAAACAATAAACTAAACCTTGACTCGAAGTGATGGGTCCTTGGATGTTATCGCTGCTATGGACGGCTGGTTGCTAAATGCGATTGAATGTTTACAAAAATAACACACAAAGGAAAGGTCTCGATCGATGGCTATTTGCTATGACATTAGTGGACACCATTTCCTCGCTGTTTTACGACTCAACGCGTGGTTTGCATTTTTCCTGGGAAAACTGGATCCGTGTGCGTTGGATGCTTCTCGTACGAAGCTGGTCAAAGTTCAGGATGATCCCAGAGGCTGGTGGGAGACGTCGAAAGGGTTAAGCGAGGTGATAAGATATTTTGGTGGCGTGCAAGCGGTTGTAAATTCCTCTGGGACATCGCATCCGATGTGGTAAACATGACTATTTATTTTACGATTTACGCCACGCACTATTTCACTGGTTCTAGCCGGGAGAGCTCATTTTGTGGTGGGTGTATTTCACCCTGGACCAGTATTTCAACCAGATCATGCGCCAGCGAGTGTGTAACCAGGAAATGATTATTTTCTGTACGGGCGGAAGCTAATTTCCGAACATCGCGAAGGATATGAAATCATCGTTGAAAATTCTACTCTATCGCTGTCTTTTTCTTTTTTTTAATATGAATTTTGTAGTAATAATAAATCCATTTTTCAAACATCGCGAAGAATATGAAATCATTGCTGAAAATTCTACTCTATTGCTGCCTTTTTCCTTCTTTTAATATGAATTTTTTAGTAATAATAAATCTACTTTTCGAACGTCTTGAAGGGTATTGAATCATCGTTGAAAATTCTACTCTATCGCTGTCTTTTTCTTCTTTTTAATATGAATTTTGTAGTAATAATAAATCTACTTTTCGAACATCGCGAAGGGCATTGAATCATCGTTGAAAATTCTACTCTATCGCTGTCTTTTTCTTCTTTTTAATATGAATTTTGTAGTAATAATAAATCTACTTTTCGAACATCGCGAAGGGTATTGAATCATCGTTGAAAATTCTACTCTATCGCTCTTTTTCTTCTTTTTAATATGAATTTTTTAGTAATAATAAATCTACTTTTCGAACATCGCGAAGGGTATTGAATCATCGTTGAAAATTCTACTCTATCGCTGTCTTTTTCTTTTTTTTAATATGAATTTTGTAATAATAATAAATCTACTTTTCGAACATCGCGAAGGGTATTGAATCATCGTTGAAAATTCTACTCTATCGCTGTCTTTTTCTTTCTTTTAATATGAATTTTGTAGTAATAATAAATCCATTTTTCAAACATTGCGAAGAATATGAAATCATTGCTGAAAATTCTACTCTATCGCTGTCTTTTTCTTCTTTTTAATATGAATTTTGTAGTAATAATAAATCTACTTTTCGAACATCGCGAAGGATATGAAATCATCGTTGAAAATTCTACTCTATCGCTGTCTTTTTCTTCTTTTTAATATGAATTTTTTAGTAATAATAAATCTACTTTTCGAACGTCGCGAAAGGTATCGAATCATCGTTAAAAATTCTACTCTGTCGCTGCCATTTTCTTTTTTTTAATATGAATTTTGTAGTAATAATAAATCCATTTTTCAAACATTGCGAAGAATATGAAATCATTGCTGAAAATTCGACTCTATCGCTGTCTTTTTCTTTTTTTTAATATGAATTTTTCAGTAATAATAAATCTATTTTTCGAACATCGCGAAGAATATGAAATCATCGTTGAAAATTCTACTCTATCGCTGTCTTTTTCTTTTTCTTAATATGAATTTTTTAGTAATAATAAATCCATTTTTCAAACATCGCGAAGAATATGAAATCATTGCTGAAAATTCTACTCTATCGCTGTCTTTTTCTTCTTTTTAATATGAATTTTTTAGTAATAATAAATCTATTTTTCGAACATCGCGAAGAGTATGAAATCATGGTTGAAAATTCTACTCTATCGCTGTCTTTTTCTTTTTTTTAATATGAATTTTGTAGTAATAATAAATCCATTTTTCAAACATCGCGAAGAATATGAAATCATTGCTGAAAATTCTACTCTATCGCTGTCTTTTTCTTTTTTTTAATATGAATTTTTCAGTAATAATAAATCCATTTTTCAAACATCGCGAAGGGTATTGAATCATCGTTAAAAATTCTACTCTATCGCTGTCTTTTTCTTCTTTTTAATATGAATTTTGTAGTAATAATAAATCTACTTTTCGAACATCGCGAAGGGTATTGAATCATCGTTGAAAATTCTACTCTATCGCTCTTTTTCTTCTTTTTAATATGAATTTTTTAGTAATAATAAATCTACTTTTCGAACGTCGCGAAGGGTATTGAATCATCGTTGAAAATTCTACTCTATCGCTATCTTTTTCTTTTTTTTAATATGAATTTTGTAGTAATAATAAGTCCATTTTTCGAACATCGCGAAGGGCATCGAATCATCGTTGAAAATTCTATTTCTCCGCTCATCGTTTCAATTCAATATCACTGCATCTACGTTGCATCTTTTTTGCATCATTTCTCGGAAACTACATTGCACGCACGATGTGCAATCCGTCTCGAACGGGTCAGCGCCACGGATTCGTAGATACGAATAATTTAATAATCAGCTATCGATCTCTGGGCCCATTGAAATTCAGCAGAGGATCACTGGGAACCAGCGCGACCGTCTAAGCTCGAAAGCTGAATTTTCATTCAGCAGAGGCTGCTGCACTTTTATTACCGAAGGCGGGGCATTATATTGTTGAAACTGTTGCGAACTTTCGGAGGCAAGTTGGGCGAAATGGCGAGCCAACGTGTAATCTTCGCTCTATCTAGAGATTTTCGATCGCGGGACGCGAGGATCCGCGGATTAAAAGTGTAAACTTCCGGATGCTTTGAACAACGCTGGAGGATTTCTGGTAAAGCTCGAACAAGAATAGAACCGGAGATGATCGTCTACGAAAGGGGGAACGAAAATCACCTCGTCAATTGGCTGGTGTTTATTCAAAAACAAAATATCAACCATTTTCATTCTCTTTTTGTATAAAATCACGGACTAGTTTTATTATCGTCATTTATAGTGGTGTGTGTTTAATTAGATTAAAGAATTGAAATTGAACTGTAAATGTGAAATTTCATCAAAATTTCGCATTAAACAAAAGAGACTGTGTTTGACTGTTGCGCTGTAAAGAGAACGTGAGAGAGGGTAGGAAGGAGAAAGAGAGGGAAGAACGTTTCGTCCTGGGCCTGCTAGTGGACTCAATAGTCCTAGCTACCTAGCAGACCCTGTCTTAGACGCTGGGATGGCAGGGATAGGTCAGAATTTCTATAGAATTCTTAGATTTCTTATATAGAATTCTTAGAATTTCTTATATAGAAACGGTGCTGTCCCTCTAATGGCGAGGACCGCCACACTACTAAAATAGCAATATCGCTAAAGTATTGCTATTAAAATAGTAATATCACTAAAGTATTGCTACTAAAATAGCAATATTGCTAAAGTATTGCTGCTAAAATAGCAATATCGCTAAAGTATTGCTGCTAAAATAGCAATATCGCTAAAGTATTGCTGCTAAAATAGCAATATTGCTAAAGTATTGCTACTAAAACAGCAATATCGCTAAAGTATTGCTACTAAAACAGCAATATCGCTAAAGTATTGCTACTGAAGCTCGTTGGTGGGCTGAACGCCTACTCCATTATGCACTGGGCTGTAAAGAGTGTGTGAGAGAGGGTAGAAAGGAAAAAGAGAGGGAAGAACGTTTCGTCCTGGGTCTACTAGTCGATTCAATAGTCCTAGCTACCTAGCAGACCCTGCCTTAGACGCTGGGGTGGTAGGGATAGGTCAAAATTTCTATTATATAGAAACTGTGTAGGACATGGAGTGCTCGCGGGAAACTGACGAGTATGGTGTCTCTCTAGTGACGAGGACCGTCACAGTATTGCTATTTTAGCAATAGTTTCTACTGTCAAAATGCTGCTCAAAGATTGCTATTTTAGCAATAGTCTCTACTGCCAAAATGCTGCTCAAAGATTGCTATTTTAGCAATATTTTCTATTACTAAAATATTGCTCAAAGATTGCTATTTTAGCGATATCTTCTAGTACTAAAAAATTGCTCAAAGATTGCTATTTCAGCAATAGTTTCTGTTACTAAATATTGCCTACTGTTACTAAACTTAATCTAACCCTATCTTAGGCGCTAGGATGGTAGGGATTGGTCAAAATTTCTATTGTATAGAATCGTGTAGAAAACGAGTGCTCGCGGGAAACTGACGAGTATGCTGTCCCCCTAATGGCGAGGACCGTCGCACAGCGCAACAATTGAAGCAATATCGCTAAAGTATTGCTATTAAAATAGCAATATTACTAAAGTATTGCTACTAAAATAGCAATATTACTAAAGTATTGCTACTAAAATAGCAATATCGCTAAAGTATTGCTACCGAAGCGTTCAGCAAACGCTTCGCTACAATAAAAAAATAATCCACCTTGGTATTCCAACCCAGCATTCTCGCGAGGCGAATCCAAAGACGCGACACATCGAATCTCGACGGACTCGTCGAGTCCTCGTTCGAAACAAGGCGGACAGAGAACGCGACGACCTTGTTGGGGTTTCTTCCGGTTTGCCAGTCGTTTCGGTTGCTCGCCGGATGACCGAGCGAGCAAGATAACCCGGCCAGATAGGGTTGAAATCGTGGCGCGGAAGGGGTGGCTGGCAGCCGAGCGAGCAAGTAACAAGGATCAGCGTAAACGCGAGAGCGCGCCTAGGCTTTATCCGGTTAATTAACCGGCGGGAATTGCCCGGTTCCTACGATACGCATGAATTTACTGCCAATTTCCAGCAATATTCTCAATTACGATTGAACGCGTCGGCGCAAATTGTTACGAGCCGCGCCGCTGGCTCAATCAGCAGTCGATCGGCGTTCAGGATCGCGAATTAACACATTTAAGAACCGCGCACGAGTTTTCTCGTGTTTCGCGCCTCGCGAGAATGATGGGTTGGAATACCAAGTACGATTATTTTTTTATTGTAGCGAAGCGTTTGCTGAACTCAGCTTCAATTGTTTGTTTCGGGCTGATCGCGAGATAACTCGCGTTTCCTACACGCGTGCAGGTAAGAAAAAAGGGATAAAAGCCAGGTTGTTCTTGGAGGAAACTCGATGCACTGCGTCGCATTTTGGTGAGTTGAATAGTCACGATTTTCGTCCTCAAGTTTTCCTCGTTCTTTTATAAATGGCTTCTTTCTTAGCGGTCCTTCATGTGTTAATAAATCCTCGATCCCTATTCTTGCTCGTCGTTCTCGAGTTGAGCGCGATTAGACGCCATGTTCCCAGCAGTCGTCGTACTGAAGACTTTCGTCTGTTTGGTATTGAAATTTTCTATTTCTCGCTTCGTTCTGTAGCGATTTTCTGGGAGATAGAAGAAGGTTCAAAAGACTTGTTAAAGTTTGAGATTTGGTTTGTTACAGAGTACGACAGAGTACGTATTGTCGCGTGGTTTCGTTCACGAAGAGTCTTCAAATAGTCGCTTAGTCGCCTCTTTGCCCATTGGAGCGTGATTCTGCTACGATTGACGGTTGTCACGAATCAATTTTATGGATACCTTGCTTAGTATTTAATTTATATCGCTAAAACTTAGTCGCAACGCGGATTTCCCCAAAGTTTTCCATTGAAATGGAAATTCTCTGTTGCTGAAAAATAGCTTGGCAATAGTCTCCATCGCTAACTTTAACCAGCAACAGAAAATTCCTGGGAAAGCGTCAAGCTCGAAGGGTCAACTTTTCATACTTTTCATACTTGATCCACATCAGCTTCGACTATTGCTCCAAAGTCGATCGCGAGGGACAAGGATTTTGGAGCAATTTTTGATTCGAGAGGTTGCGGATGTTCCTCTCTCTCGACAAGTTCTCGCGGCCAGTAACCTAAATACAAATCTCTGGCGTCGCTGGCTAAGCGCGAAACTTCGCGGTTCTGTATTAAATTATGTCACGGTGGAGCGGACGGTCTCGGAAGTTGAGTTGTTTATATTTATCCCGGTGTTCCCCGGGTCCCAAGCGGAATAAGGATACCCCCGTCCGCGTCCCCTCGCCTTGCTGACGGCGTTGAACGTCCCCGAGACAGGCACTCAGCCGCCTCGACCAAGGCGCTCGCAAACTTTCCACTTAGAGCTTTTTACCGAGTTGCAATTTTTAGTATTTCCCGCCGTCCCCGTATATTATCGAGCCGTCACTCTCGCGAGGGCAACTTTACCCGCTCTGCTTCATCGTCCTCGCTGGTTTCTGGGAGGCATCGCGTGGTCAGTCGATGGCTGATCGTTGAGTGAATGATTGTTCCAGCTGTGGTACGTTTGAAGTAATAAGGGATGCGTTGGTGTTTGGGAGGTGATAAACAATGTGTGGCGGTCCTCTAGAGAAAGACTAGAGGGACAGCACAGTTATCAGTTTTCTAGGAGCACTCGTTTTGTAACCAATTTCTGTGTAATGGAATTTCTGAGCTGTCCCCAAAAGGGTCTGCTAGGTAGCTACAGTTTTTATTGATAAAATTGTGCTAATTTAGCAAGAGTTTTTATTGCTTGAAGGTTGCTATTTTAGCAATAACTTCTATTGCTCAAAGATTGCTATTTTAGCAACAGTTTCTATTGCTAAAATGCTGCTCAAAGATTAGGTAGACTATTTTAGCAATAGTTTCTGTTACTAGAGTGTGTTGCTCAAAGATTGCTATTTTAGCAACAGTTTCTATTGCTCAAAGATTACTATTTTAGCAATAACTTCTATTGCTCAAAGATTGCTATTTTAGCAACAGATTCTATTGCTAAAATGCTGCTCAAAGATTAGCTAAACTATTTTAGCAATAGTTTCTGTTACTAGAGTGTGTTGCTCAAAGATTGCTATTTTAGCAACAGTTTCTATTGCTAAAATGCTGCTCAAAGATTAGCTAGACTATTTTAGCAATAGTTTCTGTTACTAGAGTGTATTGCTCAAAGATTGCTATTTTAGCAACAGTTTCTATTGCTCAAAGATTACTATTTTAGCAATAGCTTCTATCGCTCAAAGGTTGCTATTTTAGCAATAGCTTCTATCGCTAAAATATTGCTAAAATTCTTGCTAAAATGCTTGCACAGTTATTAATTAAAAAGAAATGAAAAGATTTTGAGTTAGTATAAACCATCTAATGAGAACTAAAATCTAGTAGATGACTTTTCCTTCATTCCTTCTCACACACACACTCTACACAGCATCCCGCTTCAAATGTAACGAAGCATGAATTACAATGAGGAAATGATGGTTAAGGATTTAACCCTTTGTACTCTGTTCCTTCCTAGATGATGATAATAGGAGCTATAAATATTGCTAACGTCTCCCAGCAATAGAAAATTTCCATTTGAATAATAAAATTGAAGGAAACATACATTTCTCAAGAAGCTGCAAAAGAACAAGTTTAACCACTAATCAATTCTGACTGCAGAGGGTTAAATAATCTTCACTCCCTCACATCTCTTCAATAATCAGCGTAAAAGAAATACATCAGCCCTTTCTAGACTCCTCTGACAACATTCCAAACAACTACCCTTGGATCCACGATTAATACAGGAATCGTGATCAAATTTCCCCCAAGAAAAGGCATCGAAATTACGAATACTGTTAAAAGCTGTTGCGCTGGAAGCAACAGAAGAAATTAGCATATAAATTCTAATAAAATTGGAGCGAAGTGCGCAGTGTGTATCGCTTTTCATATCTTCGTTAGGGAAGCAACAGCTCGCGACAGGACTCTGAACGAAAAACTGTAATGAAACCGAGTCGCTTTTCAAGGAGATGTATTCCGCGAGAACGAGCACAAAACGATGCCCGCGTATAAACAGACACGAGCGTGCGCCTCGCGAGAGGGTTGTACGCCGCGCGTTACAGCCGCTTCGACGAGCGTAATGTAAATAGGCCGTAAGGAAAATAGGGTGCAATTAAAGGGAGGGCTGGGAAACGGGCAGCGTGGCACTCGATGTCGCGTTTTCCAAGCAGAATGGCATCAAGTTCTCCGCATGGCGGAGCTCGTTGCCTCGAGCGGGACAGCCCCGTCCAGTTGGAATAAATTTCATCGCGATAAGATCTTTTATTCGCGGGACAGACGCGCTGGAATTTTCACGCGGTCTTACTTATCGAGAAGTGCTCTCGATTTAAATTTCCCGCCCCTTTTTCCACCCCTTTGTTCCACCCATCCTAAGGTAAAAGCACTAATGAAGTATTGCTAGTTTAGCAATAGTTTCTATTGGTAAATTATTGCTATTTTAGAGGCAGGTTTCATTGCTCAAAGATTGCTATTTTAGCAATATTTTCTGTTGCTCAAAGTTTGTTATTTTAGTAACAGTTTCTATTGCTAAAATATTGCACAAGGTTTGCTATTTTAGCAACAGTTTCCATTGCTCAAAGATTGCTACCTTAGTCATAATTTCTAGTAGTCAAAAATTGCTATTTTAGCAATAGCTTCCACTGCTCAAAGATTGCTATCTTAGCCATAGTTTCTATTGCTTAAAGCTTGCTACCTTAGCAATAGTTTCCATTGATCAAAGATTGCTATCTTAGCCATAGTTTCCATTTCTTAAAGATTGCTATCTTAGCAATAGTTTTTACTGCTCAAAGATTGCAATCTTAGCTGCACTGCATTGCCCATAGATTGCTATCTTAGCAATAGTTTCCATTGCTCAAAGATGGCTATTTTAGCAATAATTTCTGTTGCTCAAAGTTTGTTATTTTAGTAACAGTTTCTATTGCTAAAATATTGCACAAGGTTTGCTATTTTAGCAACAGTTTCCATTGCTCAAAGATTGCTACCTTAGTCATAATTTCTAGTAGTCAAAAATTGCTATTTTAGCAATAGTTTCCACTGCTCAAAGATTGCTATCTTAGCCATAGTTTCTATTGCTTAAAGCTTGCTACCTTAGCAATAGTTTCCATTGATCAAAGATTGCTATCTTAGCCATAGTTTCCATTTCTTAAAGATTGCTATCTTAGCAATAGTTTCCATTGCTCAAAGATTGCAATCTCAGCTGCACTGCATTGCCCATAGATTGCTATCTTAGCAATAGTTTCCATTGGTCAAAGATGGCTATTTTAGCAATAGTTTCTGCTGCTCAAAGTTTGCTATTTTAGTAACAGTTTTTATTGCTAAAATATTGTTCAAAATTTGCTATTTTAGCAACAGTTTCCATTGCTCAAAGATTGCTACCTTAGCCATAGTTTCTACTAGTCAAAGATTGCTATTTTAGCAGTAGTTTCTGTTGCTCAAAGCTTGCTATTTTAACAATAGCTTCTATTGCTAAAATATTACTAAAATGCTTGTACAGTTATTGATCAAAGAAGAAAGAAAATTGAACACCCAAATTTTGAGTTAGCAGTCGACCATCTAACAAATACAGAAACCTAATAAATGACCATATTTCTTATCAATAATCGACCACATCCAAATATTTAAATCTAAATAAGGTTGAGTTCTTAAATAACATGCAAATCACAAAAACTCAGCACTCTATTTGAAATGTAAAATACCACAGCTTATCAGAAGTTTCTTAAGCAAAGAAATGTATCTTTGGAACATCAAATACATTCCTCACTGAGCCAATCTTTTTTAACTCCACTGTATGAGCCAACTACTGCCAATAATTGGTCCCAAATTCTTATTTTATCAACTTTGGTACATTAACGATCAACTACAAGCACATAGACCATTACTAATGCTTTTTCTTTACCCTTTTTCGCTCTTTCGCTACTTCTACTTCAGATTTCTCCAATTCTCTCTCCCACTTTCCCTCTGTTCTCTCCCTGTCCTTTCTTTTGCTCCTTTTATCCTCTGTCCTCCGCCTCTTTCGCTCTCCCGTTTTATTTCGCGTACCTTTTTCGGCCAGCTGGCAAATGGAACCTGCAAATCTCCAGGCGTTTGTAACACGTGCGAGCGACAGTGAATTGTACGTGCATCGTTCATGCATATGTATTTGCATAATAGACGACCATCCTGCGAAGCTATCCGTAACTGCGACACGTGTACGAGCCGTAAAAAAAAAAGGGTTGTTCAGGAAACCTGTCGTTCTTCTCGAAACTTTCCGCTATCTCTTGTTTACAGTGATTGATTCAGCTTGGTTCCTCGTTGATAGTTGGAAGCTAAAATTGTATTATCTCGCGCTTTTTTATTTATCTTTTTAACAAATCCGGGGTATAAAATGAAAACGAGGAGACAGGGTTTCTGAATCGGTTCGTATCGCTTCTGTTTGGTCCGCATGGGAATTTCTGATGCAAATTTTATCGAGCATTGATGGTATCGAGTGTGAAATATAAAAATTCGCGGTATTAGAGTGCCGTTGCGATTTTATTCCGAAGATTACACGGCTGATCTTTTATTCAGTGGGTGGCGCGGATGTCGCGCAGAGTGTCCCGTCAAATTTATAATTTTTTCATTCGTATTTCTGTGAATATTTTTAGAGATAGGAAATTTTAAAGCGTCAGTTCTTGACGAGTTGCGTGTGAAATGAACTTTAGCCATGAGGTCTTTTGACAATATTACAAATAACTACTCTTGGATCCACGATAATTGTGGATACTAATAAAAATAATAGTAATACATATTGCAAAAGGTTAATCAAATTTTCTCCAAGAAAAGGCATCAAAATTCCGAACACCATTAATTATCACGCGCCATTTAATCTCGCTGGATATTAATACCAAATTAACTATTAATTCCAATGCTAATTAAACATTATCTTTACAAATCTCGACTAAGCAAATTTAATGTAGCTTCGACGTTTAATAATTATAACGTCGCTGTACCTGCGTTAATACAAATTCAATCAGAACCCAGCGAATGGAATTTGTTGAACAGTTCCCCAGAATTGCGCGTGCACCATTGCGCTTGGATTCCATTGAAATATCGGTCCGTTTTTCGAAAACATCGATATCGAATATCCGTGACGCAGCGCAGCTCTGATTTTTCCGCTAACAAATGACGTTGCGTTTCGCGCTTTTAATTTGCAACGCGCAGATCGCACGCGAAGATTGCGCGCAGACACGGACGCGATTTAAAGCCGCGTTTCGTCGTGTCGCGTGTTCGAATCGTAACGAATTTAATACGCGAGAACTGTCGCGAAACTTTCGCTCGTTCGACCCACAGAATTCCACGCGAACGCTGGCTAAAAAACACGCCAAACCAGATAAGAAGCTGGCAGCGTGCGTGGCGATTTTAAGGATTGCATAATTATTTGAGAGACTGCGATTTCTTCAGGGTTTGTCTGCGATTCTTTTCTGGAATTTTGGAGAGACGAGAAACTCGCGAGTAAATTGATTCTCCAAAAGTCTGTCCTTGAAAATTCCATAATTTCTTTGTTGGTGTCTTTTGAATTTTAGTAAGGTGTTTGTCGAAGCTCTGAGAAATAAGAAACTTGCGAGTAAAAATTAAGTGGCCTTTGAAATTTCCATTTGTTTTTTGAATTTGAACAAGATGTCAGAGATGAATCACTGAGGACACGAATAACAATTAATTGGTTCTCCAAAAGTCTCAGCCTTTGAAATTTCCATAATTTATAGTTGCTTTTTGAATTTTTGCAAAGTGTCTGTCAAAATCCTGAGAAATGAGAAACTTGCGAATAAATTAATTGATTCTCCAGAAGTCTTAGCCTTCAAAATTTCCATAATATCTTCAAACCAACGCAGACAATAATCTTCAACAAAATTACTCGCTACTTCTCAACTTCACCTAAAAATTCAGCGATACAATTAGCAGTAACGTCTTTTAATCCCCCAAATTATTCTCCCATCGCTCCTCTGCGCGCTCGCGCAAAGTCTGAAGAGTCCCCAGCCGTGAATTCGAAGGATTAATTGCAGTAAAATTCTCCCAAACGAACTTTTAAATCCGAACGAGCCAGAGAGATATATCGTTCGAGTGTCCTTCGATCGTTCTTCCCTGAAGCGAAGTTCGCGAGGCGGACTTGACGGAGCAAGAAGGTGGCGTGGCTTGGACACGAGGAGAAAAAAGAGGAAGGAACAGAAGAAGATGGAACGGGGGGCGAGGGGGGCGAGGAAAGCGGCGGAATCTTTAAATTAATGATCCTACGTGCTTAAACGACGCCAAAGAAAAATGACGCCCCCTCCGCCCTCCGTTCCAGCCTCTTCTCGGCTCGTTACATCCTTTAGCGTCTCGCGACGACAGGACGAGTATTCCTCGGGTGCGAGATGACGAAACGGCGGCGGAAAAAGCGGGCTACAGCGAAACGGGGGTAAACGGGAGCGAAACAAGAAAAAGAATAATTGCGAACGCGCCCCCGCGCCCTTCGAAGGCTCCGCGACCCTCCTGCAGGGCGCCTGGGCGAGAAAAAGTTTATTCGAGCGAGTTATCTTATCGAGATAAGACACGAAACAAAGACAGCCAGGGCTGAAGAAGGAGCCAGCGCATACAATTACTGGCGGGGGTTGGGGGTGGCGATGGGACGCGAAAACGGCCAGGGTTCCTCTTATCGCGCGCTCGCCTCGCTGGCTGGGTTTCTATATATCGGGTGCGGTGTTTTTTAATGCCTCGAGGAGTTCAAGGCCTCCCCACGGCGTCCCGCGAAATAGAATCAGCTTCGTTCCCGGTATTTTCGTCCAGCGACGGAATTATTCGGATGCGTTATTCAACGCGTCTCTGCTCTGGTCGATAGCGCGTTTATTCTCGAGGTGGATCGTTTGTTAATTATGTAGCCAGCGATTCTGTTTCACGATGGTCGCGAGGAGCGGTTTGGGGTTGGGTTTTAACACCCTGCGCTCTGCTCCGCTTTGCGTTTCTGTTAGTAACAGAAACTATTGCTAATTTAGCAATTTTGGGTAATGTTTCAGCAATAGGTTTTATTGCTAACGTTCTCCAGCAATAGAAGATTTTGTTTTCTAATGGAAAACTTAAGAAAAACATGCATTTCTCAAATAGTTATGCTGGAATAGGTTTAACCCTTTGCATTAGACGTCTTTCCAGACGTTAGCGATAGAAATTATTGCTGAAATAGCAATCTTTGAGCGATAGTCTCTGTTGCTAACGACTGCTTTCTCAAGAACGCTGCTAAATATTGCTAATATAGCAATTTTTGAGCAATAGTTTTTATTGCTAACGTTTCCCAGCAATGGAAAATCTCAATTTCTAATGGAAAACTTAAGAGAAACATGCATTTCTCAAGAACGCTGCTAAATATTGCTAATATAGCAATTTTTGAGCAATAGCTTTTATTGCTAACGTTTCTCAGCAATAGAAAATCTCCATTTCTAATTGAAAACTTAAGAGAAACATGCATTTCTCAAGAACGCTGCTAAATATTGCTAATATAGCAATTTTTGAGCAATAGATTTTATTGCTAACGTTTCTCAGCAATGGAAAATCTCAATTTCTAATGGAAAACTTAAGAGAAACATGCATTTCTCAAAAACTCTGCTAAATATTGCTAAAATAGCAAATTTTCAGCAATATTTCAGCAATAGTTTTTATTTCCAACGTTTTTCAGCAACAGAAAATCCCCATTTCTAATGGAAAACTTAAGAAAAACATGCATTTCTCAAAAACTTCTCAAAAAGTCTTTAACCTCAGTAATCACTAATCAATGCTGATGTCCTCTCAGATCTGAGTGCAAAGGGTTAAATATCAGCGCCATTTTGTCTGCTGAATCTTGATCCTTTACACGCACAGCAGATGTAAAATAGTCTTCATCGAATTCTATAGTTTGGCTTGCGTTTAATCGAGAAGTTGGCAATCTTTTTTCACTGTGAGCCAAAATTAATCAAAATATGACTTTTGAGAAGACGTTTCGAGCCACTAAACACAGAACTGGATCTAAAATTAGATATTATTTCAGTTTCAAGTACTAAAAATTGTCTGACCATTGATCAAATTATATTTGACTAAATACCTATATTATATAATTTAAGAGAAAATTACAATACTTTTTCAAACTCTTCCATTCCTCGTACAATTTCTAGATTTGCAGACCTCAAATGAATCACTCGAAATTCTCAAATGGACAACTTAGCGACCCACAAGTCATAGTTTACCAATCTATATAGTCTAATCTCACAGAATTCCACGCGTACGTACGCAGACGAGTTCTCGAAAACTCGAGAGCCCCAAAACGAAGGAACGCCGCGCTAAAAGGAGCGAAAGAAGTTTAGTCGCTCGTGGAAGCGGAAAATCGTCGAGCGGAATGCGTTCTCTCGTTGTTGTCACGCCTCCTTTTTCCCCGTATCGCGGCTCTTGAGTCCCGCGAAAGCCAACTTTAAATTGTGGCAGTTTCTTTTATCGCCCCTCGTAAGCGTTAAAGAAGTGTCTCCGGCTCGCGCGAGAAGGGTGTCGTCCCCCTCGTTCGTCGTTCCTTTTTTTTTTTCCTTTCGTTATTCACCTTGCTACGCGAATGAGACTCGGTCAAGACACCACGTCCACGACACAGAATCCGTAAATCGTCGCGGATAGCGTTTCCCAGGCATCGTCGACGCTGGAAATTCGTCGCGAAATCCCACCCCCCGCCCTTAGACGAACGGAGGCAGTGAATCTCGCGAGCATACAGCTTTATGGGGCCATTGAGGGGAAATGTGGAATATAAAAAATAGTTATACCCGTGCGAGCGACGCTGATCGCTTTAAAGTTTATACGTATCCGCGCCATTACGATCCGCGATGGTCGTGCGACTTTTTTCCCCCGCATTGTTCTCGGATTCGAGGGTGTTATTTCTTTCGCGGGTCGTATAAATCGGATACGCGTGGGTGGAA
This sequence comes from Xylocopa violacea, assembly GCA_963969225.1. Lineage (NCBI taxonomy): Eukaryota > Metazoa > Arthropoda > Insecta > Hymenoptera > Apidae > Xylocopa > Xylocopa violacea. The sequence continues at coordinate 19,660,434 of CAXAJV010000015.1, forward strand.
CTGTTTCGAGTTGGGTGCGAGTGATTGTTGATACGCGCGCGAGTTGAATACGTGCTCTGAATGGCTTGGAACGTTGTGAAATGTCGGAGATTAGTTAATAATTTGCGGTTGGGTGTTTTCTTTGAGGGGACAGATGCATTGATTAGTGATGAAGGGGGATGAACTTGTTCCATCGTGAGGTTTTGAGAAATGTGTGTTTCTCTGATGTTAGCGATAGAAACTAGTACTAAAATATTGCTGAGATGTTGCTATTTTAGCGACAGAAACTATTGCTAAAGTATTGCTATTTAAGCGACAGAAACTATTGCTAAAGTATTGCTAAGATATCACTATTTTAGCAATAGAGACTCTGCTATTTTAGCAATAGAAATTATGCTATTTTAGCAATAGAAACTATGGCTAAAATATTGCTAAGATATCGCTATTTTAGCAATAGAGACCATTGCTAAAATATTGCTATCTTAGCAATAAAGACCATTGCTGAAATATTGCTATCTTAACAATAGAGACCATTGCTGAAATATTGCTATCTTAGCAATAGAGACCATTGCTGAAATATTGCTATCTTAGCAATAGAGACCATTGCTAAAATATTGCTATCTTAGCAATAGAGACCACTGCTAAAATATTGCTATCTAAGCAATAGAAACAATTACTAAAACATTGCTAAACAGTTTCCATTGCTAACGTCCGCGAAAACTCCGAATGCAAAGGGTGAAGTCGAATCCTTCGAAAAGGACAGTTCAACGTTGCACTTCATTTAATTAATTTCCTTAATCAAAAATGGTGTACAAGGAGAATCGATCGCAATTTCTATTTCGAGCGCGAAGTTGACCGAATTACGAATTGCTGCGTTTATTACTGGTAAGCGTGGTATAAGGCATGCATATGTATGTATGTGGCTATTGCAATTTGTATTCATACGTAATTACAAAGTGAAGGGAAATCTGTGTAATCAGATTCGTTGATGCGCAATTAAGATGCACGGTAGCGAGGGAGGTTTAGCATTCGCGGAGATTGCATTTCTGGAACTTCTGTTAGTGGTCAAAGTCAACGAATAATTAACAGGGCCACAGTGGCGCGGATACGCGATATGTCAGACCTCGACCTGGACAGAGCGGTATAAATGAAATCTCGAATGCACGCGTCATTAGTGTAATTAATCGTTCGTTCGGTCTCTGTCTGACGAGTGGCTTCATACTCTTTAATGAGAATGGGTCCTCGACGTCTTCTCTATTTTTATACGTTTATATAGATTCTACATGTTCACGTATATATTACATATACTGTTTTTTAAATTTCTATGCCTCCAAATTCTAATTTCATTCTTGTAATTTTGGAGACGTTGTGAGAAATAAAATATTGCTATCTTAGCAATAGAGACCATTGCTGAAATATTGCTATCTTAGCAATAGAGACCATTGCTAAAATATTGCTATCTAAGCAATAGAAACTATTGCTATAATATTACTAAAATATTGCTATCTTAGCAATAGAGACCATTGGTGAAATATTGCTATCTAAGCAATAGAAACTATTGCTAAAATATTACTAAAATATTGCTATCTTAGCAATAGAGACCATTGCTAAAATATTGCTATCTAAGCAATAGAAACTATTGCTAAAATATTACTAAAATATTGCTATCTTAGCAATAGAGACCATTGCTAAAATATTGCCATCTAAGCAATAGAAACTATTGCTAAAATATTACTAAAATATTGCTATCTTAGCAATAGAGACCATTGCTAAAATATTGCTATCTAAGCAATAGAAACTATTGCTAAAATATTACTAAAATATTGCTATCTTAGCCATAGAGACCATTGCTAAAAGAGAATCAGTCTCAGTTTGGTATGTAGCTTCATATTTTTTAATGAGAATGGGTTCTTTACGCTTTCTTTATTTTTATACGATTATGTAGATCGAATGTTCTCTTAATTTTTGCATTAATTTGCTTTCCAAGCACTCTCGTACACGCGCATGCACACTTTTATGTATAAAGTTTGGAATATTCTTAAATTATCAATATTTGAGACTCAGTATGTCTCGAATAATCAATATTCGAGAATATTCACAGTCACGTCTTCGCAATTATAAACATTCTTTCATTTCTCTCAAATTTTATCTTGTAACTTTACTTTTATCGTCTCAAACGTTGAACTGAGAATATTTAATAAAAAATGAACTGTTTTTCCCACAAACATATAAAAATCGACGTACATCTGCACAGAAATTTGAAAAACCATATATAACAATAATATAATTTAAAATACCTTGCAGACACGTTTCAAATTGCCTCAAAATCCAACCAGCCTCGAATCCAACAAAATAATAATAATAGTTTCATTGTAATTTAACCCTTTGCACTGGAGGGCTTAAAATTTCTCTTCAAACACGAAGGCTCCTCAATGGAGAGAACGCAAATAATTTTCGTAATAACTTCATTCATTCTGTTAACAAATTACAAATGAAATCTGTTCAGAAAAGTTTTGTTATGTAGTTGCAAAAAAACAAAACAAAACTTTTTCTTTCGAGTGCGAAGGGGTTAAAATACTTCGCGTGCGCGTTTGAAAATGCCTCAAAATCCAACCAGCCTCGAATCCAACAAAATAATAATAATAGTTTCATCGTAATTTAACCCTTTGCACTGGAGGGCTTAAAATTTCTCTTCAAACACGAAGGCTCCTCAATGGAGAGAACGCAAATAATTTTCGTAATAACTTCATTCATTCTGTTAACAAATTACAAATGAAATCTGTTCAGAAAAGTTTTGTTGTGTAGCTGCAAAAAAAAAGAAAAAACTTTTTCTTTCGAGTGCGAAGGGGTTAAAATACTTCGCGTGCGCGTTTGAAAATGCCTCGAAATCCGAACCAGCCTCGAAAAGAACGAACTGTTCCACGAGAGAGCACGGTCTGCTAGAAAATGTAGCCGCGAGCTTAGCTGCGTTTCGATGCGTCGCTTCGTATGATGATTACGCGGTAACATTCTATTCCGCGGCGTTAACTTTGCGCATAGCGAATCGGCTTTGTTCGCGACTTCTGCAAACAGAGCGAGGCAGCACGCGGGGACTTGTCAAAACGCGCGACGAATAAATTTGCACGATCCTTCAGCGACGCTATCGGCGATGGCTCCGCTGGTTTACAGAATCGCAATCAACTTTTTTTTATCCGCCCTCGTCGCGAGTGATACTTGTTAAACTTCGCCACGGTTCACTGCGTGTGGCGTTCAGTAACAGCTGCTTCAATTGCTGCAGCTTTCTTTGGCCCTAATTGCTAATTACCAGCTGGATTAATCGGGGAAAAAGTCGACGGAACGATTAACTGAGTTAATTTGGCGCTGGATTTATTCAAATCAGCTGAAAGCTTTGTGTTTTTGGGTTGCTTTTGTGTTGCTTAGGGTTGTTGATTATTAATTGGATTGCTTTAATGTCTGCGTGGAAACGAAAGTGAAACTCGCGTTAAAAAGTGCAAAGTTCGTGCAGAAGTTATGAAAATTCCTGCTCGATTTTTTGTAAATGTCAAAATCATGCTTAATTGAATTAATTTTGCATAGGATTTATTGAAATTAGTGGAAGGCTGTGGAAATGCTTTGTGTTTTGGGGCTGCTTTTGTGTTGCTTAAGGTTGTTGATTATTAGTTGGATTGCTTTAATGTCTGCGTGGAAACGAAAGTGAATCTCGCGTTAAAAAGTGCAAAGTTCGTGCAGAAGTTGCTGAAGTTCGTGCTCGATTTTTGTAGATGGCAAAATTATGCTTAATTGAATTAATTTTGCATAGGATTTATTGAAATTAGTGGAAGGCTGTGGAAATGCTTTGTGTTTTGGGGTTGCTTTTGTGTTGCTTAGGGTTGTTGATTATTAATTGGATTGCTTTAATGTCTGCGTGGAAACGACAGTGAAACTCGCGTTAAAAAGTGCAAAGTTCGTGCAGAAGTTATGAAAATTCCTGCTTGATTTTTATAGATGGCAAAACCATGCTTAATTGAATTAATTTTGCATAGGATTTATTGAAATTAGTGGAAGGCTGTGGAAATTCTTTGTGTTTTGGGGCTACTTTTGTGTTGCTTAGGGTTGTTGATTATTAGTTGGATTGCTTTAATGTCTGCGTAGAAACGAAAGTGAATCTCGCGTTAAAAAGTGCAAAGTTCGTGCAGAAGTTGCTGAAGTTCGTGCTCGATTTTTGTAGATGGCAAAATCATGCTTAATTGAATTAATTTTGCATAGGATTTATTGAAATTAGTGGAAGGCTGTGGAAATGCTTTGTGTTTTGGGGCTGCTTTTGTGTTGCTTAGGGTTGTTGATTATTAGATGTTGGATTGCTTTAATGTCTGCGTGGAAACGAAAGTGAATCTCGCGTTAAAAAGTGCAAAGTTCGTGCAGAAGTTGCAGAAGTTCCTGCTCGATTCTTATAGATGGCAAAACCATGCTTAATTGAATTAATTTTGCATAGGATTTATTGAAATTAGTGGAAAGCTGTGGAAATGCTTTGTGTTTTGGGGCTGCTTTTGTGTTGCTTAGGGTTGTTGATTATTAGATGTTGGATTGCTTTAATGTCTGCGTGGAAACGACAGTGAAACTCGCGTTAAAAAGTGCAAAGTTCGCGCAAAAGTTATGAAAATTCCTGCTCGATTTTTATAGATGGCAAAACTATCATGGCAAAAAATTTGTGTTTTTATTGTTTGTGATTGTCAATTATTAGATGTTGGATTGTTTCAACGTGTCTGCGTAGAAACAAAAGTGAATCTCTCGTCAAGAAATATTAAGTGACTGCAAAACCATGCATATTTAAATGCATCGTGAATCAACTAGTTAATTATAAATTTTCTAGAGGCATTATTATTTATGCAGAATCAACGAAATGCAAGTGCACTATTCGAGCAACTTGCGGTGTTAGAATTGATTAGACGAGTCTTTAAATATATGATTTATTTTCGTAAGACCAGGATACCGCAAAAGTGTGGTATCTTTAGCACGAAACGGAAGGAAAGTAATTTCCTGCAGACTGCTAATAGCAATTTAAAGTAAAAGCGTGCAAAGCAAGATATAAATTATTACTATTATCATATTATTATAAAATTATTTTCATTTTTTATTAAGAGTGTTTTAAAAATATTTATGCGAATATAATTAATGCTTAGATATTTGTGATATTAATGCTTGATACCTAATGCTTAGATTAGGTTAATGCATTCATTAATTAATTAGATTAGGTTTGATTAGTCGGTTACGCTTGATTTTAGAGCAATAAAAGCAAACATAGTTAAAAAATATAAATAAGACGCACAGTACACGCGTGTTTAATAAAAGATGATATATTTATTATAAATACATATTAGATAGATAAATAATGTACATGATTCAGGCATTAATACTTCAATAAAGTTTATAAATACTGTTGCGAACTTAAATAAATTCAAATGCTAAAGTAAAAATAATTAGCAAAATAAATAGCGAAATTACAGCATTCCCTTTGGTTTTATAGTATTGAGGTTCACTTGTAGCCAATAAACGTAGAGTTACATACTTCGTCCCGTCTTTAATAAATTCAATTTCAATAACTCTAATTCCTGGATCGATCTTTTGTCTGTGTACTCGTTCGCCAGGCCTTTGTTGCAAATCAGATCTTCGTTCGATGGTATCACTTGCTCTATCAGTTCAAGATACTTGTCTAACAGGCAGTATACTCCGCAACCAGGTATTCGAATTTCTTTTGCTTGCGATGGAATGCCCAAGTAATTAAGTATCTGAAATATTTTAATAAACACTTTCTGATCGCTGACTTCGATTTTTAAATTCAGGATTTGCTCTAAATTTTTCACATAGGAATTTATAATAAACGCTTTTCGATGGCTGACGTCGATTCTTTGGTTCGAAATTTACTCTAAATTTGGTTGAAAGTACTATTTTCATACAAGAATTTTGAATAAATACTTTTTGGTGGCTGACGTCGATTTTTGAGATCAGAATTTGCTCTAAATTTGTTAGAAAGTACTATTTTCATACAAGAATTTTTAATAAACATTTTTCAATGGCTGACGTCGATTTTTGAAATCAGAATTTGCTCTAAATTTGTTAGAAAGTACTATTTTTGTACAAGAATCGTTAATAATCACTTTTGGATGACTGACGTCGATTTTTGAGATTAGAATTTGCTCTAAATTTGTTAGAAAGTACTATTTTCATACAAGAATTTTTAATAAACATTTTTCAATGGCTGACGTCGATTTTTGAGATCAGAATTTGCTCTAAATTTGTTTAAAAGTACTACTATCGTACAAGAATCTTTAATAATCACTTTTGGATGACTGATGTCGATTTTTGAGATCAGAATTTGCTCTAAATTTGTTAGAAAGTACTACTATCGTACAAGAATCGTTAATAATCACTTTTGGATGACTGACGTCGATTTTTGTGATCAGAATTTGCTCTAAATTTGTTTGAAAGTACTATTTTCGTACAAGAATCGTTAATAATCACTTTTGAATGTCTGACGTCGATTTTTGAGACTAGAATTTGCTCTAAATTTGTTAGAAAGTACTACTATCGTACAAGAATCGTTAATAATCACTTTAAGATGACTGACATCGATTTTTAAATTCAGGATTTGCTCTAAACTGAACACTTTTCGATGGCTGACGTCAATTTTCTAGTTCACGATTCCCTCTGTTTTTCGTTACGTACCTTCACGTAATAGGCGTTTCTGATATAATGAAGTTCCACTATGATAGCGCTGGAATATTCAGGGACGTGAGGATAAAAGGCGTCAAGAGCGTGCAAAATGGCGGCAACGTTGCTTTCGTGTCCGCTGAATAAATGCATCTTCTCCTTCCGTTTCTGCACGCCAGTCGTAACGTCCAACATATTCCTCGTCACGATTCTGAGGAACGGGCCTAAAATCAGAGGCGGAGTTCAACTTAAATTCCACTTAAATTCCGCGAGGAAACGGAGAATTCGAATCGAACGGCGTCGACTCTTCAAGGCACGGAATTTTTGGAAATACACAGATCTACGCTGCAAAAAGTTTAAACTTAAGGTTTCTTTTTGCAAAGGAATACTATAAAAATTGAACCAACAAAGCTGGTTTCTTCTTGCAAAGGAATACAATGAAAATTGAACAAAGTTGGTTTCTCTTTACAAAGGAATACAATGAAACCTTCGTTGATGTTTCAAGGATGTTTCACATCCAAAAAATTTGGGACACTTTCAACCCTTTGCACTCGAAAAAAAAGTAACAGCATTGCTATTCACATAACATTTCTAATTCACTAACAGAATAAATAAAATCATTACGATTTACTTTTGTCTTTATATTAATAACTAAAAATCATTTGCAACGTCTCCATCGAGGAGTCCTCGAGTTTGCAGACAAATTTTAAATGTCTCCACTTCGTAGCTCTCGATTTAAACAAAGGGTTAACACGATTGTACCTCGAATAATTAATTAACAACCGTTACGACCATCGAGAACGAGTTATTAATTACGTTACCTCCGTACAATCTTTTCAATAAAGGAGTCGAGCTGGCGATGTTATACGAAAACACAGTGGCGTTCCATAATTCGCCATATGGAAAGATATTCTCCGACCAAGATGGCAGAGTAAATCCCATCGACTGTTCCGCCATTAGCGTGTGGTAAAGATAGTACAAATCCCAGGGGGTGGTTATGTTCTTTCCTGTCCACTTCGTCAATCGTTCCATCAAATCGCTATATTTCGCGAGCTCCTTCTTTCCTTCAGGCGACTGCAGCACCCTTTCGTACTCCACTGCGTATCTGATTTACGTTTTTAATAAGTACAAAGCGAATTCGTTTCTTCGTCAACGAGTGAAGCCATCATTCGACCACGTTTTCACTTACAAAAGACAGTTCTCTGGAAGGAAGATGTTGTCCTCGTAGCGTCGCAGATAATTGGCTGGAATCGGCTGCCACATCAGATTGTGGTTCCATTTTTGCAAATAATGCGGCGGGAAGAGGCCAGCGAGGACCAGTTGCAAAGACATCTTCGTTCTGTCGTAATCCGAGCTGATGGCGGTGATGGTCTCGTGCGTGTACATTTCTCCTAGAAATCGCTCGTAATTCTTTCGCAGGAATCGTCCAAGCGTGTACTCGCGCATTTTTCCTTGCTGAAATGCAGTGGAATGTTGTTTAGATTTTTTTGGGAATTATTTCGACGAAATTCTGACGCTAGGTTTATTATGAGTTGACGTAAACATATTTGTAGCAAAAGGGGGTAAAATATGCCCCTTTTGGTATTTAATTGGAGAAAATATAAATTGATCTGCCTGTTATGAAGTTAAAGTAGAAAAAATGAACCTTAATAAAGTTTCGTCGGTTAGAATAATTAGTTTTTATTATTTTCTGTGTTTTATTTTTGATATTTTAACGAAAAGTTTTCTCAGAGGGGTTAAAATGTCCCCCTTTCGATATTTAATTAGAGAAAATGAAAATTGCTCTATCTATTATGAAATTAAAGTAGAAGAAACAAAATAAAATAAAATTGCATCAGTTTTTATTATTTTATCGTAAAGTTTGACGAAAATTTTTCTCAGAGGAGTCAAAATGATCGCTTGGTGAGCTTAGTGTTAATCAGAAGCATGAAAGTCCTTGAACTAGGGTATTTAAATGGAATAAAAGTGGTACATCAGAGTTTATAGAGTTGACGTGACAAATTCGATGTGGCTATGCGAGAAATTGCATGATCGTTCGAGTAGAATGAAATACGTACGTTTGTCAGCTGACCTCGACCAAATGGGTAGAAATCGTTATTGAGATAAGGGTCGTTCGGGTACTTCTCTTCATCGTTGTCGTCTGGCGTTCTGTCGCCATGTCTGAACAGCTGTGCAATTTTTATCGCATGAGTTTTGCCTTAGATTTTAGAATTAACTGAACATTATACGTTGAGTGCCATAGAAGTCATTCATAATTAGAATAAATGTCAATGCTTGCAAATACTTCAAAACCACCACCATTGCTACAAATAATTACCTATTTCACACTAAAAAAATTCACAATATCGCCCTGGGCGATCCATAAAAACTCAACGCAGCATTCAACGTGTCAAAAACAAAGAAAATCTGTTATATATTTACCACGTTCACTAATTTAAGCTCTGCTTCGACAGCCACGACGCCAATTGCTACCAGCAAGCTTGCGATTACGTAAATCGACGTGGAACTTTTGCGATCACCTACCAAAATCATCTTGTCCAACCTGAAATCACAGCAACGTCTGTTCTCAATTATATTCGCGAATATTTCTTTTTCTCCACTTCTGCGATGACTTTTTTTGAGTTCGTACCGTGGCAAAGTCGCGTAAATAGTAGAACAAGATGTTAATAATGCTGGAATGTCGATCGCAAGACTACTGACCACGTTGCTAGTGTTCAGCTGATTTTAAAGGAGAGGAACGGATGCATCTTTCTGCGAAGTGGTTTTGTCAATGACCGACGTCGATGCCACTAGGATATGCACCGCAGACGCAAGGATTAGAAGTTGCCATTTCCTGGTCCATTTCCTGGTTCTGAATCCGTGTGGATTACTGTGTAATTGTATGTAACGCGACGAGGAAAATGAGCTTTGATAAGCACTGCGTGCTCTTACGTTGATCATCGCGGGAATTACCAGCATTCAGTGCGAATGTGAGCAGTTTCCTGTTAGATTATTTCTTTCATCCGCTTCCTCGAATACGCACTTTTCAACGCACTTTTCCTCCTCTTATCGAGCGTCTTACGTATAGCTTTATATATTTTCCTAGTTTAATTATAGATCGAGCGGTATTTAACTCGTTCAAAAAGGTGGATCGCGATGATGTCGAAAATTGTGAGTCAGTGGGGAAAAAGTAGGCTTCAAAGTAAGACTTTAAACGTTTGCGCTCGACTTCTTCCAGAGTGTTTGCAATAGAAACTATTGTTAAGATAGCAATATTGTCGCAATATTTACTAAAAGTTTGCTAACGTCTTCTAGCAACAGAAAATTTCCATTTCATCAGAAAGCTTCAGGGAGACGCATTTTTCAAAAAGCTGTGATAGAATAAGTTTCACCTTCGTAATCGCCAATTCTTAGAGCTTAGAACATAGCAAATATTATCTTATTTTATTTTGCGTTGCACGCAGAGTGCAATCATCTTGATTTCCATCACAAAACGCTCGATACAAAGCAAAAACAAATATCAGCCTCTAAAGTTTGTCTCAAAAAAAATGAGGCCCCTCGAACATATTAAAAATTAATTATTCCATCAAAAGAGAAGCTCCGTACCCCTCTTTTCTTCCACGCGCTTCAATGAAATGAAATTCTAGCATTGGTCCACGAATTTCCGACAGATATCTCAGAGATGTAGCGTTCGAATCGATCAGAATCGCGCGTGCTTCCGTCATCGAGCTGTCTGACGTCGTTATTACACGACCAATAAAAAAAAAAAAACAGAGCACGAGAGAGGAAGAACGAGACGATAAAACGGCGTCAATAATTTTCGCGCGCTGAAACCAGGCTCAGCGTAACGAGCCTAGCCGTGGCAGCCTTTTGGCTGGCATAAAATTGAGAGTCGCGTTGAAACAGGAGGCGCGCTTTTAAGGATCATCGGGGAACCGTTCCCGTTCGCGGGGAACGAAGTCTCGAACGATATTTCCTGAGGTGCAGACGCAGTAAAACGTGGCTACGTAGCGCGGCTGCCCGCGAATAAGAATCGAGAATGAAAGAATTTCATTATTTTTCGATTTTATCGCCGAGAATGCACCGCGAGGGAACAAATGGCCCGGCTGGCCAACTAAATTCGCGGGTTTATGAAACGGCGATGGCGTGTATTATAAATACGAGCGGTTTCCGGAAGCGGGATATTTACTCGCTACGAGTGCTCGATTTTTGTATCGGGAATTTCGAGTGAAATAGAGCTTCCTGGGGTTTGGTTCCGCGCTTCCTCGTTCATTTTCAATCAGAACACACTGTATATATATTGTTCTTCGTATCTCGTATCAAGATTTCCATCTTCGATATTAGTTATAGGTATTGAGTCTCTGTACTCGACGCTTTTCCAGCAATTTTCCGTTGCTGGTAGAAGTTAGTGATAGAAACTGTTGCCAAGCTATTGTCCAGCAATAGAAACTGTTACCAAGTAATTTTATAGTAATGTAAAGCATTGCCAAGCAATTTTATAGCAATGGAAAGCATTGCCAAGTCATTTTCCAGCAATAGAAACTGTTGCCAAGCCATTTTCCAGCAATAGAAAGCATTACCAAGCCATTTTATAGCAATGGAAAGCATTACCAAGCAATTTTATAGCAGTAGAAAGCATTGCCAAGCAATTTTCTAGCAATAGAAACTGCTACCAAGTCATTTTCCAGCAATAAACACTGTTACCAAGCCTTTTCCAGAAATAGAAACTGTTACCAAGCAGTTTTCCAGCAATAAACACTGTTACCAAGCCTTTACCAGCAATAGAAACTGTTACCAAGCCATTTTCCAGCAATAGAAAGCATTACCAAGCAATTTTATAGCAATAGAAAGCATTTCCAAGTCATTTTCCAGCAATAGAAACTGTTGCCAAGCCATTTTCCAGCAATAGAAAGCATTACCAAGCAATTTTATAGCAATGGAAAGCATTGCCAAGCAATTTTATAGCAGTAGAAAGCATTGCCAAGCAATTTTATAGCAGTAGAAAGCATTGCCAAGCAATTTTCTAGCAATAGAAACTGTTACCAAGCAGCTTTCCAGCAATAGGCACTGTTACCAAGCCTTTTCCAGCAATAGAAACTGTTACCAAGCAGTTTTTCAGCAACAGAAAACTTCCATTTCAATAGAAGATAGAAAATAGAAATTGAATATACATCACCTTGCTTCTTCTGCCTCAACTTTCATAAATTCTTAAATTCCGTTCCCCTCTTTCTCTTATTTTCGTTCAAACGCGTAAACGTTACTCGCTACCAGAACGTCCACCTCCTCGCGCGAAAATTCCTCACCTTCACCCTTTCCTTCACTTTTTCCCTAATTTCCATCCGAGTACCACCGTGTTCTTCTGTCTCCTCTTCGACTCTCCCTCGCAATTACAGACGCGCGCGAGCGTGTACACACATACACACACACACGCACAGTGGATCGTTACTCTCTGACGGGCAGGCTTTTCGTGGGGGCTCACGCCTCATAGAATTTATACGGTCTTCCGCATCAGCACTTTGGGACATTTTGCAGATTAGGACATTTCGCGAGCGACGTGGCCGCCAAGGCGAAACGAAACAGCAGCTACTTTGGATTCATTAAAGAGACCCTCCGTGCACGCGCACTTCCCCCGCGTTCGCCTTTTCGTCCCAACGCGATACCAGAACCCCTCACGCCACCCCAATTCCCTTCGAGGCCGATCAGGACCGTTCGACTACGCGGAAACGTATCCAATGTGCGCGAAATTTATTAATAAAAGTTGACCCTTTGTTTTTTGTTTCTTCGTGAATGTTGGCAATGGAAGCTGGAAATATTGGTAAAATTTTAGTAATGTTTTAGCAATAGTTTCTAGTGCTTAGATAGCAATGTTTTAGGAAGAGTCTCTATTGCTAAGATAGCAATATTTTAGCAATGGTCTCTATTGCTAAGATAGGAATATTTTAGCAGTGGTTTCTATTGCTTAGATAGCAATATTTTAGCAGTGGTTTCTATTGCTTAGATAGCAATATTTTAGCACTGTTCTCTATTGCTAAGATAGCAATATTTTAGCAATGTTCTCTATTGCTTAGATAGCAATATTTTAGCAATGGTCTCTATTGCTAAGATAGGAATATTTTAGCAGTGGTTTCTATTGCTTAGATAGCAATATTTTAGCAGTGGTTTCTATTGCTTAGATAGCAATATTTTAGCACTGTTCTCTATTGCTAAGATAGCAATATTTTAGCAATGTTCTCTATTGCTAAGATAGCAATATTTTAGCAATGTTCTCTACTGCTAAGATAGCAATATTTTAGCAATGTTCTCTATTGCTTAGATAGCAATATTTTAGCAGTGGTTTCTATTACTTAGATAGCAATATTTTAGCAGTGGTTTCTATTGCTAAGATAACAATATTTTAGCAGTGGTTTCTATTACTTAGATAGCAATATTTTAGCAATGTTCTCTATTGCTAAGATAGCAATATTTTAGCAGTGGTTTCTATTACTTAGATAGCAATATTTTAGCAGTGGTTTCTATTGCTAAGATAGCAATATTTTAGCACTGTTCTCTATTGCTAAGATAGCAATATTTTAGCAGTGATTTCTATTGCTAACATAGCAATATTTTAGCAATGTTCTCTATTGCTAAGATAGCAATATTTTAGCAATGGTCTCTATTGCTAAGATAGCAATATTTTAGCAGTGATTTCTATTGCTTAGATAGCAATATTTTAGCAATGATCTCTATTGCTAAGATAGCAATATTTTAGTAATACTTTAGCAACAACTTCTATAGCTTAGATAGCAATATTTTAGCAGTGGTTTCTATTGCTTAGATAGCAATATTTTAGCACTGTTCTCTATTGCTAAGATAACAATATTTTAGCAATGTTCTCTACTGCTAAGATAGCAATATTTTAGTAATACTTTAGCAACAACTTCTATTGCTTAGATAGCAATATTTTAGCAATAGTATCCATTGCTAACGTTGCAATATCTTAGCAGTAATTTCTGTTGCTAAACTTACAATATCTTAGCGATATTTAGCAATAGTTTCTGTTGCTAAACTTCAAGAAAGCAAGCAGCAATTCTGAAAAAGCTACGATGGAATAACTTTAATCGCCAGTCGATTCTGACGTCCCCTCAGATGGCACATCCGAGCGCAAAGGGTTAATCTTCTTACGCGAAATTCTGCGGTCTGAAATTTTCAAACGCGACACGAATTCGAGACAAGTACCACTCGAGTTAATTACCTTATTTCCGTGCGCGCGAGAGGATGCGCCTGTTGCCCGCGTTTTTACGTGCATTCGTTATTTTTATATCTGCCAGTTAAGCAAGGAATATATGAATTCAACAAACAGGGATCAGAGTGGGGGTGAGGGGTTGCACGTAGTCGGTTAAAATTTTAATCAAGACTTTTATGTCGACGCGACTGCATCCTTGAAAGCAGAGCGAGCCGACAGCGACGTCGGATTATCCGCGGCTCCCAGCGTCCGACGTTGTCTTCTTTTACTCGTAAAATGCATATTGGATATTTTTATGGATGTAGGGGCGGGGGGTGAGTATTTCGAGGACGATTAGCCGTTTTTAGGAGCATCAGGCTCAAGGGGTTGCGAGGAGAAGCTAGAAAAGTCGAGCTCCTCGCTTAACCAAAGTGTTGCGCTTGTTCTCGTTTTTGTTCTTCGAAAAGTTCAATGCTCTTCGAACTTCAGATCGATCGTCTGGTTTTAGTATGATCATTTGTGGACGATGTAACATCTTGCGAATTAAAATACCAAGAGAGTTGTTAAGAAATTATGATAGAAAAAATTATTATTAACTCTCTGTGCTCGACTTCTTCTCAGACGTTAGCAATGGAAATTTGCTAAAATAACAATATTTGTATCAATTTTATACTATTTATTGTACAAATTTGTAAAAGCTTTATATTTCTATTAAACTATCGCTAATTAATAATATTCGCTGGAATATTTTATCAATTTGAGTTCAAGATAATTGAATAAATTATACTCTGAAATATTTTTAATGAAACTCGAAATATTATTGAATTTTAAATAAATATAATATAGATTGAATCAGTGCGCTTTAAAATTCTAATCTCGAAGTATAATAGTATTGTTATCTTTGTATAAGTGCTCGAGGAAGTAAACATAACGAGCAGCCTTGCGGTTATTTCGAAGAAATGCGCTCACGCCAAATTCCAAGAATTATGTTTACAACCGATTCGGAGCGATGTCCTTTTCAATACAACTCCAGTCAGTCACGCGTTACCTTCGAGGTCGCTAACACCTCGTCGTCGTGCGTCGCTCTATTTTACGCATTAATAAAAGTGAAACGTAGTGCAATCGCGTTTGATTCGTACTCTTTTTAATTATATCGCGTGCGTGCAATCAGTGACGCGTGTAGTTATTCCTCCTCGCTTAAAGACGCGTTAACAATCGTGAAAATAGTTTCCATAAGCGTCGACTACGTAGAAACAGTTTCCAGAAGCGTCGATGCTTCCTTTTGTTTTGGTTTTTCGAGGCACGACGCGTCACGCGTTTTTCTTCGTCGGTGAAACTGCGTGTTTCGTGAAGATCGAGTCGCGAAAAGCTGTGTCGCGTAATAAACTATCTATCTTTCGTAATTATCTTTCTTCGTCGTCTTCGAATGCTACGCAATCATCGAACTATCGTGATTCATTCGCGTCGCGATTTCGAGTCGCGTTTTGTTCGATCAGTAGTTCAAGCTTCCTGGATTTGGATGCTTCTGGATGTTCTACTTAGCTGCGATGGCTGTATTGGACTGTACGATTCTACTTGCTGGTTTTGCTTACGATTTAATGGTAAGCGTGCATAATATGTATTTCTTTATTGTTTTACTGTTGTTTATGATATGATTTCGTGGGTTAGTTATGTAAGTGATATATGTATTTAATACTTTGTACTCAAGAAGAAAGAAGAAATGAACTTTTCGAGAAATCGAAGTTTCACGAAGTCTTCTATTGAAATGGAAATCTTAAAATAGCAAAATTGCTATTTTATGGAGATGCAGTAGCAATAATTTAACAATACTGTTATTTTAATAGCAATATTTTAGCAATCTTGCTGTTTTAATAGCAATATCTTAGCAATCTTGCTATTTTAATAGCGATATTTTAGCAATGCTGCTATTTTAATAGCAATACTTTAGCAATCTTGCTATATTAATAGCAATACTTTAGCAATCTTGCTATTTTAATAGCAATACTTTAGCAACCTTGCGATTTCAACAGCAATACTTTAGCAACCTTGCGATTTCAACAGCAATACTTTAGCAACCTTGCGATTTCAACAGCAATACTTTAGCAACCTTGCGATTTCAACAGTAATACTTTAGCAACCTTGCGATTTCAACAGCAATACTTTACCAACCTTGCGATTTCAACAGCAATACTTTACCAACCTTGCGATTTCAACAGCAATACTTTAGCAACCTCGCCATTTCAACAGCAATACTTTAGCAATCTTGCTATTTTAATAGCAATACTTTAGCAATCTTGCTATTTTAATAGCAATATTTTAGCAATCTTGCTATTTTAATAGCAAAATTTTCTAAAGCAACAGTTTCTATTACTAACGCCCAGAAAAGAGCCGAGTGCAAAGTATAAATTCTCAACTAAATCACCACAGTTAAAAGCAACCTCTCAATTAAAGCAACATTTTTATCTCGTTTCGCAGGTAGATATAAGATTGTTCTGTTTAATTTCTACGCATGGTTACGCGGAACTCGATGGCCATGATTAATGCCCGCTCGAACGACCTCGTTCCTCGACCTTTCCATGATCGTTTTTTCGTACTCCCTTTTTTGCCAGTCGCGTTTTCCTTCGCGAGTAGCCAGGCTCTCTGTTATTATTCACCGCTACCGCTGTAATCATCCATTTCGAATTAACATACTCCCGTCGACTCGTGCTTTACGATCGTTCCCTGGTCGATAGAAAAAGAGAAGAAGAAAAAAAAAAAGAAGAAAACGAAAAAGAAAGGGGAAAAGAAAAAATTGAAGCGTCGCGCTGGCGCAATTTGTCCGTGGACATAAACGGCGTAACTCGCGGCCATTATTACCGCTCGAGCGTGTTTTT
Source organism: Xylocopa violacea (assembly GCA_963969225.1). Lineage (NCBI taxonomy): Eukaryota > Metazoa > Arthropoda > Insecta > Hymenoptera > Apidae > Xylocopa > Xylocopa violacea. The sequence goes on from CAXAJV010000015.1 coordinate 19,677,153, forward strand.
ATTCGCTGTTATTACCCCTCGCAACGGGACGTATTCTTTTGTCGAACGCTTTTGTACGGGCAGCCGTAAAGCCGGGTTTATTTCACGCGCCAACCCGACAAAACGTGACCACCCTCGAGTCACCAATATCAAACCCCTTTTATATACGGTGATGAACAAAGCCAAGACGAGGGGGTGGGGGTTGGGAAGAAAAAGAGCAACGCGGTGATACGTGACGCTGAGAAGTATCAGGCCTCGTAGGATTATCGTTGCGTTGTCGAACGTCGTCTTTGGCGGTGCGGTTTTTCAATGAACGCCTCGATCGAACAGCGTTTCATTTATTCTTCAACGCTATTTTTCTCTTTTTTGCTAGTATTAATTTGAATACTACTTTTAAGTACTCAAGATGATTTGGAATTATTCTGGATGCGTTGTTCTTTATTTCTCGTTCTGAGTAATGTCTGCTTCGTATCGTTAATTTAAGGTAGAAAGGTTCGAAAAATTTGAACGCAAGATTTGAATTTTGCAATAATATTCATTGCTAACGTTGCGATATCTTAGCAGTAATTTCTGTTGCTGAACTTACAATATTTTAGCAATATTTAGCAATAGTTTCTATTGCTGATGTCCTCCAGCAACAGAATTTTTTGCCATTTGGGGGGCAAAGTGTTGCCAATGGAAAAGGACAGCTGGCAATAGTTAGTAATATCTCAGCAATAGTTTCTATTGCTAAGGTATGAGAAAGAGCTGAGTGCAAAGGGTTAAACTTATTCCACCACAATTTTTTGAAAAACGCGTATTTCTCTCGAATTTTCTATTGAAATGAATGAGAGACGTTAGCAACAGAAACTATTGCTAAAATAGCAACATTTTCGAAAGGTGTCGAATACAGAGTTAGACTATACTCTCTCCACAAACATCAGTACAAAATAAGTTAATTCTTTACTCGCTATTACAATAATTTGTTTCGTAAAAATACGCAAGTGCTCGCGAGCACAGCTCATTTCCGTCACCTCGAAACAATAAACAATAAATACCAAAGGGATGTCTTAAATCAGACTTTCTCCACTATTACATCGTGTACAAAACAATACCATACAATAACCATACAATACCATACAATAACCATAACCATACAAAACAATACCAACCCTAACCATTGCAACTGCAAACTTCTAGAGTCAAGCTAGAAGCTCCACAATCCCAATCTTTCAAATTTCATCGCGCGATCCTCTCTTACCTCACGTTTCCCTTAACGTGTCTCTCAAAATTTCCCAACGCCACCAAACCTCAGTCGCCAAACTGAATCCACCTCGAAAGACGAATTCCCCACGCGCCGCGAACCTCCAACAACCCTGCAACATCCCCAACGAGAACAACAGCAGGGTCCAGCGTCCTCGCGTTCACGTCCGCGTCGCTTTATCAAGCGGAATCGGCGGTGGTCGCGTCAGCGCGCGTCTGCCACGCGTTAGTCACTCGCTTCTTAATTACGAGGCTGGAGCGGAACCGCGAAATTATGGCGGGCAAAAGGCGAGCGTCGCGGAACAACCGGATGACTACAAGGGACAGAGAGGGGTAGGTTGCCGCTTCGGGACGAGGCGGAACGAGACACGACGGGTAGGAAACGCTGCCTCTGCTCCGCTGTTTCCTGGCTTTCCGTGTTATGCACCAACAGTTGAGGCTGCGTTTAATCAACTGAGCATCGCACCCCAATTGTGCGGCTGCCGGTTTCTGGTTTCGCCAGCGCGCCACGCCGCTGGTGTGACGTCTCCTAAACCGTGCATCCAAGATGGATTAAACTTTTGAGATATATGCCACTTGTTCCGCGGTACGCGATGTGTACGAGAGGGCCCGCGACTCGCTCGAATTAATTATGTCGGCTCCTCGTGTGTGATTCAGCTGGCTGGAAGCGCCGCGTATCAGCGCGGGGATGCGTCTCGTTTTGGGTGAAGGGGTGAAGCCTGGGGTAGGTTCAGATCGATGGTGGATCAGCTGACGGAAGTCGTTTGGAGGCCCTGACCAGTTGCGCTTGGGTACTTTCTGGATGTTAGTGATGGAAACTGTTGGTGAAACAGCAATGTCTTAGCGATAGTTTGTATTGCTGAAGTTAGAATATTTTAGCAATATTTTCTGTTGTTAAAGTTACAATATTTTGGCAATAGACGCTCTTGTTAAAGTAGCAATATTTTAGCAATAGTTTAGGAATAGAAACTGATGTTAGAATTGCAATATTTTGACAGTAGAAACTCTTGAAAATTTGCAATATTTTAATAGTAGAAACTATTGCTAAAATTGCAATATTTTAGTAATGATTTCTATTGCTAAGGTTACAATATTTTAGTAATATTTTAACAATAATTTCTATTGCTAAAGTTGCAATATCTCAGCAATATTTTAGCTATAGTTTCTATTACTAAGGTCACAATATTTTAGCAAAACTTTCTATTGTTAAAGTTACAATATTTTAGCAATAGACGCTCTTGTTAAAGTGGCAATATTTTAGCAGTAGTTTAGGAATAGAAACTGATGCTAGAATTGCAATATTTTGACAGTAGAAACTCTTGAAAATTTGCAATATTTTAATAGTAGAAACTATTGCTAAAATTGTAATATTTTAGTAGTGATTTCTATTGCTAAAGTTACAATATTTTAGTAATATTTTAACAATAATTTCTATTGCTAAAGTTGCAATATCTCAGCAATATTTTAGCAATAGTTTCTATTACTAAGGTCACAATATTTTAGCAAAACTTTCTATTGTTAAAGTTACAATATTTTAGCAATAGACGCTCTTGTTAAAGTAGCAATATTTTAGCAGTAGTTTAGGAATAGAAACTGATGTTAGAATTGCAATATTTTGACAGTAGAAACTCTTGCAAATTTGCAGTATTTTAATAGTAGAAACTATTGCTAAAATTGCAATATTTTAGTAGTGATTTCTATTGCTAAAGTTACAATATTTTAGTAATATTTTAACAATAATTTCAATTGCTAAAGTTGCAATATCTCAGCAATATTTTAGCAATAGTTTCTATTACTAAGGTCACAATATTTTAGCAAAACTTTCTATTGTTAAAGTTACAATATTTTAGCAATAGAAAATCTTGCCAAAGTAGCAATATTTTAGCAATAGAAACTCTTGCCAAAATAGCAATATTTAAGCAATAGAAACTCTTGAAAAAGAAGCAATATTTTAGCTATAGAAACTCTTGCCAAAGTAGCAATATTTTAGCAATCGAAACTCTTGCCAAAGTAGCAATATTTTAGCAATAGAAACTCTTGCCAAAGAAGCAATATTTTAGCAATAGAAACTTTTCCCAAAGAAGCAATATTTTAGCAATAGAAACTCTTCCCAAAGAAGCAATATTTTAGCAATAGAAACTCTTCCCAATGTAACAATATTTAAGCAATAGAAACTCTTGCCAAAGTAGCAATATTTTAGCAATAGAAACTCTTGCCAAAGTAGCAATATTTTAACAGTAAACTCTTGCTAAATTTGCAATATTTTAACAGTAGAAATTATTGCTAAGATTGCAATATTATAGCAATGATTTCTATCGCTAAAGTTACAATATTTTAGCAATAATTTCTATTGCTAACATCTGCTAGCAATAGAAAATTTCTAGTCGGATAGAAAACTTCAGGATGCCCCATCAGAGAGGCCATCCGAGCGCAAAGAGTTAAATTCGAGATTGTTTGATAAAATTACGAGAATTGTACAGAGATCGATGAATTAATTTTCGCTCGGATGTGTCCAGAATTCGAATAAAAATTGTATCGTCCGCTATGTGAATCAAGTCGCCACCGTGATCCGAACCCAGAATGAATGGATTTTTATTAAACTAAACATTCGTGGGGAAAAAATCAACACACGGTGTCCGTGGTATATTTTTATAACGCTTTAAAATCGAACTGGGAATATTCTATGCTTCTACGTCACCATGAAACTTCAAAAAGTAATGCAGATTATTTATTAGACAAGAATAAACTAGAATTTAAATTAACCTATATAAGTTTCTACAACTAAGCATAAAGGATTCGTTTCAGTTTCGCACAGAGAATGCATTTCGACTGTAATTCTGGGAACATTTATAATGTCCTTCGTCGTTCGTTTACCGTTCTTCGAATCTACTTGCTGTTTCGAGCTGTTCCTATCGTCTGTTGTAAATAACTTCGGAATAATTCGAGGAAGTAATACACTTCAGCGAACGGCGACGTTCCAGAATGGGGGTGGCTTTAAACGCGATCGATAAAACTAGGAAAGATTTGCGTGGCGCGGTGATACATTGTGATAAAATTCCGATTTCATTCGAGTAAGATTCATTATACAGCGACCCACATTCCCCCGGGTTTTACAGCTACCGCTTTCAATAACACGTCTGCCAAACGACTTTAAATTTGAAAGGGACCCAGTTCGAGAAACTCCAGGGCTCACTCCATCTTTAAAATTGAATTTAGGCACGTTCGTCCCCGTACAGCTGTTGACCAATCTTTTTTTACACGACTCTCTCATTCTCGTTCGTGTTTACAAACGATTTAGCGAGGAAATATCGTTAGTTCCACTTGTTTCTTGAATATCAGCGTTCTGGAATTGCTACTTTAGTGGTGACGCGGTAGAAATTGCTGCTAGAATAGCAATATTGCTATTTTAGTAAAGATGTAGTAGAAACTATTGCTAAAATAGTAACATTAGTACTTTAATAGCGATATTTTAGCAATGCTGCTATTTTAATAGCAATACTTTAGCAACCTTGCTATATTAATAGCAATATTTTAGCAATTTTGGTATTTTAATAGCAATACTTTAGCAATTTTTATACTTTTAATAGAAATACTTTAGTAATCTTGCTATTTTAATAGCGATATTTTAGCAATGCTGCTATTTTAATAGCAATACTTTAGCAATCTTGCTATATTAATAGCAATACTTAGCAATTTTGCTATTTTAATAGCAATACTTTAGCAATTTTGATACTTTTAATAGCAATACTTTAGTAATCTTGCTATTTTAATAGCGATATTTTAGCAATGCTGCTATTTTAATAGCAATACTTTAGCAATCTTGCTATATTAATAGCAATACTTAGCAATTTTGCTATTTCAATAGCAATACTTTAGCAACCTTGCCATTTCAACAGCAATACTTTAGCAACCTTGCCATTTCAACAGCAATACTTTAGCAACCTTGCGATTTCAACAGCAATACTTTAGCAACCTTGCGATTTCAACAGCAATACTTTAGCAACCTTGCGATTTCAACAGCAATACTTTAGCAATCTTGCTATATTAATAGCAATACTTAGCAATTTTGCCATTTCAACAGCAATACTTTAGCAACCTTGCCATTTCAACAGCAATACTTTAGCAATCTTGCTATATTAATAGCAATACTTAGCAATTTTGCTATTTTAATAGCAATACTTTAGCAACCTTGCCATTTCAACAGCAATACTTTAGCAACCTTGCCATTTCAACAACAATACTTTAGCAATCTTGCCATTTCAACAGCAATACTTTAGTAACCTTGCCATTTCAACAACAATATTTTAGCAACCTTTCCATTTCAACAGCAATACTTCCTATACCAATAGTTCCTAATACTAATATCCACGAAGAAGCAGAGCGCAAAAATTGAAATAAAATTTTCAAAAATCAAATCACTTCAATGCCTTTCCTCGCGCAGTCTTTTCTCCTCGACAACAGAGGCTGCTATCATCTCAAAGAAAAAGGACCACTCGCATCTGATAATCCACCGTCGCAGCGGATGAAATTCAGACCGCGTCCACCTTCCACCCTCTCTCGTCCTCGTACCTCGTTACGTCTGTCCCATATTTCGCTCCATTCAACCGCTGTCCGTGTCCATTCGTTTCTCGACCTCTGAATGCTCGATACGGGATTACGAGCTGCCGCTTGTTCTCTCGCGTCTCCATCGCCATCAGTCGCCATTTACAGGACCGTTCCTCCGAATTCGCCCCCGTTTTCTCTTTTTTTCCCCCCGCAAACCCCCTCGTTTCCTCTTCGTTCCGCCTCGATCTCGCAATTCCTCGTCCCTCGCTCGCGGTACACGAACGCCCTATAATATGCGAGCGGAGACGGGTTCCCAGCGACGGAAATTCCGTCCACGAGAAGACGACAGGCTTGCGGTGCGCTCGAGCGTCCCCGTGAAATTACTGCGAAATTATGGTGGGACCAGCTCGGCCGCGAAAATGATTATCGTGACGGAGGGTCGGCTCTGTTCTAACGAGGGCGATGCTTCGTTTGTTTCGTCGCCGCTCGGACGGATAGACGTGTTTCCTTTTTGGGGCAGAAGGATCCGTCGTTGAAATTTGCGAGGAACTTCGACTGACGGGGGTGGTTCTCTCTGCGTGAGGGGTTAAGTTTCAGGCTGCAAGGTTTAAGCGATCTTGACGAGGTTTGATGCTGCTTACAGCACAAACTATTGCACCACAGTTTTGTGAGAACTGCATGTTTTAATGAAATGCTCTATTGAAGTGGAAATTTTGTGTTGCTGGGAGTGTTAGCTATGGAAACTATTGATTAAATAGAAATATTTTAGCAATGGCGATTTGGGGGATGTTGGCAATTGAAATTAAAGATAAAATAGCTATGGGAGACGTTAGCAATAGAAGCTAAAGCTTAAATAGCTATTTGGGAAATGTTAGCAATAAAAATTTAAGCTAAAATAGCAATATTTTAGCAATGGTGATATGGAGGACGTTAGCAATAGAAACTAAAGATAAAATAGCAATATGGGAGACGTTAGCAATAGAAATTAAAGCTAAAATAGCAATATTTTAGCTTAGCAATGTGGGAGACGTCAGCAGTAGAAACTAAAGCTAAAATATTGCTATTTTAGCAATAGCAACGTTAGTAGAGACATTAGCAATAGAAACTTAAGCTAAAATATTGCTATTTTAGCTTACTATTACTATATTATTATTACTAAAATAGCAATAGCAATATGGGAGACGTTAGCAATAGAAACTAAAGCTAAAATAGCAATATTTTAGCTTAGCAATGTGGGAGACGTCAGCAGTAGAAACTAAAGCTAAAATACTGCTATTTTAGCAATAGCAACATTAGTAGAGACATTAGCAATAGAAACTTAAGCTAAAATATTGCCATTTTAGCTTACTATTACTATATTGCTATTACTAAAATAGCAATAGCCATATGAGAGACGTCAGCAATAGAAACTAAAGCTAAAATAGCAATATTTTAGCCGTAGCAACACAAGAGACGTCAGCAACAGAAACAAAAGCTAAAATATTGCTATTTTAGCTTACTATTACTATATTACTATGACTAAAATAGCAATAGCAACATGAGAGACGTCAGCAATAGAAACTAAAGCGAAAATAGCAATATTTTAGCAATAGCAACACAAGAGACGTCAGCAATAGAAACATAAGCCAAAATGTTGCCATATTAGCTTACTATTACTATATTACTATTACTAAAATAGCAATAGCAACATGAGAGACGTCAGCAATGGAAACTAAAGCGAAAATAGCAATATTTTAGCAATAGCAACACAAGAGACGTCAGCAATAGAAACTAAAGCTAAAATACTGCTACTTAGCAATAATTTCTATCACTAACATCCGGAAAGGAGCCAAAAGCAAATAGCTACCCTCCTCTACCTTCAGCACTCTCTTCGTACCTCAACTTACTCACCCCAACCATACAAATACTAAATACTTTTCACCACAGCCTTCAAACTACTATAATCCCTACTTGCTCACCAAACTTATACCCAAATAAACCTCCAAACTCTCTCGATACGTGTCGCGTTCGATTCCATCGACTCTGTCGAATCCAGAATCAAGACGATCGATATCGAGAATCGTAGGTAGCCTCGCGAAATCCAGGTCGACGAAACTAATTCGACGTTCCTTCATTACGAGCATCTTGCAATCACCGTGTCGCGCTTGTCTGACGAGCAGAGGACGATGCTCACCGCGATCCAGACGAAGAGGAGAGCCGCCCAATCGCGGACAGATGCGTCGATCCTCGAACAAAGAACCGCCACGGCAAAGTAGCCCAGAAAAAAAGAGGAGAACAGCCAGAGGAAAACTAGTCGCCGCCGCGGGGACGAGGGGGCGCGCGTTTGGAAACTTTTTTTTACCCCCGTCTCCATTCTTAGCGACGAGCGCGCGGCATAATTATAGATTTTTAATCAACCGATTGAAATGCAAATATCCCACTGCAGAGGGGCCGCAGCGATCGCGAGGAAGGCGAAACGCGGACGAGGAAGAAGCCACCGCGAGGCGGAAAGAGAAACAGAAAGGGAGAGAGGGAGTTGGAAAATGGGCGACTGAGAAAGCGAGGGGGCGAAAGGATGGGCGGAGGAGGAGGAGGCATGAAATCCGTAATGCTGGTATAAACTTTCCAGGGAGAGGAACGAAATCAATACTTCAATATCCGCAGTAACAGCAGCTGGAGTTAACAAGGGTCTGATTGAGCCGGAGTTTGCTGCTAAGTTAGCGTGTTTCGAGCCCCGCGATCCAAGGAATCGAATTCGCGCGCGCTCGTTTCTCGTTTGTTTTTGTCGCGAGCTGTGGATACGTTCAGGTTCGTCCCTTCGTTTATTTTTCACCGCTGTTGCTTGGCTTGCATCGTCACGAAGCGAGTTCTTCAGCCTCGAATCGTTCAGTCATCGTTCGTGGTGGATCATTGTGGATCTTTGGTTGCCAAGCCTGACTCGAGCTTCTTTTCTTCAGCGTTTTCAAACGAGTCGATTAGTCGTGCTTTAACTCTTTGCACTCGAGAGATTTTCAGTCACTAATTTGAACCATTTTTTGGAATGTCTCGAGGGCAAAGGGTTAATGGCGAAATTGTCGTATACACTGCAGTTATTTTGTGCACAGTCTGGCGTAATTGGTTGGTTTTAATCACAACCAGGCTCGCCGTGGGCTGTGTTTTATGCGGCTAATTAATTAGCCGCGCGAATGATGGCGTTTGTGTGTCACGTTTTAAGTTCTCGCAAAGGAGAAACGTAAACGAAGAAGAGCGAATTACGCGTGAAATTATTTTTCCGCCTCCCTCTAGCGTGTAGCCGTAAATAATATCGCGAGGCGGGGAAATTAATGGAAATTCCCACTTTTAATCATTACCGCGCGATGTTTCGTGCATATTTTCAACATGAACGATAAATGAGAGGAAAAACTGGTAAATTTTCAAAGATAATTTTATTTTTCAACTCTTCTCCAAGCTCTGTTCGCTTCTGCAAGAATTTTTTTGCAAAACGCATCAAACATTTCGTTAGCCCTAAAAGTTTCGATGATTGCGTACGTACTTTTAACGAGGAAGGCTCGTTAATTAAATTTCAACGAAAGTCGAACGAAATTTCGAAAGAAATACGATGTTTAAACGAGCAAACACGGAAAGAGCGGAGTGTCAAACGATTAATATCGATTCACTCGTGGATTTTGCATTTGTGGACACACTTTCTTCAAATTTACTTAAAAAAGTTGTCAAAGTTGTCAGCACAGTTCCTCGACTGCTAATTGTAAACTCTAAAACAACTTATAACTTTATTGTAATTTATATTAGTCTCTTTTTCTTATTTCGCGACGTGACGCTCGACGAAGGAGCGCAAAGTGTTAATCGTACATTTTAATGCGAATTCGAGCATTTAGCTCAAGCGTCTAGCTGCCCACTTTACGCGCGTAATCTCCAAACACTAATTAACAATTTCTCACGGGTTTCGAACCGATGCAGGTCACACAACGATAAATTATTCGAGACGCGGACGCGCGCCTCGCAAATTCCACGCTTGGCCCCGTAATTCGCGCGCGCGACTTAAATCCGTGAACAGGCGCGCGCTTGATAGAAAGCGCAAACATGCGAGCCATTAGTCGCGTTCCTGGTTTGCGCGCGATAAACAATGGTTAATGCGATGCGTCGTCGCCGTGGGTAAATTCGCGTCGCGGAATCTACGACCTCGCGTCGTTTTCTGAATAAGAAGAGTAAGAAACGAGTGCTAGGTTTTACTCGTTAGTTAAATCTTTATGGTTGGATGTTAGCTCTGAAGAAACAGCAGCGTTGATTAGTGATTAAGAAGGTTAAATTTGGGACATTGTAATATTTTGAGAAATGTGTCTTTAAATTTTCTATTGGTAATGGTTTCTATTGCTCAAAGATTTCTATGTTAGCAATGGTTTTCATTGCTCAAAGATTGCTATCTTAGCCATAGCTTCCATTGCTTAAAGATTGCTATATCAGCGACAGTTTCCATTGCTCAAAGATTGCTATATCAGCGACAGTTTCCATTTCTCAAAGATTGCAATCTCAGCTGCACTGCATTGCCCATAGATTGCTATCTTAGCAATAGTTTTCATTGCTCAAAGATTGCTATCTTAGCGATAGTTTCCATTACTCAACGATTGCTATCTTAGCAATAGTTTTCATTGGCCAAAGATTGCTACGTTCGCAATAGTTTCCATTACTCAAAGATTGCAATCTCAGTTGTATTGCCAAAGATTGCTATCTTAGAAATAGATTCCATTGCTCAAAGTTTGCTATCTTAGCAATAGTTTCCATTGCTCAAAGATTGCTATCTTAGTGATAGTTTCCATTGGTCAAAGATTGCTATCTTAGCAATAGTTTTCATTGCTCAAAGATTGCAATCTCAACTGCATTGCCAAAAATTGCTATCTTAGAAATAAATTCCATTGCTCAAAGTTTGCTATCTTAGCAATAGTTTCCATTGCCCAAAGATAGCTGTCTTAGCAATAGTTTCCATTGATCAAAGATTGCTATCTTAGCAATAGTTTCCATTGCTCAAAGATTGCAATCTCAGCTGCACTGCATTGCCCATAGATTGCTATCTTAGCCAAAGTTTCTATTGCTTAAAGTTTTCTGTCTTAGCAGTAGTTTCCATTGCTTAAAGTTTGCTATCTTAGCGATAGTTTCCGTTGCTCAAAGCTTGCTATTTTAGCAATAGTTTCTGTTACTAAAATATCGCTCAAAGCTTTCTATCTTAGCAATAGTTTCCATTACTTTAGAACCGTTTCTATTGCTAAATTAGCGATATTAACCGTCCATAAAAAGCGGAATCCTTAACCAAACCGTTACCAAGCTACCCCACCTACCCAAATCCATAAATTAACCCCACCAGATCCTAATCGCGCGCACGATCCAGCCAGTCGACAGGAACGAACGTTCCTCCGCTGGTCGTCGATTCCGGCGCGAACTACGAACCCGAGGATCGTCCACAGCGAGCGGAATCGCGCGCAGCCTGTTCGTAATTATGTGAAACAATACGAGAGTGGCTCGTTCGCTCGCGGCACAGGTATATTGAAAAATTCCAGAGGCTTCGAGAGCTGGGGGGAGGCACCCGGATCCACCCTGCGAGCAGCCACGACAGAGATTGATGCGGGGAATGCAATTTCCTCGAGCTCAGGCCGCGCGTTTATCCTCCGATGCACCTTTTCCCGCGCGTCCCCCGCCCGATCTCTACCGCGCCAACTCGCGCATTTGTATTAATACGATCAGGCAGGATTCGAGAGGAAATTCTTCGGGGGGTTAGAGGGGGGGAGAGCAACGTAGAAGGCGGAGGGGTTCGAAGGATGCTAAGCTCACGGAAGTGTGCCTGCAATCCTATTATCCTCGAGCGAGCCCCGCGCGCGCTCCGCGCTGAATCGCAGCCTGAATCTTTCGATATTGATTCGACCGTGAGAAAGAATCCCGCGCGAAAACAGCGGCCCTGCGGTTCTTAAATCTGGTGTCCAAGAGTCCAATGGACTCCTCGAGCGTTGCGAGTAACTCTTCGTTGGTTTCGAGGGAATTTGAGGGAAAGTTTGGAATCGCGTTTTTATCGAGGTTTTATCTACATTAAATTCTTGCTGCGTAACTTTCGTTTCGTTATCGTGATAGAAATATTGAGGACAGTCTTTTATGTTTCTATATGTTCCTCGTTACCCTAAGCTTTTTCTTAGATAATCAAATTCTCAATAATATGGACTGTTAATCCTTTGCATCAGGATGTATCCTCTGAGGGGACATTAGGATTGATTAATGATTACAGAAATCAAAGTTATTCCATCGCAACTTTTTGAGGAATCCGTTTCGCTGAAGCTTTTTATTGAAATGGAAGCTTTCTGTTGCTGGGAGATGTTAGCAATAGAAACTATTGCTGAAAGATCGCTATCTTAGCCATAGTTTCTATTGTCAAAAGCTTGCTATCTTAGCGACAGTTTCCATTACTCAAAGATTGCTATCTTAACGATAGTTTCCATTGCTCAAAGATTGCTATCTTAGCCATAGTTTCTATTGCTGAATGCTTGCCAACTTAGCAATAGTTTCCATTACTCAAAGATTGCTATCTTAGCCATAGTTTTTATTGCTGAAAGCTTGCTATATTAACCATAGTATCCTTTGCTCAAAGATTGCTATCTCAGCAATAGTTTCCATTGCTCAAAGATTGCTATCTTAGCCATAGTTTCCATTACTCAAAGATTGCTATCTTAGCCATAGTTTCTATTGTCAAAAGCTTGCTATCTTAGCAATAGTTTCCATTGCTCAAAGATTGCTATCTTAGCCATAGTTTCTATTGTCAAAAGCTTGCTATCTTAGCAATAGTTTTCATTGCTTAAAGCTTGCTATCTTAGCAATAGTTTCTATTGCTCAAAGATTGCTATTTTAGCAATAATTTCTATTGCTAACGTCCGGGAAGAGTCGAGTGCAAAGGGTTAAACTAAAATTTCGATTATTTTTCTGTGTGTAAATTTGGATTTATGGTTTCCTGTCCTTCAATGATTGTGAAAAAAGAGAAAACGAAATCCTTTGGCCGAAGATCCAAAAGGAAGAGCGAATAGTTGAAGATTGCTATGCGTTGAGGGAAGTCAGAGCGAGTCGCAGAGTAATTAATTAATTAATTAATTAGGTATCGATGGACTCTTCGCGCAAAGAGCTTCAGAACCGCTTCTACGAATTCGAATAAACAGTAGAATGCGATTGGGCTTGTTTGCGATCAACGAAGGCGATCTGAAGCGATGGAAAATCCTAATTGTGCTTGAAGCAAGTATCTGGAGAAGTATGAGAACAATCGAACCTCGTCAAGATCGTAGAATATCGATTGAACCTCGCAGCTTAAAACTTAACCCTTGACAACCAAGAAAGCTAAACGATACCCACTGAAGCTTATTATTTGAAAAAATTCTTGCGTTTCGAACGGATTTAATTTGAAGACAAGGTTCACTGAGTCTCAGTCGTAAAATGTACCCAAGAAGTTAAGTAAATTTGAAAAGAAAAGGATGCAAAATCGAAAGCGCAAGAACCACTGCATCGAGTTAAGCAAATTTGAAAAGAAAAGGGTGCGAAATCGAAAGCATAAAGAATTATTTCCCCATCGCATCGAGGGAAATGAACAATTCGATGCTGCATCGAACTGCTTTGAAAAGCTTTGAAGAGCTTGACCTGCCTCGAACAACAAAGAAACAGCGCGCGAAATCGCGAGTTAGACGCCAAACAGAACCGGAAACGGATTAGCGCGATGCAGCGAAGGAACGATGATCGACGAGGAGTTGAGCGCTCGTGCGATAAATTTTAATTCCGCTGATCAGTTCGCGAGCCAGCGCTCAGTTTTATCGAATAATTGATGTACGCGCTTTTAATGTGTGGAAGGGCTGTCGAACGGACGGCTGTCGGATTAATAGTTCTATTTCAACCCGCGCTAAATGCGACGTAATTCTGATTAAGCGATTAGCTCGTCCCGCCGAGCGTCGAACGGGCTCGCGATTTTACAAATTCCGTTCTAAATTGTTTGTTACGCTCGATCGACGAGCGTTCAACTCTCGCGAGATTCGACGAAATTCTGTTTGCGCATCGCCCCTCCGCGCTTTAACGTATTTACGATCGACGCGTAATTATTTAGAAAGAGCAATTTACTTTTGTAACGCGTTGCTAATCGCTGCGCAGCCTGTTCGCGAGTGTCGTTAAACGCAACGCGTAGCCGGTCCTGGCCACGAGCCTCGTTCGAGCATTTTTATCACGTAACTCGTGCTACAAACCGGGAAAGATGAGCGCTTATAAAAGAGAGAACGCTCGCCGTTTTACAACTACGCCTCCCGCTTCAAATTAGTTCCCTAAATCACCCCGCACACTCTTCCGCGCGGCTCTAATTTCAATGACAGGCGGTCCGCGCAATTAGTTCGTTTCAACAGGCCAGCGCTCGAGCGGGGGTGGAAAAAAAAAAGGGGCAGAAGAAAAGGAAAACAGAGGGAGGAGAGAGGGATGTAAGCAGAGTGGCACGCAAATGGAGAAATAAAACGGTCTTTAGTATCCGCTTGATTTTTCTACCCCCACGTCGGCGCTTTACTGCCATCGCTCGTAAACCCAACAACTCGCGACGTTTATGCCCGCGCCGGAGCATTTTGCGCGCGATTAACTTCTCCTGTCCGCAAACAGTTCGCCCGCGACACGAGCAATTAAGCGTCGACTGCGATCAGCGGATCATCGGGTCGAGGACGAGCGGTTCTCGTTGCTCGAGGCCCTAATTGGACCCATCTTGGTCAAGAAAACTTGAGGAGACGTGCATTTCGCAGAAAGTTGCGGTGGAATGGGTTTAACTCTTTGCGTTAGACGTCTATCCAGACGTTAGTGATAGAAATTATTGCTGAAATAGTAATATTTGAGCGATAGTTTCTGTTGCTAACGACTCTCAGCAATAGAAGATTTCTATTTCAATTGAAAACTTGAGGAAACGTGCATTTCTCAGAAAGTTGCGGTGGAATGGATTTAACCCTTTGCGTTAGACGTCTGTCCACACGTTAGCGATAGAAATTATTGCTGAAATAGCAATATTTGAGCGATAGTAACTGTTGCTAACGACTCTCAGCAATAGAAGATTTCTATTTCAATTGAAAACTTGAGGAAACGTGCATTTCTCAAAAAGTTGCGGTGGAATGGGTTTAACTCTTTGCGTTAGACGTCTGTCCACACGTTAGCGATAGAAATTATTGCTGAAATAGCAATATTTGAGCGATAGTTTCTGTTGCTAACGACTCTCAGCAATAGAAGATTTGTATTTCTCAAAAAGTTGTGGTGGAATAGGTTTAACCCTTTGGAGTGGACGTCTTTCCAGACGTTAGTGATAGAAATTATTGCTGAAGTAGCAATATTTGAGCGATAGTTTCTGTTGCTAACGACTCTCAGCAATAGAAGACTTCCATTTCAATTGAAAACTTGGGCGAAACATGCTTTTCTCAAAAAGTTGTGGAAGATTAAGTTTAGCACTTTGCATTAGACGACTTTCCAGACGTTAGGATAGAAATTGTAGCGATAGTTAGCGATAGTTTCTGTAGCTAACGTCTCTCAGCAATAGAAGACTTCCATTTCAATTGAAAACTTAAGGAAACGTGCATTTCTCAAAAAGTTATGCCGGAATAGTTTTAACCCTTTGCATTAGACGTCTTCCCAGACGTTAGCGATAGAAACTATTGCTGAAATAGCAATTTTTGAGCTATAGTTTTTGTTGCTAATGACTCTCAGCAGCAGGAGATTTCTATTTCAATTGAAAACTTGGGGGAAACATGAATTTCTCAAAAAGTTGTGGGAGATTAAATTTAGCACTTTACATTAGATGTCTTTCCAGACGTTAGCAATAGAAACTATTGCTGAAATAGCAATTTTTGAGCGATAGTTTCTGTTGCTAACAACTCTCAGCAATAAAAGACTTCCATTTCAATTGAAAACTTGAGGAAACGTGCATTTCTCAAAAAGTTATGCCGGAATAGTTTTAACCCTTTGCATTAGACGTCTTCCCAGACGTTTGCGATAGCTTTCTCGCAAGCTTTCGAATTCGTAGAGAACGCGGGAACATCGACGGTGACCATTAATCAGCCCGCTTAAACACTTTCTCGGTGTCCGTGCCAACTTCCGGAATCCATTACCACGGGAAAACATTCCAACGACTGCAGCCACCATCGAAACCATCTTCCGAAGCTAATAATCCACCGACCCTGGGCACGATCCGCCTCCAGTTCTCAATAACGAAATTATTAAACTTCCGGATCGAGGCGAGTCAGCGGCGATGATCGATGGCCGGAAACCAAAATAACTGCCGGCTAAGGAGCAAGAAACGTTCGATGGAAAAACAGAAACTCGTTGGCGGCGCGAGAGAATTTTCCCTAGGACGATTTGGTCGATGAAGATTTCCCTGATACGGATGATTTACCGAGGAAATATCGTTGGTTTCTCTTGTTTCTTAGATATCAGCGTTCTGAAATTGCTATTTTAGTGGAGACGCGGTAGAAATTGCTGCTAGAATAGCAATATTGCTGTTTTAGTTGTGACGCAATGGAAACTATTGCTAAAGTAGCAATATTGCTATTTTAATAGAGACGCAATAGAAATTATTGGTAAAATAGCAACATTAGTATTTTAATAGCGATATTTTAGCGATGCTGCTATTTTAATAGCAATATTTTAGTGATGCTGCTATTTTAATAGTGATATTTTAGCGATGCTGCTATTTTAATAGCGATATTTTAGCAATACTGCTATTTTAATAGCAATATTTTAGCAATACTGCTATTTTAATGGCGATATTTTAGCAATACTGCTATTTTAATAGCAATACTTTAGCAATACTGCTATTTTAATGGCGATATTTTAGCAATGCTGCTATTTTAATAGCGATATTTTAGCGATGCTGCTATTTTAATAGCAATATTTTAGTGATGCTGCTATTTCAATAGTGATATTTTAGCGATGCTGCTATTTTAATAGCGATATTTTAGCAATACTGCTATTTTAATAGCGATATTTTAGCAATACTGCTATTTTAATGGCGATATTTTAGCAATACTGCTATTTTAATAGCAATACTTTAGCAATACTGCTATTTTAATGGCGATATTTTAGCAATGCTGCTATTTTAATAGCGATATTTTAGCAATACTGCTATTTTAATAGCAATACTTTAGCAATATTACTATTTTAATAGCAATATTTTAGCAATCTTACTATTTCAACCCTTTGCTTCAACCCCTCGAGAGGCGACTCTCACCCACCATCGCGTTTCACACAGCAACTTTCAAGTTTCTCATCGACAGATATAAAGTTTCCCACAAAAATGGATGTCAAAACTGAAATTAACTCGAATGAGAGTGAAATAGATTTTCAACTGTTTGTATTCACGAAGAAATCAGTTATAGCAAAAGTAATCGAGTACGAAGGGTTAATAGCAATATTTCAGCAATCTTGCTATTTCAATGGCAGTAGATTTTCCTGATATAGACGCGAGCCGATGGAGGCCAAGCGGAGGCCATCGTCTCCTGCTTGGAACTTTTATATCCCTGGCGAGGGTGCGCGGGGAGACTCCGAATTGATCGGAGCCTGGCCTAATCACGCGGAGCAGAGGGCTGCGAGCACGAGAAGTTGCTGCTGGCGATATTAACTTTGATATTGGACGGCGTTAAGAAGAAACACAGCCAATAACTTCCGTGCTGGGAACGCGGGAGGCGGAGGACGCCATCCTCAACCCTTCTCCGCGCGAGGCGGCGGTCCACGAGCCTCTTCAATAATCGCTGCGACACATTACAATAAGAGCAACTGTCTCTGGCTGCAGCCCACGTACAGAGAGCTCGTACGTGCGTGCGCGTGGCCACGTTTCCGGTCCCGCGCGCTTCCGTGTTACGGACCGATATTGCAGTTCGTGCCTCCGCCATATTGTGGAGGCCCCGACGACGCCATTTCGCGCGAGAGAATTGGTGGAAAGTGGCTAAAACGCGAAGGATGTTTCGTTTCGCGATCGTCGTTTTATATTTTTAAAGAATTGAATGGGTGCTGGTAAAATATCTGCGTGGTTTGCTTGCGGTTTTATTTATTGTTAGTCGAGAAGGGTAGATTTGGGAGTTCTCTGACGTTGTGTCTTTAATTTTCATCGATTGCATTCTAAGCTTGGAAGCTTTTCTTTCTCAGTACGACGCAATACTTTGCAATCGTGAGAGCTGAGAATTATTTTCTGAATTTGTCGTGCAGTCATTGTATTTTCAATTTTAGAAAATACTGCATTCTAAGCTTGGAATTTTTTTTTAGAACAACACAATACTTTGCAATCGTGGATATTTATCGGTCCACTGTCAATTCTTTTCTTCATAAATTCAAGTGTAACTTTCTCCTTTTTTAACCCTTTGCACTCGTTAAAAACTTATTCCATTGCAGCTTTTCGAAGAACGCGTATTTCCCCAAAGTTTCCATTTGAAATAGAAATTTTCTTTTGCTTGAAAATTGCTTGGTAATAGTTTCCATTGTCGACTTTTATCAGCAATAGAAAATCGCTGGGAAACCGTCGAGCGCAAAGGGTTAAATCGCTGAAGTTTGGAATCGCGCGAGTCGAGGACTGACAGTATTTAAGACGCTGGTCGAAAATGCATCGCGACGCTACAAATTGCAAAGAAGGTTTACGCTTCTCGCAGCGTTTCTTCCTGAATTCTGCTGGTCCACGGAATTCGCCAATCGAACGACGGTGTGTTCTTTTAATTTCTGCACAAGGGATCCTCCTCATCGATCCGCTCGAGCAGATTTTACGTCCTACGCTTCGTCAGAGACGATCTCGCGAACCCATTTGAATATTTTATTTCGCGGCTGATCGCGCTCGCTTTTATCTCGATGGGTACGGTTTTATTTGAACTAATTCCCGAACCGGATGGAAGTCGAGAGTCGCACGGCTGCGGCGGACGACCTCTGTTGTGCGACGCAGTATGGGGTTTTTATGTTGGTAGACGGCGAAATCGAATTTCAGAACGAGGCGAGGGAATTGAATCGTTAGAAGAAGTAAATAAGTGAAAAGCGCTCGATTATATAAAGCGAGTAAATGGGATACGACGGATATAATAGAAGCAAAGTCTTCGGTTCTGTTGAAATATCGACGAGAAGACTATTTTTGAAGCGTTACCCGGTATATGCCACCCTGATAGTTGATAATTGATTAATAGTAGTGTTAGAGATTGCGACAGTCAAATGTCAATGACAAATGTTATCTTTGAGAAAGTAGAATTAGAATATTATAATTATAATTTAATGCAATATTTGCTCAAAGATTGCTATCTTAGCAATAGTTTCTACTGCTCAGAGATTGCTATCTTAGCAGTAATTTCCATTACTCAAAGATTGCTATCTCAGCAATAGTTTCCGTTGCCACAGTTTCCATTGCTCAGAGATTGCTATCTTAGCTATAGTTTCCATTGCTCAAAGATTGCTATCTCAGCAATAGTTTCCATTGCTCAAAGATTGCTATCTCAGCAATAGTTTCCATCGCTCAAAGATTTGCTATCTCATCAATAGTTCTCATTGCCCAAAGATTGCTATGTTAGCAATAGTTTCCGTTGCCACAGTTTCCATTGCTCAGAGATTTCTATCTTAGCTATAGTTTCCATTGCTCAAAGATTGCTATCTCAGCAATAGTTTCCATCGCTCAAAGATTTGCTATCTCATCAATAGTTCTCATTGTCCAAAGATTGCTATCTTAGCAATAGTTTCCATTGCTCAAAGATTGCTATCTTAGCCATAGTTTCTATTGCTGAAAGCTTGCCATCTTAGCAATAGTTTCCATTGTTCAAAGATTGCTATCTTAGCAATAGTTTCCATTGTTGAAAGATTGCTATATTAACCATAGTATCCTTTGCTCAAAGATTGCTATCTCAGCAATAGTTTCCATTGCTCAAAGATTGCTATCTTAGCCATAGTTTTCATTACTCAAAGATTGCTATCTTAGCCATAGTTTCTATTGTCAAAAGCTTGCTATCTTAGCAATAGTTTCCATTGCCCAAAGATTGCTATCTTAGCCATAGTTTCTATTGCTGAAAGCTTGCCATCTCAGCAATAGTTTCCATCGCTCAAAGATTGCTATCTTAGCCATAGTTTCTATTGTCAAAAGCTTGCTCTCTTAGCAATAGTTTCCATTGCTCAAAGATTGCAATTTCAATTGCACTGCATTGCCCATAGATTGCTATCTTAGCCAAAGTTTCTATTGCTTAAAGCTTGCTATTTCAGTAATAGTTTCCGCTGCTCAGAGATCGCTATCTTAGCCATAGTTTCCATTACTCAAAGATTGCTATCTTAGCAATAGTTTCCATTAGTCAAAGATTGCTATCTTAGCAATGGTTGTCATTGATCAAAGAGTGTTACCTTAGCAATAATTTCCATTGCTCAAAGATTGCAATCTCAGCTGCATTGCCAAAGATTGCTATCCTAGCAACAGTTTCCATTGCTCAAAGATTGCCATCTCAGCAATAGTTCCCATCACTCAAACATTCCTATTTTAGAGCATTCCCATTACTAACATCTAACCAGGAACCCACGAACGCAAAGATTGAATCTTTACTATTTACAAAATTTATCATAAATATAAAACTCTACGACTGAACCAACTTATCTTTATCCGATAACTCATCTACTAAAATCTCTTACAATCTTTCGCATTCACCCAACAATATTCAATGAACGATACACGTAGAGACGTTCACATAACCCGCAACACGCGACGCATCTTCGATTCAGCTGGCCCAGCGACCTCGAGGCCATGTTTCTCTCTGGTCCACCACGCGTGTCGTTTACGAACCGACGCCCAGGCTCGACTATATTTCTCGCTTAGCCGCGATAACGATATTTTCGTAGTTTCGGGAAAACATTCCGCCGGGACGGCTGGAATACGGCTGCGGTTCTAATGAGAAGCCATAACCACGTAACAGAACTGTGCCCCGCGCGGAGGAAGCCGACACGACGCGACTTATGTACGCCAGGCGCGTGCTTACGGCTTACCATTACGATCGCAGCTTAAGACGTGGGCTAAGCTAAGCGCGGGCGAACCAGGCACGTTTATCAAGAAACAGTCCTCGCAACAGCTTGTTCCTAATAATCTCTCTAATTTATCAGCTCGGCTGCGTGCGCCGGGATTTGAGGTTTCGGCTGTTAGGCGGCTCGATAAATTGCCGTATTCCGAACTACTTTCGTCGGTTACCGCGTTCGCCAACGCGTCGGCTGTCGCAGAGTTCACGTGGCCCTTCTCTGGGACGCTGAGGTCGCGTGGGAATTTATTTTTCCCGCGAAAGCTCTTTCTCTCCCACGTTTTCTGCTTCCTCTTTGACCCTTTCACTGTGGCTGTCGTCGATGGACGATGGTACGAAATTTTGGTGAGATTTGACTGTCGTTAATCAGGGATTCGATGAATCATGCTGGTTTTATTGGATTTTTATTCATTTTAGAGAGATCGCGTTGATGAGACAAGCGCTACGTTTTTTAATAAACGTATAAGAATGAGATTGCTAAAGTTGCAATATTGTAGCAATATTTTAGCAATAGTTTGTATTGCTAAAGTTGCAATACTTTAGCATTAGTTTCCTCGAATTTTCGAGACCAAATTCAACTTGCAATGGACCAGCTTATCTCCAATCGAACGATAAATAGCTACCAATCCCATAAGAAGGGAACCTGTTCCGCTGTCGCGTTCCGCATGCGAACGCGAGTTCCGATCGATGCGATCGCGTCAGAGGCCTCTTCAAAATTCAGCTGAGCTCCTCTCGCTGCGAGCGAACGCGAAGAATCGCCTCGTCAAACGGGGTGCGACTCGTTTCCGCGAGCGATGTCAGCTCGTCGAATGCTCGCGAGGATTCCTGGCGCGCCTCTCGAAGGATCCTCTCGCGCGTAGGTGCGCGTGATAACGCAAAACGTTGGAAAGCGAGTCGAGAAGCCAGGAAGAAAGAGGACAGCAGACGAGAAGAACGTCTCGATCGAAGCAGACGGAGGAGACTGTCTAAACACTGTCTCGCGATGAATCGCTCTTAGTCGAGCAGCTAGCTGGCCTCAGCGAGGACCGTGATCCTCGTCGATGATCACTCGAATGCGCTTCGAGCAGCTATCTTGCTGTGATAACGATAACAACTGTGGCGGTCCTCGTCACTAGGGGGATAGCAGACTCGTCAGTTTCCTGCGAGCACTCGTTTTCTACACAATTTCTATATAATAGAAATTCTGACCTATCCCTACCATCCAAGCGCCTAAGACAGGGTTAGATTAGGTTTAGTAACAGTAGGCAATATTTAGTAACAGAAATGATTGCTAAAATAGCAATCTTTGAGCAATATTTTAGTACTAGAAGATATCGCTAAAATAGCAATATTTGAGCAATATTTTAGTAATAGAAAATATTGCTAAAATAGCAATCTTTGAGCAGAATTTTGGCAGTAGAAACTATTGCTAAAATAGCAATACTGTGACGGTCCTCGTCACTAGGGAGACAGCATACTCGTCAGTTTCCCGCTAGCACTCCATGTCCTAAACCGTTTCTATATAATAGAGATTCTGACCAATACCATCCCAGCGTCTAAGGCAGGTAGATACTGATGAGTCCACTAGCAGGCCCAGGACGAAACGTTCTTCCCTCTCTTTTTCCTTCTTACCCTCTCTCACACATTCTTTACAGCCCAGCGCATAATGAAGTAGGCGTTCAGCCCACCAACGAGATTCAGTAGCAATACTTTAGCGATATTGCTGTTTTAGTAGCAATACTTTAGCAATATTTCTATTTTAGTAGCAATACTTTAGCGATAGTGCTGTTTTAGTAATGTGACAGTCCTCGCCACTAGGGGGACAGCACACTCGTCAGTTTCCCGCGAGTACTCCATGTCCTACACTGTTTCTATATAATAGAAATTCCATCCCAGCGTCTAAGGCAGGGTCTGCTAGGTAGCTAGGACTATTGAGTCCACTAGCAGGCCCAGGATGAAATGTTCTTTCCTCTCTTTTTCCTTCCTACCCTCTCACGTTCTCTTTACAGCAGGCGTTCAGCCTGCCAACGAGCTTCAGTAGCAATACTTTAGCGATATTGCTATTTTAGTAGCAATACTTTAGTAATATCGCTATTTTAGTAGCAATACTTTAGTAATATCGCTATTTTAGTAGCAATACTTAGCAATATTGCTATTTTAGTAGCAACACTTTAGCGATATTGCTATTTTAGTAGCAATACTTTAGTGATATTGCTATTTTAGTAGTGTGACAGTCCTCGCCACTAGGGGGACAGTACACTCGTCAGTTTCCCGCGAGCACTCCTACACTGTTTCTATATAATAGAAATTCTGACCTATCCCTACCATCCCAGCGTCTAAGGCAGGGTCTGCTAGGTAGCTAGGACTATTGAGTCCACTAGCAGGCCCAGGACGAAACGTTCTTCCCCCTCTTTCTCCTTCCTACCCTCTCACGTTCTCTTTACAGCAGGCGTTCAGCTCACCAATGAACTTCAGTAGCAATACTTTAGCGATATTGCTATTTTAGTAGCAATACTTTAGTAATATCGCTATTTTAGCAGCAATATTGCTATTTTAGTAGTGTGACGGTCCTCGCCACTAGGAGGACAGCACACTCGTCAGTTTCCCGCGAGTACTCCATGTCCTACACCGTTTCTATATAATTCTATAAATTCTGACCTATCCCTACCATCGCAGCGTCTAAGACAGGGTCTGCTAGCTAGTCTTACTGATGAGTCCACTAGCAGGCCCAGGACGAAACGTTCTTCCCCCTCTTTTTCCTTTCTACCCTCTCACGTCCTCTTTACAGTAGGCGTTCAGCCCGCCAACGAGCTTCACAACTCTGGCGAAAGAGCGCGCGCGCCCCAGGGTGACGTGGACTCAGCCGTTTAGGTGGTGCATGGCGCTCTTTGGGCGCAGCGAAGGGTGAGAGTTAGGTGCGGCCAGTTTCGCGGCGACCACCCCGCCCGTGGATTCTTTTACGAGGCGCCGTTACACGGACGAATAACAGGCTGCTTTGGGGACACGTACGGGCGATGCTTGTACCCAATTTGCCGCGCTCATGGACCACTAGGGTTGTATACGATATAATTATTGTTATGGCCGGGGTTGCGGCTTGCGGCGTTGGGAACGAGCGGCTTCGATCTTCTGGAAAAGTTGCGGCGGACCCAAGAGTGCACCGTGCGATGCTCGATGCTGCTTCAACGCCTCGAGGATTGGCGCGAGTTTTGGGGTAGCGCGTGGAGTTGACCCTTTGCAGTTGGGTGGTCGATCGGAGAGGACAGCGTTGATTAGTGATTATAGAAGTCAAGCTTATTCTATTGCACGTTTTTGAGAAATGGGTTTTGCTAGAGTTTTGGATTGAAGTGGAAGTTTTCTAGAGCTGGAGACGTTAGCTATTGAAACTATTGCTGAAATATTGCTATTTTAGCAGTAGAAACTATTGCTCGAATATTGCTATGCTAGCAATAGAACCTGTTGCTATAATATTGTAACTTTAGCAATAGAAACTATTGCTAAAATATTGCTGTGCTAGCAATAGAAACTGTTGCTAAATATTGCTATTTTAGCAATAGAAACTGTTGCTAAGCTATTGCTAAAATAGCAAACTTTGAGCAATACTTCAGCAATAGTTTCTATTACTAAAGTTACAATATTTTAGCAATAGTTTAGCAATATCTTAGCAATATTTTAGCTTTAGTTTCTATCGCCAACGTCTCCCAGCGATAGAAAATGTCCATTTCCATAGAAAACTTGAAGGAAAGTTTACTTTCCTTCATCACTAATCAATGTCTCCTCAGAGAAGACATCCTGGAGCGCTAAAGGGTTAAATATTACTCGATTCTGGCGCAACGCGAGCACACGTTGCAGTTAAGAAACGTCGCAGCGACGTCGATTTCAATTACTTCCTCCACGTATTTACTGGCAGAAGAGGCGAGGCCTGTGCGCCGTGACTTATATACGCTCTTTAATTATGGAACTTCGATAATTAAATGGAAATAAACGAATTTACGGGTAGTCGCGAAACTTAACGCAATTAGAGTAGATTGAGGAAATGAATTTTAATTTCGCCCTCTCTTTGAAACGCCGGGCTGATTCAAGGGACCTTTTAAATGGGCGACGAAAGCCCGTCCAGCCCCCGGAGCCCCGACGAAAATCTTCGAATCCATTGTTTTCCACGAGAATAAACTTTCTTTTCCGTCTTCATTTGCGCGCTTATTGTCCCAAGCACGATCCTATCTGCCTCCGCGCGTTTCATTTCACCGTATCGACTCGCCACGCGATAATACGATCTCGCCCGCGTTGCCGAAGGTGCGACCAATTTAAACTTAGCGAACGGCCACGGCCATTTTCACTGTCTACGCCGGTTGCAACCGGAACTTTTTCAATTTCAACGCGAACTTCTAATAAGGTAAATATACAGCAACTTTTGTCGCGCGCGGATTCGCCGTACGCATCCTCACGCACCCCCCACCCCCGTTCGAGTAACGTTTCAGCTTTTACGCGGCTAAACGGTGGACGTTTAAACAGAGGGAGAGGGCGAAAGTAGCATAGTTTCGAGTCGAGAATCTTTGGCTGATCGTGAAAATAAAAACAGAAAGAAATTAACGCGTGGATAACGCTGCTTCGAAAGGAAGCTTGCGAGACAGCTCGAGAGAAAGCAACGAACGTACTTCTTTCGCTCGTACTGGATTCCTCGTTCTTCAGCTCTCTTTTCAACCCTTCGCTACCATCGTAGCTCAAAGTTCGTTTCAGATAAACATTTAAGTAGCCCTACTTTCCTATACTTTGTCAGTCTTCATCTTGTCACGCGCATCTCGCAGACTTGTAGTCTCCATTAAAAGAAGAGAGTATTGTTTTCTATGAACGTCGATCCTTAATTATCTTGACCCTTTGAATTCGACTCCTTCTGAAAGTTAGTAACTGAAACTATTGCTAGAATAGCAAACTTTGAGCAATATTTTAGCTATAGTTTCTATTGCTATAATATTGTAACTTTAGCAATAGAAACTAATACTAAAATATTGCAACTTTAGCAATAGAAACTAATGCTAAAATATTGCATCTTTAGCAATAGAAGCTATTGCTGCAATATTGCTAAAATATTGTAACTTTAGCAATAGAAACTATTGCTGCAATATTGCTAAAATATTGCTATATTAGCATTGCACACTATTGCTAAAATATTGCTATATTAGCATTCCAAACTGTCGCTAAAATATTGCTATATTAATATTGCAAACTATCGCTAAATATTTCTATATTAGCATTGCAAACTATCGCTAAAATATTGCTATATTAGCATTGCAAACTATCGCTAAAATATTACTATATTAGCAATGCAAACTATCGCTAAATATTTCTATATTAGCATTACAAACTATCGCTAAAATATTGCTACATTAGCATTGCGAGCTATCGCTAAATATTTCTATATTAGCATTGCAAACTATCGCTAAAATATTGCTATATTAGCATTGCAAACTATTGCTAAAATATTTCTATATTAGCATTGCAAACTATCGCTAAATATTTCTATATTAGCATTGCAAACTATCGCTAAAATATTGCTATATTAGCATTGCAGACTATCTCTAAAATATTTCTATATTAGCATTGCAAACTATCGCTAAATATTTCTATATTAGCATTGCAAACTATTGCTAAAATATTGCTATATTAGCATTGCAAACTATCGCTAAAATATTGCTGTATTAGCATTGCAAACTATCGCTAAAATTTTGCTATATTAGCATTGCAAATTATCGCTAAAATATTGCTATATTAGCATTGCAAACTATCGCTAAATATTTCTATATTAGCATTGCAAACTATTGCTAAAATATTGCTAAAATATTGTAACTTTAGCAATAGATATTGCTAACATAAAACTTCGAAATTACTTTTTAAACAATTCGCACGCAGTCGTCGTGTTTCGACCGACAGAACGATAATCCGCGAACGCCGCGTCGCTTTTCGAAACGACGTCGATCGATGTTACAGCGCGCGAATGCATTTTCCCTTTCACGGTTTCTTATCAGTCAATTTGATCGACTCGGACAGAACGAAACGAAATGCCTCGCCTTTGACGGGGCGAATGAAAATTGAAACTGCACCGCTCGATGACTTATTCATTCGGCTTACCTCGTTGATCCTGTATCTCTTTTCACGGACGAACAAGTTGCACAAAGGGGAGGCCAGCGCGTGGAAACAGCGGGATTCCGTGGAAAGAAGGAGGTTAATTAGTTACAGGACGCTAGAGGTCTCATTTTAACTTGATATTTCTTGTTCGAACCGCTCTGTAAATTTAGCAACGACTCGCAAAGAGCTTCGATCGATCGAGAACGAATCGTTGTTCTCCCTGCCAACGCGTTGTGTAATTTAACAATCGTCAGTGGATGGTGAACGATCGCGAACCGTCGTTCATCATCACCATTTCTATCGAATAGCTCGCATCCTTCGTCAGAAACGAACGTCATCAATTGAAAATGGAGCTTGGAACGATCGTAAATCAGGTCGCATAAATCGGATAATTGGTTTTTGACCGATCTAGACGGGAGTCCATTGAATTCGAGAGCCTCGCGCGGCGCCAGCGATTCTGAACGTGGGATACGTGGTGCACACAGGGTGTTCGCTCATTTCTGGTTCGACAGACGTTTCTCAAATTGATGTTCTGTAAGTGAAAATAAATCGAGAGTCAAGAGCAATGGAATTGTCTCTTAGTCTTCGTTTCAAGACGAACAACTTTGAAAATTCAGCAATAGAATTCTTTCAGCAATAGAAACTATTACCAAGCAATTTTTCAGCAATGGAAGATTTCCATTTCAATAAAAAACTATGGGGAAACCTGCATTCTTCGATTAGTTGCGGTGGAATTAGTTTCTAAGCAATAAATTCCCTCAGAAACGACATTCGAGTGCAAACAATTAATTTTCATAATTTTATTTCATTTTAAACCACAGACTCCAAATTTCAATTCGATATCATCGCACAAAGTGCGCGATTCTTCTCGAACGCTTAGCACTTCACTTCATCCTAGAAATTACGTTAGCAATAGAAACTAAAACAAAAATATCGCCACTTTAGCGATATTTCCAGCTTCAATCGCCAGCGTCCAGGAAGGAGCAGAGTGCGAAGGGTTAAAAACCGACGCTGGTCGCAGCGTCGACGCGCGTGGCGGGAAAAAAGTGTCCGCGGAACTTGGCGGCGTAATAATTTCGACGAAAAGCTCGGAACTTCGGCTATTCCGGTTTCCATTAAGCGGTTACTACCCCGGAAAGTTTGCGTTTCCTCCTGGCGGAAGCGCGAGGCTTCTTCGCGCGCGGACGAGGAAAGAAAAAGGGGGCCGTCGTCTTCCGTTAGCCAGCGCCAGGAGGAGAGGGTGAGGGGTGGTGGTCTGGTGTTCTAACCAAATTCACGGCGGTTAAAAATGGCGGGGGTCGCGCGCAGCAACGGTATCGTCGTTATTAGAAGAGTCTGCGAGGGTTGTTGGCTGAGTTACGGGGCAATTATGCCCAGGGGGTAATACTCGTATGTCAGTCCGGAATGGTCGGACGTCCCCTTTCGTTCATGGGGACCGTCCTCGGGGTCGGTTTTATGCACGGGGTTTTGCTCGACCAATCTAACGTTCGGACGAGGATCGAGAGTAACGAGAGTTGCTCTTTTCGAGGTTTTGTTTAACCCTTCGCGCTTGGATGTCGTCTCTGAGAAGACACCAGCATGAAGGAGGTTGAATTTAGTCCACTGTAATTTTTTGAGGTACATCAGAGTTTCACGAAGTCTTCTGTTGAAGTGGAAATTTTAAAATAGCGATATTGATATTTTGGTAGAGATGCAGTGGCAATAGTTTAGCAATGTTTCTATTTTAATAGCAATATTTTAGCAATAGTTTTTATTGCTAACGTCTCTCATATTCCTATTACTAAAATATTGCTACTTTAGCTTTAGTTTCTATTGCTGACGTCCCTCATATTGCTATTGCTAAAGCATTGCTACTTTAGCTTTAGTTTCTATTGCTAATGTCTCCCACATAGCTATTGCTAAAGCATTGCTACTTTAGCTTTAGTTTCTATTACTAACATTCCTCATATTGCCATTGCTAAAGTAGTATAAGTATTATAAGTAGCAATATTTTAGCTTTAGTTTCTATTTCTGATGTCTCTCATGTTGCTATTGCTAAAATATAGCTACTTTAGCTTTAGTTTCTATTGCTAACATCCCCCATATCGCCATTGCTAAAGTATTATAAGTATTATAAGTGGCAATATTTTAGCTTTAGTTTCTATTTCTGACGTCTCTCATGTTGCTATTGCTAAAATATTGCTATTTTAGCTTTAGTTTCTATTGCTAATATCTCCCATATTGCTATTGCTATTTTAGTAATAGTAATATAGTAATAGTAAGCTAAAATAGCAATATTTTAGCTTTTGTTTCTGTTGCTAATGTCTCTAACATTGCTATTGCTAAAATATTGCTATATTAGCATTGCCAGACTATCGCTAAAATATTGCTATATTAGCATTGCAAACTATTGCTAAAATATTGCTACTTTAGCTTTAGTTTCTATTGCCAACGTCTCCCATATTCCTATTGCTAAAATATTGCTAATTTAGCAATAGTTTCTATTGCTAACACTCAGAAAGGAGCTAAGTGCAAAGAATTATTCCGTAATAAAAGCTAAAAGAAATCAAAAAATTCCACCAATTTCCAAGATTAAATTTCGCGCACGTATTTCTGAAGCTAACATGTCTCCTCCTCGACTCGACAGATTATTTCGCCCTTTCTCGAAGCAGCTACCGGAATCGTTCGTAAATAAGGAGCTAATAAAAGTTAATGATCGTTGCTCTTCGGTTGCTCGTAACTTATTTCGTTTTACGCATTTCAATTCGAAGATCTGGGAACGTGGAACGAGATCTGTAAACTGTTTTACGATCTATACATAAAACAGCAAAACAGACGGAGTATATTGATTAAATTACTGATCGTACAGGAGGTCTGTAGAAAAATAAATGCGGTGTTGCGGTGCTCTTGTGCACTTTCGAAATAGCATAACGCGATGTTATGCCACTGTGAAATCGATGTTTTCTATTCCTACCAACAACACGTTGGTTCTCCAAAAGAAACTGCAAATATAATCATACCAAACTATTAATCAACATATTAGTAAATTAGCTTCTAATTTTCTATTGCTAGAATATTGCTAAATTAGTCATATTTTCTATTGCTAAAATATTTTAATTCAACAAATTCAAAGAAACAAAACATTCACAAAAGAGTTTCAAAACGCGAAAAATGCATGACACATATACCACCTACAGAAGACTAGCAACTGTTAATTTTTATCGCTTCTTTATTTACGTATCGATCTGTCAGTTTTGTTTGGCGAAAAAATAAACCAAAAAACGCTGCTGGGACCAGAGGGACGTATCGAGCGCGAGGTTGAAACTGTTCCCGATCGCAGAGTTGGACAAATGGGCCGAGATGATCGTAGAATTGTCTTGCCTGATGCATCGCGTCGATCGAGCCCCCGGTAATCCAGGAATTTTCGGAAAACGCGCGACAACGCCATCGATCAGAGTTCAGTTACGTGTAACTGGGTCAATAGGTTTCATCCGCAGCGTGTCCCGGTTCCGAGCGCGTTTTGGCTGGTCTTCGAAAGTCTTTACGCGAACAGTCGTGAACTAAAAATCACGATCCCCGTCTTTTCCTCGTGCTGGACGAGTTTCGCGAGGCGCTTCGCAGTTATTTCCGCTCGTGAACTCCTCGCAAGCCCCGCGAGCGATACGTGCAGTCAGTCGGGCCAGCGAATTATTTTGCAACAAGAACGTTATGCTTCCCGCGAATAACAAGCGATTTGGTTGTTAGAAGACTCAGAGAGTTGGTTGAAATGGAAGCTCTTGTTTCTGGAGGAATCTCGGTGCAGACGTCATTGGTTAAGTTGAAATACGAGCGTGTGCAGTCTTGAGGTTGGATGGTTTCTGATTTTAAAGTCTGCACTCGACACTTTCATGGATGTCAGTGATAGAAGTTAAAATAGTGGTAGTTTAGTAATAGAAACTGTTGCTAAAGTAGCAATATTTTGGCAATAGGAACTATTGCTAAAGTAGCAATATTTTAGCAATAGAAACTCTGGCCAAAGTAGCAATAGAAACTCTTGTCAAGGTAGCAATATTTTGGCAATAGAAACTCTTGCTAAAATAGCAATATTTTAGCAATAGAAACTCTGGCCAAAGTAGCAATAGAAACTCTTGTCAAGGTAGCAATATTTTAGCAATAGAAACTCTTGCTAAAATAGCAATATTTTAGCAATAGAAACTCTGGCGAAAGCAGCAATAGAAACTCTTGTCAAGGTAGCAATATTTTAGCAAAGAAACTCTGGCGAAAGCAGCAATAGAAACTCTTGTCAAGGTAGCAATATTTTAGCAAAGAAACTCTTGCCAAAGATGCAATATTTTAGCAATAGAAACTCTTGCCAAGGTAGCAATATTTTAGCAATAGAAACTCTTGCCAAAGAAGCAATATTTTAGCAATAGAAACTCTGGCGAAAGCAGCAATAGAAACTCTTGTCAAGGTAGCAATATTTTAGCAAAGAAACTCTTGCCAAAGATGCAATATTTTAGCAATAGAAACTCTTGCCAAGGTAGCAATATTTTAGCAATAGAAACTCTTGCCAAAGAAGCAATACTTTAGCAATAAAAACTCTGGCCAAAGTAGCAATAGAAACTCTTGTCAAGGTAGCAATATTTTAGCAATAGAAGCCCTTGCCAAAGAAGCAATATTTTAGCAAAGAAACTCTTGCCAAGGTAGTAATATTTTAGAAACAGAAACTCTGGTCAAAGTAGCAATATCTTAGCAATACTTCAGCAACAGTTTCAATTACTAACGTCTCCCAGCGATAGAAAATTTCCATTTCCATTGAAAACTTCAAGCAAGCATGCATTTCTCAAAAACCTACGATGGAACAACTTCAACCTCCTCCATCACTAATCAATTCTGACGTCTCCTCGGAGGAGACATCCGAGCGCAAAGAGTTAAGACCTCAACATGGCCGCACGGGTGTAACAGTTAAACGCACCCCAAACCAGGAACGTTATTATGCAAATCCGGTTGATTTATATTTCCCTCCGCCGGTCGCTCTCAAAGTAAAATGTCTTATCTGCATATTAATTCATACGACGTTACAATAAGATTCAGATAGCGAAGCGGGCCGCAATAAATCATCGCATCACAATGACACACAGGTCCCCCTGAGAAATGATCGCTCCTGGGGCACGATAAAACAGCGCGCGAGAAAGATTACAACAAATCTGACGCCTGGATCGCGGAATATTAAATCACTGTCACCCTTATCGCCCACCTCCTCGAGAACCCACCCCCCCAGGATCTTCCTCGAGAAAAAGGATACGATCGCACGCATCGTGCATGCGTATCAGCTAGATCGATACGTCGAGAAAGGCGTGGGACTGGGGAACAGACGGAGAAAGAGGGCAGCAATTCCAGTGGAACGAACGAAAACGAACGAAAACGAACGAAACGGGAGAGAAGGAAACTTTCATCGACAAGTGGGACCACTGGCAGTGGTGACTGCAAAAAAGGAGCGTCACGTACGCGGCACCTGACTACCGCCAGGACGTATCCAGAGCGCTATCGTTGTCCCTCCTCCAGGGCTCGTTTCCACCCCATCGAGATCACGACGGAAGTGTCGCCGCTAGTCGGCTAATTCCACCCTGTCCCCCTCGTCTGGCCCCTTCTCGACCACCCTTTCTGTCCGGCTGCGAAGTATCTCGCTACGTGACGCTGTGCCACGCGCAGCAACGACACCAGCGGGTGAAAACGGGGCGAAGACAAGTCGAGGAAAGATCCGCAACGTGGTCCGTTGGCTCCTCGACTCCCGGCACCGACGAGGAACCCAACTGGTCGACGAGAGACCGGTTGGACGCGACCCAAAGCGTAACGAGGGCGGAAGGCCGCCAGTTTCACCCTTTCAGACGCGTGGCAACCCCTCGACGCAGTGGCTCTTTGTTCGCGCGAGGAACCTCGCTCTTTGTGCGAGGCTCTGCACGGTCCAGGGACGAGTTTAAGCTCGCGCGTTGCGATTCCTTGCGAGTAATGCTTGCTCTGACCTGCGTGGGTTCGTGGAGGTTTGTAGGGTGGGCTCGTTTTGCGATTAAAGAGATTTTGGTTCAAGTGGTTGCTCGCGTGTTAGAGGAAGATAGCGTCGAAGGTGCTCGAGGGTGCTGTTTGGCTTTCGTCACCTTGGAGCCAAATGGAGAACGATGGACACTGAGGACACTGAGTGTCAGAAATTAGGCCTTTTGAAAGTGTCTATTGAACAGTAGGCGAAGAATTAGGCCTATTGAACACTAAGACAACTCGAGAACTGTATTCTCGAGCATTTTGCAGAAACTAAAGCTTTTACTTACATTTGCGATATTTAAAATAAGATTCGTTGCGCTTTCCTTGCGTCTCTTTGCAGATATCTCGGTTAGAGCACAGAGACTTGATGATTTAGGGTCGAAATATGAAGAGTCTTCGAATGAGTGCACTTTATCGTCTCTATCGTCTTTGATATAGATATAATTAACGCTGTAATTAACACTGTCGTGGGGGTGGAACAACGAAGAAACGCATCGACAGAAAGTTATTTCGAGATCTAGCAATCGAACTGATAGTAGCTAAGTGGTTTTATGATTAGAAACATCAATAGCTATCGAACCCTTTGTACTCCAAGCTATTTCAAGTATTTTATTTGAAATTGACTTCAAATTTACTTAAAATAGTCGTCAATTGCAGCACAGTTCCTCGACTGCTACAACTCTAAAACTTTGTTCCAATTTATATTCGTTTCTTTCTCTTATTTATCAAGTCACACTCGACAAAGTACCGCAAAGGGTAAAAATCGTGAATCTTTACAAATTCTAAAGCAACCTTTCCAACCCAAATCTCTGCGTCTCTAATTACAAAACTAATCATAGAAAAGGTGAATAATAATTTGCATCAAAATATTTAATTACAAGCATTCGCATCGCGATCTTCATTTTAATTACACCAGTTCCTAACGACACAACATAATATTCCATCGCAGGGACAGCTGTTCTCCCTGAGAACTTAAAGATAGCAACACCAAGACAATTGGACAACTCTCTTCGCCTACATACTTCTATTTTTCCATTTTCCAAAAACAAACTAAAGATTTTACTCGCGCACGTTTTTACGCGTTGTTCGCACACCAGTTTCTAACGATACAACATAATATTCCCTCGCAGGGGCAGCTGTTCTCCCTGAGAACTTAAAGATAGCAACACCAAGACAATTGGACAACTCTCTTCGCCTACATACTTCTATTTTTCCATTTTCCAAAAACAAACTAAAGATTTTACTCGCGCACGTTTTTACGCGTTGTTCGCACACCAGTTTCTAACGATACAACATAATATTCCCTCGCAGGGGCAGCTGTTCTCCCTGAGAACTTAAAGATAGCAACACCAAGACAATTCGACAACTCTCTTTGCCTAAATACTTCTATTTTTCCATTTTCCAAAAACAAACTAAAGATTTTACTCGCGCACGTTTTTACGCGTTGTTCGCACACCAGTTTCTAACGATACAACATAATATTCCCTCGCAGGGGCAGCTGTTCTCCCTGAGAACTTAAAGATAGCAACACCAAGACAATTGGACAACTCTCTTCGCCTACATACTTCTATTTTTCCATTTTCCAAAAACAAACTAAAGATTTTACTCGCGCACGTTTTTACGCGTTGTTCGCACACCAGTTTCTAACGATACAACATAATATTCCCTCGCAGGGGCAGCTGTTCTCCCTGAGAACTTAAAGATAGCAACACCAAGACAATTCGACAACTCTCTTTGCCTAAATACTTCTATTTTTCCATTTTCCAAAAACAAACTAAAGATTTTACTCGCGCACGTTTTTACGCGTTGTTCGCACACCAGTTTCTAACGACACAACATAATATTCCCTCGCAGGGGCAGCTGTTCTCCCTGAGAACTTAAAGATAGCAACACCAAGACAATTGGACAACTCTCTTCGCCTACATACTTCTATTTTTCCATTTTCCAAAAACAAACTAAAGATTTTACTCGCGCACGTGTTTGCGCGTTGATCATCCAAGCCAGGTCCACGAATTCGTGGCATAATCTCGAATCGCTGGTCCATCGACGAGCTGGTTCCACGAACTCGCGATCGCTTTAACGAACGTTGATTACACCTGTGCGAGTCGCGCGCAGCTGTCCTAAATAAAGTTCGTTATCGTCGCCGTTCTTCTGTAATATGAATGCCAATGAAAACGTAGCCTGGGCTATCCTTCGCCGTCGCGACGCGGCCTCCTCGCCAGTAACGACGTTACCCGAGTTCAGAGGCGCTGGAGGAGGGTTTATTCACGCTGGCTACGCGGTGCACGAGGAAACAGGGTATCGCGAAACTCCTCCCGGTGTTTTATAAGCCTGATGAATGTGGATTAGACTTCTCTGGCGTCTTCTCCCGTTCCTTCCACTGTGTCGTCCATTTTGTCTCGGGGCTCGCGCTTATCTTCCTCCTCTTATTCATCCCCTTTGTCTCCTTTCTTCCGTTCTTCTTTCACGGCAGCCCGCCACCCCTCGCGCCGCCCCCTCGTTTCTTTCTCCAAGGCCCCATTGTTTCTGTCGAGGCACGTCCCTCGATCCCCCTTGTTCCTCGCATCCTTTTTTTTCTATCACTGCTCGTTTTGCGTTCGCGCAATGCCTCGCTGGACCACTTCGATCTTGTCGCGAGCCTCCGCTTCTTCGTCTCGATCCCGTTTCGAGGCACGTTCGACGTTTGGTTCGAGTTGAATGGTGTTCGACGACGTTACACAGTAACGACTAAGTTTTCATGATTTTGGGACCGATAACGCGCGGGTGCGTTTCAGAAGAACGCGTGTCGCATCGAAA
Source organism: Xylocopa violacea (assembly GCA_963969225.1). Lineage (NCBI taxonomy): Eukaryota > Metazoa > Arthropoda > Insecta > Hymenoptera > Apidae > Xylocopa > Xylocopa violacea. The sequence goes on from CAXAJV010000015.1 coordinate 19,712,816, forward strand.
TTGGAAAGCCACGTCCAGTTCGACGTCACAAAATCGTGAAGGGTTCAATATTACTCATCGTCTGTGTTTTAATATTACTTAGTTTCATTTACATTTCATTTGATCCCGTCGTTACTCGCAATTCGCCAGATCGCTTAGCTTGCGTACACAATAAACCGTGTTCGATCGATAAGTCAATCAATCACGCGCGCACACACCGTCTCTCGCCCCCTTGTTTCTCTCCACGAAGGTAGCCTCCCTCGTCTTCCCGCTCTTCTTCGTCCCCCTCGAGCTTTTCTTTTTATTTCGTCCTCGTTCCTCCTTAGAAATTATGCAGATCCAACATCCCCTCGGCACCGTTTCCTCGCGTCGCTCGGGCGAGAAGCTAATTTTTGCGCTAACCAGCCGACTTCGAAGATAAATGTTGGCCGACGGCACTCCATTTCAAGGAGGAAGAAGCTGATCGACGTTACTCGGCTCCGTATTTGAATACCGAAGGTCGCTTCGGAGACTCGCGGAGGCTTTCGAAGGATTCGTTTTGTGTGCCGATTCGATCCTCGTTACGCGCAACGTTTCGACGCTTCTCTCCCCTCATTCGTTCATCCCCCTCTCTGCATCGCTATTTTCCGTGCAAACTCGCTTTTCAACCTCTTAGGCTGAATATTGCGTGGGGTTGTTTATTTGGAGGGCAGAGTTCTAGGCGTGAACGATACGGCACTGCGATGTGTGATGAAGAATGCTGTTTGGACTGATGATATTCTCGAAAGCCACTATAGTGGCACATTTTTTAGAAAGTTGAGAAGCTACTATAGTGGTGGGTTGTTTAGAAAGGTGATAAGTTACTGTAGCGACGCAGTGTTCTGAAAGGGGACAAGCTATTATAGTAGCGCATCGTTCAGAAAGATGACAAGTTACTGTAGTGATACATTGTTCAGAAAGTTGACAAGCTATTATAGTAGCGCGTCGTTCAGAAAGATGACAAGTTACTGTAGTGATACATTGTTCAGAAAGTTGACAAGCTATTATAGTAGCGCATCGTTCAGAAAGATGACAAGTTACTGTAGTGATACATTATTCAGAAAGTTGACAAGCTATTATAGTAGCGCGTCGTTGAGAATGATGACAAGCCACTATAGTGGTTCGTCGTTTAGAGAGATGACAAGCTACTATAGTGGCGTGCGGTTCAGAAAGATGACATCCGCGAAGAAAGTTACTATAGTGAGGCGTCATTCAGAAAGATGACATCCGCGAAGAAAGTTACTATAGTGGCGTATCGTACAAAAAGATGACAAGTTACTGTAGTGACGCATTGTTCAGAAAAATGAGAAGACACTATAGTGATGCGTCGTTTAGAGAGATGACAAGCCACTATAATGCAGCGTCGTTCAGAAAGATGACAAGCTACTATAGTGGAGCGTCATTCAGAAATATGATATCCTCGAAAACCATTATTATAGTGGCGCTTCGTTCAGAAAGACGACATCCGCGAAAGCCACTATAGTGGAGCGTTATTCAGAAATATGATATCCTTGAAAGCCACTATAGTGAAGCGTTATTCAGAAATATGATATCCTTGAAAGCCACTATAGTGGTGTGTCGTCCAGAAACGTGACATCCGCGAAAGTAACTATAGTGGCGCGTCGTCCAGAAAGATGACATCCGCGAAAGTAACTATCGTGGCTCTTTGTTCAGAAATACAACATCCTCGCAAGCTTCTATAGTGGCGCTTTGTTCAGAAAGACGACATCCTCGAAAACCATTATAGTGGCGCTTTGTTCAGAAAGACGACATCCGCGAAAGTAACTATAGTGGCGCGTCGTCCAGAAAGATGACATCCGCGAAAGTAACTATAGTGGCTCTTTGTTCAGAAATACGACATCCTCGCAAGCTTCTATAGTGGCGCTTTGTTCAGAAAGACGACATCCTCGCAAGCTTCTATAGTGGCGCTTTGTTCAGAAAGACGACATCCTCGCAAGCTTCTATAGTGGCGCTTTGTTCAGAAAGACGACATCCTCGAAAACCATTATAGTGGCGCTTTGTTCAGAAAGACGACATCTGCGAAAGTAACTATAGTGGCGCGTCGTCCAGGAAGATGACATCCGCGAAAGTAACTATAGTGGCTCTTTGTTCAGAAATACGACATCCTCGCAAGCTTCTATAGTGGCGCTTTGTTCAGAAAGACGACATCCTCGAAAACCATTATAGTGGCGCTTTGTTCAGAAAGACGACATCCTCGAAAACCATTACAGTGGCGCTTTGTTCAGAAAGACTACATCCTCGAAAGCCACTATAGTGACGTATCGTTCAGAAACATGACATCCGCGGAATGCACTGAAGCAGAACGCGTCGAACTCCACGACTCGCGCTGTCTCGCGCGCGTTTCACAAACGCCGCGAGGAGAGAAACGAAGGGAGCTGGATTATTCGATCGCGCGGCTCGTTGTAATTTACTTTTTCCGATCAATTTGCCGTAGATTACCGAACCGTTGAATTTATTGTTAGCCCGTTTGCAAACGCGCAAAGGCTGAATATTTTATCCAGCGGTGTTCGCGCTGGTCTCTCTGTGCGAAGTGGAATTTTTTAATTCGCAGCCGCTGTTTTTTTGTGCCACGCGTACATATTTACGACAAGGGGAACGCGATCCGAATAAAGGTAGAATATTTCTAGCGATACACTCGACAGAGATGAAATTGGACACGGAAAAACTGTTATCACGAAACGCGATGAGATTTTTTTACCCACAAAATGTACGCACGCTCTGCGACGAGGGGCTCAGTTCAGAGTGACTCTTGACGTTATAAAAAATCGATCGATAATAACTGAAACTTTGCTTTCACTATCAAGGGAAGCCATTTTTCTCGTTTCTTAACCCTTTGTGGTCCCATGTCGAGATGCACTGGACATCAGTTTTCTTATCAATAAACACCTTTTTTTATTTATCAAGTGATAAGTTCACTGAAAATAGCTTGAAAATTAGCTCAAAGATGGCTATCTTAGCCATAGTTTCCATTGCTTAGTGATTGCTACCTTAGCAACAGTTTCCTTTGCTCAAAGATTGCTATCTTAGCAACAGCTTTCACTACTCAAAAATTGCTATCATTAGCAGTAGTTTCCACTGCTCAAAGATTGCTATCTCAGCAATGATTTCCGTTGCTTAGAGATTGCTATCTTAGCAATACTTTCCATTGCTCAGAGATTGCTACCTTAGCAACAGTTTGCATTGCTTAAAGACTGCTATCTCAGCCACAGTTTCCATTACTCAACAATTAGTATCTTAGCAACAGTTTCCATTGCTCAGAGATCGCAATCTCAGCTGCATTGCTCAAAGTTTGCTATTTTAGCCATAATTTCCATTGCTCAGAGATTGCTATCTTAGCCACAGTTTCCATTACTCAACGATTAGTATCTTAGCAACAGTTTCCATTGCTCAGAAATTGCAATCTCAGCTGCATTGCCCAAAGATTGCTATCTTAGCCATTATTTCCATTGCCAAAGATTGCAATCTCAGCTGCATTGCCCAAAGATTGCTATCTTAACCATTATTTCCATTGCTCAAATATTGCAATCTCAGCTGCATTGCCCAAAGATTGCTATCTTAGCCATTATTTCCATTGCCAAAGATTGCAATCTCAGCTGCATTGCCCAAAGATTGCTACCTTAGCAATAATTTCCATTGCTCAAAGATTCCAATCTCATCTGCATTGCCAAAGATCGCTATCTTATCAATAATTACCATTGCTCATACATTGCTACCTTACCATTACCTTCTATTCCTCAAAAATCGCTGAAACAAACCCTTGAAAACACCTTTGGACCCCAAAGAGTAGAAGAGCGCAACGGTTCCCCAATTTACCAGCTCCACTGGACAATGGTCCATCGCGATTCGTTAACATCGCACGATTGTCGCGGATAGTTAAACCTCCGCGTCCGTCTGCTCGAGGGTCGCAACCCTCGGACGGGAGAAGAGGCACGAAGCGAACAGGAACGTAAGATGCAGTTTTTCGAGTGGCGTGCCTCGCCGAACTGCTCGACGATCGCAATGTAATTAGCGGGAGCCGAGCCCGGATCCTCGCAGCCCTCGCACCGCCACCCCCACCCCCCCTCCCGCTTCTAATCTTTCTAGGAAATAACGAGGGAGCCGGTATCCGGTCGGATGAAAAATGCTCCTTGAAACACGAAGTGGGCGACGCCAGGGCAGATGCCCGCTTGGAACGACTCTCCAGAGCCAGAAGACAGATGTCAAGCCGTTACGTGAGGTCCCGCTAACTACGTAATTACATCATTCCCGCTCGCTGGACCACCCTCCCTCCCTCTCTCTCTCTCTCGCTTTTATCTTCCCATCTCTGGGCGGACCCCCGTCGGAATTACCAAATATTCCCGGTGAAAACGCTGACTCCCTCGCTGAGGCGACACTAGTCGCTCTTTTTATTCCTCGCGAGCCATCGCGCGGACGCTCGACGAACAACACGGCCGATAATTCAGTTCTTAACGAGACAAGCGATCCCCGTGGCTGCAGTTTTTGTTTCAGCCTTTGGCGCGAGGCAGTCTCTCCTCCCTGTCTGTCTTTGTTGCCGTTCGGAGGACGGTTCCTCGACGGCGCTTTCACGTGACGTTAATTGCAAATTACGCGAGCGTTGTCGCGATGGAACCTCGCGTGGAGTGGGATTCTTCCACCCTCTTTTGGGTGGATGTTGTGTGTTTCGAGCATTGGGGAATTGGTCGTCGAAACGCGGGGGTTCTATGCCTCGCGCGAGACGCTTGCGATTCGTAATTAGGAATGTGGGAGTAGGTTACTTGAGAGGAGCAATTTCTACGTCTACTGATGTGTATGTATATGTGGATGATATATTTAATTAGCAGTCGCTGTTAACTCTGGCTATTGATGGTTGCTCTGCACTGTACGGAGTTAATCAAAATGGTTTTTGCTCAGAGATTGCTATATTAGTGATAGTTTCCATTGCTCAAAGATGGCTATCTTAGCCATAGTTTCTATTGCTCAAAGGTTGCTATTTTAGCAATAGTTTCTACTGCCCAAAGATTGCTATCTTAGCAATAGTTTCCATTGCTCAAAGATTGCAATCTCTGCTGCGCTGCATTGCCCAAAGATTGCTATCTTAGCAATAATTGCCATTGCTCAAAGATTGCTATCTTTGCTGCGCTGCATTGCCCAAAGATTACTATCTTAGCAATAGTTTCCATTGCTCAAAAATTGCAATCTCTGCTGCACTGCAATGCCCAAAGATTGCTATCTTAGCAATAGTTTCCATTGCTCAAAGATTGCTATCTTAGTGATTGTTTCCACCGCTCAAAGATTGCTATCTTAGCAATGATCTAAAATAGTTTCTGTTGTTTAAAGATTGCTACCTTAGCAATGTTCTAAAATAATTTCTATTGCTCAAAGATTGCTATCTTAGCAACAAGATTGCTATCTTAGTGATAGTTGCAATTGCTCAAAGATTCCCATCTTAGTGATAGTTTCCATTGCTCAAAGATTGCTATCTTAGCAACAGAAACAATTCTAAAATATTGCTATTTTAAAAAATTCCCATTGAAACATCTGCAAAGAAGCCAAACGCAAAGGATAATTTAAATCTTTCTTATTTGTAAAATTTACTATAAATATAAAAACCCATAACCAAAACCAACTCCTTCTACCCTCGAATTTAAGATATTTCAAAAAGTCGTGCTAATCGAATCCTACAGCGAACTGCTCAATTAATTGCACGCGAGGGCAGAGGTGAATAATTTTACATAGAATCGCTTAGAAGCGATCTCTGCTACGCGCTTAACCCTTCCGCGTGTTCATCGTGTTAGTTTTTACCGTGTCGTCGCTGCGGTGATTACGCGATCGAACAATTAAGTATGATTACTTGTCACTGACTCATGCATACATGCATGAAGTGGCTAAGAGCTGGCCGTACAATCATTAGCATAATGATTAGCATAATTAATGCCGCTGGGGGTTAGTTTACCGCGTTATCGTCAATAATTAATGCTGACTTATCTCCGGGACGGTGATAATATAGCGCGCATTAGATGTAGCCTTAGGAGCATTAGGAAACTTGGTTAGCTTCCACCTTGGTGCTGGGCTCTGCAAAATGGATCTCTTTGAATCCAATTTCGCCCGAATAATTCCGCCTTAATTGCTTTTAAAGCCACGGTTATTCTAATTCTCGTATCGCGCGTTCCGTGTTTCCGAATGCTTACTTTCCACTAATCCGACGCGATCATCGTTCGAGATCGTTCCCAGGAGCAGACGAAGCTGCACAATTTTCATCCAGCGCCTCAAATCTAACGAAAATTACATTAAAAACTGTGCAAACTGTGCAAACTGTCTGCTTCTAAGGTCGAAGGATGTAGAAAACTTATTCTTGGTCTGTTTTGCTCCCTCTGGGATCATCGAGAAACGATAAATCTTTACCTCGAAACCGAGGAACAATTAGTTTCTCGACCGTCCAAAACGCACGGAAAACCGAGAACAGGAAACGATTCATTAGATTTTTAAACTCGCCAGCATTACGTAGAGACGAGCGAAGAGTAAACGCCGACAAGAAACCCTCCACCTCCGCTGTTTTTGCTAATTAATTTCCATGCTGTTTCAACTAGCATCGCTGACGGAACGTGAACGATGGCTTCCATGAAGCGGCGATACGCGCTCGACTTTGGATGTTAATTGTTTCCCTACTCTGAATAATTATCCGACAGTTTGCTGATGGATAATACCAGCTGATGTAAACCGTAATCGATCGACGTTGATTAACTAAATAGAATCGCGACCCACTTGTTCGCGATACTCTGCTCTGGCTCAAATTTTCAACCCCTTCTCCTTAGCTTTCGTTCATATTTTAATTACCATTTCTCGATCACATTGTCAGTGCTTGTCTTTTTTCGTTATACTTTGGTAAATTTATGCTCGACGTATAAATTTTTATTTTCGTCAGATTAAATATTGGTAATTCTCTGCACTTGTTCAAATTTTCAACCCCTTCTTCTCAGCTGTCGTTCACATTTTAATTACCATTTCTCAATCACATTGTCAGTGCTTTTCTTTTTTCGTTATACTTTGTTAAATTTATGCTCGACGTATAAATTTTTATTTTCCACAGATTAAATATTGACAATGCTCTGCATTTGTTCAAATTTTCAACCCCTTCTTCTCAGCTGTCGTTCGCATTTCTCAATCATACTCCCAGTGATCTTAATTCTTTCTTCTTGCTTCGTTTTTTAATTATGCTTGACGTATAAATTTTTATTTTCCACAGATTAAATATTGGCAATACTCTGAATTTGCACAAATTTTCAACCCCTTCTTCTCAACATTCATTCACATTTCAATCACGATTTCTCAATTATAATCCCAGTGATCTTAATTCTTTCTTCTTGCTTCGTTTTTTAATTATGCTTGACGTATAAATTTTTATTTTCCACAGATTAAATATTGGCAATACTCTGAATTTGCACAAATTTTCAACCCCTTCTTCTCAACATTCATTCACATTGCAATCACAATTTTCAATCATACTCTCAGTGATCTTAACTCTTCCTTTTTTTTTTGTTTTTCTGCTATACTTTATTAAATTAATGCTCGACGTATAAATTTTTATTTTCGACAGATTAAATATTGACAATACTCTGCACTTGCTCAAATTTTCAACCCCTTCTTCCCAACATTCATTCACATTTTAATCACGATTTCTCAATCATTTTTCTGCTATACTTTATTAAATTAATGCTCGACGTATAAATTTTTATTTTCGACAGATTAAATATTGGCAATACTCTACACTTGCTCAAATTTTCAACCCCATCTTCTCAACATTCATTCAAATTGCAATCACAATTTTCAATCATACTCTCAGTGATCTTAACTCTTCCTTTTTTTGTTTTTCTGCTGTACTTTATTAAATTAATGCTCGACGTATGAATTTTTATTTTCGACAGATCTTCGACGGATTAAATATTGACTCATTTCCCACGAAATGTTGTTCTCGTTTCGCGAATTCATTTAACCAGTTTAATCGACGATGAGATACCGCCTCTGTTGTTGGCCTTTCGCGTGGATTGGCTTATGGCCGTTCGAATTGTTGATAATATATGTTATCCGCGTCCGCGGATGGAAAGTGGAACGTGACAGGACTTTTGTAGTCGGCGAAAATATGCGGGGAGAACCGTGGCCCAGTTGACTTTTGTCCCAGTTCGCAAAAAACGCTCGAAAACTGGCGATTCGCTTCGGAAAGTTCCGTAACCGGCGCTTTGAATTTCTGTTCGAGGTAAACCATTTTGCAGAGAGACTGTATCGCCAGTCATAAAGCAAACTTCGCGAAAATTTATGGCGACAGTTATAGTTATTGTGCGTCGTATCTGTAGAAGTGATAGACATGTGAAAAAAAGGAGGGAAAGAGAAGAATTGAGATGAAGAATTTAAAGAAAAGAGTGTAAACCACGTTGCACGAAATTGTTAAAAGAAAGTGCGATGCATCGCGTGATTTTCATGCATGTTTTTCATCCCCTGCGAACGACGCATCTTTAACCCTTTGCATTCCTTTGTCGTGTGACTTGACAATAAAAAAAGGAAGTAAATATAAATTACAATAAAGTTTAAGAGATATTTTTAATATAATTAGGAAAGAAAATTGTGTGCAAGTAGCAGTCGTAGTCCTTTGAAGTAAATTCCAAATAAAACAGAGAATTGACAACAGAATTGGGAAATAATTCAGAGTGCAAAGGGTTAAAGTTGCTATCCCTCCAATGACGAATGTTGAAAGGTCGTTACAAGATTATTTTCGCTGCATTTCGATGGTAAATAATTTTTGGATAACCTTTTTAAGCTACCAAAAGCTTTGAAACCACTTCTTCTCAGAAGCTTTATTCCTCTGAGAAGAATTCTCTAATTTTTGGAAATATAAATTACAGCAGAGTGTCAGAGCTGCATTTAACGCAATTAGCAAAGAAAATTGTTTACAAATAGCAGTCGAAGTCTTTTCAACTAAATACCAAACGAAACAGAGAATTGCTGACAGGAAAATTGAGAAATAATTCGCAGTGCAAAGGGTTAAAGTTGCTATCCCTCCAATTAACGATTGAACTATTGAAAGACTATTGAAAGAAAGTAAATATTTATTTGACAACATTTTTAAGCTGCCAAAAACCTTGAAACCACTTCTTCTCAGAGGTCTTACTCCTCTCAGAAGCCTCGAAAATATAAATCACAACAGAGTTTCAGAGCTGCATTTAACACAATTAGCAAAGAAAATTGTTTACAAGTAGCAGTCGAAGTCCTTTGAAGTGAATTCCAGGTGAAACAGAGAATCGCTGACAGCAAAATTGAGAAATAATTCGCAGTGCAAAGGGTTAAAGTTGCTATCCCTCCAATTAACGATTGAACTATTGAAAGACTATTGAAAGAAAGTAAATATTTATTTGACAACATTTTTAAGCTGCCAAAAACCTTGAAACCACTTCTTCTCAGAGGTCTTACTCCTCTCAGAAGCCTCGAAAATATAAATCACAACAGAGTTTCAGTGCTGCATTTAACGCAATTAGCAAAGAAAATTGTTTACAAGTAGCAGTCGAAGTCCTTTGAAGTGAATTCCAGGTGAAACAGAGAATCGCTGGCAAGCAGAGTTGAGGAATAATTCAGAGCGCGAAGGATTAAAGATTCGCGGTTCGCGAGGATGAAAAAAAATCGGTGTAATCGCGGAACGACTTGGCCACTGTTATTCCTGGATAATGCAAAAGTTTTTCAGCCGGGGAATATCATTCTCGCATTAAGATGCGGCTGGATGCAATTCCAGGGATGGCGGGAATGCGTCTCGCTTGTCTCGCGTTCTAAGAACTTGCAAATGCCGCGAATACTCCGCGGATTCCGAGGCCCAGCCGTGATGAAAATGTTTCGGAATTTGAATACTTCATCATCGTATTATCATATTCAAATATTAACGCCCGAAATCCGGGGAATCTCCGTTTTAACGGAATCAATCGCGGCCCATCAATGCAAATCCCGATTTTTCTCAGCGTTTCTTCTTTCTTCGCGTCTTCTCGCGGTTTTCACGCGAACCTTTTAATATTGGCAATTTTTTTAAATGCAATTCTTGGGATTGCTTTTGACGAGAATGATTGTTTTCGAAATTGCAGTCTGCGTTTAATTGTATTATTATTCTCAGGGTTTCTTCTTTCTTCGCGTCTTCACACTGTCTTCACGCGTTCCTTTTAATATTGGTAAGTTTTTTTAATGCGATTTTTGGCATTTTTTTTGACGCGATTCTTGGGATTCTTTTTGACGAGAATGATTATTTTCCAAATTGTAGTCTGCGTTCAATTTTATTATTCTTAGTGTTTCTTCTTTCTTCGCGTCTTCTCACAGTTTTCACGCGTTCCTTTTAACATTGGCAAATTTTTTTAATGCGATTCTTGGTATTCTTTTTGATGCGATTCTAGGGACTCTTTTTGACGAGAATGATTGTTTTCCAAATTGCAGCCTGCGTTCAATTTTATTATTATTCACAGCGTTTCTTCTTTCTTCGCGTCTTCTCACAGTTTTGACGCAAATCTTTTAATATTGGCAATTTTTTTAATGTAATTCTTGGTATTCTTTTTGACGCGATTCTTGGGATTCTTTTTGACGAGAATGACTGTTTTCGAAATTGCAGTCTGCGTACAATTTGTATTATTATTCCCAGCTCTTCTTCTCACAGTTTTCACGCGTTCCTTTTAACATTGGCAATTTTTTTTAATGCAATTCTTGGGACTCTTTGTGACGAAAATCAGTATTTTCGAAATTCCAGTCTGCGTACAATTGTATTATTATTATTATTCGAAAGATAATTCCGTATTTACGCGAATCATAGCATTATTGTATTATTCAATTTAGTCGATGGACGTTGATTGTAATTACGTGAATTCCAGAAAGGAAATCTTCTAAGCACCCGATATTAAGTAATTAATTCCGTGCAGAAGTATGGAAATTTCAGTGCACTCGAATCTGGCGCTGTGCGCGATTAATCTCGTCGCTGTTTCTGATTAAAATCGAAGCGCGTTGTTAAATATTTTGCTGTTAACCGGAACGTCAAGTTGCGCGAGAATGGAAATCTGCTGGGAATCAAATTTTGTGTAGAAATAAACTTTTGCATAGGAAGCTCTTTTTTTTGCGAGTTTGACTATTCGTTGGAAAATATTACAAAAAGCTTATTCAATTTAGATCGTGTTTCCAAAAACAACGAGCGAATCGAAGCAATTTGTCCATTTTGAACAGAAACGTCAAGTTGCGCGTAAAATTTCTCGTCGTAGAATGAAAATCTGTTGGGAATCAAATTTTGTTGCATGGAAAGCTTTTTTTATGTTCGACTATTCGCTGGAAAAAGTTGTGTAAAATTTGGCAAAAGGCTTGTGCAATTTAGATCGTTCTTTCAAAAATGGAGAATGAATGGAACGCGATGTCGCAAGTTACGCCATTTTGCATGGAAATAGTGACATGGATCGAGGGGAAAATTCGGCTATGTGATTTCTAGCCCAAGAATTTCATCTTCCTGGGTATCTGTGTCTTAGAATTCAACGAACTCGTAAATTTGTACAACGTTTGCAATGAAATGTCCCAGTTCACCGAATTCCTAGTTTGCATATCATTAATAGTTCCCAGAATGTGGAATATTCCAGCGGATAATATAAATGCTTCGATCGACGATTCTCTAATTTAATATCCGATGAATTTAACATACGAATCATCCGAACAAATATCATATATTATCCATTGTCCATCGATTTCCTCTGCGGCTCTTTCTTCTTTGCCATTCATTTTTCATTTCCTCCTCCAGCAACTTTCAACCCCTCCCGCTTCTTTGCTCAGCCATTTTGTCTCTGTGCTATTCATCGTTCAATCTAGGCGTTGTTCGACACCTCAGAATTTTCTTAAAATTTCTAAAAGTTTAGAATCACAAGAAATCAGCAGAAATCGTTGACATCGTTGAAGATTAACGCTCATAAAAATGGCACAGCGATATTAACGCGAGATTCTCTACTAATAAGTTGAAAAGTAGAGCTATTACGTTGCTGGAAACTTTAAGACTAGTTGTTCAACGTTCCAGAATTTTCTTAAAATTTCTAAAAGTTTAGAACCTCAAGAAACCAGCAGAAATCGTTGACATCGTTGAAGATTAACGCTCATAAAAATGGCCCAGCGATAATAATGCAAGATTCTCTACTGATAAGTCGAAAAACAGAGCTATTACGTTGCTGGGAACTTGGAGACGCAAGAATTAGAGACGCCATTACGCTCCATAGCACTTTTAACTGTAGAAATTCAGAACTTGGCGATTTTCAATTGGATTTCTTCAAAAGAATTATTTTTCAATTTTGTTGCCAACAACTCTCTACTATTTAAAGTGTTTTTTATTAGAAATCTAGGCGATGTTCGACGTCTCAGAATTTTCTCAAAATTTCTAAAAGTCCAGAACCACAAGAAATCAACAAAAATCGTTGACATCGTCGAAGATTAACACTCATAAAAATGGCACAGTGATATTAACGCAAGATTCTCTACTGATAAGTCGAAAAACAGAGCTCTTACGTTGCTGAGAACTTGGAGACGCAAGAATTAGAGACGCCATTACGCTCCATAGCACTTTTAACTGTAGAAATTCAGAACTTGGCGATTCTCAATTAGATTTCTCCAAAAATCCATGACACTCAAACGATTAACCCTTTACACTCCGAAATATTATTCAATTTCGTTACCAACAACATTCTATTATTCAGAGTGTTTTTTATTAGAAATCTAAGCGTCTCAGAATTTTCGCAAAATTTCTAAAAGCCCAGAATCACAAGAAACCAACAACAATCGTTGACGTGGTCGAAAATTAACACCCGTAAAAATGGCCCAGCGATAATAATGCAGGATTCTCTACTGATAAGTCGAAAAATAGAGCTATTACGTAGCTGGGAACCTCAAGACTAGTTGTTCAACGCTCCAGAATTTTTTAAAAATTTCTAAAAGCCCAGAACCACAAGAAACCAACAAAAATCGTCGACGTCATCGAAAATTAACACCCGTAAAAATAACACAGCGACAATAACGCAAGATTCTCTACTGATAAGTCGAAAAATAGAGCTATTACGTTGCTGGGAACCTCAAGACTAGTTGTTCAACGTTCCAGAATTTTTTAAAAATTTCTAAAAGCCCAGAACCACAAGAAACCAACAAAAATCGTCGACGTCATCGAAGATTAACACCCGTAAAAATAACACAGCGACAATAACGCAAGATTCTCTACTGATAAGTCGAAAAATAGAGCTATTACGTTGCTGGGAACCTCAAGACTAGTTGTTCAACGTTCCAGAATTTTTTAAAAATTTCTAAAAGCCCAGAACCACAAGAAACCAACAAAAATCGTCGACGTCATCGAAAATTAACACCCGTAAAAATAACACAGCGACAATAACGCAAGATTCTCTACTGATAAGTCGAAAAATAGAGCTATTACGTTGCTGGGAACCTCAAGACTAGTTGTTCAACGCTCCAGAATTTTTTAAAAATTTCTAAAAGCCCAGAACCTCAAGAAATCAACAAAAATCGTCGACGTCATCGAAGATTAACACCCGTAAAAATAACACAGCGACAATAACGCGAGATTCTCTACTCTGACAAGTCGAGGATGACACGAAGAAGAGGATCCAAGCGACAGGTGTGCGCTCGCTGAGAAGATTCGTCAGAGAGAAGGGTTGGGCCGATAGCGGAGCGCGCGGCCGTGCCGCGACGTCTCCCAGTAATTAGGCAACCTAATCACCCTCAGGCGTGTTATCTTAATGGCCGCCGTTATGCCGTGACATCGCAACTACCCCTGTCCTAACCGCTGGTTTAATTGCTCCGATAGGTTCGTGGCGTCCGCGCGGCGTCGCGCGGAATATCGGACGAGCGTCGATGGGCCAACTGACAATGGACGCGCTGGTACGCTCTTCCGGTTCCGTATCAGCCACGAGAACGTCCCAGCGAGGGGATCCTGGGCCCGCAGTGGCCGCTGGAACGGCCTCGACTAACTGGCTGCCATAATTTCGAGCGCCACTTCGTCGACTCGCTCGAAGCGTCTCCGATTTGAGGATCTCGAATCGCTTTTACGAAGTTGGGACGTTCTCGCGTGCGCGTCCTGGGTGTCCTTCGTTGGTGGATCATCGCCATTTTGTCGACGCTTCCGGCAGTCGACTTCGCGGAGTCGAGGCTCTGCGATTCGAACGTCTTCTGCTTTGAGTATCGAACAGAGAGTTCATTTTGGAGGATATTGTAGGAATTATTTAAGAAACACTTTTATTTCATTTAGACACAAATTGATCGACTGCTTGACTGATTAACTGACTGACTATGAACTTCGCACACACACGCGCTTTTATACCTTTCGTTCATCGAACATTCTAGGTTCTTTTCTCTTGTTTTCAAAGCACTCTCGTACTCGCTCATTCGCACACACATTCTGCCTTTTATACAAAGTTTGGAATATTCTTGATTAATCAATATTCGAGAATATTCCTGATTACTTTTTGTTTTTTACACATACGCAATAAAATCATTCTTACATTTCTCGTTCTCCACAATATTTTGTGGAGGTTCATTGCGCGTTGTTGCAAAGATGTTTTAAGGAAATTAACGAGAGACGCGATGGAGGTGGACAGGGGTTTGGTTTTTGTTAATCCTTTGCACTCTGTTTGACAATGGAAGCTAGAAATATTGCTAAAATAGCAATATTTAGCAACAGTTTCTATTGCTAACGTCTTCCAACAGTAGAATATTTCGATTTCAATAGAAAACTTGTGAAAGCTGAAGTGGAATAAGTTGAATCACTAATCAATTCTGATTAGTCTTCCTCTCCCCTCAGAAGCGGAAGACTGCTAATCCTCGAGTACAGAAAATAGTAACCAATCAATTTACCAGCAACAGAAAATATCCATATCGATAGAAAACCTCAGGGAAAGTTCAAAGTTCAAACTCCATCATCACTAATCAATGTTAATGTCTTCCCAGAGACGACATCCTAGTGCAAAGGTTCGAAGAATTTTCGAAGAAACTGAAACACGCTCTTCAAAAAGTTCCAATCTTCGCAATCATCAATGAATTCTCTCAGAGCCAACTCATTGCTCTCCAAGACCAAACGATTAAATGAACGCAAGAACCAGCGTTCGCAAGGTGCACGACACATGAAATATTCGCAGTCAATTTATTACGGACCCCGCTGGCGAGCAGTCGAAGCGGACAAAAGCTGGAATAAGAACCGCAGAGATTGAAGACGCGGTTTCTTCGCTGGTTATAACTCCTCGTCGCGAGGCGGGCAAGAAGCCGGCTCGCGAAACGCTCCAGCAAGAATGCAAATGACGCGAGCGCGGCCGTTTTATCCGCGAGGGCGGTCGCTGCATTAGCGAGAGCGTGGCTGCTCGCCGCGAAAGATAAATCGCTGGTTCGCCAGCAGGAACGAGCACGCGTGGGAAAGCAATTCCGTGTCTCAGCGAAGCGTTGGCCGCGATCCTGGCTCGTGTCGCCCGTTTTCTGGCTGCTGCCACGCTTAATCCCTCCCCCGCCATCGGTCATTGAGTCCCGACGGATTTTACAGGACATTAAGACGTATCCGTCGACACGTAAAAACGACGCGGCGTCTGGCGGTGAGCGTGTCTCCGTTACACGTAAACGCAATTAACTTGAGAGACGGAGGAAACCGGGTCGAGCGGAACGCGCGCGGAACCGAGTCGACGAGCGAGCCACGATTCTCTGGGCCTGGACGGGTGATTAAACGCGCGGGGATCGTTCCGCGTGCGCTGAATTGCGGTGATTTCGCGGGGTTTCTTGAATTGGGACGTGGAAAGGGGTGTGTTGGTCGTTGGGACGTGTAACGTGCAATTTTGTAGTTTAATGGATGGTTAAGGCAAATATTAATGGCAAATTAAAACAAAAATCTACTATTTACTAATCCAATGTCAGAAATATTTTGTTTGAACGCAGAGGAATCACTTTGCGTTCGCTTAATTGCGGTGATTTTGAGGTATTTTTTGAATTGGAACATGAAAGGTGGGGTGTGTTGTCTTTTGGGACGTGTAACGTGGAATTTTGTAGTTTAATGGGTGGTTAAGGCAAATATTAATAGAAAATTAAGACGAAAATCTATTATTTACTAGTACAATATCAGGAATTATTGTTTGAATGCAGAGGAATCATTTTGGCAAATATTAATGGCAAATTAAGGCGAAAATTGAGGAAAGATGACTAGACGAATATTAAAAATTTCTTGTTTGGACGCGGAGGAATCATCTTTGCTTTCGCTTAATTGCACTGATTTCGCAGGGTTTCTTAAATTGAGACGTGGAAAGGGGTGTGTTGGTCGTTGGGACGTGTAACGTGCAATTTTGTAGTTTAATGAGTGGTTAAGGCAAATATTAGTGGCAAATTAAGGCGAAAATTAAGGAAAGATGACTAGACGAATATTAGAAATTTCTTGTTTGGACGCAGAGGAATCATCTTTGCTTTCGCTTAATTGCACTGATTTTGCGGGATTTTTTGAATTGGAACGTGAAAGGTGAGGTGTGTTGTCTTTTGGGACGTGTAACGTGGAATTTTGTAGTTTAATGGGTGGTTAAGGCAAATATTAATAGCAAATGAAGACGAAAATCTACTATTTACTAGTCCAACATCAGAAATATTTTGTTTGAACGCAAAGGAATCACTTTGCTTTCGCTTAATTGCACTGATTTTGAGGTATTTTTTGAATTGGAACATGAAAGGTGGGGTGTGTTGTCTTTTGGGACGTGTAACGTGGAATTTTGTAGTTTAATGGGTGGTTAAAACAAATATTAATAGCAAATAAAGACGAAAATCTACTATTTACTAGTCCAATATCAGAAATATTTTGTTTGAACGCAGAGGAATCACTTTGCTTTCGCTTAATTGCGGTGATTTCGCGGGTTTCTCGAATTGAGATATGGAAGATGGAGTGTGTTGCCTTTTGGAACGTATAACGCGAAGTTTTGTAGTTTAATGAGTGGTTGAAACAAATATTAGTGGCAAATTAAGACAAAAATTGAGGGAAGATGACTAGTCGAATATCAGAAATTTTTAGCTTTTTCGAAGTTGAAGTTTGAAGTATTCTTTGATAGCTAAGAGGAAAATCGAGTAAAAATGATTAATCAAATATAAAAAATTCTTTGTATCGAAGTTAAAGTGAGTAATTGAGACGAAAATCGATTGGTCGAATATCAGAAATTTGTCGTTTCTTCGCGTCGAAGTTGAAGTTCGTCCTACTTCTGGATAATTACAATTTTTGCAAGGAATGCATGCAATTGCAAGCTATAAGTAGGTCGCAATATGCACCAGCTGTGGCTTTGATATCATTAACGAACAAACCGTAACGAACCTGACGCGGTTCGAAAGAATTCGCGCGCACGTGCGCTCTCGATACGATAAATTGCATTTCTAATAACCATTCGCTTAGAACCGGTTCCAAAAATTGCAAAAGTATAAAAGACACTCGCGTACAAGTCGTAAACTATTTCAGCCCCCTTTTTTCCCTTTTTTCTGGGTTTAATGTCGCATTCTCGTGTAGAGCGCGAATTTAATTCAAGAAGAGTGTGCTCTCTTCAATTATAAACAAATTTAACTGTCCAATTCCTACACAGCTAGCCCAATCGTTAAAATATTATCGCTACAATCTCCAGAGACTTTTCTTTCGAACAACACCAGAGTCGAACGATAGAAACGACTTACAAACGAATTATTTAATTCAGAATCCACGACAGAACCAGCATAACGTTTAAATAAAGGAAACGAACCGAGGAAGAGCGTTTCCTTCGCCTCCATCGCGAAGCCTCCATGTATTCAAATTACCCTCGCTCCGTGCGCGAGCATTTTTCCACGGTTCCTGCAAAAATTCTACGCGCGGGGCGTAAAAAGCGCGGAATTTAAACGAGACTCTAATCCATATTGATCTCGCAGTCTTCCGTCTGATGTGAATTACAAGAAGATGGATGGAACGGTAAAAATATCCGAGCATTATTCAACGAGCTCCTCGAGAGAGGCGAGGAACAAGTGGAATAAAAATAAGTGGCGTAAACATCGCCGGGAAAAAATGACTCCCCTGTATATTTATCGAGCCGTGGCGTCTCGAGGAATAAGGTTATTTGGTGAAAACAGTTTCCCCGGGAAATTGGAAGTCCCTGGCGGAAGCCTTGAATGCACAAGTCAGACGTCAAGCAGTAAGTAGTTCAAGGCGAAATTGATCAGCCGCCAAGGTCCCGCGAAAATGGCGCATTAAGATGGACGATATAAAAGACGCATTCGTTGCATTCGTTTAATTTTTTTTTTTTTCCCCCTCTTTGCGTTGGCTTAAACGAACGCGAACGAACCTCGCCTCTGCGTAAAACCAACAACGTCACAATCGCGTATTATGATTGAAATTTACGGACGAACAAGCGCCACTGGCGTCGATCGTCAAGTAACGGTATTAGTTTTCAAACGTATTTTGGTTTTACGCGAATTTGCAACGCGCTGACGTCGTTTTACGAGCCATTGTTATTCGCGTAACGCCATTTCGATGAAGTGCAGGGCTTTTTTTTGGAACGGGAGGACCAGATGGGCCTGGTATCTGGTTGAAAGAGGCAGCAGAATTCACTGTCCCGATTTCACAGTAATCCGAAACGAAGCGTTCAATTTGATCAGTGGCGATCGTCATACTGCTGCCCAAATGATATAAAATTTTCGATCGTGCTTCTATATCGAAGCGTTAAAATAAAATGAAATGCAAGGAAATAGGAAAGAATGGGGGAAAATTGTATTGAAATGACACGATTGCGTCGATAAAAGTCGTCTCTTTCTCGAGAATCTCAGGAAACGCTTAACAAAGTTTATCTTCCAATCGAGAAATAAAAATTTTAAAATTAGTAAAGAATGTTTTTGCAAAGTGTGACGTCGTTTTCGATTTTTCTTCTTTACGATTAATCAGAATAATATTTAATAATAATTTGTCTCAAAACCCTTTATTAGATTATAAGAAGAAAATCATTAAACCTTGGATAATTTCATCATGAAATCTCTCCCATTTTTCCACTTATGAAACTAAAATTAATAACTCATAATGTGCTGTTTCGTACCAAACAACTTTTCCAGGAAAATTCTTTTTCTGACATCAATGCTTCGCGAAATATTCCATCATATCCATTTAAACAAAGCACTGTACATTATTTTGATATTCAAATGCCACGACTAATTAGGCATCGTTCTCGTTTGTTCCAGGTAAGCTATTCTTCGCGAACAGTGAAACAAGACGGATTTAATTAAAGCGTTGGTGAGTAAAACTGTCGCTCGATACGAGGGACATTAAAATGTCTAATATTCGACGCAATTATTTCAATCGCACGGATCGCGTCGTCTCAAAGCAATTACCGAATAATTATTTTAGAATATTCTGAAGCTCTTCGTTAATTGTTAGATACGCGTAGCATTCAATTCGGCTACCATTTTATATATCTCCGTTTCGACGCACGCGATATCGATATCAGTCAGTTTCGGTTAACGATATCGTTCTAAATTATTTCAGCAAAAATTCCTTGCCACGTTACCGCAACAAATGAATCGAACGACCGCATTCCAACGTCCAAATTAACAAAAATCCAGCTCGAACTCTACGCGAGCCTCGTTCTGATCGAAATGAATAATTAATAAACTTTGCTGGCTACGACGCGATGTACGGATCTTAACATTGTTTTTAAAACGTGTTCGACGAAACGTTTTTCCACTGAAATTACTATTAAATCGTCTGGACTCGTGTTGACGGAATTACTCAGATTAAAAACTGATAATTACGTCGAATTTTGCACGCATTTGCTTTGGTTTCGCAACTCGCGACCGATTCTGGAAAAGAAATCAAGGATTTTTGTCCTTGTCCAATCAAGAATTGTAATCTGAATTAGTTCAGTGAAGAGGATAAATAATTATTTCAGAATTAGAACGCGTCTCGAATTGCAATATCGAATGTGTTCGCATGTCGCGTTTAGAAAGTACAATTCTGACCGCCATATTCGTTTCTCTGTTCGCAGTCCCGACGAGCGATCGATTTTTAGTAGAAACAAGACTCCCAAAACATATTTTAAATTACACTGTGGAACACACAAACTGCAGAAAATTTTTATCAAAATTGGAGCACGCTAATTAGCTTCTGTTAACCAACTTCAGACATGGAGAGCCTTTTACAGCCTTTATTACTCCTCTGTTCAACGTTAACAATAACCAAAAACTACAGGCTTTCACATTAATACAATTTGAAACACACCAATAATCCAGATTAAATTTGGCGAAACTTTGAAAAATCGCTGTTCCTATGGTTGAAACTATTTTTTGACGAAAGTAGGCTCGTTGGAAGCACAGAACCTTCCTCTGTAAAACGGCTCCAGTTTCGCGTCGATATCTCTTCCGGTTCCTGAGATATCGCCACGCAAAGACGAGCGCGATTTAGTTTTCTATTGTCGTCCTTGTCACGCGCTCGGAAGTCTCACTCGCACGTTTATCACTGACCAATCGCAAGCTGGTGCGCGCTGGTCAGTGACAAATGGTGGCCCAATGGGATTTTTACTATTACTACTTCGCGTACGCATTTCTAGGAAAAGAAGTGGGTCACGCTGGTTCCAAGATGGCCGACTGCCCATTCATAACTCCGCGCTCGATCTTTGAACGCGCATATCTCCGGAACCGTTCGAGGTATCGAAATGAAACCAAAGGCGTTATAATCTAGACACTTTCTGCTATCTTTTCAGCTGTTATTTGTGGAAAAATTCGCGAGTCTTCTTGGTGTATTCTTTGAAGAAAGTTAGCGTTACCATCGAAGACAAGTAGTTTTCTGGGTGTAAGCTGTCTTGAAGGATTTGTATTCCTTCGTTTCGCCAGAAATTGCAATTAGGGGGGTCTGATGAGATCAGCCCTTCGTCGTGTTAAAAATAAAAGTGTTAGTCGCTCGAATTGAAAGCATAAGAGATTCTCACTCCCAATATTAACCAGAAGACTTCTTAAATTCAACTAACTGAACTTTTCGCTGAGTATTCGTTCTTATTCTCCATGAAGCTGTCGTAATTTCCCTTTAACTGTCGATATGTGAACTCTAAACTTTTATTACGAACGGAACAGCTTTAAATCACCGCGTTACGACGCGTGTTCGATTTAATTTGAAAGGATCGCAAAGCGAAGGACTGCTTTCACTCGCGACGACGTTAGAACCCGTAAAGATTGCAGAGTCGCATCGTTTTCACGCGACGCTTCCTCCCTGATGTTCGTCATAACTCGAGCCAGCGGGCGCCATTTTTTCCCCAGCAGAACGACCCCGCGATGTTTCGTAATAATGCCGCGAGAAATTTAAACAGGAAATTTTATTTTCATTATCGCACGCCAGCTGGGGTCTGATTAAAACTGGACACCGGCTACCTTGTTTTATGAATATTAACTCCGCCCCCCAGGCAGCGATGATATTCTCCCAGTATTTTGCCCGCGCGTATTGTATTTTAATTGGGCTTGTTCAGTTTTACGGATCCTCTGGGATGCCTTTCTGCGTTCGCGGAGAAAATTTGGTGGTAGATCCAGTTGTACCCTTTTTATCTCCTATCCTAAGAGAATAAAGCTTGTTCGAGGCAAGGAACTTGCTCTCTTTGAATGGCGTCGAAAAGAAGAAAGAAACGTACAAGTTCGTGGAAAATATTTACGCTGTCAGTGTTTTCAATTACCACGTAGTGTTGAGAAGAAACTTGCTCTTCTCGAACGTTGTCGAGAAAGAGAAGAGACATACAAAATCATAGAAAATACTTTTCTAAGAGTTCGAATAATATTTTAGCTATCGAATTCATGCATTAAAGTTTCCTTCGCATGCTACCAAACACTCGAAAGGATTAGGAGAATCACTTTTCAATAGATTCCATCAAGATCGAGACGTTGGAAAGTCGACGACGCTACATGGATAATCTCTCGCGGTTGGTTTACGATTTAATATTTTCTACTGGAGTTTTTAATACCAGTAGATGCCATTTAGAAGAGCATAATGCTCTTATTTTGCCTAATGAAAAACTTTCTCCCTTTTTATCCCCATTTTTTCTTTCCTTTTTCACACTTTTCTCATTGCATTCTCTTTGCCTCTGTCTCTTGTATTCACAACTATTCTTTTTCTTAACTAAAATTCCTTACTTTTTCTAACCAACAAATGGCATTTTACCCAACGGAAAGGTTTCCTTTAAAATTTCTTTTGCGCACTTGTCTACTTAATTTTTTACCCGCATCATTTCAATATCATTTTTTGATAATTCCATTGCGCTCACTCCTTCTATTTCTTCTTTAACCCTTTCTACCCCCTTTCAGTCGCCTCTCACGACAATCAGGGGCTAACTGCGGGTGTATTCCGATCCCCACCGCACAGGGATTCCCGCGGCTGGTTTCTCGTTTCATCGAGGGTTGTTCGTCGTTAGCAACGCGGCGTTTGCATTGCTCGGACCGCGGCCAGGCATATCGCATCGCGCATAATTGCAGAATGGATGCGCATTGACCGGGAATCCGACTTTTCACCGGAGCGCCGCGCTTTCAATTAAAGCGAGCGGGCGGAGGGCGGCGACAGAGCTTTCGTGGCTCTCAGGCCAATTCTCATTTCGGCTAATTACCACGACTGCCGTCCATAAATTCGCAAAATTTTCCCCCTTCCCCCGTGGATCCGCGACGAGTGAAAGGGTGTCGAAGGGGGTGCACGGGAAGGCAAACAGCGGCTAGGAGGTCCTCTCGATCGGTCTGATGAAGCTTTCATCCCCTTCGTCTCACCCTCGTCCCTCTTTTTCGCCCGCAGCGTCGCGCGTTTCTTCGTCTCCCCTTCTCGTGTTTGTCTTTTATCGTTAGCTCGTTTCTTCGTCCAGTTTTCGAGCTCTGCGCGATGCACTGTAATTTTGAACGAGTGGTGATCAATCCGTAAGCTCGTAACAGATTCTAAGCAGAGTCGCAATGTCGAAAGTAATGCGATGCGAGCGATTTTGTAAAATGGAGAACGAAAGTAATGATTACTTAAATGTAGGGAAGTAAGTATTGTAAGAGTAACTTGCGATCCATACAAATGATTGCGATCCAGATATCAGAATTCGAGATCACGTCGCTCAGAGGACGATTCCTCATTACGCTTTTACTCATTAGTAACAAAGTTATTTCTCACTGTCGTGAGTTTTCTTGTTTTAAAATTTTAGTACGCAAAGACCAAAGATAAATGTAATTTTTATCGTCTAACTCAGAAATGTTTCACATGAAAAAAGTACGCGCTCTAAAAACAACTCGCGAGAAACTGAATTTTACGTGATCCGCGAATGATATGTTAACCCTTCTGAAATTTGCTGAAATAGCGTTTTTCAAAAAGTTGCGGTGGAATAAGTTAGTAATGGAAATAATTACCAAGGAATTTTCCAGCAACAGAAAATCGCGAGCAATTTTCCAGCAACAGAAAATCTCAAGAAATTTTCCAGCAACAGAAAATCACGAGCTTTAGCAATAGTTTCTATTTCTTAGAGAGCAAAACGTTAGCAATGGTTTCTATTGCTAAAATAGCAATATTTTATCTATATTTTAGCAATATTTAGCAATAGTTTCTATTGCTTAGAGAGCAAAACTTTAGCAGTGGTTTCTGTTGCTTAGATAGCAATATTTTAGCAGTGGTTTCTATTGCTTAGATAGCAATATTTTAGCAGTGGTTTCTATTGCTTAGATAGCAATATTTTAGCAATGGTTTCTATTGCTTAGATAGCAATATTTTAGCAGTGGTTTCTATTGCTTAGATAGCAATATTTTAGCAGTGGTTTCTATTGCTTAAATAGCAATATTTTAGCAATGGTTTCTATTGCTAAAATAGCAATATTTTATCTATATTTTAGCAATATTTAGCAATAGTTTCTATTGCTTAGATAGCAAAATTTTAGCAGTGGTTTCTATTGCTTAGATAGCAATATTTTATCAGTGGTTTCTATTCCTTAGAGAGCAAAATTTTAGCAATGGTTTCTATTGCTAAAATAGCAATATTTTATCTATATTTTAGCAATATTTAGCAATAGTTTCTATTGCTTAGAGAGCAAAATTTTAGTAATGGTTTCTATTGCAAAAGTACCAATATTTTAGCAATAGTTTCTATAGCTAACATCTCCAGTGATAGAAAGTTACCATTTCAATAGAAAACATTGAAGAAACATCTATTCTCCAAAAATTTGCAATGGAATAATTCGTTAACCTTCTCACTCAGCAATTAATCCCCTCAGAGGCGACATTCAAACACAAAGGATTAAATATTCCCCTCGATCGAGCGCGTAAACCAGACGCGAGCTGCTCGTCCACGATCGCTCGCAAAGATGACAGCTGTCCATCGATCCTCGCAATCAATGACACGCATCTCTCGCGCGGCAACTGACTTCTCATCTCCGCGATTCCGCAAACTTTTGGCCCTCGCAGAGGCAGCCACGGGACGCGAGGTGACAGCCAAGAATGGCGATAGAAAACGAGCGGGGCGGGGCTCGAAGAAGAAGGTCGGAAACGCGGAAAGTGAGCCAGCGCGGCTGAGCTTTTCCCAGCGAGCCCAGCGCGGGTTATATGCATCCAATTCCATTTCCCATTTCAACTTTTCTCATCTCTAACGGTTCCTGGCGCCCGATCTGGCGGCTACGCTGCGCGGGAGAAGTTAAATACCGTTAGCGTAATGTTCAATCATTATTTCTGCCATTAAAATAGCGAGGGAGACGCTCTCGAAAGGACCACCCCGGGGGAAAGTAAAAAAAAGAAGATTTAAGAGAGAGAAAGAGAGGGTGGAGGGAGTTCAGCTGCTCCAAATGGCTCCGCTTCTCTGATTCCACGAAACCTTTCGCGCGAGAACTTTCCCTCCGGATGAATGGCACGAAAATCAGCGAACGGGCATTCTAGCTTTTACTTTTGTTAGTTGAATCGGGGAGGTTCGTTTCCGGGTTCGAAAGATCGCGGGACGAGGAATTGAACCGGGCTGTGCTCGTGTGTGTACGTGTCCTTTAAATTGAAACGAAGGGGGACGTGCAAGGTGCTAAGAAAGGGTTGCTTTCGTACGCGGACGTGTGTGTGTTTTGTGGAATTGTTGGACAAATATCGAAGAGAAGTAAACTTTTTTTTTTATGTGCGGAGTGAAGGAGTCTTGGTTGATTCTTTGCACTCTGAATTTTTCGATTTTCATGTCGACAAGTTGTTACTGTTCAAATTTAGTTTAAAGGGTAGTTATGAAATTCAATATTAAATATTAGAAAAATCCAGTATTAAATATTAGAAAAATTCAAAACTTTGTTGTAATTTATATTTATGGAAATTAGATTATGGAACTTTTTGCTTTTTCTTTATTTACTGATAAAGTAGAGCTGCCTCGACAAGATAGTTGAAAGAGTTAAACGAATTAACTCGATCTTTATTTCTCAATTACAATCGCTTCTCGCGTTCCACTGAATAAGTGACGAAGACGCTCTTTTTCCCTTTGCGTCAGTCTGATGGTTAATTTTTTTTCTTTAACAAAAGAGACGTTAATTTGAAATCGAAGAGAGACCGTCAGTGTACCTTGAGCTTCGTTCCTTTCCGTCGTAACTTCGTCCAAGCCTGCACCACACGCTTCCGCAGGGTCCTTCGTTTGACTTGGACCGCTGCTGATTGAAGACGTCGATTGAACTAGTCGCGGGGCGCTCTAAAAGCTGGATGGATTGAGCGACGTCGCGACGCGGACCTGGATTCGCTTCGAGCATTTTACGTGGTCGGATTCGCAATTAGAGGGACGCTCTGCAACTACCGTTCTGGCGTCGTAGTTGAAGCGGCTGGTTCTCACGCGATATCGTAGAACAAGCGAGCGAGAACTCTTGCGTTAAAACGGGTTCAAAAAGGGTGTGGGGTAATAAAAGAGAGGGTTAAAAATTGGTCGAGATTAATCGTGTCCACTGTGGAGAGTTGCTATTTTGCTATGAAAAGAATTTGATGTAGTAAAAGAAAGGGTTAAAGATTGCGTTCACTGTGGAAAGTCGCTATTTTGCTATGAAAAGAATTTGATGTAGTAAAAGAGAGGGTTAAAGATTGCGTTCACTGTGGAAAGTCACTATTTTGCAATAAAAGGAATCTTGTGTAATAAAAGAAGGGGTTAAAGATTGCGTTCACTGTGGAAAGTCACTATTTTGCTATAAAAAGAATCTGGTATAGTAAAAGAAGGGGTTAAATATTGTATCCACTGTGGAGAGTCGCTATTTTGCTATGAAAAGAATTTGATCTAGTAAAAAAGAGGGTTAAAGATTGCGTTCACTGTGGAAAGTCACTATTTTGCTATAAAAACAATCTGGTATAGTAAAAAAAGGGGTTGAGAATTGTGTCTACTGTAGAAAGTTACTATTTTGCTATAAAAACAATCTGATATAGTAAAAGAAGGGGTTAAAAATTGTGTCCACTGTGGAAAGTCACTATTTTGCTATAAAAAGCATCTGATGTAGTAAAAGAAGGGATTAAAAATTGTGTCCATTGTGGAAAGTCACTATTTTGCTATAAAAATAATCTCGTATAGTAAAAGAAGTGGTTAAATATTGTGTCCACTGTGGAAAGTCACTATTTTGCTATAAAAAGCATCTGATGTAGTAAAAGAAGGGGTTAAAAATTGTGTCCACTGTGGAAACTCACTATTTTGCAATAAAAAGAATCTTGTGTAATAAAAGAAAGGGTTAAAAATTGTGTCCACTGTGGAAAGTCACTATTTTGCTATAAAAAGCATCTGATGTAGTAAAAGAGAGGGTTAAAAATTGTGTTCACTGTGGAAAGTCACTATTTTGCTATAAAAACAATCTGGTATAGTAAAAAAAGGGGTTAAGAATTGTGTCTACTGTAGAAAGTCACTATTTTGCTATAAAAACAATCTGGTATAGTAAAAAAAGGGGTTGAGAATTGTGTCTACTGTAAAAAGTCACTATTTTGCTATAAAAACAATCTGATATAATAAAAGAAGGGGATAAAAATTGTATTCACTGTGGAGAGTCACTATTTTGTTATAAAAACAATCTGGTGCAATAAAAAAGAGGGTTAAAAATTGTGTTCACTGTGGAAAGTCACTATTTTGCTATAAAAAGAATCTGATATAGTAAAAAAAGGGGTTAAAAATTGTGTCCACTGTGGAAAGTCACTATTTTGCTATAAAAACAATCTGATATAGTAAAAAAAGGGGTTAAAAATTGTGTCTACTGTGGAAAGTCACTATTTTGCTATAAAAAGCATCTGGTATAGCAAAAGAAGGGGTTAAAAATTGTGTCTACTGTGGAAACTCACTATTTTACTATAAAAAGATTCTGATGCAATAAAAGAGGGTTAAAAATTGCTAAAAATGAATAGTGCCCACTATGAAAAGTCCTTGCGTTGCCATAAAAATGTTAATTTAAGAATATTAAAATCGTCTATGGAAGAAGCACAAAGAAAAAACGCAAAGATTGCGAAACGTCCTATATTTTTTCTGAAATGTTTCCCTTCTCGACTCGACTCACATTTTTTATCGTTTTTCGGAACGAAATTAAATGCTTTGAAACGGCACATCGCTGGAAAGCTGAAGCGTTTTACGGAGCTGGAAATTCCGTATATTTTTTACACGTTAATTGTAGTTTTTAATTCTCAATTCTGGTAGAATCGAGGTGCTCGCTGGGCCGTCTGAGAGCGATTAACCCTTAAAAATATCGAAGTCCAGAGAGAGCCGTAGTTCTCGCGAATTTGTCGAAAGGGCGCGGTGTTTCCCTTTCGACGAACTTCGAATCTTTCCACACGCTCGTTCGGAATTGTAGTTACCAGGCGAAGTAACCAGATTTCGCCAGAAGTCAAGCCGGACAGGAAGAGGTTATTCAATTTTAACTTGACGCAAACTTCGAATAGAAGCACGCACGTAACTGGATTAAATGCAATTTCAGAGATATTGTAATAACAAGGTTGGCAAATTCTCCCAGTGCTGGCAACTTAAATAACCTCGTTATCGAACTTCCCATTTTTGAATGTATTTAGATCTCTCGGGTTAACGCTTCGTCCTGCGTTTTTAATCCGGTATGAATTCTTCATTTTTTAATCTCCACGGGAAAGTCTACGATTATTGAATTTAAGATTCACATCTGAAAGGAGAAAAGAATTTTTCTAATATTTAATATTGTATCTTGAATTTTTTCAATATTTAATACTGAATTTCTTTAATATTTCTGGAGTCAAAGACCAGATTCATCGCTCGACAATAAAGATCGTCTTCCATCTAAAAAGATGACCAATTAAAAATCGCATTCAACCCACAACTAATTATTACTACGATATTTACGTTTCCATATTGGGATTCATCGAGGACTACAAAACGGACGAAGCGCATTGTTTCACGCGATCGTAATTATCGCGTAATTAGACGACCGTATTCAGTCAGAATTATCCCAATGTTTTCCCTCTCCGGGACTTTCTTCCTCCTATTCTCGTTCCTCTCCGTTGCTGGTTAAACTTTTATCGATAATCCTGACTGCTGTCTGCACCCTCTGGGTAGTACTACTTTTAAGTTTAACGAAGGTTAATTGAAAGTACCGGCAGCCGAAGAAGTAGCAGCGGAAGACGAGGAAGAAAGTTATTTAGTTGTTTCTTTCGCGAGATACTCCCCTTTTCGACCCCTCGAGAATCCTGATTCGCAGTGGATGGTATCCGATGCGAGAAACATTGGACGAATTAGCAATTTTTGGTCTCGCGTTACTCCGTTTACTGGATTAAACCAACGTCTGAACGCGGTTTAATTGCAGTCGGAAATTTGTTTAAATTTCTGAAGAGATTGCTGAGAATTTGCTTCTGCTTTGCGATTACGTTCACGTTGAGATTGCAGTTTCATTTTTCGAGAGTCAACGACAGAATTTAAAGGTTTTTGTGACTATGTAGTTCTTGGGAGGAATTGTTTATTTGTGTGGGAAAAAATTAGGGAATTAGGGGTTTTAGGGTTCACATAGAATCTATTTTCTCATTTTCTTAGTTTAAGGGCAAGAAAACTGAGAAATCTAGGCAAAAAATAAGGAAATTAGGGGTTTTGGTGCCCGCGTGGAATCGATTTTCCCACTTTCTTACGTTAAGGATGAGAAAACTGAAAAGTGTAGGCAAAAAATAAGAAAATTAGGGGTTTTGGGATCCACATAGAATCTATATTTCCCATTTTCTTACTTTAAGAATGACAACTCTGGGAAGTGTAGGCAAAAAATAATGAAATTAGGGGTTTTGTGGTCCACATGGAATCTATTTTCCCACTTTCGTAGTTTAAGGATAAGAAAACTGAGAAATGTAGGCAAAAAATAAGGAAATTAGGAGTTTTAGGGCCCGCATAGAATCGATTTTCCCACTTTCTTTTATTAAGTATGAGAAAACTGAGAAATGTAGGTAAAAAATAAGGAAATTAGGGGTTTTAGAGCCCACAGAGAATCGATTTTCCCACTTTCTTACTTCAAGTGCAAGAAAACTGAAAAATGTAGGCAAAAAATAAGGGAAATGAGGGGGGTTTTAGAGCCCACACGCTTGACAGTCGCTACGATTTGGACAATACCTAGCTTTATGATGCTGTCATGACCTTCCATGAAACGAAAAAACTGAGTCCAAATAAAACGATCGCCATAAACCTTGTCATCACAACAAAAGCAAAGAAATTCCCATTGCAAATTGAAAACATTCTGACAAGAAAGAGAGAGAGAAAGAGTAGAGAGTTAAATATTTTCGAAAACACCCAATTAGTCGAAGAAAGAACAGATTTGAACAGAGACTCGAACAGAGATTCGCAAAGGTTCGTTAGTAACAAGTCGCGAATAAAATTAACTCCAATCAAGACTGTGTCTTATTTCTACGCAACATAGATACGTTTCTGTTAGGTTAAGCTAGGTTCTAACGTTACTAATGGGCGGATTGTACAGTTAACGCTCGCGTTTCGTGAAATTTCGCGGCGTTAGCAGCCGTGGGATCTCGCAAGTATGCTAACTTCGTCATTAAACAACTATGCGCGTTTAATTAATCGTCAGGGTGACCGATCGTCATATTACTCCGCAAACTCCCGCGGAACTTGGCGGCAAGAACCACGTTCATGAGAAACGCTTAATACATTGTCGCAAAAACGGTAATTGCGATCACGGTTCGCAAGAACGGAAGGATAAATTGAACGCGATATTTCATTCCGCAAATTTTCGTGCGCGAACGTTCGAGATCGACGATCGTGGTAGTCGAACGTATTGTTTGGAAGCTTTCCACCGTTTTATACGAGAAGAAGAAGCTTTGCTTCGATCGCTGGATAAAGCTGGACATCGATTTGCTCGCAGTCGATTTATTCGCGCGACAAGAAACGCGCCATTCTGCGAGAGCAAACAGTTATCCGCGATGCAAAAGTAAAACGAATTGTTGTGGCGACTGTTTTTGAAATTTTTCAATTAAATACTGTGAACGCAGCTAGATGATATTAAAAAAGACATTCGAAATAAAAAGAATTGTATCTAAAAAGTCGCACAACAGAAATTCTGAGAATTTCTTCAGACGATTAACCCTTTGCACTTGGATGTTGCTTCTGAGAGAATTAATTGCTGATTGCGAAGGTTAAAAAATTATTCCATTGCAACTTTTTGAAGAATACATGTTTTCTCCAAGTTTTCTATTGTAATGGAAATTTTCTGTTGCTAGAAAATTGCTCGAGATTTTCTGTTGCTGGAAAATTCCTTAATAATTGTTTTTATTGCTATCTTATTCCTCAGCAACTTTTTGAAAACCGCATGTTTCTCCAAAGTTTTCTATTGAAGTGGAAATTCTCTGTTGCTGGAAAATTCCTTGGTAATTGTTTCTACTGTTAACTTATTCCACAGCAACTTTTTGAAGAACGCATGTTTCCCCAAAGTTTTCTATTGAAATGGAAATCCTTTGTTGCTGGAAAATTGCTTGATAAGTATTTCTATTTTTGAAAGACGCATGTTTCCCCAAAGTTTTCTATTGAAATGGAAATCTTTTGTTGCTGATAAATTGCTTGAGATTTTCTGTTGCTGGAAAATTCCTTGGCAATTGTTTCTATTGCTAACTTATTCCACAGCAACTTTTTGAGAACCGCATGTTTCTCCAAAGTTTTCTATTGAAGTGGAAATTCTCTGTTGCTGGAAAATTCCTTGGTAATTGTTTCTACTGTTAACTTATTCCACAGCAACTTTTTGAAGAACGCATGTTTCCCCAAAGTTTTCTATTGAAGTGAAAATTCTCTGTTGCTGGAAAATTCCTTGGTAACAGTCTCTATCACTAACTCTTATCAGCAACAAAGAATTGCTAGAAAAGCGTCAAGTGCAAAGGATTAATAACTCTGCGATGACTCAAGGCATCGCGTGTCTTATTAAAAGCACACGCAGCGATAATTATAATCATCTCGCGAACTTAAAAAGCTAAAATCTTACTTTCGTTGAACTGTCATCATACAAATTACTGTCAGACGAGTGTCTTATCCCAGAAACACAAATTCTATCGCATAATGTCGTCGATCCTTAAAATAAAAAATCACGCGTCAGTTCGCAAGTCAGTCAAGTCATTTTGTTTAACTGTCGTCACACAAATTGCTGACAGATGAGTCTTTTTCCCAAAAACACACAAATTGTATCACACAATATCGTCGATTCTTAAAATAAAAAATCACGCCTCAGTTCGCAAGTCAGTCAAGTCATTTCGTTCAACTGTCGTCACACAAATTGCTGTCTAACGAGTGTCTTATCCCAAAAACACAAATTGTATCGCAAAATAATATAAAATAATATAAACAATACATACAATAAAACAAAAAACCACGCGTCAGTTCACAAGTCAGTCAAGTCATTTCGTTCAACAGTCGTCACACAAATTGCTGCCTAACGAGTGTCTTATCCCAAAAACACTCAATATCGTCGATCCTAAAAATAAAAATTACATAAATATAAAATAATATAAACAATACATACAATAAAACAAAAAACCACGCGTCAGTTCGCAAGTCAGTCAACTCATTTCGTTCAACAGTCGTCACACAAATTGTTGCCTAACGAGTGTCTTATCCCAAAAACACAAATTGTATCGCAAAATAATATAAAATAATATAAACAATACATACAATAAAACAAAAAACCACGCGTCAGTTCACAAGTCAGTCAAGTCATTTCGTTCAACAGTCGTCACACAAATTGCTGCCTAACGAGTGTCTTATCCCAAAAACACAAATTGTATCGCAAAATAATATAAAGTAATATAAACAGTACAAACAATAAAACAAAAAACCACGCGTCAGTTCGCAAGCGAGTCAACTAATTTCGCAAGAAATTCAAAGCCCTCGGATCGATCCGCAGCTGGTTCGCGTCGCATTCGCGAGCAGACGTCGCGCGGTTGTCAGCGGACGGGACACAATCGTAAGGAGTCGCGATTATCACGGGGAAAGAACAAGTTCGTTGGGAGTAATTAATCCTCCAAGTCCTCCGCGGCTTGATTTCCGTTCATGAAGTTGGCCGAAACTTCCATTCAACGAGTTCCTTAGTCGTACACGCCGCGGACGGCCAGCCCTTACAAATCCGCCTCGCGCGGCCCCGCATTAATTACACGCACGCGTCGCGCGGGATCATTAGTCGCGGATGTCTTGGAGAAGGCCCGTAAAAGGACCTCGAGGCGAACAATTACTCGAGGAACGTCACCAAGGCGTTAGTTGAGCGCGTCGAGCAACGATCGTCGAGTGTTTTCAGAAGCAGCGACCTACTGTTCAACCCTTAACCCTTTGTTTCGTCTCAGTGCGACTCGTCATCGGTAAATGAAAAGAAGCTGTGTTTCATGTAATTAGTGTCTGAAATAAATAGTAGCGGAGGAATTGGTGAAGAATCGAACTGTGAAAGATAAGAAGAAGGAAGTTAGATTTTTTAGTACTTTGATGTGTTCTTTTTTGTTGTGTGATTAGTAAATAGAAGAAAGAAGCAAATATAAGTTGTAACGAAGTTTGAGAGCTATGTTTTATATAATTAGAGGTTTAAAATAAATAGCAGGGGAGGAATTGATGAAGAATCGAACTGTGAAAGATAAGAAGAACGAAATCATATTTTTTTAGTACTTTGATGTGTTCTTCTTTGTCGAATGTGATTAGTAAATAGAAGAAAGAAGCAAATATAAGTTGTAACGAAATTTGAGAGCTATGTTTCATATAATTAGTGTTTAAAATAAGTAGCTGTGGAGGAATTGATGAAGAATCGAACTGTGAAAGATAAGAAGAAGGAAGTTAGATTTTTTTAATACTTTGATGTGTTCTTTTTTGTTGAGTGTGATTAGTAAATAGAAGAAAGAAGCAAATATAAGTTGTAACGAAGTTTGAGAGCTATGTTTTATATAATTAGAGGTTTAAAATAAGTAGCTGTGGAGGAATTGGTGAAGAATCGAACTGTGAAAGATAAGAAGAATGAAGTTAGATTTTTTTAATACTTTGATGTGTTCTTCTTTGTTGAGTGTGATTAGTAAATAGAAGAAAGAAGCAAATATAAGTTGTAACAAAGTTTGAGAGCTATGTTTTATATAATTAGAGGTTTAAAATAAATAGCTGTGGAAGAATTGATGAAGAATCGAACTGTGAAAGATAAGAAGAATGAAATCACATTTTTTAGTACTTTGATGTGTTCTTTTTTGTCGAGTGTGATTAGTAAATAGAAGAAAGAAGTAAATATAAGTTGTAACGAAGTTTGAGAGCTATGTTTTATATAATTAGAGGTTTAAAATAAATAGCAGGGGAGGAATTGATGAAGAATCGAACTGTGAAAGATAAGAAGAAGGAAGTTAGATTTTTTTAGTACTTTGATGTGTTCTTTTTTGTTGTGTGATTAGTAAATAGAAGAAAGAAGCAAATATAAGTTGTAACGAAGTTTGAGAGCTATGTTTTATATAATTAGAGGTTTAAAATAAGTAGCTGTGGAGGAATTAATGAAGAATCGAACTGTGAAAGATAAGAAGAACGAAATCACATTTTTTTAGTACTTTGATGTATTCGTTATTCTTTGACGAGTGTGATAGTGAATAAAAAAAGATCGTCGAGTGTGATCAGTAAAAGTTATAACAAAGTTTGAAATATAATTAGAATCGAACCGTGAAAATTTTTTTTTCGTACTTCGATGAATGTTTTCTTCTTCGTCGAGTGTATGTAAACAAAATAGACGCTCGCATACACGCACACGCATACTCTTATGCGTACAATTTGGAATATTCTCGACTATTCTCAATGAATGACTATTCAAATAAATTTTTCGATTTTGATGTCGACAAGTTGTTACTGTTTAAACTGATTTAGATGAAATTTAGTTTAAAGGGTAGATGAGGGTGGATGAGGTCAATTGAAAGCGAGTAGCGAGAAAATCTAAAGCAAACAGTGAATAAGTACACAACAATTAGAAACATAGCGAATAGTGATAGTCAGAATTTAATCTGCAGCTTAATAAAATATTTTTCTACACAGCAATGTACCAAATAACAATCCATTCCTTCACATTTTATGATTTCGTTGGGATAACAGATTATTTCCTACAAATTTTGGCGATTTCATCCAGAATTGAGGGATCCTACAAATAATATTTTTCTACATTTTGTAACTCAGTTCTCTGGGTCGAGTAACACAATTTTCCGTCACGTTCGCGTCGTAGATTCCAGCCATAACAGATTATTTTCCACAAATTTGGGAGATTTTATCCAGAATTGAGGAATCCTACAAATAATATTTTTCTACATTTTGGATCGAGGTTGTCTAACCACAGCCTCAGTAACTCGGTTCTCTGGGTCGAGTAACACAATTTTCCGTCACGTTCGCGTCGTAGATTCCAGCCATAACAGATTATTTCCCACAAATTTGGGAGATTTCATCCAGAATTGAGGAATCCTACAAATAATATTTTTCTACATTTTGGATCGAGGTTGTCTAACCGCAGCCTCAGTAACTCGGTTCTCTGGGTCGAGTAACACAATTTTCCGTCACGTTCGCGTCGTAGATTTCAGCCATAACAGATTATTTCCCACAAATTTTAAGGATTTCATTCAGAATCGCAGGATCCTAGAAATAATATTTTTCTACATTTTGGATCGAGGTTGTCTAACCACAGCCTCAGTAACTCGGTTCTCTGGGTCGAGTAACACAATTTTCCGTCACGTTCACGTCGTAGATTCCAGCCATAACAGATTATTTCCCACAAATTTTAAGAATTTCATCCAGAATTGAGGAATCCTAGAAATAATATTTTTCTACATTTTGGATCGAGGTTGTCTAACCACAGCCTCAGTAACTCGGTTCTCTGGGTCGAGCAACACAATTTTCCGTCACGTTCGCGTCGTAGATTCCAGCCATAACAGATTATTTGCCACAAATTTTAAGGATTTCATCCAGAATCGCAGGATCCTACAAATAATATTTTTCTACATTTTGGATCGAGGTTGTCTAACCGCAGCCTCAGTAACTCGGTTCTCTGGGTCGAGTAACACAATTTTTCCGCATTAATTTTCCGTCACGTTCGCGTCGTAGATTCCAGCCAAGGTTCGGCTCTCGCGAACGCTCGCGAGACACGCTCGTAAATTCGCGCGGAACACGCTGTGCCGCCCTTGCGAGAACACCGTGGAGAACCGTTCGTACCAGCGTTTTATCGCCCCGGGGATGAGATAAGAGATAGCTGGAGATTATGTATTTCACTGCCTCGGGCCTCTTCAGAAAATGTTGCCATTCCACCGAAATCTTTTCCAGCCGCGTCTCCGCGCGTTGCTCGCCCGGTTTACTCGTTTAAAATACGGTTCAGGAGCTTGCGAACGTTCGACACGATACTTCCATTAAGCCCAGAGCCCCTCGCGGAAAATTAACCGCCGCGATTTTCGTCGCTGGCGAGCCTCGCGCGATTATTTCCGCGCTCAGATCGGTCGTCCGTTTGCAATCGTACATTTCCTGTTGAAAACACCGATCGAGACTCGAGTACTTCGTACCACGTGGTAATTGAAACGTCTTCCGACGATGGCTCTGTATTTTTTGTCCAGTTGAACAGCTGCGAGGTAATTCTGAAGCTTTTCAGACGTCTGCGAGTATCTCGATCGTCGCGTTTACTCTCGCTGCTCCCGCGTGATCCAAAATTGAGCACCGCCATCTTCGATTAACCGAGAACAGAAGCTGGCGCGCACCTAATGGCACCTCGGGAGATTTTCGTTCCCAAAAGGAGTTCGAGAAAGATTATCGCAGCAATTTACAGGCATCGAACGGTCGTAAATTACAGAGCCTGGGAAGGGAAACGATAATCGCGACGTCGTAAATCCCGCGAACCTCATTTCCCAGGATCTTATATCTGTCACCTAATACATTTCTCCGAGGCCATTAACGCGCTTACGTACGATTGTTGGCATATATTATCCGTTGGCGATATATCTTTGACGGTTTCCTCTCGAACGTGCCAGCCGTGGTCTGGAAAAATTGTTATCTCCCTCCGTTTCGAAGTTTCTTCTCTTCTGGGGTGCCATCTTGGGTGCTGGGCTGCTTCGACAGACTTTCTCTTAATCTCCATTGACTTATCGCTATCCCTTTTCTTAATTCCTTAAATTTCCACTGACTTATCGCTCTTCCATTCTTCTAATTCTTTGAATTTCCATTGACTCATCGCTCTTTCTTTCTAATTCATTAAATTTCCAATGACTCATTGCACTTTCCTTCTTCTAATTTTTTAAATTTCCATTGACTCATCGCGCTTTCCTTCTTCTAATTCTTCAAATTTTCATTGACTCATCGCTCTTTCCTTCTTCTAATTCTTTAAATTTCCATTGACTCATCGCGCTTTCCTTTTCTTAATTCTTCAAATTTTCATTGACTTATCGCACTTTCCTTCTTCTAATTCATTAAATTTTCATTGACTCATCGTTCTTCCCTTTTTCTAATTCTTTAAATACGTCTCGTTATTTCGCACGATATTATCTTCTCTTCTAGGGTGCCATCTTGGCTGCTGTTCTGCTTCTACAGACTTTCTCTTAATTTCCATTGACTCATCGCTCTTTCCTTCTAATTCTTTAAATTTCCATTGACTCATCGCACTTTCCTTCTTCTAATTCTTTAAATTTCCATTGACTCATCGCACTTTCCTTCTCCTAATTCATTAAATTTCCATTGACTCATCGTTCTTCCCTTTTTCTAATTATTTAAATACGTCTCGTTATTTCGCACGATATTATCTTCTCTTCTAGGGTGCCATCTTGGCTGCTGTTCTGCTTCTACAGATTTTCTCTTAATTTCCATTGACTCATCGCTCTTTCCTTCTAATTCTTTAAATTTCCATTGACTCATCGCACTTTCCTTCTTCTAATTCTTTAAATTTCCATTGACTCATCGCACTTTCCTTCTTCTAATTCTTTAAATTTCCATTGACTCATCGCTCTTCCATTCTTCCAATTCTTTAAATTTCCATTGCCTCATCGCTCTACTCTTCTTCCAATTCATTAAATTCGTTATTTCGCACGATACTATCTTCAAACAAAAATTCGTTTTTCGACGAGCCAACCAAGCAATATTTTAACGCACTTTAGCGAATCTTCGCTGCTAACGCGAGTGTACCTCGTGCAAGTTTCATCCCTCTTTGCGTTTCCGCCCCTTTTCGATGCGTCGCTTCCTGCTAGCAGCTCGTCTTTTGAACGTTGTCTCGCGGCCTGCCACGGAATTTCACGACCCCTTAACAGCGCAAAAAATAATGCCGCTGATAAAACGAACGCCTTTGAGAACGCGGCCAAACTAATCCAGCCAGTTAATTCGCGCGTTTCAGACTTTAATTTATCGCCAGGCTCGACAAACGACGGGGCTGTTAAAAGTTCCTCGCCTCGTCAACTCTCTGCTGGTGGAGACTTTCAATCGCAATTTTTAATTCGCCACGTATTGCTTTTGTTAGCTGGAATTTTTTTTATATGGAAATTGCTGCTTTCATATTGTGTGGGAAAATAATTGACGAAATTTGAATTGCGCGAAGGGACGAAACACGAAATTTAAATTTTACAAGAACAGTTCACAGATTACGAATCGTGCAAAGGGACAAAACACAAATTTCGAATCTGCAAAGGGACAAAACACAAATTTTGAATCTGCAAAGGAACAATTCACGAATTTCGAATCGTGCAAAGGGACAAAACACAAATTTTGAATCTGCAAAGGAACAATTCACGAATTTCGAATCGTGCAAAGGGACAAAACACAAATTTTGAATCGTGCAAAGGGACAAAACACAAATTTTGAATCTGCAAAGGGGCAAAACACAAATTTTGAATCTGCAAAAGAACAATTTACGAATTTCGAATCGTGCAAAGGGACAAAACACAAATTTTGAATCGTGCAAAGGAAAAAAACACAAATTTTGAATCTGCAAAGGAACAAAACACAAATTTAGAATCTGCAAAGAGGTAAAACACGAAATTCGAATCGTACAAAGGAACAATTCACGAATTACGAACTGTGCAAAGAGACGAAACACGAAATGCAAATTATGCAAAGGAACAGAACACGCGAGCACGCACGGCTGATCTAATTTTGTGCACAGAATGTTAGTAAACATAAAGAACTTTCGAATTTCCAAGCTGTAAAATTATTTTCGTAAAATTCGCTTATTTTTAGTCCCGCATTATCCTCCTTATGGTTGCACCACGAATATTATCTCGCTTTGCATAATAGACAAGAAAATAGCTGCATTAATAGCCACTGTTGCTTTAATAGACTCCCATAATGTCTTTTCCCTAAACGGACGTTACCGTGCGAAAGTTTGAAACATCTCTCGCCTCAGAGAAGAAGCTTTTTCATGTATATGCGCGTACATCGTTTTACTGAATATATACGAAAATTGCATTACATCTGTCAGAGCATAATTCAGTCCTTTGATACCTGAATTATACATTCTCGACACGAAAAGAACAAAAAAGTGCAAATACACAGTAATAATTTTACTGAACATATATGAAAATAGTATCACATCTCTCAGAGCATAATTTAATCCTTTAATATATCCGAATTATACATTTTCAACGCAAAAAGAGAACAGAAAAAGTGCAAATACAACATTTCTAAAATTATCATACACGGTCAGAAATGTGCAAATGAATACAGAATTTCATAATGGAGATAAAAATTGCTCTCCTATCGAATTACACAATTTTCAAACCATTAACAAAAAGAAAAAGTTAATTTCGTAATATTCGTATAATATCCACAGAAATTATGTATATAATTAAGAATACTTAGGAATAAAAGATTCCTTTGCCAAAAGCTACCCTCAGAAGCATCCATCGCCTCTTCCAACACCTTCAGAATTTCACAATAGAAATCAAAATTGCTCTCCTATCGAATTACACAATTTTCAAACTATCAACAAATTTCTTAAAGAAACATCATCAAATTCATATAATATCCACAGAAATTATATATTTGATTAAGAATACTTAAGAATAAAAGATTCCTTTGCCAAAAGCTACCCTCAGAAGCATCCATCGCCTCTTCCAACAC
Organism: Xylocopa violacea; assembly: GCA_963969225.1. Classification (NCBI taxonomy): domain Eukaryota; kingdom Metazoa; phylum Arthropoda; class Insecta; order Hymenoptera; family Apidae; genus Xylocopa; species Xylocopa violacea. The sequence continues at coordinate 19,752,315 of CAXAJV010000015.1, forward strand.
CTTCAAAATTTCACAATAGAGATCAAAATTGCTCTCCTATCGAATTACACAATTTTCAAACTATTAACAAATTTCTTAAAGAAACATCATCAAATTCATATTAAATTATATATTTGATTAAGAATACTTAAGAATAAAAGATTCCTCTGCCAAAAGCTACCCTCAGAAGCATCCATCGCCTCTTCCAACACCTTCAAAATTTCACAATATAAATCAAAATTGCTCTCGTATCGAATTACACAATTTTCAAACTATTAACAAATTTCTTAAAGAAACATCATCAAATTCATATTAAATTATATATTTGATTAAGAATACTTAAGAATAAAAGATTCCTCTGTCAAAATCCACCCTCAGAAGCATCCATCGCCTCTTCCAACACCTTCAGAATTTCATAATAGAAATAAAAATTGCTCTCCTATCGAATTACACAATTTTCAAACTATTAACAAATTTCTTAAAGAAACATCATCAAATTCATATAACACCCACAGAAATTATATATTTAATTAAGAATACTTAAGAATAAAAGATTCCTCTGTCAAAATCCACCCTCAGAACCACCCTTCCCCCTTTCTTCAAACACCTCTGCACCATCTCCCATTTATCACAGAACCGTGGTCCTCGCGTGCAGTTTACAAACTCGATTCGAAGCGTCGAGGCTCTAACAGTCTTCCCCCGAAAAACAGTGAAAGAAGTGGAAAACGAGAGCGAGAGGGGTGCAAGAAAAACGCGAAGCGACGAAGAGAAAGAAGAAGAACGAAGACGCAAAGAAGAACTCCACTGTGTGGAGAACGCGACGAGAAAAAGGTGGAAAAGGGTTAGAAGAAGGTGAAAAAAAGCAAAATACAGGGGAATATAAACGAGCAGAAAAATTCGCAGCCTCCCTGAAATCCGATTTGACGCCTCGAAACGACGCTCGACTCAGTGTTGCGCGTGCAGCCACGTAAGCCGTGTCATCGACGCGGTACAGGTCGGATCTTTTGAAATTTACATCGACGCATTAAATCATATTGAATTATGCAGTATCGCGTAATTCCGCGCGATCGTTCTGGGTCACCGCCGTCCGCGTTTTGCATAAATGGAGCGTGAAATGGACGCGCTGCGTCGTTCTGGGTTTCGAAGGGTCTGAGACGTTGAGGCGTTAGAAAGCTGAAGAGCGCGCGCTTAGTGTTGGCCAGAATAGAGAATATTAGACGATGACGCACATGTATGTTTGCACTCGATGACCTTTTTGATCTTAGATCATTTTTTCTGTCACTAATTTCTTCGTCAACGCAATCGATCGTTCGATTTTTCAAATTTAGCTTCACTCGAGCTAATTTCTGCCTCCAAATTCATTCTGTAGGAGTTCAAAACTTCAAATCAGTCGATGGAAAACTTCAGTTGGTGTGTGAAACATCATGGCGACTAAGAGTCGCGTCTTAAGTATGACTTTGGTTGTTGCGTCCTTGATTTCGTCTCTGTTGGAAGGAGGAGGACTTTTGTGTTGACGTTTTAACTCTGCGCTCTGAATTATCTCTCAACTTTGTTGCCAATAATTGCCTACTATTTGAAGTGTTTTATTTGAAATTTACTTCAAAGGACTGTTTCTCGACAGTGTCTACTTGCAAATCAATTTTCTTTACTAATTATATTAATTATATCTCTCAAACTTTGTTGTTATTTGTATTTGTTTCTTTTTTTTGTTTACTGATGTCGAGACACACTTGACAAAGGTGACTGAGTGTCAAAGGAAGAAGAGTCTTTCACTGGAACTTAATGTGGAGGAACTCGCGTCCAACATTTGAGCATCCAATCCAAAGTTAGGATTGGAAGAGAAATTATTTTTTTAACGTATATGAAAGAAACATCTGAAAAAATTCCTGTTGGAATAATTATTGTTAATTGTTCGCTCATTTAAGTTCGTAGAATTAAATTTCGCTAGAAATGCGAATAAACGAATAGACGAGAGATATTACGAAGTTATATTACGAAACGTTGTAAAATTGTGTTAAATAATTGATAGAACGTCTCGTCTATGCCTCGTCGCGAATACTTTCGCGTTATGGTTTGACCACTTTCCTGCTAATTGTAAAAGATATGCTGGTATTAATTAAAAAATTAATTTTACACGTACGAAACAGTCGTTGGAAAGGATGGAAGCGTAAGCGAGGTAAAACGAGAGAGAGAAGAGGAGTGGTAAAAATAAGCAGTGTACTTAAATTTAATTAAAATCCAAGATATTTCAGCGTTCAATCGTCGTGCGGTGAAAATATTCTTAACTCGAAACCGGTATTATTAAAACTAAAATTTAATTTAGCTTCATAGAAAACGTTCAGGCCGGATAAAAGCGATTTAATCAAGAATTTTATGCAAGAATTGCTAGTGCTAATACGCGCGAGCCGAAGCTAGCTAATAGGGAAACGAGGAGGGGACGGGGAATAAAGGAAAGAAATGGAACAGAACTTACCACCTTGTAATTAAATTTTGCAGCAATATCATCGAGTTGGAAAGAATAGAGGAGCCGCAGGAGGGACTCGGAGAGGCGTAATTACTATCGAGAGTGATGGATGGACGATTCTGTGAGCTATCGCGCGTATTTGCGATGCAAATTCAATTAATTTGTGGAGATAAAGAAAAAATTAACACGAATCCCATTTCATTAAGACGCGGTGAACACATTCAGTCTGTAGTTACGTTACAATCGTCGTGTTGCGATCGATACTAATTAATAATTTCAATTTTCGCTCGTCTTTATTATTTTATAAATATCTACGTATTTTTATTTAAGTGTTAAGTTTGTTATAGTGCAATTTGTTGCAGTCAGAAACAATCGATCGTGTCTTGAGAAGAAAAAAAACAAAATTCATGATCATTTCTAAATTTGCTGCCAATTTGGTTTGGTTAGGCTAGGTTAGATTAGGCTCTAGGCACTTGAAACTTGATATTAGAACTCTAAACACTTGAAACTTGGAACTAGACACTTAAAACTTGAACTAGGCTCTAGACACTAGACTCTAGACACTTGAAACTTGAAACTAGACTCTTGAAACTTGACACTAGACTCTTGAAACTTGACACTAGACTCTAGACACTTGAAATTTGACACTTGAAACTCAAAACTAGACTCTAGAGTCTTGAAACTAGACTCTTGAAACTTGACACTAGACTCTAGACACTTGGAACTTGAAACTAGACTCTAGACACTTGAAATTTGACACTTGAAACTCAAAACTAGACTCTAGAGCCTTGAAACTAGACTCTTGAAACTTGACACTAGACTCTAGACACTTGAAACTAGACTCTAGACACTTGAAACTTGAAACTAGACTCTAGACACTTGAAATTTGACACTTGAAACTCAAAACTAGACTCTAGAGCCTTGAAACTTGACACCTGAAATTTGACACTAGACTCTAGACGCCTGAAACTTGAAACTAGACTCTAGACACTTGAAATTTGACACTTGAAACTCAAAACTAGACTCTAGAGCCTTGAAACTTGATACCTGTAATTTGACACTAGCTTCTAGACGCTTGAAACTTGAAACTAGAACTCTAGACACTTGAAATTTGACACCTGAAATTTGACACTAGACTCTAGACGCTTGAAACTTGAAACTAGAACTCTAGACACTTGAAACTTGAAACTAGACTCTTGAAACTTGACACTAGACTCTAGACACTTGAAACTTTGCGAATTTAGAAAGAATCTCGAGGCACACAAATCAAACTAACTACAAAAAAACAATCTTACACACAGTGATAAAATTCTACATATAACATAAACATCATCTAAGAAGAACGCAGAGTACCCCCAAAAATCGAAAGGATAAAGAAACAGCCACCTTTGAAACGAAGAGGAAACCATTCAACGTCGAAGCGTCTCGCGCGAAGACAAAATCGCCAGCCGTTTGAAATAGATATTTCAAAAAAGTGGCCGCGGCGAAAAAAGTTTTCCGCGTACGATCCATTTCACAGTCGTCTCGAAATACAACGCCGCTAGTATTTTATAGGAACGGTGGAGAAACGTCAGCTCGGAAAAATCGCGCCACGGTAATAGCCTGTTGTAAATACGTAACTGTCCCCGTGAAATAACCAACCGAGCAACTATTCCGTCCCGCAGAGGGCTAATAGCTTAACCCTTTCAGCGTTATGAACCCATATACGAGTTTCGAAAAGTTGTCCACCATGCGAATCCATTTACGTGGCCCGCGTCGCGAGCATTCAGCGTGCTGGGCGAACCCGTACATGCGTTGGACACCATTGTCGCTGCTGGTGCAAACAAAAGCAGTAGCGATAAACCGTTCTCTTCTTTCACGTTCTGCACTTTTTTTTCGATATTTAAACGCCTCGAATAAACGTACAAACGTCCGTGATCCAACGTTTCGCAGCGGTCGTGCGTATCGCGATATTTTTTAGCGTTCAAGGGGTTGAAACAAAGGGTGCACCACGCGCAGTGTCGTTTTTAAGAGACGAATAGGCGGTGGAAAATTAATGAATCATAGTTTTCGATGGAATTGCGCTTTTCTAGTCGACTGGTCAGCAGAAAAAGTCTGAAAGCTAGTTAGGGGGAAAGAAAGAGAGGGTTGCAATGATTCTTCTGGTTTCTCGCAGAGGAATCTTCAGAAGTCGCGAGCAATCGCTTTTTACATTTTTTTCGCTATCTAAATGCCTCGAATGAACGTACAAACGTCCATAATCCAATGTTTCGCATCGAAGGGGTTGAAACAAAGGGTGCGCCACGCGCAGTGTCATTTTTAAGGGACGAATAGGCGGTGGAAAATTAATGAATCAAAGTTTTCGATAAAATCGGACTTTTATAGTCGACTGACCAACAGAAAAAGTCTAAAACCTCTTCAGAGGGAAAGAAAAAAAGAGGGTTGCAACGATTCCTTCAATTTCTTGCAGAGGACTTTTCAGAAGTCGCGAGGAATCACATTTTACATTGTCTTCACTATCTAAATGTCTTAAATACACATCCAAACGTCCATAATCCAACATTTCGCGATGTTTTCTAACGCTGAAAGGGTTGAAACAAAGGTTGCACCACACACAGAGACAAATAGACGGTGAAAAATTAATAAATCAAAGTTTTCGATAAAATCGCGCTTTTCTAGTCGATTGACCAGCAGAAAAGGTCCTGGAGGAGAGAGGGTTGCAACGATTCCTTCAATTTCTTGCAGAAGACTTCAGAAGTCGCGAGGAATCGCGTCTTACATTATTTTCACTATCTAAATGCTTCAAATACACATTCAAACGTCCATAATGCAACATTTCGCGATATTTTCTAACGCTAAAAGGGTTGAAACAAAGGGTTGCACCACACATAGGGACAAATAGACAAAATTAATAAATCAGAGTTTTCGATAAAATCGCGCTTTTCTAGTCGACTGACCAGCAGAAAAACTCCTGGAGGAGAGAGGGCAGTAACGATTCGTTCGGTTTCTGGCAGAGGACTTTTCAGAAGTCGCGAGCAATCGATGGCTACCGGCCAAGTTTCCCTTCTCGTTCGTATTTCAAGCGGGGAGCGCTCGTTTCTTGGCGAACTGCTCGGCGCCGCGCGTAAACTCTGCTTACTTTTTTCCGCCCCCATCCGAAAACGTGGAACGTTGTTGCTCCGGTCGAACGCGTCCGTTTTCGCGGAGAAACGTAACTTTCGCGAACGGAGAGAGCCTCACGACGGCGCTGCGATTATTTGGCGCCGATGTTTTCTTGGGAATTCTCTTCTCCCCCCGGATGCGAAGAGGCACGAGAGTCCGCCCACGTTAGCGCGATTTTATTCGCGGCTCGTATCGAGACCCCGCCGCTCCATTGTGCCTGTTGCGTTCTATGAAATTCTTTTGTGCTCATTTATTAAAGCGTCCCGCCCACGTCTGAATGAAACGACCTTTGGACGGCTTATAACAATACGAGCGCTAACCCAGTTGCCGCACGGAGGGGAAATTCTTTTAGAGCCAGCTTTTTGTGATGTCGCTACCAGAATAGATAATAGAGCTCCATTGTTGAATGTTTTAAGAGAGAGAGAGAGAGAGAGAAGGGGGGTTGAGGGAGGTGTTGTATGCGCGTGTCTGTAAAATAGAAATCAAAATAGTGTGGTTGAGACTGGCTAGATGATTGTGGTAATTTTTTAAAGGTCAACACGTGTTTTGCAAGCTTTGATCCTTGAATATTGTATGGTAGGGCTATCTGATGATTTTTCCTTGGAGGATCGTGCAATTTGGTGCATTCAGACACTTGAAACTTGACGCTAGACTCTAGAGACTTGAAAGTTGACACTTGAAACTTGAAACTAGACTCTGGAGACTTGAAACTTGACACTAGACTCTAGAGTCTTGAAACTTGACACTTGAAACCTGATGCTAGACTCTAGACAATTGAAATTTGACACTTGAAACTCGAAACTAGACTCTGGAGACTTGAAACTTGACACTAGACTCTAGAGTCTTGAAACTTGACACTTGAAACTTGATATTAGACTCTAGACAATTGAAATTTGACACTTGAAACTCGAAACTAGACTCTGGAGACTTGAAACTTGACACTTGAAACCTGACACTAGACTCTAGACAATTGAAATTTGACACTTGAAACTCGAAACTAGACTCTGGAGACTGGAGACTTGAAACTTGACGCTAGACTCTGGAGACTGGAGACTTGAAACTTGACACTTGAAATTCGAAACTAGACTCTAGAGACTTGAAACTCGAAACTAGACTCTAGAGACTTGAAACTTGACACTTAAAACTAGACTCTAGACACTTGAAACTAGACTCTAGACTCTAGACACATTCTTAGCTGCATACACTCTTTAGTTGGGCACTTGTGCAAAAATGAACACTTGTGATAACTTCAGATTATTTCTATTAGTTTCTCACATTTGAGGTGATCCTTCGAACGTGATTAATCGACACACATGTGCAAATACCCCACAATCCCACAAAATCGCCAGATCAACCACGAGACTTAACTCAATTTCTTGACTCAAAATCTTTTCACAGATGATTCATTCTACGTGCCTGTTGCATACTCCTTCGTTCCTTAGTTTCTTAGTTTCTATAGCTCCTTAGTTTCTACAGTTCCTTAGTTTCTTAGTTTCTATAGTTCCTTAGTTCCTTAGTTTCTACAGTTCCTTATTTTCTATAATTCCTTAGTTTCTATAATTCCTTAGTTTCTATAGTTCGTTAGTTCCTTAGTTCCTTAGTTCCTTAGTTCCTTAGTTCCTTAGTTCCTTAATTTCTAAAGTACCTTAGTTCCTTAGTTCCTTAGTTCCTCAAAATCCCACCAAATACACGTTTATTCCCCAGCTTTCCAAAAACCAAACACCCTCAGACCCTACTTTCCACAACTCTGACACACAACGTTCAACGTTAACACGTTCAACGATCCCGAAACCTGGTCCACGCGCACGTGCCTCCGCCATTTTTAATCTCCACCGTGTACCCTGATTCTCCTGCAGCCTACTCAGCGTGATCCACTTACGCGCAGAGTTGTCCGCTGAAAATTTGGACGCGGACGCCCGTAAAAACCGAATTTATCGCCGCCTCGGAAATACATACACCGTTACCGGAAGTTGGACGATTTAACGGCCGCGGCCACGGTCGTCGCCCCTTTGTTCTTCGAACTTTAGCTCCAGGAAGATCTATGCCATCCGTCGGTCCCGCAATGGCCGCGCGCGGGCCGCTCGAACGCCACTAAAGCGTTTTAGTGCGCGCTCCGACATGAAAGATGAATCGCGGGGCTGGTTTTTAGCTGGTTCTCGCGCCCACCTGCGCGCCCCTCTAAATCTCCTCGCGAACTCTTTAAGCGATTCCCGATAGAATTTGAATCCTCGATACGGTTCGAGACTTCCCTCCTCCGCGAGTCCAGCTTTTTCTATTTCGACGAGCTTAGTTCTGGACGAGCTACAAAGTTAGCACCATTCGTTGCTTTTTTAGCGTTTCTGGTAATTAACCCGCTCGAGACGAATTGCGCATTGTGTGTACAGGGCGTTTCTGAGAGAGAAAGATGGATCGCGTCAGTGTCCTGCGTTTTTGTCGTAGATTTCGTGAGAAATGTGAAGTGACAGGAAGAAGGTTTGTTTGATAAGGATTTGGTAGTTGTACTAATGTGTATGCAAAAGGATGAATTTGAAAGGTTGAGAGGAGGTTGGAAAACCTATAATATTTAGTGCTGGCGATATTGCAAAAAGGAGAGCAAAAGTAGTGATCACTTAGAATATAAAAATAAAAGAAATTTTATCACTTTACCTACAAATGTAGTGATCCACCAACAGTGTGTTTAACCCTTTGCACTCCTATGTCGAGTGCGACTCGACATAGCTAACTAAAAAAAAGAACCAAACATAGTTCGATTATCTGTGCTGCACCTGACAACTGTTTCAAGCAAATTTCAAATAAGACACTTGCAACTGAACTACTGAATTGAAAAACAATTCGTAGCGCAAAGGGTTAACGAATGTCCCTCAAAAACAATTCGTAGCGCAAAGGGTTAACGAATGTCCCTCAAAAACAATTCGTAGCGCAAAGGGTTAACGAATGTCCCTCAAAAACAATTCGTAGCGCAAAGGGTTAACGAATGTCCCTCAAAAACAATTCGTAGCGCAAAGGGTTAACGAATGTCCCTCAAAAACAATTCGTAGCGCAAAGGGTTAACGAATGTCCCTCAAAAACAATTCGTAGCGCAAAGGGTCGCACGAATGTCCCTCAAAAACAATTCGTAGCGCAAAGGGTCGCACGAATGTCCCTCAAAAACAATTCGTAGCGCAAAGGGTCGCACGAATGTCCCTCAAAAACAATTCGTAGCGCAAAGGGTCGCACGAATGTCCCTCAAAAACAATTCGTAGCGCAAAGGGTCGCACGAATGTCCCTCAAAAACAATTCGTAGCGCAAAGGGTCGCACGAATGTCCCTCAAAAACAATTCGTAGCGCAAAGGGTTAACGAATGTCCCTCAAAAACAATTCGTAGCGCAAAGTGTTAACGAATGTCCCTCAAAAACAATTCGTAGCGCAAAGGGTTAACGAATGTCCCTCAAAAACAATTCGTAGCGCAAAGGGTTAACGAATGTCCCTCAAAAACAATTCGTAGCGCAAAGGGTTAAGGAATGTCCCTCAAAAACAATTCGTAGCGCAAAGGGTTAACGAATGTCCCTCAAGTAGGCGTCGCGCGTCATCCGCGCTGATTCGCAGCCAGGTTGAAATGGAACCCAGTGAAACAATGACGCCTCCATAGGATGCATCGCGACAGCATCTTACGACTGGTCGCAGCGGTTCTCCAAGATTAACAGTGTAACATGCTAATTAGAAGCCCCGCGACGAGAAGTCCAGTTTAGTCTCGGTAAGCGATCCGCTCTGTCTTTGGACATTGCCGCGTAACAGCCACGGTTGTATATCAGCGGAGACGGTAGAGCACGTACCTAGCTGCGCACAATAAGCCATTGTTGTCCGTGCAACGCTACCGTTTCCCCAGTTACCGTTCATCGAAGACAAAGCTAGCTCTGGCATCGGCTACTTGCTTCTCTCTCTCTTCGTCTCCTTCAGCTCCACGCGCTGCGTCACTGTCTTTCGGTTTCTCATCGTTCAAGTTCCACCCTGTCCCACGTTTTCAGTCGTACCATCGTTTCTTTTCCTCCGTACAACGTCTCCTCCGCGAACCTCCATTTTCTTACGGACCACCTCGACGCTCAGCGTTATTGTAGGATAGAATCTGTTATCTCCAATGAAACTGCAAAGTGTAGGGATTAATTTTTATTCTGTCCACTATGGTGTATATAAGAATGCTTGTAGTTAATATTGCTCAAAGATTGCAATGTTCGTAATTAATAATCTACTTTTAAGTATACCAGAAATCTACAATGAAACTGCAAAGTGTAGGGATTAATTTTTATTCTGTCCACTATGGTGTATATAAGAATGCTTTTAGTTAATATATTGCAATGTTCGTAATTAATAATCCACTTTTAAGTATACCAGAAATCTACAATGAAACTGCAAAGTGTGGGGATTAATTTTTATTCTATCCACTATGGTGTATATAAGAATGCTTGTAGTTAATATTGCTCAAAGATTGCAATGTTCGTAATTAATAATCCACTTTCAAGTATACCAGAAATCTCCAATGAAACTGCAAAGTGTAGGGATTAATTTTTATTCTGTCCACTGGTGTATATAAGAATGCTTGTAGTTAATATATTGCAATGTTCGTAATTAATAATCCACTTTCAAGTATACCAGAAATCTCCAATGAAGCTGCAAAGTGTAGGGATTAATTGTTATTCTGTCCACTGGTGTATATAAGAATGCTTGTAGTTAATATTGCTCAAAGATTACAATGTTTGTAATTAATAATCCACTTTTAAATATACTAGAAAGCATTAAAAGTCGCCTAATCGTTCATCAGATTCCATTTTATTTGTATGTCAAGGGGTTAACTCTAACTATTACTATTCGCTCTCAGGTTTCACTCTACTCTCAAGATTTACTCCACTAATTGGCCATGGTTCTTCATATACTGGGTCGATGCTCATAACAATACTTTATTAAACTAAGATTGCTTCTAATCTTAACTATCGTTATTTGCTCTTGACTCTTTCGCTGTTCGTTTTCAAATGATTTCATTTGCTCTCAAGATTCGCCCTGTTCCTCGCGCATTCTCCATGCTTCCATTTCTAAAACGTCCAAGCAACCCTTATCATTCTCACACGCTCACAAAATCCTGTCGTGAGGTTCCAAGCACTCTTCTTTCGCTGTTCGTTTTCAAATGATTTCATTCGCTCTCAAGATTCACCCTGTTCCTCACGCATTCTCCATGCTTCCATTTCTAAAACGTCCAAGCAACCCTTATCATTCTCACACGCTCACAAAATCCTGTCGCGAGGTTTCAAACATTCTTCTTTCGCACCTCGAACTCGATCATACGCAAACACTTTATTCTCGTTCAAACATTCTGTCGTCCTAAGTTTCCACGCATACTCATTCGCACGTAATAAAACTCTTCGCACTTTACATTATTAAGTTTTCCTTCCGTTAATTTCACCAGCTTCTAGGCTTCTTCTTCTTCTTCTTTGCGCTCGCGTTCTACTTCTTCTCCCTTTTCTTCAATTTTCTTCTCAGAACTTTCCATTTTCTATTCCGTTTACGTCCTCCTAGTTAATATTTGCTTTCCATCAGTTTGATTAATATTCGTTTCATGCCAATTGTGGCTTTTCTTTTGGAAGCTTTCAAGCTTGCATTGCAGAGCTTCTACGTTCTATTTCGTGCATGTATTGTACGATTCTTCAATCGATAATTAACGTAATTCATTGAAGAAGGCTCCCAGAAGCTGAAATTTATCGAAAACCAGTCTCATAATTTCAATTTGAGATCATTGCACCACGTTCGACGCGTGTTCTCGTCATTGCTCGATAAAACTAAATTCATAAACAACTTAATTGGTTAACATTCAATTGTGACCTTTGTATCGTGCAATTTTTCCAAAGATCACGCAAGTGAAGGGTTTTTTGTTTACAGAATAATATTAATTAATATCTGTTTCTAGTTTAATAGCTGTCGTTTGACAGTTTCTATTTATTTTCACTGGAGAACCAGCCAGTTTCGAGTGTGTCGTTAATCACGCTCGTCTTCTGTTATTATTTCTCAGCTACCAGCGGTACTTAATAATTATTACTCGCTAAGTAGTTGCTCCGTGGGATTACAAGTTCGCGTAACGTGAAATTAATTGCGGCACGTTCCCGTTAAACTCAGGTTGCTTCCGCGAAAATCGCTCGATCGGCTGCGAGACTCGTCTCGAAAAGCGCGTTTATTACCCTTCAATCATACTTTAGCCGCTGCGAAAAACCAAAACGGCTATCGAGAGGCTTTGTAATAAATCAAACGTGCGAGTATCGATTTAAAATGTGCATCGCGCGCGTACGTCTATGAGCCTTTATGAAATGAACAATGCAGAAGAAAAAAAAAATGTAGACTGTGAATTATTATATTTTATTGCTTGCGATTGGATGCGCGTGGAAATTTGATTCATCTGTTGTGAATATTCTTGAATATTGGTTGTTCGATTACAATTATTTTTACTTTCGTCAAAACCTTTAAATCCCAGAAAAATGATCAATAAACTTCGAGCAGTTCTCTGAAGTCGACTGTTCCATTAATCGAATCACGATCAACCAAAGCACTCGCGTCGCAGAGACTTAGAATCGCGTGTAGAACTGAAACAAACCTGTCCAGCGACAATGGAGCTAGTCTCCCAGCGCTGGATCCTTGATTACCATGCAACACGGTTAATCTTCGGAAGCTAGAGCCAGCCGCGAACCAGAAACAATGCTCATCCGAAATCTCGTGGTACACGACGGTTTAATGATACTTTGTCCGTTGAGGCACCGCGATTTCACTTCCGTCCCACGGTGGACGTTTCTCCATTAATCGACGAGTCGAGGAGAATTGGTCAAGCTGTACAGCTGGCTGATCTTACAGATTTCACTCGTACAGTTTAAACAAATTTGTAAACTTAAGACATTCGAGACGGATTGCGCTCAAAGTAAGCGAAACAAGAAATTGAAATAAGATTGGTTGTTAATTAACTCTTTCGAGAGTCCACGTCCTTAGCTCGTTCGAAACGTCTAATTTTTTTGAAGACCAACCTCAGAAGCTGAAATTTTATTTTAAAGAAATTGAAATAAGTTTCAGCTTCTGAGGTTGGTCTCCAAAAAAATTAGGTGTTTTGAATGAGCTAAGGACGTGGACTCTCGAAAGAGTTAATTAACACTTTCGCTGCAGGATCAATTTTTGAACACTTTCGCGATTAAATAGTTCTGCTTTTGGAGTATACTTTACAATTTTTATAATAATGTAAAGACCATAATTATCAAGAAAAAGGTGTAGAACACTGAGACATCGCTCCACATTACGCACTGGCGCGTGATTGGCTCTTAGCGTTGACGCCACATCAGCGAAAGTACTAAACAATTCGAATCTTCGTTTAAAGATGATACCTAAAACCCTACTCAAAGACCTTCAGCATAATTAATAGTCTCAAACGCAAGACACGCAAACGCTGTTTTTATTAACTTCCATACTTCTTTTATTATAATTAATAAAGTTTCGTTTATGCATCCAAAGAAACTTCTGACAGTTTCAAATATAATGTCGACAGTGAACGAATTAAAATTCATATTTCACAATCTACGTATCCACAGAAGAAGATGCTTCCAGAGCAACGAAGACACGTTGAATTATTCCTAATTTCGCAGTGACCTTCAGAATTCAATTATCCCAAAACTGTGTCCCCCAGGACTTAATAGATTTCCGTGAGCCCGCGATATAATGGTCCTGGCAAACAGTAATTTATAGTCTCCGTGTAACATTTCAACGAGTTGCGCCCTCCTCCACCCCTTTCTGTAAAATATTCATCCCCATCCCGTGCTCCTAAAATAATACGACGCGTTTCGGCTCGCTGTGTCGCGTGTATCTTAAAATCCGCTCCAATTTCAAGCCCGACGAATCCGTCGGAACCATTCAACGCCCGCCTCGAGAAAGTACGAATCGGAATTTTAATTAAGCCCCGCGCAAAACCACCCTCCGTTGTTATTTCGCGAGTATATACGGGGTGTTCGGTTGGCAGAAGAGTTCCAAAAACTACTCCACGCGTTTGAGTGAACTGGATGGAGACGAGAAATAATAAAATCGCGTTTAAAAAGCTTCATTTTCTGGGGAAACGTTCGATTTCGACGGAGAGTTCCTCAGAGTCGACGCGCGGGACCAAAATGGCGCGCGCTTGGTTAAGTTCGAACGCGCGGACTGCGATGAGTTCGATTTGAACGATTGTTGGTTCAGGCATTTTTAAAATTGGTTTCGTTGAATATTGTAGGATATTTGTTAACTCTTTGTATTCGAGAGGTGATTCTTAGTCGCCAATTTGAATCATTTTTGGAAAGTCTCGAGTGCAATGGGTTAATAAAAGATAAATAGAAGAAATTTAAGAGCAGAAAGAGTTCTTGAGGGCTGAGATTTTCTCTTAATAATGTACAGTGAATATTGACTTGATATTTTAATTCTTTGTCCTCTGCTTCTTTCTGGAAGAAGAGTAGAAACTATTGTTAGAGTATAATTGTCCAAGAAAGAAACGCCTTTCGACTGGTGGAAGGATAAAAAGCGAAAGCACAAAGAAAATGGAGTAGATTTTGAATAGATTTCGAAGAGACTCGAGTAGAGAGCAGAATTGAATAGATTTTCAAAGAGTAAATAGCTTATTTTTTCAATTAGAACTCTGTATGTATTTTTCTTTCGTCTAAACTGTCATCACCGAGTCCCACAAACGCCAAAAGCTTCGAAAATCCCAATTAATCCCTCCTACACCGTATACATTTTTCGAATCAAACGATGCAACGTGTAACGAGCTTTTTCGTAGAATTTTTCTTTTTCTCTTCTTGTTTTCACGTGTATGCGTAAATATGGTAACTTTTGTAATGCTCTGACAGGGACGCACATGCATATTCATCGAGTGGTTCAAGGCTGCCAATCAATGTCGTACGCGTCGCTCGCTTGTCGGGGCTTTTTTTAAAGAGACCGTACCACCGCGAGATCTCTGGGATTGTTTCGTTCTGAAAGAACGGTTGACGATCGCGAAAGTCAATGAAGATAGAAATATCGTAGGATAATAAAATTATCTATTGTTCATTAATCGATAATTTAAGATTCAACTGTTACGTGTGAAATACTCTAAAATGCGAGTGAATGAGTTTTTCGAGTTAATGTTTAAAAATATCAAGTCAGTCCTTCATTGTTAGTCATCGAGAGAACATCTCGATAGTAAAGAATTTTCTCTGGTTCTGAATGTCTCGTATTTGCATTTTATTAATAAATATCCTGCAATATTCGAGATAAAAGTTCGTTACATTCATTTGTAACGAAGAGTAGGTTTAATGGGATGGTTTAATGGGATTTGAAGAGAACAGTGATTACTGTGAGAATGTTTTTACTTGCGAGGAGAAAATGGTATTCCAAGAATTGCGAGGGAATTGTACGTTGCGCTGAGGAGAATATTATGTAAAACATTTTCCGCGCGTTTTGAGGAAAATCGACCGAGGAAAAGACACAGTTCCAAAGAAAACGCAGACGAAGTTTCAGGATAACATTTTTCTTAGATCCTCCTCGAGCAAATTTCGTTAACCCAACATCCAATGTCGCTATTTCAACAGAATGTATAATAGTAATCTTTCTGCCTCTTTTCGAACAATTCCAAGCCTGTATATTTCTACTTCGCAGAACCTATCTTCGCACTTTCTCGAAACTTCCTACAAAAATTTCGATTCCAATACGTTCTCCTTTGAAACGACACTTCGCCAACCCTCCATCGTTTTCAAACAACGACGTTTAACCCTTTAGCCACTGAAACATCTTCGCAAATCTGTCTGTTGGAACGCAAAAAGAATTAAATACGTTAAAGAATTAAATACCAAAGACATCATTCTTTTGAGACACCCAGTGTGCAAGACACAATCAACACTGTCTTTTACGCACTCTGCTGTTAAACAAATGTACGTTCCTCGACCAACAAACTTACTCCAGAATTGAACACGACACGATTTAACCCTTTCACTGCGATGCGATCTCGAAATAATCCATCAACAGGGATTTGAATGAATCAGTAAAACAGGAAAGGTGTCAAAGTATAACAATATAGTCTCTCGTATATATCGATGGACTTCTAAGGACGCAAATTCACGTCTCTCGTATATATCGATGGATTTCTAAGGACGCATATTCACGTCTTTCGTGTATATCGATGGACTTCTAAGAACGCATATTCACGTCTCTCGTGTATATCGATGAATTTCTAACGACGCATATTCACGTCTCTCGTATATATCGATGGACTTCATTCACGTCTCTCGTATATATCGATGGACTTCTACGGACGCATATTCACGTCTCTCATATATATCGATAGACTTCTAAGGACGCATATTCACGTCTCTCATATATATCGATAGACCTCTAAGGACATACATTCACATCTTTCGTACATATCGATGGACTTCTAAGGACGCATGTGTTCTTTCGCAGTGAAAGAGTTAATTCGCCAATTTTACAAAAAATGGCGGCGTCCATGGCGGACGAAGAGGACTCGCGGTCCGCCTCGAGCAAAATCTTGGACGCGCGCGAGTATGGATCCGTGTCGCGGGTGTTGCGTGCCGATACGTCATCCCATTCCCCGCTGCGTTCCATAAATTCGTATTACGTGTCGTTGGATTTGAAATTCAACCGGAGGACGTTTCGCAACGGGCCACTGAGAGAGCCGCGAGGGACACGCGGAAAGTAATGCAGCCTGTTTCGGGACGGGCACATTTGTAAGCCGAAACAAGACAGCGTTCACGGTGTAATAACAGCTGGTAATAACGACCGTTAATTGCGGGGCTGGTCGCGTGCGCGTTTATCTCGAGCGAAACTTTCGAATCGATACCGCGCAAGGTGTTTGGCAACCGCTGGGAGAAATACCAAGGGTCGATTCTGGAAGGCAAAACGCGTGGAGAACGAAGAGGGACGATACTTTCGAGCCTTCGCATTGTGGGATAAATTGAAATTATCCTCGTAAATTAATCAATAATTTAGGCGTGAAATGTTCTGAAAGATTCTCGAGTGAATGTTTTAACCCTTTACACTCGCATGACCACTCTGAGGAGACATCAGCATTGATTAGTGAGTAAGGAGAACTTATTCCATCGCAGCTTTTTCAGAAATCCATGTTTCGCTCAAGTTTTCTATTGAAATGGAAATTTTCTGTTGCTGAGGGACGCTAGCGATAGAAATATTGTTATTTTGGTAATAGAAATTATTTTAGCAATAATAGCGCGTTGCGGAGGACGCGACGAGTTCTCTCGAAGAGCGCTCCAGCTCTCGCGTCCGCCATTTTTACGCTTCCTTCGCGCGATCTTGCGACGTAGCCACGCGCCTCGATTCGAAATCGTCGCGTAACGCGGGAAACTGTGTCCCACGATCGTCCCGTGGGAATCCGACATCGATGCAGCCGCGTATCGAAGATTGATGTTGTTTTTACGCGAGGCGCATCCTCTCGTTGCACCAGCGGCTGGCATTCACGAGCAACGCCAATGATAGATCGTTGTAACGCGAGTTCCGCGCGTCATCGTGCTTTCATATCGCGCAGCCCTCGCTGGCTTTTATGGAATCGTTACGTGCTACTTACGAGGGATGGCATTATCTGGCGATGGTCGCGTTTCGCGAGACACCAGGTTTGTTATTCATCATTCGCGGACGTCCGCGTTGCGTGCGAATTGTTTCTCGACGTCGGATGCGTCGGATCAGGGCGGAGGTCGACAGCGTTTTTTCGCTGCGAGCCAAGATTAATGAAAATATCAGTTTTAACCCTTTGCAGTCCTATGTCGAGGCGACTCGACGTCAGCCCTTTAACGATAAGTCCTGCTTAATTTTCATATATATAATAAAGAGTTCTCATCAATTAAACACCTTTTTTTGCTTATTTAAACCTTTTTTATACCTTAAATTACCTTTGAAGTGTCATTATTAAAAATTCTTTGGACTGCAAAGGGTTAGGAAGACATTTTGGGTCGCTGGACACAGACGTAAAAAGAAATGGTGAATTATTATAAATTTTAACACTATAACTACCAAGAAAAAGACGAAGCTCCTCAAAATATGAGTTTCAACCCTTTGCACCCCATCGTCAAAGAGATAAAGAATATTTTTTTAGCTTCGCTATCTTTTCATCAAATCGCGAACAACGACTCGTTAAAAATCAGTTTCAGACCCACCACTCACAGACGTGGGTCCACGAAAAAAAAACGAGCAAGACTTAAGCTCGAAGATCGACAAGACGCGAACAATTAGCACGAAGCCTGACGGCGCTGGCGACGCGGAGGAACGCGACGCATCAACGCCCCGTGTTTCGTTCGAATAATTAATAGCTGCAACGATCCGTCAGCCACCCTCGCGACCGTCCAGGTCTCTCACCCTCTTTTCGCGCGGCGCTTATTCATATTTCATGACGTATTGTGCTCGCGACGAGTGCGAACAGCTCGAGAACCAGCTTGGACACAGTCGTCCACGTTGCTGGGCTCCAGGAATTGTTTCGCGGCTCCTGAAGCCGAGAGGAAAGTAACAGTGACACGCTTTTACGACTGCGGGGTCGTTAAAGACGACGTGTCGGTTCGCGCTGGGGTGCAACCGCGTTGAAACGATCGTTGCTGTTTGCGAGGGACGATCTTTGGTCCTCGTCGACTCGTTTGTTGCTTCTCGAGGCTTTGCACCCGCGAGTTTTTCGCCAATCACATTCATGGAATGTGAGAAACTTGACCCTTTGCACTCGGACGTCGCCTCTGATAGAATTAATTGCGAAAGTTGAAGACTTATTCCATTGCAACTTCTTGAAGAACGCATATTTCTTCAAAGTTTCCTATTGAAATGGAAATTTTCTATTGCTGGAAAATTTCTTGGTAATAGTTCCTATTGCTAACTTTTATCAGCAGTAGAAAATTGCTGGGAAGCCATCGAGTGCAAAGGGTTAATTGGCGCGTTCAGCGAGCATCGCGCGACTAAGAAATGAACTTTCATATCCACCAATTATACTTAAACTAACCCTTTGCACTCGATGGTTTCCCAACAATTTTCTATCGCTGGTAAAAGTTATCGATAGAAACTGTTACCAAGCAATTTTTCAGTAATAGAAAATTTGCGTTTCAATAGAAAACTTTGGAGGAATACGCGATTTTGAAAAAGTTGCGATGGAAGAAGTTTTTAACCTTCGCGATTAATTCTCTCAGTGGCGAGATCCGAGTGCAAAGGGTTAGTTTAAGTAATCTTAGTTTGTCACTATCGCTCATCGGTTAATCGTGGACTCAAGCGTTTATTTTGTAGCAAATGCAATCTTTTTGCAACAAGTAAAATCGCGCTACTTGGTTAGCGCGAGAGAGAGAGAGTTCTCTCGACGTAAAAGATCAATTTCGCGAAAAGCTTGCGAGCAAAATTGAAGAAATCAGTAAGAAGTTCAATTGTTCTTGTTTTTTCTTTTAATTAATAGAGCTTCTAGAAATTTTGCATCGCGAGATCGCGTAGGATCGCGATTCCAAGTCTTAATATAAATCTTGCCACGAAACTGATGGCTTCTTGGCTGCCATCGCCCCTATAAACAATTATCTAACAAATGCGCATGAAAAATAAACAAAAAGTACTGAATTGTTCAGCGAGACTGAACAGGTACCTCGAGATTCTGCGTTCGCGATCAGATTTTCGCCACGATCGCCGATTCCAACCCCCGCGCGATCGTAATTGCGTTAGCGGTATCGCGAGCGCCTCGATCCCGCTGCTATGAATCATTTTAAACTTAATTCCGGGCGTTAACATTTAAACACGAATTATTCTACAGGTACACAAGCCAATCCCACAGATTTCCCGGGGAACCGCGCCGCAAACCTCATCTAAAGCAGGACGCGTAGCCGCGCGCAACTCTAAAACATCGCCGTCCCGTAAATTTGCAATTCGCAAGGCGAATAGCGCCGCTCGGGCAATGAATTACAGATTAAACTCCTAACGATTCCAGCAACGCGCGCGCGATGGTAGGGGTGGTGGACGGGGGGATGAACTCGAGCGCAGCGCGGTGTGTTCCTAGAAAAATCCGGCGGCCACTTAAAAACTAATTTCGCGATTCGCCGCTGCGTCCACGCGGACGATTCTAATTAGTTCCCAGCGGGACTGGGCTGTTAAAAAATGATCGACCGAAATGAAACTCCCGTTACCGCTTCAATTAGCGAGGAGAGGCCCGCTGCGTCGCGGGAAGCCACGGTTTGTTCGCCGATACCGACGCTGAACAGCGCCGCTTGGCTTCTCGAGGCGCAGCGGATCGTTTGCGCGTGAGGCTTGCGAGGAAAATTGAAAGAAATTTGTAATGAATTAAATACGGTGTTCGAGAAATAGGGAGGGGTGGGTAGACGAGGATAGGAGGGGAAGGGAGAGGTAGCAGCAGAGAGGGAGAAGAAGGGGTTGGAAAGAAAGTAGAGGATGACGAGGACAGGAAAGGAAGCAGCAAAGAAGGAAATACAGTGTTAAAGAAATGGAAAGCAGAAGATAGACAAGGACAAGAGAGGAAGCATCAGAGGAAGAAATACAGTATTAAAGAAATGGAAGGAAGAGGATAGACAAGGACAGAAAAGACAGCAGCAAAGGGAGAAATACAGTGTTAAAGAAATGAAGAAAGTAGGATAGACAAAAACAGGAGAGAAAGGGGAGAGGTAGCAGCAGAGTGAGAGAGAAGAAGGGGTTGAAAAGAAAATAGAGGATGACAAAGACAGAAAAGGATGCAGCAAAGAAAGAAATACAGTATTAAAGAAATGGAAGGAAGAGGATAGACAAGGACAGAAAAGACAGCAGCAAAGGGAGAAATACAGTGTTAAAGAAATGAAAAAAGTAGGATAGACAAAAACAGGAGAGAAAGGGGAGAGGTAGCAGCAGTGTGAGAGAGAAGAAGGGGTTGAAAAGAAAATAGAGGATGACAAAGACAGGAAAGGATGCAGCAAAGAAAGAAATACAGTATTAAAGAAATTTAAAGCAGAGGATAGACAAATACAGGAAAGAAAGGGGGAGAGAAAACAGCAGAGAGGGAGAAAAGAAGGGGTTGGAAAGGAAGTAGAGAATGATAGATAGAAGGAGTAGGGGTGGATAAGGATAGAGAAGAGAGAAGTACAAAGTGAGGGGTGGAAGGAGAGAAAAAAGAGCAAAGAGGGGGTGCAGCAGAGGGGGGATAGAAAAGTGGCGAGGGAGAGGGGGTGAGCGAAATATTCCTACGATTCAGGTTGGTAGCATATCGCGCGTGCGAAACTTGCTCTTCCCTTTGCTCGCCGCTGCGCAGCGTACAATGCAATCTTCCCCGGTCCGCGGGCACAATGGCGAAGTTACTGAACTTTCCGAATAAATCAAACGGGGCAAAGATAAAATTGTAATGAGCGCGGAGATAGAGAAATTTATGTGTCTACGTCGCTGCGAGCGAGAAGAAGAAGCGGCTACGCGCTCTGGGGAAAGAATTGCTGCGCGACGAATCGCGTCGTCGCGCGTGTCGCGCGTTCTCCTCGTTCCTCCTCGCTCGCGTCTCGAAGATCCCTCGCGATCGCCTCGATCCTACGTTGTGACATAAACGTTTCGTCGCGTACGCACCATAATTTGCAGCAATCGAAGAAGTTCAAAGAACTTGCACTCAAAAACAGAGTAGACGTTGCACCACGCGATAAAAATCGTGTCTCTCGCGTCTCTCGCGACTCTTCGCGATCGAAAAGCGTCTCCTCGCGTTTCCCTCCGCAGCAGAATTTCATTTTTACCCCATTGCTCTGATTTTCCACGCCCTCCCCGCTCATGTCCCGCTTCGAATCGTAACGAGCGCCGTTTATTTAACAAAGGCAGTCGAAATCAAGTGGTCGACTCGCCTCTAAGAGGATCACAGACGACGGGAGCGGAAACCCTGGGATCCATCGGACTGAAACGACGCGTGCTCGTTCGCGGAGCAGCCTGAGCGGAACGAGCCGAGGCGGAAGTAGTTACCACGGCCTGAATTCGCGTAATCTGCAACGGTGCTAATGAAATGCATCTCATTAAGGGGATATATCCCTGGTAGCCGAGAATTCGGCATCGATCAGGCTCGGCCAATGGCTGCGCCTGGCGCGGACCACGCTGGAAAAGCAGCGTAACAGCGTGGCGAAGTAACCCCATTAATGGAATTCTTTAACCTCTTACGCGTGGCTGAGTTCGACGCGAATTACGCGTAAACGATACGGCACTGCGATGTGTTGTTTCATGTCGCTGTGCGAGGGTGTGTGAAAGGGTAGGAAAAGAGAGGGAAGAATGTTTGCTAGTGGACTCATCAATAAGGCTAGCTAGCAGAGACCTTAACTTAGACGCTGGGATGTTAAGGACAGGACGGAAATTTACTTTGGATAGGAATTTGGATAGGAAACGAGTGCTTGCGGGAAATGGTGAGTGTGTTGTCTCTTTAGTGGCGAGTGTGGATACAATATTGTTCAGAAAGATGACATTCTTGAAGGTAATTATAGCAGCGTGTCGTTCAGAAAAATGACATCCTCGAGAGACACTATAGTAGAGCTTTGTTCAGAAGGACATCCTCGAAAGCTACTATAGTGACTCGTCGTTCAGAAAGATGATCAGATCAGCAAAAGCCACTACAGTAGCGCAACAATATTCTACACTATCGCGTAGAACATAGAACATAGAACAATTCGACCTACAAACAACTCGCCCGATAAATATCCGACTACTGACGAAATGCAAATTCCAAACAGCTCCTCCTCTCAGCGTACAGCTGTTCAAATCACGCCAGCATTAATGCCAAGCAACGAAGCACCGTCCAGCACGTGCGAGCAGCTTTATTTGCCAGTGCACGTACACCACCGCGAGCTCCTTTCATTCGTGTCCTACTTATCACCGTTTCCATAAAAGTGTCAACTAAATCATCGCGCCGTCCGCTCAGCTTCGACCCGTCGTTCCATTTTCGAACCAGCCATCCTGAGCGACTCAAGTTTCGACGACTCAAACGCTATTTTCCTCGAGCTTTCAGCAAGAAGAACCGATTCGTCTGCGAGACGCTTTCGCAGCGTTGATCGAAGAACGCAGAGCAGTGCGAAAACAGAGAAGCGCGCGTCCTCGCGAAAGGTCGCGATTAATCTCGAACGAGATACGAGGTCAAGCGTGGCTAGGTGGATTTACGCGCGAGACTTTATGGATAACTTTTTACGATTCGTTGTAAACCTTGAGAACGACAGGGGAAAAGGAGGGTTGGTTTTGGGTTGGGTGTTACACGTGGCGAAGTAAATCGTAAAGCAAAATTGCGGTCTTTAAACTGAGGATGTGTATGCAAACTCGTGAGGAATATTTCATCCTCGATGGCTCGTGCGTCGCTTCCGTTGTTGGTCGATCGAAATGGCGATCGCAGAAGTTCGTGGCTTTTCGCTACTTTCTTCTGGTCAGCATGGTTTTCCTCTGTTTTCTTGTCGAAGAGACAAGTATTTCTGATATTTTTGTGTATTATTTTATACTATCTTCTTTCAGAAAGAGTGTCCTTACTCTCTTACTGTCTTACTGATAGTAAACAATTCGTCAAGCTTGAACGCAATTATTATTACTGATTTATTGAAAAAAACCCCTCTGGAACAGTCGATTACACGCGCAGCCATGTAAAACCAATTTCAACCGGAAGGCTACATTACTAAATGCAAGCGCACAGTTGATAACGCAGCCTAAAACAAGCGGCTTGTTATCAGCGCGCATTGTTAAGGTTCCGCGCGTTTCACTCGTCGAGCTGTCATTAAACCTTCGACCATCGACTGCACTCGACGTCCTCGATAAAGCTGCGCAATATGCAAAACAGCGGTCGTTTTAATAATTGGATCAGTGTAATTACAGACTTGGCTTGACGCGAATCACGCGTATTTATCATTGCTCGACATCGCCTTTTCGATCGTCGAAAATTCAACGCGAGGTACAATTATTCTTATCGCCAGCCTGGAATGTTCGATCGATCGTTGCTCCCTTCAATTATTCTCACTCTTTTTCATCATTCAAATAACGATAGAGAAGTATAGTCAACAACTCGCAAAGCAACGGAAAAATTTGCAAAGCAGAAATTCGAGATAGCGCTGTCGAACAAAATTTTAAAGAATGATTCTTTGATTGATGTTCCTTTCAATTATTCTCACTCTTTTCTATCGTTTTCATTAACGATAGAGAAATGTAATCGTCGAAATTGCAATAATTCGCAAAACAACGCACAAATTTGCAAAGCAGAAATTCGAGGCAACGCTGTCGAACAAAATTTTAAAGAATGATTCTTCGATTGCTGTTCCTTTCAATTATTCTCATTCTTCTCCATCGTTTAATTAATGTCAGAGAAGTACAGACGTCGAAATCGCAAGAACTCGCAAAGCAATGCTAAAATTTGCAAAACAGAAATTCGAGGCAACGCTGTCAAACAAAATTTTAAAGAACGATTCTTCGATTGCTGTTCCTTTCAATTATTCTCACTCTTTTCTATCGTTCAATTAACGACAGAGAAGTAGAATCGTAAACCGCAACAATTCACAAAGCAACGCAAAAATTTGCAAAGCAGAAATTCGAGGCAACGTCAAAACTTGCAACAAACTTTTAAATAACGACTCTTCGATCGTTGTTCCTTTCAATTATTCTCACTTTTCTCTACCATTCAATTAACGACAAAGAAGTGCAATCATAAAAATCGCAAGAATCCGAGGCAACGCTGTCGAACAAATTTTTAAACAACGCTTCCTCGCGAAGAATCCAAAGAACAGCCGTATAAAAATGTCTCGAAGAAACTACGATCTTTCCACTGGACGCGATTAAAAGCTCGCATCTTCAACTCTGTTCGAGATATCTCGTCGATGAGTTCTCCGACGACGTGATCGCGTGAACCGATCCGTGGCGCGTAGTCCAGACACGAGCCGCGTATAATTCGGTCGATTCAATTTGCCGAATCGAAGTCGGATCGCGTAACAGTCGACTCGATCCGCCATCTCGCGCAATTACTTTTCATTCCCGGCGTGCAGAAGCCCCGTAGATCCGCGAGCAAAGAGCCAGCCATCGACAGAGGCCTTCCAGGGGGTGGAACGAAGCGGAAGCACGTGACCAACGCGAGTAAAGCGAGCGTTCATCCAGATAAGTAAGACAGGGAGCCTCCCTTTGCTCGACGAGCTTGTCCTGGCCAAAGCAGACTCCCTGGCCGATCCTTTGCGCCGCTATCCGAGAGCATCGTATAAAATTAGGCTCCCTCTTTCCGTTCCTACGTCTTCGACCGCCTCTCGGCTCGCTCCTTCGCGATTATCCTCTCTGGAAGCGTGTGTACGCTTGCGAGGATGGTTTGCACGCGTTGCATCGCGAACGACAGCTGGAAGAAGGAGAGAGGAAAAGAGGGTTGATTGTTTCATTAACCCTTTACACTCCTTTGTCGAGTGTGATTCGACAAATATCAATTTTTGGGGTTTGCAGGTAGCAGTCGGGGAACTGTGGTGCAACTGACATTTTTTAAGTAAATTTGAAATAAAACACTGTAAATAATACACTGGAAATTGGTAATGGAATTGATAAATAATTCGAAGTGCAAAGGGCTAAAAGTCTGTGACGGAACAATGCTGGTTTCCAGAGGAACCACGTCTCGATAGTCCTTATCTAGCCTTCCAATTACTATCTAACGACTATCTGACCTTCAACTACTGCAACGCGTCTCAATGTCACCTCACAGAGTTCAATTTTTCACGTTGACGCAACCTTAAACGCGCAAACCTCGACTTAAGTTTCCAAAGCGCGCGTCCACAATCCCCTCCACTCGTCGCGCGCGTCCGCTCGAAACCGCCTCGCTTGGAAGCCACAAAGAGCGTCCCACATTCGAGGTCCACGAATCCTTCTCCAGGTCCCAAGAACATGGATCCTCGAACGTCCACGCGAGGAAGTCGCGAGCGCGAAAACGTCCTCTCCCCATCGTTCTTTGATCCTTCGCTGGGACGCGTCGGGACGATCGATCTCGAAGACGCCAAGGGTGGCGACGAGGCGCTCGCGAGGGCGGACGGAACAAGGCGGAAGCACGGGGAACCGATATTCCCGCGGTGCGGGCTGACAAATTCATTCCATCTCGCGGGAGACGCGACATCGCCATACATTTATATCGCGTCTGGGAAGGGTACGCAGAGCCGGATATCGAGGCAACGCGTGAAAAACTGCCGATGGATGCGTCTCTATCCATCTCTCTCCCCCTCTGTCTCCCTCTGTCACCCTCTTCCCGCCCTTTTCGCTCACTCGTGGCTCGCGTATCGCCACCTAACCCTCCGTCTTCTCGCGTCTTCTCTCGAGACGCGCAGCCCTCCTCTTCGTCCCCCGTAGTTTCTTCTATTCCGCCAGATACCAACGCCACTTCCGCAGACAGCAACCCCCAGAGTCGGGCATATTAATGCTTTATGGTAATGCTGTCGACGGAAACGCGCGCGTTTCGTATCGGTGTTCCTCGAGAGAAACGAGAACGCGCAGGGGGCATTTATCACTTCCTGGCTCGCGGATCCGTTTAATTGTCCCGCCATCTTTTCTGGTCGGTTTCGTTGATATCTGGTAACGTTTGGACAGACGGAGGCTCGAGGGCGTTCGTCGCTTTCGCGCGGAATTCGAAGCTGTGATTCCAGGATTCGTAGCCAAGCTTTTAATCGCAGCTCTGTTTTTTCTTCGTCGTCCAGTTTGGGGCGACTTCGAGCGGATAAATGAATCTTTAGAGCGAC
Organism: Xylocopa violacea; assembly: GCA_963969225.1. Taxonomy (NCBI): domain Eukaryota; kingdom Metazoa; phylum Arthropoda; class Insecta; order Hymenoptera; family Apidae; genus Xylocopa; species Xylocopa violacea. The sequence continues at coordinate 19,778,595 of CAXAJV010000015.1, forward strand.
GAGAGGGTCGGATGTGTATCGTGGCAGCGTGGATGGTTGGGAGAATTTATGCGAACCGCGCGTTTCTGTGTAACGTTCAGCAATTATACGGGTTTCGTTTGAATTCTCGCGTTCAAAGATGAAACGTGGATGGTTATTAACCATGTCCAAGGATGGTGCTTTATGGTTCGAGATGTGTGGGAGATTTTGTGACGGATGGGGACTTGGTATCGCGCAATTATTTAAATATACTTGATTCTAATGTTATTTAAGTATTCTGGGTAAGAGAAAATTTTCGTTTTTGAATTTCTGCGATCGTCTCTCGGTTCGTTTTATTTAATATTTCTGGGTACGAAGTATCCGTGTTCGAATATCTGGGCGATGAAATAAAATAATGAAATATACTGCAAATAATATTTAATATTATATAGTAACTTATAGAGTATGTATAATATAATAATATTATTATAGAATACACAATAATATTAGTAATATAATACAATATATATAATATTTAATGATAAAATATACTATAAATATTCCTTGGATCAAAATTTCCGACATCCATCGCAAACGAAAAATATTCCAGAAATCCATCTAGATTTATTCAAGTCGAATTTGGTCGTTAAATCGAAATTATACGATTAAAAATTAACGGAACGATCGTCGATCGTTCTAGCAATGAACATTCGGTGTACAATCATTTATCTAAGATACGGGGAAAATTTGAAGCGACGTTTCCTAACTGGAGTTTCATCCAACTTGCATCGTTACAGATAACAGTTGACTAAACCCTGGCAATAGTTATTACGTGCAACTATTTAGCAAGATTTCCACGACCTCCCGTCTATTATCGTTCCTATCGTCGACTAAATACTATAATCACTGCCAAGCGTAATAATCCGCACAGAAATGCAGAATTGTAAAAGATTAAAGGCGCTGATTTAATATCGCTGCGTTATAGCTACGCCATTGCGTTTAATCGAACAAATTTTCGTCCAAATTCGTTCGAGAAATGATTGTCTAGGATGGAGGATTGTCCTAGAAAATCGTCGAAAGTATGCGACCATCGCTAAGTGGTAAAAACCAACGATATAACAAGAATCAATAGAATCGCAGTAGTATAGCCAAACGATATGTCAGACATCGACTGAAACAGCAGTTTAAATTACGTTTTCGATACAAAATTGTGGGTGATATTAAAACTATCGTTAAATTGAATAACTATAAGTATGAATTACAACAGGAATAGAAATATGGTGTAAAATTCCAGTAGAAATTGTGCAACGTAACGACACCTCAAGTAACAAGATCGATTTGGTGTCGCGTTGCCAAGTGATCAAGGATGTCGTGATATTGCTCAACGTTAGTTAACCATTCACATATTACCTGCAACAATTTTACAATACACATACTCGCTACATTTATCCTAATTTATTTCTGTAAAAAAAAAAATAACAAAAAACCACCTCAAACAACCCCAATTCTGCGTGTCCTAACTTTCGACCGTAGCAAACAATAATCCAAAGAAGCACCTCGACTCGAACGATGCAACAACGAAACAAAGCGTGAGACCTCTTCTATTAGGCACATGTTGCAAAGAATAAACTAACTTATGACTCAAAGCAGTAGCTTCCTGGAAGTTATGATATGAAATATGATATAAAAAAAGTTTCTCCATTGATTTCTCCACTTGCCAACATTAACAAACACAAGCAAACCTTTCTCTCAATATTTCACTTCTCAAGAACCCCAAAAACGTCCCAAGAACACCAAAGCACCCTCTCACCCACTGACCAACCCTGAAGAACTCAAGAAAAGACGAAAGCTCAGTGTCTCCGCAAGAGCTGCACCCTTCTCCTATCATCGCGCGCGAACAACGAAAGGACCCGTTACAAAATTAGCCAGTGGCGTTATCATCGCTGCGGTTCGTCGCTCGCAACAAGCTCGCAATTGCGGCTCGCGTCGCCAAAGCAGAGGGCCCAGCGCGTTGGACGCGTTTTAATCCTCGCTGAGCCAGTCTGTAAGTCCGCGGACCGAGCGAAACCTCGGCGTAACTCTTCATTCGCGAGGTTAGCCCCGCGTATATAACTGTAACTTACTTCCTCCAACTTTATTCACGTGTGCGCGGCACTGTTTGCGTGCACACAAGCGAGAGACGCGTGCGCGCGCGCCCACCCTGGGCCTTCGTTCCGTTCCACCGAATTCACCCTTCGTTCCAACGGAGCGGACGAGGGGCTGTTGGTTCGCAACTCTACTTGTTTGAATAATTACTCACTCGGCAGCGGAGTCGTTTCGGGCTGGACGGCGGTCCGCAAAAAATAAGATAAATAGAGAAGGAGACCGCGGCTGGGAGCTGTCGCGCGTGCTACCAGTCCGCGATTATCCTGGAAACTGTTTAAAGGGGAACGAGAGCTGTGCTCGTGGCGACGAACACTGACCACCGTAAGATCGCGCGGCTGTATTTTTTTTTTGTGGGTGGTTTTTGACGCGTTCTTTGTCACGTGGATCGTTTTTGGCGCGCGCTAAATGCGTGAACCGATCCGTGTGGGTTCTGGGAGCAATGTTTAATGTAATTAATGAAAAAGTTGGAAAATATGAGGCTAATAATATATAATAATTTGATAATAAGGTATAAGTTTAAGAACATCGAACGATCTTCAGAGAAAGTAGATTCGAGGCTTTTCAGATGCTTGTATATGTATTAAAATGACTAAGTGTGAACCAAACTTGGTTGAACTTACGTCAGAAGTTCAGCATCAGGGTAGTCGTAAGTAATTATTGATAATAGGTACTAAAAATGCATTTGCACGCCAATTTTCACGTTATCGATTGTGTTTTACATGATGCGTCGTTATATTGCAGAATTTTATGTTGGAATTTTGTTGTAATTTATACTTATGGTTATCCAATTTATCGATGGTTTCAAAATAACCCTCAATTTTTTATTGAAAAAGTCGTTTAAACTGCTGTTTCACCTGATGTCTGACATATCGCTTGTCTATACTACTGCAGTTGTATTGATTCCTGCTATATCGTTGGTTCTTACCACGAGAAATAAAAATTTGGTAACGTTTACTGAAAACAGTACACGTGGCGTGAAAATGGCGTCTATTCGTAAGCAGTTTGACATAAAACGTGCTGATGAAATTGTCTTATTTTTTGTTTCAGGTAAGAGAACAATGATAAATGATTTGCATTGCTTTTTTGACGAAGTCTATTGGCGGAATCATCAATGTGAGTATCGTAATCCATTGATTTTCGACTCTTTATTTCCTTTTCTTTACGACTCGTAATTTGATAAAAGTTTCCAAAGTGGATCTTGAAATTTGCCAGATTTTGATATAAATAAAAGTGTAAAATTAGAGAACTTTTAGGGGAAAGAGGACGTATCCGAATCGAGAAATGATTTAAAACAGTAAACGCGTTCGAAATTTCTGCCAGTCATCCGTATTCGTCAAACATCTCGAGTATTGATCGATTTATGACGATCTAATTTTTAACCGAACGCGATCAATCGGATCGCAACGCAGACGGCAGGCGTCTGTACATGAAATTACAGCATTCAATCATCTAGTCAAACGTTGAAGCGCTCGTTTATGAGGAAACGCATCGCGGCCCACAAGTACGCGAGAAACGAGGTGGTTAAACAGTCTGGCAGAATTGGGCGAGGCTGATTGGAACGGCTGAAACACAGCCGAATCTCCTGCGATTTTCCGGAAGTTTCCCGGAAACTTCGATCCCCGTCTAACGCTAATTCACCAGCCATCGTTACGCCGAAGGATTCGCGTTCCAATCGTTTCCAAACCGCAGTGAACAGACGTCAAATTTTCCTTTAATTCGAAAACCTTTTGGAATTTCATTTTACAATGCTTTATTCGTCTTTCTTTTCAACTTGCTTTTTCTCTGAACCAGAGAAAATGGATCATCTCGAGAGCGTCGTCTGTTGCGTAACTTAATGATGCTTGGATATTTGTGCCTGTAATTACTAGTGGCTGACTTGTTCTGACAGTAACTACTGGTGCCACGTTAAGTCTATAACTACCAGTGTCTGACTAATTTCATTGGTAACTACTAGTAGCTGACTTGTTCTGCCAATAACTATTGGTGTCACGTTAATTCTGTAACTACTAGTGTCTGGCAGGTTCCATTTGTAATTATTAGTGACTGAGTAGTTCTGTCAGTAACTATTGGTGCCACGTTAATTCTATAACTACTAGTGTCTGACTTGTTTCATTGGTAACTACTAGTTACCTAGCGTCAGATTAAGTCTATAACTACTAGTGTCTGACTAGTATCATTGGTAACTACTAGTGTCTGAGTAATCCTGTCATTAGCTACCAACATTTGGTTACTTTCATCTGTAATTATTAGTGGCTGACTAGTTTTATCGTTAACTACTAACGTCTGGCTAGTTTCATCAGTAATTACTAATGGCTGACTATTCCTGCCATTAATTACTAACGTCTGACTAATTTTATGGACGACTACCCACTATCAGAGACTAGTTGTGTCAATAATTATTATATCAATTGCTAATTATTTTTATCAGAAAGTCGCACAAAATAATTTCTTTCCGAAACGTCTCTAAGTCATCGCATGGTTCAGATATTTAGTTCTGAGAAACACTCGTATCTCTGCTACCAAATAGCTAGCATCCGACAACTCTGACGCTCGTCGCGCATGGACCGCACAAACCAGATTGTTATACCCGGTGACTATCGCGGAACGAGTTCGAAACGTCGAGATATTCGTCGAATAATTAGCTCCAGCGCGGCTCCTCGTCGAGTAGGGCCGATTGCAGTCGACAATCTCGACCGAGCGTAACCGTGCCGATGAGAGACCTTGTCCCAGGAATGGCTGATCCGATCCTGGCGCATCCTCGTCTCCCGACGGGACAGTAATTGTCGCTCGTTCTTGAAATACCCAGCGTCAGATATTGCGTGCTCCAACAATAGAGCACAATAGCAGGTGGGTGTCAGGGCTTCTGGTGAATAGTCGAAGGCGTCCCCGTCTTCATCTATCCGTCTGTACATTTACGCCCGTAATTCTCTTTCTCTCCATTCTCGCGCAGACCGCCACATCCACCCCTGCCTCCTGCGCGTCCCGATTAACGGTCGAGAGTTTGGGCTTCGTTATCCTGTCTATCTTCCCGCCGCGCCCGTGCGTTTCGTAGCCACCGTGGCTGACGTTTGTCTCCCTTTGTTTCGCGCGAGATTGCTGCTGGCTTCGAGGCGGGAGAATTGAAAAATTACGCCAGTAAACAGCTGAGGTACCGCGCGAGTTCGACGTCGTCGCGTTGGTCGCGCTACTTTCGTCGGATGGGACGAGGATCTGCGTTCGAGACAATAACGCTGCGATTGTGGTGCGTGGTTCGATGCTTTGCGCTTCAGTGACCACTCTGAGGGGACGTCAGAGGTATTGATCAGTGATTAGGGAGATTGGACTTTTGAGAGACGCGTGTTTTTTAGTGAAATGGTAATCTTGTATTGCTGGGATCGTTGGCAATGAGAACTGTTGCTGAAATAGTAATTTTTGAGCGATAGAAATTATTGCTAAGATAGCGATGCTTGACTTGGCTAAGATAGCAATATTTGAGCAATTGACACTGTAGATGAGAGCAATTTCTGAGCAATGGAAACTATTGCTAAATGGCAATTTTTGAGCAATAGAAATTATTGCTAAGATAGCAATGCTTGACTTGGCTAAGATAGCAATCTTTGAGCAGTGGAAAGTATTGTTAAAGTAGCAATCTTTGAGCGATGGACACTGTAGATAAGATAGCAATTGAAACTATTGCTAAAATAGCAATCTTTGAGCAATGGACACTGTGGATAAAATAGCAATCTCTAAGCAATGGAAACTATTGCTAAAATGGCAATTTTTGAGCAATAGAAATTATTGCTAAGATAGCAATGCTTGACTTGGCTAAGATAGCAATCTTTGAACAGTGAAAAGTATTGTTAAAATAGCAATCTTTGAGCGATGGACACTGTAGATAAGATAGCAATTGAAACTATTGCTAAAATAGCAATCTTTGAGCAATGGACACTGTGGACAAGATAGCAATCTCTAAGCAATGGAAACTATTGCTAAAATAGCAATTTTTGAGCAATAGAAGTTATTGTTAAGATAGCAATGATTGACTTGGTTAAAGATAGCAATCTTTGAGCAATGGAAAGTATTGTTAAAATAGCAATCTTTGAGCGATGGACACTGTAGATAAGATAGCAATTGAAACTATTGCTAAAATAGCAATCTTTGAGCAATGGACACTGTGGATAAAATAGCAATCTTTGAGCAACGAAAACTATTGCTAAAATAGCAATACTAGCAACACAACTCGAAGTCTTCTTCGTAGTATAATATATAATAACACTCACACTTCTGAGATCCACTCTTGTAGCGTTTCAAAGCTCAAAATCAGTCAACGAAGGATTCAACTTGCCACGTTAAACGTCTCATCGACTCTCTCTCGCCTCTCCAACTCAAAAGGGGTTAACATTACTAAAAAAAAAAATCTATCGAGCGGTAACCACGCGTTTCAAATCTCCTAAAAAGAAACTTCCAACTTCGTCCTCGAATCAGCCTCGCTCTGTCGAACTCTGTCGAACGAATAGCGACTCCCAGGCAATTTCCAGCATCGACCAAGACCTTTGTCCGAGCGTAACCAGTTTAAGGGTTGCGAATGCTCTTCTATTAGCAGGTGGCAAACGTATTCGTGGCGCCAGCGTCGACGTATCTCCCGTTGGTCCTCGTGCACCGTAAGATTTGTGCGGGGCCGAGCAAGAATTGCCGTTTGGGCCATTTGGCAATGAATTGTCGAGGACATTACGCTGGGAATTGTCGACGTAACCGACGGGGGTGCGTTCCACGGAATTATGGCCGCGTCCCGTGGCGCATACGGGCCGCGTGAGGAGTTGAAATAAATTTCGCTGGCTTAGGTGGAATCCCGACGAAGGAGGTGTGATCCGTGTACGAGAGGTTGGCCAGTGTGTACTCGCCCTTGTACCTGCATCGTTTCTTTTCGAAACTTGCACGTAGAAAACGTCCACCTCGCGTTTGTGACACACGTTTCGTCGAACGATCGCGTACCAGCGAGTTGGACGATCGATGGATGGAAGAAGATAAGCGTTGCTTCTGACAGTTTGTGAACTGTATTTGTTTGTAGTCGAAGCCTTTCTGAACACGTTGGCTATCCAACGATGGAAAATTTGAGGGCACGTGATAGTTTCTTAAAAAGTTGGCCAAGGAGTAAGTTTAATCTTTGTAATTGTTGATAGATAGATGTTGATGTGTCTTCAGAGGGGAGTCTTAGTGTGAAGGGTTGAAGAACTGAAGTAGAGGGGTTTTTAAGAAGAAATATAAGGTGTTTCGAGTATTTGTTATTAAAAAAATAAGTATTCCACTTGCAGTAGAAGATAAAATAAATAATAAAAGAAAGGAAGACGAAGAAAAGGGGTCTTCAGTAAGAAATATAAGGTGTTTCAAGTATTTATTATTAAAGAAATAAATATTACACCTCCAGTAGAAGATAAAATAAATAATAAAAGAAAGAAAGACGAGGAAAAGGGGTCTTCAGTAAGAAATATAAGGTGTTTCAAGTATTTATTATTAAAGAAATAAATATTCCACCTCCAGTAGAAGATAAAATAAATAATAAAAGAAAGAAGGACGAAGAAAAGGGGTTTTCATAAGAAATATAAGGTGTTTCAAGTATTTATTATTAAAGAAATAAATATTCCACCTCCAGTAGAAGATAATATGAAATAAAAGAAAGAAGGACGAAGAAAAGGGGTCTTCAGTAAGAAATATAAGGTGTTTCAAGTATTTATTATTAAAGAAATAAATATTCCACCTCCAGTAGAAGATAAAATAAATAATAAAAGAAAGAAAGACGAAGAAAAGGGGTCTTCAGTAAGAAATATAAGGTGTTTCAAGTATTTATTATTAAAAAAACAAATATTCTACCTCCAGTAGAAGACAAAATGAAATAAAAGAAAGGAAGGCGAATAAAAGGGGTCTTCAGTAAGAAATATAAGGTGTTTCAAGTATTTATTATTAAAAAAAACAAATATTCCACCTCCAGTAGAAGACAAAATGAAATAAAAGAAAGGAAGGCGAATAAAAGGGGTCTTCAGTAAGAAATATAAGGTGTTTCAAGTATTTATTATTAAAGAAATAAATATTACACCTCCAGTAGAAGATAAAATAAATAATAAAAGAAAGAAAGACGAAGAAAAGGGGTCTTCAGTAAGAAATATAAGGTGTTACAAGTATTTATTATTAAAGAAATAAATATTCCACCTCCACCTCTAAAAGAAAGGAAGACGATGAAAAGGGGTCTTCAGTAAGAAATATAAGGTGTTTCAAGTATTTATTATTAAAGAAATAAATATTCCACCTCCAGTAGAAAATAAAATAAAATAACAGAAAGAAAGGCGAATAAAAGGGGTCTTCAATATGAAATATAAGGTGTTTCAAGTATTTATTATTAAAGAAACAAATATTTCACCTCCAGTAGAAGACAAAATAAAATAAAAGAAAGAAAGACGAAGAAAAGGGGTCTTCAGTAAGAAATATAAACTGTTTCAAGTATTTATTATTAAGGAAACAAATATTCCACCCCCAATAGAAGACAAAATAAATAATAAAAGAAAGCAGAGGGGTCTCCAATAAGAAATATAAGGTGTTTCAAGTATTTATCATTAAAAAACAAATATTCCACCCCCAGTAGAAGACAAAATAAAATAAAAGAAAGGAAGGCGAATAAAAGAGGTCTCCAATAAGAAATATAAGATGTTTCAAGTATTATTAAAAAAACAAATATTCCACCCCCAATAGAAAATAAAATAAATAATAAAAGAAAGAAAGACGAAGCAGAATGCTCTCCAATAAGAAATATAAACCGTTTCAAGTATTTATTATTAAAAAACAAATATTCCACTTGCAGTAGAAGACAAAATAAAACAAAATAAGGACGAAACGGAAGGGTGGGGACGTACTCGACGCTACTTAATTCAGTGGACGTTGAACAACTTTGCCCAGCGCAGGGTGCGGAGGCATTTCGGGTGAACGCTCGCGGCGCGAACCACATGGGAAATATATCGCGTGTCCGGCGGCATTATCCGCGATGTTCCCACGGTCTAACGCGGATAACTGATATAGATTCAAAATCTCTGGCCGCCGTGACGGGGTCCGCGGATTTAATAAAACGCGCCAAGACAATGACCGCGCCTGTTATTGCGCGGAGAAGAACCGCGACGCGTCGAGAGCGGCGAAAAGGGCGAAAATAAATGGCGGACGCGGACAATGGGGTGCACTCGACAAAGGGCCGCGTTCTACGGGGTGCTCGTTCCAGTTTGTAACCCGCGTGTTCTCGTTTCAGTCGCCAGCGCGCGTACGCGAGAAACTGAACGTGGACTTTTCGCTTGCTGCGAAGCGACGCTTCGTTCGATAAGTAAATGAAGTATCGAAACTTTAGCTCTGAATCCTCTTTTTTTGTATTCTTACTCTTTCGTAATCAACGTTGATTTATTATATCGTACGAATGGCGTGCGACGAAGTCTTGTTGACCAAAAACCGAGCCTCGAACGCGACATTACGTTGTTCGCGTAGTCGCGCTCGTTTGTCGTCATCGATTGCGATTTATCTGGAGACACTTTCGCGAAGGATGTCGAATGTGACTCGACATCGTTAAATAAGAAAAAGAAACAAAGTAGAGTTCCCTAAATATAAATTACAACAAAGTTTCAGAGTTTACGAGTAGCAGTCGAGGAACCGTGCTGCGACTGACAACTTTCTTAAGTAAATTTCAAGTAATTTGAAAAGTACAAAGTTGTTAGCAACTAAACTACTAAATTAAAAAATAAGTCGTGTAGTCGCACTCGTTTGTCGTCATCGATGGCGATTTATTTGGAGACACTTTCGCGAAGGATGTCGAATGTGACTCGACATCGTTAAATAAGAAAAAGAAACAAAGTAGAGTTCCTTAAATATAAATTACAACAAAGTTTCAGAGTTTACGAGTAGCAGTCGAGGAACTATGCTGCGACTGACAACTTTCTTAAGTAAATTTCAAGTAATTTGAAAAGTACAAAGTTGTTAGCAACTGAACTACTAAATTAAAAAATAATTCAGAGTACAGAGGCTTAATTTTTTACCGATTCGAACGATTTATCCCCGAGCTTGCCCCAAATTACAATTCAGAATCCAAAACGCAGCGATGTCTCCTATTTCGTCCACGATCATCGCGTTTCGCGCGTCTCTCCCCTCTCGATTCGTAATTATTTCGTTCCACGTCCACGGTTCCGCTTCCCCGCGGACAAAGAGCCTTGAAGATATTCCCCGTTACACGCGCGATCGACCATAAAAGCTCTGAACGCGGCGCACAATGGACGCCCTTGATTTTCCTATTGTCCGTCCGTCAGTATCGCCTACGAACAGTCAGCGTTCGCGCGGCGTTATCATTGATCTCCTCGCTATCAGCCCTCTCTTTTTAGCCGCCAGTATCTCTCGATCGTTCGTCGGTTCCATCGCGAGACCGTCGATATCGCGGACATTTCCATGGCGGCGCTGCGAGGAGGACAGGGCGCTTTGGGAGCGCGCGGAGGCCGCGGCTGCTGGCTGGGGCTCATGTTTATGAAGTGTGCACAGTCCTCTACTTATGAATAATGTTACAGCGCGAGCCGTTTCTGTATCAGAGCGCGACGTGACGTAACAGCATCGGAGAGCGCGTGGCCTCGTTCGCGTCGATACCAGGCGGCCATTATGGTCGCGCTCGTGCGGTCGAGCGAGGAGGTCCGCGTGAAAAGGATGTCCGTTCTTCTTCTTGTATTTTTCAACCCTCTGCTTCGTCTTCTCTGTCGCTAATTTCTTCGTGATTACAATCGATCTCGTTTTTCAACAATTGGATATCAATTTCTCTCTTCACTCGAGCTAATTTCAGTTTTTGTGGGGCTTCGAAACTGAGAATTAGTCGAGGGGGAGATAGAGTTGTCGTGTGAAACGCAATGGCGACTGAGAGTCGCCTCTCGAGCGTATTAGGTTGCGTCGATCCGACGAGAAATCTCGTCGCTGTGGAATTTCCTCTGCTTCGTCTTCCCTATCAATTTTTCAACAATTGGATATCAATTTCGTCTTCACTCGAGCTAATTTCACTTTTTGTGGGGCTTCGAAACTGAGGATTAGTCGAGGAGAAGATAGAGTTGTCGAAATGAAACGCAATGGCGACTGAGAGTAGCCTCTCGAGCGCATTAGGTTGTCGACAAGAAATTTCAAGCTGTGGAATTTTGCTGCATCGTGGACGACACGATGCGTTCAGAGTTAAATTTCTGAGCAGTGAGTTCGATGACGAGCGTCTGTTTATGTTGATATGTTCTGTGGTCTCCGTGTTTTTGGCGCACGCGTTCAATGCTGAACTTTTCGTTTAAGCTGTCTCAGATTCTCGTCGTGGATCAACTTGTAATGGAAATTTGTGGAAAATTATATTTGTCGCTTTGCTGTGTCATGCTTTTCAAGTTCTACACTCTTCTGTTATGCTACTGTAAAAGTTGTAAAGTGTACGTTAGAAGCGATGCTATGTAATCGTAAAGCTTGGAGTGTGCGTCCCCAGTAGAAATCAAAATAATAATACTCAGAGTTCACGTTTGAAGATTCGTTTTGATTAAATTCTTGCTCTCAGAATTGAAACGAAGCGCGTTGGGTAACGAAAGTGGACGCTGAGGTGCTTCAAAATTACCTTAACTCGAACAATTTATTTGAAATATTGCTAAAATGACTGGCCTCGAAGACGCGTCTAAACCTCAGACATTCTCTACGAAACGAAGCGAATTAATTATCAATTATCAATGAAAAAGTGAAATAAATATCAAATATCTGCCCTCCGATTCTTTAAGATTTGTTGTCAGGGATATCGAGAAGGTTTCGATCGGAATGGATTCGATTTCACGAGCGAACACTTCGACTCTCGGTAATACATCCGACTAATAACCAAGCGTTCCGCGTTCCCGTAAAGAAGCGGGGCGCGGGAGCAACTTCCGGCGCGAATCAGCAACTTCCCGGCCGCTGATTAAAGTAACAGAGCAAGTTCGAGCGTGAAGCGTTAATTAAATTAGACGGAGGCGCGTTCGAGGCCAATCGACCGTGGCAATTGCTTAAAATTCATTCGAGATCGCTCGAAATACCCCCTCGATAAACCATGGATTCTCATTCTGGTTCTCTGCAACGATCGAAGTCAGAGAGAAATGGAGAAAGAGTGCGGCGTTCTTAATAATAGAACGATCGAACTTTCGAACGCTCCTCGTCGAAGAGCCGAGCGTCGCTGGTTTTCCAAACTTTCGCGCGGCCATTTTGGAGCCGCGCGTGGTTTTCGTCCTTCGTTTCGCGCTTCGTCGATCGTCCCTCGATTAATCAATCAGATTGTCCACTGAAATTTCTCGTTTCATTTATTTTTCACCACAGTTTGCTTTCTAATTATCTTCGAGTTTGGTCGACGATGAAACATAATCAGGATTCGATGAAAAAGGTATCTTTGTCTCGTCGAATCGAGGAAACCCTTCGACATTGGCAGCTTTCGAAAACCACCCTCAACAGAGAACATTCGAATTACAATTTTGCACATTTTAATATTCTAAAAGATCGTGTTTTCCGTCGAACCAATTCGCTGCTTCGTTCCCAGCATCGAATCGAAAATGCGAAACACGTAAGAGTGATCCGCTTAGCAACGATGCTCGCGAAGCCAGAACGGTATTGAGAGAGTGTTGTCCGTTAAATGGGCACAGAAATTCGTGGCTCATTAACGACCAGGGGCCGCGGTAACAAACTTCAACGATAATTTAATGAGGTATTGTGAGGTTCGCGAGATGAGCCGCGAAATTTCGCCATTTTCGACGCGTGTCGGGTATTTCGCAAGAAAAACTCGATTAATCCGCCCCCAACGACGATTCAAAATCCATCAAACAGGCAAGGTAGAAAGAATTCACGAGAGAGTAGCGAGCGAACGCGAGAGCATCGTCGAGGGTCCATCGAGGACCGTGAAACCAGAGGAACGATACCAACTCCTGCTCTGAATGCATTATTAACGACGCTCTTAATTTCGTTCTAAATTCGATTAATGGTAGCGTGGTACGCGTGTTCCTTCGCGTGCAGGAAATAAAACGGTCTCTGCGGAAGGGATGGTAATGGCGAGGAGGGTGAAAATTCTGACCAGTTTGCTCGGAGAACGAGGAACGTCCGACTGCGGCTGCTGGTGGCGGTGGGGTCGATGGTGTGGGTAGAACGGGTTGGAAGGGAAAAGCATCGGAAAATGGAGCAGTTGAGCTGAACGAGAAGGAACGACGTGGTTCGTTAACGCTTTCATTGGAGAGCGATTCTTCACAAAGCCAATATAGCCCGGGTGGCCCCTGTTCTCATTTACCGGCTTGTACATAGCCACTGCAACGGTTACGTTTATCCATTGGAGACCTCCACGGGCCGTGTGATTCGCTTAAGTCATCAACGACCGATCGGGGACACCTTAATGGCGTTTTCCACGAGGACGGACTGGACGGCTCTCCTTTCGAACCGCGCGAAATCCGAGCCGGCGTGTTTTCTTAACGACAATCGACGATCCGAACTCGATCGAGGATTCCTTCCCGTATTTCTACGCGCCAGAGCTTTTATTTTTATCGGGAAAATGGAGCGCGATGACGTTTCGTTCGCGTGGTTCAGAATGAAATTGTTGATGAAATTTTTGCGCAAAGTTTTCGATGATTCATTTTGTATTGGGGTTCGAGATATTAATGATGTGCGATGAATGAAAGTTTAGGATGTGATTTTGAAATTATGGAGAATATTTGTAAGGGTTTGTATGTTTGAAAATAAGGAAATGCGTACAATTTTGAGAGTGTTCGATGAGTGAATTTATATAAACAATGTGTGTGGAAGGAAAACAACGGTGTGCAAACTTATCTCCAATTCATCTATATTTCCAAACATAATGTACTATACGCTTGAGTACGATACAACCATTTTGGTATCGTTGCTGATCGATGAGAACTTTCGAATAATGTGAATTGCAAATTTTAATAGGATTTATAACATTTAAACACAAAAATCGTAGGATATTTAAATTTGCCATCGATGCGTTCATTGCAGACAGAACAAGTATACTTCAGTATATTTAACCCTTTGCATTCGAATGTTTCCTCTGAGGAGACGTCAGCATTGATTAGTGATTGCAGTGTCTTTCCAGAAGTTTTCTATCAAAATGGAAATTTTCTATTGCTGGAAGATGCTAGCAATAGAGATTATTGCTAAAATATTGCTAAGATATTGCTATTTTAGCAATCGATACTATTTCTAAAATATTGCTAAAATATAGCTAAAATATTGCTACTTTAGCGATAGTTTCTATTGCTAACGCCCAGAAAGGCGCCTTCCAGAAGTTTTCTATCAAAATGGAAATTTTCTATTGCTGGAAGATGCTAGCAATAGAGACTATTGCTAAAATATTGCTATGATATTGCTATTTTAGCAATCGATACTATTGCTAAAATATTGCTAAAATATAGCTAAAATATTGCTACTTTAGCGATAGTTTCTATTGCTAACGCCCAGAAAGGCGCCTTCCAGAAGTTTTCTATCAAAATGGAAATTTTCTATTGCTGGAAGATGCTAAAAATAGAGACTATTGCTAAAATATTGCTAAAATATTGCTAAGATATTGCTATTTTAGCAATCGATACTATTGCTAAAATATTGCTAAAATATTGCTATTTTAGCAATCAATACTATTGCTAAAATATTGCTAAGATATTGCTATTTTAGCAATCGATACTATCGCTAAAATATTGCTAAGATATTGCTATTTTAGCAATCGATACTATTGCTAAAATATTGCTAAAATATTGCTAAAATATAGCTAAAATATTGCTACTTTAGCGATAATTTCTATTGCTAACGCCCAGAAAGGCGCCTTCCAGAAGTTTTCTATCAAAATGGAAACTTTCTATTGCTGTGAGACGCTAGCAATAGAAACTCTTACTAAAATATTGCTAAAATATTGCTACTTTAGCGATAGTTTCTATTGCTAACGCCCAGAAAGGCGCATTCCAGAAGTTTTCTATCAAAATGGAAACTTTCTATTGCTGGTAGACGCTAGCAATAGAAACTTTTACTAAAATATTGCTAAAATATTGCTACTTTAGCGATTATTTCTATTGCTAACGCCCAGAAAGGCGCCATTAACCATTTCAACAGTTTGCACTCGGATGTTCCCTCTGAGAGGACATCATCAGCATTGATTAGCGATATTGCAGTGCCTTTCCAGAAGTTTTCTATCAAAATGAAAACTTTCTATTGCTGATAGACGCTAGCAATAGAAACTCTTACTAAAATATTGCTACTTTAGCGATTATTTCTATTGCTAACGCCCAGAAAGGCGCCATTAACCATTTCAACAGTTTGCACTCGGATGTTCCCTCTGAGAGGACATCATCAGCATTGATTAGTGATATTGCAGTGCCTTTCCAGAAGTTTTCTATCAAAATATAAACTTTCTATTGCTGGTAGACGCTAGCAATAGAAACTCTTACTAAAATATTGCTAAAATATTGCTACTTTAGCGATAGTTTCTATTGCTAACGCCCAGAAAGGCGCCATTAACCATTTCAACAGTTTGCACTCGAATATTCCCTCTGCTTAGCAATTACAAATCTGAAACTTATTCCACCCCAACACTCTCAAAAATTCTTCCCTCAAAAATCTTTCGAAGCTAGCCTTTCAAAAACAGTACAAACTACACAAAATAAAATTCTATATAAAACCCTAAAACAAACAACAAACAAGAACTCACCCTAAATCAAGCCAACAGAAACCTCCTGGAACACTCAGAATCGCGTCTGCAAATTCGAAATATCCTATAGAACGCTGGAAAAGCCAGAAAATTCCTGCGCATCCGTCTCCCGGTTCGCGACGCGCGAAACAACCGACGCGTGAAACCCGCGCTGCGAACCTCGTCCGAGCTGGTGAAAATCGTCGCCGCGAGCGGGGAACGCTGGCCACAGCGGCGCGGAAAATTCCCAGCCGAGCGAGCGCCCCGCGCCGATAAAATTAGCATTCCGTTGCCGCGTCGCGGTGCGGAGAATTCGCTGGATCGGCTCTGTCGCTGGCTCGCGCCGCCGCCATGCGTACAAATGGCGGGCGGTAGACGAAACGGTGGTTAACGGATAGGAAACGGTGGGCTGGGTGGTCGCGTGCGAAGAATTCGCCGCGTCGATGCCGCGAACTTTCGCTATAAAACACCGATCGCGACCCAGCTACGTCGCGTTCGTTGGACCGTGCACGCGATGGCACCCACGTGTGCACCCTGTCGCTCGACGCGTGGGTGGCTCGCTGGATTTTCGAGCGACAGGCGTCGACGTTCGCCCCCTCGCGATTCAAGAGCGACTGGCGAGCTGCGTCGAGGATTTGAGCAACGGTTAATTGTTTAGGAATTTAGAAATATTAGGTTTTTGGTTGGGAATCTTGAGAAAGGGAATTGTGAGAGTCAGAGCTGCGAGAACGCGGAGTTTGAAGTGGATTTGGACGACAACTGAGCTGTTCGAAGGTTTTAACGGAACTTCCTAAGATTTTGAGCGGATTTTTGTTTCAGTTTGCGCAGATATCGCGATTAATCGTTCGCGAGACGCGACGAGCGATAAATTTGCGTGAGCTCGCGAGGAGAACGGAAATAAATCCAGCCGCCAGTTTGCGATCGCGTAAGCAAACAGTTCCTTGTAACAGCGGTCATGAAGGGCCAGACGAGACCTTCGAGGATCGTCGAAAAGACGCCACGAACCCGGATGCGGGCGCGGAAATTCGCAAAGTGTCCGCATAAATCGAGGAAACTGGGTCGCGAAAACAGTCTCGTTACTCTTGGGACGCGCGTCGCGACGCCCTCTTCCTCCTCGGGAGTCGACCTTCGAGAAAGGACCCGAGTCGAGCGATTGTGCTCGCCTAATTTCGATTAATTAAGTCGATCGCGTTCAACTTGGTTAACTTTGGCAACGCTCGCTCGACGCTGGGCTGCGCGACGCGTATTCACGCGGCTTTGAATTAACCCTTTGCGTTCGAGAGGCGACTCTTGGGCGCCATGGCGCTCCATGCAGTCTTTCATCGACTGATTTTGAGTTTTGGAACTCTACAAAAATGAATTTAACCTCTTTGCACTTGGGATTATTTTTTGAAGCCCTACAAAAGTGGATTTAACCCTTTGCACTCCAAATTATGTTTCAATTCCAACAGTTCCTCACTATTTGAAGTGTTTTATTCGAAATTTACTTCGAATGAAACTTATATTTGTTCTTTTTTAATTTACTGATGTCGAGTCAAACTCGACAAAAGGTGAAGAAGTGAAATTAGCTCCAGTGAAGATGAATTTGATTTTCAACTGTTGAAAAACGAGATCGATTGAATTGACGAAGAAGTCAGTGATAATAAAAGTTGTAGGAAATCGAGAAATCAGAATGATAAACAACGAATCCGAAAGTGACGGTGTTCCACAAGACTCTAATAATTCAAAATCCAGCAAAATATCATCGAAAATAAAATTCATACCCAGCGAAATAAAAATCAAATAAAATAGATAAAATATTAGAATATTTTTGTAAGTTTACGTTTCAATTTTTTGTTACACTTTTGTGAGTTAATTTATATTATAATTGCTTTCGAATTTTGAGTCTCTGTTGAATCAGCCTGATCTTTTTCGACTCTTGGCTTCGAGGCTGCTTTTCAGAATACTTTCTTCTGCAAATCGAATGATTTATGAAGTTTCAAATAGTATAATCGATGCATCGTTGCTAATTGCTTCTTATTTTGGAATCTTGGCTTCGAAACTGCTTCGAAACTGCTTCTCGACGTACTTACTATTGAAAATCGAATAATTTATGAAGTTTCAAGTAGTATAATCGATGCATCATTGCTAATTGCTTTTTATTTTGGAATCTTGGCTTCGAAACTGTTTCTCGAAGTACTTTCTTCTAGAAATCGAATAATTTATGAAGTTTCAAGTAGTATAATCGATGCATCGTTGCTAATTGCTTCTTATTTTGGAATCTTGGCTTCGAAACTGCTTCTCGAGCTTCTCTATTTTCCACTGAAGGTTTATAAAGTTTCAAATATAATGGCTTCTATTAAAAAAGACATCTGTCGCGTTTGAATCGCAAAGCTTGAACGTCACTGCAGGACGCGGCGAAAAGCGACGAAGAAGGAAGCGTGAGACGACAATTTTTCGCGCGGATTTCGAACAACCTCGCGTATTTACCGCGACGAAGCGTATTTACTCGAACAATTTTATTTTCCACGTCGACAACACTTTCCGCTCCGCGGAGACGCTCGCGCGAATTACTCGCAGGCTAATTATTTTGAGCGGATTGCTACGCTCCCACGATCCTCCCACGCGCCATACAAACGTTTTCGACTTTATCGTCTCTGCAACCTTGATCTTCTTACGCTCTTCCTCTTTCAGCTCCTGTAATTTCAAGAGAAAGCAAAGAGAGAGTAAATTAAATTATACTTTATGGATAATCTAACCGCGAAAAGTATTCTAAACATTTTGCGACGAACGCGAAGAATTATCCTTCCATCTTCGACGATTCTCGTTTGTCTCGCGTGAAACACGCGTAAATTGAATCGAACTTTGTGGATAATCTAACAGTGAAAAGTATTCTAAATATTTTGCGACGAACGCGAAGAATTATCCTTCCATCTTCGACGATTCTCGTTTGTCTCGCGTGAAACACGCGTAAATTGAATCGAACTTTGTGGATAATCTAACAGTGAAAAGTATTCTAAACATTTTGCGACGAACGCGAAGAATTATCCTTCCATCTTCGACGATTCTCGCGTGAAACACGCGTAAATTGAATCGAACTTTGTGGATAATCTAACAGTGAAAAGTATTCTAAACATTTTGCGACGAACGCGAAGAATTATCCTTCCATCTTCGACGATTCTCGCGTGAAACACGCGTAAATTGAATCGAACTTTGTGGATAATCTAACAGTGAAAAGTATTCTAAACATTTTGCGATAAACGCGAAGAATTATTCTTCCTTCTTCGACGATTCTCGCGTGAAACACGCGTAAATTGAATCAAACTTTGTGGATAATCTAACAGTGAAAAGTATTCTAAACATTTTGCGACAAATACGAAGAATTATTCTTCCATCTTTGACGATTCTCGTTTGTCTCGCGTGAAACACGCGTTAATTGAATCGAACTTTATGGATAATTTAACAGTGAAAAGTATTCTAAACACTTTGCGACAAATACGAAGAATTATCCTTCCATCTTTGACGATTCTCGTTTGTCTCGCGTGAAACACGCGTTAATTGAATCGAACTTTGTGGATAATCTTAACAGTGAAAAGTATTCTAAACACTTTGCGACAAATATGAAGAATTATTCTTCCATCTTCGACGATTCTCGGTTGTCTCGCGAGAAACACGCGTAAATTAGTATTACGTTGGTTTACGCGTGTTCTTTTGTCTTCTTGAACGACTACGATCGAACGAAATCAGCGTCGAACATGGAACGCATCGCGTAAATTGAATCGAACTTTGTGGATAATCTAACAGTGAAAAGTATTCTAAACATTTTGCGACAAATACGAAGAATTATTCTTCCATCTTCGACGATTCTCGTTTGTCTCGCGAGAAACACGCGTAAATTAGTATTACGTTGGTTTACGCGTGTTCTTTTGTCTTCTTGGACGACTACGATCGAACGAAATCAGCGTCGAACATGGAACGCGAACAAAGAACCGTTTCCCTTGTCTTAATTTAATTAAATCCCTTAATTGACCCTGCGCTGATTAAAAGGTGTACCGTTTCGAGTGAACGGACGAAACTCCGAGTAGTCTCGCGATTCCCTTCCTCGAGGTTCGTTCCTAAATAAATGACTGGCCTAATTAACCGATGACCCAATTAACTGTACACTGTTGCTTAAAAAATATCTAATTTCCTCGCGTCGTTACTTTCCTACGAGATACCAGCAGAGACGTGAACGCGAACAAGATTGCTGGTCGCGAGGCGCGTGATTTAAAAACTGTGGCTCATTCGTTCTATGTAGTTTTGATTATTTGTTTCGTTAGAAAACGAAATGAGTGAGAACGCTCTGAGTCAGTATCAATATTCTTAAGTAGTATATAGATTTTTGATACTCACGCGTTCGTATGGGTATGTTGCAAACATGATAATTGAAAATTGTTGTGTGTAAGAGGAATTTGGTTTGCAAAGGGGTGAATTTAGCTTGCAAACGAGGGAATTTTATTTGTAATAGAATGTAATGGAATGTATAAAAAACGAGTCGAAAGCGAGCGAGTTACCAGCGAATAGTCTTAATTACATTTCAATAAACTCTATTGAAATTACCACGTCCTATCTATTTCGTGGACCCAGTTCAGGGGTAGATTAAGGGGGAGAATGTAATAGAATGTATAAAAAACGAGTCGAAAACGAGCGAGTACACAGCGAATAGTCATAGTTAGAATCTCCTTAATTACATTTCAATAGACTCTTTTGAAATTACCACGTCCTATCTATTTTGTGGACCCAGTTCAGGGGTAGATTAAGGGGTAGAATATAGTAGAATATATAAAAAACGAGTCGAAAACGAGCGAGTACACAACGAATATTCATAGTTAGAATCTCCTTAATTACATTTCAATAAACTCTTTTGAAATTACCACATCCTATCTATTTTGTGGACCCAGTTCAGGGGTAGATTAAGGGGTAGAATATAGTAGAATATATAAAAAACGAGTCGAAAACGAGCGAGTACACAACGAATATTCATAGTTAGAATCTCCAAAATTACATTTCAATAAACTCTTTTGAAATTACCACGTCCTATCTATTTTGTGGACCCAGTTCAGGGGTAGATTAAGGGGTAGAACGTAATAGAATGTATAAAAAACGAGTCGAAAACGAGCGAATACACAACGAATAGTCATAGTTAGAATCTCCTTAATTACATTTCAATAAACTCTTTTGAAATTACCACATCCTATCTATTTTGTGGACCCAGTTCAGGGGTAGATTAAGGTTTAGAATGTAATAGAATGTAATAGAATATATAAAAAACGAGTCAGTTCAGGGGTAGATTATTCCCTACCCTATTCATCGTTCTCCTGGTTCATTATTAAACATTAAAAAGTCCATCAAAACCCCAAAAATCGCGCATCGTTCGATCTTTCCACACTCAGCCATCGCAGTCGCGATATCGACGAGGACGAAACCGATTTTCCTGGAAACGCGAGAGGGCGAGGCGCTCGATGGCGGCCGGAAACCTCGACAGCCACCGTTGCCAGTAACGGCGACACTTTCGGAATTTCTTTCGCGATTTATGGCCGGCTCAGCGCGTCGCTGACTTCCCCGTTGCTTTCCCGGAAAACTGGCATGCGTTACACAAGTTTCGAGCCCGCGGACTTCGCCATTTCTGGCCCGCGGCCGCGATAAACCGCCGCCTCGTAGATTCGTCTCGCGTCGGATTCCCACTCGTATTTCTTGCCGCCTGAGATTGGATATTTGTAACAGAGGCGAACGATAAGAGGGCCAAGCTCTTCTCTGGCTTCTTCTGGCTCGACGAACCCTCGTGATTCATAACCTGGACGCTCTAAATGCCGATACGAGACGTTTCACACGCGGAGAGGCTGTTTCGCGCGCGCTGCGCTTTGCGGAGGGACTCGTGTTGCGAAATTGGGAACCGGAAGCGTGGATTGCGCGAGAGAATTGCGATCGAGGAGGACTGTTTCTTTGTTGCATCGTTCGTACTCTGGGGCTTTGTTTAAGGGATATTAGAATTGATTAGAATTGTGTTCTTCTGGGATTTTCTGTTGAACTGGAAGTTTTTTATTGCTGGGGTTGTTAGCGATAGAATGTATTGCTAAATATTGCTATTGAAATAGCTGTATTGCTAAAATATTGCTACTAAAATAGCAGTGTTGGTAAAATATTGCTGTTTAAATAATAGTATTGCTCAAATATTGCTATTAAAATAGCAGCATTGCTAAAATATTGCTACTAAAATAGCTATATCGCTAAAGTATTGCTACTAAAATAGCTATATCGCTAAAGTATTGCTATTATAATAGCAATATTGCTGGAATATTTCTACTAAAATAGCAGTATTGCTAAAATATTGCTACTAAAATAGCTATATCGCTAAAGTATTGCTATTTTAATAGCAAATATCTTAGCAATAGAAACTATTGCTAATGTCTGCGAAGAAGCTGAGTGCAAAGGGTTACAGAGTAGCAATATTTTAGCAATAGTGCTAGCAAAGTATTGCTATTTTAGCAATAGTTTCTGTTGCTAATGTCTGCAAAGAAGCTGAGTGCAAAGGGTTACAAAGTAGCAATACTTTAGCAATAGTGCTAGCAAAGTATTGCTATTTTAGCAATAGTTTCTGTTGCTAATGTCTGCAAAGAAGCTGAGTGCAAAGGGTTACAAAGTAGCAATATTTTAGCAATAGTATTAGCAAAGTATTGCTATTTTAGCAATAGTTTCTGTTGCTAATGTCTGCAAAGAAGCTGAGTGCAAAGGGTTACAAAGTAGCAATATTTTAGCAATAGTATTAGCAAAGTATTGCTATTTTAGCAATAGTTTCTGTTGCTAACGTCTGCAAAGAAGCTGAGTGCAAAGGGTTACAGGGTAGCAATACTTTAGCAATAATGCTAGCAAAGTATTGCTATTTTAGCAATAGTTTCTATTGCTAACGTCTGCAAAGAAGCTGAGTGCAAAGGGTTACAGGGTAGCAATACTTTAGCAATAGTTTCTATTGCTAACGTCTGCAAAGAAGCTGAGTGCAAAGGGTTAAACTTATTCCCCCACATCTTTTTAAGGAATGCATGCTTCTCTCAAATTTTCTATTGAAATGGAACATCTCTATTGCGGAGACGTTAGCGATAGAGAATATTGTTAAACGTTGCTGGAATATTGCTATTTTAACAATATTTCTAGCTTCCATTGCCAGAGTTGCCTCCTCTGCCACTTGTTAAAAGCGTTTCTGGAAGAAACAGAATCGTCGACAGGCGATTAACTCGTTCAGATACTAAACATTCGATAGAGTTTCACGATCGATCCACGTCCTCCATGCTTGCTACAGAAATTCGTGGGCCCATCGATCGCGACATTCAGATTAGGTTTTGGCAGAGAACGATGAGGGATCGTATGTCCGTGGGACAAACATATGTTATAGATTTTGTAGCAAAGAATTTCATCACACTTCCAATAAATCTGTAACACCGAGAACGGTCTAACGTCAGGTTCTGGTCATATTTCTGGCACGTTCAGATATTTATCACACGTTCAACGGTATCGAGCCATTTTTCAACGCATTTCGCTATCACGATTTATCGTCGAAGGAGTCGATCGTACAGAAATGTTTCGTAAATGTCCCAGTTTTATTTATATGTATATATTCTAGCAATTGGAAGCTTCAATTCGTTTATAATCGACGAAAGTACACTTTTCGTTGCTGTTCTTGGCTCTTCTTGAAGAAACTCTTACTCTTCACGCGCATCCTTTTACACATTCATTCATCGAACGTTTTCGATCCTTGCGCTCCTTTGTTTTCCAGGCATTCGCATATACGCACACATTCTTACGCATAGTATCAAAATTTTAAGGTATTATAAAAGTTTAACCCTTGGCAATTTAATGAAAATTGGAAACTGGAATCGTTCGATTTTGCAAATTAAAATCCATCCAGACGCGTTGCTACTTTCTGCTTTAAATCGTCCCAACTTTCGACACGCTTTCGCGTGGACGTTGTCGAAGAATCGTAAAACGTGGTGCTGTTCGTCGTTACCAGCTTCCGTGATCGTGGAGCGTTTTCAGCGGGAAAATTCTTAAGTGACGTAGAGCGTCTCGGGGCGGCGAAGTTTAACCTTCCAAGTTTCGTCGATAATTTAATGAAATGACGTCTCAAAGAGGATATTAGATAACTGGAGTGCTTTTCACTGCATAATTACATCCTGTAATGGATATTTGATGAAATTTATTCGTTCATAAACCGATAGAACTTGCCAGGGTGGACGCGTTCCGATGGCCGCCGCAGCTTCCCAACGAGCGAGGCAATATGGAAAGAAACGAGCCGCCGCGAGAGGAGAAAAAAGAGAGGAAATATCGTTAATATTAAGTGTAACGAACTTGTTAAGCGTCTCGCGCAGCGATAGCGAACTTTGGCTATCCTCGAACGATCTCGATAAGTAATTGAAACGCTGACGTTTCTCTCGAACGGCTCGCGAAACATCAAATATAAAATAGTCTGGGAATGATTAATGGCTGACAGATCGTTCGCGAGATACCTTCCATAACAGATGCCAGTGACTCTTTAAATAAAATAAATATCAACACAAACGCTGCACACGTATCGTCCCCCAAACGCAAATATAATATAAATATCAAGGATTGAATTTAGAAAAATGAATATTCATTTAAAATTTGCTTATCGTTGACTCTGTTATCGCAGAGTTTATCGCGAAGTACTCGTTTCTGTTTATCGACTATAGCGTTTCTCAAACCATCGACACGTTCGCGAGTCTTCCATGCCAACGCACTTCGCGCGTGCCTCCATTTTTCATCCCTCCTTGCAACGAAGACAAAACTAGCAAAGGGCAAGGAAATTCGCCTCAACTCCACGCGTCCCTTTCGATTCTTCGAGACAAACGAAAACTAATTTCCCTCGAAAAGAGGACGAAACATCGCGTTGACCCGTTTCACCTTCGATTACGATACTTTCCTCGACTCGCAGCTTCGTTTCGAGCGCGTAGATCGCTGCTTCCCAGTTCCAAACCCTGAAGCGAGCTCTCAAAGAGGAGACGAAGCGAGAGAGAGAGAACGAGAGAGAGCAAGCGACAGAGAAACATAGCGTTTCTCAAACCATCGACACGTTCGCGGGTCTTCCATGCCAACGCACTTCGCGCGTGTCTCCATTTTTCATCCCTCCTTGCAACGAAGACAAAACTCGCAAAGGGCAAGGCACTCGAAAAGAGGACGAAACATCGAGTTGACTCGTTTCACCTTCGATTACGATACTTTCCTCGACTCGCAGCTTCGTTTCGATCGCGTAGACCGCTGCTTCCCAGTCCCAAACCCTGAAGCGAGCTCTCAAAGAGGAGACGAAGCGAGAGAGAGCGAGAGAGAGCAAGCGACAGAGAAACGCGAGGGCGACGAGAGCGAGCGGGGCAGAGGAGAGGAATTTAATCGGTCATAATCCAGAGCGTGTTTCTGCACGGCTGTACGGTTCGGTAGTTGCGGATGCTTCGCGTAACGCAATATCGGCGGAAGGGAAGCTACGCGGAAGGAGTGGCGCGGATATTGTGCAAGGGGCGCAATAATACTAAACCGGGCGAGTACATCAACCACTGACTAATTGTACGGCATTACTCGAGCAACAACGTGGAACAGAGTCTGGCCTCGCTTTTGGCCTGTCTCGTTTGTTTCCCGTGCGCGCATGAGAGAGAGAGAGAGAGAGGGAGAGAGGGGGAGGGGGAGCTCGTCACGGACGAAATTCTAAGGGCGCGATCGTGGGTGCGCCGCGAGCGCTGGTAAAAGTCGTTAGGGACGCGAGCAGCGTCCAGACGGACCTCTGCTACGACAATTGCGACGAATTGAAAGTGACGTCGGGATTCCGCGTGAAGGAATTCCTGGTAATGGACGAATTCGCGTCGCGAGAGGAGAGGTTCTCTGGGAATTGCGCTTGAGGACGCGAGGCGCATTGATCGTGGGATCTCGCGCGATTTCGTGGAATGGAGAGGGGAATATGTGGTGCTTGCGATGCTTTGGGTGTTTTCATTCTTTGCGTTTGGGTACTTTTTGGGTGTCAGTGATAGAAGCTATTGCTGAAGTAGTTAGGGCATTTTTTAGTGATAGAAGTTATTGCTAAAGTAGCAATCTTTGAGGAATTTTTTAGTGATAGAAGTTATTGCTAAAGTAGCAATCTTTGGGGGATTTTTTAGTGATAGAAGTTATTGCTAAAGTAGCAATACTTTAGCAATATTTTAGCAATAGAAACTACTGCTAAAATAGCAAGCTTTGAGCAATGGAAACTATTGCTAAGATAGCAAGCTTCAAGCAATATTTTAGCAGCAGAAACAATTGCTAAAACAGCAATCCTTGAGCAATACTTGAGAAATAGAAACTATTGCTAAAGTAGCAATATTTTAGGAAGAGAAACTATTGCTAAAATAGCAATATTTTAGTGATATTGTAGCAACAGAAGCTATTGCTAAAATAGCAATATTGCTAATGTCTCCTAGCAATAGAAAATTTGCATTTCAATAGAAAACTTCAAGGAAATTCAAGAAGCTACGATAGAATAAGTTTGTCCTCCACAATCGCAAATCAATGCTGATGTCCCGTCAGAGGGGACATCCGAGTGCAAAGGGTTAAAGCGTACCAGAAATATTTTTAACGAAAATCCGCGATTTCTTTACCCTCCGAAGGGTTACGCGAGTAATAGTTATTTCTTTGTATAAATTAATAAAAATGTACTGAAAACTTCGTCCACTACGTTCTGATTACACGAAAATAACTCGCGATTAAAAAATAAAATTGAAAAGTACAAGCTTACGTATTTAAAATCGAAGTTTCGTCCTAGGTGGTTGGAATCATTGACTCTTACTACTGAAAAAAGAATTTATCGACCGCCATTACTGATTCAGACATCCAATCCCTCGATAGACGATGCTTATACATGTTTTAATACATGTATGCTTTTAAAATGCCCTTAAAAATACACTAGAAAAGCGATTACATATCAGTTTCAGTAGTAACAGTCAATAATAACTGCGCCACTGGAAATGAAACTTCAATCCCAAATATCTCGACAAGTACTCATACCAGATTCATATACCCCAATACTTATTTACTCCATTCTTCACGCTCTTTCATTTCCAGTAAAAAAATATAGGGTGTCTATTTAAAAAACGACTCAAAATAATCAATAACATCAACAATGAAAAAAAACCAATTTCCAAACGTTTCTCGTCATCGTACAATGTACAATGTATCGTACGACGTAGCTAAATTTCAATTAACAACATTCTTATGCCACAACGACTCGAACAGCTGATAAAATATCGCGAGCGGCTAAAACGAACACCCTGTATATCGCTGAAAATAAGGGAACCGCAATTGAATCGCAACGTGGAACGAGCTCCGTGTTTCAAGGGACGTTACAGTGCCCCTACTTCCACGGTCAATTATTTAACGTCTCTGGTAGCCGTTTAATTAACCGGAAACGAGTAATTAAAAGGCAGCTCGGACGGAGACGGGTTCCGTTTCGCTCTGGCCCGGAATAAGAAGCCGGAATAGTCAAAAACCGCTGCAGCAGAGACACGCAGGAGAGTTCGATTATCCATCGTGGCAACCGCGATCGTCTCTGCCCTTTGGAAGACGAGATTCTCCCAGCGCGGCCTGTCTCCGCGGAGGTACACGCGATAGGCGTTGCCACGGGACGAATTAATAGTATTACGAGACAAGCGTTCGACTAATGAGCTAATCTATAGCATTTGCTCCTTTGTCTTGTAATTAGGCGGCCCGTTGCCTCGAGCAAACAGCCTTTCCCTCTGGCCTCGAATTCCTTACCGATTAAATTCACCGCTCGTCGAACTTTCCGGGACCGACGCGTAAAACTGCTTCGATTGGGCGAACGCGTGCGGAAAATACGGAATCTTTGAGGAACAGCATATATTGCTGTTAGCCTAAGGAAATATTTTAGTAGCAGTTTCTGTCGCTAAAATAGCAATACTTTAGCAATAGTTTCTGTCGTTAAAATAGCAATACTTTAGCAATAGTTTCTATCGCTAAAATAGCAATCTTTTAGCAATATTATGTCAAGGGATTCTATCGCTAAAATAGCAATCTCTTAGCTATCTTATGTCAAGGGATTCTATCGCTAAAATAGCAATCTTTTAGCAATATTATGTCAAGGGATTCTATCGCTAAAATAGCAATCTTATGTCAAGGGATTCTATCGCTAAAATAGCAATATTTTAGCAATATTTTTAGAGAAAAAGAACCGACCTCCTTCTCTGTTGTTTAAGAGTTTCTCAGGGAATCATTCTTTGTATTCTTCTCGTTAATTCGCCACGTGTAAAACATCGTACGCGTCGCTCAGAGAGAGTCGAACGAACATACTTGTGGACCTCGAAACAATCGAGATCGATATCAATGACGAGCGCAAATGCCTTTCTGAGACGCGCGCGCGGGGCAATGAAACTAATTAAAACGCATTAGCATTCGAGGGACGCTCGAACCTGAATCTCTCCGCGGCGTATTTCGAACCCACTTATCTCCAGTATTAACAGTTGATAACCGGCACGAGTGTATCGGAGTTCGGGGCGGCAAATTGACGAGGCAAGCCAGCCCTAATCAAACCCCTAAATATGCTGGTACCAGCACTTCGTACGCGACCCTGACGGATCATCTATCGTAACGCACAACCACGCGACTCTCGCGAGTTTAAGACGCTCGACAGAAACACAACCCTTTGTCATCCATCGACACTGTGTGATCTCTCTGTTTCGATGCTGTCACGATTTCTGAAATAATTTCTTTTGAGTAGTTTATATTACTGAAGCAGCAATATTTTTGCACTGGTTTCTATCGCTAAAGTAGCAATGTTTTAGCAGTAGCTTCCACCATTAAAATAGCAATATTTCAGCAATAATTTCTATCAGTAACATAGCAATAGTCTGGCAATGGTTTCTCTCGCTAATATAGCAATATTTTAGCAATACTTTTGCGATAGTTTCTGTCGCTAAAATAGCAATACTTTAGCAATAGTTTCTGTCGCTAAAATAGCAATACTTTAGCAATAGTTTCTGTCGCTAAAATAGCAATACTTTAGCGATAGTTTCTGTCGCTAAAATAGCAATACTTTGGCAATAGTTTCTGTCGCTAAAATAGCAATACTTTAGCAATAGTTTCTGTCGCTAAAATAGCAGTATTTTAGCAATACTTTAGCAATAGTTTCTATCGTTAAAATAGCAATACTTTAGCAATAGTTTCTATCGTTAAAATAGCAATACTTTAGCAATAGTTTCTATCGTTAAAATAGCAATATTTTAGCAATACTTTAGCGATAGTTTCTGTCGCTAAAGTAGCAATATTTTAGCAATACTTTAGCGATAGTTTCTGTCGCTAATGTAGCAATATTTTAGCAATAATTTAGCAATAGTTTCTGTTGCTAAAGTAGCAATATTTTAACAATACTTTAGCAATAATTTCTGTCGCTAAAATAGCAATACTTCAGCAATACTTTAACAATAGTTTCCATTACTAAAGTAGCAATACTTCATCAATAGTTTCTATTACCAAAGTAGCAATATTTTAGCAATAGTTCCTATGCTAAATCATCAATACTTCAGCAACACTTTTTATGCTAAAATAGCAATATTTTAGCAATAGTTTCCATTACTAACGTCTCCCAGCTATAGAAAATTTCCATTTCAATAAAAAACCTCATAGAAAACAAGTCATCCAACAAATTTAACCACCGTAATCCCTAATCAACACTTTTATCCCTCAGAGAGGACATCCAAATGCAAAACACTAAACACATCCAGAAGATTATGGAATAACACTGTATTCAAAATTAATCCTGTAATTCTCCAAAGACCCCGCGCGTGGCGTAAAGAGAACCTAAACACTCGCGACGAGAGTACACGGCTCTCGCGCCAGGATATAAAATTCATCCAAACGAAACACAGGGCTTGTGTACGCAAACGGTATACTCGCTCGCGGAGAGATCCAAAGGGGGCACGAATTATTGCGCGGCAAACAATGTTAATTTTTAAACCCTCCGCTAACGTAGTTAATGGCTGGGAAGCTCAAACCGCGGGAATCGGAGTAATTGGAGTCGAGTTACGAATTCCGAATTGAACGCGGGTATCCGTTGTCGTTGCGCGAAAAATGCACCTCCTCGAAGCCTGAATAAATGGACTTTCGATGCAACATTAATAAGCTACCTAAATTGCGTTTGGTAACAATATAAAATTGATTGCGTGCAGACATTTTGGGGAGGGACTGGACTTAAAGTTTTTAATACACGCGAAGATAATAAAAAATAGAGAAAGTAAATTGTTATTTTCTATGTAAACAGCTTCGTCGTTGTCGGGATTTTATTAAATATTTATTTAAAACGCCTGTCGTTTTTTTTTTTCAACCTGCACTGCAACAGTGGGGTAAAATGAGAAATAAGTTGCAAGGAAACGTCAGATATCTTTATTAAACTTCAGATGAAAGGATTCGAAGGGGAACTGTAATTTCAGTGTATTAAAAAATTGAAAAGACGCGAAAATATATTTAAAATAGCCAGCAGGAAATAACTATTTGTCCGTTTTCGATGTTGCGTTGATGCTGGAGGCGCGCGGAATAAATGTCGTGCGTTAAACGGAGGAAAATTGAATTTTTCCGTGTCGCGAACTATTTTAATCTACGCCTTTGAACTTCGCCACGGATTGCGGCGGAAGGAAAATGTATGAATTTAATAAACATGTTGTAAGTCGAAATGGTTTCCATTATGTTCGAAGAGGTAGTTTAATAAAACGCAATTTTTCCGAATCGCCAATTTCATTAAAGCTGCGCACGCGCGGCGCAGTTTGCCATCGTTTTTCATTCGCGAGTGCTCGCGTTTGTCCTCGTTTCGATACCACTCGTCGCGCATGGAAAATGGAATTTGCAAACAAAGCAAACCTTGGAATCGCGCGAATTTGAGCCAAATTGAACCGCGGATACTGAAGAACAGTTCCGTAGGAAAATAACGTTTCAATATACTTCTGGTGAGCGAATTTAAAGTTAGTGACACCACCTGCTCGCTTTTATGAACTTACTTTTGCGACGCGATTGCTCGAGTCGTAAGTTCGAGGAGACAATTTCGCCGACGCTACACACGCTGCTGACTCGTAATTTGAACTAACAGAAACGTGACTAATGAGAAACGAAGTAAATCCGATGTTTCAATTTGATCTTTCCTTAGTTTTGTAATTACACAATTGTAATCAATTCAATGAAGTGGATTATTTATTTTCTTATAACAACTACTTGAAATATCTTATATTTCTTACTGAAAACTGAAAGAGTGCTAAAAACTAAGCAAATAAGTATTAAGATACCATAGGTTTAAAACAAATATCTGCTGAGATATTTAAAGTTTTGCTTCTAAGGTTCGCATATTATTGACCATTACTACTGAGAAAGACACCTAATCTCGTGGCAAACGATACGTACGCATTTTTTTCACTCGTGGTCTTACTAGTATCCTAATTAACATCTCTATAATCTACTGATGCACTCGTGCATTAACAAATCTGATTTTAATTATAATACGTCTGCACTCGTCACCCGCGATCCCTTTAAAGGTTGCTCCAGCTTTCAGTTACACCTGCCTGGTGCTGATGTATACACGTTTATGTAAGTGCAGCTGCAGCTGCACGCGCGTACGCGCACGCGGAAACAGCAGCCCGCATTTTCTACGTGTAATCGAGGTTTATGGTTAGCTTAGCAGCCAGGTCAGCCACCGTGGGATTGTCTGAATGCGAGCAGTCCTACTAATTTGCAATCGTGCGCCCGTTCTCGTTGCGGATATTATTTGCACAGCACACGGGCCGAGTTATAACGATTCCTGCGAGGTTTCAGCTGTTCAAAATGCGATAATATAAGGAAAAGAATAAAGCAGCGAAGATTGATCCGCGTTGCAACATTTTAATTGAGTTCAACTGGAAGTTTTCTTCAACTTTTTAAACGGACACCCTATATATACGTGTATATTCTTGTGGAAATCAGAAGAACATTGAAAACTGAATAAATAAGTATCAGGGAACAATTGCTCTAAGTTGCGTATTTATGGAGATATTTAGAATGAAAGTTGCACTTTGGAAGATGTCTGAATTATTGACTCGCACTACTGATTTTCTTAAATACTTCCCTCGATAATCTGCATGCATTCTTTTTTTTAGTGTATCAATGGATCGTAGAGATGCTAATAGAGGTAACTAGTAAGACCACGTGTGAAAAAAATGCGTACGTATCATTTGGCAAGCGATTGGATGTCTTTCTCAGTAGTAATGGTCAATAATACGCGAACCTGCGAAGCAAAACTTTAACTCCAAATATCTCAGCAGATATTTGTTTTAAACCTATCGTACCTTAATACTTATTTGCTTAGTTTTTAGTGCTCTTTCAGTTTCCAGTAAGAAATACAAAGTATTTCAAGTATTTATTATAAAAAAATTAATAATCCACTTCTTTGAATCGATCACGATTGCAGTTACAGAACTAAGTAAATATAAAATCGAAACATCAGATCTCCGCGTCCTAACTTTTTTCGATGGAACTGGCAATATTTTCAAGCATGCTCAGTATCGCGCGAGTCCTTTTCGCCGCTCGTTTCGACGATGTACAGGAATCGGTTGCACGGAGGAGTTGTCGGCTGTTTTCGCATGGCGAAACTCCTGACGTTAGGAAAATGCATTCACGAAGAGATGCATAACAGATAGGATGCAAGGGTACGAGGCGTGGCGAGCAGCTTTCAGGTTTGCCCTTTCCGACCGAGCGGGAATCTAAATAAATGCTCCGCTCTGTTGGGCGCCCAGGGAGTTCGAAGAGTTGAAGCATCCCCTCCTCGAGCGGAAACTCGACGGGCGAACAATTATTAAGAAGCGGTTCTTTCTCGGATATTTGTTAGTTTAGCGAGGGGGGGAACCGTTTCGTTGAACGCGACGATTTGTTCTATCCGTGGAGCACCGCTTAAGTAGTTGGAAATTATCAAAGAATTTAAAGGTAGCTGCAAGTTCCTCGCGCGACTGAAAAGGAAGATTATTTCTGCCGTCGCTGAAGAACGGAACGGTGTTCTCTCTCTCGCCCTCGAAACTTTTTACCACTGTTTTAAAAACGATCGCGAGGAAATTGATACCGCGAAGCCCTCGCCCTGACAGAGAAGCGAGGGAATTTATGAACCGTGCATACGTAACTTCAGACCCTGTTTCGAAGTGAGAATCGTTTCTGGTTTTACAGAGCGAAGCGTGGTTCGTTCGATTTAATGTCCACAGAGAAATGGTATAAGTTCGTACATTGTTGCTTTCCTGCTTAACCCTTTGCACTTGGCTCTTTTCGAAAGTTAGCAATAGGAACTATCGCTAAGATAGCAAACTTTGAGCAATATTTTAGCAATAGTTTCTGTTGCTAAAGTTACAATATTTTAGCAATAGTTTCCATTGCTAAAGTTACAATATTTTAGCAATATTTTAGCTATAGTTTTCATAGCTAAAGTTACAATATTTTAGCAATATTTTAGCTATAGTTTTCATAGCTAAAGTTACAATATTTTAGCGATAGTTTCTATTGCTAAAGTTACAATATTTTAGTGACAATTTGGCAATAGTTTCCATGACTAAAGTTACAATATTTTAGCAGTAGTTTCCATGGCTAAAGTTACAATATTTTAACAATAGTTTCCATAGCTAAAGTTACCATATTTTAGCAATAGTTTTCATTGCTAACGTCTCTCAACAACAAAAACTTTCCATTTCAATAACTAACTTGAGAAAAACTCTCAAAAAGTTGCGATGGAATAAGTTTAATCACTAATCAACGCTGATATCCCCTCAGAAAGAACATTCGAATGCAAACCGTCAATATCGATAAATTAGCGACTTCTCGAGCAACATTTTTCATTGCTCCCTTAAAAAGAAGCCAACGAAAGCGATTTACAGAACCGAGACCAACGAAAGCAGATAGAAGAACAATATTCTCGAAAATAAATTCCTGTGGAAGACGAAACTCCGCGTAAATTCCCACGCAGCGTCCCAGGAAACGACTCACCCCTTCCTCAAACCCTCCAATCTTATCGCGTGCATCATTTTTTCTCCTCGCGTCGAATTCTCGCGCGCCTTTTCATCGCTGACTATTTCCTGAACCGAAATGTTTCGGGGCTGGCGAATTACCTCGAAAATTCGCCGCGAACGAGTCTCGCGAGAACGCCACCCCCTTTCCTCCCCGTCCCATCGCGCGGATGGAAGAGGGCGGCAGGTGGAGAAATGCACGCGCGTGCAGGTTACAGAGCGCTACGATAACAAAGCGTTCGGTGGAAATTCGCGAGGCACACCCTGGAGAAACCCTCCCCAAGCGGGTGGCAGAGAGTCTGCGGCGCGACGCAGAGAAGTTCTCGGCCGCAACCCTTCTGGAGAGAGTCTTTTCTGCTGGCAAATTACCGGCATTCACCGTTTCAATGCCGAAAGTTTTCATTTATGACGGATATTCATCCGAGGCGGTCGAGCGGCCGCGCCGCGGCGCTCTTTGTCGCCCGTTTTCGTTTCGCAACTTTTAAATTATACCTTACCTCGTTAATGTCGCCAGGCGGCGAGTGGGCACCCCCCCCCCCTCCCGAATGGCTCTATTACTTATGTTAATACCAGCCTGAAAAGAAGATTAGAGCCGCCCGCTTATTAACTTGCGTTCGGTGTTTCTGAAGCGCGGGCCCTCTCGAGCTTCCTCGAGCAGGGTAATATGCAGTCGCGGATCGATTACAGTCGAAAAAGTGGCGTGATGGTCTTTGCCACTAGAGGGATGACACACTCACCAGTTTCTCGCGAGCACTCGTTTCCTACACAATTTTTGTATAATGGAAAGTCTGCTAGGTAGCCTTACTGATGAGTCCACTAGCAGGGACAGAACGAAACGTTCTCCACTCTCTTTTCATTCCTACCCTCTCACACACTCTCTACAGCAAAACTCTCTGCAGCAAAACGAAAAGGCACAATTGCTTCAGTACTGTCGACTAGGGTGATGGAATAAGTTCGATCTGTGTAATCACTAATCGATTCTGATGTCCCCTCAGAGGAGACATCCGAGTGCAAAGGGTTTGTGGTGGTCCTCTGACACTCGCACTAGAGGAACAGCACACTTATCACTTTCTCACAAGCACTCATGTCCTATTTCTATATAATAGAAGTTCCGACCTAATATCGCAGCGTCTAAGTCAGGGTCTGCTAGGTAACTTTAGTGATGAGTCAACTAGCAGGCCCAGGACGAGTGCAAAGGGTTTGCGGCAGTC
This sequence comes from Xylocopa violacea, assembly GCA_963969225.1. Taxonomy (NCBI): domain Eukaryota; kingdom Metazoa; phylum Arthropoda; class Insecta; order Hymenoptera; family Apidae; genus Xylocopa; species Xylocopa violacea. Next base: position 19,813,655 of record CAXAJV010000015.1, read on the forward strand.
CTCTGACACTCGCACTAGAGGAACAGTACACTTACCACTTTCTCACAAGCACTCATTTCCTACACAATTTCTATATAATAGAAATTTAGACCTGTCCCTAACATCTCAGCGTCTAAGTCAGGGTCTACTAGGTAGCTTTAGTGATGAGTCAACTAGCAGGCCCAGGACGAAACGTTCTCCCCTCTCTTTTCCTTCCTACCCTCTCACACACTCTCTACAGCGCAGCAAAACGAAGAGGCGCAATTATTTCAGTACTGTTGACTAGGGTGATGGAATAAGTTCGATCTGTGTAATCACTAATCGATTCTGATGTCCCCTCAGAGGAGACATCCGAGTGCAAAGGGTTTGTGGTGGTCCTCTGACACTCGCACTAGAGGAACAATACACTTATCACTTTCTCACAAGCACTCATGTCCTAATAGAAATTCTGACCTAACATCGTAGCGTCTAAATCAGGGTCTACTAGGTAGCTTTAGTGATGAGTCAACTAGCAGGCCCAGGACGAAACGTTCTCCCCTCTCTTTTCCTTCCTACCCTCTCACACACTCTCTACAGCGCAACAAACGAAGCGGAACATAATCGCTTCAGTGGTTTTGTCATCGCTGTTTGACGAAAGTTAGACAGTTGCTTGTGTGAAGCGTGTCTGATTGTGTTAAGTGCAGTGGTTGCGCGTGTGTGTTAGCTAATCGTGTTTGAAGGATTATTTCAGATACGAGGAACTAATCGAACTAGTTCAAGGCTATCGCAAGTGTTTGTTTTTGTGCGACGAGGATTTTTTATTCTAAACACAGTGTCGAGTGCAGTCTGTCTATGCATCTATAGTGTCTAACCAAGAGTATAACTAAAGAGTGTATGCAATTAAGAATGCAACAGACGAATGTCAAGTGTCTAGTGTCTAAAATCTAGTGTTTGGAGTCTAGTGTGTAGAAACTATTAATAGACTAGGTGCTGACCAAATTGGCGAATGAGGATGAAAGGATGAAAGGCGCACCTAGAGTCCTTGTAAAACAGTGAACTTGAGGGAGAAAGCTTGCAATTGTGATACTGTAGGTGCTTGCAAAATTTACGCTTAGAAAACTTACACTTGGAAAAGTTGTGCTTAGAAAACTTATGCTTGGAAAACTTGTGTTTAGAAAACTTGTGCTAGGAAAACTTATGCTTAGAAAACTTGAGCTTAGTAAACTTGCGCCTAGAAAACTTGTGTTTAGAAAACTTGTGCTGGGAAAACTTGTGTTTAGAAAACTTGTGCTAGGAAAACTTATGCTTAGAAAACTTGAGCTTAGTAAACTTGCGCCTAGAAAACTTGTGTTTAGAAAACTTGTGCTGGGAAAACTTGTGTTTAGAAAGCTTGTGCTAGGAAAACTTATGCTTAGAAAACTTGAGCTTAGTAAACTTGCGTCTAGAAAACTTGTGTTTTGAAAACTTGTGCTTGGAAAACTTGTGTTTAGAAAACTTATGCTAGGAAAACTTATGCTTAGAAAACTTGAGCTTAGTAAACTTGCGTCTAGAAAACTTGTGCTGGGAAAACTTATGCTTAGAAAACTTGTGCTTGGAAAACTAGCGATTGCGATACTGTAGAGGTTTGGAAAACTTGCATTTGTGATACTTTAGTTGGTGGTAAAGTCCAAGTTTGCGTTTGGTGCATTGAAAAAATCAGAATACGAATCGTTCGTCTCTCAACAAGGACCATTATCCTCCCCAATTATCGCGCGACAATAACATCAGCCATCGGTAGATTTGTCGCGTGACTCGACGCGATAAACAATTTCTAAGCACTCGCGTTGAATCTGATTCACAGCGAAACTTTGACTCCCAGCGATAAGCATTTGTGTCAGTCTGATGTTTGCGAGATAATTAAGTTGGCTGATTGGACTGAGAGCTAAACGCGACACCGTTAAGCTTCAAACGGGAGTTTCGCGGTGTGCCTGATGAGATACCTTTGATAATTGATATTCTGCTGCCCGTTCGATCATGCAACGTTTCTGTTATTCGATATATTTTACGTTACAATTATGCCCGCGCAATTATACGCCCAGAGTGTAATTATGCTTCGCGTAATTACGAAATTAAATACATTTTTGGGTCTATCGCAACGTTGCCTGCTGTAGAATATTCTGTCACAGGTTTCATACGCGTGATTTTAATATTTCGAGAATCGAGAACGTCGTCTGCGATTTTCTAAAAATTGTCAATTAACCGCAGAGTAAATTAGGTTCATTTCGTACACAGCATCTCTTCTGGTTAAATGTGAAATTTTAAAGGAATTCGCGTGCAGCGTGAAATGAGCGGTTACTAATTTCCCTATCCGAAGCAAATATTAACGTTTTTCGTAACTTCGTTCCTCGCGAATTGTTTGCATTGCAGAAAATTTAGTTGATTAATTACTCTTTCTGAGCCGCAGTTGCAGGTACTAATTAACGTACCAACTGGGCCAGAAATTTCTTCGTACACGGAATTCGAAGGTAATGGTAACGAGTGAGATTTAAATAATTAGGTCTAAATAAGTAAGAACTTAATTGGCCTTTGTTCTAGTGTGGAAAAATTACTGAAGGGGTTAAATAATTTTCCACGTTCGATACTATGATATATATGTATGTAGTTTATTAATCATTGTCGCTTATAACTTTGCTCTTAATTCTTTCGCTGCTCGTTTTCAACTCTTTGCTTTCTCGTTTTCAACTCTTTCACTTCTGTTTCTCAGTTCTTTCACTTCTCGTTTTCAACTCTTTCACTTCTGTTTCTCAACTCTTTCACTTTTCGTTCTCAACTCTTTCGCTTCTCATTCATAACTCTTTCACTTCTCGTTTTCAACTCTTTCACATCTGTTTCTCAACTCTTTCACTTCTTGATTTCAACTCTTTCGTTTCTGTTTCTCAACTCTTGCACTTTTCTTCGTCAACTCTTTCACTTTTCTTCGTCAACTCTTTCACTTCTCGTTCTCAACCCTTTCACTTCTGATTCTCAACTCTTTCACTTTTGATTCTCAACTCGTTCACTTCTGATTCTCAACTCTTTCACTTCTGATTCTCAACTCGTTCACTTCTGATTCTCAACTCTTTCACTTCTGATTCTCAATTCTTTCACTTCTGATTCTCAACTCTTTCACTACTCAATCGCACGCAATCACTCTACCCATTCCTCCCAAACACTTCATCATTCCAAGTTTCCACGCATACTCATTCACAGCACTCACTTCACATTCTTCTACATCCCAAAAATCTCACAAAACGCAACTCAACAAAATCAAACCTCTATTTTCAAACCCGAGGAAGCAACAAATCCTAGCACAGCGAACAACAAACACGCTATAAAACCATTCCTCGCTACAAAACAAACGCATCAATCGATACCATCCTCGAGTTCCTTTTTTTTTCCATCGCAATTAAAAAAAAAAAAACGCTGCGAAGCCGATCGTCCGCTAACAAGACGCCCCTTGTCTCGTTTCGCTTTTCCGCCCGACAAAGAACGATTGTACAATGCTAATACAGACGAGGACAAACGCGTGCATTGGGAATCATAAGTGATTTCCCGGGGGAGTGTCGCGCGTCGTTGTTCGCATTCCGATTCCGCGTCGCGAAGACGAAGACGGGGGTGGGCGCTCGACGAGGGTGCGTCCTAGTTGCGGATAGGCGGAGAAAAATAGCCGTGGCGTCGCAAGGCTCGTGGAAACGACGCCGCGATCCCGCGGGAGGACAGGATGCTCGATGCTGAAAGATGACACGGGCGAAACTTTGTTTGACCGAAGGCGTGTTACCCGAGAACGGGCGACGCGTGTTCCCTTTCGACGATACTCGATCGGTTACTGTTGGCTGTCGCGTCCTTAATGATGCATTTCGAACTGGAAGAGAGGAAGCGTTTTGCGCGAGACGCCAGAGAAGTAGACGTTGAGCGTGCAGGGTTTTAATCCTTTGACGACTGGGTAAATCGGAATTTTTGGGGAAATTAGTGTCTTGTGATTGGTACGAAGGGTTGTGGAGGCTCTGTTTTGTATGAGACGCTAAAGAAGGAGGACGCGTGTTCCCTTTCGACGATACTCGATCGGTTACTGTTGGCTGTCGCGTCCTTAATGATGCATTTCGAACTGGAAGAGAGGAAGCGTTTTGTGCTAGACGCTAGAGAAGTAGACGTTGAGCGTGCAGGGTTTTAATCCTTTGACGACTGGGTAAATCGGAATTTTTGGGGAAATTAGTGTCTTGTGATTGGTACGAAGGGTTGTGGAGGCTGTGTTTTGTATGAGACGCTAGAGAAGTAGGCGTTGAGTGTGCAGAGCATTTGTAATCCTTTGACGACTGGGTAAATCAGAATTTTGGGGAAATTGGCGTCTCGTGATTGGTTCGAAGGGTTGTGGAGGCTGTGTTTTGTATGAGACGCTAGAGAAGTAGGCGTTGAGCGTGCAGGGTTTTAATCCTTTGACGACTGGGTAAATCAGAATTTTGGGGAAATTAGTGTCTTGTGATTGGTTCGAAGGGTTGCAAAGGCTGTGTTTTATGTGAGACGCTAGAGAAGTAGGCGTTGAGTGTGCAGAGCATTTGTAATCCTTTGACGACTGGGTAAATCAGAATTTTGGGGAAATTAGTGTCTCGTGATTGGTTCGAAGGGTTGCGGAGGCTGTCTTTTGTATGAGACGTTAAAGAAGGAGGACGCGTGTTCCCTTTCGACGATACTCGATCGGTTACTGTTAGCTGTCGCGTTCTTAATGATGCATTTCGAACTGGAAGAGAGGAAGCGTTTTGCGTGAGACGTCAGAGAAGTAGACGTTGAGTGTGCAGAGTGCGGAGCATTTGTAATCCTTTGACGACTAGGTAAATCGGAATTTTGGGGAAATTAGCGTCTTGTGATTGGTTCGAAGGGTTGCAAAGGCTGTGTTTTGTATGAGACGCTAGAAAAGTAGACGTTGAGTACGGAGGGTGCAGAGTATTCTTAAAAGTTTGGATTTTAACATGTTAGCAATAGAAATTATTGCTAAAATAGCAATCTTTGAGCGATATTTTATCAATAGTTTCTATTGCTAACGTCTCTCAACAATAGAAATTTTCAATTTCAATAAAAAGCGTCAGCGAAAAGTTGCGATGGAATAGGTTTGATTTCTGTAATCTCTAATCAATGCTGATGTTCCCTCAGATGGAATTGGTTAATTTTAGTTTGTTTTAAAATAAGTACATTTTTATATTCAAATCTAAATCGTAGAAATGTCGAAGCGAATTAAATCATGTTTGCATGACTGGGTTCTGTCTGAGAACAGTGAAATTTTAGCATCTCCAGCGGGAGAAAGTGTATCTGGCGTTCGTAGAGGATTTTCTGATGTCCCGATAAATTATGTAGTCGGTAGAAAAAGGCCATTTCCAGTTTCCGCGGGCCGAAGTTTCTCCATTTTGCGTTATGAATTAATAAACGGCGCGTAAGAAGGCACCCCTGAGGTAAAGAGAGAGATACATCGAGAAATTTCAGCGGAACGGTTTTCAGGAGTCCATATTCCTGTCGACGTATTGTCTGACGAATATAAAAAAAAACCGTGCGTTCGTATTAATCCAAAGAGAAACGTTAAATTTCCTTAAACGTAGAAAAATCTATGAACTTTTATTAAACGCAAATGTAGGCGACATCTGTGTTGCATTGGCTTGCGCAGACTCTTCTCTCTGAAACGCGAAGCCTCGCACGCAATTCTGTTGCGTTTGAAGGGATGTGTTTGCACTTTTAATGCGTGCTCAGGGTGTTCAGTAAAAGGCAAAGCCTTGGCTGTTTTGAGGCTGTTTCTGTTTCGCGCTATGACTATGACTTCTATCGCTAAAATAGCAATATTTTAGCAATAGTTTCTGTCACTTAAATAGCAATACTTTAGCAATTGTTTCCATCACTAAAATAGCAATATTTTAGCAGTACTTTAGCAATAGTTTCTGTCGCTTAAATAGCAATATTTTAGCAATAGTTTCTGTCGCTTAAATAGCAATACTTTAGCAATAGTTTCCATCACTAAAATAGCAATATTTTAGCAATACTTTAGCAATAGTTTCCATCACTAAAATAGCAATATTTTAGCAATACTTTAGCAATAGTTTCCATCACTAAAATAGCAATATTTTAGCAATACTTTAGCAATAGTTTCTGTCGCTTAAATAGCAATATTTTAGCAATAGTTTCTGTCGCTTAAATAGCAATACTTTAGCAATAGTTTCCATCACTAAAATAGCAATATTTTAGCAGTACTTTAGCAATAGTTTCTGTCGCTTAAATAGCAATATTTTAGCAATACTTTAGCAATACTTTAGCAATAGTTTCTGTCGCTTAAATAGCAATATTTTAGCAATAGTTTCTGTCACTTAAATAGCAATACTTTAGCAATAGTTTCCATCACTAAAATAGCAATATTGTAGCAATACTTTAGCAATAGTTTCTGTCGCTTAAATAGCAATACTTTAGCAATAGTTTCTGTCGCTAAAATAGCAATACTTTAGCAATACTTTAGCAATATTTAGCAATAGTTTCTATTGCTAACATCTCCCAGCAACAGAAAATTCCCATTTGAATGGAAACCTTGAGGAAATATGCATTCCTCAAAGAATAACTTTAATCACCAATCATACAAAGGGTTAACAATTTCCTTCAACAATTAAAAACACAAAAAGACATCCTTGAAACCTATTATAGTGTCACATCGTACCTAAAAACTTAAAATAAAATAAAAATAAAAATTCCAACTTCTGACTTTGGTCTCCAAAAAAGGTAACCTTCCTCGACTGAGTTAATCCTCGTCCCGCTTCCTCTCGCAGAGTCACCACGACTATTTTCGCCCCGTAATAACCGAACACCCGTTACGCAGAGATTTCGAACGCAGGACTCCGCTGAGAGAGCTGAGCAAATAGTCCTCCGCTGTGCGCCATTAGAAATACCTAGTTAAACGTCGCGAAGACTGACGGACGGTGCTTTTAACGCGGCAACGGCGCAATCTCCTCCGCCAAACGGTTTTTATCAAAGGCCCGTGACGAACAATTTCCTTGGCCGCGCGTCGCCTCTCCGCTCTACTTTGGAATTCGATTTTAATGCTCGAAGATGGAAAGGAAATTTCGTATTATTTATATGCAGCCTGACAACGTGTGATACACGGAGCGTATCCGCGCGAGGCAGCCCGCCACGTCCCGCGACAACGCGTCCGTGAGAGCACGTACTCACGCCGCCCCCGCCATCATGGCGGCGGCATTCGAAATTCATGGAATTTCACGCGGACCGTGTTAGGCGAAGATTGGACAGAACCCCCGATGCCGTAAGTTCCGCTCTGCTTGCGCTTCTTTATGAATACTTTAGAGAGCGATACCGTGTCTCTAACCGATATTTAGGTGCCGCCATTCCCGTTGTCATCCCTTAGCCGCTGGGAACGCGTGCCCTCGCGTGCGTCCGCGCGTTCTTCGTTTTGGTTACCACGAATGGCGTTCGCCACGGATGGCGAAACGTCTCCACGAGGCGCTGGGGGGGATTAAAAAATTGCTCGCGTTCCTCCTCGGGAGAGGAAGTAGCTTGGTACCGCGGAGGATTCGAGAGATAGCGGATTCTAGAAGAAACGAAGCCTCGAACGAAGATGAATTTATACTCCGATCGCTCCGTGCGATTCGTCTTATCGCGCGCTGCTGCTTTTTGCTCGCAGGGAGTCTCGAGGAAGACGCTGGAATCGGCGATATCAGTGCCCCTCGCCCCCTTCGATTCTTCTCGCGCTGGGAGAATCAATCCTATCGAAAACGTCCGTCCCACGCGTCCCGCGGTTATTAATTTAAAATCGACGCACGTTCCGACCGAGGGATTTGAAATTCCGCGCGCGACACTGATACACTCCGATCCACTGCCGCTCGAAGAAGCGATCAACGATGGCTGATGGTTGTTCCCGACGCCCGATTGCCCAAGGGAAATCCCGTGGCTCGAAGGATGACGCGCGGGAGTCCGTGCGAATACCCGTTGAGACCCCGCGCGATGGTCGCCACGAGGATAACCGACGAGTCGCGGATGAACGTCGATTATCGCGTTTTAATTAAGCTTTCGTCGTTCGCTGACGGGAAGTTATTGTTGGGTAATTATTCAATTGCGTGGGACAGAGTGTTTAAGAGAAGAATCACGCGTTTATGTCTCAAAATCGTGTAACACGAGTACACCAAAGGGTGCTACACTGGTCGATAATGTCTCACGATTATTCGATACGAACGGTCATCGATATTTACCTTCATTTCTGATCGCAAATTCACAAAATAGTATACTTTATACGTTGGTAGTTCAAGTTTTAAAATCGTATCGAGTAGCACCCATGAGTATACAAAAGGGTGTTCCATTATTTGACAACGTTTCACAGCTATTCGATATGAACGTCCCCCACTATTTATCTTCATTTGCGATTACAAATCTACAAAATTCTATATTTCATTCGTTGGTAGCTCAAATTTTAAAATAGTATCGAGTTGCACCCATTGGTAGTTCAAGTCTCAAAATCGTATAGCACCCAAGAGTATACAAAAGGGTGCTGCACTATTCAACAACGTCTCACAATTGTTTGATATGGACGTCCATCACTATTTATCTTCATTTGCGATCATAAATCCACAAAATACTATATTTCATTCGTTGATAGCTCAATTCTTAAAATAGTATCGAGTTGCACCCACTGGTAGTTCAAGTCTCAAAATCGTATAGCACCCAAGAGTACCCAAAAGGGTGCTCCACTATTCGACAACGTTTCACAGCTATTCGATATAAACATCCACCACTATTTATCTTCATTTGTGATCACAAATCCACAGAATACTATATTTCATTCGTTGGTAGCTCAAATTTTAAAATAGTATTGAATTGCACCCACTGGTAGTTCAAGCCTCAAAATCGTATAGCACCCAAGAGTACTCAAAAGGGTGCTCCACCATTCAACAATGTCTCACAATTATCCACAAATACCCACCACTATTTACCTTAATTTGCGATCGCAAATGCACAAAATAGTATACTTTATATTAAAATCGTATCAAGTAGCACCCACGACTACACAAAAGGGTGTTCCACCATTCAACGTCTCAAAATTCTTCGTTACGAACATTCACCCCCATTTACCTTCATTTACGATCATAAAATAATATACTTCATTCATTTCTAGTCCAAATCATAAAACCATCTAAACTAACACCCACGACTACAAAAAAGCTACTCCTCTATCTAACAACTCTCTCCATAATCCACTAAAACCCACCCCTATTTACCTCCATTTCCAACCATCTCAAACCAGAACGACGACTCCATTATCAATCACTCTGAACTCTCGACACGATGCGTACAATTTCACAAGATCGTCAGAGGCTGGGCTCTGGCGTTGAACGCGCAGAAGAGGAGGTGGGACGCGACACTCTCCGGCGCTTGTTTCCAATCCTCGATAATTCCTGATTACGGACGACAGCGGGCTGGTTCCCGGGCCTGGCTCGCTCGCTGCGCGATTTAAAAGTAATTATGGCCGCCTTATTTATGTCGCCTACGGCTATCGGGTCCGGGTCGCACTATTTCATGGGGATTTAGGGCGGGCAATTAACAGATAAAATCTCCAGCTATTTTTCTGCCACCGTGGGACCCGTTGGGTCTCACTTCCTGGGGACGTCCGGCCAGTACACGCCGGTAACAATTTATACAACGTTAAACAGCCAAGCTTAAGCCTTCCCTCCGCGTCTCGCAGCCCCCGCGGCGCCCCCAGTCGTCTTCCCCCGCCTCCCCGTTGCCCCTCGCTGATCCCCCTTGATTTATCTGCGATTTTAATTCTCTTTAACGGTGCCCACGCGAAAGAAACCGGCCCCTTTTTCGCTGGTGTGATTTAAGGATACTCCTTTCGCGCTGTTTCTTAATGAGAGTCGGAACGGAGGGGTGGTTGGTGTCCGCGCGCGCCTCGAATTCCCGTTTTTCGTTAACGATTAAACGTATATATCGCTTCTATATATCGCGAATCTGGTGTCCCTCTGTTTAAATAAATCGTTGGTTTTGCAAGGTTTTGATCGAATGTTACCCTCCTTCTTGGATGTTGGCGATAGAAATGATTAGTAAAGTAGCGATGTTTTCACCCTTTTCACTTGAAAGAGAAAGTAACAGTTTTGTTTTTGCAGTTACATAATAAAATTTGAACGAACAGATTTTATTTGTAATTTGATAACAGAATGAATGAAGTTATTACGATTACTTTTTACCCTTATATCGTGAGCTGAAAATTATTTGCATTCTTTCCATTGAGGAGCCTTCGTGTTTGAAGAGAAATTTTAAATGACTCCGCTACGGAGTCCTCGAGTTCAAAGGGTTAACAATAGTTTCTGTTGCTAACGTCTCTCAGCGATAGAAGCTTCCGTTTCGATAGAAAACTACAGGAAAAAGTGGGAAAAGTGGGATAAGTTCAACCTCTGCAATCACTAATCAGTGCTGAGTGCAAAGGGTTAATACGTTGCTTTGTGGGAGACGCTTGAACGCGTCTTTTGCATGCTATTGGTAGAGTGCGAGAGAAGCTTAAACGCGTTGCACAGTAAAAGTTAGGCGCTGATCAGAGACCAAGATGGTCCTTGGTTAGAAGGCAAGAATCAAAGGCAACCCTCTTGCCAAGCATTGTCGCCACGGTTCCTCAGCTTCGTTCGACCATAGAACGTCAACAATATTCCCACGAGCGTCCGAGGGGGTGAAAGTGTACGTAAAACGGGTTGCGAAGGGTGCAGTTCGCTGTTGGTCGAGTCTCGAGTCTCATTTTTGAGCCACTCGAGGAGATGAAGAGCTGAGAACGTGGATACTTCTCGAGAATCGCAATGCGAAAACAGACGATTGTCTTTGGGTGTTCTTTGGGTGCTCTTTGGGTGCTCTTTGGGTGCGCCGTCACCCTGCGCTCGCGCGAACAGCTCTCTGTTCTCGTTAAATGACGCAGAATTGCGTGGGTGAGGATCATTTCACTGCAGATACGATGATCGTGTTACTAAAGCTCGTTGTTGCTCGGTTGGATGCAGCGGATGATTCGCGAAATGCGTTCGAAGCGTTTCTTCTGGTTTCTTTATTCACTGAACGAGTTGCACGATTTAATCTAACTCTTTTGTAAAGTGAAAAATCGCGCTCGTGTTTAGCTCGAGTTGAGTCTCTGGCATCGTTTATGGCGCCATTGCGAGAGAAAAGTGTTTTGTATTTGGGTTCTTACTCATTAGCGAGCAGAACCGTTGCTTTTCGTTTCGTTCTTCGTTTCTTTATCTCGTTTAGATTCATTTCTATCTTCATTTTTATTTATACTTTTAATCCTCTGCGCTACGAATTATTTTTCAATTCTGTTGCCAACAACTCCCCACCATTTCAAGTGTTTTGTTTGAAATTTACTTCAGCTGCAGCACAGTTTCTCGACTGCTACTTGCAAACTCTAAAACAACTCTAAAACTTTATTGTAATTTATATTTGCTTATTTTTGTTATTTAGCAATGTCGAGTCACACTCGACAAAAGGTTAATATCTGTATTTCTATTTGTAATAAAATTCTGTCTTCTCGTTAAAATTCGTTTATTAGAATGAAGCAAAAGCTGTCGTAAAAACCGTTTCGTTCTTCACTTTTCCGCACTCGATAAAGCAAAGGACACTGGACGTTTAAATTCAATTGTGCGCTGCAATATAGTTCTTTTTGGTACAAAGAAATTATTGGCTTTTAAATTCATTTTACTCTTGCATCGCGCTCGAGTTGTTTCACAGAGTTTACAAAATTTTCAAAGGAAGCGTTGGTATATAGAAATTTATGTAATACGTTTCCTGCCAACCAGCGTTCCTTTTTTTTTTTTTGGTCAAGTTTAATTGTGTAAATTCACCCAACGCAAATTTAATCCGCTTTGTTGTGGATTTTAGTTTTAACCGCGTTATCGCTGAGAGTGTTTCGTGACTCATAATGCAGTCAGTTTGAGCAGCAAACGACTTCTTCCAGGCTGTTCAGACATTGTTCGCATTCAGAAATTGTTGCACAAAGTGTTAAAAATAGAGATCTTATAAATTATTTTACAGTCACTCGTTTTCAGTTGCCAATTTCTTTCGAGCAATTCTTATTTGTAATCATATCTAATAATTTCAAGCTGGACGATATTTCACGCGTCACATTATCCCCCTCCGCTTTATAATTGCTAATTAAGCAGTTTTACGAGACCCACTTGGAGGTTTCATTTCCATATTTATAGAAGAAGATCATTTTTAATCTCCTCGAGTGGAATTGCTAAAATTCTGCGCGAATGAACAGCGTGAAATCTTCATTTCACTGGATTTACTATGAGTTGACACCTACTTATTTCTAGCAAAGGGGTTAAAGTGTCTTCTTTTCGGTATTTAATTAGAAAAATCTAAATTGACCTATCTATTACGAAGTTAAAGTAGAAAAATCGAACTTCCATAAAATTACATAGTTTTTATTATTTTTTCCTTCTATTTTTGATTTTGTAGGATAATGATATTATCCTTGTACATTAATTAACTTTTATTAATAAATATCCTACGACATTTTAACGAAAACTTTTCTCAGAGAAGTCAAAATGAACCCTTGTTAAATCTAGTGTTAATGAAAGAACGTGATCTCGATGGACGAGTTCACAAAAATTGGTTTATCGATGAATGACGCTCGAAAAGTGAAATCATCGTTGAATTTTCCATGGAAATTCTCTCTCAGAGGAGTCAAAATGACGCCTTGATTTAACGAAACAACGTGATCTCGATGAACGAGTCATTATTCCTCACTTCTGTCTGCGATCTCACAAAAATTGGTTTGTCAATGAATGACGCTCGAAAAGTGAAATCATCGTTGGATTTTCCATGGAAATCCTCTCTCAGAGGGGTCAAAATGACGCCTTGGTTTATCGAAACAACGTGATCTCGATGGACGAGTCATTATTCCCCACTTCTGTCTGCGATCTCACAAAAATTGCTTCCTCGATGAACTACGCTCGAAAAGTGAAATCATCGTTGAATTTTCCATGAAAATCCTCTCTCAGAGGGGTCAAAATGACGCCTTGGTTTAACGAAACAACGTGATCTCAATTAACGAGTCATTACTTGCCACTTCTGTCTTCGATCTCACAAAAATTGGTTTGTCAATGAATGACGCTCGAAAAGTGAAATCATCGTTGGATTTTCCGTGGAAAACCCGCGTGGATTCGCACGCTTGCTCCACGAATCCGTCGATCACGTATGCGCGCGACGTGATGCAATAATTGTGCGAGCAGGAATTAATAATTAATTCACCGAGCGGCGCGCGACAGTAATATGACAAATGGTTTGTCGCGCGATCAGGACGTTATCCCGTTAACGGCCGTGTGGACGTGGTTTACAATTAAATATTATAATGAGAGGTTGTTTTTAATAATTGATTCGACGATTGGGCGCTCGAAGAAATATTTGCGAGCCGGCTGCTGCGGATTATGGATTGCTTTCGCGACCTGTTTGTTCGTTATGCTTTCGTTTATACTAGCTACCCTTTTTAATTCATTTTAATAAGCGATGTCCATGCAGTGGAGAAGCGTGATAAGTTATGCTTCCTGGTTGTCGTTGAATAATAGTTTTCGGACTGGAAATAGTCTTGATTGATATAGAGTATCGCTAAACTTGAGTTTTCTTTAGTAAAATAAGAAATTAAGCAGTTAATTTAAGCATTCTCCTGAATTTTCTTTAATAAAATAAGGAATTAAGCAGTTAACCTGAATTTTCTTTAATAAAATAAAAAGTAAAGAAGTTAATTTCTGGTTACAAATAGCAAAATAAGAAATTAAGCAGTTAATTTAAGCATTCTCCTGAATTTTCTTTAATAAAATAAAGAATTAAGCAGTTAACCTGAATTTTCTTTAATAAAATAAAAAGTAAAGAAGTTAATTTCTGGTTACAAATAGCAAAATAAGAAATTAAGCAGTTAATTTAAGCATTCTCCTGAATTTTCTTTAATAAAATAAGGACTTAAGCAGTTAACCTGAATTTTCTTTAATAAAATAAAAAGTAAAGAAGTTAATTTCTGATTACAAATAGCAAAATAAGAAATTAAGCAGTTAATTTAAGCATTCTCCTGAATTTTCTTTAATAAAATAAGGAATTAAGCAGTTAACTTGAATTTTCTTTAATAAAATAAAAAGTAAAGAAGTTAATTTCTGGTTACAAATAGCAAAATAAGAAATTAAGCAGTTAATTTAAGCATTCTCCTGAATTTTCTTTAATAAAATAAGGAATTAAGCAGTTAACCTGAATTTTCTTTAATAAAATAAGAAGGAAAGAAGTTAATTTCTGGTTACAAATAGCAAAATAAGAAATTAGGCAGTTAATTTAAGCATTCTCCTGAATTTTCTTTAATAAAATAAGGAATTAAGCAGTTAACCTGACTTTTCTTTAATAAAATAAAAAGTAAAGAAGTTAATTTCTGGTTACAAATAGCAAAATAAGAAATTAAGCATTTAATTTAAGCATTCTTTTGACTTTTCTTTAAGAAATACGAAATTAATCAATTAATTTCTTATCGCAAATAATAAAATAAGGAACTAAGCATTTAACCTGACTTTTCCTTAATAAAACAAGAAATTTCATGGACCTTCTAGATTCTTAAAACAATCTCTTGAAAATTCAACCCTTCCACTATACTCACCCGCACAGAAACAACCCAAATTACATTACCCTCCACTATTAACCCCGCGCACTCGAATCGCACCACCATCCAATTTGTAATATTTCATCCCTACCAGAGTATCCGATACACAAACCCTCCATCCAGCAGATAACCAAAAACGGAAGCTAAAAAAAAAAAAAAAACAGAAAAAAACCCCTAAATCCGTATCTTTATCCGCAAAGTCGGTTGCCAGTATCGCGGGTTACGTCGAGTGTTCCGCGCGGGGAGTTCGTGATCTCGAAATTTCGTGCCCTCGGGTCTCAATTATGGAACAAACGCCCCCCACCCCCTCGAAACTGTCGATGTAAACAGCGATTTTCTACTCGGCTGTACACAGAATTAAAAGCACTCTTGAGGACTCGTTCGAACGAGGCGGCTGTTAGCTTGCCATTTCAGGAACGCCAATATTTGCGCGCTTATCGTTTCCTTCGAGCATCCTTTTTTCCCTCCTCGCGCGCGCCCCAGCCAACCCCCTGCACCCGTCTGCTCCATCCAGCGTCCCGCTAAAGGGGGTTATCGGCGATATGTATCGAGAGCTTGCCGCGGACGTTTTCATTTAAATTTGTATCGAGAACGAGCGACAGTACGTACACGGAAGACGAGCCGTTATCGGCTACGTTTCCCTCCAGTTCGACGTCGAACCGAGTAATCAGCCCGTGTTGCGTTCCAGAAAGCGGTTTATCGAGGGATTCGCCTCGTGGAGGTCCGTTTACTCGAGAACATTGTGACTTGTTCTCGTTTCGAAACCGTGTGAAGAGGACTCGCATTTTTTAGGATGCTTCGAGGTGATTCTTTGGGTCAGGCGTCGTCAGTCGAGTCCTGAAGCATCGAGAGAAAAAAAGTAGACTCCACTGTTCTACGTTTTACGATTCTTTGACGATGTC
Organism: Xylocopa violacea; assembly: GCA_963969225.1. Taxonomy (NCBI): domain Eukaryota; kingdom Metazoa; phylum Arthropoda; class Insecta; order Hymenoptera; family Apidae; genus Xylocopa; species Xylocopa violacea. Next base: position 19,829,174 of record CAXAJV010000015.1, read on the forward strand.
CACGCGAAAGCTCGTCGAAACTTTTTAAAATCACGGTTTCTGCATTATGCTACGCATTCTGCATTCTTCGGAATTCAGGCAGGCAGTGCATTCTTCGCAGATCTCGCATGGGTCTCTCGAAATTTTCAAATTGGTTACTCAACGACCAACGAGTCGTAACGACCCATCGCTGACCAATGTTTCACAAGACAAACGTTAAAAAGAGACACTTCCTTCGCGTGTCTTTCAAATTGACAGACGCTCGCTGAACATTGGCCTTGGCTGTGGCGAGACATCGAGTTTCAGTGCTCGCGCAAGCATGTTGCACAGCAGAAATCGATAGTCGAAACGCGGAAAGGGGATCGTGCGATTCGCGGGAGCGAAACGACGAGGGACGCGTTCCCGTGGAATCGCGGGACGAAAACCGGGATCGTTCGTGGAACTGGCTCGGTTCGTTGAACCCTGGTTGGCCGCGTGCCTAACCAGCGGTGATGGGCGTCGATTTCACCGGCGAAACTGCGAATGGCCCCGGTCATTTCGTCTGGCAATTACCATGATACCCCAGGAAGGAAGAATCGAGCGGGCCGCTGCCGTTGACGTCCATTTGTAAGCGAGCGAAAGAGGAGCAGAGCTGGTAGGAACGTCGTCGGGACGTCGAACGACCGCGTCCATCGCGTTGCCACGATTTTTGTTTCCTCCCTTAGGCGCAAGAAGCAGGACACGTGTCAGTGACACGCCAGGGCAAAAGGTCGCAAGAAGCGTGTAACTGGCGAGAAAGTCGAAAGATCTCGCGTTCATTCGCGTTGTTCGAGGTTTGGGAGACTCGAGAGTTTGTAGAAATGCGGTGGTCCTCGTGATAAAGGGACAGCACTCACCAGTTTCTAGCAAGCACTCGTTTTCTACAGAATTTTTGTGTTAGTGATGAGTCCACTAGCAGGTCTAGAATGAAACGTTCTCCACTCTCTTTTCCTTCTTACCTTCTCACACACTCTCTACAGCACAACAAAACGAAGAGGCTCAATTATTTCAGTACTGTTGACTAGGGCGATGGAATAAGTTCGATCTTTGTAATCGCTAATCGGTTCTGATGTCTCCTCAGAGGAGACATCCGAGTGCAAAGGGTTTGTGGTGGTCCTCTGACACTCGCCACTAGAAGGACAGTACACTTACCACTTTCTCACAAGCACTCATGTCCTATTTCTATATAATAGAAATTCTGACCTAACATCGTAGCGTCTAAATCAGAGTCTACTAGGTAGCTTTAGTGATGAGTCCACTAGCTGGCCCAGGACGAAACGTTCTTCCTACTCTCTCACACACTCTCTACTTTGCTTCAGTGTCTACAGTCTAGTGTCTAGTGTCAAGGTTTCGAAAGTCTAGTGTCTAAAACCTATTGGTACGTTCCTTAAATAGATTATTCCAAGTGTATGGAGTGATCAAGTTGGCGAATGAGAGAATGTCTTAGCCCAAAGATGAAATGTCCACCCAGAGTTCTCGTGAGGGAGTGGGGTTGATAGTCAAGTCCAAGGGATGATTTTGCATTCGTTCACTGTGGTGTCAGCAATGTTTTGGATTTGTGACACGTCAATTACCACTGAGTGCAGAAGCGAAGGCAAGAGTGACCATAATGAGTCCACAGAAACATAGCTGGCGATCTTGAGGATCGCAAAAGGACATCAGCATTGATTAGTGATGATGGGGGACTAACTTATTCTATTGTACCTTTTTGAGAATTGCATGTTTCGCTGAAGTCTTCTATTAAAATGGAAATTTTCTATTGCTGGAAGACGTTAGCTATTAAAATAGCAATATTGCTAAAGTATTGCTACTAAAACAGCAATATCGCTAAAGTATTGCTACTAAAATAGCAATATCACTAAAGTATTGCTGCTAAAATAGCAATATCGCTAAAGTGTTGCTACTAAAATAGCAATATCGCTAAAGTATTGCTACTAAAATAGCAACATCGCTAAAGTATTGCTACTAAAATAGCAATATCACTAAAGTATTGCTCTGGTAAGGTGCAGAGTTCAAAGAGTTAACTTAATCTTTACCTCTCAATTACAATCAATTTCATACTCATAATTTAATCATGTTTTCGCATTTAAAACTTAAGTATCCCCCATTTCTTTTCTCTTGAATCTACATCTATGCCTAGCAACCTAAAACATCTTCTTAACCCATTAAAAACTGCTCACTTTTTAAAAATACTAAACCCAGAATCTAAAATTTTAATTTTCAATTTCATTTCAAACCAGTCTGATTTCAATTGAATATCATTGCACACAGATGCGCAAAGTTCGTCTTTCCACCTCGAAAGTGCATTGCGCACAGTGTGCAGTACACTTGGAGTAAGCTAAAATACATATTTTAATTAATGTTGGCTCGCAGCGAGAAAAGATCGGCAATTTTCGATTTGAAACGTCGCGCATCCTCGAAAAATCGATACGTCAGCATCGACCCGCGTTCCGACAGATCGTTTCGAATCCGCGAGTCGCTCGTACGCTTCGCATCGCGCGGCTGCGAAGTGGCAGTCAATTAATCAAATTATTCGGAAAGTTTACGCTTTCACGACAAGTCCTCGAAACTCGTTTCATTGTGCGCCGCCTTCGAACGCGAGCGGAGCGCGCGTGTTCGAAACTTCCCGTGCATAACAGAGTGCCTCGCATTTATTGAAGGCCCTTTAAGTTAGCCAATAAATGGCGGAAACGCTTTCGATGGGCATTCGAAAATTTCAACTTTTTAATAGTCCCGCATGCGGTTCTGCGCCTGCATGAAAGTCCATTGTTCGAAACTGGCAGAGTGATAGCTCGAACGCATTCTAATTTCGCTGGCGAACCGCGTCGTGAAAACTGCATTAATTAGGAGCAGCGTTGATCGATTCGACGTGGAATAACCCAGTTTCCTTTTGGCTGTACGTGTATATAATTTTTTACGAGGGTGCTTTTCGCTCGCGCGTTCCAAATCGCATTCGATTCGATCGCAACGCCTGGAAGAGTAAATTTTTCGATGAAAGCGCGCGAGTATTTTCTGAAATCGTTGCAACAGCAGATAAGTTCGACCGCTTGGCAATTTCTTCACACGTCGAAGATGAATGCGTTCCAATTAGCGGACCTGCAGCTTCGTTATCGAATTCTGCAGCTCGACCAGACCGCCTCTGATCCTTGGACTCCCATTTCGAGATTCGAGGGAGCCAATATCGAGCGTGTCTTATTTTAACACCGCGCCAGAAACTTCCCTGATGTTCGCGGTTCTACGTGAACTAATTTCCCGTGAAATTGTGGTGCTATGTTATAAAAAAAAATTGCTAATTCAAAATTCGATAGAGTTCTTTGATGTCGCAACTGAATGTACTGACTCGAAGGATCATGCAATCGTTTGTGGAAATTAATAATGTCGACGTTGTGACTTATTTGAAATAACTAACTATTTCGACTTTGAACTTTTCGATTGATTCTTGCTGTGGATTTTTTTCTTAACGCTATTAGTGATTTTTGAGACGCTTTGAGAGGAATAGTTTCTATTGCTAACGTCTGCTTTTAGCAATAGAGTTCATTGCTAACGTCTACTTTTAGCAATAGCTTTCATTGCTGACGTCTGCTTTTAGCAATAGTTTTTATTGCTAACGTCTGCTTTTAGCAATAGCTTTCATTGCTGACGTCTGCTTTTAGCAATAGCTTTCATTGCTGACGTCTGCTTTTAGCAATAGTTTTCATTGCTAACGTCTACCATTGGCAATCATTTCTATTGCTAACGTCCATCATTGGCAATAGTTTCTATTGCTAACCTTTACCATTAGCAATCATTTTAAATGCTAACCTCTACCTTTAGCAATAGCTTTCATTGCTAACCTCTACCATTAGCAATCATTTTAAATGGTAATTTCTACCTTTAGTAATAGTTTTCATTGCTAACGTCTACCATTGGCAATCATTTCTATTGCTAACGTCCATCATTGGCAATAGTTTCTATTGCTAACCTCTACCATTAACAATCATTTTTAATGCTAACCTCTACCTTTAGCAATAATTTTCATTGCTAACGTCTACCATTGGCAATCATTTCTATTGCTAACGTCCATCATTGGCAATAGTTTCTATTGCTAACCTGTACCATTAGCAATCACTTTAATGCTAACCTCTACCTTTAGCAATAATTTTCATTGCTAACCTCTACCATTAGCAATCATTTTAAATGCTACCCTCTACCTTTAGCAATAGTTTTCATTGCTAATATCTATCATTAGCAATCATTTCTATTGCTAACGTCCATCATTGGCAATAGTTTCTATTGCTAACCTCTACCATTAGCAATCATTTTAAATGCTAACCTCTACCTTTAGCAATAGCTTTCATTGCTAACCTCTACCATTAGCAATCATTTTTAATGCTAACCTCTACCTTTAGCAATAATTTTCATTGCTAACGTTTACCATTGCCAATCATTTCTATTGCTAACGTCCATCATTGGCAATAGTTCCTATTGTTAACCTGTACCATTAGCAATCACTTTAATGCTAACCTCTACCTTTAGCAATAATTTTCATTGCTAACCTCTACCATTAGCAATCATTTTAAATGCTAACCTCTACCTTTTGCAATAGTTTTCATTGCTAATGTCTATCATTAGCAATCATTTCTATTGCTAACCTTTACCGCCACGATTTCGCTCGCCCCGCAGAATCGCATTCGCGCGTATCAGAAGCCGACTGAATCCGCCTTTCACGAGCGCGTCCCCGTTTCGCGAAACGACGCGCGGCCTCGTTTCCGGTCCCGTCGCCACCGCGAAACACCGCCACGGATCGAGATAGCAAGATTATGGAGTGAAAAAGATAGAAGTCAGGGGTGGAGGGTGGAAAACGCGAGGGAAAAGCTGCGCGCGAAGTGGCCTTTCGAAGTGACTGCACTCCTGTGGATTAGCCGTTCGATGGGACACGCGTTGGAGCTTTAAGGCGCGTTCACGCGTGTACGAACGCAGCTAGTTGTCTGCGACGAGCTTCGAGACTGTCTTCTGTTTTCTACGTTCGTTTGCGAGAGGAATTTTAGGGAAATTTATGAGTAGAACGCGTCATTACGCGTCGAAGGATTCTGAATCGAACGTCTCGCGTTGTTTTCAATCAATTTTCTGTGGCGATCGAGTCAGCTGTGGGCCTCGTTGTTTCGCGAGACTTTGCTAGAGCATCCAGAGACGTGAGAAACGAAGAGTTACTTCGTGATTTTGACGTATGATCGTGGGATTTATGAATTATCTGGGTCTTAGTAAAATTGACGAACAATTTTGGTTCTTCTTCGTTGTTGCAAACGTTCGTGCCATTTTGTAATCGACTGAATCAGTTTTTAAGTGTCTTCAGAGCAGCCACACGATTCCAATAAACGTGTCGAATATTTTTTGTCGCAGTTCCAACACTTTTAAACTCCTTTTTCAAACTTTTGCGATCATCTAATACTCTTAGTCACTGATCAGTAGTATAGGTCAATGTATGCGTTCTCAGACAACGCAGAGCAGAGAAGATCGGAGAGAATTCAGCGAGGTGAGAAAGAAGGAAAGCTACTTTGAAATTTTGCTGTTGGATTATGGGATTTTTCAATTATTTGTGTTCCTTAGTGATTTATTGAAAATTGACGAATAATTTTCGTTCTTCTTCGTTGTTGCAAACGTTCGTGCCATTTTGTAATCGACTGAATCAGTTTTTAAGTGTCTTCAGAGCAGCCACACTATTCCAATAAACGTGTCGAATATTTTTTGTCGCAGTTCCAACACTTTTAAACTCCTTTTTCAAACTTTTGCGATCACCTAATACTCTTAGTCACTGATCAGTAGTATAGGTCAATGTATGCGTTCTCAGACAACGCAGAGCAGAGAAGATCCGAGAGAATTCAGCGAGGTGAGAAACGAGGAAAGCTACTTTGAAATTTTGCTGTTGGATTATGGGATTTTTCAATTATTTGTGTTCCTTAGTGATTGATTGAAAATTGACGAATAATTTTCGTTCTTCTTCGTTGTTGCAAACGTTCGTGCCATTTTGTAATCAATTAAATCAGTTTTTAATTGTCTAAAATCAGACACAACCTTTCATATAGCTCAGTAATCAGCAAATTCACTTCAAGACCAGATAACAAGTCTTAGCATCGCACAGTGCACATCAAACACATAGTTTAGACACAGTTTTTACAAACAATCTTTTAGAAGTGCATACAGTTCGATAAAAACACGCATCCTTAATAAACCACAGTCCACTAAAAGTGTACTACACGCCAACCAACCAACCAAACGATCGACGCTATGACACAACATGCACGTATCATTACAACGTTGCATAAATGCAACTTACACGCACGACGCGCACCAGCGAGAGTATCGATCGTTCGACAACCACTCTGACCAGCTCCGTGCTGCATTTTTCATTCGAAATCAGCCGCTGAACGCATCGAGAAGGTGCGTTCTGTGCAGCCAGCTTCATAAATCGCGACCAAACTCGCGCGTCGCGCAAGTTTCGAGTCAATTCGAAGACTCGTCCCCTGTAAAAACGATAAAACGCTCGCGATGTCCAGCAATAATCGCAGGGGTTCCGCTGCTTTAAACGGAGCGTCGATTCGCCACATTCGACGAGACGTCGAGACGCGCCAATAAAAGTTGTCCCTCGAGTCGCGGTTTCGCGGGAGAAAAAAAAAGGAAAAAACGGTTCGAGGACGAAACGAGAGGCGAATCGAGGAAGCGATGAACGAGCTGGGATTTGGAAGATGCCTGGACGTCCGGCGTCGCGGCGCTGCGAGCGCTGGTACGTGCAATTACGCCCGCCGTGGCATCTGCATGTAAATGGGAAAACGGCTGGTAGCGCTGGCGTATAAATCAAAAAGGTAATTCGGGGAAAAAGTCGGATGGTCGAGGGTCCCGCGTTTCGAGTTAGGCCGCGTTCACACTCGACGATCGCTCGATCGAGCCAGCGTTTGCCAAACTGTATTCCACGAGCGATCCTTCGAGTGTTTCGCAAAGAATTATGAAATTGAGATTAAAGTGAAATATTGTCCACTTTTTTAAATTTCAGATACTCTGTTGTTCTATGTCTCCACGTGACAAAGATTTTAATACTCCTTTTGACTACTGTTGGCTTAGAAATCTTGCGTTTGTGGTGCTGTAAGCGTTTATAGAACTTGCGATGCAATAATGCAGGATAACGTTATTAAAGCTACGCTAGATTTAGGTTTTTTTTTGTTGTTTTCTGTCAAGGAATGTGACTTAGTCTGTTATCTAACCCTTTGATTACTGTTGGCTTAGAAATCTTGCGTTTGTGATACTGTAAGCTCTTAGAAAACTTGCGATGCAATAATGCAAGATGATACGGTCAAAGCTTCGCTAGATTTAGGTTTTTTTCGTTGTTTTCTGTCAAGAAATATGACTCAGTCTGTTACTTAACCCTTTGACTACTGTTGGTACCTAAAACTACTTAGAAATCTTGTGGTTGTGATACTCTAAGCTCTTAGAGAACTTGCATTGCAACAATGCAAGACGATACTATCAAAGCTTCGCTAAATTTAAGACTTTTTTGTTGTTTTCTGTTAAAAAATATGACTTAGTCTGTTATCTAACCCTTTGACTACTGTTGGCTTAGAAATCTTGCGATTGTGATACTGCAAGCTCTCTTAAGAAACTTGCGATGCAATAATGCAAGATGATACTGTCAAAGCTTCGCTAAATTTACGTTTTTTTCGTTGTTTTCTCTCAAGAAATATGACTCAGTCTATTATTTTAACCCTTTGACTATTGTTGGCTTAGAAATCTTGCGTTTGCGATACTATAGTTGCTTAGAAAACTTGCAATGCAACAATACAGAATCCAAAGAAACATACAATATTGTTTTAATGCAGTACAGTGTTTCCCAAACTTTACTCATCGTGGAATACTTTCCAAGTTCCAAAGTTTTTAAGGAACCCTAAAGTAAATTTCTATTCTTACTTATAATTCCTTTCGACAGTTTTTTCAAAGCAGACAATGCTTCACCTCAGTTTCATAATTTCTTACTAAACACTTAGTAATTGTGGAACACTAGAGTTCCAAAAAACACAGTTTGAAAAACGCTGATGCAGTAAAATTAACTATATTCCCTAAAAAATTCACGTCTCACGAAAAGCTTCCCCATTCCCGCTATCCATCGCAACAGAACTCCACCTTGAGTACCTAAAACTAATCCCAGAATCGCCTGCACAAAGTATTTCACAATTTCTCAGCACAGCGTCCTCAACATTTCAAATTCCATTACCATCCTCGCGCAGATCCACGCGCGTGCAGCGCGTAAGAACAGCGACTCTTAGCCGCTAGCGGCGTCAACCACTCTGAGCGTGGGAACCGCGTTCCTAGGGGCGCTCGAAAGCACTTCCGGAAGCGCAGCGCAGCCCAGCCACGCTCTACGTACAACAGCGTCGCGGTGTAACGGAAATTGCGCGCCAGCCTGCGTCGAAACGCAATTATCAGCCGAAGCGTCGACTATATTTTCGCGGTCCACGACACGACTCGTTCCGCGTGCCGCATTAGCCGGCTCGCAATAATTATTATTTATCGACGCGGCCATTATATTAGCCAGCGCGGCCGTTAACGCGGCCCCAAACCCGCCCCTCGTCCGCCAGCCGCGCGCGGATCGAATCGATTTCCGGGATTTATCGCGCGGCAGATTTTCCCTTTTGTTCCCCCCCCCCCCCCGCGGAAAACTGCTCCGCCATCGCGTGTAAATAATAAATTTCGCGCGAATAATATATCAACTGGGGGCTGGTGACCGGCTTCGCACGGGCGAGCGAGCAAGGCGGACAGCGCGGGACCGCGCGGCTCTGCGCGGGACACGCTCCGCGCGAGCTGCAATCACGCGGACGAGCGGACTCCTCCTCGACCAGCGTTCTCTGTTTTCGCTCGGATTAAATGGAATTCGAGCGCCATCGTCCACCCCCCGCGTTTGAGAGCGTTTGGGTATTGTTCTCGCGATTCGTTCCGTGGATTGCGCTCCTTTTTCTATTTCCTTGTTTTCATTCTCTTTTTGTTTTTAGTGCTGAACGAGTTGCTGGATTCTTGTATATTGGCTTGTCGTGATGCATTGCGTTTTGGAGGTGTTTGAGTGGGTGGGACTTTCTGGGGTGCGATTTTGCAGAACGAAATGAAGAGGTTAGGTTAAATTTTCTGGGGTGCGATTTTGCAGAACGAAATGAAAAGCTTTGGTTGGCTTAAATTTTTCTGGTTGCGATTCTGTAGGACGAAATAAGAAAGTTAGATTTTTTGGGGTGCGATTTTGCAAAACTAAATGAAAAGGTTAGGTTAAATTTTCTAGGGTGCGATTTTGCAGAACGAAATGAAAAGGTTAGGTTAAATTTGCTGGGGTGCAATTTTGCAAGATAAAATAAAAAGGTTAAGTTAGATTTTCTGGGGTGCTACTTTGCAGGACACGTTGAAAAGGAAGTTAATAATGTCAGGGTGCACAATTGGTCGAAGAGGACCATATGCACCTTTCTGGAGCCTTGTCTAAACGTTTGAATAGGCCATGGCCTTGGGGGTGTCCTTGAGACTAATACGAGTGACCTAAGAAGGCATTCTTGTATGAACCTCCGGGTTGAAAACAAGTCTGAAGCACGCTCACTAGTTTTTAATCTATTTTTTCACTTTCTTGCATTAAAGATAAGAAAACTACAATGCTTCTTGAAATTTACATTTTTGTCGCAACAGTCGATGAGAAAGTATCCTTAAATTGAAGTTGGAAATGGATAATCGAAGAGAGCCAGCTCGACTTAAGCCTGTTTCACACGAGTCTGAGGCTCTGTCAATTCTAATGGAACCATTTTGAGTTCTCAAGATGTGAAGGCGAACGTTGCCTCGTGCCTTCGTTACAGTGTGAATCTCTGAATAGAGAGTTAAACAGGTTGAGAACCGAGTCTCGAACAGAGATTTGTCAAGATTCGAGAGGAAAAAGTCGCGAATAGATTAACTTTAATTAGAATCGTGTCTTTCTTTTTAAATTGCCATCTCCAAATCCCTCGAACACCCAGATCTTCCTACATCCCCACCAGAAGAATTTCTGTGAACCTTCGATACGTATGCGTCCATCATCAATAAGAGTCCACAAATTAAATGTCCTGTCAATCCCCAAAGCATTGACACCAACAAAACTCAAGCCTTTACCATGTCTACACTTCTCCCATCGTCCAAAACCCCGTACAACAACCAAAAACAAAGACTCTCCCTACGTTCCACCCAACAAACCGGTTCATCCACTCGTTAAAACGCCAGCCAATTAACGACGACGCCTCTAACCCTCCGCAGGACGCGTAACTTCGAACATCCGGCAACAAGAAGCGAAAGCGAAACGGTGGGAATAAAAAAGGAGAGAAGGGACGACTGATAGCGGGCAGTTCTCGCGGCGGCTATCTCCCAGAACGCAGGTAAAACGCAATTAACAGCGGCGCATCGGCTGGCGTAATTAGCCCCGAAGACGGGGGTGCGCGGTGGCAGCCGTGGCGAGGCGTCGCGGCGCAACACGCGGCGGATTTAACGAACCGTGCGTCGGGCAATAAAGTTTCGCTGGCCAGGAATGGAATAACAAGTTCATCGCAGCGCGGTTGGGGCCAGGGAATCCGGATATTAGCCGACGCCCAGCGTCGTTTCGACGAGGCGGGACGCGGACGCCCGTAAATCGCCGCGAGTCGCGCGACAATGGCCGATCGTAGACGCAGCGATGAACAGAAAAGGGTGGTAAAAAGTGGCGAGAGTAGCTCGACGAAGGAGACGTGCTCGAAAGATAATTAAAATGTCTTGGCTAGCCGCGAGTTATGGCTCGAACTTGCCAGGGGTGGCCCCAGCGAGGGGCTCACGCTTAACGAGCTGCGAACTCGCGAACCCGTCGCAGTCTTTGCGTCGAAGAAGCGTTTCGGTTGTGAAATGGTTTGAGAAGTCACGATGCAAGGGTTTGCGAGGTTCTGGGTGGGATTATGCAACGTATTAATTTTTATTTTAGCAATAGAAACTATTGCTAAGACAGCAATGTTTGAGCAATGGAAACTATTGCTAAGAGAGCAATGGAAACTATTGCTAAGAGAGCAATCTTTTAGCAATGGAAACTATTTCTAAGAGAGCAATCTTTTAGCAGTGGAAACTATTGCTAAGAGAGCAATCGTTGAGCAACGGAAACTATTGCTAAGAGAGCAATGGAAATTATTGCTAAGAGAGCAATCTTTGAGCAATGGAAACTATTGCTAAGAGAACAATGGAAACTATTGCTAAGAGAGCAATCTTTGAGCAATGGAAACTATTGCTAAGAGAGCAATCTTTGAGCAATGGAAACTATTGCTAAGACAGCAATCTTTTAGCAATGAAAATTATTGCTAAGAGAGCAATCTTTTGGCAATGAAAACTATTGCTAAGAGAGCAATCTTTGAGCAATGGAAACTATTGCTAAGAGAGCAATGGAAATTATTGCTAAGAGAGCAATCTTTTAGCGATATTTTAGCAATAGTTTCTATCTTCGTATCTAAAATTCCTATTCCAATAGAAAACTTTGGAGAAACATGCGTTTTTCAAAAATTGCAGTGGAATAAGTTTTCAACCTCAGCAATCAGCAATCAATTCTCTCAAAGGCGACATCCGAGTGCAAAGGAATGATCTTCTGTCTGAAACAAACAGCTAATAGCAAACATTAATTTCTTGGGACCAGTAAAATAAACGCTAGTGTTGATTCGACAATATTTTTCTAAATAACGAAGTAACAAAATCTGTTTTCCATATAAAACAAGCGACGATCGGGCGCAAAAAATTCAAGCTTTAATTTCCTCCGATTCCCTTTGAAATTGAAACGGATACCAGATGTAAATGGCAAAACAACGGCTCGAAACTGGGTCAATATAAAAGCTCGACCAGGGACGATCCGAAATAAAGCTGCGTGAAATCGGAACAGCGCAACCGGTCGCGCAGCGAGCGGCGATACAACAAATGAATCGCGCGTGAAAAAAACGGGGGAAGAAAAAATGTTCATCGAAACACGGCTGGCGAAATATCGCGCGAGATGGATTAAAAAGGGCGCTCGTCTCGGTTACGCGCGTCGAATCGGTGCCACGACGACGCCAAAGCGAGCGTCAGAAGCGAAGCGAGAGGAGCGAGAAGCAGACGAAGCGGTGAATTAGGAATTTTGAAATTCAGCTCGCGGGGGATGCTGCGATTCTGGCAACGGGGCGAGTTAACGAACTGTGAATTCGCGAAGTTCGCGTATCCTTTTGAACGCGCGAGAGAAATAAGCGAGAGGAGGCGAGGAGGAGGGAAGCTGAAAGTGCACGCGAAGTAGCGCGAAGCGTTGAGAAACGCTGGCTGGAGAACGCGATCGAGAAGCATAAAACCGATGAATAGAAAATTGGTAACGAGCTCGAATTGCCGTTTAAATATTTGACCTGTTTTCGACCATTTCACTGGCTAGTCGTTTTCGAACAGAGCTGATATTCCTTCGCGGTGGCGAACGCCAGATCCTGCTGGCCAATCTTGATCCTTCGAATTTGTAAACCAAGTTTCACGTAAAAGGGAGTTAAACGATATCGATTCGATAAACGTGGTTGATGAAATTATTTCTGGGCAGAGCGGAGGATTAATTACTCGCGTTGACATTTTGGTGAACGCTGCGCGCGGCTGGGAGAAATCGTTTAGAATTGTTTAATGGTTGTTGTTGAAACTGTGATTATTAACATTTAATATCGAAACTTGGTGATATAGTTGTAATCTCAACTTTGATCGCTTAAGATTCTTTGGTTTTCTTAACGTTGAGAAACTTCAGTTGTGATTAATTTAATTGGATCTTTGAAAAATTTAAGTTGAAAATGAGTTCAAGTATATTTAATGACTGAAATAATTTTCAACTCTTTGTGTTTGTCCGATATTTTTGACAAAATACCATCTCAGCGTGTGAAACATTATATTTCCCTAATTCCAAATTAATTCTATTCATTTTTCTAAATTAACAATTTAAAATTCAGGATATAGTTGCAATCTCGATGAATTTAATTGCTGACCTATTCAATACAAGTTCCAAATCCTAAACAATTTTCAACCCCTTTCATTCGATCAATATTTTCGACGAAACACTGTTCCACCAAGCGAAACATATCCCAAATTTGAAACTATTTTTCAACAAAGCACAACTTGAAACACGAAGGCGCTGATTACCCCAAAAAAACTGCAGTAACGGGCCATAAACAATGTTTATCGCGGACAGGTGACAGCTATCGGAATTAAACAATGATCTTAGCGTTGTGTTAACATCTGCGAAGGTTCGCGCGCTGCTATGCAAAGTGAATGCAAGTCGAGGGGCGAACTATGCATTTTAGCAAGGTAAACAAAGCGCATTCGCTTCAATGTCTGCGCGGTGTTATTACTATACGTAGCTTAAATTTAGATTCTGCTTGGATTAAATTTATTCATAATTACGTAAGTCATGCACTGGTGTTGGTGCGCGCCGCAACTGGAACTCTGAGTACGGCGGAACAATAACAATAATCACGAAGTAGTGAAACGAGTATAAAACGGCGGGGCACTCTGGTATGCAAGATGCAGTTGCAGTTATCTATGCGCGCCAGCCACGGTTACGGAACTTCCGTTTCCCAAGGAATTCTGCGGGCGAAACGAGCTGCACGCTTTTCCGCGAGATTGTTCCAGGTGTGTACCAGGCAAGTTCCCGTGTAAATTCGAATTTAAATCTCCCGCGACATATTAACGAGGTTTGGATTAAACGGGTGAAATCGTTATCTGGGACGCAGCACGCGTGAGAACTGTCTATTATCGTTTTCTTCGTTAGTTTTAACCCTTTGTAGTCCGTTGACACCAGCATTGATTAGTGATCGCGGAGGATAGGCTTACTTCACTGTGGATTTTTGAGAAATCCGTGTTTTTTTATTGAAATGGAAGTTTTTTGTTGCTGGGGGACGTTAGTGATAGAATCTATGCTATTGAAATAGCAATATTGCTGAAATGTTGCTATTAAAATAGCAGTATTGATAAAGTATTGCTATTAAATAGCAATATCGCTAAAGTATTGCTATTAAAATAGTAGGATTGCTAAAATATAGCTATTAAAATGACAGTATTGTTAAAATATTGCTATTAAAATAGCCATATCGCTAAAATATAGCTATTAAAATGACAGTATTGCTAAAATATAGCTATTAAAATAGTAGCATTGCTAAAATATAGCTATTAAAATAGTAGCATTGCTAAAATATTGCTATTAAAATGACAGTATTGCTAAAATATTGCTATTAAAATAGCAGCATTGCTAAAGTATTGCTATTAAAATAGCCATATCGCTAAAGTATTGCTATTAAAATAGCCATATCGCTAAAGTATTGCTATTAAAATAGCAGCATTGCTAAAGTATTGCTATTAAAATAGCCATATCGCTAAAGTATTGCTATTAAAATAGCCATATCGCTAAAGTATTGCTATTAAAATAGCAGCATTGCTAAAATATTGCTATTAAAATAGCATCATTGCTAAAATATTGCTATCAAAATAGCAACATTGCTTTTTAGTAGAGACGCAATACAATCTATTACTAAAATAGCAATATTGCTATTGTAATATCAATATCTTAGCAATAGCTTTTATTGCTAATGTCTGAGAAGGAGCCAAGAAGGAGAAAGTTGCGAAACAACAAAGTAGATTTTATTGGAGAACCGAAGTCCCATGAAATTTGCAACGAAACGCTTGCTACGCGCGTAAATTCGCGACGAAGTATATAAAATACAATGCACCAAGCTGGGACAACTCTTGCTTCGCTGGAATATTAATTATTTATCGGAAGATTTTGTAGAAATGAAATTTAAGAACCTGCGAGGAGGAGGATTTGCAGAAAAGCACGGTCGTTGTCGAGGAACGTCCGTTAATAAGGAGGACGGGAGCGGAGAAAGAGCAACGAGCGAGTTTCGAGGAGAGGCTGGGCGGTAGCGACGTTTCAGACGTTCAATTTCAGATTCTTTCGTCTCAAATATTGATCGTAAACAAGTAATTTGTACAGAAGGAGGTTTACTCTTGAAATGAGACGAAAGGGTCTCGATTTTCATGTCGTTAGAGACGCGACTGGGAATATTTACCGTGCCCCGTTTCTTATTCTTCCCGTCCTCGAAAGAGATCCTTGACAGTGACGAATGCACTGCGAATATCAGCCCGTCCGCGTTCTCTTCCGGCGGTTCGACGAGGGAAAAAATATCCCGCGACGTGGACGGGCGAAAAATCTGGAATCGTTTATTACGTTGACGCAGCTTATCGCAAATGTAACCTCAATTCGCGGTATCTGCTCTCGCTCCGCCAACTTTTTCGAACTTCTTCAACTTCGTCCCGCTCCGCTTTTAATTCCATCCTCCGTTCTCCACGATTCCATCGCAGAGAATACGAATTAGCGTGCTCTGCTTAACTTCACTTCCACGTCCTCGTTTCTCTCTTCCTCGTCTCGTTACCAAATATAACGGAATTAAAGGAAAATTGGTCCTTTTTTGCAGGAATTATGTCAGCGATAGATTCCTAATTAAGTATTTGTTTAAATTGATTTATTATTGTGGGTGACATTGGTTTGATGGATGGAGGAGGACTCGTGGTCGATGGAGTGCTTAAATTCTTTGCACTTTGAATTATTTTGCTATTTTTTTTTGCTAATAACTCTTCACTATTTAAAGTGTTTTGTTTGAAATTCATTTCAAAGGATAGTTCTTCGACTGTTACTAGTTTTAAACAATTTTGTTTGCTAATTATATTAAATATAGCTCTCGAACTTTGTTGTAATTTACATTTATTTCTTTTTTTACTTGCTGATGTCAAGTAAAGGTGATTTCGTTCTCCTTATTTTTCACAGTTCGATTTTTCATCGATCCTTCGACTGCCTCTTACTTTAAACACTAATTATATTACTAATTATATGAAATACAGCTCTCAAACATTTTTTCTATTCACTGTCACACTCGCCAAAGAATGACACATTCATCAAACTACTAAAAAAATGTGATGTCGTTGTCCTTATTTTTCACGGCTCGATTCTTCATCAATTCTTCCACTGCTACTTATTTCAAACACTAATTATATGAAATATAGCTCTCAAACTTTTTTTCTACTCACTGTCACACTCGACAAAGAATGACACATTCATCAAACTACTAAAAAAAAGTGATTTCGTTCTCCTTACTTTTCACAATTCGATTCTTCATCAATTCTTCCACTGCCTCTTACTTTAAACACTAATTATATTACTAATTATATGAAATACAGCTCTCAAACTTTTTTTCTATTCACTGTCACACTCGCCAAAGAATGACGAACACATCGAACTACTAAAAAAATGTGATGTCGTTCTCCTTACTTTTCACAGTTCGATTCTTCATCAATTCTTCCACTACCTCTTACTTTAAACACTAATTATATGAAACATAGCTCTCAAACTTTTTTTCTATTCACTGTCACACTCGACAAAGAATGACGAACACATCAAACTACAAAAAAAGCTGATATCATTCTCCTTACTTTTCACAGTTCGATTCTTCATCAATTCTTCCACTGCTACTTATTTCAAACACTAATTATATGAAATATAGCTCTCAAACATTTTTTCTATTCACTGTCACACTCGCCAAAGAATGACACATTCATCAAACCACAAAAAAAGTGATTTCGTTCTCCTTACTTTTCACAATTCGATTCTTCGCCCCCAGTCGAAGGGTGGGGCGTGACAAAAATTCGCTGGATACGTCCATCCAGCGACAGCGGAGGAAAAGCGGGGACCGTTCGTGGGTGGAAGTTGCTCGAAGGACATTGTCGAGTTGCCGGTTCATGCAGAATTTCCACAACAGGCCTGGTTAACGAACTGTGAACCCGTGAACACACCTTGGAAGTGTTACGAGGCGGCGCGCTGGGAACGCGGCGAGGAGGCAAACCCCCGTGGTAAATTGCGCGTGTATAATGATAATGGCGAGAGACAAGGAATCCATCTGCGGTGACGCGTCTCTTCTGCGAGTGTCAGCCCGTTAATAGGCGATTCGTGATTGCGAATTGGGAGCGCGGGACTTCCAGACGTGTCCCGGAAACCGAGGGCCATGAAAGTCGATGGATGCAAGACCAAAGCGTTCTTCACGCGAGGTTTTTTAATGGAAAATATTAGGGTGACTAAGATATCTACTTTTTTTTTTAATTTGTGCAGCGTTGCGTTTTGGTTTTTTCTTCGTTCATACGTGAAAATCAAAGAAAAGAAATGGAAGTTGATGGATGCAAGACCAAAGCGTTCTTCACGCGAGGTTTTTTAATGGAAAATGTTGAGGTGGCTAAGATATCTACTCTTTTTTTATTTTTTGCAACTTTGCGTTTTGGTATTCTCTTCGTTTCTGTATGAAAATTAAAGAAAAGAAATGAAAGTCAATGGATGCAAGACCAAAGCGTTCTTCACGCCAGGTTCTTTAATGGAAAATTGGTGGCTAAGATATCTACTCTTTTTTTATTTTGTACAGCGTTGGGTTTTGGTTTTCTCTTCGTTTCTGTATGAAAATTAAAGAAAAGAAATGGAAGTTGATGGATGCAAGACCAAAGCGTTCTTCACGCGAGGTTTTTTAATAGAAAATGTTGAGGTGGCTATGAAATCTACTTGTTTTTTTATTTTGTGCAGCGTTGAGTTTTGGTTTTCTCTTCGTTTCTGTATGAAAATTAAAGAAAAGAAATGAAAGTCGATGGATGCAAGACCAAAGCGTTCTTCACGCGAGGTTTTTTAATGGAAAATATTAGGATAACTAAGATATCTACTTTTTTTTTTAATTTGTGCAGCGTTGCGGTTTGGTTTTTTCTTCGTTCATACGTGAAAATCAAAGAAAAGAAATGAAAGTCTATGGATGCAGGACCAAAGCGTTCTTCACCCCAGGTTCTTTAAAGGAAAATTGGTGGCTAAGATATCTACTCTTTTTTTTATTTTTTGCAACTTTGCGTTTTGGTTTTTTCTTCGTTCATACGTGAAAATCAAAGAAAAGAAATTAAAGTCGCAGTGGCTAAGATATCTACTCTTTTTTTATTTTTTACAGCGTTGAGTTTTGGTTTTCTCTTCGTTTCTGTATGAAAATTAAAGAAAAGAAATGAAAGTCGCAGGATGCACCCAATCGAAGCATTCTTTACGCGAGAATCAATGGAAAATGTTGGGGGGTGGCTAAGAAATCTACCCTTTTGTTTCTTTATTTTTTGCAACATTGCGTTTTGGTATTCTCTTCGTTCATACATGAAAATTATTGGATATTTTATTTGGAGATGAACGAATTAACAACTGCAGTAAGAAATATATATATTTAATGCACCCTGCTTTAATTGTGGGTGATCTGGATCTGAATATATCCATTAAGCAATAAAAAAATGCTGTTATACGATACGTATATCTTTTTTTATTTCGTTTTAGATAAGGTATCACAATGCAAACGTAGATCAAAGCTGAAACGCAATTACTATAATTGCGCAGCGGTGATTATTCCTGCATTAAATTGAACCTCGAACACTGGCGTCGAATTTTAACGTACTCGCTCTCTGTTAGCGTTTTAGGTTCGCATAATTTGTAACGGCCCTGGTAACAGTAGAAATAACGTCTCGTTACGTTGTGCTATCTCGCTATGTAATTTGAACGTTCGTTAAAACGAGTTAAATATTTTTAGCGAGCTCCAACCGTGCTTCGCGTTTATACACTGTTTAGTGCGATTTGTTATTCCAGCCACGTGTTATAACGTTGCCTCACACTGTTTCTGGACCGCCAATTTCGCAATTGCATTCATATTTATTTGACAAACACTGATATTGACATAATTATCGACTGATACTGATATATACTGACTGATATTACAACTTGATATTGTGGGAAAAAATAATTTGAATTTGAAAATAATGTTCTCTCATTGGTTTGGTATAGTGGAATAATAATGATCACGTTTACGACAAGCATTCACTGTTTGACTTTTACTCCTTCCTGTATGTTGGCAGTAAAAGCTGGAAATATTGCTAAAATAGCAATATTTTAGCAATATTTCAGCAATAGTTTCAGTGGAAATTTTCTGTTCCTTGGTGACGTTTAGCAGCAGAAAATATTGCTGAAATAGCAATATTTTAGCAGTATTTTCTATTGCTAACGTCTACCAGTATTAGAAAATTTTCATTTCAATAGAAAACTTGGGGGAAATATGCATATCTCAAAAGGTTGAGGTGAAATAAGTTTAACCCTGTATACTCATCCCTTCCCAGATGTTAGCGATAGAAGCTATTGCTAAGATAACAAGCTTTGAACAATGGAAACTATTGCTAAGAGAGCAATCTTTTAGCAATGAAAACTATTGCTAAGAGAGCAATCTTTGAGGAATGAAAACTATTGCTAAGAGAGCAATCTTTGAGCAATGGAAACTATTGCTAAGGGAGCAATCTTTTAGCAATGGAAACTATTGCTAAGAGAGCAATCTTTGAGCAATGAAAACTATTGCTAAGAGAGCAATCTTTGAGCAATGGAAAGTATTGCTAAGGGAGCAATCTTTTAGCAATGGAAACTATTGCTAAGATAGCAATCGGTTAGCAGCAGAAACTATTGCTAAGATAGCAATCTTTTGGCGACAGAAACTATTGCTAAAATAGCAATCTTTTGGCGACAGAAACTATTGCTAAGAGAGCAATCTTTAAGCAATGGAAACTATTGCTAAGAGAGCAATCTTTAAGCAATGGAAACTATTACAAAGAGAGCAATCTTTTGGCGACAGAAACTATTGCTAAGAGAGCAATCTTTAAGCAATGGAAACTATTGCTAAGAGAGCAATGGAAACTATTGCTAAGAGAGCAATCTTTTAGCAATGGAAACTATTGCTAAGAGAGCAATCTTTGAGCAATAGAAACTATTTCTAAGATAACAATTTATCAGCAATAAATTATTCAAAATTCACGTATTTACGATAATCTGAGTCAACTTTTTAAACCAAATTGTCAAAGATTAACCTTGCTTCCTCTCCAATTCAAAGATAGATATATGCAAAACAAGGAGAGAGGGAGAAAAAGGATTTCAATATTGCCACGTGGGTTCATCGATACAGTTGCTTCCGTCGCGACGCGCGCGATTACGAATTTACAGAATGATTTCATTAAAAGCTGAAGACACAACGACGAGTCGATGTCGATGGTGAATTTCATTTGGCCTGCGCGCGTTTCCTGTATCGGGACCGAACAGAGACGTTTCGCAGCGCGTTGCGGGGCAGCTGGGCTTTTTAAATACGCCAAATTGATGACGCCGTGAAAAGTTTTAATTATAGCCCGCCGATTGCATTGTCCCAATCGGCTGGGATTTGCGTAAAGTACGTGATTAAAACAACGTGACGGGCTTGCGAAATTTCCGACGTTAACGACTCGAATTTTACGCGGCACGCGGACTGGTAAAAATCATTTGGTTAATTATCGCTTAACCGCGTTTGGTTCAGTGTCTCACGTTTTGAGGTTTCCTCTTCTGATTACGTATTCTTTTCTATAGTGTTCGTGGAACTATGAAAATATGTGTAAAATTATATATAAAAGGGTATCAAAGTATATCTCACGTTTTGGGGTTTCCTTTTCTGATTACGTATTCTTTTCTATAGTGTTCGTGGAACTATGAAAATATGTGTAAAATTATATATAAAAGGGTATCAAAATATATCTCACGTTTTGAGGTTTCTTTTTCTGATTACGTATTCTTTTCTATAGTGTTCGTGGAACTATGAAAATATATGTAAAAATATATGTAAAAGGGTATCAAAGTATATCTCACGTTTTGGGGTTTCCTTTTCTGATTACGTATTCTTTTCTATAGTGTTCGTGGAACTATGAAAATATGTGTAAAATTATATATAAAAGGGTATCAAAATATATCTCACGTTTTGAGGTTTCCTCTTCTGATTACGTATTCTTTTCTATAGTGTTCGTGGAACTATGAAAATATATGTAAAATTATATATAAAAGGGTATCAAAATATGTATTAAAATATATGTAAAAATATATATAAAAAGGTATGAAACAGTGGAAACGCTGAAACCAAGCAAATCAACGACAATTAGCATCGTTCAGCTAAGTTTAATGTAATTAACGATCAACGATTACAATTGAAATATTTTATTGTCAATTTCCATTAACGATTAAAGCGTTAAATCGGCCGTTAAATGAACCATTAAAATGATTATTTAATCAAAACGTGATTAACATCATTAACGACTCGAATCGGTTCAAATATTGACTACATCCTCGCATCCGCTAATAATTAAACGAAATTAAAAATTTACTCCATCGAAATTGCTCGAGTTACCACATCGTTGTCAATTCGAAACGAAAGCGCGTGTTAAGCATTGACTGATTTTAAGTTTTCAAGCCCTACAAAAATGAATTTGAAAGGTGAAATTGATTTCTTACTGTCGGAAAACGAGATCAGTTGCATTCACGAAGAGATTAGCGACAGAAAAAATGACGTACGACCGAAAGAAGTCGTCTAACACAAAGAGTTAAAACTGCCTGCGTATCTTTCTGTCATCTAAACTCTCATCTTCGAATCCCAAACCCCCAAACTCCATCGAAATTGCTCGAGTTACCACAACGTTGTGAATTCGAAACGAAAGCGCGCGTTAAGCATTGACTGATTTAAGTTTTCAAGCCCTACAAAAATGAATTCGAAAGGTGAAATTGATTTCTTACTGTCGGAAAACGAGATCATTTGCATTCACGAAGAGATTAGCGACAGAAAAAATGACGTACGACCGAAAGAAGTCGTCTAACACAAAGAGTTAAAACCGCCTGCGTATCTTTCTGTCATCCAAACTCTCATCTTCGAATCCCAAACCCCCAAAGCATCTAACCATCCACCATTCAACCTCTCCATCTTCCATTACATCCCCCGCAGTGTTCCACAAGAGTTCCTAATAAATATCGCCAGCGCGTACGACGCAGCCATTTCACCGCAAACGTTGCGTCCGCTCGAACCTTCGTCGTTTCAGGAGCCAGGTCGCAAAACTAATGGCGAATCGATCGTTGGGACGAGCGAGGAGGCCGCGGTGGAGCCGTTAGCTCAGATAAACGCGTCACTGTCCACGCGTATTCAGTCCTGCTCACTTTTTTCTCTCTCTGTTTTTTATTTTTTTTTTTTTTATTTTCAAAGGGCGAGCTGGGGGCAGCCTTCGAGGCTCTGGCCAACGATCCAGCCGATCGGCAGGTGCATCAGCCAGGCTGATTTATCGGCCGCCTTATCGCCGCTGGCTACAGGCCCTTCGATACTGCTGATCGTTTCCTATATTTTACAGCGCGCTCGTGATTTATCGGGCGTTTCGCGAGTACCCTGTTGCAATTATCAGTAACCTGGTCCCAGCGGGGCAGAGATTAGAAGCCGATTCGAGGCGACTGGCCGTTTTATCGGGCTCCGTCGACGGTTCACCCTGCTTTGTTTATTGCTCGTCCCGACGGAGCCGAGAACCGCCCTGCTGCAGCTCGAATCCTCCTCTCTGCTTTCTACGAGCGAGCGGACATCGCCGCGGATCGTCGAGAACTTCTGGCGACGAGCCTCGAGATTTTCGGTTCTTCGATCGTTCTTATTGAGCTGCAGCGAGGTCTCGCGTTTAGGGTGGGTTGGGAGGCGTTTAGAACGCTTGTTTTGGGGTGGAAGATCGCTTTAAATTTGAGATACGGATGACGCGTTTGGTGTTTTTGGGGGGTTTTGAGTTTGGAGTGGAGATTTGTGAAGATTAGTGGAGATTTGTGATCGGGATTGTGAGGAAATTGGGGTTAATTATTTGCATTTGGATATTTTGTGGGCGTCAGTGATTGAGGCTATTGCTAAAGTATTGCTTAAAGTAGCGATATTGCTGTTTTAGTAGAGACGCAATAGAAACTATTGGTAAAATAGCAATATTGGTATTTTAGTAGCAATATTTTAGCAATTCTGCTATTTTAATAGTAATATTTTAGCAATACTGTTACTTTGATAGCAATATTTTAGCAATTCTACAATTTTAATAGTAATATTTTAGCAATACTGCTATCTTAATAGCAATATTTTAGCAATATTGTTACTTTAATAGCAATATTTTAGCAATTCTACAATTTTAATAGTAATATTTTAACAATACTGCTATCTTAATAGCAATATTTTAGCAATACTGTTACTTTAATAGCAATATTTTAGCAACACTGCTATTTTAATAGCAATATTTTAGCAATACTGCTAATTTAACCCTTTGCTCTCGAGATGCGACTCTCAGTCGCCATTGCGTTTCATACGGCAACTTTCAAGTTTTTCATCGACTGATTTGAAATGGGACGAGGAAAAGTATGAAAGAAAACAGTCGTTACGTTGTTGAAGAGTTGTTGTTCTCAATGGAAATGGAAATTTTCTATTTCTACGAGACGTTAGCAATAGAAACTATTGCTGAAACATTGCTAACTCTCGGGAATAAGCCCAGTGCAAAGGGTTACATTTCAAAATCTCACAAAAATGGATTTGAAAAGTGAAATTAGCTCGAGTGAAGATGAAATTGATTTTCAACTGTTTGTATTCGTGAAGAAATTAGGGATAGAAAATATGATGTACCATCGTCGAGTGCAAATGGTTAATAGCAATATTGCTATTTTGGTATCAATCTTTTAACAGTAGCCTCTATTACATTTCTTAAAGCAAACAATTATAAACATTAATTGCCACATAATCTGACTCCCGAACAGAACCAACAGACAACGCTATTGATTACAACACTATCAATTACACGATTGTAGACGGTAGAAACGCGATAACACGCACTTATTAAACGCTACAAAGTGACAGACTCGAACGAAACCGAGGAATAATTCGCTGGATCCACTGGAATCTGAGAAAATGGAATTCCCCGGCGTCGACTTGACTGGTCGCGCAAACAGAGGAGGCGGTGTTAACGAAGAACGATGTCGGAGTATTTATTGGCCCAGGCAACGTGATCGCAACGCGCATACAAAGCAGAGTTATCCGTTGC
Organism: Xylocopa violacea; assembly: GCA_963969225.1. Classification (NCBI taxonomy): domain Eukaryota; kingdom Metazoa; phylum Arthropoda; class Insecta; order Hymenoptera; family Apidae; genus Xylocopa; species Xylocopa violacea. Next base: position 19,853,153 of record CAXAJV010000015.1, read on the forward strand.
ACCGCTCTGAATCAATACTCGATGATAAATAACAATTTCCCGTTAACGCGGGAAGCAAACTTAAAAGTTGATTAAAAACAGCGCCAAGTTTCGCGAGCCAACAATTGACGCGACGACGATCAATTTTGTTTGCCTTCTCGACGAGAGGACACAGGTTCCCTCTGTCCCGTCAAGAAACGCAACACGTCTCTCGCGAGAAGACAAAATGGAACACGGAAGATTCCATCCCCAACGACGAGCGCGAGTTAATTACTATTCGAGGTCTCTGACGTTGTTTGAGCACGCGTCGCGATGAGGCCTGATTTTGGTTCGTTCAAGCCAACGAAGGGCGTACATCTTGGATAAATTGGTGCTTCGCACGATCTCTTAATAGATAACAAGTATATTTCAATGTAAAAAACATATTTGTTTTTTCTTATTTCAATGTAAAAAACAAGTCATGAGATATTGTAGTATGTGAATGATTTTATTGCGTGGCTTTGTGCGCGTGGAAACATCAGAATGATCAATAACTAAACTGTTTGCGTAAGAATATGCATGTGCTTGTTTGCGAGTGTCTGAAAAACAACAGAATGCATGGAAATCGGGGCGAAGGAATCTAAAATGTTCGATGTGTGAATGTATATAAGAATGTGTGTGCGTAGCTTGAAAGAGAGTTGAAGAAAAAGAAAGAAGAACATCAGTTTTTGACAAAAGCTTCTGATCTCGCAATACTGAGTAATACGATGTTTTTCTGAAGTGTGTCTATGTTTGACTATATTTCTTAATGTCCTGAGCTGTAAAGTCGCAATGTTTTATAATGAATTCGCGTGGGAGGAGTAATCGAGGGTTTGGCAAGTAGATAAGACGCTAATTAGCGAGAAATCTACAAACTTGTTTTTTTGGGGACTGAGAGGGAACCAAAATGGCGCGAGAAGTGGCATTAAGGGTTGCAAATCAGTGACGAGTGGAGCAGACAATAAAGAAATGATGCAATTGCAATACATAATCTTTGATATTTGTGACGAAGCAGCATCCTATTGCTTCATTTATTGCTGCCACGTGTCGATTAGACTCTTTACAGGATTTCTAAAATTAGGGAACTGGTAGCCAGATGTTTTCATGGATTGAATTATGTCAATTGCGTGTATCGAGGCAGTGCGTTCGTCGCAAGACAGATGTATCACCGTGATTCCGTGCTAATCGCGTTAACTTTGATCGAATAATTCCCGAAGCTGAATGGTAATACGAATTTACGACGCTGCGCTAAACTAGCCCATCGCGCGCAATAACGCAGCCAATAACGAGCGACTCGCGCGCCATCGCCGCGTACTTTTAAATCTGATTTGCGCCCACTCGCGCCGCATCGTTCTGTAATCTTGTTGGATTATGCGCCGGCACGTTACGCGCTTTATATTTTACCAGCGTTATCGCGAACGGTACAACAATACGGCAATTACCACGGCGCAGTAATTAACGCGATAATTAAATTACAACGGGCTTAGTTGTAATCAGAATCTACGCTCATAATCGAACTCTCGCCCGTCGTTGCAAACGAGATCACGTCAGATTCGTGGATAGATGATTCGAGCCCTTGGAGAGTCCTCGAAGAGTCCTTTTTCATTACCTCGACGATAAGAATCGAGTGGCAAGATATAAGAACGCTCATAATTGCTGTTGTCTTGCTCAAGTTTAAGTTTATGTTAATTTATGATATAAAATATAATTCGTAGAGGCGTTTGGGAGATCTCTGCGTCCTCATATAGCTTAATTAGCTACAGAAGCAGTCTACGTAAAGTGACAGACGCTAATCATAGTTTAAGGTAATAAAAAATCCACTTCTGTCACAGTCAAGTCGTCACAAATGACTGTAGAAAGTATTGTTGAAATATTGCTGTTAAAATAATAGTATTGCTAAAATATTGCTGTTAAAACAGCAACGTTGCTATTTTAGTAGAGCTTTAGTAGAGATTTAGTAGATTTTACTAGAATAGCGGTATTTTAGTAGCAATATTTTAGCAATCCTGCTATTTTAATAGCAATATTTTAGCAATGCTGCTATATTAATAGCAATATTTTAGCAATGCTGCTATATTTTTAGCATTGCTGCTATTTTAATAGCAACATTTTAGCAATGCTGCTATATTAATAGCAATACTTTAGCAATGCTGCTATATTTTTAGCATTGCTGCTATTTTAATAGCAAAATTTTAGCAATCCTGCTATTTTAATAGCAATACTTTAGCAATTCTGCTATATTAATAGCAATATTTTAGCAACGCTGCAATTTTAACAGCAATATTTTATCAATACTATTATTTTAATAGCATTTAGACGATTCGATCCCTTGACAACACTCCTTTTCACTACCCCAACACTATAACTCAACTTTAACCTTATATATAACTTTCTCTACAATTTACGTTACAAAGTATAATTCTCTAATCTCTGCGCCCTCGTATCGCATCTAAAACGACAGACGCTAATCATACCTGAAGGCAACAAAAAATCCACTTCCGTCGCAGCCAAGTCGTCGCAGTTACCTGCAGACAATATTGTTGAACATTCGACGCAAAGCAGTCCGCGGCTGAGAGGGAGCTCGGTTAATTAAGACGATCGCGCGCGTGCAAAACTACGCTCCTTCCGTTTCTGGATGGGAAACCGCCCCGGAAACTAACCGGGACGCATCCCTCCGCAGCGAGAGTTCGCGAGCGTCGCGTCGCTAAACGCAGCTGTTGCAGCTGGAACCGCTACGCCTCGCGCTACATCATCCGCTCCGCTCGAACGCCCCAGCGTGCACAAATATACTTAACTGCGTGGCGTTATCTGAAGTAAATGCTGTGTATAATCAAACGGCGGAATTGTCTCGCTATTTGCCACTTCCGGGGGAATCGAATCGCGCTGCGCGCCTCGAGTGCTCCGCTTTTGTTGCACTCGCGTTGCGAGGCAGTTGTTGCGAATTTCCTTGCCCTCGAATCGTTCGTACGACGTTGCGATCGTATCGTTTATGCATCCTTGGATGTTCCTCAGGGTTATAATTGGTGAACGATTTTTGTTTCTTATTTTTTTTTTTAGTTTTCCAAGTGTTTGTTTGTTTTTGTCTTCTTGTGTTGCGTTCAATGCGTCGTCTCGCTGGTAGCTTGATTATGGTTTTAATTAATGTTGGTTGTCAGTGTTAGAGAAAAGGGTATCGTAGAATTAATTCGACTCTAGAGGTTACGGTTTGTTGACACTTTGGTGAGAGCGCCTTCGTTGGATGCCTCAGTTCTGCATTTTTGAAATTTGTATGCAGAAAGTTGAAGCAGTCGCGAACCAAATCGCTTGCTTTCTTGGTTTTTTTATGGTGTGGGGGTAGGACTATGGAAAAACAAGCGTTTTGTGCTTATGGCGTGTCAATAGAAGCTAATTGTCCTTTTATCTTAGCTTCTTAAAGTTATTTTTATTAATTTAATCCCCATATTTAGAAAAATTATTTTTATCAATTTAATTTTATAAGATAAGAAGCTAATTATCCTCTTATTCTAGCTTCTCAAAGTTACTTTTATTAATTTAACCAGTTACAAGCGTTCTATTGCCATAAACTTGGTTTTAAAAATTAGAAAGACAACTCTTTGCATCTTACTTTGCAGTGATAGAAATCCTGCAGAAAAACGTCACTTCGATGCATACTAAACGTGGAATTTTATAATACTTCCCAATTTTTTCAACATCATGCGTAACAAAATTATTTGTTATATCGAATATTTGTTAATCGGATTCGCGTCGACGTGGCGTACGAAAACGATAAAATTAAAAAACAATTGGCATTAATACACGAACTGATTCATCGCGTAGGAATAATTGATACCCGAATTTTAAACAGATAAATGTATAAATTCATGAGGTAATAAGTAATGGCGCCCTCGATGTGTTTATTGCTTCGACAAAAATTTTTGGTCAGATTAAATTATTCGTGTTCGAACTACGCGAATGTAGAGATTCTCTCCATTAAATTACAAAATTGCTTTAATAGCGACGTAGTTTTAATTTTTTTACTTCAAACGAAAAACCGGGTACACCGTGCGTGGATTAATTTTGTTTTTCTACAAATAGCAACGAATGCACTTCTAGCCTCTCTCGAAAGAATAAGGAAAGGCAGATGAAAGGTGCGCGTGGAAATTTCACCGTGGAACTGACTGAAAGTGAGGAAGGCAAAGGACGTAGTAAAAAGCGGGCAAAGGTATTACTTAGGGAAAGAGGCGGAAGCTTTTCTCTAGTTGCTTGAATTCAGGTTATTCCTGTTAGGTGTTACACTTAATAAGGGAATCGCGAATGACGATACTGAACTCTGTTAATATAATTGCTTCGATACTGAAGAAAGATTGGAAACCTTGTCATCGTTAACAGTAACATAAAACGTCAAAAAAACGATTCAAAGTGCTGAATAATTAGACACGTAAAGCAGCACTGTGCGCAGAAACACTTGAACAATCGATTCAACTCGATATACTTTGTTAAATCATAAAAATATAGCTGAATTATGGACAGCAATGAAAACTTCAATGAACAGTTCCTCGATTGCTGAAAATTAGTTTACTAATTACATTAAATCTCGAACTTTGTTGCAATCTACATTTATGGAGCTCATATTTATTGCTGTCGGGCCACACTCGACAAAGGAATCGCAAAGGGTTAAAACCAAGCAACAAAAGAGTTGACTCTCTCACTTTCAATTTGTTTAATTGCTTAGTCGAGAGTGAAAAGCGACTAGCGATTAATTAACGAAAATCCTGCAACGTCGCGAGCAAAGCAACCAATAAAGCTCGTTCGGAATAATTTCTCGCGCGAGTGAAGCGAACGACAGAACGGATCCCAAAGAAGAATCTCGAGGCATTCCGAGTCCCGTCGCGTGCCGATATAAATTCAGCGGAAAGATTGTCGAAGAGCGTGAAATAATGCGCGACGCCGTTTCGTCGAGCGCGCGTACATAAAATTTGAAACGAAAAACACAAACTGCTCGCCACGGCGGCGGAGAAGCATCGAGAAGCGATCGAAATAATTCGCAATCTTTTCGAGCATATAAAGACGTCGCCAACGGGATGCTCGTCAACCAGTGCAGAAAATATTCCCGCGATAGGATTCAGCGTCTGCTCGAGCGGAATTCCTCGGCGATGTCGGGAATTTTCGCCAGAGCCAGGGCTGATGTAACGGAAAATGCTGCGACCATAAATGTCTCGCGAATCGCGCTGCTTGCCGTGGGAATGAAACGCTGGCGGGACGTGGCGGGGGATGATCGATAGAAAAAAAAAAGGGGAAAAATCATCGCGACGGGCGTAATGTCTCGCGGTGGGAATTAATTTCCGCTCGACGCGTGGCCAGCTGTCGGCGTTAATTCATGGTAAACTGTTTCTCGTCGAGCGACTTTTATGCATCTCGCTGCTTTAACGAGCGAAACAGGCCGACTTTTCACCCTTTCCAGTGTATATTTTGCGTATCGTTGGCGTTTCGAACGCGAATTGCAATGAATTTTAAGAAGGCAGACTGTTTTTAGCGATAAGCGTGCGTATTTTTGTTCGAATTATCAGTGACGAGTATTGTAATAAAGATTGCACTCAGAATCACAAGTTGTTATGTTAACCCTTTGACTTGAAAGTTATTGCTAATGTTTAGCAGTGATAGATAATTTCCATTTTTATAGAAAACTTCAGGGAAACGCATTTCTCAAGAAATTGCGGTGGAATAGGGTTAACTCTTTGCACTTTGCTCCTTTACAGACGTTAGTAATAGAAACTATTGCTGAAATATTGGTATTACAATAGCGATATTGCTAAAATATTGCTATTTTAGTAGAGACGCAATAGAAACTATTGCTAAAATAGCAATACTTTAGCGATATTGCTGTTTTAATAGCAGTACTTTAGCGATATCGCTATTTTAATAGCAATACTTTAGCGATATCGCTATTTTAATAGCAATACTTTAGCGATATTGCTATTTTAACAGCAATATCTTAGTAATATTGCTATTTTAGCAATAAATATCAATTTTATAACGCAATTAACTGGTTAAATAAACAACACATTGCTCTTGGATTACACATTTCTCCATGTTTTGCTATCAAACGAAACTTAACTCCTCAGTTAACAAGTCAAGAGGATCACCACAATGATCCACAAAAATAGCCAACCTCGCCATTTCTGTTAAAACAACAGGTCCCTCGATTCGTCCACGCAAATCTCCCATCAAAATGCGCGCCAAACTCGAATTCGACGACCAAACCCGCGGCGTCTCCGTCCTGGCGAGCAACCGGCGTCCGCACGCCCGTTTACGCTTCAATTACCAGCCTCCTCGCAATAAATCCGGCATTAGCCTACAAACCGGAAATCCGCGTCTAGGTAAACGCGCGAGCGCAAAGCGCGCGCATCTAATTAATAACATCCTCGCGTTTTAATTAACGTTTCACGGGGAAGCGTGCATTATTTTGCAGAGACTGCTCGGAGCGTAAAGTACAAACAGCCGCGCGGAACGCGGTTAAAGAGACAGACAGGGGCGGCAGAGGGGACGCTGGGGGCGTCGCGGAGCGTCCGCGTAACGTCGTGAGAATTGCGGAACTGCCTCGCCAACGCTGACGCGTTTCTCTGTGATGGATTATCGCAGGATTCCGCGATACTCTTAGACCAGCCAAGCTGTTGTTCCCTCGACCCAACGACCTGGTGTCGTTGAGCTTCGAGTTCCGATGGCCGCGTTTCCGCGATCGTTCAGCGTCGAGGTGCGATCTCGATCCGGATGTGCGTTTGCATTCGACGATTTCGTGGAAATCGAGAGATTGTTTCGGTTGGATCGTTAACTCCTTGCGCGAGGTACTCTCTGTGGGGATATTGGCATTGATTAGTGATTACTAAGGTTAATTGGTTAGTGATACTAAGGTTGAAGTTATTCTGTCGTGGGTTTTTGAGAAATGTATGTTTCCTTGAGGTTTTCTGTTGAAATGGGAATTTTGTATTGCTGGGTTAGTAATAGTTTCCATTGCTTAAAGATTGCTGTCTTAGCAATAGTTTCCATTGCTCTCTTAGCAATAGTTTCCATTGCTCAAAGATTGTTCTCTTAGCAATAGTTTTCATTGCTCAAAGATTACCTTAGAAATAGTTTCCATTGCTCAAAGATTGCCGTAGCAATAGAAGCTGTTGCTCAAAGATTGCTGTGTTAGTAATAGTTTCCATTGCTTAAAGATTGCTTTCTTAGCAATAGTTTTCAATGCTTAAAGGTTGCTCTCTTAGCAATTGTTTCCATTGCTTAAAGATTGCTCTCTTAGCAATAGTTTCTGTTGCTAAACGATTGCTATCTTAGCAATAGTTTCTGTTGCTAAAAGACTGCTATCTTAGCAATAGTTTCTGTTGCTAAACGATTGCTATCTTAGCAATAGTTTCTGTCGCCAAAAGATTGCTATCTTAGCAATAGTTTCCATTGCTCAAACATTGCTCTTTTAGCAATAGTTTCCATTGCTCAAACATTGCTCTCTTGGCAATAGTTTCCATTGCTCAAAGATTGCTCTCTTAGCAATAGTTTCCATTGCTCAAAGATTGCTCTCTTAGCAATAGTTTCCATTGCTCAAAGATTACCTTAGCAATAGTTTCCATTGCTCAAAGATTACCTTAGCAATAGTTTCTATTACTAATGTCTGGGAAGGGTCTAAGTGTAAAGGGTTAAACTTATTCCACCTCAACTTTTCGAGAAATCCACGTTTCCCTCAAGTTTTGAAATGGAAATTTTCTATTGTTGGCAGTCGTTAGCAATAATAACTATTGCTAAAGATTGCTATATTAGTGATAGAAACTATTGCTCAAAGATTGCTATTTTAGCAATAGTTTCAATTTCCAACCTCTGCGAAGGAGTCGAGTGCAAAGAGTTAAACTTATTCCGCCTCAACTTTTCGAGAGATGCCTATGTCCCTCAAGTTTCCTATCGAACTAAAAACTTCCTATTAACAATAACATTTCAGCGATATAAAACATCGCTACCTTATCAGCTCCTATCGCTAGCCCCTGAAAAGAAGCCTAAATATACAAATACTAAATACACCCTAAACTACTTCAACCCACCTCTCGCGAAAACAGCTAAACTTGACATCAATCACCCAACGATATCAAAATCGAAGGCTATCGAAGTCGATTCGCTATCTAAACTCGTTTCGCCGTCGCTCCACCGGGTGCTCCATATTTTCTGCAATTACTCGAGGCGAACGGGGCGGAAACGCGACGCTATGGCGGCGAAAGGGTCGAGGTTACGAGCCCTGCGAGCGCCGCTCGAGCGTGTATCCGCAGCGTGGGGTCGAAGAGGGTGGGCCGCCTTGGATTATTTAGCACGGAATGGACATCTTCTCGGCTCGGTACGTAATATTAATATGTTCTCCAGCGCTCGCAGCGTCGGAGACAATGGCGGAGATTGTGTTGAATGCAGTAATCAGAGGGCAGACCGTGCACCCGAGGGACTTGGCTCGCCTCGCCTTCTCTCCTCGCGTTGATCCTGCAGGAGGAACAGGATCCAGCTGCTTCCTTCCGCTTGACGCCTTCTTCCTTTCGCTGGCTCACCCTTCCGCCTCGAACCCAACCCCCTCAACCACCCTGATGGGGGTAACGGGAGCGCAGCCACCCTCTTCCGCGCTGTATTTCCCTAGACGTGCGTTCGAGATCCTTGGAACGGTTTCTTCTCGGTCCGCTGGAGCGATCCCCGCTCAAATTCGAAACCGTTGTTTTAGGCAGCGTCGTTCTTCCGGCCGGTTTACCGCCTCCACTGAAAGACGCTTTTAAACCGCGTTCATTTCCATCGGGTTCCGCGCGTTTTATTGTTCAAATTGGCATCGACGTACCCTTTTCCGGGTGCAATGGGGTACCATGTTTTGGAACGCGACGCTTTGAAGTCGTAATTACGTTATGAATGAGGGGATGACTTGGTACGAGGCGATACAGGTGTGACGAGAGAACAGTTGAGCGAATAGAAGAGAGGACTCGAGTCTGGCGAAAGGACGAGCGTTTTAGTTAATTGTTAATAGGCAGTCGTGAGAGAAACATTCGAAGACGAAGCTATCGAGTCAATCCTCATTTGGAGACCTAGAATTTCAACATGAATGTCCTCTTCTTCCTTCGACACTTTTGCTGCCAATCACGAGCGAGCACGTTGTACGAAGCAGTGTCTCAGTGTTCTACATCCTTTTCTTGATAATTGTGGTCTTTGTATTATTGTAAAAATTGTTAAGTATACGTCAGAAGCAAAATTATTTAATAGTAAAGGCTCGAATGAAAAGTGTCCAAAAATTGATCCTGCAGCGAAAGTGTTAACCATTTTAACACACTGCAAGTGGGTTTCTCCCTGCGCGAACATAATATTGGAGCGTGTAATTTTGCGAAAAAGAGAGCGAAAGTAATGATTAAGTAATTTTTACGTGTGTCATATAAAAACTTGTAACATTTTAACTGAACGTAACGTAACTTTTCAACTTTTGCGTGATCTGCATTCTAGCAAACTGTGTCTTAACTAAAACGTGACTAACGTTTACTGTCAACGTATTTCAAACGATCTCCACGCAACGCGAAATCGAGGACGCAGCAACAATCGCATTCAATTACTGCGATCAAGTGCAACGATCATCGCTGATGCGCGTTCAACTAGCATCGCGATTAATAGACGGATAATCGGGTCGCTGATCAACTTTTGCGTGATCTGCACTCTAGCAAACTGTGTCTTAACTAAAACGTGACTAACGTTTACTGTCAACGTATTTCAAACGATCTCCACGCAACGCGAAATCGAGGACGCAGCAACAATCGCATTCAATTACTGCGATCAAGTGCAACGATCATCGCTGATGCGCGTTCAACTAGCATCGCGATTAATAGACGGATAATCGGGTCGCGGATCTTAAGTAAATGACATTCGCGACGATAATTAGCGTTCCGTTCCCATCAGAGGGGAAGATTTGTTCCCAAATGGCGCGTAGGGATACGAATAGAGTATCGATAGCTCGGCGAGATTTCACTTGTCACTAACAAGATCTGCGCTGCCATCAATTGCGGCCAGTTACTGCGAGTTGCGGCTAAGATTTACTGCCACAGCGTTACGTTAGAGTCGAGCAGTAACGAACCGCGTAAATCATCGTTACGACACGCTGCCGATCTGGCGAGCCTTGTGACGAGCGAGAAAAAAATTGGGATCGATTAAAGGAGCCGTGGCTCGAGGAATTTCGATAATCGGGTCAGGGGTCTGAAATTAATCGCGTCGAATGATTTTCTGGAGTCCTGGTTCATGAATTGAAAGCGAACCGTGTGTAAAAGTGTCGAGCATGTGTCGAAGATTCGTTGTTGTATGTTATATTTTGAAAGCGACGAAGGAATTTGTTGCGAAGATTGTGAAAAGGGTGTCAAGTCGTTAACAACTCGCGGGGTTGCTTGAATTTTTGGAGTATTCTCGAGTGGAAAGTAGTTTTGGCTCTTTGTGCTAGGATGTGTCCTCTGAGGGACAGCATTGATTAGGAATTGCGGAGGATGAACTTGTTTCATTGTAGCTTTGCGAGGGATGCATATTTCTCTGAAGTTTTTTATTGAAATGGAAGTTTTCTATTGCTGAGAGACGTTAGTAAAAGAAGCTATTGCTAAAATATTGCTAAAGTATTTTTAAGGTATTGCTATTTTAGTAATATTGCTATTTTAGTAATAGAATTGCTATTTTATTAATATTGTTATTTTAGTAATAGAATTGCTATTTTAGTAATATTGCTATTTTAGTAATAGAATTGCTATTTTAGTAACATTGCTATTTTAGTAATGAAATTGCTACTATAGTAATATTGCTATTTTAGTAATGAAATTGCTTCTTTAGTGATATTGCTATTTTAGTAATAGAAGTGCTGTTTTAATAATATTGCTATTCTAGTAATAATATTGCTATTTTAGTGATGAAATTGCTTCTTTAGTGATATTGCAATTTTAGTAATAGAAGTGCTGCTTTAGTAATATTGCTATTCTAGTAATAATATTGCTATTTTAGTGATGAAATTCCTTCTTTAGTGATATTGCAATTTTAGTAATAGAAGTGCTGCTTTAGTAATATTGCTATTCTAGTAATAATATTGCTATTTTAGTAATAATATTGCTATTTTAGTAATATTGCCATTTTAGTAATAATATTGCTGCTTTAGTAATATTGCTATTCTAGTAATAATATTGCTATTTTAGTAATATTGCTATTCTAGTAATAATATTGCTATTTCAGTAATACTGCCATTGTAGTAATAAAATTTCCGCTTTAGTAATATTGCTATTCTAGTAATAATATTGCTATTCTAGTAATAATATTGCTATTTTAGTAATATTGCCATTTTAGTAATAATATTGCTGCTTTAGTAATATTGCTATTCTAGTAATAATATTGCTATTTTAGTAATATTGCTATTCTAGTAATAATATTGCTATTTCAGTAATACTGCCATTGTAGTAATAAAATTTCCGCTTTAGTAATATTGCTATTCCAGTAATAAAATTGCTATTTTAGTAATAAAATTGGTACTTTAGTAATCGTTGTTTGAACATCAGTAGGGTGTAGCTGTGTATAGCTGGTAACGAGGACAGCCTTCAGGGAGACGGCAGCACCCTCGAGGCTGCCAGTGCGACTTTATTGCAGCAATAAGAGTTATCACCCGGTGATAACTGCCCCCATAACTCCCTCGCGCGCGATGAATACATTCAGCCCCATCTCTCTTCCCCTTTGTCATACGTCGTCGACGGTGCTACTCCCACTGTCGTATCTGCAACCTTATCCGCGTTGTTTCGACGGAATCGCGCGCTCCGTTCCGCCAGCTTCTACTTTTTAATTTCTGCGAATTTCGCTGGAAAAATGCGGACGCTGTTCGTCGCTCGAAAAACGACAGGAGTAATTATCGTCTGGAAGCGAAACGAACGCCTTCCCTAGTTCCACGCGCGTTAAATATTAGCGGAGACAGTCTCAGAAAGAAGCAGCTGGTTAATAACGACCCACTCGACCGCGGTTCGGTAATGTTGAGGAATATTCGCGAAGTAGCCAGCCCGTAAATTTCCGAGTAATTTTTTACGCCTCTAATGGCGCCCGTGTCTTACTTTGAAAAATAACGCGATAACACAGTCCCCGCACGGTGAGGAGAAAATAAACCCCCTGATAAATGACGCCAAGCCGCGGAGAAATGCTTCGTTTGAAATGAAAATTTCATACGCGGCAGACGTTCGTATGTAAAACGCGGCTTTCGGACGAAACGGGTTATTCGTACACGTCCGGTGATAATAATTGCCGGGAGACGCTGTTCGACGCCCAACGCGGGCGTCAACAATTCGTTATCGTCGCGCTGACCTTCAGAGCGCATTAAATCTCGCAGTCTACTTAAATCGGAGAGTCTGGTTGCGGAAATACTCGAAGTCGCTATCAGTTTTGCGCATCGTGGATAAGTAAATCTCGAGCATTCGAAATTCGTCTTCTGAGGATGTTCTAATGTTAAGAATCGTGGGTGATCAAGTTTCTAGAGTCTAGTTTCGAGTTTCAAGTGTCAAATTTCAAGTCTCTAGAGTCTAGTGTCAAGTTTTAAGTGTCAAGTTTCAAATCTCTAGAGTCTAGTGTCAAATTTCAAGTGTCAGGTTTCAAATCTCTAGAGTCTAGTGTCAAGTTTCAAGTCTATAGAGTCTAGTTTCGAGTTTCAAGTGTCAAATTTCAAGTCTGTAGAGTCTAGTGTCAAGTTTGAAGTGTCAAGTTTCAAGTGTCTAGAGTCTAGTGTCAAGTTTCAATTCGCTAGAGTCTAGTTTCGAGTTTCAAGTGTCAAATTTCAAGTCTCTAGAGTCTAGTGTCAAATTTCAAGTGTCAGGTTTCAAGTGTCTAGAGTCTAGTGTCAAGTTTCAAGTCTCTAGAGTCTAGTTTTGAGTTTCAAGTGTCAAATTTCAAGTCTCTAGAGTCTAGTGTCAAATTTCAAGTGTCAGATTTCAAGTCTCTAGAGTCTAGTGTCAAGTTTCAAGTTTCCAGAGTCTAGTTTCGAGTTTCAAGTGTCAAATTTCAAGTCTCTAGAGTCTAGTGTCAAATTTCAAGTATCAGGTTTCAAGTGTCTAGAGTCTAGTGTCAAGTTTCAAGTCTCTAGAGTCTAGTTTCGAGTTTCAAGTGTCAAATTTCAAGTCTCTAGAGTCTAGAGTCAAATTTCAAGTGTCAGATTTCAAGTCTCTAGAGTCTAGTGTCAAGTTTCAAGTCTCTAGAGTCCAGTGTCAAGTTTCAAGCATCTAGAGTCTAGTTTTAGGTTTCAAGCGTCAAGTTTTAAGTGTCTAGAGTCTAGTGTCAAGTTTCAGGCGTCTAGAGTCTAGTGTCAAGTTTCAAGCGTCAAGTTTCAACTGTCTCTAGAGTCTAGTATCAAATTTCAAGTCTCTAGAGTCTAGTGCCAAGTTTCAAGTGCCAATCTCTAGTGTGTAAAACACTATCAGTACATTCCTTAAACAGAAGATTATTATTTAACCAGAAACCTTGTGTTTGTGATACTGTAAGCGGCTGAAAAACTTTCATTTGTAATATTGTAGCTGATACTCAAATCCAAAGGACAATTTAGCATTCGCTCTCTGCCTTGTCACTAATATTTTAAATTTATGACTCGTCAATTACCACTGAATGCAGAATCTAGTCATGCAGGATCTAATCAACGTCTGGCTTGCAAAAAAAGGGACTAAGGACCAATGTGCCACTGAAACGACTAGAATTCTCAAAAGTGGTACAAGTTGAACCCGCTTATCCTTCGACTGTTCGACGCTCGTCCGCGTCGTTCGAGCTCGACGAAGCCATCGCCTTTATCCCAACGCTGTCTCGGATCTCGTTGTTGTTGCAACACGTATCTTGACTTATTTCCGACTGGCTACAGCAGCTGTTTGTTCCCACAACCCCCTGAACGTCAGCACGAAGACTCGCTCGTGAACCGTCCCACCCGGTTCTTGTTGGTTTTGCCCTCCGCTTCGATAGTCGCCGGACCTTGCCATCCAGAGGCAACGTCCTGGCTTTAATTAACTTTTTCGTCGAATGTCGCTTTAATTAATGGTCCGCTTTATTTTCTTTCTTACGAGCGGGGGCTTGGCTCCAAGTGGACGGGGAGAATATGAGTTTTTGAAAAAATTGATTGACGAGAGGTAAGATGAAACGAAGTCTGGGAAATTGAGAAAAAGCTCGCTGTCGAGGAACGAGAAATACGAACTATTGCGAAGAGTGTGTACGCGTGTTCGTGAAAACGTGTCTAAGATATGCGCAGTGTTATGTCGCTCGAATATTAAATACTTGTTGGTGATAATACGGAAGTATTGAGTGAAGAATTGAGTAAAAGGTTTGGTGTATCATTTATTGCATTTGCGATGGCGATCAATTATTGTTTAGTTTTCTACAAATGTGTTACTCGAATCGCAGAACATCTAACTTTCCTCGAATCATTATTACCATTATTTTCTATGAACTATTAATAATTATCGATACCATTCTTGGTTTGAAAATATCTCGCGCTCTGAAATTGTTTGGTACTCCACTGCGAAGGGAAAACAGTGAAAAAGTATGAAACTCGATCGAGAAATATTCGAAAATTAAATTTGTTAACTGCTTTGAAAACTTTTTCATTTTATTTCGAACGCGCGCACTACATTTTTCTCCCTTTTTTTTCTTTTTTTTTTTTTTTCTGTTCACTGAGAGGCGTACGTTATTGGTCCGGTGATTTACAACGAGTTTACGCTAAATTTACATTGCGAGTTGATCGGCGCTCGCGGGAAACGAATTCACGTTCCCTCTAAACGCGAACGGTTACAAGTGGCGGACGTAAATTTACGATCTTCGCAAATTGAACAGAGCCGCTGGTTTTCCACCGAATTAGGATAAAAACGATCGTCGCCCGTCGTTATAAAAGGATTTCTGCCCCGTTCATTAATCTCTTTCAATTATTCCACGCCCGATACTTTCGACGCGTTTCATTATTATTTCAGTTTTTCGATAATACCATTTTTTTTTTTTTCTCTCGATATTAAAACTAGCAGCGCGGATACGCGGCTGATACGCGAAACCGCGGTGGAAATAATAAAATCCAATTTGTACGGAGTACCTGATAAATCACGTCGGAATTGGCGAGCGAATAATGGTGGAAATGAAAGGCTTGATAAAGAAACAAATATAGGACGCATCCTCTTTTTATCGTCCTGCGTACCACCGATGACACGGTTTCTAGTCTCTGCTCGATGCTCGATATAAAGCCAAAATATATTTAGAACGACTGAAATAAATTCGCGTGCAACGATATTACGCGGCAGCGAAATATTTTTTTATAAATAGACGTAAAAGCGCGAGCGTTCTACGCGAGTTCTGTGATACGTATAAAAGCCATTCTCAGCTTCCATATGGGATATTGGTATCTAAACGTTATTTATTGAAGATAAAAGGATTATGTGATAACGTAATCGCAGTGCGTAGACTTTAACCCTTCGCACTCGATTTCTTTTTGGGCGTTAGTAATAGAAACTGTGCTAAAATATTGTTATTTTAGCAGTATTGCTAGAATATTGCTAAACTATTGCCAAACTATTGCTAAATATTGCTATAATATTATTAAATAGCAATATTACTAAAATATTGCTAAACTATTTCCAAACTGTTGCTAAAATATTGCTAAAATATTGTTAAACTATGCACCGATTAGCGATTACGAAATTTAATTACTCGCTGGCCAAGCATTCGATTTTTCAAACTCGTCCCATCGAAGACACCATTCGAACATCGCCTTTGCGTCGGATTGGCCAAAATCACGACAGGGAGACGCATGGGTGGCAATCCACGCGTGTCACCCATCGCTTCCTCGCGCTACGTGTCTTCGAATTTATCGTTTCAATACGGGACGCTTCGATATCGCCGCGATTTCGCTGCGAAGCGTATTCAACGACGGAATTGGAAACCGATAGTCGATCCAAACCGGAAATCGATCCAACTACTTATCCCCGCGGAGTTGCGCCCCTAATGGAACTTTGTTAATTAGATTAAACTTTCGTTTAACGATATATCGCCGCTTATTCTTCGTCGTTCCGCGCGGTTACTCTCGAAAAACGAGGAAACGACCGCACGGTTCTAGCAGCACCACGGAATTCACAGTCGAATCAAACGTAACGAAGAATCGAATCGATGAATTAATTAATTATTCCGTGCTTGGCGCATCCCCTTTCGTTGCGTCAGTTCAGTGAACACGGAATTCTACGAATCATCGAAATTCACGAGTGCACGTGAAGTGTAATCAGAGGTAATTCTGAGGGTGAACGTTCTTGCGAGGCATTTCACAGACATTGGTTCGGTTTTGAATATATATTACGAAGCCACTTCGACTCGATTGAAATTTAAACTAGACTCTAGAGACTTGAAACTTGACACTGGACTCTAGAGACTTGAAATTTGACACTTCAAACTTGACACTAGAGTCTACACAATCGAAATTTGACACTTGAAACTCGAAACTAGACTCTGGAAACTTGAAACTTGACACTAGACTCTAGAGACTTGAAATCTGACACTTGAAATTTGACACTAGACTCTAGAAACTTGAAATTTGACACCTTAAACTTGACACTAGACTCCAGACAATTGAAATTTGATACTTGAAACTCGAAACTGGACTCTAGAGACTTGAAACTTGACACTAGTCTCTAGAGACTTGAAGTTTGACACTTGAAACTTGACACTAGACCAACAAGTGCCTCGATTTAAAGAATACATTTGGGAAAGAAACAACTCGACTGCAAATCCGAAACCTTGTGGCGAGCAAACGGATTCTACTAATAAAACTAATTTTCATTAAGATAGTAAGGCTCCTTGGAATTATTGCAGACCGAAAGGAATAATAAAGAAGTAAAAATGGAAAAGGTACAGACATCCTTAGAAAATTAAAAATGATTATTATAAAAATTGCTAAGAAAAGGTAGATTGGACTATAGATGATTGTCGATGAAAAGATGACTATGAAACGACTGGGTCTCAGTGCAGAACAGAAAGTAAAAATAGAAAAGGAGTAAGGATCCTTAAAAAATTAAAAACAATTATCGTGAAAATTGCTAAGAAAAGGTAGACTGGACTATGGATGACTGTCAATAAAGGGGCGACTACAAAAGTACAGTGCGAAACAGAAAGTAAAAGTAGAACAGCTGTAAAGAACTTTAGAAAATTAAAAACGATTATTATAAAAATTGCTAAGAAAAAGTAGATTAGACTATAGATGATTGTCTCA
This sequence comes from Xylocopa violacea, assembly GCA_963969225.1. NCBI lineage: Eukaryota > Metazoa > Arthropoda > Insecta > Hymenoptera > Apidae > Xylocopa > Xylocopa violacea. The sequence goes on from CAXAJV010000015.1 coordinate 19,870,389, forward strand.
GTGCGAAACAGAAAGTAAAAGTAGAACAGGTATAAAGATCTTTAGAAAATTAAAAACGATTATTATAAAAATAGCTAAGAAAATGTAGACTGGACTATAGATGATCGTCGACGAAAGGATGACTATAAAACAACTGGGTCTCAGCTGGGAACAGGAGCGACTGCCTCCGCAACGATCTCGTCTCCTCAGGAAGTCCCATCGACGAGGAGGATCGCTCTAATTCCCGCGCGCTGGGCGACCTCGTTTAATTCCACGTACGTCATCGATCGGACGAGCGGTCATCGCAAATCCAGCCCGCGTTCCACTTACGAGATTGCGATTAGGTGTCAAACGAAAGTTGGACGGGACGTCGAACGCCGCGCTGGAGGCGTCCGCTTCGAAAGCTCGTAAGTTCAGGGGCGGCAGAGGGCCCGTGGGATTGCGCTCGCTGTCACGCGTCGACGAGTTGTATCGATATTAACGACGACAAGCGGAGACCAGCTACCCTGGACACGCGATCCCAGTCACGGAGATTACTTTTTTCCACGGGGTTGGCCGTCGCAGCTACAAACAGCGTGATTATTCCAGCGACACGTTTCCACTCGATAAAGTATAATCTGATCACGTCTCCCCTTCCTTTTTTTCTCTCCCAGCGACGTCGACGACCAGCCGCGTAATCGTTCCTTCCTGCTGTTCCGCGTTTCACAGCGATCGCTGCTCTTATCCCAGTTCGTTACGGGGTTTCTAATTAAGCGCCCTGTTTTTTCTTCGTTCGATCGTATCGCGTGGGCAGCGTTCGCGAGGGAGTTCGTCGTGGGACTCGCGAATCTGGAAGTTCGAAGGCTCGAGTGGGAGTTCATTTGAGTTTTGATTTGTTTTTGAATTTGTTTTTTTAGCACAGTCGATTCTAGCGTAATAATTATTGTATAGGAGGGTTGGTTGAGTTTGTATTAAGTTGTGGTGTAAAGGAATTGCGTTACAAAGGGGTTGAATGCACTTAACAGAGAGCAGCTCGAAAGAGAGTCCATCTGAGTTTCGATTTGTCTGAATTCTTTTCTTGATTATAGTCAATTCTTGCGCAACAAGAGTAATTATTGTATAAGAGGGGTGGTCGAGTTTATACTAAGTCGTGGTGTACAGAAATTGCGTTACAAAGGGGTTGAATGCATTCAACAGAGAGCAGCTCAAAAAAAGTCCATCTGAGTTTCGATTTGTCTGATTTCTTTTTCTGAACGCACTCAATTTTTGCGCAACAAGAGTAATTATTGTATAAGAGGGGTGGTCTAGTTTATACTAATTCGTGGTGTACAGAAATTGCGTTACAAAGGGGTTGAATGCACTTAACAGAGAGCAGCTCGAAAGAGAGTCCATCTGAGTTTCGATTTGTCTGAATTCTTTTTCTGAACGCACTCAATTCTTGCGCAACAAGAGTAATTATTGTATAAGAGGGTTGATTGAGTTTGTATTAAGTCGTGGTGTAAAGGAATTGCGTTACAAAGGGGTTGAATGCATTTAACAGAGAGCAGCTCGAAAGAGAGTCCATCTGAGTTTCGATTTGTCTGATTTCTTTTTCTGAACGCATTCAATTCTTGCGCAACAAAAGTAATTATTGTATAAGAGGGTTGATTGAGTTTGTATTAAGTCGTGGTGTACAGAAATTGCGTTACAAAGGGGTTGATCGCACTCAACATAAACATTTTGCTCACAGCAAAATTAACGACGCAACGGCTATCATCGCTCGTTTCTACAATCATTGACACTTTCAATCATACAAAGGCTCCACAAGTAAGGGTTGGTCGAGTCTATATCAAGTCGTGTTGCAAAGTAACCGCGTTACAAATACACGGATCGCACTCAACATAAACATTTTTCTCACAGCAAAATTGACGACGCAACGGCTGTCATCGCTCGTTTCTACAATCATTGACACTTTCAATCATACAAAGGCTCCACAAGTAAGGGTTGGTCGAGTCTATATCAAGTCGTGTTGCAAAGTAACCGCGTTACAAATACACGGATCGCACTCAACATAAACATTTTGCTCACAGCAAAATTGACGACGCAACGGCTATCATCGCTCGTTTCTACAATCATTGACACTTTCAATCATACAAAGGCTCCACAAGTAAGGGTTGGTCGAGTCTATATCAAGTCGTGTTGCAAAGTAACCGCGTTACAAATACACGGATCGCACTCAACATAAACATTTTGCTCACAGCAAAATTGACGACGCAACGGCTATCATCGCTGGTTTCTACAATCACCGACACTTTTCAGCTGTACAAAGGCCGCGTAACGCGTTACACTCGACCGACATCGGCTCGAAACCCTCGAAATCCTCCATCCACGGCTGATATCGACGCGAGCGCTGCCGCGTTTATTGCAAAAGCTGATCGCTCGATCAATTTCAGCGTGCCTCCCTGGCGCGCATTAATGGTATTGCCGTGGCCGCTTGATACCAGCTCCAGCGGCGGTTCGATGGCACGTGCATTCGTACCGGAAAATGCACGAATGACAAGCGTTTCTGAATTACAGTCTCACGTTTACCGAACTCTATGGCGCGGACGTGCCCGTATGTACATCGCGGAACGCGAACATGTCCCGAATACCTGAGCCCTGGCCCACCCGTTCGCGCATTTGTCTTTCGACCAGCAGTTGGGACGCGCGTGTATATATTTTAACCACCGCTTCCGGTTAACCTGATTCACGGAGCCCCTGTCCCGTCCTGTCCTCGCGACTCGACGCCCTTTTTACTGTTTAGCGCCCGCCACTGACCCACATTCCGCGAATTTATGCTCAAATAAGAGTTCACAGGGTGGTCCAAAGAAATTTGGTGGGATGGGGTGAAGTTAAGGGGAGTAACGCGTCTTCTTGAACTCGACAAATCTTTATTTTCCTTTGAATGTCCTTTTTTGCATGCGCTGATATTTTATAAAAAACTCCTTACCTCTTTTTTTTGAGACTCTGAGCGAAGAGTGGGAGAGCTTTTCTTGCCATGAGGTCCTTCGAGTATGGAAAAATAATTATTTGGCGTTAATCCCACTTGACTTGGCGCCTTGATTTGCAATTGGTGTGAAGGGAAAACTCTTCACACGACTTCGATTGGGCCTCTTCAAGATGTTTGGGACCCCACACGCTTCAGAAACGTTGCGAACGTCTTTTCGTCATAAATTTATTAGCCACTTGCGCTGTAACTTGCTGCGAATCGTCACTTGAAACGAGAAGATTCTGTAAAATCTGCGATGGAATAGGTTTAATGTCCTCTCAGAGGAGGCTTCTGAGTGCAAAGGGTTAACTCTTCGTGCTTGGCAGTAGCAGTATTATCATTCATGTAACATTTGCAATAATCTAAGAGAATAGTAATTACATTAGTACATAAAAACGTGGAGAATCCAAGAATAAAACAAGAATTAATTGGATACTGTATAATACTTTCGTGTTAGAACGTATTAACCCTTTGCACTCGAGAGATGATTCTCAGTCACCAATTTGAACCATTTTTGGAAAGTCTCGAGTGCAAAGAGTTAAACTTTCTAACGTTTAGCTTTTTCAACGTGGGTCACCCTGTATTTCAGTCTACCTTGCAGTTAGTTGAGAGAAAGATCGAATTGCGTGTGTGAATGATATCGTAATGAATTAATTATATACAAATGAGATATTGAAATGATATTCATTTAAGAAAAAAGAAAAAAAGTATTTTGTTAGCTTTATTCAATATTTTCTCGACTTTGTATTAACATTCGTGTATTTCATTTTGTTACAGGTAAGAGAGAAATTACCATTAGATACAACGAATTCGGTGAGTCGAGTAATTATTTACAAGTTATCAACCGGATCGTTGCTGGTTTATTATGAAAACATTCCGAGCGTAACTAAAGAACTTCCAATTCTGGAAGTTTAGTCGATATTAAAGTCTGACTTCATATTGACAAAACTTTCGTGCGCTATGCCGTTGATGCAGTCTGAACAAATATAGTTACCAAGCTACTGACATTTTCTTTTATTTACAAGAATTCCGCTGCTACATTTAAAGTCTCCCTTTTTTCGTCGCTCTTCTCAACCCTTTGCGCTTCTTTGTCGAGTGTGACTCGACATCGTTAAATAAGAAAAAGAAACGAATGTAAATTGCAACAAAGTTTTAGAGTTGTAGCAGTCGAGGAACTGTGCTGCAACTAACAAACTTTTTTAGGAAAATTTCAAGTAAATTTCGAATGATAACACTTGAAATAGTAGAGAATTGTTGGCAACTGAACTATTAAATCGAATAATAGTTCAAAGTGCAAAGGGTTAATCCTTTGAGGGATGACCTTCTGTTTAAAATGGTAGATATTGATTTTGTGGGACCAGAAAAGTGAACGTTAGCACTGATTCGACAATACTTTTATAGAAACGAAGTAATAAAATCTGCTTTCAATATAAAACAAGCGACAATTGAGTGTAACTACTAAATCGAAAAGTAATTCAGAGTGCAAAGGGTTAACTCTTTGAGGGATGACCTTCTGTCTGAAATGGTAGACATCGATTTTGGACCAGAAAAGTGAACGTTATTGCTGATTCGACAATACTTTTATAGAAACGAAGTAATAAAATCTGCTTTCAATATAAAACAAGCGACAATTGAGTGTAACTACTAAATCAAAAAATAATTCAAAGCGCAAAGGGTTAACTCTTTGAGGGATGACCTTCTGTCTGAAATAGTAGACATTGATTTTGTGGGACCAAAAAAGTGAACATTAGTGCTGATTCGACAATAAAATCTGTTTTCAATATGAAACAAGCGACAATTGAGCTCAACTACAAAATCAAAAAATAATTCAAAGTGCAAAGGGTTAACCCCTTGAGGGATGACTTTCTGTCTGAAACAAAGAGCTAATGGCAGACATCGATTTTGGACCAGAAAAGTGAACGTTAGTGCTGATTCGACAATAAAATCTGTTTTCAATATGAAACAAACGACGATGGAGCGCAACTACTAAATAAAAAAATAATTCAAAGTGCAAAGAATTAACCCTTTGAGGGATGACCTTCTGTCTGAAACAAATAGCTAATGGTAGCCATCGATTTTGGACCAGAAAAGTGAACATTACTGCTGATTCGACAATAAAATCTGTTTTCAATATAAAACAAGCGACAATTGAGCGCAACTACAAAATGAAAAAGTAGTTCTAAGCGCAAAGGGTTAAGACCCACGACGCTGCTCGTCACCAGCGATCCATAGTTACTCGAAGAACGCGTGACGCTCGAAATCCAACGCGCGAACCGTCTCGCGGTCGCATTCACGCTTGTCGGTAATTGAATTCCGGAATTATCCTCGGTTCCGTGCGTCTCGAGCGGTTTTCTTAAATAAAGTTACCCGCTCGTTCGTCCCTAGCTCGCGGCGGAGTCGCGTTTCCGTCGTTCGCGCGTCGAATTCCTCTCCGCGTCGCTTCCATCCGCGTTATTACGCGCGCTCCTCGATTCGTCGCGATTTTTTTCACATTCAGACGGAGGACTAATGACAGCCCCTCTGACGACGTTCGACCACCCCATTTCGCCCCTCTCAGCGTCTGGTTATCCCAGATTTCTCGCGTATTTCGAGCATCAGCGAAGCGTCGCGAGCCAGGAAAGCGTCTGACGACATTCGATGACTTTTCGTCTCTCTTTTGGTTTTCATCTGGAAATTTTGTTCGATCGCGAAGCAAAATCGAGGGAGGAAACGATCGATCCTCCGTTGGCGAGGACGCTGTAACTCGTTTCGCGCGTGCGACGCGCGCGAGCGGATATTTTTCCGCGAAATTGCAACAGGTCGAAAATCAACAGTTTTTCCAGTGGACGTTTAGCGATTTTTTCGATTTCGCTGGCGCGTGTATTTTTAACAGGGCTGTTTTAGTTTGCGTTCTCGAAGCAGAACCGTGCGCCAGCGTTTTACGCGTTCGTAATGGCGCGTCGCGTTAATTTTCGTCAGCGCTGCACGCGCGACAAGAAATCGCGTCTACTGGTTTACGTCAAATTGGTTAATTGAAATTCGGTCAGGGCGATTCTCTCCTGGTTTATGCAAATTTGTTGTTTCAATCACAATGGCATCGTTTGGGTTCTAAACATTACGCTACACGATCCAATTTACATGCATTTATTTATGCCTGTAATGTATTTTTATTTAGATAGTTCTACGTGTTAAGCTGTTAAAAATTCATAAATAAAATTATGCAATCCCTTAATTTTATTTATAACTCCATTTAAATACGCGACACAGCCCAAATGACATTTTATTTAAATATTTCTACATGTTAAACTATTAATAATCCATAAATAAAATTATACAACCCCTTAATTTTGTTTGTAGCTCCATTTAAATGCGTGATACAGCTCAAATCATTTTCTAATTACATATTTCTATGTGTTAACGTATTAATAATCATAATGTTGTTAGATAAATTTATATATTTGCATTAAATGTATAATTTATATTACACATATGTCGCAATGACACATTTCTGGTAAAACATGCTAGAAAAACATATGAATTTGATGTACACGTATGCGTGTCAACCTAATCCGAGTTCCAAGCAAAAAGCTTGCAACTTCTTTGTAATTTCCCACTGAAATTTTAACGGGATAATGAAGTTCCCTCGAAGAGCGCGTTTACATAAATTGCAAGACAAGGTTCCCTCGCAAGGCGGAACAGGAGCGTAATTTTTCTAACCCCGCTGGAAGGGTGACGAGAAGAAGGGCCAGCTGAGTGTGTACTCTGCCCCAAGCTGAAAATTATACTTAAATATTTGGGCTGGCGTATTTTCAACGCGGTCCAAGTCATGTGAAGCCTTAAAGTGAGGTTCGTTTTATACGATATCGGATAAAGTGCAGCATTAGTGTTGGTACAAATAGTTCTACTGGCTTTTAGTGATATTTGGTGAACTTTAAATAATAGCTCGCATCTGCGTATAAAAGTGTAGAATTTTTAACAACACTTCAGAGCTCCTTTCTGACTAAAAATACACAGAGAGAGGAATGCATAGCATAGTTTCTAAAACCATCGACTGAGAGACGATCAAGAGCACCGTAATGGCGTCCAACGACCCTGATCTCTCTTAACCCTTTACACTCCTTTGTCAACTGTGCCTCGACATCAATATGAATCGCAACAAAAATTGTTCGCAAGTATCAGTCGAATAACAGCCCTCTGAAGCATAAATTTCAAACAAAACATCTAAAATAGTTAAGAGTTAGCAACAAAATCTAACCATAAATTCGCAGAGGGTTAAAGTAGACGCGCGAACAGTTTCGAAGAGTCTCGCTCGAGCCTGAGGACGTCGCTGGGTGCTGCGAAAAGGGGTAAACAGTGATGTTCGCGGGTATGCGGGCCAGGGTGCCGCTAACGACGACGCGACAAAGGAAAACGGAAGAAAGTATCGCAGCGTGCGCCGTCGTGCAGACGCGGGGGTAGCTGGGAGGGTTTAAACGCTTCTCGATGGCGACGCGAGGGCCGGAGGTTTCATGAAAGCGCGAATTCCTGGGAACTCTGGGTCGGATACCGTGGGAAGGAGGCCCGTTCGTCGACCAGGTGGCCAAGCGTAGGACCTGGAGAGGCTGGCGGTGCCTGCAGGAGAGCTGCTTCGTCGAGGGAGCAGCCTAGCTGGCTCTGCGAGCCGAAGGAGGCGAGGAGGAACGCCGCGAAGAGAATGGACCGCGAGGAGGACGCGAGGGTTGGCGATGGTCGGAGGGAGAGACGGCTCGTGGAAGATGGGAGTTGTGTACGCGTCGGGATGCGTCGGCCAGCGAGGTGCAAAGAGAACTGGATGAAACGAAGAAGGAGAAAAGACGCGACGGGGGTGCCAGGACCGCTAGCAGGGAGGACGAGCGCGTGGGACGAAGAGGGTGAAGGAGGGGGGCGAGCGACGGAGCTTGAATGGGGGTGGTTCGGGTAGCGAGAAGGAGACCCCGTAGAAGCGGGACCCGGAGAGTCTTGAGAGGGACGCGGACGGAGATAGAGAAGGTGGGTGGACACTGGGTTGGCGGGGGCGAAGGGTGAGCCGAAGGACGAGGATGGGACGCGGTTGGGTGGCGAGCGAGTGAGATAGTCGAGGGATGACGCGGAGGGGTGGAATCGAGGGAGAGGAAGGGAGTCAGGAGGGCAGAGAGAGAGGGTTGGAGGGAAAGAAGCCGGCAAGAGTCGTTCGAGGAACGGAGGGAGGAGATGTTTATGTTGGGGAGGGAGAAGGATCCCTGCTGTACCGACTGGCACGTGAATTCGAGGGAGAGAGAGCGAGATAGAGAGTTAGAGGGGCGAGCGGGGGTGTTCGTAGAAAGACAGAGAGAGAGAGAGAGAGAGAGAGAGACGCAGAGGGCCAGAGCGGCGGAGAAGGGGCGCTCGCAGGCGTGTTGGGGGTGAGTGGGTGGGTACTGGTACGGTTTTCAAGAGGAAAGAGAAGGAGAGGGGTGAGCAGCGAGTGGTTGGTGCATTATTGATCCCAGTGTGTGCGGACTGGGCAAAAAGAGGAGCCTCCGGCTCGGCTCGAGAAAGAGAGGAACCGATACACCTTGTCTGGGCCGGGGCGAGAGGGAACCAGCCGATCGCAGACAGATATTAGAAACGCGTTCGCCTCTTACGCGGCGTGGAACGCGCGCTGACGAGCCCGTAGCGGGGAATCGTCCGTCGTAATGCGGCGAATTCACACCTGGCCGGATAATCTGTCGAGGAATTGCGCAAGGAGAAGGGTCTGGCTGGCTGCCTGGCCGCTTCGAGCGGCTCGAGCGCGATGTTTCGCGGCGGCACGGCTGGCGACAACCCTCGTCGAAATTTCGGGCGCTGCTTTTGCAATTTTAATCACCCTGGGCCCTCGATGGCGCACGATCGCCGGAGTATGGCGAGTTTTCGGAGTCCCGTCGACGTGTCGTCCATTTCGCGAGCTACGAGCGAGGAATTCGAAGGCAGAGACCATTTTAAGGGGGATGAACGATAGCGCTTAAGAAGCTCGCGTGGCGTTACGGTCGATCCGTTCTAACGCTACTCGCAACGAGCTTGCTCTACAATTTGTACATAATTATTCCGTTATTCTATTGCACGCGTGTATAATTATTCTATCGCATATTTTTTGTTTCGCGTCAATTCTTCACGGATCGAGTGTTTTATGCGGACTGCAATAGCGGCAGAAATCGTGTCGACGTTGCGATATATTTACGCGACTTAATGAATTCTGATAAACATTTTAAATAGCGGAATAATTAATTTGTCAATCAAGCACGTAAACGCGCGATGGCCATTATGCTGGCAGAGCTGGGCTGTTGTTAAAGGCAATTGAAAACGCGTCGTTTTGAAACAAAAAGTACCAGAGCGAGACGGGACGTAGGTAATCATTTAATATTGAAGCTCGTAACGCGTTTGAATATTGTTTAAATACTTCTGACTGGGTTATCGAACGTTTCCTGACAAATTTGCCGGCTTCGAGTCGAAGCTTAATTGCCGTCGGCTTTAAAATGTTTGTATTTATATCCGTTTGTTGTTCAATGTTTGTATTTACGCACGTTTGTTGTTTAACATACGCTACGGTCTAAAATATTAATTGTCGCGCTGCGATACCTTTGAAATCCGTAAACGACTCCGTGGAAAGCCAAATTTATTGTTTGTCGTTAATAAATACTTAGAAGCATCGATTCGATCCACAATTTGACAGTATCAATATATCGAATACATAATTCGTTACACAGAGATGATTCGACGGAAGTTTCAGCCAGTAAACATATTTTCCATTTTAAATATTACATTTTTTTTTCATCCTGACTCTCTCGCTTGGTTAGTAATAATCAGAAATTCATTAATATCCGACAAAATTGTGAAACGTTACATTTATTTTCAGCGTTATTGGCATCTATGGGCGCAGTTATTTGTTTCGCGACAAAAATTTCGAGTCACAACGTTATTTTCATTGCACGAGAAGCATAATTTATTTATTCTGTGCCATAGTTAATTATTTGCTTCGTGTTATAGTATTTCATCTTCGTTCGTGAATTCCACCTTCCAAATTCATTTCTGCAAGGCTTGGAGACTTCAAATTAGTCGATGAAAATTTGAGTCGTGCGAAACCTCATGGCGACTGAGAGTCGCCCTTCGAGCGCAAAGGGTTGAAAAGAGAACTAGTTAACTTTGGTCCATTCTCAATTATTCAGCTTTCTGTTCGACGCTTTCATTCTTCTGGTACGAAATAACGTTTCTCTTGGCTCTTCTCTTTCACTTACCGTTCGTTCTTCAGACTTCAGTTTCGCACGTTCGACTGCATCCACGTTAACGTCCCAAGCTTTTCTTCGTCCCCTCGCAGCTCCATCTCGCGATCAATCATAGATACGAATCGCGAACGCATCGAAAGCCCTCGGATACTGTGCTAGTTATTTATTAAATGTCAAACTAAACTGCTCGTATCCGAGCTAACGATTCTTGACGTGCTTCGAAACTAGCAGACTTATGGTCCCCGATTGTGGATCTGACAGATCGTTTGTTTCGAGTGTCGTTATATTGCGCGCACGCGGGCCTCCCATAGATTTGCCTTCGGAGAGTCGCGGGAATAATGCTCTTAAACGCGCTCGAAATACGACCGACTGCCAATCGCGTCGATATACTTTTGCTTTATCGATGCTCCCGACGTTTTTCAACTATTAACCCTTTACAGTCGGACGTTCTTCGACATCGGCATTGATTAGTGATCGCGAGGAGAAATATTGCTATTTTAGGGATAGAAAATATTGCAAACTTAGCAATAGAAAACATTGCTAAAATATTGCAACTTTAGGAATGGAAACTTTTGCTAAAATATTGCTAAAATATTGCAATCTTGGCAATAGAAACTTTTGCTAAAATATTGCAACTTTAGCAACAGAAACTTTTGCTAAAATATTGCAATCTTGGCAATAGAAACTTTTGCTAAAATATTGCAACTTTAGGAATAGGAACTTTTGCTAAAATATTGCTAAAATATTGCAACCTTGGCAATAGAAACTTTTGCTAAAATATTACAACTTTAGGAATAGAAACTTTTGCTAAAATATTGCTAAAATATTGCAACTTTAGGAATAGAAACTTTTGCTAAAATATTGCTAAAATATTGCAATCTTGGCAATAGAAACTTTTGCTAAAATATTGCAACTTTAGCAATAGAAACTTTTGCTAAAAATATTGCAATCTTAGCAATAGAAGACATTGCTAAAATATCACCAAAATATTGAAATCTTAGCAATAGAAAACAATAGCTAAAATATTACAGTTTCATCAATAGAGACAATTGTAAAAATGAATTTACCCTATAATTGCTAAAATTAATCGCTCAATTCAATAACTCACCGCACACACATTCCTTTCCATCGACATCATTTTACGCGTCCACTATTTGAGATCAGAACTTCGACGTAATTTTTACCCCGAGCTCGAGGGAAAAACTCGAGATAGAGAGAGAGAGAGAGAGAGAAAGAGAGAGAGCGCGCGTCTGTCGAGCAAATTGATTTCGAGTAAAAAGTTCGAATTCGAGTAACTCGGCTAATCCCGCCCTCTGTGTTTACCTTCCCCCATCCGTTTAAACCTCTCCGCGTGGTCTCATCGATTCCGCGCACGTTTCCGTCCGCGCGACGCTCCTTTATATCCTCGCAGAGGACTTTCGTCCCCGCGGAAGACTTATGATTAATAAGAACAATTCAGCGGGAACAGAATTCTCTGGACGCGCCTTGGGGAACCGCGTCGACGGACGCGAATAACCAGAAATTACCAGCGCCAATGGGAAGCAATTCGAGCCATTAACGTCGCCGCGTTTTAAACGTTTGTCAAAGAAAACGGTCGGAATTCAACGAATTCCAGAAACGTCGGCGAACCGTCCCGGTCGGATATCAGACCCGGACTATTTCTGAACTATTTTACGGGAAGCGTCGCGGGAAATTCACGCGTGCGTTCCGGCGACCATCGCTGGCATTCCTGCCGCTCGTCCGACGACGCTCGCGTAGGCCTAATTCTCGGCAACCGACGGGGATTCGTCGATTTTCCCGTCGCCGACGATGAGGGCCAATAGAGATTCGTTGATTCTACCATCGCCAGCGACCGGAACCAACAGAAATTTATTGATTTTCCCATAATCGACGATGGAAACCATCAGAAATTCGTCGAGTTTCTCATCGTCGATGATGAGGACTAACAGAGATTTATCGATTTTTCTATCGTCGACGATGAGGACCAATAGAGATTTGTCGATTTTCTCATCGTCGACGATGAGGACCAACAGAAATTTATTTTCCCATAATCGACGATGGAAACCATTAGAAATTCGTCGAGTTTCCCATCGTCAATGATGAGGACTAACAGAGATTCGTCGATTTTTCCATCGTCGACGATGAGGACCAACAGAAATTTGTCGATTTTCTCATTGTCAACGATGAGGACCAATAGAAATTTGTTGATTTTTCCATCGTCAACGATGAGAACCAACAGAAATTTGTCGATTCTACCATCGTATCAACGACGAAAACTAACAGAAATTCTGTTGATTTTCCCATCATCAACGACGAAAAGCAACAGAAATTCGTCGAGTTTTCCATCGTCAATGGTAAGAACCATCAGAAGTTTATCGATTCACCCATCATTAACGATGAGGACCAACAGAAATTTGTCGATTTTCTCATTGTCAGCGATGAGGACCAACAGAAATTTGTCGCTTTTCTAATCGTCAACGATGAGAACCAACAGAAATTTATCGATTCTCTCATCATTAACGATGAGGACCAACAGAAATTTGTCGATTTTCTTATTATCAACGATGAGGACCAATAGAAATTCTTTGATTTTCCCATCGCTAACAACGACGAGAACTAACAGAGACTCCTTGATTTTCCATCGCTAACGACGAGGACTAACAGAAATTCGTCGATTTTTCCACCGCCAACGCGCGACGAGAACAGAAAACTGGTCGCGATTTTCTGATAGCCGTTCGATTGCAAGCTCTGTGGGATTCAACGAATCGTCTCGTAATCGAATGCAATCGTAATAACGCTCCATTCAAAAGTGCATCGTTTCGTATATAAAATGCGTTTAATATCGAACGATCGAGCAGGGGAGGACAATTCCCACAGAACCGACGAGTATCGAAGCGAACAACACTTTTGCAAATACAATGATTTGTAGATTACGAAAAGTGTGGCACGTTATTCAGCGATTTATTCTGCGTACGATACTCTGCTGTTTGCTGCAGAGATCAGTTTTCACGGTGCAGTGATACTGTGGAAAGTTTAACCCTTTACATTCGAGAGCTTCGAAGCTATTTAAAATTTGTCTTGAAACTCGAGGACTCCTCGATGGAGACAGTGGAAACAATTTTCAGTCTGAAAACAAATTTAAAAACTTCATTTATTCTGGCAGTAAATTCTAAATGTTATGTAAATGCTGTTACTTTTTCTTTCTGAGGGTTAAATTAAACCCTTTCTCTTCAGAGGGTTAAATATTAGCAAACAGATAGAAAGAAGGGATGAAAAGCGGTAGTCATTGTACAAATATTCCTGTCAAATTACCACTAATTAAATAATAAATTTAAATTCAAGCTAATTAAATATATCATATTCTGAAATCATCAAAATGAAACTTGAAATATTAGTAAATCCAATACAAATTCAATTAGCGTGCTTTAAAAATTCTGATCTCAAAGTAGCCTTGTATTTTTATCTAAGTGCTCGAGGAAGTAAACGCAACAAGAATTCGGTTGATTATATTTTGTTTACACTGAAAACCTTGCGACTAATTCGAAGAAATATCCTTACGACCAATTCCAAGAAATTTGTTTACGTTCGATTCGAAGCAGTGTCCTTTCGAAAACAACTCCAGTCAGTCACGCGTTACCTTCGAGGTCGCTAACACCTCGTCGTCGTGCGTCGCTCTATTTTACGCATTATTGAAAGTGAAACGTAGTGCAATCGCGTTTGATTCGTACTCTTTTTAATTATATCGCGTGCGTGCAATCAGTGACGCGTGTAGTTATTCCTCCTCGCTTAAAGACGCGTTAACGATCGTGAAAATAGTTTCCATAAGCGTCGACTACGTAGAAACAGTTTCCAGAAGCGTCGATGCTTCCCTTTGTTTTGGTTTTTCGAGGCACGACGCGTCACGTGTTTTTCTTCGTCAGTGAAACTGCGTGTTTCGTGAAGATCGAGTCGCGAAAAGCTGTGTCGCGTAATAAACTATCTATCTTTCGTAATTATCTTTCTACGTCGTCTTCGAATGCTACGCAATCATCGAACTATCGTGATTCATTCGCATCGCGATTTCGAGTCGCGTTTTGTTCGATCAGTGGTTCAAGCTTCCTGGATTTGGATGCTTCTGGATGTTCTACTTAGCTGCGATGGCTGTATTGGACTGTACGATTCTACTTGCTGATCTGCTCGCGATCTAATGGTAAGCGTGCATAATATGTATTTCTTTATTATTTTACTGTTGTTTGTGATATGTATTCGTTGGTTAGTTATGTAAGTGATATACATATTTAATTTTTTGTAATCGAGGACTTCGAAGTGGAGTCATTTAAAATTTGTGTTCAAAGTCGAGGACTCTTCGAGGTAGACAACGGAAATGATTTTCATTTCTTTGCTAAGTTAGTAATATTTTCTATTGCTAACATATTGTTACTTTAATATTTTAATATTGCCAAAATATTGCTGTTTTAATATTTTAGTATTGCTATTTTAATATTTTCATATTGCTCTTTACTTTAATATTGCTACTCTAATATTTTGATATTGCTACTTTAATATTGCTACTCTAATATTCTGATATTGCTATTTTATTATTGCTACTCTAATATTTTGATATTGCTATTTTAATATTGCTACTCTAATATTCTGATATAGCTATTTTAATATTGCTACTTTAATATTTTGATATTGCTATTTTAATATTGCTACTCTAATATTCTGATATAGCTATTTTAATATTGCTACTCTAATATTTTGATATTGCTATTTTAATATTGCTACTCTAATATTTTGATATTGCTATTTTAATATTGCTACTCTAATATTTTGATATTGCTATCTTAATATTCCTACTCTAATATTTTGATATTGCTATTTTAATATTGCTATTTTAATATTGCCATTTTAATATTTTAATATTTTAATATTGCTACGTCAATATTTTAATATTACCAAAACATTGCTACTTGAATATTTCAATATTGCCAAAACATTGCTGTTCCAACAATATTTCTAGCTTCCGTCGCCAACGTCCGGGGAAGAGTAGACTGCGAGGAGCTAAAAGAAAAAAAAAAAACAGCCACGCAAGAACCCAGAGTCGCCAATTGAAATCACCAGAGCGTTCCTCTCTCGAAACGCACCTTCCGCTCTTCGAGTGTCGCGAATAATTCCTCAGGCTGCGCTCGATTCATCGAAACGGGCCAGCTGGCGCGGAAGTATAAATTTTAATGACCCCAACCGATTCGAGCGCAGCTTTTGCTGGATCGATTGATCCGCGTTTCAACTATTCATCGCCCCGTGGCCTCTTCGCAGCGTTACGGAATCGATAGAGGCGACGAACGAAGGCTAACTTCGCTCGGTTGCCTCCGTTTTGGGCGCACCGTGTCCATAAATTGCCAGCAACGGCCAGCCAGCTGAGACAAACACGTGGCACGCCCCGAACAATCCAAAATGGGCGACTTTCGTCTCGATCTCCAACCCTTTCTTTCATTTCCCTGAACGATAGGCCACGCTCGACTCCAGGCGATTTTTCTTCCACTTCCGGTGATCCATTTCCGTCCCGTTGCCTTTCAATCGAACGGTTGTGAGCGATTTACGAACGTGCTGCTTGGCGAGGGTTTATTTTGAACCGAGAGAGGAAATATGGGGGTTTTGCTGCGCTGCGAGGAATTTTTTACGTTTACAGAATGGATTTTCAGGAATCTCTGGGTAATTATTGTAAATCTGATAGAAGAAGAGGAGGTAGAGGAAATTGTTACATTTTTCATGTCAGTGAAGAATTATTTCCTCGATCAAGAAGATGAACATGCGTTAGAAATTGAGTTTGAAGTTAATCGACCAGTGTAACGTGCTGGCTCCATTTTGAAAGGGTAGAGAAAATATGGGGGATGTTTCGCAGCGCTGCGATCAGTCGTTGATGTATAAAGAATAGAATTTTTAGAAATCTCTGAGTAATTATTGCAAATCTGAAGATTTTTCTTCCATTTTCTGTCTTTCAATCGAACGACTATGAACGATTTACAAAGGTACTGCTTGGCGAGGGTGCTCTGGGTTTATTTTGAACTGAGAAATAAAATATGGGGATTTTTGCAGTGCTGTAACGAGTCGTTGATGTGTAAAGAATAGAATTTTTAGAAATCTCTGAGTAATTATTGCAAATCTGAAGATTTTTCTTCCATTTTCTGTCTTTCAATCGAACGACTATGAACGATTTACAAACGTACTGCTTTACGAGGGTGCTCTGGGTTTATTTTGAACTGAGAAATAAAATATGGGCATTTTTGCAGTGCTGTAACGAGTCGTTGATGTGTAAAGAATAGAATTTTTAGAAATCTCTGGGTAATTAATGCAAATTTGTGAAAAATGGAGTTTCCAAGGAATTGTCACTTTTTTAATGCCAATGTGGAATTATTTTCTCGATCAAGAGGATGAACACGCGTCAGAAATGGAGTTCAAAGTTAATCGACCAGTGTTTAACGCCATGTAACGTGCACCTCTTTATTGACTCTATATTCCGTTGTTCCCTAATAGGAGAAATTGCTGGTGCTTTACGACGGAACATCTCGCGTCAGTTTCAGACGTTACGCTAACTCAATTCTCGACAAAATGTTACATAATACCTTCGTACACTCGGGTACCTCTCAAAGTATCTATTTATCTTCAAAGAAGCGAACGCTCTCTGCAGCTTTCACACTTCGTCGACGTTTAACCCTTTGCACTCGGATGTCCCCTCTGAGGGGACATCAGAATTGATCAGTGATTATGGAAGTTAAACTTGTATTCCATCGCAACTTTTTGAGACATGCATTCTCTGCATTTCTCTGAAGTTTTCTATTGAAAAGAAAATTTTCTATTGCTGAGAGATCGCCATTAAACTTTTTAACCCTTTGCACTCGGATGTTCCCTCTGAGAGGACATCAGAATTGATCAGTGATTATGGAAATTAAACTTATATTCCATCGCAACTTTTTGAGACATGCATGTTTCTCTGAAGTTTTCTATTGAAATAGAAATTTTCTATTGCTGGTAACAACAGCTTCTATTGCTAGCATTTAAGAAAGCACCATTAAGCTTTTTAACTCTTTGCACTCGGATGTTCTCTCTGAGAGGACATCAGAATTGATCAGTGATTATGAAAGTTAAACTTATATTCTATCGTAACTTTTTGAGACATGCACGTTTCTCTGAAGTTTTTTATTGAAAAGAAAATTTCTATTGCTGGTAACAACAGCTTCTATTGCTAGCATTCAAGAAAGCACCATTAAGCTTTTTAACTCTTTACACTCGGATGTCCCCTCTGAGGGGACAACAGAATTGATCAATGATTATGGAAGTTAAACTTATTCTATTGCTCATTCAAGTTTTTCTATCAAAATGGAAATTTTCTATTGCTGGTAGATGTTAACTTCTTATGCACCACTATAGTGGCTTTCGCAGATGTCATCTTGTATTCTTAATTATTAAAGTTAAACTATATGCATCATATCTTCGAGAAAAATCATAATTTAATAATCAAAAACTGCATTCCAATGTACTCATGTAGAGAACAGCATTATTCGTCACAAATCGCAGTGTTGTATTATTATTTTCGCGCAAAATTCAGCCATAGCTAAGAAATTAGCGATAGTCTGTGAAGACTTCGAGTGCAGAGAGTCAAAATCAACAATGTCAACAAAAAGTATCGACTCATCGTCATTACAATTCAATCCACTATCCAATCTTGTAACTCTTAAATAATTAAAAAAGAAGGTGGGTTGCACTGGATTGCACACTGTGTGTGCAATGATATCGAAAAGTAGGCGTCGAAATAATACTTATGGTAAGAATGTAACTCGACGTCTTTAAATAAGAAAAAGAAACAAATCTAAATCACAACAAACTTTTCGACTTGTTTCAGAGTTTACAAGTAGCAGTCGAGGAACCTTGCTGCGACTGACAACTTCTGAAAGTAAATTTCAAATAAAACACTTGAAATAGTTTTCACCTAAACTATTAAATTGAAAAATAATTCAAAGTGCGAAGGGTTGAAGTTAAAATTCCATCTTCTGGGTTTGTTCTCCAAAAAACGAGCCATCTCGAGCGGCTTAATCTCAGATTAAACTTGCGAACCCTGAAGCAGTCGCTGAGAAACGAGTCCACGCGACTATGGTTGCTCGTTGGCACCTTTAAACGAACGTCATCGCGTAATTATCACCAGGACGTGATAGCGCGGTTTACAATTGACTGGCATCGTCGATCGGTTGACCCTGCGCTCCGCCACCTCGCGATTTTATTGGCCCTTCGAAACGAGTGTCCTGCAGTCGTCTCGACTATTAACAGCCTCGTAAGCCTCGACTTCCACTGCTTTATGAGCCGGTTAGTGGCCGTTGCGACGATGCTCGGCATGCGTAAATTATGTGCAACCGATTGTGCACCCGATAATGGCCGATCCGTCGCTGTTTCAGAGAAGAGAGACAGCTGAGGCACGTTCGCAACGACCGTGTTTGGTTTGGCAAGAAAGTATCATCAGAGAAGTCACTTCTCTGAAGTCAGTTCTAACTGAGATTAATTAAAATTGAAGCATAACGAAATTGTCTTCGTAGATTAATCAATAATTCTAAAATGCGAGCGAATGCGTGGAACGAATTCACAGTCTAGATTGTTAAATTGTTTAATTTTGCAGTCAGAAGTTTCCCAAGAAAATGTCCTGAATCTCTGCCCCACTTTTCTTCGTTCTAACGACAATACTGCTTCACTTCTCAACAATTGCGACTGCGATCGCCTTGTTCCTACCATTAACATAATTACTCAAACGCAACTGCTGGTTGCATCGCGTTTCTCGAGCGATACGAATCCCACGCGCATTGGCGATCTCCTCGCACAAAAGCGCGTCGATCGCGTTAGCGTTCGCCCAAGAATCCCGCGTCTCGACCCATTTTCCCCCGCGAAAACCCGCTAACAAACGTTTCGCGCGTTCCTGCGTCTTCGACCCAGATTTCCCCATCGGGAAAGCGGCGCGTGTGCGTGCATCGAAGGGGCTCGTTGCACACACGCGACGTCGTACGTCCTCCCTCCTTTTCCGTCGTTTTGCTTCCCGTCTCTCGCCCTTTCGCTGCCCTCGAGCGACGTCTGAACGTCTCTGTGCTCCCTCGTTCCTCGTTTCCTCCTCGCTCCGCCATGCATCCGTTGCGTGGCCGCTTTAAAACGCGAGCACACGGCATGTAAAGTCTAACCACGAGTCCTTGTCGTCGAGAGACCGAAGAGGCCTAATGAATGGGTCGAGGATCTTTTTATTTCCCTCCACCCACCCTCACCCCTCGCTCAGCCCTCCGTTTCGCCAGTTCCACCCTTTGTTTTTTTAATTTCCCGCAGTTTCTCCTGTCCGTATCGCGGCCTCGCTCTTCAGCCACCCGCTTCTGTCTCGCCTCGCGTCCCTCGCTCTTTTCCAGCCTGTCTCCTCGGCGCTGAACGACGCCTCGCATCGCGACGCGGTCCTCGCCGCGACGAGAAGCGCGACCACGCTTGCTCCGCGTGAAATCGTTCGACAAATCGGTAGAAACGAGGCTCCTCTGCTTCGAATTGTTATTTCTATTAGGCTTCCGTTCTTGGGTTTCAACACTTTGTATTCGACGGTTTTTGTCAGTAATTTTGCGTTGCTGGTAGAAGTTAGAGATAGAAAATATTGGAAAGCGATTTTCCTGTAATAGAGAATTGCTGTTACAGTGGAAAACTTTGGGGAAATATGTATTTTTCGAAAAGTTGTGGTGGAATAAGTTTAAAATTTTACACTTAGACTCTTTCTAGGTGTTAGTAATAGTAACTATTGCTAATGTAGCAATCTCTGAGCAATAGAAACTGTTGCTAAGATAGCAATTGTTGAGTAATGGAAACTATGGCTAAGATAGCAATCTTTGAATAATGGAAACTATTGCTGAAATAGCAATCTTTGAGCAATTGAAACTATTGCTAAGGTAGCAATCTTTGGGCAATGCAGCTGAGATAGAAGTCTTTGGACAATGCAGCTGAGATAGCAATCTTTGGGCAATGGAAACTATTGCTAAGATAGCAATTTTTGAGCAATCGAAACTATTGCTAAGATAGCAATTTTTGAGCAATAGAAACTATTGCTAAGATAGCAATTTTCAGTAATGAAAACTATTGCTAAAATAGCAATCTCTGAGCAATAGAAACTGTTGCTAAGGTAGCAATTGTTGAGTAATGGAAACTATGGCTAAGATAGCAATCTTTGAATAATGGAAACTATTGCTGAAATAGCAATCTCTGAGCAATTGAAACTATTGCTAAGGTAGCAATCTTTGGGCAATGCAGCTGAGATAGCAATCTTTGGGCAATGCAGCTGAGATAGTAATCTTTGAGCAATAGAAACTATTGCTAAGATAGCAATTTTTGAATAATGAAAACTATTGCTAAAATAGCAATCTCTGAGCAATAAAAACTATTGCTAAAATAGCAATCTTTGAGCAATACAAACTTTTTCTAAGATAGCAATCTTTGAGCAATAAATTAGCAATAGTTTCTGTTTCTGATGTCCCCTCAGAGAAGACACTCGAATGCAAAGGGTTAATTCCGTAGATTGACAGCGGAAAGCCTAACACATTTGTCAACAATATTGACTTCTAAATCATCATTATAAAATTAAGAGAGCTGTCACAATTTTGACTCTTTTAGTTACACAAAAACTTGCTTTAAGAGTACCGCATAGTCAAACGATCGTCTCGCGAGATCCAAGAACCCAAAATCCCAATCAAAATGGCGGAACAAGTATCGAACGAGTGTCAGTTCCGCTACGAAACAGACGAATAATGAAAACGAATACACTCGCTACAAGCTTGGACAGCTGAGCACAGTTGGATGCTGAAGGTTGAGAGAAAGAAGGGGCTGTGGGTGGCGCGAGGGTCGCTCAGGGGGTGAAGAGGGTGCGTTCGTGGTACTGATGACGTTGCTAATGGAATCCCGTAGTTTCGACGGAGGTATTTACATTCCAACGCAAACTTGAGCCTCGAATGATGAATAACCGATGAGTCGTTGGCGGTGGGGGCGGTTTTGGAAAGTTTTGCTTTCGAATTGGCCGCAGAATTGATACTTGATCGATGGGCTGGGGGCGCGAGGGGCGTCGGAGATGTTTGTAATTATCGGAGCCTAGGAATTGGTCGGTGTATTATTGGAATATTGATTACGGATGGTATGCGTTCATGTCAGCAGGTTAGGGGATCACTTTCGGTGTTGTTGCCACGCGAACGACGATCATCGTTTGGTATAATTATTGCGTTCGCTGTTTGTCGTGCTCGTTGCAATTGCTCGATGTTTATCCACGAAAATGGAGTACACAGCGGTCTGGTTGAGCCGTCGAGCTCTCGTACGAGTTGGAGTCCGAGTTTCGAGCCACTTTTGAAAAGCTACGCGAAATTCGAGCCAGAGAACTCTGTAAAATTGTTCCACGAAATCGTCGGTTGATAGAAATTATTAACGCGTTACCCTGGTTGCTCGTCGAAGCGATCCACCGCATTCAAATAAGACGGCTACACAATATTGTGCCGGTATATACGTAACCATTAAGCACGCTAGTAATTTAATCAGCTAATAACGCGAAATCGTTAATTAAATTGATCAATAATAGGCAGCGCGTTGAAATTGAATAACTCTAGGATTTAATAATACCGCCGGATGAATGATTCCGTGCTGTCGAAATTAAACGGAAAATATCGAAACTTGATTAAACAACGTTTAACGTAATTAATTATTGTATTCGAATATTAAAATCAACGCGATCCGACCGTTGATGCAGAACTTAACGCGGAGTTTACCTTCGTATCGAAAAAGAGGAGACGAGAAGCAATGAAAAAAGATTGGTAATTAAATGGCGTTTAGAAAAAAAATGGCTCGTAAGGAGGCTACGAACGAGGCAGCGGAGGAAATAGGAAATACAGGCTCCAGAACGAGCAGAAGAGTCGAGGAGGGGAGGGTGGCGTAGAGGGGTGGCTCCTCGGAACATTTGCTACACGAAGTATTCGCTTGGTCCCCGACGGACCGACCATTCCGCTAATTAGCCCGATTTAGGGTAACGTTGTTTTTACCCTCTAACCCCTACTCGTTCTCCCCCTACCGTCTGGTTCCTTTTTGCGCCCGCTCGACCGCCTCGAATCGCCGTTTTAAAGGTGCGCTCACAGCGCGTCCCACTTTTCCTCGTCGCTCGCCTCGTCGACGATCGCTTATATAGATATTTATTGCACCACCACTCGTGCGTTTGACGTATTTTGAGTGATTGGATTCGACGAGTTTCGAGTTTGGGATCACAGTGGATAGATCGTGGATCGTTGCGAGCTATCAGCTTGAAAAATTGCGTGGAATAGTTCGAGTAATAAGGAATAAATCTAATTATCGCAATCACATATTCATTGATTCGATCTCAGTTCCTCGATGGCTGTTCTATTCTAATTTCTTGCTAATTTATTCATTATTCGACATAAAAAATTTGTTCGAATAACGCTCATTATTGAAGCAACCCATCGACGTAGAAAGACTCAGCTATTTTCTACTTAAACGTTATACTTTTAGACTTCTTTTTTACTATAAAAAATTCGCATCTTTTGAAAAAATACATTAGTACTATACTTGCTTTTAAGGTAGACAATAGATAAAGTATTTCGCTTAGAAAATAAGGAAAAAACGCGATGAGAGTCGCTACGCCATAGATTTCGTGTGTCTCAAGATTTTTATCATTCGGTTCTAAATAGCAAAACGTGAATTCACGTCAGCGATAACCAAGAATAGAATTTGAAATAACATGAATTTACGTCAGCGACAGCCAGGAACAGAATCTGAAACGACGTGAATTCACATCAGTGGCGACCAGGAACAGAATTTGAAATAACATGAATTCATGTCAGCGACCATCACGAATAGAATTTGAAACGACGTGAATCCACATCAGTGGCGATCAGGAAGAAAATTCGAAATGATGTGAATTCACATCAGTAGCGACCAGGAAGAGAATTCAAAACGATGTGAATTCACGTCAACGACAACCATACAGATGGTGTAGCAACTGAAACGACGTGAATTCACATCAGTGGCAACCAAGAAGAGAATTTGAAACGATGTGAATTCACAACAGTGACGACTAGGAATAGAATTCGAAACGACGTGAATTCGCGTCAGCGACAACCATACAGATGGTGTAGCAACTGAAACGACGTGAATTCACATCAGTGGCGACCAGTAACAGAATTTGAAATAACATGAATTCATGTCAGCGACTATCACGAATAAAATTTGAAACGACGTGAATCCACATCAGTGGCGATCAGGAACAGAATTTGAAACGATGTGAATTCACATCAGTGGGGACCAGGAAGAGAATTCGAAACGATGTGAATTCATGTCAGCGACAACCATACAGATGGTGTAGCAACTGAAATAACATAAATTCATGTCAGCGATAATCACGAATAGAATTTGAAACGACGCGAATTCACATCAGTGGCGATCAGGAACAGAATTTGAAACGACGTGAATTCACATTAGTGGCGACCAGGAAGAGAATCCAAAACAATGTGAATTCACATTAGTGGCGACCAGGAAGAGAATCCAAAACAATGTGAATTCACATCAGTGGGGACCAGGAACAGTATTTAAAATAACATGAATTCATATCAGCGACAATCACGAATAAAATTTGAAACAACATAAATTCACATCAGTGGCGATCAGGAAGAGAATTCGAAACAACGTGAATTCACGTCAGCGACAACCATACAGATGGTGCAGAAACTGAAACAACCTGAATCCAGCGGTCGCAAACGCGTTAAAACTAAAATATTCTAAGTTATTTCGCGTTTTCACGCAAGACCTCAGTATTCAAGGATTAAACTCGTCCCTCGTCCTCCGCGTCCATCCGCATTGTCCCAGCAACCCTACAAAAACCTAGCCATTTCCTCCGCGCGTCTGGCATCGACGCTCGAAGCGCAGAATCCGGAGAGGAATCCGCGCGTCGCGTCAAAGCCAGGCTGCCGCATTAGCAGGGGGGTCAAAATATGAAAGCAGCTAAGAAAAACGAAGGGGAAGTAACGTCAGCCGGTGTTGTACGAGCCTACCTTGAACGCCAGCAAGCGGCGAGCCGCCATTGGGGCGGTCGTCGACGCGGCGCATCTGCCGCGACGCTTTTAATTTTCGCAGTCGCTACGCGGATATTGGCCGAGTCCCGCGTTACGCTTCGTTTCGTTTCGGCTTGCATTGCCTGGAGAAAGTGTCGCTCGTTTTCCCAGGATATTGCGGGAATAATGGCGATATTAATATTCCGCGTCCTCGCGCAAAAACCACCCCCGCGCGATTCTCGCGAATATTCTTGAAAGGATAATGCATCGTACGCCCCGCGAATCCTTTTTCCTCCTCTTTACGCTTCTTGCTGGTCTTCTTTTTACTCATCTTCTTTTGCCAGCAGCTTCCTTGCCACCGTTTCTGTCCCTTAGAATCGATTATCGACCGCGAGTCGCGGCTTCTCTGATTCTTTCTTCTGGATCGAGCGATGCTCGCGTTTTTAAACGCTCCAGAAGCGAGTCTCAGTCGCCATTGCGTTTCGTACGGCTCGAGTCTTCGTAATTCGAGCTTCTGATCGACTGATTTTAAGTTTTGAAGCTTTACAGAAATGAATTTGGAAGGTGGAATTAACTAGAGTGAAGATGAAATGAGAAACAAGATCGATCGTATTCGCGAAGAAGTTAGCGATAGAGAAAATGTCGTCGAGTGCAGAGTGTTGAGATACCACAGCACGATCGGTTGTTTCTTTCGCAGGGGAATTGAATGTTCCTCGCGAACGTGACTTAACGCGTGGCTTTGAGATTTGCTGGTCTCGTGCAGCTTGTTTTGCTTTTGTGTTTCGTGGTTTGTTTGCGACCAAGGAGAATCGCGGGGGTTTTAGATGTCTGCTCGGTGAGGAGAGCAGTTAGATGATTGAATTTGTCTGTTTTTGTGCACCGTGTGTGGATCCACTGTCTGTATTTGTGGTATAAATGGAGTTGGAGATATTTTTCAGTCAAAAAGTGAACGAAGAAGTCACTCACGTCACAAGTTTTATAACGATTATTCAAGCTTCACGGTTGTTCACAGAAATTGTCAGATTGCAATTTTTATTTTTCAATCGTTTGATATTGAATTGATCTCCACGTGGATTCTCTAATGGATTATTTTTGAAGCAAACAATGCGATAAGTACCCGCGTTGGCGTTTCTACGAGTGCTTTGAGATTATAGGGAAATCTGCAATCACCATTACGCGTGCTTAGTTTTCAATGCACGCGCACATATTCGCTGCTTAACAAAAATTACCACGGGGCTGTTTTAACGCGAGAAGCTGGTCGCATTATGCGCATGTGAGCATTAAGCGAAGAGGAGAAAATGAAATTTTAAAGGAGTGGAACGCGTAACCCTTTAGAAACTTTTTTTTGTACGAATTAGTTTATTAAATGATGAATCCTTTTAAAGCTGCACACGCAAAATATTTTGTACCATTGATTATGATAATGTCTACTATCTTTATCAAATATTAATAGAAATTATGAGGCGACTGTCAAATTAAAAAAAATAACACGAAAGAACCATGCTTTTTCACAGTGGATTTTCCTCGATTAAATAGTATTTTCGCTGTTACTTTGCGTACAAATTCTTTTCCAACAGCAATGGTTTCCAGTACTCAGAATTTCACATTGGACAGCCATAAATTTTACTATCTACGCTCACTCGAAAATCTAACAATTCACTATTCGATCTTAAATAAAATTGACAGACATTTTCTCGTGGTTTCCAGTAGTTCCCACATAATCCAACAAAAAGATAGAATAAAGAGCAAAACGTTGATCTCTTCTGCTCTCCACCAACAATGAAACATCGACAAACAATTACTCGCGAAGCTAACTCGTCTAAAAAAAAGTGAAGAAACGCGAAACATAAATGGCACGCGAGCTCAGAATTTCGACGAAGCTCGTCTCGTCGCGATGCCAAATCGCAAACTCGCCAGAGTGGATCAGTAAACGATTGTCCAGCCGTTTCGACCATGGCTGTTTCATCTCTCGCGAACGTGTCTCGCGCTCTCAGCAACCGAATGGTTTCGCGACCAATGAAAAATCGCTGACGAACGCCACACTGTCGCTGAAGTCGCGAGGCCACAGACAGGAACCGGATGCTCGAGTAGAGGATGTCCCGTCATGAATGACAATCGAGTGGCGGGGCGAAGGAACGAGCCAGGCCTTCCTTTCAGCAGGAAGTCGGCTACGAGAGCTCGTAAAAGATGATCAGCTCGTAAAATTGATCACTGCTCGATAGACCCGCGACGCTCTGTCCCCTTCGTCCCACGGCTCGAACAACAGGTTTGCGAGGAAACACAGCGAGGCTGTAATTTCTGGCTTCCTCTTCTGGAAGACCAGAGCCACTTGGACGATATTCTTCTGGATCGTGAACAGATTTTCGGGAATTTGTCGAGCAGCGACTGTTTCGAACGACTGAGGGTGATTGGTGGAGAGGAGAAAGGCTTTTTTCAAAGTTAAAAGTCTTTTACAGCGCTGTGTTGGGGTAGTACTGTTAACGTTGTTGCGTTTAGTTTATTTAGCAAGGGTGACAAAACTAAAAGTCTGTCTTTTACAGCGCTGTGTTGGTGTAGCGCTGCTAACGTTGTTGCGTTTAGTTTATTTAACGAGTGTAACAAAACTTGCATTCGCAATCGCAAGTTCTTAGATTAACCCTTTGCGCCCAAGAGGCGACTCTCAGTCGCCATTGCGTCTCAGACAACTCGAGTTTCTCATCGACTGATTTGAAGTTTCGAAGCCCTACAAAAATGGATTTCAAAAGTGAAATTAGTTTGAATAAAGATGAGATTAATTTTCGACTGTTGCAAAACGAAATCGATTGTATTCGCGAAGAAATTAGCGATGGAGAAGACGCTGTAGGACCGAAAAGAGTCGTCGAGTGCAAAGGGTTAATATTTAATCGTTGATTAAAGTTCTGAGTGTAAAGAAATATCGAAATTCAAAATGTTGAATTTAAAAGTCCGTGTAGTCGTAAAATCTGAAATCTGAGTGACTGTTTTTGTTTGAGTTCGTGTAGGAATATTGTTATATGTACCAATTTGTCGACGAGGTATTAAACCACCCTCTGAGCGTCAGATCGTCGAGAAACGTACGGCACGTTCGCAATTCTGTCTTCTGATTCGTTTGCTCACGTTTATTTCCACATTCCTGTTCTACGTGCGTTTATTCCGAAGAAAGAGGATTCCGTTCCATTTTTTAAATTCTTCAGGACATTCTTTTCACGATTGACACTAAAAGATCGCGCTGTGATGTCTGGTTCTGCTTTATAATACTTTGACGATTGAAGAGAGTTTTGGGGTAGCACGTAGATTAAGATGATAAAGGATTAATAGTTTCTATTGCTAGAATAGCAATATTTTAGCTATATTTTAGCAATATTTTAGCAATAGCTTCCATTACTAAAAATAGCAATATTTTAGCAATTCTATTACTAAAATAGCAATATTTTAGCAATTCTATTACTAAAATAGCAACATTTTAGCAATTCTATTACTAAAATAGCAATATTTTAGCAATTCTATTACTAAAATAGCAACATTTTAGCAATTCTATTACTAAAATAGCAATATTTTGGCAATTCTATTACTAAACTAGCAACATTTCAGCAATTCTATTACTAAACTAGCAACATTTCAGCAATTCTATTACTAAACTAGCAACATTTCAGCAATTCTATTACTAAACTAGCAACATTTTGGCAATTCTATTACTAAAATAGCAATATTTTAGCAATTCTATTACTAAACTAGCAACATTTTAGCAATTCTATTACTAAACTAGCAACATTTTAGCAATTCCATTACTAAACTAGCAATATTTTAGCAATAGCTTCTACAACTAAAAATTTCCATTTCAATCAGAGAACTTGAGGAAAACATAAATTTGTCCAAAAGTTGCGGTGGAATAAGTTCGATCACTAATAAATCTCCCCTCAGAGGAGACATTCGAGTGCAAAGGGTCAACTTCAATAATCCAACCTCGACAAATAAGACAGTGATCAAGAATTGTATAAATTGCCACCATAGAAAAGACGCGAAGAGGTGAAAAAAAAAAAAAATGAACGCACACGACGCAGCACACTTGACTCGAAAGCATCGTTCAAGCAAAATTACGAGTAGTTTTAACGAACGTATGCGTATATATTATATGTACACATATATATATATATTCGTTGAAACTACTCGCAATTCCCGCAACCTCTATCACGACCATGGGGCACGCGAAACATCCCGTAAATAACACCGAAATCTCTCTTTTTCCGTGCGTCCCGCGGCCGTGACTTTTGTTTATCAGGCGGCGGAATGTAAATTCGGTAAATTCGGCCGAGGAACGCGAGATTAAAAACGCCTGATACCGCGCGACAAGATTTTATGCGTTTCCGCGTTTCCCCTGAAAATTCCTCTCGAATTTAACGCGGCACCCAGATAATATGGAAATTAACTCGCGTTATGCAGCGTCGTCCCGTGTATTATCATTCGCGCGATGAATCTTCCCTCCACAACGTTCAAATTCGTCCTTTTGTAGCCGAAACTCGCTGTTCTAACGAGCCAAGCGTATATCCTCCTCGCCCAGTCGAAACTAATCGCCTCGAGATTCAAACGAATACGCAAAATTCTGCGACGATATCTCGAAAAGGGACTCCTGGCACTCGAAATACGTCGAAACGAAGCTATCGGTCGCGTTTTAACGCGCGTACGCGATGAGGAGGCAGCCAGGGACTCGGTTCGATCTTGTACAGGTTCGAAACGCGCTGCGAGAATGGCGGGGCGCGCGTTTCCGGTTGCAATTTACGGGATGAACAAGACGCAGACACGCCAGAGGCACGAACGCACATGGCCCTGGGCTGAGAGCGTTGCATCGAGCTGACGGATCGATATACACCGTACGTAATCCTTCTATATCAAAATACTGCAATTAACGTCAAGATAGAATGCCCCATTAGATGCTATCCTAGCCGTCTTGCGATTCCTGTAGGTGTTCGGCTATTCGCGTGACCCAATTGGACGTGATACACGTGACACGTAATAGTCCGGGAATATCGGTATTCCATATCCATCGGACGCCCAGCCCATTCGTAAACGATCGCCCCTCGCGATTAAACCGTAATCGCGTTGCTGGGTAAAATTGAACGCTGTTCGAATTACCATCGACGAATGGTTGAACTTTCTTATTGTTACTCTGGCAGCCACGCGATTGTTTAAGGATTTCGAGAGTTTTCGACAACTTTCTTCACCCCTTCGTGCCTTTTCTATGATGGGAATTTACAAAATTCTTTATCACTGTCTAAAATTGTCAAAGTCGGATCTGGGTTAACCCTTTGTACTTGGCTATTTCTTAGACATTAGCGATGGAACCGTAATCGCGTTGCTGGGTAAAATTGAACGCTGTTCGAATTACCATCGACGAATGGTTGAACTTTCTTATTGTTACTCTGGTAGCCACGCGATTGTTTAAGGATTTCGAGAGTTTTCGACAGCTTTCTTCACTCCTTCGTGTCTTTTCTATGATGGGAATTTACAAAATTCTTTATCACTGTCTAAAATTGTCAAAGTCGGATCTAGGTTAACCCTTTGTACTTGGCTACTTCTCAGACATTAGCGATGGAACCGTAATCGCGTTGCTGGGTAAAATTGAACGCTGTTCGAATTACCATCGACGAATGGTTAAACTTTCTTATTGTTACTCTGGCAGCCACGCGATTGTTTAAGGATTTCGAGAGTTTTCGACAACTTTCTTCACCCCTTTGTGTCTTTTCTATGATGGGAATTTACAAAATTCTTTATCACTGTCTAAAATTGTCAAAGTCGGATCTGGGTTAACCCTTTGTACTTGGCTACTTCTCAGACATTAGCGATGGAACCGTAATCGCGTTGCTGGGTAAAATTGAACGCTGTTCGAATTACCATCGACGAATGGTTAAACTTTCTTATTACTTTGCCAGCCACGCGATTGTTTAAGGATTTCGAGAGTTTTCGACAGCTTTCTTCACCCCTTCGTGCCTTTTCTATGATGGGAATTTACAAAATTCTTTATCACTGTCTAAAATTGCAAAGTCGGATCTAAGTTAACCCTTTGTACTAGGCTCTGTAATCGCGCTGCTGGCTAAAATTGAATGCTGTTCGAATTACCATCGACGAATGGTTAAACTTTTTCTATTATTACTAGAAAAATCTTTTATCTTTGGATGAAAACTTCATTGTTCCATGTTGACGCTAAAGTAGTGAAACCACCCGTCATTGCGTTAATTATTAGGTTAATTATTAACTTTTTGAGACCATGGCACTAACTTCCTGGTCCTCGAAATGTAGCTTTCTCCGCTTTCGTCGTAGTCGTACGCATTTTTGGAGCTAAAGTGTCTTGCAAGGTTGTTAGAGGGTGACTTTTGATTTGAGGTCACTCAGTCTTCACACGTTTGTCCAATATCGTAATTCAGCTGTTTTTCTCACCCTTAATTCGTACTTCGATCTCTTCTGAACCTCCGCCAACGACTTAGCTAAGAATCATCGTTCGTTCGAAAATTCGAACGACAGAGTCAAAATCTTTCGAACCTTAGTAAAGCTTGCATCGTGGAGCATTTAACTTAGCATCTAGCATTAGAAACCCTGGTATTTTATTGAATATAGAATCAAAAATACCTTGAGAAACCCAATACTTGGATTTTCACGGTTGGCAACCTCGAAGCTTTTCGCGTGCTGTCTCGTTGCATCAAGCGTCGCGTCCGAAATTAATGAAACCCGTAACTCTATGTTAATGCGCGCCTCTGGCGAGGCTCGCGACGATTTATGCGCGTCGCTCGAGCGAGCTTTTTACCGCGTTAACGCAGAGAGAGAGAGAGAGAGAAAGAGAGAGAGCTTGCAGAGTGTCGTTCGTCTCGTTCGTCGAGGCTTTAATCCATCGCGTCGATACCGTCGAATTTATTAGCTCTGCTCCAGTTCTGCTCGAGTTATCCATTATTTTCATGGACCCACGTGAAAGTTGCGTCGTGCATTTGTTCAGATCGCGACGGAAGATATCGCGTTGGGTTCACAGACGCTTTATTTTCGCTTGTTTCTGGCTTCTTATCGATTCCACGCGCGCGCGATCGGTGCCTCGCGATAATTCGCAGTCGTCGCACGAGCCGAGGAAGTGGAATTTGGTTTCTATTTCGCGTATTGGACGCGGAATTCTCCTAGCACGTCGATTATGAGGAAAATATCGCGGAAGTTGTGTGTATAAATTTGTTCAGCTTCGAAGAAACGTGTTGTATCGTACGAAGCATGCAGAAAGTGGTAGCTGAAGTTTCGAAGCGACGATTTAGAACTTCTCGATCGAGACGTCCAGAGCAATTGAAAAAGAGACTCGAAGACGAGCAGCTTGAGCTGTTGTCGGACGAAAATTCTGATAAAACTCGAAGGAAGTTATCGTGGAGTTATCTGTCGATCGATTTCTGTTGGTTTATAACAGCTGTGGATGAGGTGGAAGTTTCGTTGACCAATTCTGCGTGAAATATAATAAACACAATCGTGTTTCGTTTCTGTATGCGTGTAAAAGTGTGAGCTGTTATTTAAAGGTTTGAGCGCCATGGAGTTTTGGAGAATTGCAGGGGAAAAGTGTCATGGCGCGCGATAGAGCTTCTCAATTTTGAAGTTCTAAGCAGTGCGTTGATGCTTCTCAGTTTCTACGTCTCAAAGTGCCAAGCAATGCGATGGTGCTTCTCAATTTCTTCGTCTCAAAGTTCCAAGCAACGCGATGGAGCTTCTCAGTTTCTAAATTTTAAAGTTTCAAACACTGTGATGGTGTTTCTTAATTTTTAAGTTTCAGAGAGTTCCCAGCAGCGCGATGGCGCTTCTTAAAGTTCCAAGCAACGCGATGGAGCTTCTCAGTTTCTAAATTTCAAAGTTCCAAACACTGCGATGGGGTTTCTTAATTTCTAAGTTTCAGAGAGTTCCCAGCAGCGCGATGGCGCTTCTCAAAGTTCCAAGCACTGCGATGACGCTTCTTAAGTTTTAAGTCTCAGAGAGTTCCCAGCAGCGCGATGGCGCTTCTCAAAGTTCCAAGCAACACAATGGAGCTTCTCAGTTTCTAAGTTTCAAAGTTCCAAGCAACGCGATGGAGTTTCTCAGTTTTTACGTCTCAAAGTCCCAACCAGCTCCCAATTTCCACGTCTCAAACTTCCCAGCAACATAACAGCTCTTCCCAATTTCCACGTCTCAAACTTCCCAGCAACATAACAGCTCTTCCCAATTTCCACGTCTCAAAATTCCCAGCAACATAACAACGCTTCCCAATTTTCACGTCTCAAAGTTCCCAGCAACATAACAACGCTTCTCAATTTCCACGTCTCAAAATCACATCTCACCACTTACTACTTACCATACTATCACAAATTCAATCCTCTGCACCCCAAAGAAAGGCTACCAACCTTCCTTTTCCAAACTTAAAAGAAAACCCAAACCAAAGACTCAGCTGCATCCCTTAGGATCCATCCAGCACGCAACGCCGAATCTAAAATTCCCAGCAACATAACAACGCTTCCCAATTTCCACGTCTCAAAATTCCCAGCAACATAACAACGCTTCTCAATTTCCACGTCTCAAAACCACATCTCACCACTTCCTACTTACCATATTATCACAAATTCAATCCCCTGCACCCCAAAGAAAGGATACCAACCTTTCTTTTCCAAACTTCAAAGAACACCCAAACCAAAGACTCAACTGCATCCCTTAGAATCCATCCAGCACGCAACGTCGAATCTAAAATTCCCAGCAACATAACAACGCTTCCCAATTTCCACGTCTCAAAGTTCCCAGCAACATAACAACGCTTCTCAATTTCCACGTCTCAAAATCACATCTCACCACTTCCTACTTACCATATTATCACAAATTCAATCCCCTGCACCCCAAAGAAAGGATACCAACCTTTCTTTTCCAAACTTAAAAGTACACCCAAACCAAAGACTCAGCTGCATCCCTTAGGATCCATCCAGCACGCAACGACGAATCTACGGTCACGCAGGATGCGGTTCCAGAATCCATCGTCCCGTATCGGGAATCCCTGGTGGGCCTGCGTCTTCCGATAGCCTGGCAGTTCATTAACGCGCAGTTTCGATGGGACGCTCTCTCGAGTTGGGCGCATAATTCGCGCCTGGTCCGCGATGGCGGACTGCGCCCGCGTCCCAGGAAGACGCGGACCCAGCCACGGGTGATGTAAACTGCGGCAATCAGGGGATTGATTGCGAACGATTAGCGAGGCGTCCCGAACGCGGAGAGATTACAATGTGCCAATTATCGCGGGGACCGTTTTATAGCCCTATTATTATCCGTGGCAATTTCTAGCCAGGATTACAGAGGCGCTGGACCTATCTCTCTTTCCATCGCGCTCCATCGCGGGTGTCGATCGACGATCGAGGATCCTCGCGAGCGATGGGCGGCGATAATAAAGGAACGAGCGTGGGAGTCGACGCTCGCTTTTGATATCTGGCGGTTTTGCATTTTTTTTTTCTTTTTTTCGTGCACTGGTTGTTGGTTTCGCTGTGCTTTTGCTAATTTATCTCTTTGAAGTCGCGATTAGACGTTACTGTATTATTACGAATTTCACCCTTTGCGAAGGAAAGGTGGCGGTTCTTTTTAAAGTTGGTTAAACGAAATTTTCTTCGACAGATTTCGTTTGTAATTTGGGAATAAAATGAATGAAGTTGTTAAGATTGTTTATGGACTGAAAATTGTTTGCATTGTCTTCATTGCGGAGTCATCGAGTTCGAAGACAACTTTTAACTGGCTCCGCTTTGGAGCCTTCGAATGCACAGAGTTAATTTATGCTATTTCTTTCTTTTTTTAAATTCTTATTTAATTGATAATTAATTCAAAGAATCATCTATTATATTTGTACATCGGTTTTGGTTTGGTTTTGCTTTGGTTTTGCTTTGGTTTTGCTTTGGTTTTGGTCTTAGGATCTCCTAGTTTTTCAATTCTTTCCAGTTGATCAGATACGATATTCGAATATAACTCCATCAAGAATTCGTAGCTTCTTTATCAATTAATGAAGTATTCCGTCAGCACGTTTGAAGCTGTTCTTGAAACCGCGCGAAGCATTAACTTTGCACGAGTCGTCCAAGTCTGTCTGCGACTTCCGTTTGCGTCAATGTTGCACCGCGATCAAAGTAACACGTATCTGCCGATTAAACGTCGCGTTTGATAGATTAGTCGGCTGGCTGTTCCAGCTTTGTTACCCGTTCGATTTAACAAACCGTTCCGAGGTTCTGTTCGACGCCCTCGTCGAACGCACAGTCGATTATTAGCGCCGTTAATGCAATCGAACTCGTAAACGGATGATCGAGCACCCGGATCCTTCAAAGCGTTCTGCAATCCTAAGAGGATCCTCGCTGATACGTCGCGAAACCTGTCCTTTTACTTGATGCTGATCTGTTTGCAAATTTTCGCGACTGCGAGTTCAACGTTGCCTCGAATCACCTTCTCGATTAGCGAGTGCAGCGTTGGAAATTCTAGACGTTTCCAAGGTGGATTAAGATTCATCGCTTCTTCGTTAAAACGTTCGTTGCGCTTTGATTTGGTGAAGATAGCGACTCAAACTTTAGAAAGAGGTTTGAAGCACTCACGTGTCAATTATTAAAGATTCTCGAAAGGCTTTGGCGAAAAGCTATTGCTTTTTTTTAGTTTCTATAGCTGAGTAGTTGGATTGCTATTTTGGCAATAGCTTCTATAGCTAAATATTACTATTACTATTATTAAATATTTCTATAGCTATCTTCCCCAATAAAAAACTTCACAGACCCACGCGTTCCTGAAAAACCTGCAACGAACCAACTTCAATCGCTAATCAACCCCCATATCCCCTCAAAGGGTACATCCGAGCGCAAAGTGTTAACTGAACTTGCATTCAACTAGCCTCCAAATCCTTCGCAAACCTACACAATCACCCAACACGCAAACCTGAACGACAGCTGCACATTTCCTCTTCATCCTCGTCACCAAGATTCCCAACGCCTCGCACGCGTCCTCCGCTGATCTCCCAGCGAACCTTCGCAATCGCGACGCATCAGCCCTGGCCAGCCTCGCCCTGGGGACGATGATGACATCTAATCCGTTTACATTCCGGTGGGATAAGTGTGTAATAAGGCGGACGAGCCGGTCCTCCGCGTTCCGCCCTCATAAATTGCTGCTTATCTCGAGCGGGCGTGATCCACGCCGCCGCCATTGTCATGCTAATTCACGATTACCTGGCCACGCAGGCCAGCGAATCGCCGTGGCGGCCACCACGGCGTCTGGCATCGCCACTTGCTGGGCGATCACCAGGAGAAGGACGCGCCATTAGGCCGCGGCTGCTCTCTCAAATACAACGCGCAATTAAACGGCGTCGCGCGCCCTGACGCTTCTGAGCTATTAATCAGAGGACGCCTGATGCGGGCATGCGTGGCGCGACGTGCAGGGAATCTTTAATAACGGGATTATTAATCGTTTTCGGGGCCCGTCGACGTCGCACCCTGGCTGTTTGTCGGGGATCTCCTGTTTCGTTCCTCTGCCTCGCTCTTCTTCTGGTCCGTGAGGCTGGTTTCCCACGCGCGGAGTGGTTCCTCGTTGCTGTCACGAGGGAAACGTTAATTGGTATTCTTCAGTTTCTTGAAAGTGCTCTGGTAATATTGCAGGATCCTTCGATCTTGGATGAAATCGCTTAAATTTGTGGGGAATGATCTGTTGGGTTTAAATGAAATCGCACGATGTGAAGAAATGGATTGTTGTTTGGTACATTGGTGTAGATAAAAATACTTTGTTAAGCTGCAGACTAAGTTCCTCTGCCTCGCTCTTCTTCTGGTCCGTGAGGCTGGTTTCCCACGCGCAGAGTGCTTCCTCGTTGCTGTCACGAGGGAAACGTTAATTGGTATTCTTCAGTTTCTTGAAAGTGCTTTGGTAATATTGCAGGATCCTTCGATCTTGGATGAAATCGCTTAAAGTTGTGGGGAATGATCTGTTGGGTTTAAATGAAATCGCACGATGTGAAGAAATGGATTGTTGTTTGGTACATTGGTGTAGATAAAAATACTTTGTTAAGCTGCAGACTAAGTACTGATTACTACTATTCGCTGTGCTACTTACTTTCAATTGAACTCATCCGCTTTCAAGATTCACTCTGTTTCTCACGCATTTCCCAAAATCAGTTCTGTATTGTTGCACTTCTCGAGTGCAAAGGGTTAGGAAACGAAGAATTTTGGTAGAACTGTGACGGTTCTCTAATAATCGCCACTAGAGGGACAGTAATTTTGACACACACGATATAGTGTTTTGAAAACTCTCGTTTCTGCGACTGAGGCGCTACTCCGCCATTTTGGTAGCCTTAATGACGAGTCCAGCAGACGCAGAGGAAACGTTCTTCACCTCTTCTTTCCTTCTCTTCCTTCTTACACATTCATAGCTCTTATACATTCAGAACAATATTTAGAGTTATAATGTTTAGTAGAATGTCTACGAAATTAAGGAAACGTTCTAGTAAAAAATGAAGACGTTTCTTACGCATTCGTAGCTCTACTCGCAGCAACACGCTTCAGAACAATATTTGAAGAATTATAGTGTTCAGAAGAATATTTATAAAATTAAAGAAACGTGCTAGCAAAAACAGAAGACATTTCTTTTGCATTCGTAGCTCTACTCGAAGCAACGCGCTTCAGAACAATATTTGAAGAATTATAGTGTTCAGAAGAATATTTATAAAATTAAAGAAACGTGCTAGCAAAAACTGAAGACATTTCTTTTGCATTCGTAGCTCTACTCGAAGTAACGCGCTTCAGAACAATATTTGAAGAATTATAGTGTTCAGAAGAATATTTATAAAATTAAAGAAACGTGCTAGCAAAAACTGAACACGTTTCTTACGCATTCGTAGCTCTACTCGCAGCAACGCGCTTCAGAACAATATTTAAAATTATACTGTTCATTAGAATTTCTATGAAATTAAGTTGGTTAACCATTTCTCCACGCGCTGCAAGGTAAAAGACACCTCTTCGCGAGTAATTCTTTTCGCGTGTACGCGAAATCCTGGCATACCAGAACGAAAACCGATGGCGTTCGACCAGAGACCGAACTGACCACCGCGCCATCGCGCGAGGTACGTGACGGGAATATTTAATGAACGGGATTATTAATTGCCCTGGGTCGCGTGCTGCAACTGCTTTCGTTTGCGCGGGATTTCCAGTAAGCCGCGTTTGAAAATTTCATCGCTGAGCGCGTCGATTGATTATTCCTAGGTGGACGCTTGGGAACGAGCAAACTTGCTCCTCTTCTCTGTTCCCTTCCAAATATTAAGGGTCGAGGAATTTCGTATCTCCAAGGAAAGTGTTCGATGGATACTCGAGAGATTTTCAGAAATTTTCATACAATTCGATGAATAATTCGTTTCTTCTTCTTCAAAATCGACTGATGTTGCACTATACTCGAGAAAAGTTGAGTTTTTAGATGGACACTCGAGTGATTTTCAGAAATTTTCATAGAATTCGATGGATAATTCGTTTCTTCTTATTCAAAATCGACTGATGTTGCACTATACTCGCGAAAAGTCGAGTTTTTAGATGGACACTCGAGTGATTTTCAGAAATTTTCATAGAATTCGATGGATAACTCTTTTCTTCTTCTTCAAAATCGACTGATGTTCGACTATACTTCTTCTTTGTGTGCTTCGTCAGTGAGAGTCGTAAACTTCCGTCTCGATTAGTCGAGTCGAGAGAATTTTGCAGCATTATCCACTGCTGGATCGATAGTTATTCCATTGAAACGATGGTATCGCTGTTTGTTGGCTCTAAAACCCTTGAAACCAGTTTCTAACCCTTTGAACTCGACTTTTTCGGTCGTACATCATTTTCCCTATCACTAATTTCGTTTTTCAACAGTTGAAAATTAATTTCTTCACTTGAGCTGATGTCACTTTCGAAATCCACTTTTGTGGGGCTTCAAAACTTAAAATCGGTCGATGAAAAACTAGAGTTGTCGTATGAAACGCAATGGCGGCTGAGGGTCGCCTCTCGAGAGCCTTCTTAAACGAAAAGCTGTAGAAATCTTTAGAAAATCAAAAAAGGTTGCTGTCAAAATTATTAGAAAAGCTGTACAAAGCTATAAACGATCTTCGACGAAGAATCTGCTGCAAAACGACTGCTCACTGCAGAACAACCGACAGTGCACCCTTCGCGGCCCAAAATACGCAAACATCCGAACCAGCAACGAAGAGCTCGCCTCGTCGCAACGAACGAAATTACTTATTAGGACGGCCATCTGGTTTCCGTGGGGGCTGATTTAAATTCCGCGGCCGCAATCTGACGAGCAATATCGTCGATGCGGAGGAAACGCGGGGGTGGTATCGAGGTTACTCGGATTCTTATTACCCAGCTTGCGGAAATTTGCCTTTGCAAATTAAGGGAGGGAACTGGCTCGTCGGAGACGCGAGCTCGCGTCCGATCGAAACGAATTCGTCGCGTAACTCAGCCTGTTTCCATAAAAATCGCGCCAACCCCCTCTGTTCGCAGCGCGAGAAGGGACGCGCGTGCAGTTTTTCGTCGCTGCACTCGCGTCCCGCTCGCTGTAATTGGATTTCGTTCGTCATTCGGGTCCCGACTGTTGCGCGAGCCTCCTCTCTTTCCCCGTGGAATAATTATTTATGCATTTCGACGAGTGCGTTAACCCGGTTTCACGAAGAAAATTGATTTTCCCGCGGATCGAACGGCGGGAACGCGCACGGATCGGTGGGAGTCGAATTGAAACGGATCGTGTCTTTGGGCTGGGAAATTTCGAGGTGCAGGAAATTGAATAATGCGATTGAAAGGGTGTCGAAAGCTCCAGAGTCGCAATATTGTTAACCCTTTGCGCTTGGCTACTTTCTAAAATATTAGCAATAGTTTCTATCGCTAAAGTAGCAATATTTTAGCAATTCTATTACTAAAATAGCAATATTTTAGCAATTCTATTACTAAAATAGCAATATTTTAGCAATTCTATTACTAAAATAGCAATACTTTAGCAATAGTTTATTTAGCCACAGAAACTATTGCTTAACAATAGAAGCCATTGCTAAAATATTGCTATTTTATGCTAATATTTTAGCAATAGTTTGTATCGCTAACGTCTCCCAGCAATAGAAAAACCTGCATGTCTCAAAAAGCTACAATAAAACAACTTTAACCTCCGTAATCACTAATCACTCCCCTCAAAGGTGACCTAAACCCAAGTGCAAACACTCAGTTTACCCAAGACCCAAACGAATGAACGAAAACTGGTGGTCTCCACTATCCAAAATACCATCGACCCCTCGACAGTCCGGCCACTGGAATTCTTCAGAAAAGTTTCGCGCGCAGTTAGCAAATTCAACGCTAACAATGGATTTGAAAAAAGGAAGAGAGACAGAGGAAAAAACCGCGGACAGTCTCTTCTGTAGCGGTCGTAGACGAGGCAGACTGGCGGAACCAGGGAGAAGAGAGCCACCCGCAGAAAAGGGACGCGGACAGCGGAGGAGGAGACGGGTTTCGCAGGGGTGGAGGTAAAAGGTCGGGTCGCAGGCTGCAAAAAGTGCAGCCAGCGGGACGACAAATCAAATTTTCGCTCCGACCACGGCCAGCAGCGGGGGGTCGCGGGCCATTGTTGCTTTTTATATGCAAAGCAAGGCTAAATTATGGCGGGGGAAAGGAGGCGGACGCGGATCCTGCGGACGGTCCGCAGCCATTGTGGTACTTGCTGACCGGAAGCATCATTGTACCAGCAGCGTCGTGAGTGGATAGCCTCTATTTAAATGTATTTCGTGCGCCCGTTCCAGTCTCTCGCCCCCTCTCCTTCTTCCTACGGAGGCTTATACGTGTTTCCCTCTTT
The DNA here is from genome assembly GCA_963969225.1 of Xylocopa violacea. Taxonomy (NCBI): domain Eukaryota; kingdom Metazoa; phylum Arthropoda; class Insecta; order Hymenoptera; family Apidae; genus Xylocopa; species Xylocopa violacea. The sequence continues at coordinate 19,910,471 of CAXAJV010000015.1, forward strand.
TCAGACGGCACGACGCGGTTGCGAAATTTTTATGGCCACCCTCCCCCTTCCACCCCCCCTCGCTCTTCGCGTAACAATTCAAAGGGCTTTTCTTCAGCCCCGTTCCGATCGTGACGAAACTTCTGATTCAACGGGAGGCGGGCCCAGCCGCGGTTCTTCTCAATTTCGAGGAAGTAAATGACGCACGCGTTTGTACCGCGGCTGGTTATTCAATTGTCTCGGCTCGTTCCAAGTTATCGGTATTTATTGAGGGCTTTCTGAGTCCCCTTCCGGTGAAACGGATCCCGCTTGCCTTTGTGGGATCGAGTTCGATTATGGATATATCGTGGTGTATCGTTGCGCGATTGAAATTGCTATGTGGGGATGATAAATTTTGATGCGTCTGAGTTCACTGTGAGATGATGGTTTTAGTGTTGCGTCGCATGAGACTGTGATCTTCCACGTTTTTCGAAGCGTAGTGTGAGAAATATCGGGTCAGGGTGCACGCGACATCCTTGCGACATCAACCCCTTCTCTGGGGTCTTATCTAAACGTTTGGATGGGCCAGGAGTCGGCAAACCGCGGCTCTTTGGTCATTTGAACGCTGCTCTGCCACGAATGACGATTGTCGTGATTTAATTTACGCTCAGAAGCATTCAGCTCTTATCTGAGTGTTAGCAATAGAAACTATGCTAAAATATTGCTGAAATATTGCTACTTTAGCATAGTTTCTATTGCTAAAACTGAGAAGCGTAGAAATAAAGGAATTGAGGGGTTTTAAAGCCCACATGGAACCTATTTTCTCACTTTCTTGCATTAAGAATGACAAAACTGAGAAGTGTAGGATAAAAATAAAGGAAACGAGGGGTTTCAAGGCCTACATATTCAGCAGCCACGTCGATCAGGATGATGACTAGGTTTATGCCGCGAACGTGACTTTCTGTAAAGCGAAAAGACTGACTCCAACTGAAGCGTTCACCATAAACCTTATCATCGCAGCGAAAACATTCTAATACACCCACGCCTTACCAAGTCGTCCCACTTTTAATCCATCTTCTCGCTCTCCTACAATAGCGAGCAAATTCACTTTTCCCCTGATCATCTTATTAACACCAAGGAACCAGACTAACACTTCTCTGCTGTCAGTCACGTAACCAAGATTCCCCCTCGTTCGACGTTTATTATTTTCCCAACTGCGATCACAGTCTCCTGGCGGTCTCCCTGCAACGCGTTAATTAAACTCGAAGAAGATGGAAGCCAGCGAAATTGATCCAGTCTTTCCCGCGGAAAGAAACTGTTTAAAACGAAGCATCGCTTGACGTCCATTCAGAAAGTTAATCAGGCGTATCCAACGTGGAGAATCAGATTCCATCGTCGAGAGACGAGAACAATGCCCCCTTCCTCCCCATCCAGTGTCCTTTTATTCGCAGGGCGCGCCTTCCGATTCACGGATGACAGCTCGAGAGCATCAGGTGACCCGTTCCCAGCCCATTCAATACACCGCTCGCCTAATAACGATCCGATCGATGACTCATTCATTCACTTGCACTCTCGCGCGACGACCCACCCTCTCCAAACCCTCCCCCTCTGGCTTATCGTGGCAACGCGTCGCGGTCGCGTCGCTCATTGTCCGTCCTCGTGATCATCAGCGTAACCAGCGTTGTTATTATCGCGATCATCGTCAGGATCGCCGTTCGCGTCAGGCTATCGCGACCACCGTCATCGACGTTATCGCCGCGCGATAGCCTCACGCGTTATCCATTAAATTAAACATAATCCCGCGTTTTATCCGCGACACGATCGATCGCCACGATTTCTGTAATCGAAACTGGCATCGAAACGCTCGAGGGTGTCGCCTCGAAGTCGAGCGGAAAAGGGAAAGCGATAGACGCCAAGGGGGTGGCAAAAATTAGGCCCTTTTCAATGCTTCGTCGCGGAAGGAGGACCTGAACGCGCGTTCGCGGTGCGAGGACATGTATTTTCTGTGAGAACGTTTTAGTGACAACGCGAAGACGACTCAGAGATTTTACATTGTATTCTAACGACATTTTTTTTGTTAAAAGAAATAAATAAAGGTTTTACTCTTGCATTTCATTCGTCCGCGTTGAATGGAAGGGTTCGCGCTAGGCTTGGTTGCAGAAGCCATTGAGTTGGAGGTTTGCAGTATGCTCTGTCATGAGACTAGTGTTGCGAAGTTCAAAGCGACGTGTTCAGTTTTTTCTATCATCTGAGTGGCAAAGCTTGACACACTCTTGTCTTAACCCTTTGCACTCGATGACTTTTTCGGTCGCAGATCACTTTTTCTGTTACTAATTCCTTCGTGAATACAACTAATCTCATTTTTCAACAGTTGATAATCAATTTCACCTTCACTCGAGTTAGTTTCACCCTCGAAATTCATTTTTGTGGGGCTTCAAAACTTAAGATCATGAAAAACTCGAGTTGCTGCATGAAACACCATGGCGACTGAGAGTCGCCTTACGCGCGCAAAGGGTTAATAAAATGCACTGTGGTATAAATTTTAGCAGTTTTGACACCATTCAGTAGATTCACGACAGACTTTCATCCCCACTTTTCGACATCATCCCGCTCTTTTTCCACTCTCTATTGAGATACCACCCACATTTACGCTATTTATTAGGGACACTTGTTCATACGTGAATAATCCTCAGTTCCTGATTTTCATTTTTGTCTCAGTAGCATGCATCGTGGCATAAATCTCACCACTTTCGACAATTCTTGACATGAGACACACAATGACCTCGTGGACACCTCTAACAGATACATGATGGACTTTCACTCGCATTTTCCCCCTCCTTTTGCAGTTTTTGGCATCTTTCCGCTCGTTTTCCACTGTCTATTATTGCGATCATCCATTCCACTCTCAGACTAGACTTGTCGCCAATCACTGACCTCCAATTTCCATTCTCAACAGTCCAATTAATCTCTTTATGACAACTTCAACTGAATGCGTATAATTGTCAGATTTGAAGCGCGTTGTTTCGTATTGCTGTGCAATTGTGAGAGAGAGAGAGAGAAGAACGTTTCGTCCTAGGTTTGCTATGAACTCATCACTAAGTCTACCTCTTTCTCATCCCCATAAAAGCCTTTATTTCATATAAAAGTAGCAAATTACAAGCGTTCAAGTGATCTCTATTAAAGTACTCACTCCATTGTTGTTCCATTTGCCACGCGACAGAAATTCGTTTCGTTTCAGACAGATGATTGGACAAAGTTCGTTTTAATGGCGGTTAGGTTTGTTCGAGTCGCACAGGCGCCGACTACGTTGAACAGCGGTGTTAATTTGTATAATTGATTTGATCGCTCCACGGTAATTTATGCGCGATTCGCACCGCTGATTATAATCGTTCGATCATCACCGTTAAATCACTGCGCTGCTCGAATTAACTGCGGTTGCTTTGGAAATTCTTCGCGCGCTGGTTGTCGAGTCTTCGAAAAGGGTCAAGCGGAAGGCTTTTCAATAGTTTTTCTAGCAGAAAGTGATCGATAGAATTTCTATTGCACGATCAAACTCTCTGACGACATTGCAATTGATTAAATCTCAAAGAGTTAATAGAAAACGACGATGCAAAGTCTGCGCGCGTTTCTCTTTCAGGCTCTCAGATATAACCCACTCGAAGCGATAAGTTTCTATCTTATTCATGCACACCATTCTGTTTTTTTAACATAAAATTCGTTCCTGTTTCCACGTTGAAACAATTCCCTCGCTAAACGCGAGCAAATATAATTAGTTCATGAATTGGTAATTGCAACTGGTGTCGAATGCGATATCGCGTGTCCCGTTTGTACGTCAGAGTTCAGAAACTTATCGCGTTTAATTGAGCGTCTGCAGAGGAAGAGAGTGCTCGGTCGAAATTTCGCAAAAAAAAACTGAGAGCCTCCGTTGAAAACATTTCCGCGTCCACCAGGAGTGTCCGCGTCGCGGCGAGAGCAGCCTTAATTAATTAAACATCGATCAATTTCGAGCGGCACTCGGTTAAAACGCAGTGCGAACCGGCAGCTGCTAAGCCAGTACCCGATCGTTCCGCTTTAACGCAATTTAAGCTCCGATAACGATGCACTCGTGGCCATAAATTATAATTAGCATCCCAGCGAACCAGTCCCCCGCTTTTTGGTCGAAGACGAGTGGAGATTCGTAATAAAGCGTCGGAACCTTTTCGCTCGCCCCTTAACCGGTCGCCATTGCATTCGACGCGTCGATACTCGTCTCTCTTCTGCTCGAATATTGCTGGGTTATTTGGAGAAGTCGTTGCAATTAAATAATTATCGCGAAACTTGCGTTCTTTTCATGTACTTTTGATCAGGAGCCTCTCGAATGATGGCTTTTCATTCGTTCATTTATTTTAATTCCTTGCATACAGTTCAAAGGTTTTTTCAAAAACGTTCTAGCAAGCTATTTTCAGTGAATTTATTAACAATTGATTTTTAAGGTAATTTAATCCTTTGCACTGAGGTGTCCCCTCAGAGGGGGTAGCATTGATCAGTAATTACTTATTTCATGGCAAGTTTTTGAGAATTGCGTGTTTCTCTCGAGTTTTCTCTTGAAATGGAAATTTTCTATTGCTGTAATATTGCTAAAATATTGCTAAGATATTGCTAAAATATTGCTAAGATATTGCTAAGATATTGCTAAAATATTGCTAAGATATTGCTAAAATATTGCTAAGATATTGCTAAAATATTGCTAAGATATTGCTAAGATATTGCTAAGATATTGCTAAGATATTGCTAAAATATTACTAAGATATTGCTAAAATATTGCTAAGATATTGCTAAAATATTGCTAAGATATTGCTAAGATATTGCTATTTTAGCAATATTTTCTATTCCTAAAATATTGCTAAGATATTGCTAAAATATTGCAATTGCCAACTGCAAAGGGTTAACAACATCGCGACTCTAAAGCTTTCACTAAACCTTCTATCGCATCATTTAATTTTCAACACTCGTTTACAAAGCAATTCGAACGCATTCCTACCTTTCAATCCGCGTCCACCTCGACAGAAGACTCCAAAGACTTAAATTTACCTGTAACGAGAAAAACACCTGAATTATTCTCTCGTTCTCTCGATTCTCGACTACAATAGCGAACCGTAGACAAGATCGCAAACGGATCCGATCGATCCGTCTACGAGGAGGATTTGTATCCACCGGAAGAAAAACGCTGACCAGCCAATTAAACGCTTAGCGAGCTCGAATCGATCGGATCGCGCAATGGAAATAATTGGTTAATTGCCAAATTGGTTAGCCGGTTCATTATGCGAGGCTAAATTCTATCGTTCGAGGCCCGGGTCTATGCAAATTGGACAAGAGGAACGAACGCTCGGTCCTGGAACGCTGATGTACCAGCAGAGCGATCCTATTGTCTCCTGTAGAATTTGCTGGCTAATAAAATGCAGCTGGTTAAATAAATTTCAGCGGTGCGCTCGGTCGCTTAGCGTCGTGTTTCTCTTTCGAGATCGAAGATGCTGTTGTGTTAAGCGACGCGAAGTTTAGTATGCGTCGTTTCGATTAATTAATGCGTAAGAATTATATATCCATTGCATATTGCTTGTTGTAAAATTGATGTCAGGTTTTGGGTTAACAATTCTTTGTATGCTGCGTTATTGCAGTGTCATTTTTTTAAGCGACTTGGATACTTGCAATATCGCAAGCGTAAGTTTTTCAAACGTCTACGATATCACAAACGTAAGTTTTCCGAGTGCAAATTTTCCAATCGCAAGTTTTGGCAAGGTTTTCAAGCGTCCACAAGAGCAAGCTTTTCAAATGTTTACAATATCACAAGCCCAAGCTTTTCAAGTGCCTACCATATCACAAGTTTTCCAAGCGCAAGTTTTCCCTGTGCGAGCTTTCCCAGCGCCTACAATATCACAAGCGCAAGCTTTCCAATTGCCTATAGTATCACAAATACAAGTTTTCTAAGCGTTTATAGCATCACAAATGCAAGCTTTTCAAGTGCAAGCTTCCCAAGTGTAAACTTTCCAAGTGCCTACGATATCACATGCTCAAGTTTTCCAATTATCTACAGTATCATAAGCGCAAGCTTTCCAAGTGGTTAAAATATCACAAGCATAAGTTTTCGCAACGTCTACAATGTCAGAAACGCAAGCTTTCCATGTGTCTACAATATTAGAAACGCAAGCTTTCCAAGAGCCTACAGTAGCACAAGCACAAGTTTTCCCAGCACATACAGTGCCACAAAAGCAAGTTTTCCCAGCACCTACAGTGCCACAAACGTAAGTTTTCCAAGTGCAAGTGTTCTTAAAGCTCACTGTATCACAAATATAAGTTTTCCAAGTGTTTACAGTGCCACAAACGCAAGTTTTCCAAGCGTAAGTGTTCTTAAAGCCCACAGTATCACAAATGTAAGTTTTCCAAGTGCTTACAGTGCCACAAACGCAAGTTTTCCAAGCGTAAGTGTTCTTAAAGCTCACAATATCACAAATGTAAGTTTTCTAAGTGTTTACAGTGCCACAAACTCAAGTTTTCCAAGCTCAAGTGTTTCTAAAGCTTATAGTATCGCAAATGTAAGTTTTCCAAGTGTTTACAGTGCCACAAACGCAAGTTTTCCAAGCGTAAGTGTTCTTAAAACTCACAATATCACAAATGCAAGTTTTCCAAGTGTTTACAGTGCCACAAACGCAAGTTTTCCAAGTGCAAGTGTTCTTAAAGCCCACGATATCACAAATGCAAGTTTTCCTAGCGTTTATGGTATCGAAAACTTTGGGTATTTCATTTCAAAGACAAAAATACTCGCGTTGGAGCGTACTCTGTTAACCAACGAAATGCACCAAAGTGCAGCGCTTTTCGAGCAACTCGAAACGTCAGAAAAAAAGACGTCTAATATTTTCAAGTACTCTACAAGTATACTAAATTTCAATATAAAATCAATAACTAACACAACGATAGATTTACTCATAAAACTACAATTAAAACAACACTTAAAGAGTACAACAATACGATCCACCACGTGCACATAGTCACTCCACAATTTAAACCCAAAACGCAGACAATCAAACGTTGATTCAAAGACAAAAATACTCGCGTTGGAGCGTACTCTGTTAACCAACGAAATGCACCAAAGTGCAGCGCTTTTCGAGCAACTCGAGACGTCAGAAAAAGTGACGTCTAATATTTTCAAGTACTCTACAAGTATACTAAGTTTCAATATAAAATCAATACCCAACATAAAGATAAATTTACCCATAAAACTATAATTAAAACAACACTTAAAGAGTACAACAATACGATCCACCACGTGCACATAGTTACTCCACAATTTAAACCCAAAACGCAGACAATCAAACGTTGATTCAAAGACAAAAATACTCGCGTTGGAGCGTACTCTGTTAACCAACGAAATGCACCAAAGCGCAGCGCTTTTCGAGCAACTCGAGACGTCAGAAAAAATGACCTTTTAGCTCAGCTATACCACGGTGCATAGTTCAGAATAGAATAACGCAACGTCCCGCCAAGCGTTTGATCCCACAGCGAATCGATAGACCACCGAGCAGGCCCGTCGTCTCGCGTAATCTTCGCTGGCTTCAATATTTTAGTAAAGAGCATCGTTCATTAAAACGACCAAGCCAGCTGGTCCGCGATTTCTCGCGCTTTATTTACCAAAGATCCAGCTGGCGCCAGGAGAATCCCCTTTTTGTGCCGCGTTCCGGCTAATATCGCCGTCAAAGAGCATCGTTGCATCCGTTATGCTCGCGAAACCCAGCTCGCGGCGCGGAAACGAACCATCGAAATGCGATCGAGGCTTCGTGAACAGACGACTGGAAAAACCGCGTCATTGGACGAATTTTCTCGGGCAGAGAGAATGGAATTTTTGCAGTAATTGGATTCGTTGGACTTTCGATTGCCTCAGCTTGTTTTTATGTTGGAAATTATTGTGACAGTGTGCGAAGGAAGTGGAGGAATGTGATTTCGTTCTTTGAATACGTTTGTACGAACATATGTTGAGTAGAAAAGGAATTGTTTCTCTTCTGGTTTTCCCTTTTTCTCTTTGAAGAAAGTATGAGATGTACCATGTTTTCTGTGTTGTTGCATTGCGATTTTTTTAAGCGACTTGTGTCACATTGCAAGCACAAGTTTTCCAAGTGTCTACAGTGTTGCAAGCATAAGTTTTGTGAGTGCAGGATTTCCCAGCGTCTATAATATCACAAATGCAAATTTTCCAAGCGTCTGTGGTATTGCAAATCCAAGTTTTCCAAGTATTAGTTTTCCAAGCGCCTATAGTATCACAAGCTCAAGCTTTTCAAGTGTCTATAGTGTCAAAAGCTCAAGCTTTTCAAGTGTCTATAGTGTCACAAGCTCAAGTTTTCCAAGTGCTTACAGTGCCACAAACGCAAGTTTTCCAAGTGCAAGTGTTTCTAAAGCCTATAGTATCGCAAATGTAAGTTTTTCAAGTGTCTACAGTGCCACAAACTCAAGTTTTCCAAGCTCAAGTGCTTCTAAAGCCTACAGTATCACAAATGTAAGTTTTTCAAGTGTCTACAATGCCACAAACGCAAGTTTTCCAAGCACAAGTGTTTCTAAAACCTACAGTATCACAAGCTCAAGTTTTTCAAGCACAAGTGTTCTTAAAGCCCACGGTATCACAAATGCAAGTTTTCCTAGTGTTTGTGGTATCGCAAGCTCAAGTTTTCCAAGTGTTAGTTTTCCAAGCGCCTATAGTATCACAACTGCAAGCTTCCCAAGTGTCTACAGTGTCACAAACGCAAATTTTCCAAGCGCAGTATCACAACTGCAAGCTTTCCAAGCGTCTACAGTATCACAAACGCAAGTTTTCCACAAATACAAGTTGAAACGCGTAGAAACGAAGAGTTAAAGGTGCAAAAATGTCTCCTTCTTTTATCACAATGCATACACAAAACTTCTACATTCCTATGTTACATTATGTTACAAGAAACATTCAAACATTTCTGCTTGAATGTGCATCTCGTGACCCATACTTCTCACTCCATAAGAAACGAGTTGCACACTGAAGCAGAAATGTTTGAATGTGTCTCGCAACATCCTGTAACAAAACTGTAAAAGTTTTCCCTACTTTCCTCTGTACTTTTCCTTGATCCTGTCGCCAAGTCTTCTCTCCAAGGTGTCTTCTTTCGCACCTCGACCTTTCAAACTCGATCGCAATCGCTCTATTCCTTCCAAACCATCGCATATTTTATTTCCAGAGAAGTAGACAATTACAAATAACAAGAAAACGAATTACCACGACCAATTACTCGATTAGCCCAACATTCTCGACCAGTTCCACACGAAACGAAATCGTGGCGGCAATTTCTTTCGCTCGAAACGAGCCGTTCATTAGCTTGGATCAGGAAAAACTGGCTTTGGTCGCGCGCGCGCGCGATCTGGTTAGAAAATGGGCGCGCAACAGCACGCTCAGGGTGCGAGGTTTAAAATTTCCGCAGCCGCGAACCAGCCGATTTCATTTCGCGCGATGGCACGTTGACAATTGGCAAAATGGATTTCGTTTGGCGTCGGCTGGCCGCGCGCGAATCGCGCAATTTCAAAGCCAGTTAGAAGTGCAGCTACTTGTTAGCCGTAACCCGATTGACAACACAATTAAGCGGCCGTTTGTAACGTTCGAGTGGAACGTAAACGAAATTTTGGCGAAATTTTCGCTCGCCACTCTGCACGATGGTGTCGTCGATTGAAAATTGGCTCGCTGATAAATAAATATATACGCACATTGTTCCTTTTCGAATTGAAAGACAACGATTCTTCTCACGATTACCTAAACGAATCTTCGCTGACAAAGTAAATGAAGTCATCACGATTTCTTTCTACGTCGATGTCGTCGATCGAAAATTGGCTCGCTGATAAATAAATAAATACGCACATTGTTCCTTTTCGAATTGAAAAGCAACGATTTTTCTCACGATTACCTAAACGAATCTTCGCTGACAAAGTTAATGAAGTCATCACGATTTCTTTCTACGTCGATGTCGTCGATCGAAAATTGGCTCGCTGATAAATAAATATATACGCACATTGTTCCTTTTCGAATTGAAAGACAACGATTCTTCTCACGATTACCTAAACGAATCTTCGCTGACAAAGTAAATGAAGTCATCACGATTTCTTTCTACGTCGATGTCGTCGATCGAAAATTGGCTCGCTGATAAATAAATAAATACGCACATTGTTTCTTTTCGAATTGAAAGACAACGATTCTTTTCACGATTACCTAAATGAATCTTCGCTGACAAAGTAAATGAAGTCATCACGATTTCTTTCTACGTCGATGTCGTCGATCGAAAATTGGCTCGCTGATAAATAAATATATACGCACATTGTGCCTTTTCGAATTGAAAAGCAACGATTCTTTTCACGATTACCTAAACGAATCTTCGCTGACAAAGTAAATGAAGTCATCACGATTTCTTTCTACGTCGATGTCGTCGATCGAAAATTGGCTCGCTGATAAATAAATACATACGCACATCGTTTCTTTTCGAATTGAAAAGCAACGATTCTTCTTACGATTACCTAAACGAATCTTCGCTGAACAGATTTCGTTCGCAACTCGCTGACAAAGTAAATGAAGTCATCACGATTTCTTTCTACGTCGATGTCGTCGATCGAAAATTGGCTCGCTGATAAATAAACTATAATCGAAGACACGCTTGTCTTCGTGTATCGCGTCGAACGAAAAACGATCGTCGGCTGTTCGACGACGTTCTGCTGTTTGAAGAACGGAGAGGAACGACAGTTGCGATTTAGTTAGATTCGCGAGAAGTCGCAGTTCTGTAGTTTTCATTGTTATACCCTTATGTACCTTCTAAAACATATATCTTCGTTTTTTTTTATCTTTATTATTTTGCATTCCTTATATTACGCCTTATTACAAAATATATACGCACATTGTTCCTTTTCGAATTGAAAAGCAACGATTCTTCTCACGGTTACCTAAACGAATTTTCGCTGAACAGATTTCGTTCGCAACTCGCTGACAAAGTAAATGAAGTCATCACGATTTCCTTCTACGTCGATGTCGTCGATCGAAAATTGACTTTGATAAATAAATACATACGCACATTGTTTCTTTTCGAATTGAAAGACAACGATTCTTCTCACGATTACATAAACGAATCTTCGCTGAACAGATTTCGTTCGCAACTCGCTGACAAAGTAAACGAAGTCGTCACGATTTCTTTCTGTCCTGAAAATTGTTTGCAGCGTCTCCATCGAGGAGCCCTCGAGTCTCGAGACGAATTTTAAACGAGCCTTCGAAAGTGCAAAGGGTTAATAATGCGAGTCGCGTTCATTCGAGAATCGAGAGACTTTTAATTCGCCAAACAGCGGTCCTCTCGAGTCGATCTCGCGATCAATGCCGCACTGCTAACCGCTGAATTCGACTGAGCAATTCGACCATGGTGGAACAGATCCTTCGGTTGGCTCCCTTATATCAACACCAGTACGTAAACGCGGAGTCCATTAACAATTCTATGTATGCGCGCGCTGTCTCTATACCCATACGCATTTTGCATATTAATCTCTATATACTGTAACTTACGTGCATCGATAATGAATGATGCATGGGACGTCTTCGTTGACAAACACGACGGTGGCTGAAATCTGTCGGCCATTAACCGTTACGAGCGATCGACGGGTTTGTATATTATATTTGTGGGACTCGAAGACGAAGGCAAAAGATAGATAATTCTGAAATAAGTAATTTTTTTGGCTGGGTCTTGTTTGATTGAATCTTGCTGTGGTTTTTTGTGTTCTGATCTGTAAGCGTTAATTCTGATCTTGAAGGGACTTTGTTGTCCCTTTTAGTAGCGATTGTGTGTTTGTAGAGAAGCTATGGTCTCATTTGGTGACCAGGAGCTCAGTGGATACTTTTTTACTCTTTGCTGTGGGATTCTTCAAAGATGTTAGCAATAGAAATGATTTTAGCAATATTTTTCATTGCTGACGTTAAACATTAGCAATGATTTCTATTGCTAACGTCGACCATTAGCAATATTTTTCATTGCTAAGGTTCACCATTGGCAATATTTTTCATTGCTAACGTCCACCATTAACAATCATTTCTATTGCTAACGTCCACCATTAGCAACAGTTTCTATTGCTAACGTCCACCATTAGCTATCATTTCTATTGCTAACGTCCACCATTGGCAATATTTTTCATTGCTAACGTCCACCATTGGCAATATTTTTCATTGCTAACGTCCACCATTAGCAACAGTTTCTATTGCTAACGTCCACCATTAGCAACAGTTTCTATTGCTAACGTCCACAATTAGCAACAGTTTCTATTGGTAACGTCCACCATTAGCAACAGTTTCTATTGCTAACGTCCACCATTAGCAACAGTTTCTATTGCAAACGTCCACCATTAGCAACAGTTTCTATTGCTAACGTCCACCATTAGCAATCATTTCTATTGCTAACGTCCACCATTAGCAATAGTCTACCAGCAACAAAAAACTTCTATTCCAATAGAAAACTTTAAAGAAACATGCCTTTATCAAAAAGTTGCAATCTTGTAAGTTAAACCTCCGTAAAAACTAATCAATTCTGATGTCCCTCAGAGGGGACACCTAAAATTCCACTTTCTCAAAAATAGCAATTCTCCACGACTCAGTCATAAATTACTCTATCGCCACCTCTAACGTTACTATTAATCATCAAGATTGCATATAAACAGAAATGAAGATTTTGCTTCTATTAGATCCTTCGTACTATAAAATTTCACTTTCTCAAAAATAACATTTATCCCCAACTCTGTCATAAATTCCTCTAACAGAAGCTGAAACTCGAAGCTGCACGCTGTTGTTCCCATTCGAATTTATTTCGAGACACTCGCGGAGGAAGGATCCGACATCCATCGCTCGCTTCGATTCGCTAAAACCATCCGTGCATTATCGAACGTACGATATGTTTCATTTCGCTGGGTAGGTCGAGTTGGCCAGAGCCAACTTTCGCGCTTCCTTCGCCCCGCAGTTACTAAAAAACACCGTTTACATACCGCCATCCAGCCAGATGTTGCAATATTCCACGTTCACGTGCGTCCCTCTGTCTGTGTGCGTGTTCTAGCCAGACCTTATTGCGCGTTACTCCCTCTTGGTCTTTTATTCCGTTCGTATCTAGCAACCGCTTCACTTATCTTTATATTTCCCAGCGTGTTGCGGCTGTATCCATTTCTCTCGCCATCCGCCACTTTGTATCGCGCCTTGTTCCCCCGCATCTTGAGCCCTCAAACGGTTACACGATACGAAACAATTGCTGCCAACTTGTTCCACGGCTCGTTGAAACGTCCTCCTAGCGGAGAGGATAAAAACGCGCGCGTTAGTTCGAGCGATCTCATTGATTTCTATCCATCTGTTTACCAATCGTCGCTGCGAGCTTCCTCTGCGAGCTTCCTCTGCTCGTTCTGAAACGAATTCAGCTGTTAAAAGCATTAATTGGTTGATTAATCCTTCGACTGCGACGTACTCTTGGCGAGAATCATCAACGCACGCCAGTGTTTCTTCAACTTTAATTGGTAATTAATCCTTTGCAGTCGACGACTTTCTTGGTCGCGAATCGTGTTCTCTGTCACTAGTTTCTTTATGAATGCAATTGATCTCGTTTTGCAACAGTTGAAAATCAATTTCATCTTTACTCGAGATAATTTCACATTTCAAATTCGTTTTGCAGCGCTTCGAAACTTAAAGTTAGTCGATGGAAGACTCAACTGGTGACTGAGGGTCGCATTTCGAGCGCAAAGGGTTAAATATAAAGAAGAACGCGTATGATTGACGTGTATACACGTCAGAAGCAGTTAACTGATTGAACAGCCGATATTAGATCGCGAGATACCTCGTCAGAAATAACGAAAGGGTTAACGAGCCGGCGTCGAGAGTCACTCTGAGCGAGATTTCGTTGTCGAAGATCTGCTCGAGCATCACTCGACGCTGAGCTTATCGCGCCTCATTATCAGTTAACAGTAGAGGTAAGTAGACTTTCGAACAGCCTTGACTATTAACGGAGCATCGCGAGTAGAATTCGCAAAAGGGCGGTCGTAAAAAATACTCTCCCGGAAGAGAGTTAACTCGAGGCGAAGTAAATGTCGAGGATGGTTACCATCGTCTTATTTCTGTGATTAGTTCTATCAAGATAATTGAAAGGAGAATTATTTAATGTTATTAGATGCGTTTCTGTTTAATTAACGAGAAGGATATTAGCTTGGGTGGTCTCTGTTCGTTTTCGCGATAAAACGACGATTTTAGTGATAGCTTCTATTGCTAAAATTGCAATATTTTTTATTGTCAAAATTGCAATATTCTCTATTGCCAAAATTGCAATATTCTCTATCACTAAAATAGCAATATTCTCTATTGCTAAAATTGCAATATTTTCTATTGCCAAAATTGCAATATTCTCTATTGCTAAAATAGCAATATTCTCTATCACTAAAATAGCAATATTCTCTATTGCTAAAATTGCAATATTTTCTATTGCCAAAATTGCAATATTCTCTATTGCTAAAATAGCAATATTCTCTATCACTAAAATAGCAATATTCTCTATTGCTAAAATAGCAATATTTTCTATCGCTAAAATCGCTAATATTTTAGCAATAACTTCTGTCACTAAAATAGCAATATTTTAGTAATAGTTTCTCTGTCTAAGATAGCAATATTTTAGCAATATTTTAGCAATAGTTTCTCTGACTAAGATAGCAATATTTTAGCAATAGTTTCTCTGATTAAGATAGCAATATTTTAGCAATATTTTAGCAATATTTTAGCAATAGTTTCAGTGAGGGAAACAAGCTTACACAGAACTAAGCTTAACCTTCCTAATCACTAATCAATACTGATCCCCTCTCAATCACTCATCCAAATGCAAAGACTAAATCTATTAAAACCAGATCACTAAACTAAATTCCTGAATTCAAAATGCAACGCACCAGAATACAATTATTTATCGTATTCGCAATTTTATTTCACGTCCCCCACAAGTTCATTTATAATATTAAAACAAGAAAAAAAGGAACTGGGAATATGTGTTCAGCAGAGGAACGTTTGTCGATGAATCGCCGATCGATCGACGCGATCGCGTACACACGTTGTTGCGAATTCGGTGCTGGAGCGGACGCGTCCGACCAATATCGACTGTGATCACTTGCGCGTCGTCTGCGTGACTGACAGACTAGCCGCGGATAACTCTACTGCCAGTAGATAGACCAAGACAGAGCCAGACGTTGAGTTAAACGGACAGGTAAACGGATGACTGAATAGAGACAGAAGTAGACGAATAGATAGCCGAAGAGATTAAGACGGAAACAGATGGCCAGGTAGGCAGGGCGAGGCGGGTGTAGATAAATATTGTTAGATAAGGAAAGCAATAGCTGAAGCCAGAGGAGGATAAACAGTATCGCGAGTAGCGATCGATGTGCTGCTGGAAATTATATTCCTTCGATAGCTGTTAGCGTTTCTACGGAAATGTGGTCGTAGATTTTTTCAATTAATTCGTGGTTTGAGGGTCAGAGGGACTCGATTGCGTTGCTTCTGTTTGGTGGTGAAAAGTGCCAGCTGTTTGATGAGAGGAGGTAAATTGAGTTTGAGAAGCGCCATCGTAGTGCTTGGAACTTTGAAACTTAGAAATAGAGAAGGTCCATTGTGTTGCTGGGAACTTTAAGAAGTGCCATCGCGGTGCTTGGAACTCTCTGGGACTTAAAACTTGAGAAGCGCCATCGCAGTGCTTGGAACTTTCTGGGACTTAAAATTTGAGAAGCGTCATCGTAGTGTTTGGAACAAGACTTAGAAACTTAGAAACTGAGAAGCTCCATCGCGTTGCTGGGAACTTTGAGGAGTGCCATCGCGGTGCTTGGAACTTTCTGAGACTTAAAACTTGAGAAGCGCCATCGCAGTGCTTGGAATTTTGAAACTTAGAAATTGAGGAGCTCCATCGTGTTGCTTGGAACTTTGAAAAGTGCCATCGCGGTGCTTGAAACTTTGAGAAGTGCCATCGCAGTGCTTGGAACTCTCTGAAACTTAGAAATTGAGAAACGCCATCGTTCTACTTGGAATTTGAAACTTAGAAATTGAGAAGCGCCATCGCAGTGCTTGGAACTTTGAAACTTAGAAACTGATGAACTCCATCGTGTTGCTGGGAACTTTGAGAAGTGCCATCGCGATGCTTGGAACTCTCTGAGACTTAAAACTTGAGAAGCACCATCTCAGTGCTTCGAACTTTGAAACTTAGAAATAGAGAAGCACCATCGCGGTGCTTGGAACTCTGAGACTTAAAAATTAAGCTGCTCCATCGCTCAGCTCGGAACTTTGACGTTTAGAAATTGATAAACGCCATCGCAGCGCTTGAAACTTTGAAACTTCAAAATTAAGAAGCGCCATCGCGCTCCATCGCACTTTTCGATCGAATTCTAAATTAGAGCCTATTCCATACAAAATATCCTACACATATTCTACAAAAATAACAATAAACATTCTACATATAATATTACAACATTCAACAGAAAATCAGAACGCTTCGCTACCATCGCTACCATCGCTACCATCGCAAAATCAGGCCGATTCCCGCGCTCGACCGCGATAAAAGAGACCGCGCGTTAACGGAAGCGAGACGGGCGAAGAATGAAAGGGCCCAGCGGACCAAACGGGCCGCACGTCGCCGTGCTAACCCGTTATCGTTCCCGTTGTCCAATTATTACATTGTAAATGGCGCGATGAAACCTCGACAGTCGCGTTCCGCCGAAATTGTCGCCGTGGGAGCCGCGCGCGCTGCACGCGCTTCCATTCTGGCAGCCTCGCTCGGAATATCGTCCTCGAGCGCCGATAAGCTGGTGTCACGCACCCGCACGGGTCCCAGGAAGGTTGTTCGCGATCCTGGAGGACGCGTTGGTCACGCTGATGTACGGGGTGGTCCGTTTCGTCCCACCCCAATAGCCTATTTAACCCTTTATCTTGCGATTCGTTCGTCGAGCGCGCATCGTTTACGCTCGACGTTTATTGCTCTGTGTCGAATTCGAAACGCTGAAGCGCTGTGTATAATTCACGGTCGGTTAGCAGTCGGTTTTGGGAACTGCGAGCCGTGTCAGTCAATCGGTGGCTTATAATGATCCACTTAGTCTGGGATATCAACGCGAGCGAAGCTTCGCAGCCATCGCGAATTGATGCAACTTTTCGCGTTTCGTAGCAACACGGAATTTTGTTTCGTACTCGTTGTTCAGTCACTTAGGCGAGACTGAATTTTGCGTGGGGCTGCTTCTTTGTACTGCTGAGTTCTGTGTGAGTGAAGCGTAAATGGTGCAGTGTTGTGATGTGTGGCGGACAATGATGTTCAGAAAGATGACATCCACAAAGAAAGTTACTATAGTGCGCTTTGGTCAGAAAGATGACATTTTCGAAAGCTACTACAGTTGCGAGTCGTTCAGAAAGATAAGAAGTTACTGTTGCGACGCGTCGTTTAGAAAGTTGACAAGCCACTATAGTGGTGTCACGTTCAGAAAGATGAGAAGCCATTATAGTGACGCTGCGTTTTGAGAGATGACATCCTCAAGAGCTGCTATAGTGGCGCGTCATTCAGAAAGAAGACAAGTCACTATAGTGTCGCGTCATTCAGAAAGAAGACAAGTCACTATAGTGTCACGTCGTTCAGAAAATTCTCAATTGCGAAAGTCGCTATTGTAGTAACGCGTCATTCAGAATTACTGAAATCTTCGAAAGCCACTATTATAGTAGCGTTATTCAGAAATATGACATCCTCGAGAAAGCCACTATACTGGCGCTTTGTTCAGAATTAATAACATCCTTCAAAGCCACTATAGCAGCGCGTCCTTCAGAAAGATGACACCCACGAAAACCACTGTTATAGTGGCGCGTCGTTCTGAAAGATGACATCCGCGAAGAAAGCTATTATAGTGGCGTGTCGCTTCAGAAAGATGACATTCACGAAAGAAACGATAGTGACGCATCATTCAGAAAGATGACATCCTCGAGAGCCACTATAGTGGTGCGTCGTTCAGAAAGATGACATCTTTGAAAGCTACTATAATGGCGCGACGTTCAAAAAGATGACATCTCCACGAAAGTAACTATAGTGGCGCGGCGTTCAGAAAGATGACATCTCCACGAAAGTAACTATAGTGGCGCATCGTTCAGAAAGAAGACATCCTCGAGGGCTACTATAGTGTCGCATCGTTCAGAAAGATGACATCCTTGAAAGCTACTATAGTAGCGCGACGTTCAAAAAGATGACATCTCCACGAAAGTAACTATAGTGGCGCGACGTTCAGAAAGATGACATCCTCGAGAGCCACTATAGTGGCGCATCGTTCAGAAAGAAGACATCCTCGAGAGCCACTATAGTGTCGCATCGTTCAGAAAGATGACATCTTTGAAAGCTACTATAATGGCGCGACGTTCAAAAAGATGACATCTCCACGAAAGTAACTATAGTGGCGCGACGTTCAGAAAGATGACATCTCCACGAAAGTAACTATAGTGGCGCATCGTTCAGAAAGATGACATCCTCGAGAGCCACTATAGTGGCGCATCGTTCAGAAAGAAGACATCCTCGAGAGCCACTATAGTGTCGCATCGTTCAGAAAGATGACATCTTTGAAAGCTACTATAATGGCGCGACGTTCAAAAAGATGACATCTCCACGAAAGTAACTATAGTGGCGCGACGTTCAGAAAGATGACATCTCCACGAAAGTAACTATAGTGGCGCATCGTTCAGAAAGAAGACATCCTCGAGAGCCACTATAGTGTCGCATCATTCAGAAAGATGACATCCTTGAAAGCTACTATAGTAGCGCGACGTTCAAAAAGATGACATCTCCACGAAAGTAACTATAGTGGCGCGACGTTCAGAAAGATGACATCCTCGAGAGCCACTATAGTGGCGCATCGTTCAGAAAGAAGACATCCTCGAGAGCCACTACAATAGCGCGTCATTCAAAAATATAACATCCACGAAAGCCACCATAGAATCTATTGCTAAAATATTGCTATATTAGCAATATTTCTAGCTTCAACTGCCAACGTCCAGAAAGAAACAAAGTGCAAAGAGTTGAAGGGTTAACCAGAACGAAACTCGAGAAACAACGATACTGACGCGAAACGATTCCACGACTAGTTCCAAGCCCTCAAACCCGCGTACCATTTTACACACGAGCCATTTCATCTCCAAGCGCGCGCGAAAGTTATCTTCCGCCGCGCGCGTTACTCGCGTGTCCAGCGTCCCGCTCGCGCAATAAGCGCAATAATTCGAGCGCGTCGCGCGACAGTAATGGCCGCCAGCAAACTACGAAATCCCTGTACACGCGACAGCTACTCGCGAACACACCAACGCGCGTCCACAATCGCGAACACAACCGTACGAGTCGGCTCGCAAATCGCGACGCAACATTTTTGTCTGCCACGCGCGCGCGCGCGCTCGCGTTTTCCACCACGAAAACGCGCGTTCCAGCCCCGACCACGCGCGAACTGGGCCACATTTATTATACAGGTGGGACGAGCGGAAACGCGTGCAAATATAGGGGCTGCAGACGAAACTGGGCGCTGGTAGGAGAACGCGCGTAGCCTGGAGGGCGAAGGGTGCGATATTTCGGCCCCAAACCGCGCGAAGATACCATCGACGCAACAGCCTGCAATGCAAATATGAAACCGCGACTCTGTGACGCAGTTGCGCGTTGCTATACAGGGTGGTTCTCGTGGAAAAGGGTGTTTTAAGGCTGCCACGCTGGCGTGTTTTCGAAACTCTCGAGCAGTGACGTGAGGAACGCTCCATTCGAGTGGTTTTCAGGCGCTCTTCGATGGGACTGGGGATGAAATTCGGAAAAAATTCCCGCCGTGTTTGTTTGTAGCGGTAAAAGGAAGTGGAGCTGTTGCGTTTGGGTTGATTGAGCGACAAAACGCGGGAGAGATCACGTTCGTGACTGAGACTCTTTTGAATTTCAGACAATTCAAGAAATTTTAATTTCGACGTTCTCAACATGTTAGAAATGGGGTATTCAAATTTCAAATTCAGAATTAGTTGCAATTTTAACTTCTTAGACTCGACGCGCCATTATAGTGGCATTTGTGGATGTCATCTTTACGTCACAGCATCTGTAAAACTTTCCTTTTTCTTTTTTTTTTTGAGACAGATTTGTGAAAACATTTCACTAGCCAAAGAGTTAATCGAGTCTCTCGAACTTCACAGAACCTGTCGTTTATTTCACTCCGTGTATATTTTTTCGCCTCTCACTCGCGACTCGTTTGAATTTCATTGACTCGAAATCGAAGTCTCGAATGGAATAATCACCAATCGACCTCGTTTCAGTATTCTCTGGTTCAAGTTAGATCATTTAAATCTACGCTGAAATTTTAAGGGTGAAGGTGTTCGAATTTAATTGTCGATTAATACCTCGCAAATATTTTTCCAACTTTTCGAGCTTGTAAAAACTAAATTAATACCAGCATCAAACATTTGTTCCCAAAAGTCGTTCGACAGCGCGCGATTATCCAACGCGTTTACCTCCTCGAGTAAACATTTTCATCGAATCGACGCATAAATTCGCCCTCGTAATTATTTAACGAACCAGATCGTCCGTCTGATGGCGAATGGGACTCGTTTCACGTCAATGGAAACGAGTACAAGTCGGTGCACGCGTTTCTTCATCGAACAACCGTGGAATAAATCAAACGTGGGAAACGAGAAGAAGATGAACAGGGTGGAAGAAGGAGAAAAGGAACGAGAAACGAACACGGAGAGAGACTCGTTGAATATATATATATATATATGTACTCGGAGGATTTATTTTAAGGTCGCGTCTGTTTTATTTCGGTCGCGCGTTTTTAGGTCAATTCTTTTCTAATCGATCCGGTGATTCGCGTTCCGAGATAGCATGCATGCATGCAGGTGATTCAACAGCCCCGCACGCGGCTCCTATGCGATGTTTCTCACCCGCCCCGTTACGTAACTCGTCGGATCTGTCGCTGTTTATATCATAATCGCGCGTTTATGACGCTTTATGCAGTCTATCTTTCCGCGCCATTCAACCATTCGAATCGGATATAGGTATAACGTTGATATACTGCCGCGTTTCGAATGGGTTTAGTGTACCATACCAGCCCGATTTAACCCCCTGTAACGCCGCATAACCTCAAATTGCACGCTCTCACATCGCAGGTTCGAAGCTCTCGCGATCCAGCGCCGCGCGAGTCTCGCTATCGAGTTTTTGTGCGCTGCTAGAGCTGCTTTGAGAGATTTATCGCAGCTACTCGCAAGGATTGTAACTCCACTGGGTGTCGAGTAATCAGCATCGATGTATCACGTGTGAAAACACGTAACTTTGAAATTTTAGAAGACATATTGAAAGATTGAAGTTTTCACAAAGTAGCATTGCGAAAGTCTGAGAAATTTGAGTTTTTGTGCGCGACTAGAGCTGCTTTGAGAGATTTATCGCAGCTACTCGCAAGGATTGTAACTCCACTGGGTGTCGAATAATCAGCATCGATGTATCACGTAACTTTGAAATTTTAGAAGACTGATATTGAAAGATTGAAGTTTTCACAAAGAAGCATCGCGAAAGTCTGAGAAATTTGAGTTTTTGTGCGCGACTAGAGCTGCTTTGAGAGATTTATTGCAGCTACTCGCAAGGATTGTAACTCCACTGGGTGTCGAATAATCAGCATCGATGTATCACGTAACTTTGAAATTTTAGAAGACTGATATTGAAAAATTAAAGTTTTCACAACAGAGCATCGCGAAAGTCTGAGAAATTTGAGTTTTTGTGCGCGACTAGAGCTGCTTTGAGAGATTTATCACAGCTACTCGCAAAGATTGTAACTCCACTGGGTGTCGAATAATCAGCATCGATGTATCACGTAACTTTGAAATTTTAGAAGACTGATATTGAAATATTAAAGTTTTCACAAAGTAGCATCGCGAAGGTCTGAGAAACTTGAGTTTTTGTGGTCAATCAGAACTGCTTTGAGTTATTGCAGTTACTTTGCAAACACTCTAGCTGTATTGAGTGTTGCTCGCTTTTTAACCCTTTGCACTCGAATGTCCCATCTGTGAGGACATCAGAATTGATTAGTGATTAAACTTATTCCATCGCAGCTTTTACCAGCTCTTTTCTAGCTCTCAGCAAGCAAATATTGCTAAAATATTGCTAAAATAGCTTCTATTGCCAACGTCCAGGAAGAAACACAGTGCAAAGGGTTAACTCTTTGAGGCACAGAATTTTAGAGAAAGTTACAAAGAACTTTTATTTCTTCCAAACAAAGTCAATTTCTTTTCGTTAATAAAGGAATGAAGTGGTCTAAAATAAACTAAAACCTTAGTAAAAGCAGCACTTTTAATATTTCAAAGTGATAGAAAAAAAATCCCACCATGGTGAGACACTTTTTCCATCGCTGTGCCTCAAAGAGTTAAACGATAACGAATAGCCTCGAATGTCGATACAATAATAACAGAAGAGGCTACGTGCATGTATATTCTTATGCTGTAGATTTTTATATTACTCCACGAAATAGACTCGCAGAGAAACAAAGCACGCGACGACGCAAGCGTTCGAGTAAAAGATCCACGCGTCGTACGTGTTTGAAACTGTCCTCCGTGGTTCAGCGATAAGTTAGCGTCGCAGAACTTCTCGAAGAAGACGTCGAACACCACCGTCGTCGTATCTTTTCGACGGTGCTCGTCGAACGAGCTTCTCGACGCGCGGAAACACGAAAGTAGGCCAGCCAGGCGAAACAGAAAAAACGACTTTCCCGCCAGTAGATCGATACCAGCATCCGGCGAGGAATTCGTTTCTCTCGAAACGAAAGTTCCGCTCGTTACAAAGCGGAGGGGGTGTGCTGGAAATTGGCCACCCTGACTCGTCAATATGGCTCGCGGAAAAAAGTGTCAACGTCGAGTCGCCGATCTATCGACGTTCTTTTGCTCGCGTGTGACCCTTTGGAGAGAGAAAAAATCACGAGGTTGATCGCAATTTTCTAATGGAAAGTAATACGTGTTCTAAATAGGTCGCTTTGTGGCAACCTTGGCAACCCGACCAGTGCTTGCAGACACAAATGAAGCAAACGGACGAAGTATTTATTTGTTATTCTATACATGCGATCGAACCCATGAAACTACCCCACGATTTTCTTATATAAATCCGCAATCTTGGCAATCTGACCAGAGCTTGCAGACACAAATGAAATGAATAGACCAAATATTTATTTGTTATTCTACAAAATATAATCGAACTCGTGAAACTACCACAAAATTTTCTTATATAAATCCGCAAGCTTGGCTATCTGACCAGTGCTTGCAAACTCAAATGATGATTTATTTGTTATTCCACAACATTTCAATCGGACCCATGAAACTGCCCCTCAATTTTCTTATATAAATCCGCAATCTTGGCAATCTGACCAGTGCTTGCAAACACAAATGAAACCAACAGTAGAAACGAAGTATTTATTTGTTATTCTACAAAATTTAATCGAAACCATGAAACTACCCCACAATTTTCTTATATAAATCCGCAATCTTGGCAATCTGACCAGTGTTTGCAGACACAAATAAAACAGAGGAAGTATTTATTTGTTATTCTACAATATACAATCGAACCCATGAAACTGCCCCACAATTTTCTTATATAAATCCGCAAGCTTGGCAACTCGACCAGTGCTTCCACATATAAAAAAGAAACGAACAGTCCAAATATTTATTTGTTAGCAGTGTCTTGCAGACACAAATGATACGAACAGTAGAAACGAAGTATTTATTTGTTATTCTACAAAATACAATCGAACCCATGAAACTACCCCACAATTTTCTTCCATAAATCTTGGCAATCTGACCAGAGCTTGCAGACACAAATGAAACCAACAGTAGAAACGAAGTATTTATTTGTTATTCTACAAAATTTAATCGAAACCATGAAACTACCCCTCAATTTTCTTAAATAAATCCGCAATCTTGGCAATCTGACCAGTGCTTGCAAACACAAATGAAACAGAGGAAGTATTTATTTGTTATTCCACAACATAAAATCGAACCCATGAAACTACCTCACAATTTTCTTATATAAATCCGCAATCTTGGCAACTCGACCAGTGCTTGCAAACACAAATGAAACCAACAGTAGAAACGAAGTATTTATTTGTTATTTTACAAAATTTAATCGAAACCATGAAACTACCCCACAATTTTCTTACATAAATCCGCAATATTGGCAATCTGACCAGTGCTTGCAAACACAAATGAAAAAAACAGACGATTTATTTGTTATTCTACAAAATACCATCGAACCCATGAAACTACCCCTCAATTTTCTTACATAAATCCGCAATCTTGGCAATTTGACCAGTGTTTGCAGACACAAATGAAACAGAGGAAGTATTTATTTGTTATTCTACAACATAAAATCGAACCCATGAAACTACCTCACAATTTTCTTATATAAATCCGCAATATTGGCAATCTGACCAGTGTTTGCAAACACAAATGAAAAAAACAGACGATTTATTTGTTATTCTACAAAATACCATCGAACCCATGAAACTACCCCTCAATTTTCTTACATAAATCCGCAATCTTGGCAACTCGACCAGAGCTTGCAGACACAAATGAAATGAATAGACCAAATATTTATTTGTTATTCTACAAAATTTAATCGAAACCATGAAACTACCCCACAATTTTCTTACATAAATCCGCAATCTTGGCAACTCGACCAGTGCTTGCAAATACAAATGAAACGAACACCCCAAATATTTATTTGTTAGCTGTGTCTTGCAGACATAAATGATACGAACAGTAGAAACGATGTATTTATTTGTTATTCTACAATATACAATCGAACCCATGAAACTACCTCACAATTTTCTTACATAAATCCGCAATCTTGGCAATCTGACCACTGTTTCCAAACTCAAATGAAACAGAGGAAGTATTTATTTGTTATTCTACAACATAAAATCGAACCCATAAAACTACCTCACAATTTTCTTATATAAATCCACCGCAGGAGGAACGTACTCGCGAATCGTCGAGCGGACGAGCAGGGTTCTGCAATGGCGGCCGCAAACGCGCGGTAACCTCGCGAAAGATTCGCCGCGTAATCTCCAGCAATCAAACGTGAAACGAACACGGCCGACGACAAAAGCCCGAATGCTGCGACAGCCCTAAACCAGCCTAGTTTCGGCCAATCCATATTTGTTCGGGAAATCCGCACCTGGCTCGCGTTCAGAGGCCGTGGGATCGCGTCGCAGCCAGGACGCGGCAGCCATGGCCGCCGTGCCACCGCCGCTATGGCCGTGAGACCTGTCGGATTAACGTTACCGTTATTTATGAACGTGCTCGGTCGGTTTGAATAATATTTTGCGGTTTCGCCAGCCGCACGACTCGCCCCAGCACGCCTACGCTATTTTTCGCGGGGTCGCCAATCGATGCCACGGCACAGCCATTGGTCTCTGCGAAAGAAAAACGAGCTATCTGAGGAACGCGTTTCATCGAGAGACGAGACGTTTGGCATAGATTCGAGAAGATTCGATTTCGTGCGATTGAATGCTGATCTGTAATATAAAAGAGAAAGTGCTATAAGACTGATCTACAAAAGGGAAAGTGCTTATTTTTAATCCTTCGCAGCAGTTTCATGTTGAGGAGATTTGGGAGAGACGCACACTGGAGGGTTTTGTATAATAATCTCTGTTGCGCTGTGAAGCTAGCAACCTTTAATCTGTGAAGTTAACAACTGCAAAAGGACTTAGTACTTCTCACAGAGAAAGAAACTTAATCGTAACCATGAAGTTAACTTCGAACGCGGTGAATCAGCTTGCTAAGAACCCATGAACGCGATTAACGCGTAACGTTAGTACTTCTCACACAGAAAGAAGCTCAAGCATAACCATGAAGTTAACTTCGAACGCGAAGAATCACTTTGCTGAGAACCTATGAACGCGATTAACGCGCGACGTTAGTACTTCTCACACAGAAAGAAACTTAAGCGTAACCATGAAGTTAACTTCGAACGCGATGAATCAGCTTCTTAAGAACCCACAAACGCGAGTAACGTGTAACGTTAGTACTTCTCACAGAGAAAGAAACTTAAGCGTAACCGTGAAGTTAACTTCGAACGCGAAAAATCACCTTGCTGAGAACCTATTACGCGATTAAACGCGCAACGTTAGTACTTCTCACAGAGAAAGAAACTTAACCGTAACCATGAAGTTAACTTCGAACGCGAAGAATCACTTTGCTGAGAACCTATGAACGCGATTAACGCGCGACGTTAGTGCTTCTCACACAGAAAGAAGCTCAAGCATAACCATGAAGTTAACTTCGAACGCGATGAATCAGCTTGCTGTGAACCCACAAACGCGATTAACGCGCGACATTAGCCGCGCAAAGAATAACAAAGGGCGTGGTTCTCAGGGTACGACAGGGCCCATGTATCGGATCCAACACCTGCCGCGGACGTTGCGCGCACGCAAACCGCGGCGCATGTACACGTATCATTACGCAATTCGTAGTAACGTATTGACACAGAGGTAAAATACATAACCCGGCTGGCACGAACTTAGCTCGAGCGCAGCCAGATATCCAGCGGCGGAGTCAATATTTGCGAACATCACGGAATTTCTCGTACCGCGCCACCGTGTAGAAACCACCAACCCCCGCCGGTTCCACGGTCCCAATACCTCTACGTGAGCGCGCACTCACTTTGTCGGGTGTACACACCGCGATGCGAACGATGTCCCGTGAACTGTGTAAGACGATCAGGCTGGGATTTAACCGAGTGCGTTTCCCAGGGACGGTGGATAGAGATTGATCGGATCGATGCCGGTTTGTATCGCGATCGAGCAACCCCTTTGCCACCCCATCGTCGCCCCTCCATCGCCATCCGCCCCGCGAGCGACTCTGCAACGCTCGAATTCGATTCGAAGCGGTTTGTAATCGAACTCCCGCCGCTACGCGTTCGAAAAATGCTCCTCCCTTCATTGTTTACCGATGGGACGCGTTAACAGCGTGTCGTTGTTTAACCCTTCGCGTTTCGCGACTTTTTTTCGTGGGACGATGTTGATAGTTGTGACGATTATTGGCGTGCGTGACAGGTGTCTTATAGATAACGCGATTTTATATACAAATTAACGTGGAAATACGGAGTTTATTTTATTTTTATTTTGGTGGGTATGAATTTTATTATTGGTCGTGTTTCGGATGTTTCGATTCGTTGGAGAGTGTCCATTTTGAGTTAATTCATCATAAAATATATTTTTTCTTCATTTTTCTTCATTTTCTTCATCTATTTCTTCATTAAAACCCCAATTAACCCGTATTAAAATTATACAAAATTTGAAGCGCCATATCTCCGAAGATAACAATTTCTATTCAACGAAGTATATCTCATTAGAAACTAGAAATCTTCTTCTTAAAAACGCTTTCCGAATCATCTCGATCCAACTTCCGGTTCCCGAGATATCATCGTGTAAAGAGAAAGCTAATTTTCAATCGGTTACTATGACTGTCCTCATCGAAAGGACTCGGACCTCTCGCTCGCACTTACGCACTGACCCATAATCGTCTGTCTCAGAACTCCGATTAACCCGTATTAAAATTAGAAAAAATTTGAAGCGCTATATCTCCGAAAATAAAAACTATTATTTAATAAAATACAGCTCGTTAGGAGCTGGAAACCTTCCTCTTGAAAACCCCTTTCGAATCATCTCGATCCAACTTCCGGTTTCTGAGGTATCGTCGTGTAAAGAGAAAGGTAATTTTTAATCGCTTACTATGTCTGTCCTCCTTGGAAGGACTAGGACCTCTCGCTCGCACTTATTCATTGCCTTATCTCAGCTGACTGTCACGTGGTTGGTTAGTGTGCCAGACAGACGCCAGACGTTTTTTACTATTACTATTAGTGCGTAAACACTTCCTGGAAAAAATGTGGGTCAAGTTCATTCATAACTAGCGCCGCCATCTTGGGCGCCACGAAAAAACTTTGAGCCCTTATATCTCAGCAACGGATCGAGATATCGAGATGGGACAAAAACTGACGTGAATGGCGTAATTTTCTCTATCTATTCGAGGGGTTTTGGTAACCAAAATTTTCCGTCCTTAATGTTTCCAAGTAGAATACTCTGGCAAGTTCGCAATATGGATGCATTTTTTATTAATTAAGCACAACCACCAGAGTTCGTCTTTCGTTTTGCTACCTTCGCGTTTTACACTGACCAAACTCCTCCTTTTTCAGAGCTGCTTTATAACACAGTTGGGTATAAATACACTTTACGAAAGACAAAGCAAAACATTCGCGTGCTCTCCTTGTTTTTTTGTTACGATGATTGATTACGAGCTTGAGAATTGATCCTGCACTCTCGTGCAGTGCTACTGCAAGCGCGATCTTTCGCAGTAACGTGTTTTACTTAACGTTCTATTTAACAGCTAGGAACAGAAAGAAATATCGCACCTGTTGAGATTTCGAAACTGTGCCGAGTCAGTAGGTTTTTTTATCGCGATGCGATTTGATCGCAAGATACTCTGTTCTCGATGGATTGCAGCCACCGTAGCTGGCTACGAACGAACTTCTATCGCGAGCACTCGTCAGCCTGTAAAAGCTCTACTATCTATGCCAAGATTTCTATTATTACCGCCGCGTAACCTCTGACCGCTCACGTGAGCTTACGTTTCTATCAGGCTCATCGGTATTCATAGATAGCGGTGCAGGTGTTTACGTAGCGTCGTTTATTTCAAAGGAGCGTTCGACGGTTATCGCGGTGGCATCAAAAATAGCGATAAATTGACCGTGAAATCGGCGACTCTATCATTACTGTAACCGCTGCCGCTGCTTTATTGTTCGTCGAGCGATGAATGGCCACGCTGGATTATCCGCGAGCATTTTCAAGTACCTTTTATAGCGTTTTCTATTCAATTCTGTCGGGCTTTCCATTTTTCCCCTTCCGATTCGTTAACGAGAGCTTAATACGATGTCGTTCAAACGGGTTCCTGTATTGAATTTTACAGGTTGCGTGTGTTGTGCTCAGAAATGTTTATGCGTTTGTAAAGAATTAAAGCGGTACGGAATATTCAGAATAAAACACAGCGTACATTTTAAAAAGATTGTGAGGATCATACATGAATTTATAACGAACCTCTTTATGCTTCTCATCTAATCTGATCTTATAATTGTCACTCTGTGTGACACTGTAATACTGCAAAGTTCCATTCGTAGGAAAGTTACCCAAGTACGAAATAAAAGGGTTACAGACGACGCATAATCGCTATTTTACAAAATACCAAATAGATACGTACACTCTGATGCTCTATCGATCAGTCGAGGAAAGATGTGCAACAGGTCGGTCGTAATTTGATGGATGTTCTTTTCAAAAATGACGATAAGCCAGTATTTACGTGCACATCATTCACGTGTAAACCTTTATTCTAATTTAATAGATATTAATATCACCTCGCTTCTCCATCGCGCGAAACACTCTTCGAACCATCACCGATCGACGCGAAAATCGACGATTTCGTTGGAATTTCCCAGCAAGTTTACGAATCCTAATTCCAGATTCCAGATTCGTGCACGGAATCAGTGAATTTCCTCGTCGCAGAATGCTGTACGAGCGAGTGTATGCATAATGCGAGTTATTATTTCGCAAGCTCGCGCGTTTCTTTTCTCTGAAGCGACGAATCGACTGGTCCTCGTCGATACGCCTTCGCGAACTCGCGTTCGAACTACCCTAATTCCTTCGAGCCGAAGAAAACGCGTGCTTTCGAGGCTCGCGGCGAGAAGCGTGCATAGGCTCGCTCGCAATACTTTGCATGCGATCGATGAACACACGGCCGCACTCGTTTGCCTGTGTGGTCAGCAAGGTCAGGGACGAATTAAGGGGAAGCGGAGGAAGGGTGTGGAGTTGTTGATTTTTTCCGCAGAGAGAAAATACGCTTGGTATCGCGACGATGCAGATATTTAGTCAGACCTCTTTTTTCTTTCAGTTGTTGAATCTATCAGCGGTGTGGCTGGGTACTTTAGTTTGGATTATTAATTTAGAAATATGTAGCAAGCTGTGTGGATCTTCCTTTGTAACTTTCGTAACAATGTAACACAAAAATCTCGTTCTCAGAGGAATTTTCTTTATCTGTAGTTGTCATAATCAATCTGGTTCCTTATTTCATGATAAAATCTAAAGATCAAGCAGGAAATATATAGCAAGCTGTGCGAATCTTTATTTCGTTCATTCTTGTAACCCAGTAATCAACTCAGCACAAAAATGTTAATCTCAAAGGAATTTTGCTTGTCTTTAGTTATCATAATCATTCTACTTCCTTATTCCACGATAAAATCTAAAGATCAAGCGAGAAATACGTATCAAGCTGTGCAGATCTTTATTTTGCTAACTCTTTTAACTCAGTAATCAACTCAGCACAAAAATGTTATTCTCAAAGGAATTTTGCTTGTCTTTAGTTATCATAATCATTCTACTTCCTTATTCCACGATAAAATCTAAAGATCAAGCAAGAAATACGTATCAAGCTGTGCAGATCTTTATTTTGCTAACTTTTTTAACTCAGTAATCAACGTAGCACAAAAATCTCGTTCTCAAAAGAATTTTGCTTGTCTTTAGTTATCATAATCATTCTACTTCCTTATTCCACGATAAAATCTAAAGATCAATCAAGAAATACGTATCAAGCTGTGCAGATCTTTATTTTGCTAACTTTTTTAACTCAGTAATCAACGTAGCACAAAAACCTCGTTCTCAAAAGAATTTCTCTTATCTTTAATTATCACAATCCTCCTTACACAGAAAAATCCAAAGATCAAGAAGCAGAATACAGACACCTTAACCCCACGTGTCTTAAAACACGACACACAAAAACGTACTTTCACGAAACACATCTCGAAGCATCTCCGCGCAAAGAAACACCGCCGCGCGAATTAAACCAGCATTAATAACCCTTTGCTCGAGACGCGACACGCGCGCGGCCATAAAATAATCCTCGACGCGGAGGGCGCTTCTCCGCGGAGGAAAAAAAAGCGGGGGCGAGCGTTCCTCGACCCTCTGAAAAAGGCCCGTTACACGAATCTCGCGTTACAACCCCCGTCGTCTGGCCGCTAACGAAGCAAAGACCGATGCAAATTGCGTCGAGTCATCGAGGCTGGTCCTCCTCCGTCCTGGGCGACCCGAAAAAAGGGGTCCTGGGGGCCCTTAAGTAAAGAGAAACATTAATCTAAGCGAGGGTGAGCGCGGAGAGGGTGTCAGCTGTGAGTGACGCACCTCCAGCGTCGTCCCCTTCCGCGCGGCCATTTCTGTCGGCCCCCTTCAACACTTTCCACCCTCCGCGCGCGTACGATCCCTGCTCCAACCCCATTTTTCCCGCGGAACCTTTTCCCGCTGGGAATCCGCCCTTTAAAGAAGAGAAAGAGAGAGAGAGAGAGGAAAAGAACGCAGCCAGGAGACGCGTTCGAGAGACGAAGGGCGCGCAGAGGCCGTGTTTGTTTCCCTTTCTCGCTGGCGACACATTCCTCGGCGTTTCCCGTCGACGAAACGCTGGGTCGTGCTCCGTTTTCACCGCGATCGATTTTCTGCCTAATCGCCGGGCGAACCCCTTCGTGGACGCGGGCTCTCGCGTTCGTAGGCTTTTAAGGGGTCGAGGGTTTTGGGATCTGGCGACGCGATAGTCGCGAGAGCGTTTGCTTTTCTTTCGTCCAGTCGCGTGATAATTAGTGCACTTTGTTAGGAATGCGTATGTGGGAAGAGTGGTGTGTTCAGTTGTATCTGATGGATATTTCTGTGGGAAAAGTATGAGTTTAAGTATTTTTATAACCGACAATCTGTTGAGTTGTTAGTGGAGAATGTGGGTGTGTGGGAAAAGTACGAGTTTACGTATTTTTATAACTGATAATTTCCTGAATTGTATATAAAAGACAGTCGTTTAATATACAGATGTGTGGAAAAATTTTTAATTAAAAGTTTTTAATTAAACTTAGACGGTACACTTGGACTCGCTGGACAACGATACAACTGGAAATTGTAATTTCTCAGGAGATAGAAATGAATTTAATTAAACGATAAGAATGTTGCTCGACGATATTAAAAACGAAGCACTGTTCTATGATTAAATAGATTCTTTAATTGGCCTCCGATGCGACTAATGCGCAGCGACGGATTTACTTTTTAATCGCCGCGCAATTAGTATTCATTATTCATATTAGATCGAGTGATACGTTTTTTTCTCTCCAAACAAAACTCCCTCATATAAACGACCGTTCCATCTTTCCCGCGGCTTTAACAGTGATTGTGTGCATACGGTTAAATCGTACATAGCACGCAATGTCCCGTCACGAGGATCTGATATCGTTAATTAATTCGCTCGAAGCATGCTACAAAAATTTGCTCTACCTTCTAGAATGACATCTCTTTCCCTGACAGTCGTTCGACGTTCTCCAACGGCGTTCCTCGCTGCGAAGCAATTCGAATTACAGCTTTCATCGATCGAATCGCAGTTAGAAAAAATATCGAAAACCTCGCCACACTTTTAATATCGAAAATAATTGAAAGCAACCGAATTTTAATATTAAAAATATCGCGATATTTTAATCTACAAATTGCATTCTCGCGCGTCTTAATTCCTTGATGAAATCAATCGCACGGGAACACGAGGAGGCATCGCGTGCAAAAATTCATATTTCCGCGACTCGTTTATTGTTGAAGCAGAATGGAGAGCGTATTCATTGCTGCGTTATTGAAATACTCGTATCCGAAATGCGAAACGCGAAAAATATTCCAAAGTATTGCGATTGCGTGTATATTAATAATTATGCGGATGCTCAGCGTGTAATTAATGATACGTAGTAATTGCAGTTTGGTAAGAACCGTGTCATGGTCGAACAGCGTGGTCAGAGACGAGCCCAGCCATAATTAATTAGAAATTATGCTCCACTACTTTCGGTAGAATTATTATTAATAATTGAAAGCCAGTATCGAAATTACAATTTACGAATACACGAATTTCCGTAGATATACGTAATCTGTGCACTGTGCGAGGGCAACAGAAATGTTTGCGTGCATTTCTGGGCATTGTCTGACCACGATGCAGCTTAATCCACTTAGACGACTGTCGTGGAGCCAGGAAACTGCGTTTTGGTACACAAATGGCCACGTATATTCACGTAAATAATAAAATCTAAGACAGAAAATAGATGCAAATATTCAGCAATTTAAAAAATTACTTTTAAATTACGAACAGCTATGTTTGAACCACAAATTTTGAAATCCACCCTCGTACAATTTGTACGAATATCGTGTAAACTGGAACAGAAAATAGCGCATGCAGATATTCAGTAATTTTTAAAATTACTTTTAAATTACAAACAGTTTTGCTTGAACTACAAATTTTGAAACCCACCCTCGTACAATTTGTACGAATATCGTGTAAACGTAGAACGCATCAAAAATAATAAAATCTGGAATAGAAAATATGGATGCAAATATTCAGTCATTTTAAATTACAAATAGTCATATTCGAACTATGAAATCCACCCTCGTACAATCTGTACGAAAGCAGAACGCATAAAAAATAATAAAATCTGGAATAGAAAATAGCAGAAGCAGACATTCAACAATTTTAAATTACAAATAGTCATACTCGAACCGCAAATTTTTAAATCCACCCTCGTGCGATCTATACGAAAGCAGAACGCATAAAAAATAATAAAATCTGGAATAAAAATAGCGTATGCGTATATTCAACAATTTTAAATTACAACACAGCCGTTCTCGAACTAAAAATTTTGAAATCAACCCTCGTACAATTTTTACAAACATCATTTAAACGTAGAACGCATAAAAAATAATAAAATCTGGAATAGAAAATAGCAAATGCGAATATTCAACAATTTTAAATTACAACACAGCCATCGTCGAACCAAAAATTTTGAAATCCACCCTCGTACAATTTCTACAAACATCATTTAAACGTAGAACGCATCGAAAATAACAAAATCTGGAATAGAAAATACCGAAATCAAATATTCAACAATTTTAAATTACAACAGCCATTATCGAACCAAAAAATTTGAAATCCACCCTCGTACAATTTCTACAAACATCATTTAAACGTAGAACGCATAAAAAATAATAAAATCTGGAATAGAAAATAGCAGATGCAAATATTCAACAATTTTAAATTACAACACAGCCATTCTTGAACCAAAAAATTTGAAATCCACCCTCGTACAATTTCTACAAACATCATTTAAACGTAGAACTCATCGAAAATTATAAAATCTGGAATAGAAAATACCAAAATCAAATATTCAACAATTTTAAATTACAAACAGCTATCCTCGAACCAAAAATTTAGAAATCCACCACCTTGCGATCTACACGAATATCACGCGAACGCATCAAAAATTACGCGATGGTTTGCCGCACTCTGCATTAACCAGCTGGGTCCGCCAAAAATCCTCGCCCGTTTATTAACCCAATTCCATTGTTCCATCCTCGAGACGGCGTTAGCCGGTAGCCGCGTTCTTCCATAACTCGATTCTCGTCCCTCGACTTAACCCGCCTCACGCGTCGCCGCACTCTAATTTCTCTTTCTATTTTCAGGTGAGTGAAACGCGTCCGCCACGAGCCTCGCGTCGACGTTCATCCACGCGGTGAGTAACTGGATTCCGCCACCGAAACGAGGACTTCCTCGGACAATTTGATCGCGTCCCGATGACGGGGCACGTCCCCACCTGGTTGGGGACGCGCTCTGCGCGCGGACGAGCTAACAGGTGATTCGTCCTGGTGAAAATAACCGACGAGGCCGAGGCCCGTCCTCGACGTTAATCAGGGCGTCCCCGTTTCGGAGTCCTTGGCGGGTGTCGCGCACCTCGCAGCCCTTGGTTCATCCGAAAGCATCCCTCGGACGCGAGACAGAGAGAGGCTGCGAAGCTGTTGACGATTAGATGACTTTTGGGAATTTTTTTGGTTCTGTTTTTTTTTTGCTGCTTTGAAGAAATAGTAGGTTTTTATTTGGTTTGAGAAGGGGATGTGGGGAAATTTTTGTTTAGTGATTGGTTAGGAGAATTTGGGAAGCTGATGGTGAAAATTTTTGTTTAGGAATTGTTTGTAAAGGTTTGGGAAGCTGACGTGGTGAAAATTTTTATTTAGTTATTATTTGTAAAGGTTTGGGAAGCTGACGTGGTGAAAATTTTTATTTAGTAATTATTTGTAAAGGTTTGGGAAGCTGACATGGTGAAAATTTTAATTTAGTAATTATTTGTAAAGGTTTGGGAAGCTGACGTGGTGAAAATTTATATTTAATAATTATTTGTAAAGGTTTGGGAAGCTGACGTGGTAAAAATTTTAATTTAGTAATTGTTTAGAAGAATTTGGGAAGCTGACGTGGTGAAAATTTTAATTTAGTAATTATTTAGAAGAATTTGGGAAGCTGATGGTGACAATTTTTATTTAATAATTATTTGTAAAGGTTTGGGAAGCTAACGTGGTGAAAATTTTAATTCAGTAATTGTTTAGAAGAATTTGGGAAGCTAATGGTGAAAATTTTTATTTAGTAATTATTTGTAAAGGTTTGGGAAGCTGAAAATTTGTATTTAGTAATTGTTTATGAAGGTTTGGGAAGTTGACATAGTGGAAATTTTAATTTACTAATTATTCGTAAAAGTTTGGGCAGTTGACGTGGTGGAAATTTGTATTTAGTAATTATTTATCAAAGTTTGGGGAGACGACATGGTCTAAATTTTAATTTAGCAATTATTTATTAAACTTTGAGGAGATGACATGGTCTAAATTTTAATTTAGTAATTATTTTTCAAACTTTGGGGAGATGACATGATCTAAATTTTAATTTAGTAATTATTTATTAACGTTTGGGAAGCTGACGTGGTGAAAATTTTTATTTAGTTATTATTTATAAAAGTTTGGGAAGCTGACGTGGTAAAAAGTTTGATTTAGTAATTATTTATAAAATTTTGAAAAGTTCTGCTCTAGCTGAAGACTTTTTGAACACTTCGAGAGAACTCCTTTCTTTCACTATCATTTTTAATATCACCCCCTAAATTCAGTGACGAATAGAAGGTCGAAATTACTAGAAAACGTCCTTCTTAGCCTTCGAAGACGAAGAAAAAGTTGAGAATACGAAGCTTTTGTTTATCGTCTCCTGTCTCTTTGCTTCGAGGATTAAATTCACGTTTCTGCTCTGCGCCATGGGGTGCAACCCAAGGAAATTCTCAAATGTCATCTATTTTTTAACGTTTCTATGCAGAGGGATGTTTTTTTATACAGTAACGTTAATTTCGTTCAGTTGATTACAGTTGAAACTGTACACAATTACTAATTTTTCAAATACTTTTTATTTTCAAATGAAATATTCCATCGACTCGTGGATAATACGGCTGTTGATTCAAGATTTTAAGGGTTAATTGGTGACATAATTACATGAAGGGATCGCGTGTTGAACGACGATTACAAGAAAATGGCACGTTGTCTGTTATTAAGGACTGTCATAATGACTCTGCGATCGGATTGATTTCTGAATAATGTCAGGTGTTATCCATTCCTTTTACAGTAATTACGAACACACCTTTCAATTACGAAAAAGTACTACGAATAAGATCACAAGATTTATAATTCTTATTAAATATTAGGTGTTGTGACGTTGAAATGAAAATTATAACCAATACAAAGAATAGAGAATTTTTAATAATCGACACTTTAATAGCTGAAACTATTTTTCAAAGTTTGAATCACTATTTTTAATAAATTAAAGTGAGATAAACGTCTTCAATGTAGAAGCATTGAATCCTAACCCTTTGCACTCGGATGTCCCATCTGAGGAATACTTATTCCATCACAGCTTTTTCTAGCTCTTTTCTAGCGCTCAACAAAAGTAGTAAAAATTGCTAAAATATTGCTATTTCAGCAATATTTCTATCTTCCATCGCCAGCGTCCAGGAAGGATCAGAGTGCAAAGGATTAGATCACTTTGGAAGCATAAAAAATCTCCAACGCTACGCTCGCCAATCAAGGAAGCGATTCTCGTTCGTTCTCAGTCGCGAAAATTTGGCGTGCAATTTTTATTTCTTAATCCAGCGCTTCGATTCTATTCTAAATCAACGCGTCGTTGCCACGATGGACGAGCAACCATTTTCGAGCGGCTACGCGCGTAAGAAAAAAAAAAATCTCGACGACGAACAATGAATGAGTAACGAGATTCGAAAGTAGAGGTCCGCTCGCGTAACCAGGCTTCGCAGCGTGATGTACGTCAGTGATACCGCGCGATCCATAGTTCATCGCTAATTAACAAAACACACGGCATCACGTGATCTATAGTTCATTGGTGCTCGAGTATATACGCAGCGCTGCGTGGCCCGCGATTAATTACTGATTCACGGTGACGGCGTGACGCGCGATCCATTGTTCGCTGCTGATTAACAAAACATATGCTATTCCGTGATTTATAGTTGACGCTCGATGAACACGAGAGACGCGTCCAGGTATCAGCGAACTGTCGCGTTATTTGCGCGCGGACAATGGACGAATCGTCGATCGAGAAGAACGTCGATCGCGCCAGCAAGTAGTACGAGTCAGTCATAAATCGGGCAGCGTGTCTGTTTCTTGTTGCATCGACGAATGAAACTCGAAATATTTCTTTTTTCAACATCGCAATTGGTTTTTTA
The DNA here is from genome assembly GCA_963969225.1 of Xylocopa violacea. Classification (NCBI taxonomy): domain Eukaryota; kingdom Metazoa; phylum Arthropoda; class Insecta; order Hymenoptera; family Apidae; genus Xylocopa; species Xylocopa violacea. The sequence goes on from CAXAJV010000015.1 coordinate 19,948,126, forward strand.
ATATCGTGACGCTTTGAGTGTTGATCAAAGTTGGCGAGTTGTTGCAAAAGTTATCCAACGCTACAAATTTGAGTAGGGAATTTGTGGAAAATTAGATAATTGACAGCGCGTCTGTTTCTTGTTGCATCGACGAATGAAACTCGAAATATTTCTTTTTTCAACATCGCAATTGGTTTTTTAATATTGTGACGCTTTGAGTGTTGATCAGAGTTGATAAGTCGTTGCAAAAGTTATCCAATGCTACAAATTTGAGTAGGGAATTTGTGGAAAATTAGATAATTGACAGCGTGTCTACTTCTTGTTGCATCGACGAATGAAACTCGAAATATTTCTTTTTTCAATATCGCAATTGGTTTTTTAATATTGTGACGCTTTGAGTGTTGATCGGAGTTGGTGAGTTTTTGCAAAAGTTATCCAATGCTGTAAATTTGAGTAGGGAATTTGTGGAAAATTAGATAATTGATAGCGTGTCTATTTCTTGTTGCATCGACGAATGAAACTCGAAATATTTCTTTTTTCAACATCGCAATTGGTTTTTTAATATTGTGACGCTTTGAGTGTTGATCGGAGTTGGTGAGTTTTTGCAAAAGTTATCCAATGCTGTAAATTTGAGTAGGGAATTTGTGGAAAATTAGATAATTGATAGCGTGTCTATTTCTTGTTGCATCGACGAATGAAACTCGAAATATTTCTTTTTTCAACATCGCAATTGGTTTTTTAATATTGTGACGCTTTGAGTGTTGATTAGAGTTGGTGCATCGTTGTAAAAGTTATCCAATGCTACAAATTTGAATAGGAAATTGTTTTCTTTTTGGAAAATTAGTAATTGTGTATCGTGGATAAGATAGCAATTAGCTAAGTGCATTTTTAAGTCGTTTGGAAGAACTTCGCGAGCACTTTGCTGTTATTAGCTATTAACATTTTTAATTATGCATTTGGGACACTATTTCGTGGAAATATTGCAGGCTGCATCATCAGAATATCAAATATTATTTTTGTCGATGTGTTAATGTTACCTTTTTCCAGGACAATGTATTTAAATTTGATTCTGAGCTTAAAAAATATTTCAATTTTAAGTAAAAAGTATTCAAGGGGAAAAGAATTGAACCAAAAATACTTGAATCTTAAAATTTCTTAGAATCCAAACTCTTCAGCATTGCATAATTCCTCATCTATTTCTGTTCGAGCAATGTTAACAATATTTAAATTAATACTTCCACTAATTTAACGATTTTAATATAACAATGATCGCCACGATTCAGAACTTTTTACAAGGATCATACAATAATTATTTCTTCTCCTCGCGGGTTGTAATTGTCTGTTAATCAGATTTCAAATCTTTTAAATCCCCAGCTATTCCTTTCACAGCGATAATAATGAGAGGAACTTTCAATGTTTCAACGCCGCGCAGAGAAGTAATATTTGGACTGACGTGGAATATGGAAAATCTGAAAAGATTTCGTTCATTGTGACACCTAATTAAAGCGACGTTCAGTCGAAAATTGACTGAACCTTTCAGCCACTCTGGTCTAGAAATCTTCGTTAGAAAATTCATTGTAAAATCCCCGACTCGAATCTTGATTTTTCTTGCTCGTTGTTGCTTCATTTTCGCTGCTCGAAGCGCATTGCACGCAAAATGCAATCGCAATAATTGCAAGCGTAAAATAATAGCTCTATTCATTCCTTGTTTCTTTTCACGAAGTTCTCTCGCTATTCTGTTCATAAATATTCACTTTACAAAGTCATCGAGCAGCCACTAAACACAGTGTTCTCACTGACGATCATCAAGAACACTTTGATCGCCGCGTGCACGCATTCGCATACATCGACGTCGTTCATTCAGTTCTTCTAAGCACGCACGCCTCTAATTTTTACCTCTCGAGCGTTACAATCACCATTTGCACTGAATACCCGTGTTTTTACTGCTGCCAGCTCTCCTTCAATCCCCGTAACTGATACAAGATAACAGAGCGAGAAAACAAGCCGTACATTTTATCGCGTTTCCACATATGTGAAGTGTATTTCACGTACTGTTCACTTTTTCGCGTGCAACGCGAGCTTGTTGCTTGCGATTTCATTCGACGAAATGAATTCCTTTCTTAAACACTGCCTTGGAATTAAAGAGTAAAGATTTGACAATGTTGTTGCGAACCTGATGATTCTTGGTTATATTCGAATAAAAGAAATCTATTTTTTCGTCAACGACTCTTTAGTATTTACAAATTAAGTGTTTTATTTGGAATTTACTTCAAGACAGACAGTTCTTCAACTGCTACTAGTAAACAATTTTGTTTACTAATTGTTAATTCTCAAGCTTTGTTGTGATTTTATTTATGGAACTTATATTTGTGTTTTTTTTTATTTGTTGCTGTTGAGTTGCACTTGACAAAGGATTAATATGAGAAAGTGAGGAAATAGATTCTGTGTGGGCCTTAAAACTCCTCATTTCTTTTGTTTTTGGTTCAATTTCTCAGTTTTGTTATCCTTAATGTATGAAAGTGAGAAAATAGATTCCTTGTGGATTCTAAAACTTCTCATTTCCTTTGTTTTTGGTTCCATGTCTTAGTTTTGTCATCCTTAATGCAAGAAAGTGAGAAAAAAGATTCCATGTGGGTTCTAAAACTCCTCATTTCTTTTATTTTTGCTTCCATTTCTCAGTTTTAACATTCTTAAAGTAAGAAAGTGGGAAAATAGATTCCATGTGGGTCCTAAAACCCATCATTTCCCTTATTTTTTGCCTACACTTCTCAGAGTTGTCATAAGTCAGAAAATAGATTCCATTTGGGCTCTAAAACCCCTCATTTCCCTTATTTTTGCCTACATTTCTCAGTTTTGTCATCCTTAATACAAGAAAGTGGGTTTTAAAACCCCTCATTTCCTTTATTTTGCCTCCTCTTCTTAGTTTTGTCATTTTTAATGCAAGAAAGTGAAAAAAAAGATTCCACGTGGGTTCTAAAACTCCTCATTTCCTTTATTTTTTGCCTACACTTCTCAGAATTGTCATAAGTCAGAAAATAGATTCCATTTGGGCTCTAAAACCCCTCATTTCCCTTATTTTTGCCTACATTTCTCAGTTTTGTCATCCTTAATGCAAGAAAGTGAGAAAAAAGACCCCACGTGGGTTCTAAAACCCCTAATTTCCTTTATTTTTGCCTCCTCTTCTCAGTTTTGTCATCCTTGATGCAAGAAAGTGAGAAACTAGACTCCATGTGGTCCTTAAAACCCCTAATTTCCTTTATTTTTGCGTGAACTCTTCCACGATTACCAAATGCCATCGATATACAATAATTTTAGTATCTTCTGCTAGAAACTCACAGAAATTTCGCGTCTGGTTCACTTATCTATAGATTTCGTGTTTTCTTCGCGCGCTGTTCTCCAAAAACACATCTATCCCGCAATTCGCAGCCCATTGTACAATTCACCAAACAACAAAGTAGCCCAACAGAAAATTTCACAAGGCGCAGCACCCGGTAATCTCGATGCTCCGTCGACTCGTTGCATTTGCTCGCGATATTGGAATTTAAGCGTGGCTCGATTCCTCCGCATCCATCGCGCGCCCGTGCAAATAACACGATCGAATGAAAGAATGATACGCTGTGTATATTGGTTGTAGAGCGATACGACGTGTGCACGGTGTTTCCATAACTCCAGTCTCGGGTTGCGCGCTGGGGCAGCCGTTTTCTCTATCGGAAAGCCGCGCCAGGGGGTTGCGGGGTTGTGTAACGCGTTGGAAAAGCGAGCGGAAACGGGACGATGGGGGCCAGCCGCGGCCCTGGTAGATGAGAAAAGTTTTGTTGACTCGTCAAAAATTTAATTTCGACCGAAATTCACCCGGGTCGCCCGAAATCTTTCGCTAATTCGCGGCCAGATTTAATTACACTCGCGGCTGGTAATTGAATTGGATCGTCGCGCGATTTAATTGAGCCGCGTAACTTTTTGCTAAAACGACCGGGGAACTTCCCGCGAGAGATTCCCAAGGAATTATCTGGCCAAGCGTCAAGCACGTGCATCTCGCGGGCGGATCCGCCGTTCGCCGCGCACGCTGATTAGATTATTAATTGGATTTTAATTACCTTAATCCGCGGGCAGCGAGTTGTGTTTTTGCAGCTCGTTCGCAATTCGCTCGAGGCTCGAGTTCGAGACCGAATTTCAGCGAGAAATGAATCGCGGTTTGTTTGCGGATCGATATTGTGTTCTGTCGACGATTTGAACAGTTTCGTCTGAGAGTACGGTGTTTCTGAAGAATTTGGACAGATTTTTAGAAAATCGTAAGTCGTTTGTTTCCATCCACTGGATCCATTCGATGATACTGCAATTTTAACCCTTTGCACTTCGCTTCTTCCTGATAGATAATAGAAAATTTTGTTGCGATGGAATAATTTCGACCCCCGTAATCACTAATCAATGCGGATAACATTTTTTAAGGGACATTCGAGTGCAAAGTTTACTAAAATAGCAATATTTTACCAATAATTTCTATTGCTAAGTTTTTAGTAATAAAATAGCAATATTTCAGCAATTCTAACTTCTCCCAGCAATAGAAAATTTCCATTGCAATAGAAAACTTCAGAGAAACAAGCTGCATTTTTCAAAAAGCTGCGATGCAATAAGTTTAATTAATAATGAATGCTAATGTCCCTTCAGAGAGGACAAGTGCAAAGGGTTAAATCTAAAGAACGTCATATGACGATACCAATAAATTCCAAAGTGTAACCTTACTGTAGGTGTCTAATTTTTTTAATACCAACCCCAGAATCTGAATTTCAAATTTTATTTCAAACCACTCTTATTTCGAACTTTCCAACTTTCTCCTTATTAACTGACAATCTCAATTCAATATTACACACACAGTTAGATCCAATCCCTCTGTTTGACTGAAAAGTGCATCGCACACACGACGAAGTCTCTCTCGAACAGATTAAATAACGAAAGAAGGTTACACATTTGGTAGATCGAAGAAACGTTCGTCTCGAGGGCGCTCAGATCCGAAACGCGGAGAGCAACTGCGAATCGCCCCTCCTCGTTTATCCTCGCTCCCCTTTGATCGCGATCCTGGCCCCTGAACGCCGAGAAAGTGACGTAAGATAAGAATCGAGGATGCCTGGGGAAGGACTGGCGCATTGATTGAGTTAGCACGATATCGTGCCGGACCACCTGGGCTTCTTGACGTTCCGAGGGCGGCCAACCCCTTGGGCCACCGCGGAGAACCGAATGGCGCCCCGACGCCACGAGGGTTCCCAGTCTATGCGACGACACGCGACTCGACGCCCCTCTCTCTCTCTGATTCCGCTTCGACGCGCGCTCCAAGCTGCCCTGGCTCGCTTTAAAACGATAATTTCATCGACGCTTAATCGCGACCAGCTGATGATTCCATCGATTCGATCAGCTGAAATTAACCCCTGACTACCAAGACCGTCATTTGGACGGTTTTCAAATTTCATGCTTAAAAATTTGATATAATTTATATAATTGTTGTAGAATTTTATTACGACTTTTAATCAAATATAGGAACAGTTAATTATTACTATTCAATATCAGTAATTTCTTTCTGAATACAATTGTTCTTGTTCTTCAAGAATTGAAAATTAATTTCATGTTCATTCGAGATGACTTTGTTCTTCCAAATTCATTTCTGCAGCGCTTCGAAACTTAAAATTAGTCGATGGAACGTCGTGGTGATTGAGAGCCAAGGGGTTGACATGTTCCATGCTTCTGGAGCGTGTCACGATGAACTTTTCGTTCAAGTTGTTTGAAAAGCTCCTTGTAAAACGAAGATTGCAAGTAAATTCCTTAAAAATGAAAGTTATTGCTTTGTTGTAGGAGGCATCTTAAATTCTACACCCTTTTTTTGATAATTAGGGTCTTTATACTATTGTAAAGATTGCAAAGTATGTGTTAGAAGTAAAATTATTTAATATCAAAGCGTGAGGCGTCCATGGAACTCGTTTACACCTTTTTCTTGGTAATTATGGTCTTTGTATTGGTGTGGAAATTGTAAAGCATGCGCCAGAAGCAAATCCAAAAAATTGAGTCGTCTCGACTGGGTCGAGAAGTAAAGTAGAATCGATGAGATCATTGAGATGGTTCTGGCTTTTTTTATGACTGTTTAAATTTGCATTTTACCAGCTTTCTATGCGATCAGTTTATAATAATCATTGCTAAAATATGGGTTCGCTATATCAGTCCAAAAAGAGTCATTGTTCCATTAAAATTTGAATATTTTCACTATTCTTTTTCATTTCACATCAGAAAGAACGTTTCTCTCATAAACTATCACACGAAATAGCCAATATATTCTTTGAAATTCGACATGCAATGCTGAAGAGTACTTTTAACAGTAGTGGAAGTCGCTTCGAAGCGATTTTAGAGCGATTCCAACGATATTTCGCGGTCCATTGCGATTTTTATCGAACATTTGTTATTCGACCGCGTTCGAACAACGATTTCGAGGAGGAACGTCGTTCCGCTGAACGCGTCCGCGCGTTTTAGCCAGCGATTTCCGAAGGAATGTCGATTTGTTGACCGTGTCGGTCAGTAATCGCATTTTCCGCGAAAAATTTCCGCCGGATTAGCTCGATCGCGGCGATATTTCAGTAACGCGTCGATTTCACGCGAAAATCGGGGTTGGCGCGCGTTCCTGCGCGTCGACGCGCGCTTGTCGCGCGATGATTCTGAAACGAGTCGTCGATTGCGCCGGAAATTATGCCAACCCGCTGTTTTTAGCGACAGTGAACAGTGATTATTCGCGGTGCAGTGTGTTCTCTGGATTTTTGTGCCATCGCGTAAGTATAATACTATTCTACGCTTATTTTCCTAATTAATTTCGTCCTGGCACTTTTCTGAGAAAGTATTGTTACTCAGTGTTTCCATATCTACACAATATCTTCTATCTTTGATTATCTTCTAACTGAAGATTGTCAAATTAAACAGAAACATGTCGAAGCATCGCTTTTCGAAATATCTTCAATTCAAGTGTCAAAGCATAGCTTTTCACATTTATAACAAATTTCTTAAACAGTACAGATTAACACCATTAAACGACAAACCTTTCTTAGCCATAGAATAACAAATAATCTATTTTGCTTGAAAAAACGCGAGATAAACAGAGCTTTCGCAATCACCAATACAGAATTTAATCGTCGCGATGCACAGTGGCCCAGATTTCCGCGCTGAGTTTCGCACCAAACTCGACTCGAAAATATAAAAGATAAATACTTAAATCGATCGCGAGGGGACCGCGAAATGGAAGACTCTAATCTCTTTGGCCGTGGCAGCGACGTCGGTGAGGGAGGTAGCGTATGGTTTCAGAATCGACAGACGGAGGCCTCTCTGCGCGCATAACTGCCAATGAATTTCCCAAACAAGCTCCACTTTGAACGCGGCTCTGACCCCCATTCCGTCCCGTTCTACGCTATTGGTTCGGATCGGCGTCCAAAACTATTTGGAAAGCATCGGTCGCAGCGAGGTCCATAAAAGAACTCCCTGGTGGCTGGGCTCCGTTTCCATTCCGCTCGCGGGACGGAAAGCATATAAAGCGGCTCGATTCTGGCGAATGGAAGACACACGATTGATACGCGCGTCTCCATTTCCATGCACGTAAAAAGGAGAGACGTAATCCGCTAGGAGAGAGCCACGCTTTAACGAGCAAAAGGAGAACACGTACGTACGTCGGTGCGTTTGGTAATGCGGACTTTTTTCCCATTCTGTTTCTCGTTCCGTTTCTATTTCTTGTTTTTTCTTTTTTTTTTTCCTTTGCTCGTCTTTCTTTCCCGCTGGCACGCCATACGCTGTTCACGTTTGATCCTATCGATTCCTCTTCTCCTTTGCTGGCTTCCTTTAAAAGCTGATCAACGCGCAGCGGTAATTTGAAATGATCAGCTGTTCTGTGAGATATTTTTTGTTATTCTTTGGGTATTATTTGGGTGGAGTTATGGGAGTAAATGATTTTTGGGTTGTTCATATGTCGTGGATGGAATGTTTAGTGGAGTTGTTTAATTGCACGTTAGTGACTGGTTTGATGTCTCGATGTTTCTTGATTTTTTATTGCTTCTTTATTTATAAATTGTTGCGTGAAAGTTGGTTTGTCAAGATAAAGAAATCTCTGATGAAAGTAATTAGTGCATTCTATTAGAATAGACACTATTGCTGAAAAATCAGCAATAGTTGCTAGCAATAGAAACTGTTGCTAAAAAATTAGCAATAGTTGCTGGTAACAGAAGCAATTAGCGATAGAAAGTTTCCATTTCAGTAGAAAACTTCAAGGTAACACGCATTTCTCAAAAAATGCGGTGGAATAAGCTTAACCCTTTGCACTCGACTCCTTCTCAGACGTTAACAATAGAAACTACTGCTAAGTTAGCAATCTTTGAGCAATATTTTAGTAATAGAAACCACTGCTAAGATAGCAATCTTTGAGCAATAGAAACCACTGCTAAGATAGCAATCTTTGAGCAATAGAGACTACTGCTAAGTCAGCAATCTTTGAGCAATATTTTAGCGATAGAAACTATTGCTAAGATAGCAATCTCTGAGCAATATTTTAGTGATAGTTTGCTATTGCTAAGATAGCAGTCTTTGAGCAATATTTTAGCCATAGTTTGCAATACTAAAATAGCAATCTTTATGCAATATTTTAGCGATAGAGACTACTGCTAAGATAGCAATCTTTGAGCAATATTTTAGCGATAGAGACTACTGCTAAGTCAGCAATCTTTGAGCAATATTTTAGCGATAGAGACTACTGCTAAGATAGCAATCTTTGAGCAATACTTTAGTCATAGTTTGCTACTGCTAAGATAGCAATCTTTGAGCAATATTTTAGCGATAGAGACTACTGCTAAGTCAGCAATCTTTGAGCAATATTTTAGCAATAGAAACCACTGCTAAGATAGAAAACTTTGAGCAATGTTTTAGCAATAGAAACCACTGCTAAGATAGCAAATTTTGAGCAATGTTTTAGCAATAGAAACCACTGCTAAGATAGCAAATTTTGAGCAATATTTTAGCAATAGAAACCACTGCTAATATAGCAATCTTTAAGCAATATTTTAGCAATAGAAATCACTGCTAAGATAGCAATCTTTCAGCAATACTTTAGCAATAGAAACCACTGCTAAGATAGCAATCTTTGAGCAATATTTTAGCGATATTTTAGCGATAGTTTCCATTAGCGATAGCGAAATTTCCATTTCACTAGAAAACTCGAGAAACACACGCATTCCTCAAACAGTTGCGACCGAATAACTTGGACCTCCGCGATCGCTAATCAACGCCGATGTCCCCTCAAAGAAGCGACACCCGAGTGCGAAGGGTTAAGACATCTAGGAATCCTAAACAATCGCGTGGCTGCGGATTCGTGGCCACGTAAAGATAGCAGCACGAGGCGACGTCAACGATGGAAACTCGATTCCAACCTCGCAGAAACGGTTGTAAATGCCGACGTATTTAGAGAACCGATTCGACGGCGAGGACTGGGGCTGGGCTGGCAGGTAAGCAAGCTCGCGTGTCTAGACCGGAAGTGGTTCTCGTGTTAGGCGTGGCTCCTTGATATACAACCCCTTGTATCTCACGCAGCTACCGAGCACCCCGCCTTGGTATGCGCCCAGCCGCATACGTATAACCCACGCGTGCTGTCCGACAACCTTCGCGGATCGATCCCGCCTCGAAAGTTATCCCGAGGCCACCGATTTCCGCTCCTCCTCTCGAACGTCTCGCTAGTTTCTTCTATTTCACCCGGAAACAACGTCGCGAGCATCCTCTTTGTCAACTGTTGGTTTATGAGCTCGCGAAGCCCATATAGCGAGGTCTGGTGAATTTTGCGTTAGACGTGCTGACTAGTTTCGAAGTTGGGACCAAAGATTATTCTGAAGTAGGTTTTTGGAGAACAAGCGTTGGGTTTTCAGGATTTGTTGTCTGTTGTTGGGTCTTGCTAATGATTTATGAGCTCACGAAGCCCATATAGCGAGGTCTGGTGAATTTTGCGTTAGACGTGCTGACTAGTTTCGAAGTTGGGACCAAAGATTATTCTGAAGTAGGTTTTTGGAGAACAAGCGTTGGATTTTCAGGATTTGTTGTCTGTTGTTGGGTCTTGCTAATGATTTATGAGCTCGCGAAGCCCATGTAGCGAGTCTCTGACGATTTTTGCGTTAGACGTGCTGATTAGTTTCGATGCTGGGCCCAAGGATCATTCTGAAGTAGGTTTTTGGAGAACAAGCATTGGGTTACCCAGGTTACCCTATTGGAGTTAGAACAAAAATACTTCAAAAACCCAACATAATTCCTCGAAACCTGCTTCAGACTGCTCCATGGACCCAGTTTCGAAACTAACCAGCACATTTGGAACCAACCTGAACCAAGGATTATTTACACGTGGCTCTAACAACTAACGCCAAAATGGATGGTCTCACCACTTTAGCGTGAACACACATCCTCTCTCTCTCTCTTAGCAAAGTCCTCGTCCAAACAATCATTACTTTAGTTCATTTTCTAGCATTCCATCGGCGTTAGAACAAAAATACTTCAAAAACCCAACACAATTCCCCGAAACCTGCTTCAAACTGCTCCATGGACCCACTTTCGAAACTAACCAGCACATTTGGAACCAACCTGAACCAAGGATTATTTACACATGGCTCTAACAACTAACGCCAAGATGGATGGTCTCGCCACTTTAGCGTGAACACTCCTCCTCTCTCTCCCTCTCTCTCTCTCTCTCTCAGCAACTGAACCTTCGTACGTACGCACGCAGGATACGTGTTCGCAATCGCGAATGGGAGTCATTAGGCTGCGCAGTGTGCGCCGCTTCGAGCTGATCAACGCGGGCGCCCGCTTAATTGAGCCAGCCAGCTCTTGGATTTCCGCTCGCGGGCTGATTAATATTCACGGAAAGGGACACGTCGTTCTGGTTCTTGTTCAGGGGGTATCGTGCTTCTTGCGGACGCTTTGTCTCGGACGGCTGAGTTACTGGGACGCGTGCAGTTAAGTTTCGAGGCTTTAAGGTACGACCGCGCGCGGCTGTACTTTATGCACCGTCGCGCGCGCGTGGAACACCCTGTGTCTCGAGGAAGTGGCTTGAAATTTTTAGTAGCTGCGGTAGTTCGCTTGTAGTTTCGTACGTGTGTATGTGTGTGTGCGTTCGTGTCGAATCGACGCGTTTTCGCGGGACGAGAAGAGTCCTCGCGGTTTGCTCGCGCGGAATTCAGTCGTCGCGCGACACAATGGATGCGTCGCTCGCTTTTTAATTTGCCGCTCGTCGTGCGTGAACATACGTTTCGAAATTGCGTAGGAGGCGCATCGCTTGAGGCTGAAATGGCCGCTCGAGTAGAACTTTGGTTAACGTAGTTACTTTCGCTCGACGTCGCTTCGTATCGGTTCTGTTCGGTTGTCTAATGGTTGCCTCTGGTGCAACAATGCGCTCAAGTACAAATTAGTAATCGATATGTCTGTCTATTGTGCGATGCGTAATGTATTCTGAGTTTTGGTGGAAAGTATGGGTTTTGGATGGAATTGGAAATCGTGGAGATTCTGTCTTTTCGTTTGGAGTTTAGATATTGTATTTTGTATGATTTTAGTTTATTTTGCATGTAATTGCTGATGGAAATGTTTCTTACTTCTCGAGACTTGCTAAAAAGTCTTTTGTACTTCCTAAAAAAGGAATTTGTTATAATGATTGTGGATAAAATCAGCAGTTGTGAAGATTCTACCTTTTCATCTGTTTTTGTTTTATTTTACATGTAACAGAAATGACAGAAATATATTTACTCCTCGAGACGTCTAATTTAAAAAGCTAATATTTTCTTAAAAAAGAATTCCTAGCAAAGAAATAAAAAATATGAAGTTTAGAGAAAATCAGTGGTCGTGGAGGTTCTGTCTTTTCATCTAAGTTTTATTTCGCATTTAACAGCTTACAAAAATATTCCTTACTCCTCGAAACACCCAATTTAAATACTGATACTCCCTAAAAAAAGGATTCGTTATTTACATTTACAAGTACCAAAGAAATAAAAAATATGAATTTTAGAGAAAATCAGTAACCGTGAAGGTTCTGCCTTTTCATCTAATTTTGTTTTATTTTACATAGAACAGTTTACAGAAATGTCTCTTAGTCCTCAAAACATCCAATTTAAAAACTAATAATCCCTAAAAAAAGAAATCCTTATTTACACTTACAAATAGCAAAGAAATAACCATCGAAAAGAGACTTCATAAGAAGTAAAGCCATCCTAAACCCACTTCCACTGATTCCAACCTCGAAAAGCCACCACAAAAACGCGAAAAAAAACGAAACGGTGCCCTCGCAGTGAAACCATTGGACCGCGACGAGTCAAAACTACCCTTAATTGCCATTACGAGTCCGCCAACGCGAGCGATCTAAGAGTTCCACGGCGCTCATAACTGCTCGCATAGTCGAGAAGGGAAACTAACCAAAATCAGTGCGTGGGTTCGCGAGCAGACGAGGCTTGGCTGCTGTTTCCTGCCATTTCCCGTGGCTTCCTCGAGTGGCCATCGAGCGAGCTTCCTCGCGAGACGATATTCTTCCGCCTCGAGGGCCGTGGCGTTCGCGCACGCAGCGGTTGCCTTTAAGTTTCGTAATCCTTAGACACCGTTTCACGTTCTTAGTTGCCTTCCAGCTCCAGGATACGCGTCCCTTCGTTATTGGCCGCTTCGAGAGGATCCGCGAGTGGACTGGCAGGAGTGCGCGGTCGAAATACCCACTCGAGATTCGCAAATTGGCTGACCACTCGCTACTTCGACCACCTGTCCGTCTATAGGGCCTCGCGTCGTAACTGCTGGTCGAGTGCCGCCGTGTAATTCGCTGGAATAGAGCCTCGCCACGGTCCCGCGCCCTTTCGGATGAATCGATACCAGCCTCGAGATCGAGCCCCGCGCCAAGACCTCCGCGATCGAGAGGGATTTCGGTTGCCCTCGCGTTGCTCTTGTATTTTCCGTTCAGACTAGTCGAAATTCGCGTTGCGAAGCGAGGAATGCGAGGAAAGTTGTAACGTGGACTCATTTACATCCTTTTTCTTGGTAATTGTGGTCCTTGTATTGTTGTGGAACGTGTGCCAGAAGCAAAATTCGCATTGCGAAACGAGGAATGCAAAGAAAGTTGTAACGTGGATTCCTTTACACCCTTTTTCTTGGTAATTGTGGTCCTTGTATTGTTGTGGAACGTGTGCCAGAAGCAAAATTCGCATTGCGAAACGAGGAATGCAGGGAAAGTTGTAACGTGGATTCCTTTACACCCTTTTTCTTGGTAATTGTGGTCCTTGTATTGTTGTAGAAGTTGTGACATGTGTGTCAGAAGCAAAATTCGCATTGCGAAACGAGGAATGCAAAGAAAGTTGTAACGTGGACTCCTTTACACCCTTTTTCTTGGTAATTATGGTCTTTGTATTGTTGTGGAAGTTGTGACACGTGTGCCAGAAGCAAAATTCGCATTGCGAAACGAAGAATGCAGGGAAAGTTGTAACGTGGACTCTTTTACACCCTTTTTCTTGGTAATTGTGGTCCTTGTATTGTTGTGGAAGTTGTGAAACATGTGCCAGAAGCAAAATTCGCATTGCGAAACGAGGAATGCAGGGAAAGTTGTAACGTGAACGCCTTTACACCCTTTTTCTTGGTAATTATGGTCCTTGTATTGCTGTGGAAATTGTGGAGCATGTACCAGAAGCAAAATTATTTAATTGCAAAGCGGGAAGTATCGAAACTCACTTCGAATTAGAATTAGAGGGAAAATTGACGCTGAAATTTTTCTTCTTTAAGTCTGTCTTTCTTCTAGTGTATCCCCTTGTTTATTCAGCTTTTTGAGAAGCTTAGAGTGTTAGTAAAAATATCGATATTTGTGTCATTTGTGAATCAATTGGATTGTTGCACAGAAATCGTTTCAATGCGTGAAAGCACATGAAATTTTGGATAAAAGTATGTTTTGTTAAGCAAAATTTAATAACCTTCAGTATGAGATTCGTATTATTTTCTTAGCAAATTTAGCTACCCCTTTAGAGTCCATAAAAGTACGTTTATACTCGGTTTTCAAACTTCTTTCAAAAAATAAATACGAGCACTGTCTACAAGTGGCGTTTCATCGCAGGATAATGTTTAAATAACCGTCAAAGTTTTCCCATGTAACACCTCGACGAAGCCTCCCATTCAAACGCATTATCACGCCCGGAAATAGCATAAATTCCCATGCAAATTCGGTGGAACGTTAGCGTAAACTCTCGTCGCCGCTCTCAAAACGCGTTTCCCAGCGAAAGAGTATTCAACCCCTCGCTGATGACTCCCACGGGACTCGCTACTCGGTGACTCTATCTGCTCCTGAAACATTGGCCATTATCGCTTTCGAAAAAAGTTCCGAGACCTCTGCGAATATGCTTTATCCCGCGTATTTAAAGTCGTGTATTCGGTTAGTCGTTTCGAATGAACGCTCGTTCGCATCAGTTGAAGATCGCGCAAACCTTTTCATCTCGATGTCTTCGTGTTTGTCAGCTGGAACGATGATCGCGCGATGCGAAACACCTCGAAGATTGACACCTTTCGATCAATGAATAATTAATAAGATCGACCTCCCACGAAGCATAATTCTGCTTCAGTTTTTGTGATATAAAAGAGGCAAAACTCAGGAAGGGATCAGTCGTTATTATTATTCAGAATCTATGTTTCATTAAATATATTGAGAGTTGAGTTTCCTTCTTTGACAACTTAACTTCAAGCTAGAATATTGATATTTTTTATAGCAATATTTTAACGATAGAAACTAGCAATATTTTAGAAAACTATTGCTAAAAGAGTAATATTTTAGAAAATTATGGCTAAAATAGCAATATTTTAGGAAACTATGGCTAAAATAGCAATATTTTAGAAAACTATGGCTAAAATAGCAATATTCTAGAAAATTATGACTAAAATAGCAATATTTTAGAAAACTATGGCTAAAATAGCAATATTGTAGAAAACTATGGCTAAAATAGCAATATTGTAGAAAACTATGGCTAAAATAGCAATATTCTAGAAAATTATGACTAAAATAGCAATATTTTAGAAAACTATGGCTAAAATAGCAATATTGTAGAAAACTATGGCTAAAATAGCAATATTGTAGAAAACTATGGCTAAAATAGCAATATTCTAGAAAACTATGGCTAAAATAGCAATATTCTAAAAAACTATGGCTAAAATAGCAATATTGTAGAAAACTATGGCTAAAATAGCAATATTTTAGAAAACTATTACTAAAATAGCAATATTTTCTACATAATCTTATTACAATATTACCAAATATTTCAATTTTAGCAAGAGTATCTATCGCTAACGTCTCCCAGCAACACAAACTCTCCATTTCAACAGCAAACTTGAAGCAAAAATATACGGATTTCTCAGCCCTTCAAAAACATCCGAATGCAAAACCTGAAATACCAAAACACTTTCAAAAACAGCAAAAAACATCATCTTCGACTAAAATCTTCTCTTGCCAATCGCGTTGCACTCAACTGTTCCAACCACGACACTATCCTCCTCATCTCGCACCATGCATCGCCCAGTTTCCAAGCGGACATCGTCGCGCGTCGCGACGAAAATGCCAGTCGACGCTGCGATGTCGTCCAGTCGATGGTTCCTTTAACCCTGGCGCGCGATGGGACGACGCCTCCGCTGCAATTACGCGCGCGTGTGGACAGACGACGCGCGTCGAAAGTGTTAACACGTGTAACCGTTGCGCAGGGCCCAGGGAGACGTTCCCCGGAGCCTGTGTCTCTAATTCCCGAAGCCGCAGGAAAACTGGGACAACGCCGCCAGCACCTACGCCAGCCGCAGCCAGCAACTTCAGCCTCACCGCCAGCCACGGGCCGACATCACCGCGAACGAGATTACATTACTTAGGGGCCTGCTACTTTGCGGTCCCGCGAAATGCACTCGAGCTAATTTGCGCGAGGGAACCGCGGCAGGGTCGCTGTTAGGCCCCAGGCGTCGAGGAACAGCGTGGATTTGTGACACGGACTCTGGATCGTATTATTTTTTAGGATCTTTGTGAGTTTAGGCTGTTTTTTGAGAGACAGAAGTTGAGGCACACGAGTTGGGTTGCGTGTTTCTGGGGTATATGGTTGCTTTGGGTTTTGTTTCTGTGCTCAGGGGTTATTGGTGGGTTGTGAAGACATATGTCAGTGGCAGGGCTGTGAGTGAATGGAAAGTTACTTCTTGAGTTGATTACTAAGTGTAGTATTAGGAGCTCAAGTCTTTTGGGTACCTGTGAGTATCACAAACGCAAGCTTTCTAAGCGCAAGTTTCCTAGGTGCAAGTTTTCTCAGGGCTTGCAGTATCACAAGCTTAAGTCTTTTAATCAGCTGCAAGTATTACAAACGCAAGCTTTCTAAGCGTAAGTTTCCTAGGTGCAAGTTTTCTTAGTGCTTGCAGTATCACAAGCTTAAGTCTTCTAATCGTCTGCAAGTATTACAAACGCAAGCTTTCTAAGCGTAAGTTTCTTAGGTGCAAGTTTTCTCAGTGCTTGCAGTATCACAAGCTTAAGTCTTCTAATCGTCTGCAAGTATCACAAACGCAAGCTTTCTAAGCGCAAGTTTCCTAGTTGCAAGTTTTCTCAGTGCTTGCAGTATCACAAGCTTAAGTCTTCTAATCGTCTGCAAGTATCACAAACGCAAGCTTTCTAAGCGCAAGTTTCCTAGTTGCAAGTTTTCTCAGTGCTTGCAGTATCACAAGCGCAAGTTTTCCAAGCGTCTACAGTATTACAAACGCAAGTTTTCTAAGCACAAGTTTCCCAGTGCTTGCTGTATCACCAGCGCAAGTTTTCCAAGCGTATACAGTGTCACAAACGTAAGCTTCCTAAGCGCAAGTTTCCCAGTGCTTGCAGTATCACAAGCGCAAGTTTTCCAAGCGTGTCACAGACGTAAGCTTCCTAAGCGCAAGTTTCCCAGTGCTTACAGTGTCATAAGCGCAAGTTTTCCCAACTCTTACAGTATCACAAGCGCAAGTTTTTCAAGCGTTTATAGTATTACAAATGCAAGTATTCTAGGCATAAGTTTTCTAAGTGTTTGCAGTATCACAAACGCAAGTTTTCCAAGCGTCTACAATATCACAAACGTAAGCTCTCCAAGTGAAAGTTTCCCAGTGCTTACAGTATCACAAGCGCAAGTTTTCCAAGCGTTTCCAATATCACAATCGCAAGTTTTCCCAACGCTTACAGTATCACAACCACAAGTTTTCTCCCTCAAGTTCATATCCTCGCTTTACTCTAAGTAGGCATTTCATCCTTGGATTGGTTAGGCCTACAAGAGAGTAAGACATTCCTCGTTCGCCTAGTCTTACAATAATCTATTTATGAAATGTACCAATAGTTTTTACACACTAGACATTCGAAACTTAACACTAGACTCTAGATACTAGACACTTGATATTTGACATTTGTTTGTCACATTTTTAGTTGCGTACACTCTTTAGTTAGACTCTTGGTTAAACACATAGACAGACTGGACTCGACGCTGTGCTGAGAATAATAAACCTTCGTCGCGGAAAAATAAACACTTGTAATAACCTCAAATTAGTTCCTCGCATTGTGACAGGACTTAACAATTTGATTCCTTCGAGTTCGTCGAATCCTGACTCCAACATTTCACTTTCCTTCTCATTGTTCGATCTTCGTTTCAGCTTTTCGTCCTTTTCGAGTTGTACTTCGATCGAAACCAGATGTCTGTCAGACTTAGTCAGCACATTTAGTGCAAAAATCAACTCTAGAATCCCAAAAGATCGCGAGATCAACCAGAGGACTTAACAATCGAGCATCGCCACCCTCTGCTTCCTCTCGAGTCTTCGAATTAGGCCCTCGAGAGTCTTCCTCGTCCGTCAGAAAAACCGTGCTGTGGTCTGCGAGCAATAATTGGCCTTTGAATGCATCCAGAGCGGAGCGTTCAGCTTTTTATGACGTAATTGGATGCTAGTTAAAGACGTCAGTGGTGAGTCGCGTGTTTGATAAGGACGATTGTTAGCCCAGGTCTTGGGTTTTTTAGTTCTGTCGTTTTTAGGGGAGGAATACTCGTGGAAAGATACTTGTGCCTTTCGAGTTTGTTTTTTACCATCTTTCTTTTGTATTCGAGGTTTCGAGAAATATAGTTAAAAGATTTTTAAGTTTAATGAGATTATGGAGATTCAATACAAGTTTTCCTGTAGTACAACTCGCACTCGCTTTGAAATTGAAAAGAATACGATAATTAACATCGAATTTCGATTAATTTACAGAGCATGGATACCGCAAACTGGGTCGCGACCTATTCGAACTAATTGCAGCGCAGCGTTCGATTTAAAATAGCATCGCAACCCTTTATCCGCCCTCTAAATTTGATTCGTTTCCCTGCACGGTGTATTTATATCGAGTAATTTCTTAATTAAGTTAAACACAGTTTAAAGTTGACGGTAAACGATGCCGTTTCCACTTGAGATGGGAATTCAATTAATCTGTGTTTTAAAATACCGTTCGGGAGTTCAATCGACACCCTCGCGAACTTATTCAATTTCTCGATCGCTAATTAAAAATATTGGCCGGTATCACAATCGCCAAGTGGCTGAAAGCGATCTCGTAAGCCGAAAAGAACGATTCGCGGATTTCCATTTCATTAAAACGGCAGGGAAATTGTGGAATCCGCTTGGCATCCGTCGGACGCAACAATATTTGCGCCGCGTTACGCTGCTCGCGCATAAAACGTTCCGCGCGGCGATTAAAATTTCTGCAAAACGCGGGGGCGTTCAATGGCGTCGCATTAATGGAAATTTCTGTAGACGCCGGGAGAATTTCGCATCGCCCACCGCGGGATCGATAGTTATTCCATTGAAGCGGCGGCATTGCTATTTGTTGGCTTTAAAACCCTTGAAAAACCCCGGTTTTTACGCGTCCGCGCGGCGTAAACATTTTTCTTTTCAACCCTGTCGCGAGAAAATTCAATGCTCGAACTGAAAATTCCCTTCCGATGAATCCACGCGGCTCTGAAATCCCTGATAGAAGTATATCGGATTCATCGAACGCGTTGATCGTGGCAAAAATTAATCGAAACTATTTCGTTGCTTCCATCGAACAGACGAAGGATCCTCGAGAAGAGTCGAGTTCTCTGTGCGACTCGTCAACGAAAGTCGCAAATTTCCGCGAGATATCTGACTCCCCACTTCGTTTATGGTATTAGAGATATTTAGAATGAGTTCGAGTCTGTACTGTTTGGGGAGTCCAGTTTGCTGAGTAAAAGGATCGATGATGAGCGATTGATGAGCAATATCGTCGATACAGAGGAAACAAGAAGTGATATCGAGGTTAGAATAAGCAAAATCAGCAAACTTCTAGTGCTTGATGATAAAAAAAACTCGACCTCTGGGAAGATAAAGAAGCGACTATAAAACAGCTGGCTCTGAGCGCGCAACAAATTCCGAACAAACGCGAACGATGCGCTCGAGGAGCCGATCCGTCTTCCGGTCCACGAAGCTGGGAACAATAATGGCCGCTCGTCAGACGTGGCCGAGGAAGAATCAAACTAATCTCCAGCCCACCGTTCACGTCGTTTCGTACGCGCGACCCGCTCGCGTAATCCCATAATCGTCGCTAATAAATAATCGCCACGGCGTATTTCCTGGCCGCGCGCGCGGCGAGGAAGCTCGTACCATCTTTCAGTTTTATCTGATATCGCGGGTAATCTCCAATAATGGTCCGCGCGGCCAATGAACACACTCGGGACCAGCACGAAAATATTGTCGTTGTTCGTGAAACATTGCCGCCGTAACTATCGATGCAATCTGCGCTGGCCAGCTTAATTGGAGTTTTGCCTCGCGCGCGCGCGAGCGAGCGAGCGAGCAATGATTCACGCGGTATTGGCTCTAACCAGTCCCTTCGTTCTTTCGTCTCTCTCTCTCTCTCTCTCTCTCTCTCTCTCTTCTGGTTTTTTATCACTCAGTCGTTGTCGTTTTTTTAATCTTTGACGACGACGTTCAGCGTTGAATATTTGTTGAATAAAGTAGTGGAATGGGTGACGAAAGGTGTGGAATTGTGGAGATATAGGTGCTCTGTTTGGGCGCCAACAGTTGTCAAAGGGTTAGAGAAATATTGTTGCTTTAAGATTATGGAAACTGTTGAAAATTTTGGGGAAATATGCAGTTCTCAAAAGTTGCGATGGAATAAGTTTGTTCTCTGTTATCACTAATCAATGCTGATGTTTCTTAAAGGGTCATCCAAGTGCAAAGTTTACTAAAATAGCAATATTTTAGCAATAGTTTCTATCGCTAACTTCTCTCAGCAATAGAAAATTTCCATATCAACAGAAAACTTGCGGAAAACATGGATTCCTCAAAAAGTTGCGACGCTACTCAATGCTGATGTTCCTTAAAGGGACATCCAAGTGCAAAGTTTACTAAAATAGCAATATTTTAGCAATAGTTTCTATAGCAACAGAAAGTTTCCATTTCAGCAGAAAACTTGAGGAAAACATGCATTCCTCAAAAAGTTGCGACGCTACTCAATGCTGATATCCCCTTAAAGGGACATCCAAGTGTAGAGTTCACTAAAATAGCAATATTTTAGCAATAGTTTCCATCGCTAACTTTTTTCAGCAATAGAAAATTTCTATTTCACCAGAAAACTTGAGAAAAACATGCATTCCTCAAAAAGTTGCGACGCTAATCAATGCTAAAGTCTCCTTAAAGGGTCATCCAAGTGCAAAGTTTACTAAAATAGCAATATTTTAGCAATAGTTTCTATCACTAACTTCTCTCAGCAATAGAAAATGTCCATTTCAGCAGAAAACTTGAGGAAACCTTGCATTCCTCAAAAAGTTGCGACGCTACTCAATGCTGATGTTCCTTAAAGGGACATCCAAGTGCAAAGTTTACTAAAATAGCAATATTTTAGCAATAGTTTCCATCGCTAACTTCTCTCAGCAATAGAAAATGTCCATTTCACCAGAAAACTTGAGGAAAACATGCATTGCTCAAAAACTTGCGACGCTACTCAATGCTGATGTCCCCTTAAAGGGACATCCAAGTGCAGAGTTCACTAAAATAGCAATATTTTAGCAATAGTCTCTATTGCTAACTTCTCTCAGCAATAGAAAGTTTTCATTTCAGCAGAAAACTTGAGGAAAACATGCATTCCTCAAAAACTTGCGACGCTACTCAATGCTGATGTCCTCTAAAAGGGACATCCGAGTGCAAAGTTTACTAAAATAGCAATATTTTAGCAATAGTTTCTATAGCAACAGAAAGTTTCCATTTCAGCAGAAAACTTGAGGAAAACATGCATTCCTCAAAAACTTGCGACGCTACTCAATACTGATGTCCCTTTAAGGGGACATCCAAGTGCAAAGTTTACTAAAATAGCAATATTTTAGCAATAGTCTCTATCACTAACTTCTCTCAGCAATAGAAAATGTCCATTTCACCAGAAAACTTGAGGAAAACATGCATTCCTCAAAAACTTGCGACTAACTTTAAAAAATTTGCTTCTCAAAACAAATCTCAGTCATCGCACCGTTGACCTTTGACTCTATCGACCAATAAGTTAGCCAATCACTGCTCTATCCCATCCATTCCATCGCTAGCGCGTTCCATTCTTACATATCTACGAACGAAACGGTGTAACAAAAATTCCACAAACCGAAATTGCCCAGTTCCAATTCTCGTTTAACGTGGGTGGTTCGAAAAAATCGTTCCATGCTCGCGTTCCCCGCTGGGAGCGTCGCAGAACGGCAATTTGAAATCGAACGAGAGCTGGAAACGGAGTTTTGATTGGTCGCTGTCCGTCACAACGCAGTCGATCGCGTTTTAGCCAGAAGTA
This sequence comes from Xylocopa violacea, assembly GCA_963969225.1. Classification (NCBI taxonomy): domain Eukaryota; kingdom Metazoa; phylum Arthropoda; class Insecta; order Hymenoptera; family Apidae; genus Xylocopa; species Xylocopa violacea. Next base: position 19,969,934 of record CAXAJV010000015.1, read on the forward strand.
GGTGATAAGGTCAGCACGATTCGAGGGTCGATTCCAGGTGGGCAATTTTTCGGGAATTTCTCCACTGTTCCAACCATCCTCTTGTTCTTAACACCTCACCTTTCTCTCCCATTTCTACAAAAACTTTTCAGCAACAGCCACCTCCAAATTTCCAAGGTCACCTTCTGCCTTTCCGCTTTCAGTCTGCTGTTGTAACTTTCGTCCATACCCTTCTTTAATTTCCTCGCTCGTGCTGGCAATAATCCTTGAGGAGTCAGTGCTACTTCGATAATTAGTCTTTATTGCAAAAACTCATTTGTTTCATAAGATTTAGTTCTTTACAGTCGAGTCTCTTTTCATTTCAATATGTTCCTTCAGTCAAGGCGCTTTTAGGGTTTATTACTTGTCACTGTTAGGTTTTGGGACTCGCGTGTGTCACTCGAGGGTGACCTTCAGTTAGAGGCAGTCATTTTTTAACCAATTAGCAGCGATGACAGTTACCCTTACTCCTACACCGCCAGTTGTCAATCAACGAATCCGCTGGTTCTAAATTCTAAGCAAGCCCATTTCAAGTCTCCACGTTTCCGTACTCATCTTCGATCTGACATTCTCTTTCTGCTCTTGACACCAACTACACCAAGCAATACTCAAATCCACTCATCAAATCTCGTTAACCAGTTTAAAATATAGTTTGAAACGCAACGTTTACCTCACTATCCCTATTATCTCAAAAGAAATAGTGAATCGACTGATTCCAGGTCGAGTCGACGGTAGTCGCGTCGAGAATTTACAACTTTTCGCAGGCGTCTCTCTCAGAAGATTCGTCTCTACGCGAAATACAGTCGAACATCCACGATGGAGGTTCTCCAGCGGTTTTTTAATCTCTCGCCTCTTTAATTCGCGAGGACACGCGCTCGTCTCGACGATTAACCGTTATTAGTCGCGGTAATGAAATGTAGCGGGGCGAAATTTAATTAAAAGGAATATTTAGGTCGTGCGCCAGCAGCAGGCTGAGCTGTCCCCGTCGACGGATCACAATATCGGGCCTTACTCGCCGCCCCCGCGTTTCAGCTCGTCTTCGAAGGGCGCGCTCGTGTCCTGTAATTACTGCGTAGGGCTGCAGAGAACGGGTGAAGTTTAATAACGCGAAGTAGACGTTTCGCGTTGAACGAATCGAGGGAAAAATTGTTGGTCGTCTAATGGAATCGATAAGAAACGCAACAGGGAAGAAGATTGAGTGGGAGATGACTGTGAAGTGTTTTTTTTATGACAGTCATTCGATGGTGCAATGTTGTATATGTGTAGGATAATTGAGCAGTTCATTTGGCAAATCGATTAACTCTACTTTTTGAGATATTTTGAAATTCAAGTGTCAAAGATCTTGATTCAGCCATAGCTTTTTATATTTGTAATAAATTTTCCAAATGATGAAGTTGAAATTTCCTAGGCGATGAAGATTAACATCATTGAGTAATACAATTTTGTTGGTTATTGATGGTAATTAATAATTTGATTAACTTTGTACTCTAGTGTGAATCTGTGGGGTGTGAGAAGTGAAAGAATTAGTGTTTGATGTGAACGTATTAATTTATATTGTAAAGAGAATTGTGAAAAACAGTGTACAGCATTTTATCGCATTTCTCTACTTTTTTAATCGATTTATGCAGTGAACGCTTCAATTTTAATCAATTAACTGTGGAATTTAGTTTTGAAAGTCCTTCGCGAGCGAGTAGTTTGATGAAACAAAGGCCAGTCTACATGTCAGATGTTTGTGTTATAAATTTTGCGAAAAATGTTAAGCAAAACGAGGAATTATAACGATAAAAAGGTGACAATTATAATGTCTTGGATCGTCGTGTAAAAGCTTTCAAAAGCAATTTTAAATTTTGCAAAAATTTTCATCTAATAGAATTAGATAATTAGATAATTATGATCGTCATTTTTTTTTAAATAATTGCTTCCTCCACAAGTCGAATGGTATCGTTTATTTTGAAATGCTTCTCGCGTAATATCGCTATGCGAATTATGGAACACGACAGCGTTACGTTTCGATGCTCACTGATTCAATGTAATTACATCAGTATTCGATACGTGAAATTTGAATAATTCAGGATGAACTTACAACTAATTATCGAAATTATTATAATATAATTGAAATTTCATTTTTGAGTACCTCTGCATTATTAATGAATAACTTACACACATTAAATGGAAACGTAATCAAAAGTATATATCTGACAAATTTTATGGAACATGGAATGCCTTCGAAAACTTAAAAACTTGTCCTATAAAATCACAATTTGCTGAGTCTAATAACAAATTCAGAGAGACGCAAATAATAATTATCGAATGCCTTCGAAAACTTAAAAATTTGTCCTATAAAATCACGATTTGTTGAATTTCATAACAAATTCAGAGAGACGCAAATAATAATTATCGAATGCCTTCGAAAACATAATAATTTGTCCTGTAAGATCACAATATGATCACAATTTGTTGAGTATATTAACAAATTCAGAGAAACGCTAAGTACAATTATCGAATGCCTTCCAAAACTTAAAAACTTGTTCTATAAAATCACAATTTGTTGAGTCTAATAACAAATTCAGAGAGACGCAAATAATAATTATCGAATGCCTTCGAAAACTTAAAAATTTGTCCTATAAAATCACAATTTGTTGAATTTCATAACAAATTCAGAGAGACGCAAATAATAATTATCGAATGCCTTCGAAAACTTAAAAATTTGTCCTATAAAATCACAATTTGTTGGATTTCATAACAAATTCAGAGAGACGCAAATAATAATTATCGAATGCCTTCGAAAACTTAAAAATTTGTCCTATAAAATCACAATTTGTTGGATTTCATAACAAATTCAGAGAGACGCAAATAATAATTATCGAATGCCTTCGAAAACTTAAAAACTTGTTCTATAAAATCACGATTTGTTGAATTTCATAACAAATTCAGAGAAACACAAATAATAATTATCGAATGCCTTTGAAAACTCAGAGAAACGCAAATAATAATTATCGAATATCTTCGAAAACGTAAAAATTTGTCCTATAAGACCACAAAATCTACCATTATCGAGTCTAATAACAAATTCAGAGAAACACAAATAATGAATTCGTCTGATAATCAATCAGAACCAAAGAAAACCCTAATCGAGCATGCAAGAAATCGTCGATCACAATTAAACACCGTCTCTCAGCAGTGTTTCGTTCAATTATGCAATCGAAATCGCGCAGTGGTTGTCAGTTAGCATCCAACGACGCGACGCGATCAATTTTATTTTATACACGCGCCTCTGAAATATAAATCGCGGTTCCAATTAACACCAGCCGCGTTTATGCTCTCCCGTATGCATGAATGTATCTGGGCTAAAGTTAGAAGTCGAGACTAATTACGAGCCGCGGTCCCATTACCTCGAAAACGGAGTGATCTACTTAAAACAAAACGAAAAAACGAGAGAAAGAGAGAAAGAGAGAGAAAAAAGAAGAAGAAGGCGCCAGCTGAAAGAAGGAGCTGAATGAGAAAGAAGACTGGGGAAGAAAATGTGGAGACAAAGGGTGGAGTAAGAAGGATAAAAGTAAAAGAAATCCGCTTGTTTGCAGAAGTGCATGGTTCCATTAAATCCGTAGTTACGAAACGCGCGCGGAACTGGAGGAGGATTGTTTAAATCCGGAGTAGTTCTCGATTAACGATACACTCGGACCGTTTCTTGCGATTGTAAATTTATACAATTAAGTTTAACAACCGTAGAGATAATTAGATTCGTTTAATCGCCGTCCCAATGAATACTTTCGATATAATTACGCTGGGTTCGTTCGTTACTTTTTTCGTGTCTCTTGGATGGCACCGTTTTGCGTTGAATGGATTTCTCTCGTTTGTTGCTACGATAGTTAGAATAGAGAATAAGTAACTGCTGTTATTAATCCTTTTCACCTCTTTTTTGGGTGAAAAAAAGGGGCAAACGTAAATTACAAGAAAATTTTGAAGGCTACATTTAATGTAATTAGTAAAGAAAATTGTTTGCAAGCAGAAACTGTCGAGGAACTCTGGTTTGAAGTAAATTTCAAAGAAAACAGGGTGTTGACAACAGAATTGGAAAATAATTCCCAGTGCAGAGCATTAAAAATAACATGAAACGCACCTATTCCCAATTTCCTATTAAAATTCATTCGCTTCGTCATTTCCCTTGATTCGAGAGAAGAGAATTGGCGAGGAAAATGAATTTGAAAAAAAAAAGAAACAAATCTAAATTACAATACGGTTCGAAGGCCACATTGCGAAGCATTAAAAATAAAACGAAACATGCTGCATTCGTTCTCAAATTTTCCCATTATCCTTTTGCACTCGGATGTCCTCTCTGAGGGTGTATCAGCATTGATTAGTGATCGCAGAGATAAACTTATTCCACTGTAGCTGTTTGAGAAATGCATATTTCCTTAAGTTTTCTATTTAAATGGAAATTTTCTACTGCTGAAAGACGTTAGCAATAGAAACTGTAGTTTGTATTGCTGAAATATTGTTACAGTATTGCTAAAGTATTGCTATCTTAGCAATAGTTTCTATTCCTAACGTCTCTCAGCAATAGAAAATTTCCATAGAAACTATTGCTGAAATATTGCTAAAGTATTGCTATTTAGCTATAGTTTCTATTGCTAAAATATTGCTAAAGTAGCAAAGTATTAAGCTGTTATAGCAAAGTAGCAAAGTAGATAAAGTATTGCTACTTTAGCAATAGAAACTACTGATAAACTATTGCTAAAATATTGCTAAGGTATTGCTATTTTAGCAATAGAAACTTTTGCTAAAGTATTGCTATTTTAGCTATAGTTTCTATTGCTAATATTGCTAAAGTAGCAAAGTATTAAGCTGTTATAGCAAAGTAGCAAAGTAGCTAAAGTATTGCTACTTTAGCAACAGAAACTACTGATAAACTATTGCTGAAATATTGCTAAGGTATTGCTATCTTAGCAATAGAAACTTTTGCTAAAGTATTGCTAAAGTAGCAAAGTATTAAGCTGTTATAGCAAAGTAGCAAAGTAGCTAAAGTATTGCTACTTTAGCAATAGAAACTACTGACAAACTATTGCTAAGATATTGCTATTTTAGCAATAGAAACTTTTGCCAAAGTATTGCTATCTTAACAACAGAAACATTTCCTAAAGCATTGCTATCCTAGCAACACAAACTTTTGCCAAAACATTGCCAAAATATTGCTATTTTAGCAAATTCCCATTGCAAACCTCTGACAAACAGCCGAGCGCAAAGCGTTAAAATCACTTCGTCGCTTCCCCTGATTCGAGAGGAGAGAATCGTCGTGGAAAATGGATTTTTCATTTACTGTCCCAGTGCTCTCTATCGCTGGCGGGCCGTAGACCGTTCGAATGGCGCAAAAGACAATTTAACGACGGGCTCCGGATTTACTGGCGCGATTTCGTTGCCCGTAAGTGCTCGAAGAACCCGTCAGCTCGTCTATTATACGCGGTGTCGTTGCGCGCGAACTTTGCTTTTACAACGACGCAGTTAGCGCGAGATAGCGCGCCCTGCGGGGGTAGTTTCCCTCGCCCCCAATTGAATTCAACGAAGACGACGTCCCCAGCATAGAAGGTGGCCGAGAAACAATCGATCCGCGAGTCGACGTGATCGCGAAGCTAATCGCGACCCGTCCGAGTGTCGCTAATGGAAATTCCGTCGCGACTCGTTACTCCCCTGGCTGAAGCTTCCTCCGTTCTCAAATTTTCGAGCACGTTTCTGGCGTTCGAGTCTGCTTTCCTTTCGTTATTTAGCCTTTTTATTCTTCGCGAAGCTTGCAGCGTTGACGAGAATATCGATATTTGTGCACCACTCGCGTGCGATCGCGATGGACTCACTTTGGTGAGAAGCTTTTAAGTTTGTAAATGAGGGAAGTGTAGAAAAGTTGTGAAATTTTGGGTAATAGTTGTTAAGTGAAATTTAAGCCTTTGCTGAAGAGAGCTTTGAAGCAGAGGCATTTGAAATTTGTATTCAAACTCGAGAGCTTCGATACAGAGACAATGCAAACGATTTGCATTATTCTATTAGAAAATTATAAATTTTATGTAAATAATAATGCTGATACTTTTTTATTTCGAGTGAAAAGGGTTGATAATCCCATGTGTGGTCGCGTATTATTCGAAACAAATTTATCTACCCCTCCACAATCCATCGTAATTCATTTACTTCTGTCAGCGAAGCTTCCAAATATTTCAATTATATTCCTTGCCTCCATTTGAAAAATATTCCAAATACATAAAAATTCGATATTAATATAAAAAAAAGCTGCGTGCAGGAATAAAATTCGCGGAAAACTGGAGCAACGCTGAATAGGTTATCCCAAAATAGATTTCCGTCAATTCTGTTGACGGCTGTTTACGAAATAAACAGAGAATTTGCATTTTATATTTTTTTTAATAATGTACTCGATAAAATTGCAACTCGTTCGCGATATACTCGATAAAATTGCAACTCGTTTGGCTTCTGTCGCGTTCAACGCGATTATAATCGTTTACTGAAAATCACGTCTCGTCTGTTCCGTTTAAAGTCATTTAAATTGTAGTTTGAGAAGAATTTTTGTTAAATAAAATTTTATGACGATTAACGAACGCGTGCAACGATGAAATTAGGAGACACGCGACGACCAGCTTGGACGCGTATTGAATGGAACGTGACTTAGCGAGACGTAAGCTCAGAATCGGAACGGCATACTCCGCGATACAAAACGCAGCCTCTGTTTCAGTTGTCTCGTAGTTTTGAAGCACGGGGAACATTCAGAAGATAGTACTGCTCCAGCGACAATGCCGCTTTGTTGCTGGCATAATAACGCGTCACAATAACTATTTCGATGAAGAAGGACTAAATCTGAATTCTGAATTCAATTCAGACGCGGCGGAGAGAAATTTTACTGCGCGACGTTAAGAAGAAGCTCCTTTAGAATCTATTTAGTCCCGCGAACGATCTCTTTGAGCGTTTCTTTGGCTTCTCATCTGAAACACATAATTCTCTGTTAATCGAAAGTACAATGCAGTGCGACGCGATTCAGCCAGTAATAAAGAAAAGCGACGAGTCACAGATCTCAATCTTCAATCTTTGCGAGACGAGTATGCCTGGATTTATAATTGGAGACAGCAAAAATTGCGACGACACGTCGATCTTCAACCGAATTATAGTCAGACGTGTCGCCAAAGGTGCGAGAAGCGATCGCAGTTAGATCGCGACGACGGAATCGCGTCGAGTCTGAACGACTTTTATCAATTCGAGGGACGAATTCATTTCTGGAGCCGCTCTCGCGCGATATCAAAAAAGTTTCCGAGCGTTTCGAGCCGCGCAATTTTCCAGCGAGGCGCGGGAAAGTTTGATGCGACGCGCGCGAGAATGTGACACGTGTCAAGTGTCTGCGGTAATGAAGTTAGAGGAAGCTGCGAAGCGACGCTGGCGTCGAGTAGTCGAACGTGTTAAAGGAAGGCCTGATTTGATTTACTTCGTCGTTCAAGTTTTTCAATCTTCCCGCCATCACCCACCGCACCCTCGATCCTTATTGTCGCTCGAACGAGAAATTTCAATCGTCGATCGACTCGTCGCTGAGTTATCAGCAGCCAATTCTGAGTATCACGCGATTCTTGACGAGATAATGAGAAAAGATTGTTTGTACAGTATTAATTATACGTTTAACGTGCAGCAATGATACACTAATGACCACTCGAACGAGAAATTTAAATCGTCGATCGACTCGTTGCTGAGTTATCAGCAGCCAATTCTGAGTGCCACGCGATTTTCGATGAGATAATGAGAAAAAATTGTTTGTACAGCATTAATTATACGTTTAACGTGCAGTAATGATACACTAATAACCACTCGAACGAGAAATTTAAATCGTCGATCAACTCGTCGCTGAGTTATCAGCAGCCAATTCTGAGTATCACGCGATTCTTGACGAGATAATGAGAAAAAATTGTTTGTACAGCATTAATTATACGTTTAACGTGCACAACGATACACTAATGACCGCTCGAACGAGAAATTTCAATCGTTGATCGACTTGTCGCTGAGTTATCAGCAGCCAATTCTGAGTATCACGCGATTTTCGATGAGATAATGAAAAAAAATTGTTTGTACAGCATTAATTATACGTTTAACGTGCACAACGATACACTAATAACCACTCGAACGAGAAATTTAAATCGTCGATCGACTCGTCGCTGAGTTATCAGCAGCCAATTCTGAGTATCACGCGATTTTCGACGAGATGATGAGAAAAAATTGTTTTTACAGCGCTAATTGTACGTTTAACGTGCAATAATGATACACTAATGACCCACAAATGTAATAAAGGAATCGTTGAACGAAGCGTACATCTCTTTAACACGTTGACTGCCACGCGTGTTTCCAGTAAAATCTCCTTCAGGCCACGCGTACCGCTGTGCGCAAGAATAATCTCTCGCTTCTTTCGTTTCCATGGTATCGTGCTCGTCCATATGTTTTCGTTACTTCGCATTTATTTCTCATCTCGCCATTGTTGTACAGGATTAGTTTGACTTGTTGCGACCACCCCGTCGTGGTGCACCCCGTGGTGCAAGGCGGAAAGACATACTTGACCCTCGAAGCGAGGAGACCGGAGACAAAATTGCAACAAAAAAGAATGTAAATATTAGAAGATTTAGGGAATTATTAGCTTCAAAATTATTAGGGTTGACTGAAAATATAATAAATCCTGGACGTCGTCAGAGTCAACACAATATCGCCGTTCGGAAAAATGATTCCGGAGAAAGCATTAGACGCGCATGCAAACAATGTTATGCAGATAAAAGTCGTCGAATGGGCCGATCAGACACAAGAAAGAATGTAAAAAAAACAACAACTTATTGTCCAAGTTGTCCCGACCAGCCTCAACTTTGTATAAAATGTTTTAAAGTTTTACATTCTATATAGTTTTTTTAATAAACCATTTTAAATTTAAGTTTATATTAATAAATATAGTTTATATTAATTAATATTCAATAGTTTTGTTACTTCCTCAGCGAAATATCTTTTTAAACACATACGAATATCCTTCGCAAGTAGCCAAATAAGCGTCACCCCAATACGGGTGACGCGGCCCGATCAGAAACTTTACTGTCACCCGAATATGGGTGACGTGGCAGTCAACGTGTTAAACTAATGAAATTTTTTTAATGGACTTCGAATGATCAGTGGACCAATCAGAAGTTGAAATTTTAGCTCTTTGCACGCGGATGTTCCCTCTGAGGAGACATAAGCATTGATTAGTGATTACGGAGGTTAGTTAAACTTATTGCATCGCAGGTTTGTGAGAAATGTATGTTCTTTGAGGTTTTCTATTGAAATGGAAATTTTCTATTGTTGAGAGACATTAGCGATAGGAATTATTGCTCAAAAATTGCTATTCTAGCCATAGTTTCTATTGCTAATGTCTGGGAAAGAGTCGAGTGCAAAGGATTAAGCATCTGGCGATTCTCGACACGATAATGAAAAAAGACTAAATAAGTTTTTACGTACAATGATGCACTAATGACCCACAAATGTAATAAAGCAACAGTTCAACGAAACATATCTCTTTAAGCCAACAAAATCCTTCGAATGGACTCTGAATGCTCAGTGGACCAATTACAAGTCGAAATTTCAAGTCTCTAGCAATTCTCAACAAGATAATAAGAAAAGACAGTACGTTTTACGCGCAACGATGCACTAATGACCCACAAATGTAATAAAGTAATCTTTCAACGAAACATACATCTCTAAACCAATAAAATCCTTCGAATGGACTTCGAATGTTCAGTGGACCAATTACAAATTGACGTTTTAAGTATCTCGCGATTCTCGACAAGGTGATGAGAGAAGACAGCTATTTGTACGACACTATACGTTCAACGTGCAACAACGATACACTAATGACCCACAAATGTAATAAAGAAACGTACATCTCTTTAAGCCAATAAAATCCCCCGAACTGGAACGCACAGTGGACCAATTACAAGTTGAAATCGCACTGGCGTTCCCATCAGCCGTCTACGAGTGTACGAAAAACCGAGGAACGATCGTCTGGAGACCAGCGTCGAAAGGAAAAACCGACGGTTCCTCTCGCTCGCTGCTAGGACAATGACAACCAGCATGCAGAAAGTACCGTGAAACAGGTTAAACTGTGTACTCGTGTCAATCACTGCGCGCCATTAACCTCGATCTTGAGGCTGGTACGAAGAAGCGAGCCGCGTTCTAACGTCGTTTCGAGTCGAGTCGAGTCGTTAAAACGCGAAATGGATTCGCTTTCCGGCCGCCACTGGTTACGTGACTCTCTCTCTCTCTCTCTCACTCTCTCTCACTCTCTCTCTTGCTCTCTCCAGTCGCCACGGGGATTCGCAACGTTTACGCAAACGAGCCAGCGGAACGGCGTTAAACTCCCCGTTTAATTCGCTCGACGGTCGCGCGATGCTCGCAGGAAACAGTCTCGGTTGTCTCGAGCGCCTCTCGAAACGGTCGATCGGTCGACCGCTCTATCGAACACACGAGCGCGTCGGTTCGCGCCTCTCACTGGACGTGTTGTGGTCATCATCCCCTGCTGGACGACACGGCGTCGAAGTCTAATGTCAACTACAGCTGGTTGAAGGGGACCAAATGCGTCAATCGTGCGGTATATTTGACCCGTGTTCAACCAGCTAAGCTTAACATTACGCGCGTGCCCTCCTCGTGCGTCCCTCGGATTCCTCTTCTCCTATTTTCTTCTCGAGCCTAGTCCGCAGCAAACGAAGAGGCGGAGGGGGTGAAATCGTGCGGCCAAGTCGAAGGAGGAGGCGGTGGTGGTGGGCGAAAAAGCAACGAGGGAGCGGATGGAGAAGAGAAAAGGGAATAAAGGACGATCGTTCGCGGTGACGGGTCCGTTATCCGCGCGATCTTCGCTCCGCGCGACGTCCCGACCGCAAAACGTCGATTCCAGAAGCCCTGGCTCCGGCTCTGTCGGTGACGTTTCGTGCTCCCCGATCCGTAATAGCCGATACCCGCAACGTCCCTCGCCGTGCCGTACCTAATTACTGTCTTTCGCATCGGGACGCTCGCTGGGCGTCCTCCCGGCTGGCCGTGCCAGTTTCACGCTGAAATACACTGTGGAAATTATCAGAGGGGGCGACGAGAACGGTGTCGATGCCGCGGCTCCGCGATCCTTCGACTCCCTCGAGTCGATCTCGAGTCGATCTCGAGTCGAACTCGAGCCTTCTCAGTCCCTCCTCTTCGCGATCGTAACGAGGTTCGTCGATAAAATTCAACTCGCGTCCTCCATCGAGTTTCGAGCTACGAATCGTCGCGAACAATAGCGTCGACGCTCGTCCTCGCGGCATTCCGAGAAAGAAGAGAGGCGAGGGGGAGAGCCGCTGCCTCCTCGACCGCCATTAAGGGTGTCATTGTGCTCGCGCGCGGCCAGAGAGGGGTTATTGGCAGGAAAAGGGCCACTAAGGCGATTCACAATGGACCCTGGTTCGATCCTGTCTTCCACGCGATAACCTCGCCCTACTCGCGTCCGTCCTCGAGCGAACCACCGCGGAAACTCGAAGGGAATGCCTCCTCGCGAGGCACCGCCGGACGTTCGAGCAGCCCCCGCTTCCGATCCGCGTCCCCTCGAGCTGGGGAATGTCGGTCATCTCCGCTTCCGTCGCGAATCAGCCCCGACTCCGCCGCTCTGGAAGCCTCGTCCTTCGCGGACGGCCTCGCGAGCGTCCCTCCCTCTCTCTCTCTCTCTCTCTTTCTCGAGCGGAATCGACGGTTTTCAATGGAACGACGGCCAAGCGTGGTGTATCACAGCTGAAAAGCGGCTCGGAATGGCGGTCGCGCGCGCACGCGAATTCCTATTCTCGGCTCGGCGTGATGCGCGAGTAACACGAGACGCGCGCGTTTAAATATATCCCACGAGTGTGGTCGACTCGCTCGCTCGATCCGCGTACATTCCCGCCTGGTGAGTCGGTACGATTATGGTTCTAGACGGGCGAGCGTGGTCCAGCAGCCGCGGTGATTTTTGGTCACGGGTCGAGCCGTTCGAGCGGAAGAACCGGTCGCGAACTGGTCGCGAAAACGACGCGAAATCGACGCGAAAACGACGCGAAATCGACGCGAAATCGACGCGAAATCGACGCGAGCAGACGCGACGCGAGACGTAACATTGTCGTGAACTTGCATACCTCCGTTGGCTGGCTCGGCTGGCTGGCTGCGCGACGATTGGCCGTCGATAGGCTGGGCATCCAACACCCCGACGGACATCACACACTGAACGAACTCTCTGGCACCGTACTCGAACAGCATCGCGTCGCACTACGAGGTCGCTGGTTGGGCCGCCCCGTTTCGTTCCTCTCGCCGAGCGTCGTCGTCCCGTCACTCGCGCGCGCAGAATTCCCGCGGGCTCCCATGGGCTCTCCCGACACTTCACTGTCCCGCGATGGTGCAGAGCAACGCGCGTCCGAGCAGTCGTCGCACCGCTCCGCGAATATTTCTGACGCTCGCGCAATCGCGTGTCTGCCCACGGCCGTCCGTTTTCGCGTATTTTTAGGAAAATTATGCAACGACGGTTCCCGTTCTGTACCCGTTCGGTTCACGTACGGGGAACACCGCGTTCACTGTTGCTTTCAGGCTAGCTCTGAAGTCGGGACCACGTTCACGAGTCCAGAGGTCGACCACTGAACGATGGCTGAACGAGGGGATCCGCGAACACTGACTCGATTCTTTGGGGATGTTCTTCTGGAAGCTTGCAATTTCTTTCTTCAACGCGTGAAGTTTCTCTCTTGAAAGCTTGCAATGCCTTTCTTGAACGCGTGGAGTTTCTCTCCTGAAAGCTTGCAGTTTCTCTCTTGAATGCGTATAGCTTCTCTCTTGAACGCGTACGTTTCTCTTCTGAAAGCTTGCAATTTCTTTCTTCAACGCGTGGAGTTTCTCTTCTGAAAGCTTGCAATTTCTTTCTTCAACGCGTGGAGTTTCTCTCCTGAAAGCTTGCAATGCCTTTCTTGAACGCGTGGAGTTTCTCTCCTGAAAGCTTGCAGTTTCTCTCTTGAATGCGTATAGCTTCTCTCTTGAACGCGTGCGTTTCTCTTCTGAAAGCTTGCAATTTTTTTCTTCAACGCGTGGAGTTTCTCTTCTGAAAGCTTGCAATGCCTTTCCTAAACGCGTGGAGTTTCTCTCCCGTAAGCTCGCAATATCTCTCCTGAAAGCTTGCAATTTCTTTCTCGAACGCTTGGAGTTTCTCTCCTGAAAGCTTGCAATTTCTCTCCCGGAAGCTTGCAGTTTCTCTCTTGAACGCGTGCGTCTCTTCTGGAAGCTTGCAATTTCTCTTCTGAAAGCTCGCGATGCCTTTCTTGAACGCGTGCAGCTTCTCTCTTCTCGAAAGCTTGCGGTGCCTCTCTTCGACGCGTGCATTCCTCTCCAAACCGCGCGTACGCTCGACGGACACCGAGCGTCCCGCACGATGAACGAAGTTCCCAGTTCCGTTGGACGGTTCCGCGGTACTCAGCGTCCGTTCCTTCGTTCGTTCGACGATATTTTCGTCGTACGCGGGAGAGAGGGAGCGAATTAGAGTGAATATCCATCGGTCGGCCTATATCCGGAGCGAGTCTTCTCGCGAGGCGCGCGGCTGCGACGCGGTTTGATCTCATCGTCGACTAACCCGATTTCCCATCCTCGATTTTTCTCTCGTCGATTCGGCTCTTTCGATTCGCGGCGATGACTTTCGACGACCAGCTCGCTCCTCGCGAGAGACGCTAATTAATCAGAGGACGAGGAGCAGCGGACGATCGAACGAGATCGGAGAATGGGAACAAAGAACCAGCGGAAATTCGAGCGCGGAAGCTCGACGACTGACCCCTTTGGCGGAATATCGGACGAGGTTCGAGCGCGAAGTTCGAGGCCCCTTTTCAAGAGCACGCGAACCGACCACGCGAATGTAATATCGTAAATATCGACAGCCTGGGGAAGGTTCGAGCGATTCGGAACGGAAAGCGAGAGAACGAGAAAGAGAACGATGATGGAGAGCTGGAGAAGACGCGACAGTCGGGTCTGAAAAGTTCTCCGCGACCAGGCAAATAGGCGAGCTAGTTCAATATCGACTCGCACGTTTCCTCGCGTCCGTTTCACTTTTATCCGACGCGATCCTCTCGCGCCAACGCGACCGATCGGCCGTGAAAACGGTCGAAAGACGCGTCGCGGGTCGCGTTGTCGATGCACACCCTCTCGGTTCGAACTGTCACGAGTCCGTCCGCGGATGGAGATCGTCCTCGAGATGGCCGACGCGGCAGAAGCGCCGCCAGGAAGACGCGAAAATAAGCGGGCTTAAAATTAGACGAACCCGCGGCGTGCCAATTCCCAACGATCGTCCGTCACCTTCAACTTTCGACGGACGTAGCCTGGTCGTCGACGGAGGATCGAGCGTCCGCGAGCGGATCGTCGCTGGCTTCGATCTTCGCGAGGAAGTCGCTCGACGTTGGACGACGATTAATTATTACGCGGCACTATTTCGACGGACGAGGAGAACGTTCGCGGACGCGGACGCTCTATCGATTGGACGAGGGACTCGGAATCCGTGGCTAAAGAAACGTCGCGTCACTTCTGGATGCTGAGTTGCGAGCAGAGAAAAAGAGACGAACGTAGAGTTGTCGACGTCCGAATTAATCTTTCATGGATCCCCTCAATTTTTTCTCCGACGAGAAAAGTTTCGCCCCTGGCAGGTCCGCTTTAATTAGATCCGCGAGTGAAACAGCGGATGAAAAATTTAGGGTCTCCGCGGATTGGATACGCGGTTTGATTAAGTAATTTCGTAAACTGGAGGACGAGAGAGAACGAGCTCCGTCGACGAGACAATTTTCCAGGATCCTCGCTTCGAACTATGGGCAACGATATTTGTCACGAGAGAACGGAGACGGTCTTCCGGTTCTGGCTTAGAAGTCGACGAAAAGAGCCTCGCCAGAACGGTCGTCGTCTACGGACGATGTTAAAAGGCAGAAGCACTTGGCGGAGAGGAGAGAATTTCCCCTTGCTGGAGGTGGCTCGACGAGAGAACTCTCGGGAGCGAGGATTTTTCGCGTCGCTCCCGTAGACGCACGAAATAATAAACGAGCCCTTTCGACGTCCCAGACTATGCACAACTCGTGACAAGAGGAGAGCCAAGCGAGAGAACCGCGGAATTTTAACGAGAACGCCCTTTAGCCGGCGGTTTCCCTTCGAAACTGGCCCGGGGACTCCCGAGCGTGGAGGTAATAACTCGAGCGGAGAGCTCGGGGCTCTCGGATCAACTCGCGTGAAATTGCCTCGAGCCCTGGAGCCGCTTGAAAACTGGCGACGAGGCCGCGCCACGCGTTCCGCTCGCGACTTTCTCGTCTTCCACGACGCGCGGAGGTTGCACGCGCGACGGAAGGACCGGAAGGTCGAAGAAAACGACTGGTCGAGGCTGCTACGTACGAGGACCGCGCGCACCAGCGTTCCGCCGCGTCTTTTAAAGCCGCTGCACCCTCGAGGGTAGGCTAACGCTTCTTGAACACGCCGCTATTGTTGGAACGACAATGGTCGAGGCCGATACTCATCCTCGAGTAGCCACAAAGCCTTCACACTCGCTGCCAATCCAGCGTCGACCGCGATCCCGTGGACGACCGAAGTGCTCGCGGTTCTCAAAGAATCTCTCTCCCTCTCTCTCTCTCGTGTGTACGTGCTCGCGGACGGGGGACGCCGCGGGGGGAGGGACGCGTCCCGAACGATCGCGCCCCTTTAAGACGCCTCGACTAGCCCACCCCATGGACCGACGAGACGGCACCGAGTACGTCCGCGTATCGCACGCGAGAAATTGCCACTTTTCCGTCCCATTCATATTTGTCTTTCCCTTTTTTCCTCCTCCTTCCCTCTCTCTCTCTCTCTCTCTCTCTACTTCGTTCGAGCCATTCGATTCACGTCGCTGCGTCGTCCGTTTCTACTGGCAACCACCCCGGACAACCGTCGACACCCGGACTCTACGTCGGACGATGACAGAGTTGTTTGTTCGACGTGGAACGACGATGATCCGCAACGCTGCTGCCAGCTATCTCTCTATCTCTCTCTCTCTCTCTCTCTTTCTTTCTTTCTTTCTCTCTGTCTGTCTCACCCGGGATATCTTCGGCCTCGACGATATAGCGTCCGTACGAACACGACGTCAGGGCGAACGCACTGTCTCTCTGGCAGCCCTGTGTAACCGGTCCTCCGCGACGGGAACCAACGGGTATCGTACGCGACTGGGTTTCACCTCCTCTCCCGTGTCTGGCCACGCGCTATACCGTGACTACTGGCTGCCACGGGGCGTCCTCTCCTTTAGCGAGCCCGTCGCGGACAGTTCACGCTGCTACGTCCCTCTGCAGCTGCACTCTGCTGCAGCACTCCGAGGAGAGATATAGACGCGCGGACGTATAGGTATGCGGGAAGGACAGCGAAAGAGGAGTGTGAGCGTGTACGTGTGTACGAGGGAACGAGAGAGAGAGAGAGAGAGAGAGAAGGAGAGGGAGGGAGGAAGGTAGCCAGTGGGAGAGAAGGAGAGGAGAGCCGTACGACGCAGACGATCACAGAGTGGATGAGAGAGAGACGTCGATGGACGGGGGTGAGAACTAGCCAGGAGACGGAGAGGGATGCCAAGGGAAAGAGAGGGCGCAGCACCGCTGAGGTCGGACCGTCCGACCAGAACGTGAACGTACTACTTGGTGGGCGTCCGGGCCCGCACTGTGCAGCCGACGGCTGGCGTCGCGACGCTTCCCCGCCCGTACACGAGCTCCGCATCCGTGGTAGGGGATCCGGAGAGTGGTGGGGAGGAGGCGCCGGCGCCCCGCACGCTTGCGCCAGCGTACCACCGACCCTTCCGAAAGGAACGCACCAACCCTGTCCTGTCCGCCGAATACCCACCCATTCCACGCTCGCACACACACCCGACCAGCGCGTAAACGCACACACGTACACACCGTAGCGCCCTCTCCCTCGCGCCACCCCCTCGCGACACGACACCCACCCCCGCGCGCGCTCAGGCAAACCGACCACCACCGCCCCCCGCCGCCCCTAACCGGCCTGCTTGTCAGCCAGCCAGCCTGCCTGCTCGCCTAACTGTCTGCCTGCCTCCTACCTACAACCTTCCTACCTGCTCGCCTGCCTGCCACCCTCTCCACCCCACCACCGCACCCGCCGCCGCCGCCGCCGCCCTCCTCTTCGTACACCACGGTCGTCACTATGGAAAATATGAATTTGGGTCAGATACCAGCCGCCGTGCCCTAATGAACCTTTAATGTGACCTATTTCTTTCTTTTTTTCGCTCCACCCCAAGCCCTTTCCTCCTCCGTCTCCGCTCCTACGCCGTTCTTTCTACCCCTCGCCCATTGTTCCTTCCTTCTTCCAAGCGTTTCCACCGCACCGCGTCCCTCCGTCTTTCTCGTCGTCGCATCGACCCTTTCGTCCTTTGTACATTTTTCTTCCGCCTGTTCTTTGCACCTGTTCCGCGTTGCCTCCTCGCGTTCCTCCACTTGCGTCGCGATGTTTTCCTCGCGCTGCTCGTCGTTGTGTATCTGGTTCGAGGCCGTGGAGGGAGGATGAGTTTGTTGGCACGGTTGCTAGTCGTTGCTGTAGTCGCAATCCTAGCTTGGGGTTGGACGCGATCGACGAGGAACAGTGTCCTTTCTAGTTAAATCTATCTGGCTGGCAATCTTTCGTTTCTCAGGTTGCTTCGAGATAGTTTCACCCTTCGAATGAACTCAGAGTGCTCCATTTGCTGTCTAGGGGTGTGGAAACGGTTTTACCCCCTTGGTTGCACAATTCTTTTCAAGCGAGACGCTAGGTGTTGGATTATTCCAACATGTCAACGTGGAAACAAAAATGAATCCTGTGTTGAGAAATGAGAATAGTGCGGTAAATCTATTGGTTCGTCGTGCAGACTTTGCGTCGTCATTCTGCTTTAATCGTTCTCACTTTTCGCACAGCTTTCAAAGCAGACGAGCATACTGGACATAACCCTTTGCACTGTCCTTTCTGAGGGGACAGCTACCTTGATTAGTGATTAAGGAGGATGAACTTATTCCATCGCAGTTTTTTGAGAAATGCGTTTTTCTGAAGTTTTCTATTTAAGTGGAAATTTTCTATTGCTAGGAGACGCTAGCCATAGTTTCTATAGCTAATATATTGCTAAATTATTGCTATCTTTGTAATAATTTCTATTGCTAAAGTATTGCTATTTTAGCAATAGTTTCTCTTTCTACAACACTGCTAAAATATTGCTCTCTTTGCAATAATTTCTATTGCTAAAGCATTGCTATCTTAGCAATAGTTTCTATTGCTAAAATATTGCTAAAGTATTGCTAAAGTATTGCTATTTTAGCAATAGTTTCTCTTGCTACAACACTGCTAAAATATTGCTCTCTTTGCAATAATTTCTATTGCTAAAGCATTGCTATCTTAGCAATAACTTCTGTTGCGAAAATATTGCTAAAGTATTGCTAAAGTATCGCTATTTTAGCAATAGTTTCTCTTGCTACAACACTGCTAAAATATTGCTCTCTTTGCAATACTTTCTATTGCTAAAGCATTGCTATCTTACCAATAGTTCCTATCGCCAAAATATTGCTAAAATATTGCCACTTTAGCCATAATTCATCGCTAACATCCAGAAATGGACCCCAGCGCGAAGAGTTAACTTATTCCATCGAAATGTTTCGCAGAGACGAGCGTGTATCGCAACAGACCCCGACTTTCCACGGAAATGTTGGTCAGCTCTGAACAGCGAGCGCTGTTACTCCCGTCGTAGCGGATCGTCCCGGGCGTCCAGACTCTATTCCCGGTCTGGCTAACGGTCAAATGATCCCGACTCGTTTAATGGCCGACGAGTGCTCTCGTTGTCGACGCGCGTCGCGCCTTTTTTCCGCGATATTTTTCGAGCGTACGCGTCCGCCGCGCGCTGCAGGGGGCGGGGGTTGGAAAAAAAAAAAAAAAAAAAAAATAATCGATGCTCCGATGACCGTGGACGTACGTCCTCGACGCTCTCTCGGTCCTCCTCGCCTCGTTCGCGACGTCTCGCGTCCGCGAACAATCGCTGCGCCCCGTTGGACGCGCGGCGTCCGCGGTGCTCCCGGCGTCAAACTTTGATACAGCTTCTTTAACCACGCACGGAACTGGCACGTTTTACGACCGCTCCCGCTTTAAAGCTTCCCTCGTCGACTTTCGAACTTGATACCCCTCTCCTCGCTCTTTGTTCGCGAATTGGTGCTTGTTTTTGCCGCTCTGCCTCCACGAGGGTCTCGGCTCACCGAATCAACTAAGCGAGAGGAGGATCGACTCGATATTACGTCTCCCTCTCTCTCTCTCTCTCTCTCTCTGTCTCTCTCTTTTTCTCTCGATGTTGCGACTCGACGTTACAGCTTCGAGGACGCGTGATACGGATACGTCTGACGATGTCTGTGCAGCTTTTTCGCGCGATTCCCTTCGATTCCTTCGTCCCTGCGTTTGTCTTTGCGGGATATTTAATAATAAAAAAGAAACACAGGAAATTCGAGATCAGAGAACGTTGTCCGTGATTGACGTGCTCTCTCAATGACGCGAATGAAAGAGAGGAGAAAGTACAGTCGATGACTTGGAAAATACTGGCAAAACACTTCTGACGGTGAATGCGTTTTTCAGTAACCAGTCAACTGTGGAATTTAATTTTCGTGAAGTTGATGGATACTTTTTACAGATTTGTTCAGTGGAAGGACGGAACAGTATGGAGGCAGTGAACAATATGTTAACAATATTTAGCAATAGAATTCCTAAAATAGCAGGACTTTAGCAATACTTTTGCTAAAATAGCAATACTTTAGCAATGCCTTTGCTAAAATAGCAATAATTTAGCAGTGCCTTTGCTAAAATAGCAATACTATAGCAATACTTTTGCTAAAATAGCAATATTTTAGCAATCCTTTTGCTAAAATAGCTGTACTTTAGCAATGCCTTTGCTAAAATAGCAATACTTAGCAATACTTTTGCTAAAATAGCAATACTTAGCAATACTTTTGCTAAAATAGCAATACTTTAGCAATACTTTTGCTAAAATAGCAATACTTTAGCAATACTTTAGCAATACTTTTGTTAAAATAGCAATACCTTAGCAATACTTTTGCTAAAATAGCAATACTTTAGCAATGCCTTTGCTAAAATAGCAATAGTTAGCAATACTTTTGCTAAAATAGCAATACTTTAGCAATACTTTTGCTAAAATAGCAATACTTTAGCAATACCTATGCTAAACTAACAATACTTCAGCAATATTTTAGCAATAGAAACTATGATAACGTCTCCCAGCAACAGAAAATTTCCATTTCAATAGAAATATTTAAAAAAACACGCATTCCTCAAAACGCAGCAGTTGCATAAATTTAATCACTAACCAATTCCAAGTCGAAGGGTTAAGACACGAGTAAATCACGATTCAACGAAACCAGACCACGAATGGACGCAAAGAGACCCTCGACTTCAAGGAACGTACGATGTCCTCAGTGAAACAATTGAAAATTCATGCCACAGGGTCGCGTTTGACGAACGGCTGTAAACGCGATCTAAAAATCCTAACCGATCCCATTGGCCCTCGCGAACGACCGCGTTTCCCACGGTTTACGAACGCGTCACGCGCGTTTCGAATGGGTGTCACGCGGTGATCTCTGGATTTCCAGCGGATTTTCTCGCGGCTGGTAATTACGTCGTGAAGTATCGAGGCGACGTTATCGACGCTGTCGCCGTGGCTCGATTAGAGTCGCACTTTCAGCGCCCCTCCCCCGTATCGAATTAAAATCTGACGTAAATTGCGTGTAATCGCGTAGCTTGTCGCGCGTGTATTACACGGCGCGAGCATTCCGCAGCACGCCATCGCGTTGCTTCAAAGAGCGCCAAGTTGGTGGCTGACCGCGAGAAGATTGGACCAAGTTCGACGTTTGCTCGCGTATCTGAAATCAATTTTAACGCGACAGTTCGAATTCGCACGAATTCGCGAAGAATAATGCTTGGAAGAGGCGACGCTGGAAATTGATTAGCGCTGCGTTTGCGATAAATGAGTGGAGTTGATAATTGCCAGCAGTTTTGTGCGATCATCGAATTTTAATGTTACAATCATTTTTAATTAGATCATCTATAGTTTTTAGTGTTAAAAAGCTGTTGTGGAATAAGTTTAATCGCTGATCGCTAACCCTCAGAGGGGACATCCGAGTGCAGAGGTTTAAAGTCGCGTTATTCCAAAGTAGAATTATAATATTTGAACGCACACTGTCTTCTACGTCCAACAAAAATGATTAACATCATAAATCGATGTTCTGACTTCTAAATCAAAACGGAGAGTTTCGAAATCAAATCGAGCGAGTTGAACGCGAGAAGGACGATCAAAGAGAAGGGAAAAAGCGACGTCCGATCTCGAGGATCGTCGTGCGACGAAATACTATCGGGTCAAACATTATCTTGCCGCGAGCAAAGGGTAAACCGTTGGATTCACCGTGGAATAAAAGATAATAAGAAGATAACGCGGCGGTATAATGAAAAGTTATAGGAGTTCCCGGTGTGTTTCAATATCTACGAGCCCTACCCACTTCAGATACGTGCTCCTCCCTGAGATACCACGCACAACGAGAATTCGAAGTACGTATAATTTGAGTTACGAGTGGTGCGGGGCGATGATCAAAGTTTTCACTTCCAGCGCGGTGTTCTCCGCGCGAAAGTCAACCGCGCACCGTGGAATAACACGGTGATCGTCCGCGGGATTCCTTCTGCAACTATCTTAATACCGAACCCGTCCTCTGGTAAGTTGTTGTCGTTGCCACGATTCCTATCTGGATCGAAAGTGTAACAACTCGAGAACACTTCGTTCGTTTAACGCTCTTCTGATCTCTGAACAGAAAATAAGCTGAATTACTGAGAAAATTGCAGTTAAAAGCGAGAACACTTCGTTCGTTTGACGCTCTTCTGATTTCTGAACAGAAAATAGTACGAATTGCTAAGAAAATTAGAATTAAATTCGATAACACTTCGTTCGTTTGACGCTCTTCTGATTTCTGAACAGAAAATAAGCTGAATTACTGAGAAAATTGCAGTTAAAAGCGAGAACACTTTGTTGGTTTGACGCTCTTCTGATTTCTGAACAGAAAATAGCACAAATTGCTAAGAAAATTAGAATTAAATGCGATAACACTTCGTTGGTTTGACGCTCTTCTGATTTCTGAACAGAAAATAAGTTGAATTACTGAAAAAATTGCAGTTAAATGCGATAACACTTCGTTCGTTTCACGCTCTTTTGGTTTCTGAATAGGAAATAATCTGAATCGCAAAGAAAATTACAATCAAATGCGATAACACTTCGTTGGTTTGACGCTCTTATGATTTTTAAACAGAAAATAGTACGAATTGCTAAGAAAATTAGAATTAAATGCGAGAGCACTTCGTTCCTTTAACACTCTTCTGATTTCTGAACAGAAAATAATCCGAATTACTAAGAAAATTACAATTAAATGGGACAACATATCACCAAATAAAGAATTAATTAGACAATAATTAAAGTTATGTCATGCTCAATATTAGGTCACTTTTCTGAATAGAAAGTAATCCGAATTACTAAGATAATTACAATTAAATGCAATAAAGCTTGACATATCAACACGCAGAGAATTAATAAAAATGTAGCAAATCGAAATAATAACGAATTCCGTATTTATCAATTTTTGCTAGAAATGTGTACGTGTTTCAATGTTGCGCGCGAAATTCAAGTTTCCAGAGTAAGACGCGTATGAATAAATAATGGCGGAACGGAGATATTAAAGTGCAAATGACTGAAACGCGAGAGAAACGCGCGGAAACGGAGGTGAGAGGATGTAAGGGAAAATGGATTGTCTATCGTCAGACGCATTTCGCGGCCGATGTGACAGCCACTATATCTTCCCGCAGCTTTTCATACACCGGCCACTTTAAAAATTGTTTCGAGTAGACGGCATTCAAATTAAAAACGATTTAAAGCCGCGCAGAGCCGCGATAACAGTTCTGCGCTTGAATTCCGTAAATCACCGCTTTCCTTCTGCTTTTTTCGTAAAGCAGTAAAACTCTTCCTTCTGTTTTTTCTATACGCGCATTAAAAAAGGAGAAAAAAAGAAGGGGAGCGTACATATTTTCATTAAAACAGAATAAATGCAGCTGCGGTTGACGCGCGCATTTTTGCAACTGCAGAAAAAATACGGCGAGAGATGTCGTGACACATTTTTCTCTATAAACTTTTATTGCGCTCGCCTAGAAAAAAGCTGCTGGCTTGCCTCGAGTTTTAAACATCGTCCAGCGTAATCCCAAAAAAAAAAAAAAAAAGAAATAATCGTACGAGTGGAATTTGCACTACTTGAAAGCAGATTATTCTATTATCAACGCGTAATTGTTCGTCCATGCTTTGCTGGATTTTATACAACTTTACGACTTGCTGCGACTTCGCAACATTTTAATGTACTTTCGCTGTGAAAATTTTACGCATCTCATTGATCATCGACGGAAGAATGCTCAGAGAAGTATTCCAGGTTAACGTGATTAGCCGCTTAACGTATTATCTGATTTTAATTAAACGATATCTGAAATTAATTGATATTCGATAGAACGTGAATCATCCGATACACCAATATGGGAACGAGCAAAGAAATCCCGTTTAATTATCCACGAAATTTCTGCGTTATTATCGATACGATACCTTTAAACCGTGCAAGATTACTTTCGAGAGCTGCCAGCGCGAAACCATTATTTCTCGATAAACTCTGTTCCTCGTTTACTCCTAATTGTACGAGCGGAACGCGAGGTAAGTACACACGTCCGCGGATTGGATAACGTAGCGCACTTTTCATCGCCGTTAACGGTGCCCACAATTAATAGCCTGACAATACTAGCCTGCGTAACTCCAATCCCCTTTGTTCGAGGCTGCACAAAAGGCAGGCGAAAAAAAGAGAAGGGGGAGAGAAACACCGGGAGCGAAGTAATATTATTCAGAGCGACAATTAATTAAACCGACCGCGACACGTGGCCGTTTTGACCGTGCCAGTAGGGATGGGATCAAGCAAGATTCGTTGGAACTATTTTTCAAAATTCCGTCGTCCATTCGTGACGAGAAACAGGGTTGACTCGCGAGCATCGAAAGCAGAGGGTGCAATGGGAGTTATTCTTTGGATGGATCTGTGTTATTCGGTTCGAGCTGTTGAGCATGTTGAATTTTTTTGGACGCGTGTCATCGTGTGCAGTCTCGGGACTTTCTTTGAGTTCTGTGAACAAGGAAGTTAGGGGGATTGCTGGAATAGCTATATTTTAGCAAGAGTTTAGCAATGCTTTTGCTAAAATAGCAATACTTTAGCGACACCTTTGCTAAAATAGCAATACTTTCGCGATACCTTTACTAAAATAGCAATACTTTAGCGATACCTTTGCTAAAATAGCAATACTTTTGCTAAAACAGCAATACTTTTGCTAAAACAGCAATACTTTAGCGATGCTTTTGCTAAAATAGCAATACTTTTGCTAAAACAGCAATACATTAGCGATACCTTTGCTAAAATAGCAATACTTTAGCGATACCTTTGCTAAAATAGCAATCCTTTGCAATATTTTTGCTAAAATAGCAATACTTTAACGATACTTTTGCTAGAATAGCAATGCTTTAGCGATACTTTGCTAAAATAGCAATACTTTTGCAAAACAGCAATACTTTAGCGATACCTTTGCTAAAATAGCAATCCTTTGCAATACTTTTGCTAAAATAACAATCCTTTGCAATACTTTTGCTAAAATAGCAATACTTTAGCGATACTTTTGCTAGATAGCAATATTTTAGCAATACTTTTGCTAAAACAGCAATACTTTAGCGATACCTTTGCTAAAATAGCAAAATCCTTTGCAATATTTTTGCTAAAATAGCAATACTTTAGCGATACTTTTGCTAGATAGCAATATTTTAGCAATACTTTTGCTAAAACAGCAATATTTTAGCGATTCCTTTGCTAAAATAGCAATACTTTAGCAATATGCTAACGTCTTCCAGCAATAGAAAATTTCCATTTCAATAGAAATCTTTAAGGGAATATGTATTTTTCAAAAAACTGTGGTGAAATAAGTTTAATCGCTAATCAATTTTGATGTTCCCTCAGAGGGTTAAAATATTGCTAACAGAAACTTACAATATTCCTATTTCAGCAATATTTCTACATTCCATCACCAACATCCAGGAAGGAGCAAAGCGCAAAGGGCTTTCCAATTGTAAATCTCCTCACTAACAAAATGTTGCACGAATTACAAAACGCAAGCCTCGCTTCTGTGCATCTTCTCTCAACGTCGTCGCATCGAGAACGCGTGCACGACCCCTCGCGTTGCAGAAGAAAGGCATTTTCTTAATCTCTAAACATCCCCCTGTTCCCGATTCAGCCAACTGCATCACGCCCTCCGCCTCTCATCAATTCCTGCTGGCAGAGTTATCGAATCGACACTTGTACCGTTTCAATTTCGCGAATTCTCATCGAAAGGCCGATTCTATTCACGCGTCGACGTCGGCGGAACGTCGAAGCTCGTCGAGGGCGAGGTTGAAACACCCCGTGAGCCGCATTAACGAGCCTCGCGCTTCCATTTCGCTCTTAAGGGGATCCGTTCGGATGCCTGGTACAAAGAGGAACGAAGGAGGCGATGGAGACGCGCGAGGAGAGAGAGATAATATAAAGAAAAGCGTGGCGAGGAGGGAAAGAGAACGCGAGAGCCGAGCAAAAAGGGGTGGAAAGAAGTGGATCACTCGTCCAGGTGGAAAGCGATGCCCGTTAACGAGTCCATAAATAATTGATTCGCAAAGTTGCGAACAAAACCGACGAACGCGCTGACTTGTCGGCCACTGTCAACCTCCTCCTCCTCCTCCTCCTCCGTTCGCACCCTCTTCTCCCCCTCGTTGTTTGCGAGAGTGGTTTATAAAATCCATTAACCCAGCGATAAATATTAAACCGCTCTTTTCGCTTTCGTTTCCGCGCGTGAAATTGCTCCGTTCGACGATCGTCCGGCCCGTTAATGGCCTCGTTATCGATTCGCGACCGTCAAAAGGAAAAGAGGGAAAAAGGAAAGCGCGGCTCGAAGAAGGGGTCAGTCGATCGCGCGCCCTTCAGCGTTCCTCTCGCAACTGTTTTCCCCCTCGTCGCGCGATTTTCCTTTAATTTCCAGCGCCTCTCGATTAGAGAAGACCAGCTTCGATCGTTTCGTTGTCGTTGGTCCTCGTTGTCGACTGCGAAACGCACATTGACAACGCAATCTCCGCGCTCCGCGTGAATCCTCGTTACGGTTCGACCGCGAAGGCGGTCCTGGTTTATTTCCCGTGCGAAACATCTGCGAATTTATGGCCGATATTTCCTTGGTTCTCACGTGTCGCGTTTTTTCGTTCGTCGACGTTTCGTGATTCTGCTTTAGTTGCGACGAACAGGTTTTTTATTCCCCTCGATTCGATTTTTTTTTTTTTTTTAGATAAACCAGTTTGCTATAAATTTGGTAATTGATAGGAAAAATTAGTATTTAAATTGTGTTTGTTAAGTATCGAAATTGCACACGTGTTTTCTGTCCCTATCGATTCGATTCCTCTTTTTAGAAAAACTAGTTCACGCTTGTTCGTTGCTATTTTGGTAATTTATAGGAAGAATTGGTATTTAAATTGTATTTATTACGTATTGAAATTTTAGACGAGTTTTCTGTTCCTCTCGATTCGATTTCTCTTTTTAGAGAAACCAGTTTGCTATAAATTTGATAAAATTTTATTTATTAAGCATTGCAATTTCACACGAAGTTTCTCTCCCTCTCGATTAGATTCCTCTTTCTAGAAAAAATCAGTTCACGTTTGCTCGTTGATACAAATTTGATAATCCATAGAAAAAATTCATATTTAAGTCGCTTTAATTAGGTACTGTAATTTCACGCGAGCGAGCGATGATAATTTGATTCATAAAAATATTTTCAAGCTGCGATCTGATAAAAAGTAGCTATTTGCTTCGAGATGCTCGATTCGTTCAGCATCGAATTTTAATAATTAGCTTATACGAAAGAAATATCGTCTCGCTTTGATTCTAGTTTAAACAAACGTTATCATAGTCTGGGATAAATATTCATCGATCCATCGAGAGTGGGAGGATAATTCGCTGGTCGATTAAAATTAAACTGTCCTTCGTACTTTTCCCTGGTCGAGCCATTATTCACGCGAAATATCATCTATTTCAGATTTTTCGGGCGAATCGTCGCGGATCGGTGGAAATTAACGACGATAAAAACAAAGGCTCGTCGCGACGCTCGTCGAAAAACCGTCGCTGCGTCACCTCTGAATCGTTATTTTCGTTCGCGTCCGCCGAAAATTACCAAAGACAAGCGGTCCCGCGTTCCTTCCGAGTTAACTAGAAAACTTCCGGCTTTAATTTGGACCGCGGACGAGCTCAAAACGGGAACTTTTTTTCTGAAAAAGTTACAAGTTTCAATTACTTCTGGAATGGCCAGAGCTGCATGGAAAACCGAGCCCCGCCACGGAATGGGTTTCAATTTAAAGCCTGGAGTTAATCTTTCGGCGTAACGACGCGATATTTGCTGACGAGATGTATTAATGTTGAATGACGATCGAGTCCGACATCTCTGAGGTCGAAACCAGCGAACAATGCTGTAGTTTAATAGTTTGTTCGTGAAATAAAATTGGCCTCTGTTGCGCGTTAGATATTCAAGAACGGAAGCTTTTAAAAAATGAAAATTAATTTCCCGGAGAAGCGTTTTGAGGCTTACAAAAAGAGTGCTCTTTGCACTCTGCTTGCAATTTCCTGGACGTTCGCAATAGAAGCTAGAAATATTTTAGCAATATTTCAGCAATATTTAGCGATATCTTAGCAATATTTTAGCAATACTTAGCAATACTTAGCAATACTTAGCAATATTTAGCAATACTTAGCAATACTTAGCAATATTTTAGCAATACTTAGCAATACTTAGCAATATTTAGCAATACTTAGCAATACTTAGCAACAGTTTCTATTGCTAACGTCTTCCAACGCTAGAAATTTTCATTTCAATAGAAAACTGTGGTGGAATAAGTTTAATTACTAATCAATTCTGATGTTCCCTCAGAGGAGACATCCAAGTGCAAAGGGCTAATTAGTAAAAATTCTTTATCTCTCTCATTTGTCCACAATTCTGCTTCTCACTCTATTGAAACTCATTGAAACTTATCTATACTACTCTTTAGTCAAAATAAGGCTGCACTCGAACGAAAGAAATTTCAAACGCGAGAATTAAAATTTATCCATCCATATCCTTTATTAACGAGACGAATCAACGTTGCTCAAAGACAGAAGCGACGATGCAGCACAATTTTGCTTTTCAATCTATCCACTGAAACTTATCGTCAAAATAAGGCTGCACTCGAACGAAAGAAATTTCAAACGCGAGAATTAAAATTTATCCATCCACATCCTTTATCAGAGAGCCGAAGCAACGTTGCTCAAAGACAGAGGCGACGATACAGCACAATTTTGCTTTTCAATCTATCCACTGAAACTTATCTATACTACTCTTTCGTCAAAATAAGGCTGCACTCGAACGAAAGAAATTTCAAACGCGACGATTAAAATTTATTTATCCACATCCTTTATCAATGAAACGAAGCAACCTTGTTCAAAGACAGGCAATTTATCCACTGAAACTTATCTATACTACTCTTTCACTACTCAAACGCGAGAATTAAAATTTACCCATCCATATCCTTTATTAACGAGACGAATCAACGTTGCTCAAAGACAGAGGCGACGACGGAGCATAAATCGCGCGGATATCTGTCCATTAAAGTATCGCTCGCTCGCTCGCAAGCAGCCAGCGAGCGTCGAACGGCTGGCAAATCCGTTCGACAGGGTTAATCGTCGTCCCGTCCTTAATCACGAACAAATCGCCGGACGTGGCCGATGCCACGGATACTGTTTGACGATTTGTCATCGGCGTTTGACGTTTATTGGACTCCCGCCGTACATTTATTACATTTTGCCGTGCGACGGATGCGCGCGCGCGCGTTTCAACTGTCGCCTCTTGCGCGCGGAGGGTTGGAGGGTGAGTAATTATGAGGGGCTGCTATCACTGTCTGCAACGCGTCCATTCGTTTCGTTCGTCGACGCGAGACCTCGCGATGCCGCGCTATAAAATATGCATCAACCGCATTGATAATTATGCGAGCCGATAACGCGCGCGCTTACGTCCCCATCCTACTCCTCCCCCTCCCCCTCCGTCGTTTTATTGGGAATAAAAGTCGACGCGTTCGCGCTATTCCGCGCCATTTCCTGCTGATGCTTCGACTGATGCCTACGCGGTTTCTTTCTCGCGCTTCCTGGATACCCCGTGTTGCGACGCGTCTTGCGAGCACACGCGTGTCCATGTGTGCGTGTCAAATTTTTATGGATGTCGCGCGTTTGTATCGAGAGAGATTTGGAAGATTAGAAATTGGAAGAATAGACTTTTCATTGATGAAGGGTTGAGAGTGGAATTTGGAAAAAGAGCAGCTATAAAGAGTTTGCACTGAGGGAGAGATTTGAAGGATTAGGAATTGGAAGAATAGACTTTCGATTTGCTGGATTTCTTTTTATTTTTGGAGATACATTGATGAAGGATTGAGAGTGGAATTTGGGAAAAAAGCAGCTATAAAGAGTTTGCACTGAGAGAAATTTGAAAGATTGGAAATTGGAAAAATAGACTTTCGATTTGCTGGATTTCTTTTTATTTTTGGAGATGCATTGATGAAGAGTTGATAGTGGAATTTGGAAAAGGAGCAGCTATAAAGAGTTTGCACTGAGAGAAATTTGAAAGATTAGAAATTGGAAAAATAGAGTTTTGATTTGCTGGATTTCTTTTTATTTTTGAGATACATTGATGAACGGTTGAGAGTGGAATTTGAAAAAAGTGTAGCTATAAAGAGTTTGCACTGAGAGAAATTTGAAGGATTAGGAATTGGAAAAATAGAGTTTTGATTTGCTGGATTTCTTTTTATTTTTGGAGATGCATTGATGAAGGGTTGAGAGTGGAATTTGGAAAAAGAGCAGCTATAAAGAGTTTGCACTGAGAGAAATTTGAAAGATTAGAATTTGGATCGTTACAAGATTTACTAGCTTTTCAGAGAGGGAAAAGGACGTTTCGTCCTGGATCTGCTGGGTCCATCAGTAATGCTACCAAAATGGCGGAGTCGCGCCTTAGACGCGAGGATGTAGTGTGACAATTTTCATCTTTCAAGATATTGCTCAAGTTCCAGTTTCGACGATTCCTTCTTCCATTTCACTTGACTTCGAAATCATCTTGATCCCAATATTAGAGTAACAAATCAGAATTCCTATTGTACAACAACAAAAACAAGAACGCGAGTACTTTCTACAAAAAACAGTACAAAACTGTATAATTTGCACAATCAGTAATCTAAACATCTATCGTACACAAATATCAACTCATGCACTCCCATTTATTGACATCTACTACTCTCGCATCAAACATAACAACTAACATTCCTCCTCCTCCTCCTCATCATCCCCTCCAAACCAAATAAGCAACCAAAGAAACGTTATTCCACGTATTCCCCCAATTCGTTTCTCGAAGCGGATCACGCGCTGGTTCGAGGAACAAAATCGCTCGCGGCACGATTTATCCTCCCTCCGCTTGGCGTCGAGTGGAAACACCAGGCGGACGCCAAGCGTTTCGCGCCTTTTAATACAGAGAATCGCGCGCGCGCCACGGTGAATCGTTTTATCGGGCAGCGCGAGGGGGTGGCGCGTCGTAACTTCGATTCAATCGGGGTGCAGACCGCCACGGAATGATATACGGAACGCGTGCGAGCATCGTGTGCACCCTGCATGCAGCTGGCACGAAAAGAACGCCAGCTTTATCTCGCCTTTGTCCTCGGACGCGTTCGTTAGCTTAACGGTTTCGCGCTGGTTTTTTCGCCTTACCTCTCCGGGGGATCGCCACCCTCGCGGACGCACGATTTACTCCCCTGAAACAGGAAGACGAATCGTTCTTTTTTCGTTTTTTTTCTTTTCTTTTTTTTTTTTTTGCGAAGCTACGCGCAACCACGAAAAATATGGACACGGTTCCACCTGTCCCCTTCCTTTGTTTCGTCCCTCGCGCGCGTAGGAGGCTTCTTCTGGACGCCTCCTCTCTTTTGGTCCCCGTTCTTCGTCCTTTTTCCGCTCGCCACGTATTCTTCTGGCCTTCCTTTTTTCTTCTCCCGCTTTAGTTTCGTACTCTCCGCGAGAGAAACACGTGCTCCGCTCTGGTGAGAGACAGAGGGCTCCTCGTTTTCGAGTGTAACGAGCCTGGCCTTTCTTTCGTTCTGGTTCTCGCTCTCGAGAGGTTTAGTGACCCCTTTTTTCCTCGCGATTTCGAGACGCGTCCTCGCGACTCGACTGATGCTCCTCAGTGCTCGAAAGGTGTTTCTGTTATTATTTTATATCAATTACGATAAATAGTAACAGAAATATTTATCAGTTGCCATTGTGAAACGTGCTTCCGTTATTGTTTTGTATCAATTACAATTGATAGTGATGGAAATATTTATTTGTTGCTATTATAGAGTGGTCAGAATTTATTATTACATAAATTGGTATAATAATTAGATTCGTAATTTCGTATCGACCATATCGGTTTACGTTGGCTAAAGGGCAGCACTCTGTGTACGAAACATGTGGCATAAATTTAGCTAACATTCAGAGAGGTAAACGGGTTCATTCAAATTGCATAAACATTCGTGGCTGTTTCGTTTCGCTGACTTCGCGTGAACGTGAAAATTAACGAAACTACTAATTAGCGAATACGAATAATCTGCGCCATAATCCCTAGGAGCCATTAAATTATTGACTCGTAGAAAGAATATTAGAAAGCAACGATGAACGTTGCTCGTCGCAACGCGTCGCAATTGCCTCCGCGATTCTTCAACTTCACCCGACGAACCTATCGCTTATTCAGCGCGATTTGAACCGCGAGCGGTCGATTAACGCGCTAATTAGCGGCTGTCGAGAGCAAACAGTTAATTATCCTCGAAACAAGCGAGCATTCCTGTACCATTCTGATCTTCCAGCCGAAAGAAACTTCGAGTCTGTTCAAGCTGAAGTCCCCCTTTTAGTTTCGCGGGTACGTTGATCCGCGCGTTGAAATTGCCTTCGTGTTATTCCGCAGCTTGTCTTCGGACACGGAGTTTTAATAAACGACGTACGTACACGATAAAGTTCCTTCGATGCATGTAATAACCTTTAACACTAGGTTTACGGATATTTTTGTATACTTAGCCTGATATAGGTTAATTAAATTTGTTAGGATTGCACAAGCATTAAATTTGCTTTGTTACCACGCTGACGCGTCACTGTAGTGGCTTTCGCGGATGTCGTCTTTCTGAATAACGCGCCACTATAGTTACTTTCGTGGATGTCATCTTTCTGAACAAAGCGCTACTATAGTGGCTTGTCTTTCTGAATAAAGCGCTACCATAGTAGCTTTCACGGATGTCATCTTTCTGAATGACGCGCCACTATAGTTACTTTCGTGGATGTCATCTTTCTGAATGACGCGCCACTATAGTTACTTTCGTGGATGTCATCTTTCTGAACAAAGCTCTACTATACTGGCTTTCACGGATGTCATCTTTCTGAACAAAGCTCCACTATAGTAGCTTTCACGGAGATATCATCCTTCTGAACAAAGCTCGACTATAGTAGCTTTCACGGAGATGTCATCTTTCTGAATAAAGCTCTACTATAGTGATTTTCACGGATGTCATCTTTCTGAACAAAGCGCCACTATAGTTACTTTCTCAGAGATGTCATCTTTCTGAACAAAGTTCCACTATAGTAGCTTTCACGGAAATGTCATCTTTCTGAAAGATGCGCCACTATAGTGGCTTTCACGGAGATGTCATCTTTCTGAAAGATGCGCCACTATAGTGACTTGTCATCTTTCTGAAAGATGCGCCACTATAGTGACTTGTCATCTTTCTAAAAGATGCGCCACTGTAGTGACTTGTCATCCTTCTAAATGACTCGCCACCATAGTGGCTTTCGCGGACATGTCATCTCTCTGAACAAAGCGCCACTATAGTGGCTTGTCATCTTTCTGAATGACGCGCCACCACAGTGGCTTTCGCGGAGATGTCATCTTTCTAAAGAACGCGATACTATAGCAGCTCTCATGGATATCATTAACTCCAAACAACGCGTCACTATAGTCCCTTTCACGAACATCATCCCTCTAAACGTCACGCCACTATAGTACCTCTCAAAGACATCCTCTTTCCAAACAACATCGTCCATCGCAAATCGCAGTACTGCATTCTCGTCGAACTTTACCCTACAAAAAAACAACCCCACGCAAAATGCAACCCTACTCGCGACATTAACCCTTTGCAATCGCAAAGACTACTAGCATCACAGCGCAACAGAGAGACCATCACACAAACCTCTACATTCTACTCCTCTCCCAAACATTACCAAACTTTCCATTATCGTTAAAATCTGCAGTTAACAACTGCAAAGGGTCGAACGCGTTCGAAAACGCTCTCGCACACGCGCGACTAAACACACCAGGACGACCAGCCCCGCGATTAATTATGATCGACGCGAGGAAACGTACCACGGCGTTCGTTCCCGATTCCTGAGCCCCGCAGTGCGCCAGTTCACCGCGGCTGGAACGCTATCTTTTCACGGCTGTGATCACGCGCGGCGAAAGGGGTGGCCAGCGAGCCATTAAGTCGAGTTAGTGACGCTGGTACACGCCCTGAGGAATCAGGGGACCTTGTTCCGGCACGTCTGATAAACGGAAGAACAACGGCCCAGCCTGGGCTGGCTGGATGAGTGGTTGGCTGCCTGGCGTGATTAGCTAAGTGATTGGAAACCCCACCCAGAGCCAGCCCACCCCCATAACCCATTACGCGTGGAATCGACGATTCAGCTTCTTTCGAGGTCGCGGCCAACCGCGACGCGATCCTCTCGCCCCTGATCGTTGCTACTTTAAGGTTCTTTTTTGGAGGAACTCGAGGACTCGAGTTACGTGTCACCAAAGTGAGGTTTCAGCAATATTTTAGTGATGCGTCACCAGTTCTGAGGTCAAAGGATGGGTTTTTGTAGCGTTTTTGGACAAAGTGAAACTGCAGGGTTGTTTAGGGTTGCGTGGTTATTGTGAAAGCAGGAAAGCCTGCATGACGATGCAAGAGCTATCGCATATTAACCCTTTGGACTCGGATGTCCCCTCATTGATTAGTGATTACTGAAATTAAACTTATTCCACCATAAGTTTTTAGAAATGCATGTTTCCTTCAAGTTTTCTATTGAAATGGAAATTTTCTGTTGCTGAGAGACGTTGTCAATAAAAACTGTTGTTGAAATATTGTTAAAATAATGCTATTTT
Source organism: Xylocopa violacea (assembly GCA_963969225.1). Classification (NCBI taxonomy): domain Eukaryota; kingdom Metazoa; phylum Arthropoda; class Insecta; order Hymenoptera; family Apidae; genus Xylocopa; species Xylocopa violacea. Next base: position 20,004,353 of record CAXAJV010000015.1, read on the forward strand.
AGCAGATTAGAGGGTTAATCCTTTGCACTTGAGGACTCTGGAAAGAGGGTGCTTAAAATTTGTCGTGGAAGTCGAGGACTCCAAATAATTTTTAGTTCGTCACAAAAGGACAAAAGAAAATCGTAATAACTTCATTTATTCTGTTAGCAAATTCCAAATGTTATATAAATAATAATGCCATTACTTTTTCTTCCAAATGCAAAGGCTTGAATAATAAAAGTTACAAATATCTAGCACAGTAGTTCTTGGTTTGATTATTAAATTAAATTTCTTGAAATATGAATATTAATGAAATTATTAGTAATATTTTATTCTACTACTTCTATTCTAAATTGTAATAAATTACAAATGAAATCTGCTGAGGAGAGTTTCGTTTGTGTAACTGTGAAGAGAAAACTGTTGCTTTTTTTCGAGTGCAAAGGGTTGAACAGTAAAAATTACAAATATCTGGTACGATAGTTGTTGAATATCGATGAAATTATTAGAAATATTTTATTCCGCGAAATTGTCTGTCGTCGAGGTTTCGCGTGCTCTCAATCTTGATACATATCGCGGTGTTACGTGATTTCTTATGGCTGAGAGACGAGTTCCTGTTACTTAGGGAGAATGGAGGCCGCGTGTGATTGATTGTAATCGTTAGGGCGTTTTGTTTTCCGGATTCCTCGGGGCCAAAAGGGACTGACACGTGCCACTGTGGATTGGAGTGCCGTGTCGAGGTCGATCGAGACGATTCACCGTGGAAATTCTTTGGGATGAACGTGTTAATAATTGACACACATCATACAATACACTTGGGTGCGGATTATTCGAAAAACTGGAACCATTTAGAGTATAAACAGCTACAATAAATACTAAAACAGAAACAAAAAGGTAGTGATTAGTATTAAATTAACTAAAATCAAGGTAGCTGTCGAGTCATCGCTCAAAATTACCACATTCGTTTCTATAATTGGTTCAAGTTCTGACGTATAACAATTAACACTTTGCACACCAAATTATTTTTCAATTTTGTCGCCAACAACTCTCTGCTACTTAAAGTGTTTTTTATTCGAAATTTATTTCAATGAAACAGCTCTGCAACCGCATTTGTAAACAATATTGTTTACTAGTTCTATGTTGTAGTATTCACTGATTCTATAGAACATATTTGTTCCTTTTTTTTATTCACTGACGTCGAGTCACGCTATTTCACAATTAACCCTTTGCACTCCTAATTATTTTTCAATTTTGTCGCCAACAACTCTCTGCTACTTAAAGTGTTTTTTATTCGAAATTTACTTCAATAAAACAGCTCTGCAACTGCATTTGTAAACAATTTTGTTTACTAGTTCTACGTTGTAGTATTCACTGATTCTATAGAACATATTTGCTCCTTTTTTTTATTCACTGACGTCGAGTCACGCTCGACAAAGGACAACAAGGGGTGAACGAAAAAATGTCGACGATCTTAGAAAAATAATTTCACCGTCAAACAGATTACGTTTCCTAACGAAGCGGACAATTAATATTTCAGTCCGTCCCAATAACAATTCTATATAAAACAACCGTACGAACAGCTTCCAGCCATTATCCCATAATACCCTCATTAATAACAATCCCCTCAGCCGCTGCTATCCACTTTTCTTCCGCCGAACCTCCGAATTTATCACCGCAACGGCATTCCACCGAACCAGCGTTATCGACGGCAATAAAAACCGGGAAGAAAGGCAGGAATTACTCAGGGACGGTGAATGAAATTTTCTTTTCTCTCCCTCTTCTACCCCCTCTCTGTCTCTCTCTCTCTCCCTCCCTCCCTCCCTTCCTCTCTCGTTTTTTCTCTTTTCTATTACGCTGGATATTAACGAGCGCCGCGAACAACCGAGCCAGCGTTAAATCAGCCCCGATACGGCTATTTACCAGCCCTGTAAACAACGGTCGGCAACGCGGAAGGGAATAAAGTGGACAGCGGAAAAATCGCGCGGTTCAAGTTCTTCCGTGCGATCCCCTGTACATCCCCTTTAGAGGATCCAGTTACGACCTGGTCACTGTAACCCAATAGCCGGCCACGCTTTCCTCTCGATTGATAATGTCGCGAGTAAGGGTTGTTTTATGTCACCCGCGCGGACGCGAGAGCGTGACAGAGGGTTCTGGCTTCGTTTCGATGGTTTTAATTGATCGTTGACTGATCTTTGAATGGTTGTTTCTTGAATTCTTTGCGCTCGAGGAGTTTGAAGAGGAGACATTTGAAATTTGGGTGCATACTCGAGGGTTCTGATAAGGGGATGATTATTGGGCAAATAATTTTTGGTTCGAGAAGAAAGAGTTTTAATTTTTTGGGCTTGGGTTCTTCTCGGATGAAATTTGCTGAAATAGCAATGTTTTAGTGATCTTTTAGCAATGGTTTAACGATAGTTTAGCAATTTTTTAGCAATATTTTGCAATATTTTAGTAATATTTAGAAATATTTTAGCAATATTTTAGTAATATCTTAGCAATATCTTAGCAAAATTTTAGCAATATTTATGAATATCTTAGCAATATCTTAGCAATATTTTAGCAATATAGCAATATCTTAGCAATATCTTAGCGATCTTTTATCAATATCTTAGCAATATCTTAACAATATTTTAGCAATATCTTAGCAATATCTTAGCGATCTTTTATCAATATCTTAGCAATATCTTAACAATATTTTAGCAATATCTTAGCAATATTTCATCAATATCTTAGCAATCTTTTATCAATATCTTAGCAATATCTTAGCAATATCTTAGCGATCTTTTATCAATATCTTAGCAATATCTTAACAATATTTTAGCAATATCTTAGCAATATTTCATCAATATCTTAGCAATCTTTTATCAATATCTTAGCAATATCTTAGCAATATCTTAGCGATCTTTTATCAATATCTTAGCAATATCTTAACAATATCTTAGCAATATTTTAGCAATATAGCAATATCTTAGCAATCTTTTATCAATATCTTAGCAATATCTTAGCAATATCTTAGCAATATTTCATCAATATCTTAGCAATATCTTAGCAATATTTGAGCAATATCTTAACAATATCTTAGCAATATTTCAGTAATATTTTAGCTATATATAACAAGAACTCGGTTGATTATATTCTGTTTACACTGAAAACCTTGAAACTAATTCGAAGAAATATCCTTACGACCAATTCCAAGAAATTTGTTTACGTTCGATTCGAAGCAGTGTCCTTCCCAAACCAACTCCAGTCAGTCACGCGTTACCTTCGAGGTCGCTAACACCTCGTCGTCGTGCGTCGCTCTACTTTACGCATTATTGAAAGTAAAACGTAGTGCAATCGCGTTCGATTCGTACTCTTTTTAATTATATCGCGTGCGTGCAATCAGTGACGCGTGTAGTTATTCCTCCTCGCTTAAAGACGCGTTAACGATCGTGAAAATAGTTTCCATAAGCGTCGACTACGTAGAAACAGTTTCCAGAAGCTTCGATGCTTCCTTTTGTTTTGGTTTTTCGAGGCACGACGCGTCACGTGTTTTCTTTCGTCAGTGAGACTGCGTGTTTCGTGAAGATCGAGTCGCGAAAAGCTGTGTCGCGTAATAAACTATCTATCTTTCATAATTATCTTTCTACGTCGTCTTCGAATGCTACGCAATCATCGAACTATCGTGATTCATTCGCATCGCGATTTCGAGTCGCGTTTTGTTCTATCAGTGCTTCAAGCTTCCTGGATTTGGATTCTTCTGGATGCTCTGCCTTGCTGCGATGGCTGTGCTGGACTGTACGACTCTACTTGCTGGTTTTGCTGACGCTGCAATTGTAAGTGTGCATAATATACATTTCTTTATTATTTTAACACATTGCATGCGAACTCACGCGCATAGCGAGAGTTTTTTTGTGAAATTTACAAGAGCTTGATTGTTGAATAACATCGCAATAAATCGAAACCTACTTCGTTTCTCTCAACGAAGCTTTTCTATTTTACACTTAAATATAATACTTTATTATGACATTGTTACAAGTTTTTATATTTTTGCAAGTTCTGTTATATCTACTGACGTCTAATTTAAACTGTTTTTAACACGTTGCAATGAATTAATATCGTTTATAACACGTATTAACCTTTCACGCTCCTTTGTCGAGTATGACTCAACATCACTAAATAAAAAAAAGAAACAAATCCAAATTACAACAAAGTTTTCGAGTTGTTCTAGAGTTTACAAGTATCAATCGAGGAACTGTGCTGCAACTGACAACTGTTTTAAGTAAATTTCAAATAAAATACTTGAAATAGTAGGGAGTTATTGCCAGCTACTACTAAATTGAAGAATAATTCTTTGCCACAGAGTGCAAAGGGTTAGCACGACATAAATCCATCATACACCATAAAAAATCTGTTTTAAATCACGACACCGAATAGCAAACAAAATTGATACTCGTTTCCCTTTGAAACGAAGCCTCGAGCGCGCGTCGTCACCCTCGACGTTCCATTTCGCCCATCGAAAATCGTCGTTTAAATCTTTTAACGACCGCGAAACTTATATCGAGCCTAACGATCGGCATTCAACGAATCGGCTCGTTGAAAAGTGTGTCGCGCGAGCGTTCGAGGAGGATGGGTCGTCGCCGCCAGCGGAAGTTTCGAGCAGCCGCGGGGACGAGGTTTCCGCGCGAATCGTTTCACGCTTCTCCTTTAAACAACCGAACGGGCCTCCAATTAGCGGACTTCAGAAGCGTCGGGGCTCAATTATCGAGCCTCGATATCGATTGTGGCGTAATGGATGTTATCGTCTTTCGCTTCTGGCGTTTAATAGAACGCGATCTTCCGCGAGAAGGATTCCGCCGCCGAATGGAAATCCATTTCCGATGAATCGCCTTTCGAGGCGAAGGTGCGTCGACCAACTGTGCCTGTAATTATTTTCTCATGCGCTCGTTTCGTTTTCCGCCCGTGGCTTTTATTTTCTCTGCGTCGAGGCTTCGTCGTGCGAGCGTCGAAACTCGCACGAAACTGCCTTCCTCCTGCGATCGATCGATAGGGTTTATATATATTTCGTTGGACTGTAAATTGCGTGTATCGAGTGTAAAATTTGAACGAGTTCTGGGTTTTGTTCGACGGTTAACTCTTTGTACTTGGACGTCGTTTTTTAAGGGAATTGATCGCTGATTGCGAAGGGTAGAAACTTGTTTCAGTGTAACTTTTTTGAGAAATGCGCGTAAAAGTTTTCTGTAGGTTATTTTTGAGACAAAGTAATGTTAATCCTTTGCAGAATCCCTTACAAACATAAGGCTAAAATATTGCTAAAATATTGCTACAATATTGCAACTTTAGTAATAGAAACTATTGCTAAAATATTGTAACTTTAGCAATAGAACTTTTGCAAAAATATTGTTAAAATATTGCAACTTTAGCAATAGAAACTTTTGCTAAAATATTGCAACTTTAGTAATAGAAAGTATTGCTAAAGTATTGCTAAAATATTGCAACTTTAGTAATAGAAAGTATTGCTAAAGTATTGCTAAAATATTGCAACTTTAGTAATAGAAAGTATTGCTAAAATATTGCAACTTTAGCAATAGAAACTTTTGCTAAAATATTGCTAAAATATTGCAACTTTAGCAATAGAAACTTTTGCTAAAATATTGCAACTTTAGCAATAGAAACTATTGCTAAAACATTGCTAAAATTTTGCTATCTTAGCTATAGTTTCTATTGCTAAAATATTGCTATATTAACAATAGTTTCTATTGCTAAAATATTGCTATTTTAGCAACAGTTTCTATTGCTAATATCTGAAAAAGAGCCGACTACAAAGAACTGAACTCATTCCACCGCAACTTTTTGAGAATCTCATGTTTCCTCAATGTTTTCTATTGAAATGCAAATTTTCTAGTGCTGACAAGTTGCTTAGTAATAGTTTCCATTGCTAACTTTCACCAGCAACGGAAAATTACTGGAAAAGCGTCGACTGCAAAGAGTTAATCGCGATTTATTCCACTGGAACGAACGCTTCTGCAAGTTTTTTAAACAGTAGACATGATCTGTTCCGCACAGAGCTGAAACGTGATAAATAGCTCTGCTCTGCTTTAATTTTCAAAGATTTCCACGTTTTTCGAAAGATTCGAAACGTGGAACGAGTGTGAAAACCAGTGATTTATGAATGGACGCGAACACGCTGAATGAACCTCGAATATTTATACGAATCAAGCGACGCGATACGCTTCGATTCCAATTTGTATTTTACACAAAAAACAGAGAGAGCCTACCCACATCGATTCCCATATTTAAACCCAAAGAAACGTGCACGCAATTCGAAGTTAAAAAGAATTTTTCCATCAACGCGGTTCCACGAAAAACTTAAAAACGTTCGTTCGAACGACTAAAATTCTGCGCGCTACTAATATTAGAATTTGTTTAAATTCGCGATGTCCCCTCGAACACGCAGCTAGACCAGCAAAGGGCAGCGCGAAATCACTTGGCGTTCGTTCGTCCGTGATTTTCCAATAAAATTCCACGCTCGAGCAAAAACAAAAAAACCGTCTGAATACTTTCGTCGAGCTGCACCCGTGTCTGCCGATATTATGCGAGCTGCACGAACGTCCGCGTCTCTGCCGCACGCGAGAACCGTCCCATCGAGAAGATGGAAGCGTGGAGATTTTCAGAGCCGCGGAAACGGGCCGCTGATCCTCTTTCGATCTCGCGGAGCGAGGCTTGAAAATTGGCAGTCGTTAGCCGCGAGGCTCGCGTGTCGCGTCCGCGGTTTCCGGCTCGCTCTGAATGAGTTTATGGTCGCGAGGCTGCATCCGACCGCGCGAGGACGCGGAGGAAGGGTCGTTGATCGGGGTGGGTCGACGCTTGGCGTCGGTGGCTCTGAAAGACACGCTTAATAAAGCCGGCTGCCGCGCTCCTCCTCTAATATCAACGCAAATGCGACTATTTTGTATGCTAATTGACTCGTATACAGGCGCGCGCGACGCTCGTCCTACATCGCTCGTCGCTAAATAGATAGACTCGACGCGGTGGCCACCGGCTGTACCGCGGAATAGGACACGGCCAGGGGAATGAAGCCCATTTGCGTCCTCCCGCGCGCTTGTAACTCCGCGTCGGACCGTTTCCCGTCTCGCGTTGACAACCCTTGGACGATCCTGTCGCGGGGCGCGTTCATACAGGACTAGGTTTTGGCAGATCGATGGTGGAGAGGGTCTTTTGTTGATTTTTTTGTGCGTTTTTGAGGAATTTGAGGAGTTTTATGGAACTCGAGAAGAAGAAGCTTTGAGACATATTAATAAGAAAAATTAGGTTTCATCGATTTATTAATGTAACAATGTGCTTACTTTGCAATTGGAGACGCAATATTTATGTATTATATCACAGAATAATAGATTTTGAGGACGATCCTGTCGCGGGACGCGTTGATTCCGGACCAGCTTTTGGGAGATCGATGGTGGAGAGTGTCTTCTGTTGATTTTTTGTGCGTTTTTGTTGAGGAGTTTTGGGGAACTCGAGAAAGAGAAGCTTTGAGACATATTAATAAGAAAAATTAGATTTCATCGATTTATTAATGTAACAATGTGTTTAATTTGCAATTGGATGGACATTTGTGTATTATATCACAGAACAATAGATTTTGAGAACGATCCTGTCGCGGGGCGCGTTGATTCCGGATTAGGTTTTGGGAGATCGATGGTGGAGAGGGTCTTTTTTTAATTTTTTTGTGTCTTTTTGTTGAGGGGTTTGAGGAATTTGAGGCTTTTTGGGGAACTCGAGAAAGAAAAGTTTTGAGACATATTAATAAGAAATATTAGGTTTCATCGATTTATTAATGTAACAATGTGCTTACTTTGCAATTGGAGACGCAATATTTATGTATTATATCACAGAATAATAAATTTTGAGGACGATCCTGTCGCGGGGCGCCTTGCTTCCGGATTAGGTTTTGGGAGATCGATGGTGGAGAGTGTCTTCTGTTGATTTTTTTGTGTCTTTTTGTTGAGGTGTTTCAAGGAATTTGAGGCGTTTTGGGGAACTCGAGAAAGAGAAGCTTTGAGACATATTAATAAGAAAAATTAGGTTTCATCGATTTATTAATGTAACAATGTGTTTAATTTGCAATTGGATGGACATTTGTGTATTATATTACAGAACAATAAATTTTGAGGACGATCCTGTCGCGGGACGCGTTGCTTCAGAACCAGCTTTTGGAAGATCGATGGTGGAGAGGGTCTTCTGTTGATTTTTTTGTGTCTTTTTGTTGAGGGGTTTCAAGGAATTTGAGGAGTTTTTATGAAGTCGAGAAAGAGAAGCTTTGAGACAAAAATTGCGTAGATATTTGGTTTATATTATTAAGAAATATTAGGTTTGATCGATTTATTAACGTAACAATGTGCTTACTTTGCAACTGGGTGGACATTTGCGTATATCACGATTATATCACAGAACGATAAATTTTCTCGACGCTCCTGTCGCAGGATGCATCAATTCTAGACTCGCTTTCACGAAGATCGATGGACGATTAATATGAAAAGTCCCTTCTGTCATTTTTCCGTATTTTTTTAATTAAAGAACCGTTTAATATATTTGTAAACTCAGGAAAGAAGCTTTGAGACGAAAATTACATAGTTACTTATTTTATATGAATTTGATCAATTAATTAATATAACAAATATTCGAGCCAGTATGAGCTTAATTAACAACAGAGTGATCATTTGTTTGTTATAATACTGGACGACAAATTCTCAAGTGCAGGAATTTAGGAAAGTGGCACTATCTAGCGAACATAGTTGAAACTGAACTGGCTCTGTCCGACGAAACTCGGCGATACCACTGACTGATTGCTCCACGTTTTTACTACTTAAATCTCGAAATATTTCGGACTCCTGGAACACCCTTTTTTCCATTGAATCGCATTATAATTCAGATTCCCGGTAAATCGCGATACATCTGCCTAAAAGTGTGGAATTCTTTTCAAATCAGAGATAATTACTATTCACAGAATCCAGCTTTTTTTATTAGTCACATATTCTGTGCGAGAAATCACATTCTCTGAATGAAAATGTTTTTTTTGTTGTAAAATTCACGAGATTACTTTAAACAGTTGTCTGCATGACAGTATTAATGTTATAACAGCATTTTTATCTTATATATTCTCTTTTATATTATATATATCTCTAATTTTATTAATTTTTATTATTATTAAATATATCTTTTATTTTACATTATAATTAAATTCGTTATCGCATTACTCGAGGAAAATAGCCATTCACAAACATTTCCTTCGTCTGCGATCGTCCGTATTTAAAGGGTTGAAGCAACCCTCGTTCACGTTTGAACTTGCGTCTCCTCTCTTCGTGATAATTTTATTCTCGATTGTAATAATTGCTCCATGTTTTTGATAAGAAACTGTGCGTCTATCGTAACATTTTTCTCGTCTACGATTGTCCATATTTAAGGGGTTGAAGCAACCCTCGTCCACGTTTAAACTTGCGTCTTCTCTCTTCATGATAATTCTACACTTAATTGCAATGCAGGCTCGATATTTTTTAATAAGAAACTGTACGTCCATCGTAATATTTTTCTCGTCTGCGATTGTCCATATTTAAGGGGTTGAAGCAACCCTCCTCCACGTTTAAACTTGCGTCTCCTCTCTGCGTGACAATTTTACTCTCAATTGCAATAATAGCTCAATGTTTTTTAATAAGAAACTGCACGTCTATCGTAACATTTTTCTCGTCTACGATTGTCCATATTTAAAGGGTTGAAGCAACCCTCGTCCACGTCTAAACTTGCGTCTCCTCTCTGCGTGATAATTTTATTCTCGATTGCAATGCAGGCTCGATGTTTATTAGTAAGAAACCTCGCGTCCATCGTTACTGGTGCAGTTTGCGCGACGGATTTAACAGCCGTAATACTGTCGCTCGTTTTTCGTAATTATCAAAATCCACCGATCGAAATTATGCTGATAAATTGTGGCACGCGTTTGCACAGCTGCTGCGCGTTACGACAACAACGAGGCGCGTTCCGTTTCGAAACCGAATCAACGCGTTACTGCGCTCGGCCGTATTATCGCGGGTAACGCCGCCGCAAACAATAATTAAGAGGACGGCCGCAATTTATTTATCGCACGCGTTAACGTTAACAACGCGACTCTCAACGAGTCTCGATCGATCCTTTTGAAATTTAAAGCGCGCCCTTTTTCGAACGCACTGCGATCGAACGAGTCGATTAACAGCGACAGCGTTGTTAAATAAAGGTTCCCAGCGATCGATAAATCAGGATGCGTCGAGGGTTGCGTGGTTTTTCAAAGGCAGGATACTATTTTTTAAAGTACTAAACTCTTCGACGCAAAAGTAAAGGAAAATGACAGAAGAGATTCTTTATATTATTATCTCGGATCGACGCATCCTACTTTCGTGATCCTTTGAAGCACGATTAAGCGAGTAATTAGGAATCTTGAGCGTAATTCGCAGCCAAAGATGAGCTACGGTTCTCTGTTGATTTAAGGATCGATAAAATAGAACGCGTCGCAGATTTCACTGTTTTTCGAGCGGACAAACATTCCGCTCGCGACGCAGCAGACGAGCATCGACGCAGATTTCAATTACTCGCGAGAGGAAATGCACGAAACCCTCGCGAACGTTCGAAGCGCAATTAAGCGAGCAGTCGAGGAATCTTTAGCGCAATTCACAGCCAAAAATCGTCTACAATTCTTTCTTTATCTAAAGATCAATAAATTAGTCAATAAAATCGAACGCGTCGCAAGTTACACTGTTTTTCGAGCAGACGAATCTTTTGCTCGCGACGCAGCAGACGAGCATCAACGCAGATTTCAATTACTCGCGAGAGGAAATACACGAAACCCTCGCGAACGTTCGAAGCGCGGTTAAGCGAACATTCGAGGAATCTTGAGCGTAATTTGCAGCTAAAGATCAGCTACGGTTCTTCCTCGATTTAAGAATCGATAAAATCGAACGCATCGTAGATTTCACTGTTTTTTAAGCGGACGAATCTTCCGCTTGCGACACAGCAGACGCGGATTTCAATTACTCGCGAGAGGAAATTCACGAAACCCTCGCGAACGTTCGAAGGCGATTAAACGAGCAGTCGAGGAATCTTGAGCGTAATTCGCAGCCAAAAATCGTCTACAATTCTTTCTTTATCTAAAGATCAATAAATTAGTCAATAAAATCGAACGCGTCGCAAGTTGCACTGTTTTTCGAGCAGACGAATCTTTTGCTCGCGATGCAGCGAACGAGCGTCGACGCGGATTTCAATTACTCGCGAGAGGAAATCCACGAAACCCTCGCGAACGTTCGAAGCACAATTAAGCGAACATTCGAGGAATCTTAAGCTTAATTCACAGCCAAAGATCAGCTACGATCCTTTCTTAATTTAAGAATCGATAAAATAGAATGCGTCGCGAGTTGTGCTCTTTTTCAAGCAGACGAATCTTCGCTCGCGACGCAGATTTCAATTACTCGCGAGAGGAAATGCACGAAACCCTCGCGAACGTTCGAAGCGCGATTAAGCGAGTAGTCGAGGAATCTTAAGCGTAATTCGCAGCCAAAGATCAGCTACGGTTCTTCCTCGATTTAAGAATCGATAAAATTGAACGCATCGTAGATTGCACTGTTTTTCAAGCGGACGAATCTTCCGCTTGCGACGCAGCAGACGCGGATTTCAATTACTCGCGAGAGGAAATGCACGAAACCCTCGCGAACGTTCGAAGCGCGATTAAGCGAGCAGTGGAGGAATCTTGAGCGTAATACGCGGTTAAACGATCGACAACTGTTCTTCCTTTTATTCAGAACGGACGCGGAACCGCGTCCCATTATGCGTCGGACGCCGGTTGAACTCGAGCGGGAGGAAAGCAAGCGTGTCAGCACGGACTCGCCTCATTTTACATCCCAATAAACCGGTATTAGCCGGCGCAATAAATACTCCTCGCGCATTGTTTCCGTCGATGGGAAACAGGGCCTCATCCGTCCGCCGATTAAAGCTGACGTCGCAGCGGCTGCTGAGTGACCCGACGCGGGTTCGCCATTAATGTTATTCTCCGCGATTCGAACGTTCGTTCGGGCCAATTAAGGCGTTATTGATTGACAGTGTCCGCGATGCGGTGGGACGAAGAACTCGATTTGTAATTTGCAGTGGCGAGGCGAAGCTGCTTCGCGGCGTAAGTAGCGTTTTATTAATCCTTTGCGATTCAAACCTTCGAGAACGTTAGTTATAAAGAGTATTGATAAAGTAGCAGGGTTTTAGTGATATTTTAGCCATAGAAAGTATTGCTAAGATAGCAATATTTTAGTGATACTTTAGCAAAAGTTTCTATTGCTAAAGTTGCAATATTTTAGCAAAAGTTTCTGTTGCTAAAGTTGCAATATTTTAGCAATACTTTAGTAAAAGTTTCTATTGCTAAGATAGCAATATTTTAGCAATACTTTAGCAAAAGCTTCTATTGCTAAAGTTGCAATATTTTAGCAATACTTTCTATTACTAAAGTTGCAATATTTTAGCAATACTTTAGCAATATTTTCTATTACTAAAGTTGCAATATTTTAGCAATACTTTAGCAATACTTTCTATTACTAAAGTTGCAATATTTTAGCAATACTTTAGCAAAAGTTTCTATTGCTAAAGTTGCAATATTTTAGCACTACTTTAGCAAAAGTTTCTATTGCTAAAGTTGCAATATTTTAGCACTACTTTCTATTACTAAAGTTGCAATATTTTAGCATTACTTTCTATTACTAAAGTTGCAATGCTTTAGCCATAGCTTCTATCGCTGAAGTTACAATATTTTAGCAACAGAAACTATTCCTAAAATAGCAATATTTTAGCCACAACTTTTATTACTAACGTCTCCCAAACTCGAGGGAAACGCACACTTCTCAAAAAGCTGCGGTGAAATAAGTATGAGCAATAGAAACCATAGCTAAAACAGCAGCAGCTCTTCGTTCCTGTTAATATATAATTATCTCAAAGCGTTAACCAAATTGCAAAATAAGTGGCGTTTAATTCAGATACGTATATTTAGCGATTCAGCTTATAGAACCATCAAAGAAATGAGTCGAAAATGTCCGATTCGTTTGGATTCGTTCGCATTCCCGAGGGAATAAAAAAGGGATCCACCTGTTATCGTCGCTGGCGGGGTTGCTAGGCGCTTCCGTTTGTTTCCCAAGTCACCTGGCCGGCTTGTTTGACCGATTTAATCCCCTAGATCGGCCGGTAACTACGTTAGTTTTAACGAGCCGCCATAAAAGGCGATCCAAATTTATAGAATGGACGGTAATGGCCAGCCGCTTTCCAATTCGCAATCTGGCCGCGGATCGGAATCCACGCGATTCATCTGAACTTCCAGAGGCCTTCCTGAATAGAATCCGCCGCTTTCAATGGAATATTAATAACCTCGACCAGCGCATACCGACTGTATAATCATTCACATTCGTACACTTCGCTTTTCAACTCGCACTGGTTCCACCTCTCCTCCACATTCGAGGCAGGTGTAAAAAATTAATTTCCCCTTACCCTTCGTTCCCTATCGATCGGTAATATACCGCAAATATTCCTCTCAACTTGCGTAAAAAAATTTTCTGCGGGTTATCTTTGCGATAAAGTAGTATTAACCCTTTGCACTCGGATGTCGCGTCTGAGGGAAGTGATTGCTAAGGGAAAAATTGCAAAAGTAAGGCTAAAATATTGCAACTTTAGCAATAGAAACTTTTGCTATAATATTGCAACTTTGATAATAGAAAGTATCGCTAAAGTATTGTTAAAATATTGCAACTTTAGCAATAGAAACTTTTGCTAAAATATTGCTATCTTAGCAATAGAAACTTTTACTAAAGTATTGCTAAAATATTGCAACTTTAATAATAGAAAGTATTGGTAAAGTATTGCTAAAATATTGTAACTTTAGTAATAGAAACTTTTGCTAAAGTATACCTAGAATATTGCAACTTTAGTAATAGAAAGTATTGCTAAAGTATTACTAAAATATTGCAACTTTAGCAATAGAAACTTTTGCTACAATATTGCTAAAATATTGCAACTTTGGCAATAGAAACTATTGCTAAAATATCGCTCAAAGATTACTATCTTAGCAATAGTTTCTATTTGCTAAAAAATTGCTCAAAGATAGCTGTCTTAGCAGCAGTTTCTATTGCCAATATCTTGCAAGTAGCCGAGTGCAAAGTGCTAAACTTATTCCACCACAACTAAAGTACCAATTAAAAAAAAAAAGAGTAAAAAAAAGAAAACAATTCTCGTCAATTCCCTTGGATCTCTCGCTACGAAGCTCTGATCGCCTTCCAGTTGAATCTCGCCGTCTGACCACGCGCGCGCCATTTCCACTGCCGCGGCTCTTCGCTTCGCAGCGCGTCGATAAAGATACTCCATAAAAACGTCCCCCGTAACGGTCGTAACCGCGTCGATTCAACGTACTGGCCGGATATCCGTCGACGACGCGTCTGCCCTGTTCACCATCGTGTCCCATCGATACGCTGGTCGCTCGTTATGCATTCCCTTCCGCGGGTCGTCGATATTGGGTCACGCAGATAAACGGGCCGATCTCGCGCGACGACCACTTTATATCGCCCCCGTCCTATTATTGCCCGTGAACGGGTCGAAGTGGACGAAGAAACGACGCGTTCCGCCGGTCGATCGCGTTTTTACGATCGCGAACAGCCGATTAACGATTCAGCTCGCGCCGCTCGCGCCGCGGCGACCGAGTTTCCTCGTCAAAGAGCGCGCATCGCGGCGTGTGAATCGAGCGATAAAAAAAAGAGAGAAGAGAGAAGGGAGAAGAGGGGGTGGAAAAAAGAGCTGGGGAAACTACGGACGTTTCAATGGCACGCGGGAATATCGCGGCGCGATGTTTCGTTTTCGCTTTTTACTCGTCCGCGTTGGAAATTGGAGGAGAGCGTTCCTCGCTGGCCGAGTTTTCGGCTGGGGATGCTGTGATGAAGGAAACGGGGGAGTTTTGTGCGGGTAGTGTCGTTTCTGTGGTGTTAATGTTGTTTAAGTAAAGGAGGATGTTGTGATTTGTGTTTGTTTTGAAATTGACGCAAGATTGCGAAGGATTGATTATGTTAATATGAATATTAACGTTGTGACGTGTTAACTTTGAAGTAGACTTAAGGATTGCTTACGTTAATATTAATAATTAATAACGCTGCGAAGTGTTAACTTAAGAATTGCTTGCGTTAATATCAATAATAACGCTGCAAAGTGTTAACTTAAGGATTGCTTGCGTTAATATTAATAATAACGCTGTAAAGTGTTAACTTTGAAGTTGACTTAAGGATTGCTTAGGTTAATATCAATAATAACGCTGCAAAGTGCTAACTTTGAAGTAGACTTAAGGGTCGATTGCGTTAATACAAATATTAATGCTGCAAAGTGTTAATTTTGAACTAAATTTAAGGATCGCAAAGTATTCGTAGTGCAGAGAATTGATCGCGTTGATATGAATAATAACGCTGCAAAGTGTTAACTTTGAACAAAACTTAATGATCGCAAAGTATTCGTAATGCAGATAATTGATCGCGTTGATATGAATAATAACGCTGCAAAGTGTTAACTTTGAACAAAACTTAATAATCGCAAAGTATTCGTAGTGCAGAGAATTGATCGCGTTAATATGAATAACAACCCTGCGAATTGTTAACTTTGAAATAGACTTAGGGATTGATCACGTTAGAGTGCAATCTCTCCAGAGACACGTCGTTCAGCAGACTTCAGCAAAGTATTTCATTCGCGTTCCAAGGCTGCTATTGGCGACTATTGCGGAACCGCGTCCTTCGTAATTCTCCGTCACATTACGATCGTAATTAGGAAATGTAGCGGCCGTGGAAACTTGGTTTAAAAATAGCCGTCCCGCGAGTCACGTCCGCGGAACTTGCTAATTATTACAATTATTACTGATTCATCCCCAACGGACCGAAACTTTTTCCTCGTCCTAATTGCAATATGGAATACCAGCCAAAGGAGCTGGCTGGAATCCGTTTTACTGCTAAAAGCTGGAATACAAAGCGCTGTGCTCGCTGCGTTCCCTCAGCTTCGATCGTCGTCCTGATTTGAGAGAAAAGAATGCTAACGAATTGAAAATACGATGCTCGACCAAAATTCCACGAAGAAACGGTCGTGTTGAAGTGATATTTTCATTAACATTTGCATTACGAGAGATGTCAGATTCGTAGAAAAGCAGTGCTTTTTATTAATGCTGACAAATATCATCAATGGCGTGAAGTAGAACCATTTTGCTTTCCAGAGGTCGCTCACGTAATTCAAAACAATGTATTCTACTCAAACCATTTTAAGCTGACGTGCTAGCTGAACGTGCACGCGTTCGCTACAGCATGGAACACTTTTCATAAATTTTCATAAGTTACATTTCTTCTTGTTTAACAACCATTATAATTCTCCACCGTCAACGGACCTTTTAGCTCGTAACCGGGAGTTACGCTCGTAGGGCGGATCATGACCCAAATAAACTAAATACGCGTTACGTTTCTAACGCTGGCTCTTCAATTTGCGAGAACAGCGATTATCAAATGGCAAATTAAAAGAATTCTGACAACGGACCGCCACGAGAAAGACTTGTAAGACAAAGGGATAATTGTACTCCTTTGTCGAGTCTCGACGTTAGTATGACTTACGACAAAGTTTGGGAGCTATATTTAATATAATTGTTCATAACTAGCAGTCGAGGAACTATTGTTTGAAGTAAATTTGAAAAAGAACGCTTCAAATAGCAGAGAATCGTCAAATAACAAAATCGAAAAGTAATTCATAGTGCAAAGGATGCAGTGCCTCGAGGAGTCCATACAGAACCATCCAACAGAACTCGAAACTAATAGAAACTAGCATAGAATTGTCAAACATTGAAATTCAAAAGTAATTCGTAGTGCAGAGGGTTAATTCCAAACGAACGACGCAGCGCCTCGAGGATTTCAAACGAAACCATCCAACAGCGAACTCGAAAGGCATAGAAACTAGAATAGAACTGTCAAACAATGAAATCGAAAAGTAATTCGTAGTGCAGAGGATTAATTCCAAACAAACGACGAAGCGCCTCGAAACCATTCAACAACGAGCTTGAAAGTAGTAGAAACTAGCATAGAATTGTCAAATAACAAAATTCAGAACTAATTCTTAGTGCAAAGGACGCAGCATCTCGAGGATTCCAAACGAAATCATCCAACAGCGAACTGGAATGAAATAGAAACTAGTATAGAATCATCAAACATCAAAATGGGGAAGTAATTCGCAGCGCAAAGGGTTAATTCCTGATGAACAACGTAGCACCTCGAAAAGTCCAAATAAAACCACCCAACAGAACTCGAAACAAGTAGAAACTATCATAGAATTGTCAGACAACAAAATCGAAAACTAATTCTTAGTGAAAAGGACGCAGCACCTCGAGGAGTCCAAACGAACTAGCATAGAATCATCAAACATCAAAATGGAGAAATAATTCGCAGCGCAAAGGATTAATTTCTGACGAACAACGCAGTACCTCGAAAAGTCCAAATGAAACCATCCAACAGAACTCGAAATCAATTGAAACTAACATAGAATTGCCAAACAACAAAACCAAAAACTAATTCTTAGTGCAAGCACCTCGAGGACTCCAAACAGAACCATCCAACAGAAACTACCATAGAATTGCCAAACAACAAAATCCAGTACCAATTCTTAGTGCAAAGGACGCAGCACCTCGAGGACTCCAAACAGAACCATCCAACAGAATTCAAAACCAACAGAAACTACCATAGAATTGCCAAATAACAAAACCAAAAACTAATTCTTAGTGCAAAGGACGCAGTATCTCGGGGACTCCAAACAGAACCATCCAACAGAATTCAAAACCAACAGAAACTACCATAGAATTGCCAAATAACAAAACCAAAAACTAATTCTTAGTGCAAAAGCCGCAGCATCTCGAGGACTTCAAACAGAACAATCCAACAAAACTCGAACCAATAGAAACTACCATAGAATTGCCAAACAACAAAATCAAGAAGTAATTCGCAGCGCAAACCTCCAAACGAAACCATCCAGCAGAACTCGAAACCAACAGAAACTACCATAGAATTGCCAAACAACAAAACCAAAAACTAATTCTTAGTGCAAAAGCCGCAGCACCTCGAGGACTCCAAACAGAACCATCCAACCGAATTCAAAACCAACAGAAACTACCATAGAATTGCCAAACAACAAAATCAAGAAGTAATTCGCAGCGCAAAGGACGCAGCACTTTAAGGACTCGAAACGAAACCATCCAACAGAACTCGAATCAATAGAAACTACCATAGAATTGCCAAACAACAAAACCAAAAACTAATTCTTAGTGCAAAAGCCGCAGTATCTCGAGGACTTCAAACAGAACAATCCAACAAAACTCGAACCAATAGAAACTACCATAGAATTGCCAAACAACAAAATCCAGTACCAATTTTTAGTGCAAAGGACGCAGCACCTCGAGGACTCCAAACAGAACCATCCAGCAGAACTCGAAATCAATAGAAACTACCATAGAATTGCCAAACAACAAAACCAAAAACTAATTCTTAGTGCAAAAGCCGCAGTATCTCGAGGACTTCAAACAGAACAATCCAACAAAACTCGAACCAATAGAAACTACCATAGAATTGCCAAACAACAAAATCGAGAACCAATTCTTAGTGCAAAAGCCGCAGCACCTCGAGGACTCCAAACAGAACCATCCAACCGAATTCAAAACCAACAGAAACTACCATAGAATCGCCAAACAACAAAATGAAGAAGTAATTCGCAGCGCAAAGGACGCAGCACCTTGACAAACGAAACCATCCAGCAACAAAACTCGCAGGGAACAGAAACGCTGATCGTGGCCAGCGTCGAAGCTCGCTGGCTACGCGATTTACGCGTAGCCAGCGACGGATGGCGTCGCACTGTTATCAAGCCAAGGGTTCTCCGCTTGGAACCCCCAGCCGACGCCTAGCTGGTGCCGCGCAGGTCCGCGCCTGGTCCCGGAAAGCCGAAAACACGAGCGGCTCGTGTCTCTGAACGGCTGCGAGCGTAAAACCCGTGCTCGCAGCACCCTCCGCGGCGCGCTGCCACCTCCGACGCCGACGCCACGGTCGGTAAAACCAGCCAGCGTCCCTCCGTTTCGACGACCTCCGCAACGCGTGCCACGCACTACGACCAGGCAACGCTCTCGACTTGGCTCATCCTCGCGGCTCAGACCAGGCCACCCAGACCGTTGGTCCGCGCTCTGGTCGTCTTCTGGACGTAAACACGGCCCAGGGTGTCCCGTGAAGCGACCTGGCCAGACGCTCGCCAGCTGATCTCTGGTTCGTGTCCGAGGATTATTGATCCGCGCCCGCTCGACGATTCAGTAAGCATAACGCCAGCACGCATTTAGCGTCCCTGCATCGCACGCTCCCCAGTCAGGCTCGAGGGTGTCTCGTATGGACGTTATGATTCGAAGCTTGTAATTGTCATATGTCGTCCTTCCTTGGTGTATGCTTGTATACTTCCTGTTGCTTGTTGATGTTGTAATTGGGATTTCGGAGGGGATGCTAGTTAGCGATTTTGGGCGTTGCGATTCTTGTGTTGGGGACTCTTTGTAGAAACGTTAGTGGGTTGAATGTAAGATTGTCTAATGGCAACGCTCGAGATGCTGCGTCCTTTGCACTAAGAATTAGTTGTGAATTTTGTTATTTGACAATTCTGTGCTAGTTTCTACTACTTTCAAGCTCGTTGTTGAATGGTTTCGAGGCGCTTCGTCGTTTGTTTGGAATTAATCCTCTGCACTACGAATTACTTTTCGATTTCATTGTTGGGGTGTTGAATTTATGTGGTAAATGGAAGATTGGTTAATGGGATGCAATGTAGAGTCGCGAGTGTGCGTCCAGTTGTAAGGTTTCAGTTTTTGCGTCGACTTGAATCGTGAAGGGATTTTAAGGATGTATGATGATAACGCGCGCAGCAGAGATAAACCTTTAGCGAGAGTCTAACTTAAGACTGAGTTCTCAATAATTGAGGTACTTGGATTAAGGCAACTTGATTAATTTTAGCCAGGTTTACGTGTCAGTATTCGACGTCGAATCTTGTTTCGTTCATTTTGGTCAAGCTTCCTGTTTTTGCCAAAAAGTTAATTAGAATCGTATCGTTGTTTAAAATCAAATAATTACTTAAATTCGACGCGTGGGCGAATTGAAACGTTGCGTCTTCGTAATCCACTCAGAAATCAAGCTCTTCGTTATTTAATGAAACGTACGGTTAATCAAAAGTTGATTAACATCGCAGAGCATTATTAAATTAAATTATATTTATGTTCAAAATATTACTACGTCCGCTGTTATGAATTTACAGTGGTATCGATGCCATGCACGATGCCAACAGCGATTTTCATTAATACAAAATTACCATTTAACTCTCCTGTTAAATTAAAAGGATCGATGCCTCTTAATTCGCTTACTAATTAATGGCGCCTTGAATACTGGCATCGCGCGTGCCTCTTAAAATTTAAAAGGTCGTTGCTTTCGTTTCGTGCATTATTATATTCCTTAATAAAAATTTATTACCAGTCCAGCATTCTGTACATTAACGTATGATTTGTGACACGCGCGAAACAATTTTCGATGCACACTGTGATTATTATACATCTCCTGTCTTCGTTATTGCGTTAACTAATTAAAAGTTATACTTTTCAGTTCGAGGTTCGCGATATTCGCTGCAAACATATGATGGTCATAATTTTCGAGAAACGGACAGTCAACACCTCCCAAAGTCCCTACATTGATAATCATATATGTCAGAGTTGTGATTTTTCCCATTTGTTGTCAGTCACAATTAGGTTTTTTGGTAGAAACGCGTTGTGCGTAATTAATTTAGGGTTAATTTTAATCCTTTGCACTTGGCGCCTTCACGGACGTTAGTAATAGAAACTGTCACTAAAAAATTAGCAACAGAAGCTAAAAAATTAGCAATAGAAAATTTCTATTTCAGTAGAAAACTTCAGGGTAACATGCTTTTCTCAAAAAATTGCGGTGGAATAAGTTTAATTCTTTGCATTCAGCTCTTTCACAGACGTTAGCAATAGAAACTGTTGCTAAAATAGTAATACTTTAGCAATAGAAACTGTTGCTAAAATAGCAATCTTTCAGCAGTGTTTCAGCAATAGAAACTATTGCTAAGATAGCAATTTTTTAGCAATCTTTGAGCAATATTTTAGCAATCGAAACTATTGCTAAGATAGCAATCTTTGAGCAATATTTTAGCAATCGAAACTATTGCTAAGATAGCAATCTTTGAACAATGTTTTAGGAATAGAAACTATTGCTAAGATAGCAATCTTTGAGCAATGTTTTAGGAATAGAAACTATTGCTAAGATAGCAATCTTTGAGCAATGTTTTAGGAATAGAAACTATTGCTAAGATAGCAATCTTTGAGCAATCTTTGAGCAATCGAAACTCTTGCTAAGATAGCAATCTTTGAGCAATGTCTTATCAATCGAAACTCTTGCTAAGATAGCAATCTTTGAGCAATGTTTTAGGAATATAAACTATTGCTAAGATAGCAATCTTTGAGCAATCTTTGAGCAATAGAAACTATTGCTAAGATAACAATCTTTGACCAATATTTTAGCAATCGAAACTATCGCTAAGATAACAATCTTTGAGCAATATTTTAGCAACAGAAACTCAATGTTCCAACAATATTTTAGCAATACTTTAGCAGTAGAACCTATTACTAACATACCAATCTCTCCACAATCACTAATTAATTCTAAAGTCCCCTCAAAGGCGGCATCCTAGTGATATGCTAACCTCGTCCCATCAGAGGGGACATCCAAGCGCAAACGGTTCAAAAATGTCTTTACATCGTCCTCGTGCTCCCTAAAAAGAAGAAACCACCCAACACACTGAAGAATCCTTCGCGGAAGCTAAAAGCATCAAACCAAGAAGTTACACAGAGGCTCCGTTTCCTCGATTAACCGTTAACCAGTGAATCCGGTTGGAAAAGGGACGCTGGCTCGACGCTGGTCCCCTCTCTTTATCACTTCTCGATCACCGTTCGAATCCGTTCCGGAGTTACTTTCATCCGTCGCTGGTCTCGGTTCCGTAAAAAGAGGACCAGCCGTTCAAAGGTCGCCTGGATAACGTCTTGCTCGTTTTATCGCGGCTTCCGAAACGTCCAATGGACCAGGCCAGATGGGCTGGGAGGGGGCACGAGTCGCGTTTCAGCTACATTGGATCCAGTTCAAATAGAATCGGTCCGTTTGGAAAAACGAAACTGTAAATATTTACTGACCTCCTTCTGGAGGACGTCTCCTGCAGCCGAGGCTGGGAGAAAAAGAGGGTTCTGAAGGCGAACGGGTTGGGGAGACGTCCCGCGGACGGAGTTATTACTTCTGACGCGAGATGAAACAACCAGATGAACGCTACGAGCCATTAACCCTTTGCGCTCCTCGAGACTTTCGAAAAGTGGTGACTGGGAACCAGTCCTCGAGCGCCAGGGGTTGAAATGTCTCTGAGAGGGTCCCTGTACACGAATCACCACTCTTTGAAGACATTTTTCGTATCGATGTCATTTAATTTCAGTTGGTTTTTTGTACGTACAGTGATTGGAAACGAAATATTTGGTCTGAGTTGTTCTTGTTTGAAGATGCACTGCTTTCTTTTTCGTAATCCGATTGGTCATTCTTGCAAAGAGTCTTCAGTTGTTTCAATCATTTTCAACACAATCAAGGGGTTGATAATATGGACGACCACTGTTTTATCATAGATTGCGATATCATATATTGTGATATCTTAAATTGCGATATCATAAAAGTAAAAATCTAGAAAAGGAAAACCTTCTCGAAGGCTTTTTTAAGCGCCTTTATCGACGAAAGTACGCAACTTCCATGGTTGTCCTCGTAGAATGTACTTCATTATCCCTGAAGTTCGTCGAAGAAGAAAAGCGTGTTTCTGTTTTTGCGTGTTACGAAGATAATTACGCGGCAATATGCATCCCAGTTTTTCCAGCACTGGGATACGTATAATAAACCAGGGGCGAGAATGCACTTCGCCTTGATATCGATGCACCCATTAATCAAGTTTTTGTGCCACCGCGGGTCATTTCGTGACACTCGCGCGAGAGGGGAAAGTTTAAATTACACGTGAAACTAATTACCAGCCGGAGGATAAAACAAAATGCACCGCGAAGTGCCCTTTTCACTGATGCGACGTATAATGCCACACTTTGGACCTGGCGTGTCACGTGGGATGTGATACAAAGGGTGAAACAGTGTGCTGCATTTTCGTTGTCCAGAAGAACGCTTTGAAAGCGTGACATTAGTAGTTTAACGATCAGAATTTCGTTCCTTTTTTCTAAATGCTTTTAATTACCGACTAAAACATCAAATAGTCCTCTAATATAATAGAAAATATAAAAAACTTTAATTCTTTGCATCCAACACCTTGTCAGATTATTGTTAACTGTCGCAATTCTCATCAGAGGGGATATCCAAGGGGCAAAGGGTTACGTTGCGACCTTGCATTTGATTAATTAAGATTGCAACTGGTTGGTAGAGTCGCTATTGGTGTACGATTAAATGTATGTATGGTTTTATTCAAGTCAGTTGAGATATCTTATATTTTGATATCTGAGATTGTGATGTACGTAGTGTAGATTGTGATCGCGATATCTTGGATCGTGATATCTTAGATTGTGATGTCTTAGATTGTTATATTTTGGATTGCGATATCATAGATTGTGATATCTTAGATCGCGATATCTTAGATCGCGATATCTTACATTGCTTTATCTTATATTGCGATATCTCACATTGCTTTATCTTATATTGCGATATCTTAGATTGTGATATCTTAGATTGCGATATCTTAGACTGCGATATCTTAGATTACGATATATTACATTGCTTTATCTTATATTGCGATATCATACATTGCGATATCATACATTGCGATATCATAGATTGCGATATCTTAGATTGTGATATCTTAGATTGCGATATCATAGATTGTGATATCATAGTTTGTGATATCTTAGACCGCGATATCTTAGATCGCGATATCTTAGATCGCGATATCTTACATTGCTTTATCTTATATTGCGATATCTCACATTGCTTTATCTTATATTGCGATATCTTAGATTGTGATATCTTAGATTGCGATATCATAAATTGCGATATCATACATTGTGATATCTAACTTTGCGATATCTTAAATCGTGATACTTTAGATTGCGATATCATATATTGTGATACTTTAGATTGCGATATCATATATTGTGATACTTTAGATTGCGATATCATATATTGTGATATCTTAAATTGCGATATCATAAATTGCGATATCATACACTGTGATATCTTAGATCGTAATATCATAAATTGCGATATCATACATTGTGATATCTAACATTGCGATATCTTAGCTTGCAATAACCTCAAGTTAAGACGATTAAACCAAGAGAAACGATGTTGTCAAAGTTTTCATACCAAACGCAATCGTTGCTCGACGATGAGAAAGGTGAAAACCGGTCAGAAACTATCTGGGGGGGGACAAAATAAAAGGGACCAGCTACGACGAAAACGGAACCCTTCGAGAGAGAAAGAGAGAGAGACCCAGCGGGGCGGAAGGAGGAATAACATAAAAATGTTGGCGGCGCTCCAAAGAGCTTGCCAACTCTCAAACGACTACTAAATCAAAATACGAACGCGGCGCGGTTGTACCAGCCGAGTTAAATTTTATTCCAAATCCTTTTATCGCAAAACCTATTTCCCTGGAAAAATGTAAATCTTGGTTACCCGCGCGCCGCCCCTTTCAAATCGGCCATTCCTTCTTCCGTAACAGCACCCAGGACGAAACTGTCGTGTCGCAACACTGTTTCACCCCTTCCTCCCCCACCCCACCCCCTCCTGCTTGTCCCTCTCCTTCTCTCTGCATCGCAACGACACGGCTCGCGTCCTCCCTTCGAGTCGCTCAACCCTCGGACCATCGCGTGATAAGCTCGCGCGAGCGCCTGAAACGCTAAGAGCCACTTCGAGCTCAAGTTTCGGGTGTAAAAAAGTTGCAGCGATTTAGAATTTTTAAGTAGCCGCCCGT
This sequence comes from Xylocopa violacea, assembly GCA_963969225.1. NCBI lineage: Eukaryota > Metazoa > Arthropoda > Insecta > Hymenoptera > Apidae > Xylocopa > Xylocopa violacea. The sequence continues at coordinate 20,029,424 of CAXAJV010000015.1, forward strand.
TTCCGCGGATTTATCCGCCAGTAACTTGGAAGTATGTTAACTGGAGGGTGGGAAGAAAGTTTTTCAACCCCCTAAATAACCTCGAATCCTTTCTTAAGTCATTCGAGAAGGATCGCGCGGGGTGTGCGCAATGATATTGAATCGAAATTGTGAGGCGTCGATGCGAGACTGGTTAGAAATAAAATTTGAAATTTGAAATTGAAGTTTTAGTCTTGGTCTGTAACAATATGAGTGTTATTGCATTTTTTTTATTGTAGTTGTGATTTGTTGCTAATTTGTTGAGATAGATGATTTGTATTTAGGTAGAAAAGGTTTTTTCAACCCTTAAATAACATCGAAGATCAGAGGGAAATTGTTTAAAAATTCTATCTCAGTGTTATTGCATCTTTTTGATTGTAGTCGTGATTTGTTGCTAATTTGTTGAGATGAATGATTTGTATTTAGGTAGATAAGGTTTTTCAACCCTTAAATAACCTCGAAGATCAGAGGGAAATTGTTTAAAAATTCTGCCTCAGTGTTATTGCATCTTTTTGATTGTAGTCGTGATTTGTTGCTAATTTGTTGAGATGAATGATTTGTATTTAGGTAGAAATGGTTTTTCAACCCTTAAATAACCTCGCAGATTAGAGAGAAATTGTTTAAAAATTCTATCTCAGTGTTATTGCATCTTTTTGTTCGCAATCATAATTTTCCGTTAATTAGTTAAGATAAATGATTTGTATTTAAATGCGACGCGTTTAAGGGTTGAATAGAAGCTTCGTGGGAACATGGATGGCGACGCTGGATTTTAGCTTCTGAATCGTGTATTTTTCTCGTCAGCTTTTAGAGGGACGTTGCGTTTGAATTAACTTCTCGTCCGTTGTCGTGCTTTCACAGAACAATTTGTCGACCGTAAATCACGAACGTATGAATAGCAGGAGAATAATTTGAAATTTATGGGTTTATTGTTCCCAACAGAGAATGCTGCGCGAAATTCTTTCGAATAAACACGGCAGTATTTTTATTAGATATTGCAGCCCAATGTGTAACGCATGAATAATGAAATTTCATTAGCATAATTAACACATTTTTGATGTTTGAACTATTTTTTAAGCATTTCCAAATCACTCGCACACGTTCACTCATTCATTTCCACATATTTGACACTTTGACTGACGCAGAATTCACATGATTCGCTCAGGATGAAACGAATACAAATTTCTAATTGTTCGATAGTCCACATTTTAGTTCGAAGCATTCTCTAATTAGTGATGGTATTGACAATGCATTGATCGTCAATTTTCATTCAACTTTTACAATTACAAAAATCATTCATCAGTGCAAATTTTAGTTCAAAGTATTCTCTAATTGACGATGGTATTGACAACGCATTCACTGTCAATTTTCACTCAACTTTTACAATTACAAAAATCATTCAACAGTGCATATTTTAGTTCAAAGCATTCTCTAATTGACGATGATATTGACAACGCATTCACTGTCAATTTTCATTCAACTTTTACAATTATAAATACTCGATGCACTCTGGTCACTGATGACCACTATGACACTGCAGGATAAACAAATCACAGTCACCTTATTAAATACCTTTTCCACAATCAGGATAACGTTATTTTTAACCAACACGTGCAAAGTTCAGTTAAAAAATCCTTCCATAAAAGAATATTGCAACCCTCGCAACAAGTCCTCCGCGCCAATAAGCTTTCAACGCGACCCAGCGGACTGTTTATGAAAATTACCCCAAAAAACGACACTGCTCGGTATCGTGGCTCTTTACAATTTATTCAAACTGTCCACACTATTATATTTCTATAGCTAAGCGTATCTATACGGCAAAAGATACCACGAGCGTCGAATAAACGGTGGGGGTAAGTCCATACACCATCTTTCAATGGCTCGAGAATAATCTCCCAATAAACCGTGCCACCCTTTCACTTGACGGTTCGTAAATTTCCGAAATGATCGGGACACGTAGCGGGTATAAATAAGAACGACCGCATAAATAACGAAACTTTTGAATTATTTCATTATCCACAGACAAGCGGTTGGCCGCGTCGCTTCGAAGCGTCCCGTTCCATTCATCCCTTGGCTACACCTCGCGTTTCCTTCTCGTCTTCGCGCCATATTGTCGAGCAAACTTGTCAGTATTACTTCGCAATAAATCTACGAAATCACTTGCTTTCATGCATTTGTTTAATCAGATTTTCTGAGAGACTGCGGATTAATTTGTTTATGTGGGAGCAATCGAACGATTTGACTCTGGGTTGTCTCATTTTTTCATGCAGAGTTTGACGCATTTTCTTTAAAAAATGCAATATGATTGCAGACTACAATTTTGAAAATGAAAAGATGAGATTTGAATTAAAGTCAGTGGAAGAGAAAAAAGAAAAGTGCGAACGTATTTCACGCGTTCCACAAACCTAATATTAATCACTTCATCGTCAAAGATATATATTTTCTTATAGTTAATAGATAAATTCCTACAATTAATACAGCTAAACTCGATTCGTGCTCTGCACGTTTCAGAAAACAGAACGCGAGCAAATAATTATTCGACGACGATTCTTTTGGCGTTCGAAGGAAGGAGTATCAGCTCGACAGCTACGCTTCTTCTTCGTTCGATCCCATTCATAGGGAAATTTCTCTTTCTTCCGGCCGAGGAAAGCTCTGGACGACGGTGAAATTTTTCAACTTTAATACAAGCGACTTGGCTTCCTTTCGTCGTAAAGGAAGCCGTCCCGTTCGGTTCCCGTGGCCAGCAGTCTCGCTTTGTTTTCGTTGAATCTTTGATTGCCACGCGAGAACCGTCAGCAAACCGCGCGTTGCTTTCTTTTCCCCTCCGTCTGCGATTACGTATTCAGGGAATCGGAGTGTGTACTTTGCTTTAACATTAGAACGAGCGGAATTGAATACGCAAACACTCGGTTTCGCGGTCGATTCGACTGCCTCGATCGTCGTCCGAAAGAAATTATCGGATCCCACGGAGAGATCGACGCGCGTTCAACCCTTTGCGCTCAGATGTCTCCTTTGAGGGGACGTCAGAGTTGAGGTTATTCCATCGTAGATTTTTGACAAATGCGTGTTTCTGTGAAGTTTGCTAGTGAAATGGAGATTTTGTGTTGCTCGAGACGTTAGCAGTAGGAACTAGGGGTAAAATATTACTAAAGTATTGCTAAAGTATTGCTAAAGTATTGCTAAAGTATTGCTAAAGTATTGCTAAAGTATTGCTAAAGTATTGCTAAAGTATTGCTATCTTAGCAATAGCTTCTTCTATCGCTAAAATATTGCTAAAGTATTGCTATCTTAGCAATAGCTTCTAGCACTAAAATATTGCTAAAGTATTGCTAACTTAACAGTAATATCTATCGCTAAAATATTGCTAAAGTATTGCTATCTTAACAGTAATATCTATCGCTAAAATATTGCTAAAGTATTGCTATCTTAGCAATAGCTTCTATCGCTAAAATATTGCTAAAGTATTGCTCTCTTAGCAATAGTTTCCATCGCTAAAATATTGCTAAAGTATTGCTATCTTAGCAATAGCTTCTTTCGCTAAAATATTGCTAAAGTATTGCTATCTTAATAATAATTTCTATCGCTAAAATATTGCTAAAGTATTGCTATTTTGGCAATAATTTCTATCGCCAAAGTATTGCTATTTTAGCAATAATTTCTATCGCCAAAGTATTGCTATTTTAGCAATAATTTCTATTGCCAAAGTATTGCTATTTTAGCAATAATTTCTATCACCAAAGTATTGCTATTTTAGCAATAATTTCTATCGCCAAAGTATTGCTATTTTAGCAATAATTTCTGTCGCCAAAGTATTGCTATATTAGCAATAGTTTCTATTTAATTTCTCGTTTCTATTTCAGCAATGGCTTCTATTGCCAAATATTGCTATTTTAGCAATATTTCTAGCTTCTATCGCCAACGTCCAGGAAAGAACAGAGTACAAAGGGTTAAAAATTACATCGACGAGCAAATTCGGCAGAAACGATCGATCCCAGTTGCCCGCGAACACCTGGATTACGAACCAGCGAAGCTTGGCCGCATATTGCCTTATTAAAAAGTTCTGGCTTTCATCGTAAATCAATTATGCCGCAAATTTGATCGCTTTGAAACGAGTTACAGCTGCCCCGAGCTCGAGCATCGCTTGTAACGCCGCCCCCTAATAACTTTCTCATTGGAGACTTGAATTATTAGCAATTTCCTTTCCAGTATAATCTTCCGACAGATTTTCTTTACGTCGGATAACATCACACTATGGATAGATTGGGTGTCAATACTTTTTGTGCAGGACGTTCGAAGGGATAGGAAACTAAATCTAAAATTTCATTTCTCTCAAACTTAATCCATACTAAAGTTTGAATTTTATTCAGAATTGCAACGAGTGCAACGCGTGTTTGAATTCTCTTCAAAATCGCAACGCGCTCTCGAATTCCCTTGAAAATCGCAACGCGCATTCGAATTCTCTGCAAAATTGCAACGCGCTCTCGAATTCTCTTCAAAATCGCAACGCGCTCTCGAATTCCCTTGAAAATCGCAACGCGCGTTCGAATTCTCTGCAAAATTGTAACGCGCTCTCGAATTCTCTTCAAAATCGCAACGCGCTCTCGAATTCTCTTCAAAATCGCAACGCGCTCTCGAATTCTCTTCAAAATCGCAACGCGCTCTCGAATTCTCTTCAAAATCGCAACGCGCTCTCGAATTCTCTTCAAAATCGCAACGCGCTCTCGAATTCTCTTCAAAATCGCAACGCGCTCTCGAATTCTCTTCAAAATCGCAACGCGCTCTCGAATTCTCTGCAAAATTGCAACGCGTGTCCAAATTCTCTTCAAAATCGCAACGCGCTCTCGAATTCTCTTCAAAATCGCAACGCGCTCTCGAATTCCCTTGAAAATCGCAACGCGCGTCCAAATTCTCTTCAAAATCGCAAAGCGCTCTCGAATTCTCTTGGAGATCGCAACGAGTGGCAACAAAAAATGATCGACGACGCTCGAACGATTCCTCTTCTATTAATACTCGCTCTGACGATCGATCGCTTATTTCTCCTCGCGGAGTCCTCTAAATGCCAGACGAGCGTTTCTTGCAACGTCGCGGTTCTATCCGATACGTGTCATCGCGGCACAATGAACCGGTAGCTCTTCTTCGCGGCGCGTGTGTTCTCCGAATGGGAATCTAAAGACGACAGTAAAGGCATGCAATTCGCCGATGCACAGAAGACGCGAGGGACTACGACAAAAGGCGAGTTGGCAAGTCTCGAGGCAGTGTTGACGCCTGTTAACGAGATCTCGGTCGCGTTTCCAACGCGCGTCTATTCTAACGCCCCACGTTTTGATAAGAAACGAACGCGTCGATCGAAGCCCTTCGCCTTTCGATTCGCTCGCGAGAACGTTGCATCGCGTGCAACGTCCGAGGATCTAAGCGTTTAAGGGATTCGCAGATGCCAGTTAAAAGAAGGAAGAAAGCAAAGCTGCTTCAAAGACGCAAAGAAAGAACCTTTAAAAATCTCAGCTCGAGTCAATTCTCTGTTCAGAGAAGCGGTTGAATTCAGAATTCACAAACGCTTGATGTTAGAATTTAAGTCGAGCAGCTCGTGAATGCAATCTTTGTTTGGAATTTAAACTTGTTGCACTCGATTTCCTCGACTTTGTTCAACAGTCGTGAACTTACGTCGAATTAACTTTGTCCGTGGAATGTGTAGGGATTGTTCGAGGATCTTGGCGTTTAAGGGATTCGCAGATGGCAGTTTAAGAAAGGAAGACACGGTTTTAATTAAAGTTTATCTATTCGCGACTTCTTACTCTCGAATTTTTACTTTCTATTCAAATCTGACTAAAACTCTTAGCGCCTTCACTCTTTAACCTTTAGCGAATCGGTAGATTGCTTTTTCTTCGACCAATTAGGTGCTTTCCACAATATTTAACTCCTATTCACGTTATTTTTCACTTCGCGACGAGAATTTTCTTGCCTTCGCTGCGATGACAAGGTTTATGGTGACCGCTCCACTTGCATTCAGTTTTCTCGCTTTACAGAAGCTCACGTAAATCTAGTCATTGTCCCAATCGACGCGATTGTCGAACATGTGGGCCCTAAGACCCTTCATTTCCTTTATTTTTGCCTTCTCTTCTCAATTTTGTCATCTTTAATGCAAGAAAGTGAGAAAATAGTTTTCACGTGAACCCTAAAACCCCTAATTTCCTTTATTTTTGCCTACACTTCTCAGTTTTGTCATCTTCAATGTAAGAAAGTGAGAAACTAGACTCCATGTGGGCCTCAAACCTCCTAATTTCCTTTATTTTTGCCTACACTTCTCAGTTTTGTCATCCTTAATGCAAGAAAGTGAGAAAATAGGGCCCTAAAACCCCTAATTTCCTTTATTTTTGCCTACAAATGAGAACACAAACGTGGACTTTGAGGACATTAAAACTCTTCCATAATTACCAAGAGTCTATTACGTCACTATACAATAATTTTAGTACCTTCAGCGACAATTTTGTAGACATTCGGAGTCTGATTCACGGCTTTGTCTGCTCTTCTCGAGCGGATATAACAGCGAACCCAAGTACCGTATATATACGCCTCTCGCAGTCAAAGGATTAAAATCACTCGCTCGAAAACCCATTCAATCCACAGATTTCAGTAATATTCCGCGTATCGCGTACAAAATTTAAATTACTGATTAACGACAAAAGGACGAATTCCATTATCCTTCGAGCATTTAACCAACAAGGCACCCGATTAATCCGCACGCCAAAAATCGCTCGAACCTCGAACTGCGCTACAAACCATACAATATTCATCTCGTCTAATAATGCAATATCCGAGCGAAAAATCCGTGCCCATTGTCGTCGACGTCGTAATCCGCGAATTGGTTTCCCGTCTGTGTCTCTCATTGGCTCGCCTCGAAATTACGCGGCATTGGACATCGTCGAGCGGATTATCGGTCCCGAACGGCCCTCCAGCTTAATCCGTTTGAAGGAAGACACCGATACCGCGGCTGGTAGCTTCTTTACCTGCTTATCCCGTGGCTCCTGTCGGACCCTGGATTCTTCCGAGAATCTTATTGGCCGGATAGACCGCGGTAATACGGATCGAGGAGGCTGGGAGCGGTTGGTATAAACCGAGTTAATAAATAACAGAGGAGGGAGTCGATTCTTCATCGACCTCGTTTCGACCGCGATCGTTGCATCGTCGTCTCCTGGCTCGTCTTCTGGCTCGTCTTCTGGCTCGTCTTCTGGCTCGTCGATGCTCAGGGAACGCTTCCGCCTTCCCATCGATCCCGTTTCCCCGTCCCGTTGAGCGTCGCGACGACGCTGCTCGGTGAACTGCCGCGTATTGCTTATCCGATTTCGAGCTATGAAAATATTGCGCCTCTCCCCGCCCTTATTGGAAGCCCTCCGAGCGGTCCCATCGTCGTTCAGATCCTCGTAAGCGATACCCGTGTTTGCGGACGCTCCTTTAGCGCGAACTTCCACCGATCCTTCGTGTTTTATGAGAGCGTTTTGTAATTGGATGGTTTTTCTCGTGCGGAAATGTTTGGAAACGAGGAGAATGCGTTTGTTTGTGGAGTTTTGGTCGGGTGTCTGACGTTCTGTTTACTTGTACTACTTAAAAATGTGTTTTTCATCGTAAATATTAGATGATTGTTCGTGTTTTGTAATTGGATGGTTTTTGTTTCGTATAAAATTGTTAAAAAACGAGGAGAATGCCTTAATTTGTGGAGTTTTGGTCGGGTGTCTGACGTTCTATTTATTTATACTACTTAAAAATGTGTTCTTCATCGTAAATATTAGATGATTGTTCGTATTTTGTAATTGCATAGTTTTTGTTTCGTATAAAATTGTTAAAAAACGAGGAGAATGCCTTAATTTGTGGAGTTTTTGTCGGGTGTCTGACGTTCTGTTTACTTACACTACTTAAAAATGTGCTCTTCATCATAAATATTAAACGATTGTTCGTGTTTTGTAATTGGACGGTCTGTGTTTCATATAAAAACGTTCAAAAACGAGGAGAATGCCTTAATTTGTGGAGTTTCGGTCGGTGTCTGATATTCTATTTACTTATGCTACTTAAAAATGTGCTCTTCATCGTAAATATTAGATGATTGCTCGTGTTTTGTAATTGAATGGTTTTTGTTTCATATAAAATAGTTCAAAAACGAGGAGAATACATTAATTCGTAGAGTTTCAATCAGAAATCTGACATTCCGTTTACTTGTACTACTTAAAAATATGCTTCATCCTAAATATTAGACGATTGCTCGCGTTTTATGAGACCATTTTGTGATTGGACGGTTTCTTTCCGGTGTAAAAACATTCGGAAACGAGGAGAATGCGTTAATTCGTAAAGTTTCAATCAGACGTCTGACTTTCCGTTTACTCGTACTACTTAAAAATGCGTTTCTCCCGATTAAAATTGAATAATCGATACTGGCGACGATAGTTTATGAAACGATGGGTATCTTTGCTTCCTTTTGTACGTTTTGACTGCAAAAATTAAGCAATAAACTTTTTTTAAGAATACAATAATAATTGCAAACTATATTTGCAACGAATGACAGAGATATGATTGTGAGCGACGTTTAGTTGATATGAATTCTTTCCATTGTTAAATTTTAGATTTATTCTTCTATCTGACGATAGTCTTTAACCTTTTGCACTCTGATGTCCCTTCAGAGGAGACATCAGCACTGTTAAACTTATTCCACCGCAACTTTTCGAGAAATGCATGTTTCCTGAAGTTCTCAATTGAAATGAAAACTTTCTATCCCTGAGAGACGTTATCAATAGAAACTGTTACCAAAATATTGTCAAAACATTTCTGTTTTAGCAACAGTTTCTATTGCTAACGGAATGTGCCGAGTGCAAAGAGTTAACCCTTTGCTAAGATAGCGATCTTTGAGTAATATTTCAACAGAAAACTTCAGAGAAACACGCATTTCTCAAAAAGCTGCACTAATGTAATAACTCTCTCTAATCACTAATCGATGCTGATGTCCCCTCAGAGTGGACATCCAAGTGCAAAGGATTAATATAACCCCTCTTCTTATCAATCTTAACTAACAGAAACGCACAATTTCTATTAATCGCCGCTCGAACCTTTTGATGAACGCTGACAACGTTGCGCGATATTAAAACACGATTTATGGGCCAGCTAACGTGAATTAATACCTTTCGTAATTCCTTCGGCTCGCGAGGCGACGTCAGATCGCGGTTGAACGTTTTTCGAAACGGGAAACGGGGTGTCTTCGCGGAGCAGGGGAAAGTCCCGGGAGCGAGGACCATTCATCTGCGCGAACTATTTTATTAAACAAGCTGCCAGCTGGTCCGCGGGCTGGCAACGCGGAATACAAATTCGATGCGCGGAGAACGCGGCCAGCCCTGATTTATCACAAGTTCACGTCCCGCGCCTGTGTCAGCCACGAGAACTTTCCGTCTCGCGTCGCATCCCGGGAGTGCTCGCACGCTGCGATCCATCTTCCTCGTTGCGCCCTTAATTCCGCGTTGTTTTAACCCTTACCATACCAAAACTGGGATGATCGATGTTCTTTGCTCAAGAGACACCCTTCGGTAGCTACTATCGTGGCTTTTTCTCGCGGCGATACTCGAATATCCGTTTTATTAATTGTTGGAGGACAATTTTAATGCGTACAGTTTGGAATATTCGAAATATTCGCTATTTCACAATTACGTCGCGTCAGTTTGGAATATTAGAAATATTGAATGTTTCACAATTACATCTTCGCAATTATAAACGTTCGTGCCTCGAATACTCGTTTTATTAATCGTCATAGAAATACTTGAGAATATTGACTATTTCGCGATTACATCTTAGCAATTATAAACGTCCACAGTTCATTGCATTAGAATACTCGTTTCTTTATTTCTTGCATCCTGCAAATTGTACGCTGAGTATATTATCCCTTTGCACTCTGCTTCTTGGTGGACGTTGGCAATAGAAGCTAGAAATATTGCTAAAATAGCAATATTTTAGCAACATTTTAGCAATATTTTAGCAATATCTTAGCAATATTTAGCAATAGTTTCCATTGCTAACAGCTCCCAGCAATAGAAAATTTCCATTTCAAGAGAAATATCTACTTCTCAAAAAGCTGCGGTGGAATAAGTTTAATCAATAATCAATTCTGATGTCCCTTCAGAAGAGCCATTCGAGTGAAAAGGGTTAACAATCTCGAATGAAGCGTTTAAAATATCACAAAAGTTATTAACCCTTTGCAATCAAGGGCTCCATTGCGAAGCCATGTAAAGTTTGCTTTCAGACTTGAGGGTTCCTCAATGCAAACATAACAAATTACAAATGTTACGTGAAGTTTTATTCGCACAGTCGCGAGGACAAAATTCCACGCTTCTCCTTTAAACAACCAAACAAGCTTGCAATTAACGAAATTCAATTATCTGAGCTCGTCTTCCCCTTCTTTCGATCACAAAGCGTCAATCCATAGATTACTGTATCGTTCCAAGCAATCCGAAATCACCCAGAAACCTCTGCATCCGCGTTTCCGAATCTTAACGAAAAAGCACGCGGAAAAATCAGCGCTGCAAGAACGCTCGTCAATTGCCAGATCTGAAACTCGGTTCATCGCGCGGTGATTAATCGAGCGCGACGCTGAGGGGGCGCGCAAGAAGTAGATTCGTGCGCGATTAGCGATCGAATCGGACAAGGCGAAAAAAGGGGTTGGAATCGTTGACGGGGCGGCGATCAACCGGGTTGACGCGATTACGCGATGCCAGCCTGATAGATGGGCCTCTCGCGGAGGGGCGAGAAACGGAAAGAAACGGAAAGAAACGGGAAGAAACGGGAAGGCGCGCGAAAGAACGGGGCGGAAGTGGTGTTCGAGGCGCGAGAGAACACGGGAAGAAACGTGGTCGAAGCTGCGGAGATTAGGCGAGGACGGATCGAGGGACGAGTCAGCTGGAAGATAAGATTGATGGCCGCGAGTAAATTGAACGTTACGAGTGACGACAGCGCGACAAAGCCAGCAAATAATTCTCGCTGTGGAATCGTAATTCATTTCGTCGGGTGCGGTGGGTTTGGCGCGACGTCGTAGAGCGAGTCGCGAACGGAAGTCGCTGGGATACCAGGATGGAAACGTGTTGGGCGCCCGTCCGCGCAGGAAGTCTGCTGCGGGTGTTTGGAATTTTCGAGTTACCGCGTTGCATCGCGAGGTCGAAGCTTGGAGAACGTAGGAAATTGCGAGCGGATTTTTGAAAAATAAAACAGGGTTGTTGTTAAAATATTGTTACGCTTTGAACTTGGTTTGTAGGAAGAGACTATAGGATAGAGACTATTGCTAAGATATTGCTACTTTAGCAATAGAAACTATTTCAGCAATAGCAATATTTTAGCAACAGCAATATTTTAGCAATATTTTAGCAAAAGTTTCTATTGCTAAAGTTGCAATATTTTAGGAAGTTTCTATTGCTAAAGTTGCAATATTTTAGCAATACTTTAGCAAAAGTTTCTATTGCTAAAGTTGCAATATTTTAGCAAAAGTTTCTATTGCTAAAATTGCAATATTTTAGCAAGAGTTTCCATTGCTAAAGTTGCAATATTGCAGCAAAAGTTTCTATGAAAATTTTCTGTTGCTGGAAGACGTTTAGCAGTAGAAATTATTCCCAAAATAGCAATATCTTAGCAATAGTTTCCACTGCTAACATCCCTCAGCAACAGAAAATTTCCATTTCCATTGAAAACTTGCATTTCTCAAAAAATTGCGGTGGAATAACTTTAACCTCCTTAATCGCCAATCAATATTGATGTCCCCTCAGAGTGGACATCCAAATACGAAGGGTTAATCGCGTAGTATAGTCGAAGCAAAAAGATGGTCCGTATTCAGGTCAACAAATTTAGAATCCAATCGCGAGCATCCATGTGTTACACAAAATGGACGCGTAGGAGCGACCAGTGTCGAAAACAGAGGCGATGTGTTTACGACGCACCCCGGATCTGACAAAACAGTCGAGGTTGGAAGTTTTCGAGGTGCTGCTCGTAAAGATTCAATAACTTTGGTGGGTTGGCCAGGATTCAATGTCCCCGGAATGCCTCCTTTTCCCTTGCAAACTACCGAATAAAGAAACAGAGGGAAACACTTGAAAATGTGAACTTGGTCCCTGCGATAAATTCTTTCGGGGCGAGAAGAATTTATGCGAGCTGGAAGCTTAAAAACTATCGTCGTTGCGCTATTTCTTTTTCCCAGCGCGCGTTTTATTTCCCTCGAACAAGCTGAAATTCATGCTACTCGATCGAACGACGCGTTAACCCTTCGCAATCTGAATTATTTTTCAATTTCGTTGCCAACAGCTCCCTGTTTCGCTTGAAATTTACTTCGAAGGACAGTTTTCCTCGCCTGCTACTCGTGAATCATTTTTCTTTACTAATTACATTAAATATGGCTCTCAAATTTTGCTGCAATTGTGTAACTATGGACTCACACTCGAACGCTTCAATCGCTTAACAATTTACCCGCATCGATTTGGTTCGAAGAAAACAACGCGACCATGGCAAACGTTATTCGAAGAAGGGTCTCTCTTCGATTCGCCAAAGCGCATCGATAAGCACCTCGAAATCAAACCGAGACCAAGAATCAAGTCTTCTAAAACCACCGTCAGGAAGCAGAGACGTCTACGCGACTACGTCCAGCTTCTTCCCCTAGTTTTTCCCACGATTTTTCTTGGGATCGCGAGAGGAAGAAGGACGACGCGGGGGGACGTTAAAGGACGCGAGAGGAGGAAGGAAGGAACGCGAGCGAACTCCTTTAAGAGGAGAAATAAGAGCAACTCGACTGCTTATCTAGATAGGCCGCCATTCCGTCTTCGAGGCAAGGGACGAAGGGAATGGCGGCGACAAAAAGTCAGGAGACGCGTTGAAGATCCCAGCGAAGAAGGTGGGGGAAGAGTTGAAGAACGAAAGAAAAAACTGGCGGATAGAAAAAGAAAAGGGGAGAAGGAGGGGTTGGGGGGAGTTGCTGGAGAGATAACTGCTGTATTAAGATTCCTAATCTAAATGAACGCCCGTTCCGGTCCAGTGGCAATGGCGGTTTATCCTGGCGCGCGGCTGCTTCGGCTGCGTTGCCTTTAAAACGACTTAACGACGATCTTCGAAACGATCGCCGCCTCGAAGCTCAGCCCTCGAATTGAATCGAACACGAGAGCCAGCAACGCTCGTGGAAACGAGATCTAAACAAGTGGTTCTCGGTCTATTTCCCTGAACGCACCCGCGTCGAGCGCTGGATAGAATTCTGAAGAGAGACGTCGAGCGTAACTCGAGTTCTCGAGCTTCCGCGAGGATTCCTCGAGAGAGCACGTGGAGGACCAGCGAGAGCGTCGCTTGTCATAATTAATAACCGCGATCTCGAAGCGATTTTTGTCTCTGATTAATCGAATCGCTTGGTTAAGGTCGTCTCTGTCATCCGCGAGCAATTCAATTCCAACAATCTCCATCTTTATTTCTTATAATTACGCATCCTGCATCGATCTCTTTCAATCGCATAGTTGCACGCAATTAATTGCAATTTCATTTCGATGCTTCGTCGATCTGACGATTTCGAACACGTCGCTTATCATAATTAACAACAGCGATCTCGAAGCGATTTTTGCCTCTGATTAATCGAATCGCTTGCCTTCGATCGTCTCTGTCATCCGCGAGCAATTCAATTCCAACAATCTCCATTCTTATTTCTCATAATTGCGCATTCTGCATAATCGCATGCAATTAATAGCAGCTTCATTTCGATGCTTCGTCGATATGGCGATTTCGAACATCTGTCAAATATTGAATCAAGATCTCAACGACTTTTGTAATTAATATAATTCCACAGAAGTTAACTGAAGCGCATAAATTGACAAGTTCGTTCGCCAGGATAATCCGAGTTTGTTATTAATATTTCTTTTTTTTTGCCACAAATGAAACGCGATCTCCAGCGTGATTGCTGGCGGACAGGATCAAAAGGGATTGTCACGCGGTTTTAACGCTGCCCCAAAGTGGACAGCTCACGCGTTAATTACCGCGCTGCTTCGGATTTTCTGGATTACTTCGTAAAACTTGCGACGTCGATGAAACATTGGAAACAAATTGCTCTAATTGCGCGATGGACGATACACGCGAGAACCGTCGATCGAAATCTCGCACAGTGATTTTAATTCGTCGAAATAATTGGACGAAGGATCGCGATTCTTCGCAAATCCAAAACGCTAAATTAACCCTTTGCACTTCGAATTATTATTCAATTCTGTTGCCAACAAATACTTCAAGTGTTTTACTTAAAATTCACTTCGAAGCACAGTTCTTCGATTGCTATTTTGCAAACAATTTTATTTACTAATTGCGTTAAGTATAGCCTTCAAACTTTGTTTAAATATATAAATTATAATAAAGTTTGAGCGCTGTACTTAACGCAATTAGTAAAGAAAATAGTTTGCAAATTAAATATAAACAAATATAAACGAATTAAATATATAAATTACATTTGTTATTTACTGACGTCGCACTCGAGAAAGAAGCGCAAAAGGGAACGCGTACGCGAGAACTTCGATCGAGAGCCTCAGCTTCGAAAAAAAAGGGAGAAGAAGGCGGTATTATCGCGTCCAATTTCGACGATTGAACGAACGAACGAGGCTGGGAAGATCGAAGTGGCTCCGTTATCTCTGCAGGCTTCAGCATTCTTTCGCCCAACTACAATTTACATTGAAATGCCCAATGAAACCGCGAAATCGTCACAATACGATCCCAGCCAATCCGATTATATATCAAACCGCGCTGCTCGTGAAACGATTTCGCGTCGCGATAGCCTGGCATATCCGGCATTAATAGCTGGATCGAACCTCGCTGGAAAATACGAAGGCGCGTGCTTGACAAACGTCCGCGAGAAATTTCTGCAGCGAATCTGAATCGCGTTCCCAGTTCCATTTCTCTGAGGAATCGCTGCGAATTTTCATCGAGCATTCGCGCACTGATTGCGAATCTTTCACAGCGACGGCACTTCGTTCTCGCAAACGCGTGTCAGAAGAATTTCTAATCCTCTGCGTGACTCGACGTCAGTAAATAAAGAAAAAACATGTTCCATAAATATAAATTACAACATGGTTCGAGTAAAATTGTTCGCGAACGCGGTTCTGGAGCTGTTTCATTGAAACAAATGTCGAATAGAAAACGCTTTGAATAGCAAAGAGTTGTTGGCGAACAGAATTGAAAGATAATTCGCAGTGCAAAGCGAGCAATGAATGCAAACGCTCGACGAACACCCGGTGCATCGCGAGACTCGCAGCGAAAAAACTTGCCGCGAGAACTGTCGGTGCATAATCGTTCGTTTCCACGGTGGCGCGAGGCGTATAAAAAGCGCGAGTCCGCCATTACGTCGGCAAATGCGACTTCAGAGATTTTTATCGCGTCGCTGGTACGCAGGCATCAGCGTCTTCCCTCGAGTGCCTATTTCAATAGCAATAGAAAAATAACGCCGTCGTAATAAAAGCAACTTCCACCGATCTTGGGATACTTTTATCGACGTTGCGTCCACTCGCGCGGGAGAACGTCCGGTAAAATGGCGGAGATTGGTCGCGGAGGAGTCTCCTGCCTCGCGTTTCTGAACTTTCGTCGATTCGACGGTTTAATCAACGAATTAAAGCGATCGCGTCGAACAGCTATTCGTTAAGAGAATAGACGAGGCTGGAGTTGAAAAGTGTGGTGTCTGAAACTTTGCTTCGTTCGTGGATGAATATGGAACGATAAAAAGTAACATAAATCAGGATATAATAATTGTAATGTAATATTAGGACGTCTGTATGTCACAGCAATGTCTTAAACTTAGTTTTTTACTATTATTAATAGATATTAATTACTGTAGGAATTGAAGAGTGAAATTCATTTGTAATTGAAGAAAGCACGCTTTTCGTTGCTCTTCTTAAACTAAACTAAGCCTCCACGCTAAAGAGGCAATCACGCGCTAGTGCGTTCTATGAAGCGACGTCTTGGTCCTTTTCTTGACAATTGTGGTCTTTGTCTTCAAAGTGTTAAAAAATTGTTCATTTCTCGCATCCCATATTGCATCACAAATCTCCAATAATCTCCAGCACTGATTTCCACGTCCCTCTGCTTTCAAAACAAGTCCCAAAAAGCCTAATTCAGCCTTCGTTTGGCTCGAAACTCGGCGAGAACCTTCTTGGCGAACGGAAATATCGCATCAGCGGGTCATCGACGACTGGAACCGACAATATGGACGATCCGTCCGCCATTAAATCCGTCACGGATGCGCCTTCAATATCGCCGCGAGCGGCTCGCAATGGTGGATCCTTTCACCTCGGCCGTTCGAATAATTTTGTGGACACACGATGACAAATGCGCAGGGTTGCTGGCCGACGTCGAGCAAATAGAATTGGCGTGACGAAATTAATTACTTTTCCCTGGGTCTCTTTCTGTTTTTCGCACGCCTCTTCGTCCCTCGACCCCTTCCTCTCTTCGCTGCTCTTCGACGCTTCTCTCTCCTCGTTTCTGGCTGCTCGCCACTGATCTCGTCTCTTCTTCGACTCTTCTTCCGGTCGTAAGTCGACGCTGCATCGATATTAGAAAGCTGGAGGAGCCAGCGATCGACTAATTTCACGCGGACACTGTGCATCCAGCGAAGCGGAAGCTCAGCTTGGGATATTTATTATCGATTCTCGATGCGTCAGGAATATTCGTTACTCAAATATTGAACACGTTGTGTCATTTGTAGCTAGTTTATTATTAATACTAGGGACATATTGTTGCGCGCGTTTCGTTTCAATCAAGGCGACGACTCGCTCGTATAAATCGAAGGGAAAATAGAGGAGGAAATTATTGTTATTCGTATTGATTAAGGAAAACTTTTTATGGAACGCTAGTGTATTGATTGAATATTTCGTTAATCGAATTATTAGACGAATATTCAAAACAGTACAGATGCGAACAACTTAACACGTTCGCGATCGCTGACGTGAATTCACGTCGTTTCAATTCTGCTCGAGGTTGTTGCTGACGTGAATTCACGACGTTTCAAATTCTAACTCAACTTCTCGTTTGCAAAAAGTATTTTAGCGACACTTATCGGATGAATAACGAGTGGACATGCAAATGTTCTAAAAAACAAGTTACATATTTCGTTGACCAGCGCAATGACCACGTTGCAAGCAACAAAACAGATGACACACATGTTATAAAACATATAGAGTCATTTCCACCCTCGTTCGTCGCGATTTTATCATCGAAAGTAGCGAAACCCAATCATTTTTTATGAAACAAACGATTACAAATGACGAATTGAACGTTGAGACGTTGCAAATATACACTCGTTTCCTTCGATATAAGATTACATTTTATTCAAAGACGATTTTTATTTCTCTTCCCTCTGTTTCCCGTTACCCAATTCTCGCTTCTTCCCATTTTCTCGCGCAGACGTTTTCCCAGCGCGCAGCCGAGTGCTTTATACGGTTTTTTATTCGCTGGGAATGGAAAAGGTAAATGGACCGTGCGCGGGAAAAAAACGAAGCGAGATCGAGGCACAAACGGAAACACGCACGATTGTAAATTTTCATAATGGACTCCGCGCGCTTCCTCGCAGCGAAGAATATTCTGCCTTTTTCTCGATCCCTCGTCGACCAGCCGAGTCAACGATACATTTTACAATCGGAATAATCATTTTCCCACGCTCCTCTAAAGCGGAATACAGGCGAACTTTAATTCGATTATACTTATTACCCGCGAAAGTAACTGTAAAACAGTTGGAACAAATAAATCAAGCGAGTTTTACGACTTCAAATGAAACTTTGACTCGAGATATTCAACCCTTTGCGCTCGACGACTTCCTCCATCGCTAATTTCTTCACGAATACAATCGATTTCGTTTCTCAACAGTTGAAAATCAGTTTCGTCTTCGCTCGAGCTAATTTCACCCTCGAAGTTCATTTTTGCTGGGCTTCGAGAACTTGAAGTTAGTCGATGAAAAACTCGACTGGTGACTGAGAGTCGCCTCTCGAGCGCAAAGGGTTGAAGAACGTGGTAAATTAAACGTTGCCGCTCGCGACGTTCCCACGGAATTCCTCTGGCTGCGGAAATTCTCGATGGAAAATGGCGGAGTCGCGCTGAAATTCGATTAAATTTGTGCTAATTTAATTCAGTTAACGGTTAATTCCGGCCGACAAAAGATACCAGCCCCGTTCCTCCCTTTTTGCTTCCATCCGTCTTATCGTTGCCCCAGCGATTCTATTTCGTTCTGGATTCGTGACGGGAATACACCGTCGAGAGCAAAGGGTGGCGAGATGGGCGAGGGGGGACGAAAAGGGAAGCTGGAGGAAGCAGGAAAGGTGGATCGTTACGAATTTCAACGAGTCACTGATCACAGCGATTTGCATGGATGTAACGCGATAGATCTCGTTCCAAGTATTGCGCCCTCCTCTGCTCTACATTCGACTGGTATCGATGACTTTCGTTTGCTCTTTTCTGGACGAACCTCGTTTCTGGTCGCGCGCAGAATTATTCCTCCTCGAGCGTGCGATTCGAATCGAAGAGCTTCATTTTGCCATTTCGAATTAGTTTGCTTGGAAATGGTTCTTGGATGGATCCGCAATTGTTTCAAGAATGCACGATGCAACCCTTTCTGACGCAACAATTCAGTTTCTTCAGTTTCTACGCACAGTAGCCTGCGAGAAGCCATCACTTTCGATGAGGGTCGCTACGACATGGTCCTCGTGTTTCTCGATATTTCTAGCATTCGCGGGAGACGTTAGCAATAGAAACTGTTGCTAATGGTAGACGTTAGCAATACAAATAATTGCCAATTGTAGACGTTAGCACCAGAAACTATTGCTAACGTCTGGGAAAGAGCTGAGTGCGAAGGATTACAAAACAGCAATATTTTGCTAGCACTATCGCTGAAATATTGCTGCTTTGTAACCCTTTGCACTCAGTTCTTTTCAGACGTTAGCACCAGAAATTATTGCTAACGTCTGGGAAAGAGCTGAGTGCGAAGGATTACAAAACAGCAATATTTTGCTAGCACTATCGCTGAAATATAGCTGCTTTGTAACCCTTTGCACTCAGTTCTTTTCAGACGTTAGCAACAGAAACTATTGCTAATATTAGCAATAGAAATGATTGCCAATGGTAGACGTTAGCGACAGAAGTGATCGAAAACATATCATCACGGATTTTCGCAATCAGAGTTCCCTGACACCTTTTGCCGCGCAACGTACGCGCGTTCCTTTCTGTTCCCATTCCTCGCGCGCTTCGTCCATCTTGCTCCACCGCCACGCCATTTACCCAGCCGTTTTTCCATCGCCAGCACCGTTTTACTTTACTTTACCGTGACTTTATTGTTCGCTGTGGAAGCGGAAGCGGCGGGCAGCGGGACGCGAATGAAACCGAAGGAAAATAACGCGGTTGTAAATTTGGACGCGATGCTCCTTCGCGTGGCGGGGTTGTGCGCGTGGTATGATCGTAAAACGTGAATTTATAATGGCCGCCGTGTATAAGCGGGCCCCACCGCGAGTCGAGCGCGCGGGAGTAATTATCGCGCGAAAATTAAACGCGTTCAAATGGTCAGTGGAATTACTCGGTTGAACGCGCGGACGCTGCGACGTTTCTCGTCCTGTTAAAAACGTCGCCCTTTACTTTTCAATTGTCCCAATCGACGATTGGGAGAAAAGGAAGTCGCGATCTTGATAATCGTCGCTCGAAATTTGCAAAAGGTTTGGCATGCAGGAGTAGAGGAGGAAATTTAACCATTTCCACTCTGCTACTTTCTGAACGTCGGAAATAGAAGCTGGAAATATTGTTAAGATAGCAATAGTTTGCATTAGTTATATAGTTAGATGCAATTCTGAAAATAGCAACATTTTAGAAATATTTTAGCAATATTTTGCGTCTGAAAAGAGCTGAGTGCAAAGGATTACAAAACAGCAAAATTTCAGCAATAGCGCTAGCAAAATATTGCTATTTATAATCACAAACACTGCTACTTAGCAAAACATTACTATTCTAGTAATAGTTTCTGGAAAGACGAACAACAGGGAGCACGATGGAATCAACCCTTCGAAATAAAACCCGGAATCTGGCAACTTTTATTGCGTACTACGGAATCGCGAGTAAAGGGCAGAGACGGGGACGAACGGAACAGGATAAAGAAAAGGAATTCTACGGAAGGATACGATGTGTAACGACGCGCGTGGGGGAAGGATGCAGAGAGAGAAAGAGAGAGAGAGAGGGGTGGAGATACAGCGAAAAGCAGGGCGCGTCGGGACGCGGAAGGGTCGGGGAAATATGAAGAAAAGCGGGTGAATTGCGGGAAGAACGGACGGGTCCGTGCTATGAAATACAACTCAGCTAGAACCGACGCCAACCGTCGCCCGTTCTTCGAGGCAGCGCACGAGCGTCGGGACGCACCTAATGCGGATACAATGGCCGACAGTTGTTGCTGGCCAGGGTGGTTCTTGCGCGCAGCTTTTTACGCCCACAGCGAACGCTCCGCGAGAAAAATTCCGCGAGCACCCGCGAGCTGAGAGTTCGAGGCGCTCGAAGGCTCGCGCTGCGAAATCTGGGATCAGGATTTTGTAATTAACCCTGAGAGGACGTCAGTGGTGATTAGTGATGATGGGGGATGAACTTAGTGCAGCGCAGGTCTCTGAGAAACGCGGGTCTTGTTGATGGTTTTTATTGGGATGGACGTTTTCTATTGCTGAGAGACGCTAGTGATAGAAACTATTGCTAAAGTATTGCTGTTTTAGTGATAGTCTCTATTGCTAAAATATTGCTAACGTATTGCTATCTTAGTAATAGTTTCTAATGCTAAAGTATTGCTATCTTAGCAATAGTTTCTAATGCTAAAGTATTGGTATCTTAGCAATAGTTTCTAATGCTAAAGTATTGCTATATTAGCAATAGTTTCCACTGCTCAAAGATCGCTATCTTAGCAATAGTTTCTAATGCTAAAGTATTGATATCTTAGCAATAGTTTCTAATGCTAAAGTATTGATATCTTAGCAATAGTTTCTAATGCTAAAATATTGCTAAAGTATTGCTAAAATATTGCTAAAGTATTGCTAAAATATTGCTATCTTAGCAATAGTTTCTAATGCTAAAATATTGCTAAAGTATTGTTAAAATATTGCTATCTTAGCAATAGTTTCTAATGCTAAAATATTGCTAAAGTATTGCTAAAATATTGCTATCTTAGCAATAGTTTCTAATGCTAAAATATTGCTAAAGTATTGCTAACATATTGCTATCTTAGCAATAGTTTCTAATGCTAAAATATTGCTAAAGTATTACTAAAATATTGCTATTTTAGCAATGGTTTCTATTGTTATAGTATTGCTAAAGTATTGCTAAAATAATGCTATTTTAGCAATAGTTTCTATTGCTATAGTATTGCTAAAGTATTGCTATTTTAGCGATATTTTCTGTTGCTAAAATATTACCCAAAGAATGCTATTTTAGCAATAGTCTCTATTACTAAAATATTGCTAAACTAGCTAAATATTGCTAAAATATTGCTTAAATATTCTTCTTCCAAGAAGGAGCAGAGTGCAAAGGGTTAAATGGTGGCGAGGGAAACTGCTTGAGTGGTGACTTCGACGCCTGGTGATCACCAATGAAAATGAACGCGTGATGTCTCATTCTAAGATCATTTTTATTACATACATATACATACATGGAGATTACTTCTTCCACTGTTTGAAAAATCGTTTAAAAATCCCAAAACAGCTGTAGAATAAGAACAAGAATCAGCTTCGAGGAAAGCTGCTTCACTTTCACTCGTAGCTTAATATTCGACCATTCTTCGTCGCTCCTCGTTTCATTTATTTTCTCACGCACACTCATTCGCTCACATACATTTTCCACGTTCTCACGCACCTCATCGATGTCCACCACACAATATTCCTTCCAACGCGCCAACCTTTACAACATTCACATCCAACCAAAGCGTTCTAAACGTTCTTACGAGGCGAGCAAACCGTTCCTCGAAAAATCCTCATCCTGGCCATCAACGGAACCAAATCCAGCTGAAAGTCGACCCGCTACTTCCTCTAGAATCAACGAAAACTCCGATATAACCGAAACGTATGAACCCATCGCGGTTATCGTCCGTTCGCGAGCAGAAAAGCCAGCTCCGCCTCGTCGCGCGTATCGTTGCGCCTCAAATTGCACGTCTACGCGTACAATTTTCACCCGGAACGCTTAGAAACGCCTGCAGCGCTGCTTTATATCGACGCTTAGGCGCGTACGTGCTCGCGAGGACGCCTGGCGCCTGTTTCGCCCCCGAAGATCGGTTCGTGAGCTCGCGCTTGAACGCTTGGCGCCGTTTCGCCCTCGAAAATCGGTTCGTGAGCTCGCTTATCGTGGTCGAGGTGCGCGATCCCGCTGCCGTTATTTACGGTTTATGGGATAATTATGTTGCATGGTAAAACGTCGTGAGTAGTCGGCGTACGCAGTCTCCGCCACCCCTTTGGTTCAGAGGGAGCGTTTGGGAAGGTCATTTGTTAGGTGCAGATAAGAAATTCGGAATCGCGTCGGATGGCAATACGTTGCTGCTCGGTCTGGTTGTTATTTATGGCGCGTGCTCGGATCGTTTTATGGTGCTGCGCGATCCAGCGGTGTTTAATCGTTTTCGAGGTAAAAGCTAGCGTTCGCAGGGTAGTTTAGGGGTGTCCGCGAGGCAGCCGCGTGGGAATTCGTCACGCGTTTCTCTGTTACGGGTTTTGGAACGAGTCCTGGCGTGTATTAACCCTTTTGCGTTTGGATGTTCGTTCTGAGGGGACATCGGGGTTGATCAGTGATTACGGAAGTTGAAGTTATTCTGGCGCTGCTTTTTTAGAAACGCGTGTTTCGCTGAGGTTTTCTGGTGAAATGGAGATTTTTTGTTGCTGGGAGATGTTAGCTGTAGAAATTATTACTAAGATATAGGTAATGTAGTAGTATTGCTCAAATATTGTTATTTTAGCGATAGAAAGCCTTGATGAAGTATTGCTAAAGTATTGCTATTTTAGTGATAGGAACCCTTGACATAATATTGCTTAAATATTGCTATTTTAGCAACAGAAACCCTTCATAAAGTATTGCTTAAATATTGCTACTTTAGCGATAGAAACCCTTGACATAATATTGCTAAAAGATTGCTATTTTGGTGATAGAAACCCTTGATAAAGTATTGCTAACTTATTGCTATTTTAGCGATAGAAACTCTTGATAAAATATTGTTAAAATATTGCTATTTTGGCGATAGAAACCCTTGACGTAATATTGCTAAAAGTTTGCTATTTTGGCGATAGAAACCCTTGATAAAATATTACTCAAATATTGCTATTTTAGCGATAGAAATTATTGCTAAAATATTGCTATTTTAGCGATAGAAAATATTGCTATTCTAGCGATAGAAACTATTGCTAAAATATTACAATTTCAGCAATAGAAACCATTATCCTACCAATGAATAGCAATTTTCACAACAATTAAGTAGAAAATTTCATTCCTCAACAGTTCTCACGTTGTTTTTCCACCCTTAAGCTCGACAATAACCGTACTAACCACCAACGATTGTACACGCGTTTACGAGAGGGTTGAAAGGTAGACATAAAATCCCTAATATACATGCCACTGGAATTCTTCGAGAGGAAAGCTTCGAAAGGGTCGTAGCCTAGCGAAAGAAACGACGCTTCGACCACCCTGCGCCTAACGTCTTCGACTAAATCAACGCTCGCTGAAATAGCGAACTGGTTTCGTCGAAGAGAAGCTAGCTCGCCTCGTTCGCGAGGGTTTTTCAATAAACACGCGAGGAAAAACGCTCCTCTGAACCGTGGAAAGTAGTCGACTCGATGGTGTCGCTTCGAATTCTCGCAGCGGACGTTCCGTTAGCGAGCGTTATTTTTCCGTGCGCGGAAAAAAGAGACGATTCGCTTGGGAGGCTGGGCGCATATTAAACGACGTGTATGAAAACCGTGCCAGCGGTGCAGCGATCCGTGAGGGAAGGACGCGCAGTTTTGCGAACGATCCAGCTGGCTGGTGTCGGCTCGTGTCGCGCGCGTCGCGAAAACCCGCGCACACGCCTGTCACCGCCGCTTTTTGTCCGCGTAACGACAATTTGCGGCGTGCCTGTCAGCGTTTTTCCAGCTACGAACGCGACCCCACCACCTGTTCCACGCGAACGAACGAAAATCGTTCGATCGGCTGCAGCGCGTCGACGAAATCGCGAGACTCGACGCGCGCGCTAGCGGTTGTGGTTGCGCACGATTGGACGGGCCAAATGTTTTCTGCAGTAGGGAAAAATAAAGGATAATGAGTGGTTTTAAGGTACACATGTTCGACAGCCAAGAATTTGCGAGCTCGAAGCAGTTTCTTTCCACGCGAGCTGCGTCTTGCGTTGTTTCGAGACGCTAAAGCGACTCGACAGGTTCTGCGACGAGTTTCGCACGCTGAGTTGTTCAACTGGACGTAAAAACAGGGTGCGATCGCCAGTGGTTAGCGAGTTTACTCAGGGCTTTGTGAATCCTGAATTTTATATGGTCACAGTTCACGCGCTACGCCTCTTTCGAGTTTTTATCGTCGAACAATACGCAATTCGACGCGCTCTGCTAACTCTGACTATTTGTTTCGCTATCGACGAGCTCGCGCTTTGATTGACGCTGCTAATTTTTAATCCTGTAGAGCAGAGGTCAGCAACCTTTTCTTGCTGTCAAAGGAATCCAAATATGACTTTTAAGAGAACGTTTTGAGTCACTAAGCAGAGACGTGGATTCAAGAATTATAAAAATGTAACCCTTTGACATCACTTGAATGTCTCCCCTCTGAGGGAGTTGATTAGTGATTAAAAAGGCTAAACTTCTTCCACAGCAACTTCAAGAATGCATGTTTCTCTAAAGTTTTCTATCGAAATGGAAAATTGCTGGAAAAGCGCCAAGTGCAATGGGTTAAAAAATTTCTATTCTCTCCGTAACATCTAACGATATAACAAATATCGACTAAAACCGTGGATAAAATGAAGAAGAACTCGTAGAAGCGCTAAAACAGTTTGAAAGAATCGCAGCTGCAAGAATCACCGCGATTTATTTTTTACACGCTCGTCTTTTTCAGCGACGCCACTTCATGGGACGACGTTTACGGTCGTCCGTCGCGATATTAATTTTTATTCCCAAAACGGAACGCGGATTCGTCGTTTCGCGAGCGTATTAAAGAGGTTGAGGCGCTTAAAAAAAAGGGAGAAAAAAAGAAAAAGGTTTCGCCAGCGCGATCTTTCTCTTTTTTGCCTCGAAAACACGCTCGCTCGCGGACCATCGGCCGCGAATTTCAAGGCCCAGTCCAGAGCCTGGTTACGCTTTTTACCAGCGAACAATGCGCAATTCCAGCGCGATTCTGTAATTCCTGACGCTCTTACGGAGGCTTGGGACACGTCCTCGCTGTCCTCGCAAATTACGCGCTAACGAATAACTTCATTTATATTCGCGCGCGCGATTCATTGTGACGGTGCACGGGTTCTAATGGCAATAAACGTAGCCACTCTGAGGCTGCTTCTCTGACACGTGGATGGAAAAAGGCTGGGGGCCCTGAAAAATGACTGAGAACGAATTCGCGCTCCATCGATCGTTCCTTTTGCTGAGTGACACTGTTTCATTTTGTTGGATTCAGAGTTCAATAGAGTCTGAGGAGTCGAATGCAACATGTATTAACTCTTTGCACTCGGATGTCCCCTCTGAGGGGACGTCAGCATTGATTAGTGATTGAAACGTACCCCAGTTTTCTGTTGAAATGGAAACTTTCTGTTGCTGGAAGACGTTAGTAATGGAAACTGTTGCTAAGGGTAGAGGTTAGTAATAGAAATTATTGCTTCTTTTGCTATTGGCAACAGAAACTATTGCTAAGATAGCAATACTTTAGCAACAGAAACTATTGCTAAGATAGCAATACTTTAGCAATACTTTAGCAATAGAAACTATTGCTAAGGGTAGACGTTAGCAATACAAATAATTGCCAATTGTAGACGTTAGCAATACAAATAATTGCCAATTGTAGATGTTAGCAATGCAAATAATTGCCAATTGTAGACGTTAGCAATGCAAATAATTGCCAATTGTAGAAGTTAGTAATGGAAACTATTGCCAATGGTAAACGTTAGCAATGCTAACTATTGCCAATGGTAAACGTTAGCAATGGTAACTATTGTCAATGGTAGACGTTAGAAATGGTAACTATTGCCAATAGTAGACGTTAGTATTGGTAACTATTGCCAATGGTAGACGTTAGCAATAGAAACTATTGCCAATGGTAGACGTTAGCAATAGAAACTATTGCCAATAGTAAACGTTAGCAATGGAAACTATTGCCAATGGCAGACGTTAGCAATAGAAATGAATACACGGAAAACTTAGAAATTCTGACCAAAGTAAAGTCTCCATCACTGTCATTATTGCCTCGATTGAATGCTCTTTCAGAAAAAGAAACTTTTTAACGTTTATAATTGCCTATGCAGTACACATTAGCTAAGAAAACGCTAAGAAAAGCTGTCGATGTCAAAAGAATCGGATCTTTCGGCAACGTTTGCACGCAGCGCAGCGAGAGATTAGAAAAAGCATTGATAAAACCGTAATTAGCGCGCGCTCGCGTTAAATTTCCACGTTTCTTTTGGCCACGCCGCTTCGCGGACATTTACGCGCGCGGTTACGAGCGGTGCCGAGCGATTACTCGAGGGAAAAAGTCTGTTTAGACTCGAACGACGCGATTCATCGCACAGTTGACGAGCTCCTCGAGCATCGTGAATGTGTGATTCACCGTCAGAAAGCGTTCGAGTGGTTCCGACGATGCTGAAAGAGCAATTAAAGCGAAGCACTTGCTTTACATCCGCGGAACAAGTGTCGATTTCTCGTGGCTGCTCCTTTTTTTCCCCGTTTTCTCTTGCCACAAGTGTGTATTTACGCGCCTGCGCACGCAACGAACGAAGACAATCTCGATTCAACCCGCGAATTTTATTTAATTACGAACATTTGTTTCGCTATCAATCGCGGAAGAAATCGTTTCCTTATTCGCGACTGCTCTTCGCGTGCGATCAAATTTATTGCCTTGTGAAACACAATTCGCAATTATCTTTGTTCCCCTTGCAACTGCGTTTCGTTTTCGAAAGGGTTTAATTAATTACGTTATCCGTGATACGAAGATTTTGAATTTACACCAAGCAAAATTTTCTGTTTGATTTTAATATCAGAACAGACGATTCGTTTGTAACTCAATCTTGAATAGTATATTAATATTCGATGAAAGCTTCCTTCGATTACATTCGTTTCGTTTTACCATGTTTATTATTAATCACTCGATGCTCTCCACGTTAATTACATATTTGCTGATCAACTCATTACGTTAATTTCGTTTCGTACGACTACAATTCTCAGTTACTTTCGATCATTCGTAATCCTTGGGATTGAAACGGAATTTTAATTTTTGGAATTAAAACTATATTTCGAGCCGAGTGCAAAGGGTTAAAAAAAGAGTTATTCCGCAATTTATGTTTCCCTCAAGCTTTCTATCGAAATTTTCTATTTCTGGAAGACGTTAGTTAGCAATTCTCCTTATCTTATCTTATTCTTCCTTATCATTCTCAGACACGATTCTATCGCTCAGTTCCAAAGACTCTTCTTTCGCATCTCGACCTCTCGATTTCGATCGCACGCAATCGCTCTATCCATTTCGTCGCAAACATTTCGTTATCCCAAGTCACCACATACACCCAGTCACTCGTGATAAAACAATTCACACGCTGCGCAATTGCTTGGCCAAGGAGCTGCAACGATTTTATTCGCGATTCGTGACTTCCACGCAGGATTCGTTCTGACCGATTCCGTTCCGTTAAAACGGGCTATGAATTATGACCGATAATTATTTGAAGGCTAGGAACAAAAGAGGGTCGTGCCAGAGACGCGATTAGTTGGGGGTGGAAGCATGTAAGCCGCGTAAATGATAACGGCGAACACTGTGCGCGGCGTACGATAAGGCTTAATTGCCCTCTCGTCCCACTCCTCTTGCTTCCCAGGGTTTCTCGTTCCGAGGAACATCCGGCCCTTCGAATTGTTCCGATTTCCTGCTCGTACCTTCGTCCCTAACTTCCTTTCTTCTGCTTGGATGTGACTCTGTTCCTCGAGAGAACGTTTTTGAGAAAAATTGTGAAGCGAACGAGCTCGATTCGTCGTGTTTCGTGTCGTTTTTCTCAGAGAATGCAGAAATATAATTGCTGGGAATTGGTTCGATTTCCTGCTTGTATCTTTGTTTCTAACTTCCTTTCTTCTGTTGAGATGTAACACTGTTCCTCGAGAGAACGTTTTTGAGAAAAATTGTGAAGCGAACGAGCTCGATTCGTAGTGTTTCGTGTCGTTCTTCTCAGAGAATGCAGAAATATAATTGCTGGGTATTGGTCCGATTTCCTGCTTGTATCTTCGTCCCTAACTTCCTTTCTTCTGCTGGGATGTAACTCTGTTCCTCGAGAGAACGTTTTTGAGAAAAATTGTGAAGCGAACGAGCTCGATTCGTGGTGTTTCGTGTCGTTTTTCTCAGAGAATGCAGAAATATAATTGCTGGGAATTGGTCCGATTTACTGTTTGTATCTTTGTCCCTAACTTCCTTTCTTCTGCTTGGATGTAACTCTGTTCCTCGAGAGAACGTTTTTGAGAAAAATTGTGAAGCGAACGAGCTCGATTCGCAGTGTTTCGTGTCGTTCAAAGGTTTTTTTTGAGACGTTTCTTTCGTTTTAATATTCTTCTCAGAGAATGCAGAAATATAATTGTTTGGTTGATCAGAATTTGCTTAAATGGTTCAACGAACTTGACTAATGCTTAAAATTGCTATTCCAGTGATTCATATGGTTCAAAGTTTTCTTCTTGAAACATTTCTTTCACTTTTCAGAAAATCTTGGTATTCTTCTCAGAGAATGCAGGAAAACAACTTTTTCTTTAACCAAAATTTGCTTAAATAGTTCAACGAACTTGACTGACGCTTAAAATTGCTATTCCAGTGATTCGCATCATTCAAAGTTCCTTTTCTGAAACATTTCCTTTGCTTTTCTCAAAATCTTTTCAGAGAGTGCAGAAAAATCATTTTTTCATCGATAAAAATTTGCTTAAATGGTTCAACGAACTTGACTGACGCTTAAAATTGCTATTCCAGTGATTCGCAACATTCAAAGTTCTTTTTTGAACCACTTCTCTCGCTTTTCTGAAAATCTTCTCAGAGAGTGCAGAAAAATCATTTTTTCATCGGTCAAAATTCGCTTAAATGGTTCAACGAATTTGACTGACGCTTAAAATTACTATTCCAGTGATTCGTATCATTCAAAGTTTTCTTTTTGAACCACTTCTCTCGCTTTTCTGAAAATCTTCTCAGAGAGTGCAGAAAAATCATTTTTTCATCGATCAAAATTTGCTTAAATGGTTCAACGAATTTGACTAACTCTTAAAATTGCCATTTCAGTGATCGAAAAACTTTGTAACGCGCGATATGTGGTCGAAATATTAAAGCGGAACGCAGCGAGCCGCGCGCGATGTCAGAAGCAATCTCGCTAACGCTGCTTCCTCTGTGATTCGAGGGAGAGGACAGAGAGTGGTGGTTATCATAAGTAACGGTGCTCGTAAAAACAACAAATTATGTCAGAACGTATAAATTCCGGACGTTTAATTTCTGCTGGCAGAAAACTCCGCAGAGAAGTTTCGCGGGGATATTTCACCCGAATTTAAGTTGTCCTCTGACTCGCTGTGCGCGTTGTCCGCGTTGTTCCAGTTTGAACATTTCACGTCAATTCACGTCAACTCGTTTACCATCAAAACGCGCGTCCATTCTTTCACGCCGCGCTATTAAAAGTATAATAGTATCGTTAAAGTCGTTCGACGTAAAATATTCATTTTTCAATTTGATGAGATTCAGTTCAGCTTTTCTGCGTTCGCTCGTCAACTCTCTGATGCTCGTCGTTTATTTCCTAATCACACATCGCACACATCCACTCGTTCATTCTCATTTCCGCACTCTCAAAAATTGTAGGAATCATGGTTTTAAATAACTCGACTCAATCTTGATTTTTCTCAATTACAATCAGCTTTCACGTTCGCTCGTCAACTCTCTGATGCTTGTCATTTATTTCCTAATCGCACATCACACACACTCACTCATTAATTCTCATTTTTACACTCTCAAAAATTGTAGAAATCATAGTTCTAAACGACTTAACTCAATCCTTATTTTTCTCAATTACAAACAACTTTCACATTCGCTCATCAACTCTCTAATCTTTCTCTTCTACTCTCATTCATTTCCAAATCTCTCGCATCATACACACTCACTCATCCACTCTCATTCCCACACTCAAAAATTCTAGAAATCATCGTTCTAAACGACTTACACTCAATCCTTATTTTTCTCAATTACAATCAACTGTCACATTCACTCATCAACTCTCTAATCTTTCTCTTCCACTCTCATTCATTTCCAAATCTCTCGCATCACACACACTCGCTAATCACTTCTCATTCCCACAATATTTATCAACGCGAGCGAACGAAGGAACTCGCTCGCGACTGGAAACCAGCATCCTCCGTAATTAAACAGACGCGTTTAGCAGCGGAATGTCGGTGAAGATTGGTGAAGGGTTGGGGTTGAACAGAGGGAAACAGTGGTCGAGGATCGGAATTGTTAGCGGTCGACACGGGAGGACAGCTGGGAGTGAATAAATAAAAGGGTGAAGAATGAATGAAACCGTCGAAATCGTCGAAACGAATCGGCTCGTGGACGGCGTGAAGCGGCGCGCGTTTCATTTTCGGTGAAATTACCTATTGGCGAGCGAATGAATTTAAGTTGGACGATGGCTGGCGTCGCGACTCGTCCAGCGATATTTGACGCGATTCGAGAGGAATTTTGGCAAACCATTAGATCGCGTGGAAAGGATTAATCGTCCTAGTTTCGATTATTAGTAACACTTTATTAGAAATTTTAAAGGTTTCGCGAAATACAAGCTTGTTTCAAAATTCACAAGAGTTGAATTTTGCGTCATTACTGCTGTAAAGTGCCGTTTATATTTTATTCAATTCAAACCTTCTCAATTTCTCCTTCAATTTATATTTAATTCTTCTGTTTCCTTTTGCCATATTTAATCTTAATAAGTAGTATTTAACGCATTGCTTGCGGATCACGTGAAATTACGCGAACTGCTAAAGCATGGATCACGTAAAATTTGAAAAATTCTGTTACCTTACGTACGATGATAAAAATTATTTTCATCTTCTAAGTAATCATTACTTTCTCTACTTTATTCTCAAAATCAAAATTACGTCGAGTCAAAATATCCTACAAATTAGCAAAAATTCGAACATTATCGTCGCACGTGTCTATCCGAAGTACGCAAAAAACACGAAGCGCAAGTACGAAAAACGAAGACACCGCGTGATAACCGAAACGAGCAATCCAGAACGATTCTCGTTAAAGCGGTCGTCTACTCGCGTTAAAAAAAAAAAAAAGAGGAAACAGGGAAGCCCGTAATCCACTTCAGACTTTTACTATTCCCCGCATCGCATCAATTACATCTATTACGCCAACTACCGCGCGAATTATTCGCAAGCCAAGTGCAGCCGTCCCGCCCCATCGACCCCCGGAACAATTCACCGGAAGCACCCTGGTTCGCAAAATTCTCCTCTCGTCCGACGGATAATGCTTGTCAAATTTTACGAGTGCTCTCGCGTGCCAACCGAGATAATTAAATCTTTTAGAAAAAAAAAGAAAAAAAAGAAAGAGACGACGGAGAAGGGGTTGGGGGTGAGTAAAAAAAGCCCCAAAAAAATGAAAATAGGAAGAACGTGCGCCCCACGCTTGGGGGCCTTGGCAGCTGGACAATTTATACGTCTAATAAACCCAATTGCGCCTTACGTAACGTGCACAGAGTTGCGAGGGGGGAGACTTTGCAGGGGGGTGCACGGAAATATTCAATATTCCGCGGCGGAGGCCGCCCTCGGGGAACGCGGACTTTTCCAACGAGTCTTGGCACCGGAAACCGTTCCGTTTCGGTCTCGTTAATCGTGTACACTTACTGGCTGGCATCGATCGCGATTGGATATCGCGTGGCGCGAGGAAGAAGTTCGAAATTTATCGTGATTACTTGTCGTCGTACTGTAAAACTTTTAACTGGGGGTGTGGTTTGTATAAACGTGTACTAGAATTATGGGGAGAGGCGAGTGTGGTTTGTAAGCAACGTGTTAATTTTTTTTAATATCGAATAGGAAAATAGCAATCTTGTAAATATGTGATGTTTAAAATAAAAGAAATTAGGAGATGTAGGTTTGTGTCAGCGGCAAGCAGAAGTGGAATTTGCGAGGACGTGAATTCATGTCAGCAATAACCAGAAGTGGAATTAGCGAAGACGTGAATTCACGTCAGCAATTACTAAAAGTGGGATTTGAAATGATGTGAATTCACGTCAGTGGTTGTGAATGTTTGGAATTTTGAGTTGTAGAAGTTGAGAAAGCGTCATTGTGTTTTTTGGAGCTTTGAGACTTAGAAACTGAGAATTTTCATCACGCTACTTGGAGCTTTGAGACTTAGAAACTGAGAAGTCTCATCACGCTGCTTGGAGCTTTGAGACTTAGAAACTGAGAAGTCTCATCACGCTGCTTAGAGCTTTGAGACTTAGAAATTGAGAAGCGCCATCACGTTGCTTAGAACTTTGAAGCGCAGAAATTGAGAAGTCCCATCGCGTTGCTTAGAGCTTTGAGGCGCAAAAATTGAGAAGCGCCATCGCGTTGCTTAGAGCTTTGAGACTTAGAAATTGAGAAGCGCCATCGCGTTGCTTAGAGCTTTGAGACTTAGAAACTGAGAAGCCCCATCGCGTTGCTTAGAGCTTTGAGACTTAGAAATTGAGAAGCGCCATCGCACTTTCACGTGCCATCTAAGTTTTGCCATGATACAAAAATAGCAATCACTTCGAGTATGACACAAATCTCATGATGAAACATGGAACGAACCTCGAAGTCAATGATTTCAAAAACCAAACAATAAGACTTAAGGTTAATTTATTAACTTCCAACGAGGTCTTCGATAAATCGTTCGAGTTCGATTAAACCGGTTACACGCGTTCAGATGTATTTGCCAAATCATTAAAGCTTCGCGAAGCAACGATGGAAGTCCACGACCGAACCGTCGAGGGACTGGCCAGTCCTCGTCGATTATGCTTCGCAGAGGAACCGGAAATGTCCTCCAACGAGCTCCGCGGCGGTGAACTCGTCGTTACACGGTTCACTGGCTTACTTTGTTCGCACGCTAATGTCAATTAGGAAGCCAACGATCCGTGCGCACGTGATAATTAGCGCTGGGGGAGACAGGACGTCGCGCACGTCCTTGCACAGCTCGATCAAGCGTGGCCAACGGCGGAAGTTAACAAGCAGAACTACGCAAACACGGTTAAGAACCGTGGATTTGTTGCGCGCCCGCCTGGGATGGGATCGATTGGTCAGCCTGCGGTTTTTCTCGTCGCTCGTTTTAGCGGTGCATTAACCGTCCCTGATGGGACGAACGATTCTGGTCGTTCGATGGCGAGCGAGTTACTCTTGCTGATTCTTTTCGCCAGAATGAGAGGCTTAAACCGAGCGTTTCGTTGGATAATGTTGTTAGTTGAAGTAAAATAATGTAAACGTGCAGACGAGAGCTTTTGGTTCGTGTGTTCTGTTGGATATTTTATTCGAGAGGAATGGATAATTGAACGAACTATGAGGAAGAACCGTGCGGTGGCACAGGAAAAGAAATAAAAGAGAATTGGAACTTTAGCTTTTCTAGAGGTATCACACACATATGCACGCACACACACACTCGCGCACTTATATATATTAGTTGAAATGCATTTCAACACTTTCGTTTAACTCTGCAGTCTGATGTCTCCTTTGAGGAGACTTCAGCATTGATTAGTGATTGCAACTTTCTGGGAGATGCAAGTTTCACTTAAGTTTTCTGTTGAAATGGAAGTTTTCTATTGCTGGGAGACTAGATTGCTAAAATATTGCTAAAGTATTGCTATCTTAGCAATAGTTCCCATTGCTAAAGTATTGCTAAAGTGTTGCTAGTTTAGCAGCAGTTTCTGTTGCTAAAGTATTGCTAAAGTATTGCTAGTTTAGCAATAATTTCTGCTGCTAAAGTATTGCTAGTTTAGCAATAGTTTCTGCTGCTAAAGTATTGCTAAAGTATTGCTAAAGTATTGCTATCTTAGCAATAGTTTCTATTGCTAAAGTATTGCTATCTTAGCAATAGTTTCTGCTGCTAAAGTATTGCTAGAGTATTGCTAGTTTAGCAATAGTTTCTGCTGCTAAAGTATTGCTAGAGTATTGCTAGTTTAGCAATAGTTTCTGCTGCTAAAGTATTGCTAAAGTATTGCTAAAGTATTGCTATCTTAGCAATAGTTTCTATTGCTAAAGTATTGCTATCTTAGCAATAGTTTCTGTTGCCAAAGTATTGCTATTCTAGCTTCTATTACTAAAATATCGCTAAAAAGTTGCTATTTTATCAAGAGTTTCTATCACTAACTCAAGGCAGAATCCAAAAGCAAAGGTCTGAACACATACAGAATTCTTTAATTCACAATATTCTCAATCAATGCAACCACCCCCAAAATTTCCCAAATTTTTCCTCTCGTTGAAAACTAAAATACTTTTAATCGATGCACTAAAACACGAATGTACATGTTCGCATTCAATGCTGACAGAGCACAACGAAGATCGACGCGCGAGATTTATTTTCCCGCAACATCCAACTCTTTCTCGATCGCCTCGTCGCTTCCGGTCCAATTCCTCCCTCGCGCGTTTAATTTAATAAGACCAGGCATTCCGAACTTACGGCATTGCGGATCGAACAGTCCGCTATTAGATTGTGTGCGGTTCCTGTTTAACATGTCCGAATTAATACGTCAGTAGGTTTCCCTATTAATTAGCCTCTATGGAGGTGCGTTCGCGGCGAACCGTGGCGCAGAATGCACGATATCGAGCCTGCGTTATACATTTAATACCTCAAAGACATTGAAGGAATACCGCGGAACCCTCTGTTCGATAACCAGGGAAAAACAGGGACGTCGTTCCGCCTCGCTTCGCATCGCCCCCGTTCCACCCCCTCGTTATTAAGGGGAATAATTCAAGCTTAGACTCTTATTATCGATGGCTCGTTTAAGCTGACTCCTGATTGGCTGGGACTGCTCTAAAGAAAATTGTCTAATAGATAAATAAATGTTTAATATACGTAATAATTGATTCAGATTTTAATTAAATTGCAAAATTTTATGTCTGTCTGAATATTAACTCTTTGCTCTTGAAGACTCAATTGTTTGAAATTTGTGTTCAAACTCGAGGGCTCCGATTTCAAGACAGTGCAAATAATTTTTAGTTCATAATTTAAGGGCAGAAATAATTTATTTTGCGTCTAGGAAATTACAAATGCTGTTACTTTTCTTTCGAATGCAAAGGGTTGATAGATGAAAGTTTTATGATCAGCAGGGTTAATAGATGAAAATTTTATGTTGAGAAGGGTTAACAAACGATAATCTTCATTTCACAGCGTAAGAACAAAAACAATTTATTCTCCACCTATCAAATCCCAAACGCTACATAAATAGGAATGCAAACAATTGATATACGAATGCTATCACGCGATTTTCGTTAAATAAAGTCGACAGTACGATCGATTATTATACTCCTCGAGGAGCAGAATATTTTCCAACGCGAGCAAGTCTTCGAGGCACGGACTGAAAATTCTCGACGACGATAGCTCCTCCGTCGCAATGACTTACGTATGTGACTCACGTCTTATCCAGCCAGCACCCTCTCATTCTTCCAATTCTTCTGTCTGGCTCTTTCAGTTCCTTCGATGGCAGGTTGACGGTAACGTTAGTCGGTTCGCATGACTTGTTCATCTCGAAATCCGCTCGAAAACCAGGTCACACCGATCCTTCTCGTTTCTCTCTCCTCTCGATTCTTCTAACTACGCGTAACGTCCATAAATCACTGGCCAGTTGCAATTTTCGAGCAAAATGCTTAACCTTTTGACTGCTGCGAGCTCTCAGAGAGAATCGTCAGCGTGCAAGTCGCTGCGACAACAACGCGTCTCTTCGACTTCAATTAAATTTCTTTCTGATTATCAATTCTCCATATTCTCTTTTATATTTAATTATCAATTAAAGTCGAAGAGACGTGTTGTTATCGCAGCGACTTGCACGCTGATTGCGTGCGTAAAAATTGCAACGTAATAGTAATAAAGATAACAAGGGTTCAATAATCGACTTGTGTTGGATGTATTTTAAAGCATGGATCAGCACAGAAATCTGTATCGTATTTCTTCACACTGTTATCTAGTTTTTCGTCGAATTCTATGTTTGTTACGCTAATTATAAAAACGATTCTAATAACTCGTCGCAGTCTTCGACGATCGCACAGGCTCGGTTCCTTCTTTGGACGAACCCGTCCAATTTTGCTGAGCTCGTCCTGCCTGTTTAAGCTGATCGTTTAGATAGAGATGCTCTAGGTTACGTCACGACTTTGACGCGAATAGCACGACGTAGCCTGTCACTTTGAAATTTCGTGGCTGATAGCGCTGAATACCCGTTTGCATACAACGCAGTTTCGTATGCAGGAGTTAGATTGGATCTCCAGCCTTTCAGGAAGTAATTAATTCCATCCGTGGATGAAGACCGCGAGCGACAATAAAATATTACTTCTCGTTAGACGCGTGTAGAGCAGCTTACACTCGTTTCTCGAAGTATTTGCAATTTGTCACAGAAAAAGTATTCAGAAAAAATGAATCTATGCTGCGATCAGTGACCACAAGTAGCTGTGAAAAGAAAGTGGAGATAATTTGAACGTTGCACTAACAACAGAGATCATTTTGTCATGTCAGCGATTACAATTAGCTCTGAAAAGAAAGTGGAAGCAATTTGAACGTTGCAGCAACAGCAGAGATCATTTTTCTTCCTCATTGAAAGTCATAAACACCTTATTTGTCTGTGGCCCTCGAAACAGAAGGACGCGATGACTATTTACAATTTGTAACAAACAAAGTATTCAGAATACTGAATCGTGGATCACAAGTAGTTCTGGAAGGAAAGTAGAAACTATTTAACCCTTTGCACTTGGATCTGACGCTAACATTGATTAGTGATTACGAAGGTTAAATTTGTTCCATCGCGGTTTTTTCTATTGAAATAGAAATTTTCTTTTGCTGGGAGACGTTAACAATAGCAACTATTGCTAAAATATTGCTGAAGTATTGCTCTCTTAGCAATAGTTTCCATCGCTAAGTATTGCTCTCTTAGCAATAGTTTCCATCGCTAAATATTGCTCTCTTAGCAATAGTTTCCATCCCTAAGTATTGCTCTCTTAGCAATAGTTTCCATCGCTAAGTGTTGCTCTCTTAGGATAGTTTCCATCGCTAAGTATTGCTCTCTTAGCAATAGTTTCCATCGCTAAAGTATTTCTCTCTTAGCAATAGTTTCCATCGCTAAATATTGCTCTCTTAGCAATAGTTTCCATCGCTAAGTATTGCTCTCTTACCAACAGTTTCCATCGCTAAGTATTGCTTTCTTAGCAATAGTTTCCATCGCTAAGTATTGCTCTCTTAGGAATAGTTTCCATCCCTAAGTATTGCTCTCTTAGCAATAGTTTGCATCGCTAGGTATTGCACTCTTAGCAATAGTTTGCATCGCTAAGTATTGCTATCTTAGCAATAGTTTCTATTACTAAATTATTGCTCTTTTAGCAATAGTTTCCATCGCTAAGTATTACTCTCTTAGCAATACTTTCCATCGCTAAGTATTGCTCTCTTAGCAATAGTTCCCATCGCTAAAGTATTGCTATCTTAGCAATAGTTTCCATCGCTAAAATATTGCTAAAGTATTGCTCTCTTAGCAATAGTTTCCATCGCTAAAGTATTGCCATCTTAGCAGTAGCTTCTATCTTTAAGATATTGCTAAAGTATTGCTCCCTTAGCAATAGTTACAAAGTGTTAAACGTTGCACCAACAACACAGATCATTTTTCTTCCCCATTGGAACCCATAAACACCTTATTTGTCCGCGGCCCTCGGAACAGGAGGACGCGACGACTCGTAAAACGTCGAGCACCAGCAAATGACGACGAAAGCGTGACAAGAAGGGGATCGAAGGGTGAGACGGAAGGGGCGACTTCGATACATCCATAAACGCGTTTATCGTCGACGTTGCGTGCACGCGGAGGGCCACGCGGGAATCATTAATATTCAAGGGGGCTGCCGTTTCAGATTTTATTCACACAGAGCGTCGTAAAGCGACGCATTGATGTTTCCGCGAATACAGATGTCCGCGTGGCGGTGCGCGTCGAACGCGAAACGCTAACAACAGTTGCATCGCGCCTCTGGGCGTCTGACAGGGTGCTTCGAGGTTTTACTGCCCCCCAGGATCCGTGTGCAACCGACGCCCGCGCGTACAAATTTTTATATTCGTCTAATAGACTGACGCTTCGCGGATTTGTGGCTGCTGCGAGTCAGCAGCCACGCGATTCACTTTTAGGATTCGTAGATCTCTTAAGATTCCTTGGAAATTGAATAGATTTCCAATCCCTGTGCGGTGGGGATCAGAATACGCCCACAGTATCCCCTGCTTGTCGTAAGAGGCGACTAATAGGGGTAAGAAGGGGTTAACGAGGAAAGTAACGAATTTTAATGTGATGTGTCAACGCTAAAGAGCTAATCGCGAGACAGCGCGTTGTACGAAGCGATGTCTCGGTACTCTGCATCCTTTTCTTGGTAATTATAGGCTTCACGAGAAGCAGATTTAATCGTAAAGACTTGAAAGTGTCCAAAAAGTGTCCTCAAGCTCACAAATCCCTTAAATACCAGACTTGAAAAACCAAATCAGCTTTTTCATATTCAAAATTCTCTTTGTGAATAAACCTTTCTTTCGAATTATTAAACTGTTCCACTCGATTCCTTCGCTGTCCAACTCAGAATCCAACAATATTACTCGAGACAATTCCTCTTCGTTCCTAACAAAACACATAAAACATTACAAACATTAAAACCACCTGGCAAGCGTAATCGATCGAAGATTAGCGCGAGATGTCCGCGACGAACGAAATCGACCATCCACCCCTCGTCCACTGAGCGAAATAGAGAAAGAGAGCGTGTCGATTCACGAATTACGCGAGCGCGAAGAAAACCAGGGCCCAGCCACGAATGATAATTAACGAGCGTTCGTTAGCCAGGACGTAATTACAACGGGAATCGATTAAAGGCGCGGGCCGCATCGGTATTCCCCGGCTGTTCTTCGAGGTAGGGCGGATAACGGGGGCGAAATGATAGCACGAAATAAGGCGAGTCAACCCCGAGGAGAGCGGGCCGACGCGAGCCGCATTGGCATCGCTGCCAGATTCAATTTAAGATAGCCGCGAACTCTAGACTCCCTGAATACGGCGTGCTGTATTAGAGTTCGCGGAAGTTTACTGTACCAACACCCTGTACACCCATGGGGGGTGGCGCGGCTCGGACGGGAACAGGGTTGGGGGGTGGCGTTGAATTATGCCACGCGACGTTAACCGCTCTCGCCCCGACTGTGTATCCGGTGGCCCTCATAATTCCTAATGGACACGCGAAACATCGTTACGCGCCCGTTAAAGGGTTAACCAGCGCGTTCTCCTTCTTTGGAAGACACCCAGAGCTCTCGATAAAAGCTGTCCAACGATTCTCAACCCTTCGCGGTCCGAATTATTCTTCAATTTAGTAGTTCAGTCGCCAATAATTCCCTATTATTTCAAGCGTTTCATTTGAAATTCACTTGAAATTCAGTTTGTGTGACTGTTACTTGGAAACTCTAAAACGGCTCTAAAACTTTGTTGCAATTTATATTTGCGAGTCACGCTCGACAAAGGACCGCAAAGGGTTAAACATACGATGCATTCACTTGAAATTTACTTGAAAATGTTGTTAGTTGCATGACAATTGCTTGACTGTTACTTGGAAACTCTAAAACGGCTCTAAAACTTTGTTGCAATTTATATTTGCGAGTCACGCTCGACAAAGGACCGCAAAGGGTTAAGCATACGATGCATTCACTTGAAATTTACTTGAAAATGTTGTCAGTTGCATGACAATTGTGTGACTGTTACTTGGAAACTCTAAAACAGCTCTAAAACTTTGTTGCAATTTATATTTGCTTCTTTTTCTTATTTAGCATAGGGTTAAGCATACGATGCATTCACCACTTGCACTCAACAACTTTCTCCGTTGGGTGTTCAATTTCTTCGCGAATATAATCGATCTTTGTCGAGGTGGTGGTCTCTGTATGGACGTGGGTCAGAGTACCTGACTCGAGGTTTACTCGCCTAACCGTACCCTTAATTTGGTGTGAAACGAAGTGCAGCTTCGTATTGTTGTTGCTCTGTAGAGAGTAGGAAGGAAAAGAGAGGGAAGAACGTTTGCTAGTGGACTCATCAATAAGGCTACCTAGTAGGCCCATCCTTAGACGCTGAAATGGTAGGAATAAGTCAGAATTTGTATTATATAGAAATTGTGAAGGAAGCTCGCTGGAAACTAGTGAGTGTGCTGTCCCTCTCGTGGCGAGTGTCAGAGGACCGCCACAGGTATTTAGAGTTTATGATACATCAATTGAAGCGAGGCATTAAAGATGAGAGTCTTTTTACAAGTTCTATGGCACCTTTATGCCTCCAATTCCACCCACTCGAATTATGAAGTTATTCAGAAAAGGTGATAAGTAGAAATTGGGACTCTTCAAAAATAACTAATTATAGTCGACCATATGAGATAGAACAATCTTATTTTTCAACAGTTCCAAAATCAAATTCATCTTCACTCGTGATAATTTAATTTAAAGCAACGCCAAGCGCACTTCTAGGATTGAAACTCGATGTGGGGCCAAATGTTTGTAGACGTTCTTTCGACGCGTACAGCACCAAGTCTGTTTGGTCGCTAGATTATAGTATTTTATGGTATCAGTGAACGATGACTGCGTCCCATCTCGTGGAAAAACGAAAATTATTCTGTGAAACATCGATATATTAATCGTCAGCTGAAAGTTACACGGCTCCATAGAGGGTTAGCCGGATGACACGAAGATTTATCGCGTCCGCGGATAAACCCGTCTCATTTTTGCCAGCCGAGATTGTACGTGACACTCTCTGGGACGCGCGAACAACTCGTCGTCGAAGTAAGACGGATAATTTGTTACAAACGAGAGGAGGATCTCCCTCCTCCTCTGCATTCATCCCTGCAGCGGGGATGAGACACCTTTTTCCGACAGCGAGCTTCTCCAGAGCTCTTCCTCGCTGATAACGAATCGAATTTTTCAGACGTTTTCTCGTCAGCGAGGGGTGTCTCTTATTCGTGGCCTCTCGTGCTGGTTGATTCGTGTTTTTGACAGCGAAAATGTACGGTTAAATAATAAATTGCGAAGAAACGTGTGTGAAATACAGTTCTAAAGAAGAGAAGCTTGTTGGATTGAGTTAACCCCTTGCACTCGGTTCTTTTCCGAGTATTAGCAATATTTTAGCAATATTTCAGCAATAGTTTTCAATACTAACGTCTCTCAGCAATAGAAACATGCATTTCTGAAAGAATTGCGGTGTAAAAAATTTAGTTATCGCCGCACAGGGTGCAAAGGGTTAACATTATTCCCGTGACCCCAGCGTGGTCTACCCCCACGCCTCTACAATCCGAGCCCTCAGACTTGGAACAGAGACGCCCTTGCCGTCGTTAAGACAGCCTCGAATCAATGGCCACCGCCTAATTACCATGCGATCGACGTCATAATAACAAAGCAGCGTCGCATCTTCGATTCGCTACACGAAACCCATTAAACCCGGTCGCTCGGAATCGATCGAACTTATCGAGGTGTCCGGGCTTCGAATTCTGCAGGGTGACCCAGCCCCGTAGAATGGGACGACGGGTTTGCTTAGGATTCTTGCTGATCTAAAATTCGAAAAGGGCCGGAGAGCGCGCGATGACAGATCAATACGCGCCCTATCCGCCCCTCTCCACCCTCCCCTCCCTCTTTCTCGCTCTGCTGTCCCTCTCCAGCGCTCCTTTTCCGCGGGGTATCTTCCGCCCTTACCGGGATATTCCTTTCGTGCGCGCTCCCCTATAATGGAGCGCCATAGAAGTGGGCCGTCTTCATCCCCAGACTGATCCTTTTATATGATAATTGCAACGTATTTGCCAGAGATCGTGTATAAACCGGGCGAGCTTTATTGGGACGAAGCACAGGGTGCATTGTGGCGTGGCCGCAAGGTCGACAGATTCGAGGCAACCCCTCGCTGAACGAGGGGTGGGCAGCGCCCACCCACGCTTTTCTTCCGCGTTTTCGTCCCACGACCACGGCCAGACGTTTTTCCGTGGCCCCTGGACTTCTTACGAAGCCGTTTCTTTTGTTTGCTCGCTG
Source organism: Xylocopa violacea (assembly GCA_963969225.1). NCBI lineage: Eukaryota > Metazoa > Arthropoda > Insecta > Hymenoptera > Apidae > Xylocopa > Xylocopa violacea. The sequence goes on from CAXAJV010000015.1 coordinate 20,071,856, forward strand.
CTACCCCCCTCCGCTCCCCGCTCCGCGCATCCCTTGTTTCTTTTTTCTCCCGTGGGAAGGGAACCACTGATTTCTTGCCTGTACCGCGTGGCGCTTGTTACGTGGGCTTTGATGGAGTTTTAATGCGATACATCGTTTATGGCTGATGCACGAAGCGATCGATGAGGATTGTACGAAACAGAGTGATCAATCGATGGATTTGGAATTTGTTCTGTTGTTAGATTGGAGATTTGTTAATCCATTTGAGAAGGAGTTTTGCGAACTTTACTTTGTCACTTTCTGGGAAAGTAGAGAATGTTGTGTTGGGGACGAAGAGAATTGTAACGATTCTTAGGTAATAAGTAGCATAATTGATAAGAGGGAGGTTTCTAGATTAAGTTAATAATTTATATAAACTATTTCTTAGCAAAGATACGAATCTGACGCTTTGCTAATCACCAGCGTAAAAATTGTGCAATGCAAAGTGAAATAAAGATAAAAATGCAAATGAGTCGTTTCGAATGGGTTAAACAATGGATATTGTGGTGTTTGAATGAAGTAATTTGGCAATTAATACGATAAATAGCACGCTTCAAGCTTTCAAGATGCCTTGGACGCGTTACATATTTTGCTATGCATGAATATTAGAATTGTTAAAAATGAATTAGAATTGTTGGAAAATTACAAAATTTTCTAAACGCAAATTTAATCATTGAAAACCAAATGTTGCAGGATCCAAGTGTCATCGCAACGAGGCTGGAGACAATACGTATCAACCAGTTCTTTGCAAAAGTTCAGAAAACTTCTAATTCGTTTCTCAACCGCGTTCAGAACTTTCTCTGTTAAGATCTGCGATCTACTTTGCAGCAGAATTATTAACGTCAAATAATTTAACAACTTTGTAAAATCGCTTCGCGTGGTTTCTCTTATTTTCAGGGGCACACTTTTTAAAATGCACTGTAATTCAAATTTGGAAAGTAGTCTTCGAATCAATCATCAAATCCACGTGATTCAGCGATTCATACTCGGTTGAGATCGCAGAAAAAAGAAAAAAGAGAAGGCTAGTCCACCAGCTATTCGAAAATTCTCATCAAATGCGATTTAAACTTTGAAAGTAGTCCTCGAATCAATCATCGAACTCGCTTGATTCTCTTTCAGAAAAAAGAGACGTCAGCAACGCCTCTAAATAATTTATTTGGCTTCGCAAATACAGCAGATATTCAAAAATTCTTGTCAAATGCGATTCAGACTTCAAAAGTAGTCCTCCAATCAATCATTGAACCAGTGTTCTCCACCCAAGATCGCAGAAAATAAAAAAAGAGACGCCAACACCGTCTCTAAATAATTTATCCATCCACGCACGCACAGCAGATATTCAAAAATTCTCGTCAAATGCGATTCAAACTCCAAAACTAGTCTCGAATCAATCATCAAACCCTCGTGATTCAGCGTTCTTCATCCAGGATCGCAGAAAATAAAAAAAGGGACGCTAGCAACGTCTCTAAATAATTTACTCATCCACGCACCACAGCAGATATTCAAAAATTCCCATCGAACGCGATTTAAACTCCAAAAGTACTCCTCGAATCAATCATTAAACCAGCGTTCACCACCCAAGATCGCAAAAAATAAAAAAGAGACGCCAGCAACGTCTCTAAATAATTTACCCAGCCACGCACACAGCAGATATTCAAAAATTCTCGTCAAATGCGATTCAAACTCCAAAAGTACTCCTCGAATCAATCATCAAACCCTCGTGATCCAGCGTTCTCCACCCAGGATCGCAGAAAATAAAAAAAGCGACCTCAGCAACGTCTCTAAATAATTTACCCAGCCACGCACACAGCAGATATTCAAAAATTCCCATCAAACGCGATTCAAACTCCAAAAGTACTCCTCGAATCAATCATCAAACCCTCGTGATCCAGCGTTCTCCACCCAGGATCGCAGAAAATAAAAAAAGCGACCCCAGCAACGTCTCTAAATAATTTACCCATCCACGCGCACGCAGCGGATATTCGAAAATTCTCTTACGACCTCGGTAAATATTCATGCGGAGTCATCGTAGAACCGAGGAGAGGCGGCGCAACGTCCGGAGGGTTCTAAGCAATTTCAAAGAAAAGATTATGTTTCCGCGGACAGAGGCGAATGAAAGTGGCTGGATGGCGTAAGAGCCTGTAACAGGGGGAGGTCGCTCGGATCGTGGACGAACGTAAGGAAGAACCAGCGATGGGGTGGGTACGTAGCCGTGGAAAAAAAGTGAAACTAATTTTCGTTCGAGCCTGAACTCCTCTCACCCTGTGCCTCTGTCTCTCTTCGCGGTTCCCCAGTCAGTTGGAAAAGTTTCCTCTGCTTACCTAGCAGGAAGTTGCTTGGGTATCCGTGGTACGTTAATCCCGCAAATAGATGACTTCACGAAATGGTACGAGGCCGTCCTGGATAACGGCGGATCCCGCGGTAAAAGGGATAAGCTTCGCGCAGCCCGCGGGCTCTGCTCGACTCTCGTTCGCTCGCGGCTCGAATACGCGCGACGACCCTTCCGTAGGCTCGCTCGAGCCGGCTGGTTGTCTTTTCGAACACCCGATAAACATTAATTCCCCGCCAGCCGAGTTTTCCGACCGTAATTCTTGGAGCTAACCACCCCTTTGTGGGAGCACCAGCGCTCGTCGATGCTCGCCAGGGCTCCCTCTCACTCTCTCTCGCGGCTGTTGATTGCGAGAGCGAGGCTCGAGGATAGAAATTGGTGTTGCTCTTGGTATAACGGACGGTACACGCTGGCAGCGACCGACACCGTAGTTTTCTGCGATGTTTAGTGCGGCTCGGGCTTTTGACCGTTATGCGAGCGGGGAGCCAGTTGGAATCGAGTTTGCCGGGGCCAGAGGGTTGAATAAAGTTTTCGTGTTACGATTATTCGAGTTTCTATTGATTTTCTTCGCGTTTGTTTTTCTAGTGTCTCTTAGCGCGCGATGGAGCAAGCGGAGAGAGCAATTTTAGGTAATTCGTTAGTTCGTCGATGGTTTTGTTGTATGAAAGGAGTAATTCTATTGCGAAACATTATTCCAATAAAATTTTTTTATTAAACACTGTCGCAACAAAATTTTCACATTTTACATCAACACTGTTCCAAGAAAATTCTGACAAACTTTCTAACAAAATTCTGACCTTTCACTAAACACTGTTCCAACAAAATTCCCCCCCAAAAAAACCTGCACAATTTTCTGGTAATCTCATACAGCGTTCCACAATTTTCCACGTTCTTCAAATGTTTGCTGAGCATTGAATTGGCCGGAAACGGCGCCCCCGGCGCGTAACTCCCGCCTTTTTAATCTTGCAAATCGTAAAAATCCCGCGGCTGGGTCTCTTCTTCTTTTTTTTCTCCCTTCTTCTCTTCTTTTTTCTCTTCTCCGCCAGGTGTTTCGGCCAGACCACCGTTTCACCCACGGCACGTTGCAGCCGTTGAAACGGCGGAAAGCTCGACCGCTTTCACAGTCACTTAGTTCCTCGAGTAGAGAGAGGGCTGGATAAGGAGGACAGAGAGGGTGGAAGGAAAAGGGCGCGCAGAAGAGCACTTAAACACTCCGACGGTTAAATTTAAACTGCCCCGTGTTGCGCGGGCTATCGTCCCACGGTGTTGATCTGCACGGTAATCTCGAGATTCGACCGATGCTGCCCTCCCACTTCCGCTTTCGGTCCTCCAACCCTTCGCGGTCCTTTGTCGAGTGCGACTCGACGTCGCTGAATAAGAAAAAGGAGGAAATATAAATCGCAACAATGTTTTAGAGTTGCTTTAGAGTTTGAGAGTAGCTGTCGAGGAATTGTCCTGCAATTGACAACATTTTCAAGTAAATATAAATTACAGCAATGTTTTAGAGTTGCTTTAGAGTTTGCAAGTAGCTGTCGAGGAATTGTCCTGCAACCGACAACATTTTCAAGTAAATATAAATTACAGCAATGTTTTAGAGTTGCTTTAGAGTTTGCTAGTAGCTGTCGAGGAATTGTCCTGCAACTGACAACATTTGCAAGTAAATTTTGAGTAAATATAAATTACAGCAGTGTTTTAGAGTTGCTTTAGAGTTTGAGAGTAGCTGTCGAGAAATTGTCCTGCAACTGACAACATTTTCAAGTAAATTTCAAGTAAATATAGATTACAGCAGTGTTTTAGAGTTGCTTTAGAGTTTGCAAGTAGCTGTGGAGGAATTTTCTTGCAACTGACAACATTTTCAAGTAAATTTCAAGTAAATATAAATTACAGCAATGTTTTAGAGTTGAAGAACTACTAAATTGAAAATGATTCGGACTGCAAAGGGTTAACCCACTTTTTTCTTTGTGTTTTGGGGTGTCTGCGGACTTTGGACGTCCATGGGATTTGGAAAAAGCAGTTTGGAAGAAGACAGTGCTCCTAATTTAAAGTTATTGTATTCTAATCCTCTTCTGATAGTCGCATGGCTTCTTATTTTTCAAATCTTCGCGCCTTCTTTCTTTACTCTTGAAACCAAAGAACTACAATTTCCATGGTCTCAAGAAGAGTTATTGCTGTTCTAAAAAGGAACTAACTGCTCTAACTCTAATAAATAACGACAAGATGGCAACATTTCAACCATTCGCTATGAAATTTTAACGTGTACCAAGGAATTAGTTGTTTCAGATGCAGCAGCATCCACACACAGCGTCGTTCAACACCATCGTCGTCCTTTTTCACTTTTCCTCCGCTCTAATTCGCTTTCCTTCTCCTCGTTTAGCCTCATCCTCCCTTCAGCCATCATCCAGAGCTCCCTGCGTCCAATTTGCATGCGATTCCACCTGTGTTCATGGACCTGTGTGTATTTAGAAGCGTTCGAGGATACATAATGCCCAATTGTTACGATATACCAGAGACACAGCGTGCCACTTACGAGGGAATCCAATGGCCACAACTTGCAGAAACAGATCATCTGAGACTCGTTCAAGCGAAATCTCTTTCGAGAGACTATGTATCGCCAGATATTTAATAAACGATTACTGTTATTACTCCCTTTATCCTGAAACTTCGTCTTTTTCCTCACAGTCGAAGCGAGACTGTTGGAAGAAATCGATTGTAAATAAAAACTGCTTCAAATCTGTTGTTTCCTGTTTATTACACCTGTTTAATTATGAATTTTCTTTCGTATATTTTGAAATAATGTCTGAGATTGATGTCTGTATAAGTAATTAAAGTATTGAAACGATGATGCAGCCTGTAAACTTTTACTATAAGTTGTTGTAATGATAGTTTTCTTCGTTTCTTTGCTTGAAATTAACCCTTTGCATTCGAGTGTTGCTTTTGAGGAAATTTATTGCTGATCGCAAAGGTTGAAGACTTATTCCATTGCAACTTTTTGAAGAACGCTTATTTCCCCAAAGTTTTCTATTGAAATGGAAATTTTCTGTTGCTGGAAAATTGCTTGGCAATCATTTCTATTGCTAACTTTCCCCAGCAATAGAAAATTACTGAGCAATAATTTCCATTGCCAACTTTTCCCAGCAATAGAAAATTACTGAGCAGTCATTTCTACTGCAGACTTTTCCCAGCAATAGAAAATTACTGAGCAATAATTTCTATTGCCAGCTTTCACAAGGAATAGAAAATTGCTGAGCAATAATTTCCATTGCCAACTTTTCCCAGCAATAGAAAATTACTGAGCAGTCATTTCTACTGCAGACTTTCCCCAGCAATAGAAAATTACTGAGCAATAATTTCCATTGCCAACTTTTCCCAGCAATAGAAAATTACTGAGCAGTCATTTCTACTGCAGACTTTCCCCAGCAATAGAAAATTACTGAGCAGTCATTTCTACTGCAGACTTTTCCCAGCAATAGAAAATTGCTGAGCAATAATTTCCATTGCCAACTTTTCCCAGCAATAGAAAATTACTGAGCAGTCATTTCTACTGCAGACTTTTCCCAGCAATAGAAAATTGCTGAGCAATAATTTCCATTGCCAACTTTTCCCAGCAATAGAAAATTACTGAGCAGTCATTTCTACTGCAGACTTTCCCCAGCAATAGAAAATTACTGAGCAATAATTTCCATTGCCAACTTTTCCCAGTAATAGAAAATTGCTGAGCAATAATTGTCGAGTGCAAAGAGTTAATTTCGTTACGAGCAAAAAAAGGAACGATCTGTATATTTCTTTATAACATTCGATCGTCAGCTTGCTCGTCGTACAACTTCTCTCTAACGAAACCCTTTTCCGTCTGTTCCAGGTAAGCGACAGAACGCAGCGAGCCGTCGAGCGGAAAATCGTCGACGAGTTATCCGCTTCGACTGGTAAGACGACGCTTCTCCATTCTCGAAACCGTCGATCCTCGCGGAAGACGGTCGTTCCACGCGAAATCCGATTATTAAAAAGCGAGTCGATCGCGCTTTGACAATTAACTGGCGCTCCGTCGTCGCCTCGATTCTAATTACGAAGTCGCAGAACCGTTCGCGAAGCTGCGATAGAAAGAGGCAGGAAGAGGCGCTTATCCAGCTTGTTAAATAAACTATCGCCAAAGCGAGGGAAGACGAGCGCGCGCAAAAGGCTCGATCGTCCCTTTATCGCGCGCGATCGATACGAACTAACGAGATAATTAAAAAGCGATCTCTTTTCAATTAGCAGCGAGAAACGAGAAACGCGATCGCGGAAGCGGCTCGACTTTTGCTCGATCGCAAGAATCCGCCTCTTTTTTAAAACTCGCGCGCGCTTGGAACGAATTCGCAGCAGACGTTCTTCCGCGTGGGAAAATATTGTCGCGTCGTTAACGGGTTTGAAAATAGTAGGTTAACGAATGTAATTCCACTCGCGAACGCCGCGAAACTATTTGATAACTGGGTTAAAATGGACGACCACGCGACCAGTTGCAACTAATGGCTGCGAAAATTGCTCTCGCGACCGAGGCTTTCCAGTTTTTCCGCGCAACTGTTTCGTCGCAGCGTTTCGAGGATTCTACGCTTTCGTCGATGATATATTGTGTCAGTGAGTGCTGGCAATTAGAGTAATTACGAATCATCGAGGGTAGTGGTAACGTTAAATCGTTCTGCGAGCGTTTCAACGTTTGCTCTTCGCGTTAACCCTTTTTGTAGGGTTCTGTTATCGTTGCGAACAACGATGCATCTTTGTTGAATATCCTAATCATAAATTCCCTGTCGCTTCAGTTCTCGACGTGCTCCTTTCTGAATTTTGCAATTAAAACAAATTTTTTATCGCCTTTCTCCCGAAACTCGATGAATTATGGAAATTTGACTCGACACTTCGCACACAACTCTCTGAATTTTGCAATTATCCTTCAAAACAAATTTTTCATCAGCCTTTTTCTAGAATTCCATGAATTATGGAAATTTGGCTCGACACTTCGCACACAACTCTCTGAATTTTGCAATTATCCTTTAAAACAAATTTTTCATCGCCCTTTTTCTAGAATTCCATGAATAATATAAATTTGACTCGACGCTTCGTGCACAACTTCGATTCTTCGCTCGACACTGAAAGGGTTAAAGAACAAAGATTATCTCTGAACTACACTTGCAATTATTGAATATTTCATAAATAGAAATTGAGAACTTGCAACGCAGTTAACCCCTGCAGGATATACAGGGTGTTACAAAAAAGCATTCACTATTTATTTGCCTCGTAGTTGACAATGAATGAGTTAATCATAACACTAGCAAAAAAAAAATGTTTGATTACTCACAAACAGTTCACAATTCTCCCATCGATAGAACACACTGTACTCACAAAACCTAACAAAGCATTTACATTTCATAAACCTGATCGTCTCATTTTTGAGGAAACTACAAAAAGATTGCTTCCACTTATTTAAGTATCAAACGAAACGTGCTCAGGCATTGAAACGCGAGTCGTTTCCACTGAAAATCGCTTCTTGGAGAACGTCCACGCCATCCCACCTCGACGAGACGGTCCCAAAGTTAACAAATGATTATCTGGCGGTGACAACTTAACATGACGCGCGTCGAATTCCGTGTAAAAGGTTCCAGCTCCCGTTTTTCGATATTCAAAGAAGCTTCTGCATCGTACACTCGAGCTTGTCCCATATATCAGTGCTTTCACACCGCCGATTACATCCACTCGATCTGTCAAACTGTCACCCCTTTGTGCAGACGCGTGCACGATCGTCCAAGTGTACAGGAAATAACGCGTACGCGTCCTCGAGACTTCCGTAGGCTCGCGTTTAGAACGATTTCTTTCTCTTCAATCGTTTCGTGCAACGTTTTTATTGCCACGAACGGGTTTGGTCGGACGAAAACTTTATTTAGAAAATTCGTTCGATGGTAAACAGAGCTCGTCGAATGTGCGTCCGATTTAAAATATGTAAATCAACGTTATAGACGTCTCTATAAGCCATGGATCGTGTGATCGGACACGTTTGGGACGTTTCAGCGGGTTTAATTGATTCAGTAAAAGCTTTGCTATTTAGAAATGACGGTGTATTTTCGATACGTTCTTATGTTTGAATTTTAGCTGGTTCTATTATTATTTGAAGCTCGATATTTGATGATTTGAAATTTAAATGCTTTTATTGTTATCTGAAGCTCGATATTTGACGACAGAATGATTATTGGCTAAAGTCAATTGGGAATATCTTAAAGTGGATTTAATTAAGCCACTTTTAAGAATATTTGGGATATCTTAAAGTGGATTTAATTAAGCCACTTTTAAGGATATTTGGGATATCTTAAAATGGATTTAATCGCACCATTTTCAATAATTTTTTAGATATCTTAAAGTGGACTTAATTGCAACGTTTTTAATCATTTTTGGGATATTTTAAAGTGGATTTAATTGAGCCACTTCCAATAACTTTTGGGATATTTTAAAGTGGATTCAATTGACCCACTTTCAAGGATTTTTGGGATATCTTAAAGTGGATTCACTTGGGCCATTTTTGTATTCACATTCTCGTAGTTTATATTCAAATTTCTATCCATTTGTGTATAGCACAGCATCTCGTTTGGTTTATGAAACTGCTCAAGGTACTTGCACTTACTTTAAACGTTCAAGAGTTCGCTATTACGAAAAGGAAATGAGATTTTTCGACGGCACTCAATTTCCAAATGAAATAATATTAAATGATCGCGAGGCAAGCACCAATATCGTGGTTAAAACGACACTCAAAGTGCAAGAGATCAACAAGCGCGCTGTGTGTCTTGACGAAAGCCTGAGAAAGTATAAGCGAGGGTAATATCCTCGAATATTAGTCCTTCAAAGTAGCTCGAGTTGTCTTAACTACGCATCATAACCAGAAAGTATACATTAGTTTTATAATCAGTTTTATTTCCTCGACATAGTTGGCGGACCAGAGAGAAGACGATATTCGCGTTCATAATTTCCCACGGATAAAAAAGTGTTCAAAGGTTCCCTCGCGACTTCAAGTTTGAGGGAAATTCAAATTTTACAAGCGTAAGTTTAATGGAGGAAAATGTTGGAGCGAAGGAGACGCAGTTCTCTAAATGAATATTAATGTCTTTTTATTCCTTTCTTGGTATTAATGATTGCAAAGCGCGATTGCAAAGCTTAGAAAAAGGAATTCAATCTTGATTCTTTTCAGATGCGTTTTGCTCACAATTTTTAGCATTAAATTTCACGTCTGAAGTATATTCATGATTCCCTCTCTGGGAATAAATTTGAATGCGAATAATCTTCGTTTTAATCAAAATATCAACGTTATAATTAATTAACTATTTAAACTAGGGTTTCAATAATTCACCGTATCTTTCGTCCCACAAATGACGCGTATTAAATTTTCAAATGCGAATCATGACTCGCTAATGAAGTACAAGCCAATGTTAATCGTTTGGTTGCGTATTATTAATTAGGATTTTGGAATTTCTGTGTATTTTCCTACGCGAAAGTAAAAAGTAGTCAATGATAAAAAGATCGAAAGAAGAGACTCAACCTTCCCAGAGACTCGCCATCTTAAAGAAAACACAACACAACGCAACGCCTCAAAAAACCAAAACAAAACAACAGCATCGACGCTTCTAAAAACTATTCTCACAAAATTATCAAATTTCCTCTAAAACACTGCACCAGTGCCCTCCAAATTTCCAAAACACTTTCCCTCAGCTTTCTCAAACAAAACCCATCATCCCTTAAAATTCCTCGAGGAGGAACCTCGAAACAAAACGCACGCCAGGCGAACGCTCGTCGAAACGTAAAAGGTTAGATTAGATTAGGTAAAAAACCAAAACAAAACAACAGCATCGACGCTTCTAAAAACTATTCCAAAACATTTTCTCCCAGCTTTCTCAAACAAAACCCATCATCCCTTAAAATTCCTCGAGAAGGAACCTCGAAACAAAACGCACGCCAGACGAACGCTCGTCGAAACGTAAAAGATTAGGTTAGATTAGGTAAAAAACCAAGACAAAACACCAGCATCGACCAGCTTCTAAATTATCAAATTTCCTCTAAAACACTGCACCAGTGCCCTCCAAATTTCCAAAACACTTTCTCTCAGCTTTCTCAAACAAAACCCATTATCCCTTAAAATTCCTCGAGAAGGCACCTCGAAACAAAACGCACGCCAGGCGAACTCTCGTCGAAACGTAAAAGGTTAGGTTAAATTAGGTAAAAAACCAAAACAAAACACCAGCATCGACGCTTCTAAAACCTATTCTCACAAAATTATCAAATTTCCTCTGAAACACTGCACCAGTGCCCTCCAAATTCCCAAAACACTTTCTCCCAGCTTTCTCAAACAAAACCCATCATCCCTTAAAATTTCTCGAGAAGGAACCTCGAAACAAAACGCACGCCAGGCGAACCCTCGTCGAAACGTAAAAGGTTAGATTAGATTAGGTAAAAAACCAAAACAAAACACCAGCATCGACGCTTCTAAAAACTATTCCCACAAAATTATCAAATTTCCTCTGAAACACTGCGCCAGTACCCTCCAAATTTCCAAAACACTTTCCCTCAGCTTTCTCAAACAAAACCCATCATCCCTTAAAATTCCTCGAGAAGGAACCTCGAAACAAAACGCACGCCAGGCGAACGCTCGTCGAAACGTAAAAGATTAGGTTAGATTAGGTAAAAAACCAAAACAAAACACCAGCATCGACGCTTCTAAAAACTATTCTCACAAAATTATCAAATTTCCTCTGAAACACTGCGCCAGTGCCCTCCAAATTTCCAAAACACATCATCCCTTAAAATTCCTCGAGGAGGAACCTCGAAACAAAACGCACGCCAGGCGAACGCTCGTCGAAACGTAAAAGGTGGAGCAAATCTAAGCGAGGGAAGAACAATATCGCGGAATTGCGTCGTGGCTCCGCGACGAGAAATTCTTTGAAGCTCGCCCTCGCTTTGTCTCGCGTCATCCCCGTTTCTGGCCACGCGGATGCTGCGAACTCGCGAGAGGTTTCCCAGGAGAACGGATGCTCGTATCGGTATTTAATCTGGAGCCTTCGCTTCGCATTCTCGCCAGCTTTTCCACCAGCGTCCGCGTGTGTATTCGCAAACCATCCAGGGCGTCTGTGTTCCTCATCGCGCTCATCCAGCGTCAGCTTTCTCCGTCCCACTGAAGCCTTAAGCTAGAAATCGTACTCGATTGAAACCATCTTCCTCGAGCGCGCTCCTTAATCGAAGTCGTGGCACGTTTCAGCGAGAGAAACGATGGAGGGCGATCGTTGTTAACCCGTTCGAGACGAGTCGTTCTTTTTCGAGACCAACTATGGAAGCTGAGATCTGTTTCTTATTTGAATCGAGCATTTCTGGGGAAATATATGCTTGCGATAGGAATCAGTCAATTCGTAACTTTGCAGTCGACGTCTATCAGCGATAGAAAGTTTGAGTTTCAATGGAAAGCTTGAGGGACATTTGTATTTTTGAAAAAATTGTGCAAGTTTGAGCTTCGTAAATTTATTTTGCAGCAATTAATCAAGTCTGATGGATCCTCAGAGGAGACATCCGAGTGCAAAGGGTTAAATTGCTTCGCTACGGAGCCCTCTTGTGCAAAGGGTTAATAATTTAACTCTCGCGAAGAATTGACATGTTTCTAAATTCTTGAGGAGAATTTTTAGAAGGAAAATGTGAGAGCTTCAAGCATCTGCATGGATTCCTAAAGTTTCGTCGATCATCAAAGAAATCAAACTCTACTTTCAATAAATGTTTATTTTGCATTGCACAACATCTCTTTTTATCAAAAATTTTCAATATGAAGCAAAAACAAACTTCAGAAGTTGGTCTCCACAAAACGAACCTTCTCGACTGAATTAAAGAAGACGAAAACGAAGTAAAAATAGAAAAGGCGTAGGAATCTTCAGAAAACGAAGAACAGTAATTATCAAAATCGTTAGAAGAGCCAGAGACGAAGCTATGAATGACAAAAAATGAAGAAGCGGCTGTAAAATGGCCGACTCTCAGCGCGAAACACCTTTTTCAGCGTTCGTTTCGCTGAAAACGGACGCGCGATGGTCCGATCCGCGAGTGGAGCGTAAAAATGGCGGGTCGTGCGGCTGACAGACGGATGGAGGCGTCGCGCGTGGACATATTTATAAAAGTTTTGCGCGCGGTGGATGACGCGAGCTCTGGTTGCCTCGCGAGTGCGCGTCGAGTGCCAGCGAGTGAAAAAGGCGAGCCAAGAGGTGACGAGGGTCGAAGGGACGCATTGTCGTAACGAGTCGTAAAGAGAAAAGGGTCGCGCGGGGCTGTAAAAAGGTTAAAACGCGGCGACCTGACCAGCGGCGGTTAGAAACGGCCGTGGAAGGAAGGAGTTCCAGGGAATCGTAAAAAGGCTTCGCGTGGGGCCACCGTTCTGCCTCGAAGATCATCGGAGATTGCACGGGTTCACGGTGGATGCGTTTAAGGGCGCGTTTAAAACCGATCTCGCGCGAATCGATGAGCTCGCGCGCTCTCCCTTTCCTCCGTTTTGTCCCATCTCTGCTCCCTGTTTTTTCTTCGTTTTGTTCTCCGCATTTCGAGCCTTGATTTGTAGAAGACTTGGTATTTGTTTCGGAGGATTCTTGCTGGCTGCGTTTTATGTATGCAGAGAAAGGGTGAGACGCGTGAAAGGTGATAAGTTGTTTGAAACGTGGACGTAGTTAGTTGATTCTTGGGGAGATTGATGAACGTTTGAAATTTTCAGAATAACATTGTTGTTTTTTCTGAAAATTGGGTGTTAATGAGTCAACCCTTTGCACTTGGATGTTCCTTTTGAGGGGGCATCTGCTTTGTTTGGTGATTGCAGAGGTTAATCTTATTCCACTGTAGCTTTTTGAGAAATGTATTAAAATGGTAATATTGCTAAAGAATTGCTATTAAATTAGCAATATTTCTAAAGCATTGCTATTAAATTAGCAATATTGCTAAAGCATTGCTCTCAAAATAGTGATATCGCTAAAGCATTTCTCTCAAAATAGCAATATCGCTAAATCATTGCTCTCAAAATAGCAATATCGCTAAAGCATGCTCTCAAAATAGCAATATCGCTAAAGCGTTGCTCTCAAAATAGCAATATCGCTAAGGCATTGCCCTCAAAATAGCAATATCGCTAAAGCATTGCTCTCAAAATAGCAATATTGCTACAAATTAATAGAGACACAATAGAAACTATAACATATAGCAATGTTAGCATTTTAAGAGCAATATTTTCCACAGTAATAGTTTCAATTCCGAACGCCCAGGAAAGAGCCGAGTGCAAAGGGTTAACGTTACTCCAGCTACGCTGCAGGCCACATAAATATTCCCAGTAATCTGAGAAATGCGCGATAGCAGCCATGCAACATCCGCGGATCGCGCGGTGACTGTATTATTTCTATTTGCCATGAAGGAACATTCGATTTCGCGCATAAATCGGGAACGTCGCGATTTCTTTGAGGCGGCCTTTACTGCCGCGTAAAAATAAATTCCGAACGGCGAAAAGACGCGTTCAGAAGCGCAGAGAAACCCGTGTTTACGGGCGGGAAGACGTGTTCGCATAATACGCCGCGCTATTTCCTTCCCTTAAAACCACTGGCTCGCGTGATTCTTCCTGATATCCTCACAAGGACACGTTGTTACCCGGAATAGGGTGTTGGCGTGCGGGAAATAGCTCGACCGGCTTAAAAAGAAAGTTATCAGAACTCGGGACAACCCAATAAACCGTGCGGCGATCGCCTTCCTCAAAAAATAACGCCAGCAATTTTGTTGCCCGTCCGTCGCCGCTCCAACGTCTTCTTCGAAACGAGGATTCACTGTTCCTCGCAACGCGAGAATCGCGCGATAAATTTCACTTGCCGTTCAGATTTACGCGTGTTCGCACGGAACATTTTCGAATAGTTTTTATTCATCTTCCGCAGTTGCGTCTTCCGCGAGCAAACGTTTTTAGCGACACTTGGTTTTGTTATTCGCGAATCGTACGAAGTCTTTTTGTATCCCATTTTCTCACAGCAAGTACGTTCTTTCCACACTCTTTTCTTTAGACAAAAAATGTAGTTTCGATGCATTGGAATTTTAAAAAAAGACAATTGTTTTTATTACTATTCGTGAATCGTACAGTCTTTTTGTATCTCATTTTTTCTCAGCAAGTACGTTCTTTCCACACTGTTTTCTTTAGACAGAAAATGTAGTTTCGATACATTAGAATTTTAAAAAAAGACACTTGTTTTTAGTATTATTCAGGAATCGTACGAAGTCATTTTGTATTTCATTTTTTCTCAGCAAGCGTACGTTCTTTCCACACTCTTTTCTCTCGATAGAAAATGTAATTTCGATGCACTGGAGTTTTACAAAAATATTGCGCGTATCAAAAGTTTAGTTTATCGAAAGAAATGGCGCGTGCGATAAAAATAAAAGCGCGTGAAATATAGACGGTCGTAATCAATGTGGGTAAATCTTTCGAACCATTCATCAATGTATTTTTTTAGTAGACGATCGAAATGTAACTGGAAACAGAGTTACAAAATATTTCTGGGATTCACATACACCGATTATTTGTCATTTTTCACGGCTCCAGCTGTGACTGTAATCTTCGAAAAAATCTCGCGTAAAACGATCGTTGGTCTGCTTCAATGTCTCGCGATTGAAGTGGATTTTGGGGTAATTAAGGGTCGATGTTTCGCAGAAAACTGTACATTATTCTTTCAGAGTTGAGAATTACAAGTTTGTGAAGATGAAGACTCGCAAAATGTAGGAAAATAGAGGTATTTAACCCAGACAAATTGACTGCGCGCTGGATGCTCATAACAGAGCAACGATAAAGCAAGATTCGATACTGAGAAGTAAGAAAATAGCGCCATCGCGTTGCTTGGAAGCTTTGAAACGTAGAAATTGAGAAGCGCCATTGCGTTGCTTGGAAGCTTTGAAACGTGGAAATTGAGAGGCGCTGTTTGAAACTTTGAGATGTAGAAATTGAGATGCCCTGTTTGGAACTTTGAGACGTAGAAATTGAGAAGCGATGTTTGGAACTTTGAGACGTAGAAATTGAGAAGCGCCATCGCGTTGCTTGGAAGCTTTGAGACGTAGAAATTGAAAAGCGACATTTGGAACTTTGAGACGTAGAAATTGAGAAGCGCCATCGCGTTGCTTGGAAGCTTTGAAACGTAGAAATTGAGAAGCTCCATCGCGTTGCTTGAAAGCTTTGAGACGTGGAAATTGAAAAACGATATTTGGAACTTTGAGACGTAGAAACTGAGCGCTTTCTAGCAAATTCAGAAGCGCTATCAATTGCTCGCACTCAAACAATTGAAGCTTCAGATAAAATTAGACGAAATCAACTTTGAGCCATGACAGCGTAGAAGGATTGTAGAAGAATCGAAAGCTGCCAATTCCACCAAAAAAGCAAATGAAAGCAGAGGACTCCAACGTTAGTTACGCGATAGAAAGAAAGTTAAGTTCCTTCACTAACGATAACATTCTTAAATTACAAAATTAACTAGCATTCGAAAGAAAGCAAAATTGTTCCTCTGCACTTCGAGAAACGTGAAAAACTGCGGCCACAATGCGTTAAATATAATATTTGTAGGCGCGAGGCAGCAAGACGAGGCTCTCGCGCCTCGTCTTTTAGAGACGAGCCACGTAATTCCGCGTCAAAGTGCGCCGCGTGTAAGTAAAGTGCAGCTACGTGAAGTTTTTCTCAAACGAGCCCAGTAATTTAATGCGACGTGCGAGCGTTCGCTGTCGTTCCTCGCGAGCCGAACAATATCGTTACGTCGACCCAGGTTGCCCGTTTCCGGAGCGGACGTACGTGCCGTTTCGATCCGAAATAATCTCATCGCGGAGATAATTTCGCGTAATCGATCGAGGCTGCGACTCGTCCAAGCTCGAGCCGCCTCGAGAGCGAATTACGGGATAAAAATGGCTGCCACGCTGGAGGACGGAGGCGCACTTCCGGTGAAAGAAGAGTCGCTGCTTTCTTCTCTTCTGGACCGCTCGAATATCTAATGTTTTTCACTTTGTGCGATGTTATGACAGAGACGGTTTTAACTCTTATTAATTGACGTTTTTAGAGTAATTTTCTGTTGCTGGTAAAAGTTAGCAATAGAAGCTATTATGAAGCAATTTTCCAGAAATTTTTTCAGCAATAGAAAACTTTGGAAAAGCATGCGTTGCTCAAAAAATTGCGATGGAATAAGTTTTTAACCTTCGCGATTAATTTCCTCAGAGGCGACATCCGAGTGCAAAGTTAATTAACGCTAGGTTTAGCAATGGGTCATTTTGAGCGCTCTGAGAGCACTTCTCGTCAAACTTTACGTTAAAATATCAAGAATAATAAAAATTGATTATTGCTACTGATGTAATTTTATTTGGGGCTCGTTTTTTCTACTTTAAATTCATAATGGATAGGTCAATTTATATTTTTCTTAATTAGATATCGAAGGGGGAATATTTTGACCCCTCTGAGGGAACTTTTCGTCAAATTTTACGATGTAATCTTATCGAGGTTTGCTCTTCCTGCTTTAACTTCATAATAGATAATCAATTTATGTATTTTTTAATTAAAGGGGGACATTTTCACCCTTTTGACAGAAACATACATGTCAACTCATGGCAAACCTAGTATTAGAATTTATTAAATCTCTCGCAGTCGCAATCATTAACGAAACAATTAAACTCAAGTGAGTCAGCACGCTTCAGTGTTCCCAACAAACTACAAACAATCTAAAATGCAATTCTATGACGTAACATCGCAACGATCGATGGAAAATAAATTTTCCGATTGTTTGCTAGGAAATGTGTGTTTTCGAACACACGAGAATTCTACGACGGAAATGAAAGACAAAACACGACGACTCTCAGTGTTGTTAATAAATCGTTGCACAGTGTTAGAGACAAGTGGAACGGACGAATTTAGATAAAAGTGTTGGAAAATTCGTTGGCTTTCTTCGCGGATCGATCGATCTGGATCGACTCCATAGATCACGAGCTCGATTCTCTCGCATCGGTGAACGTACGCGCTTAACAATGTTTCGAGAGCGGAGTAATGTAATTGATTTCCACGTGGCAACGTTCCAGCGAGACTGGGGTGCTCGTCTGCTCCTCTCGTCCGTTCTCGCTCGTGGAACGAAAGCAAATTTGTCATCGACGTTTGGACAGGCCTCGATGCCCGCTCGCCCCCGCGTCTCATAATTCTTCCGCATCCTTTCCAATTTCACCGCGACGCCGTCGTCTCGCTGCGAACCGTAGCGAAACGTTCCTCCTTTCGATGGATTTTCATCTTCCCTCGGGTTCCTCCTTCGTTTCTGCTCGAGGTCCTCTCGAGGCTCGAATTGCGTTCTTTCTTGCGTTCTTCATTCTTTTTCTATTTGTCCAGTTGTTAATAGTACAGTATTTGTACGTTAACGTTAATGAAGAACGAATAGTTAAGTGTTTGAGGGGACATCAGCATTGGTTAGTTAAGATATTGCTATTAACCCTTTGCACTCGACGAATTTTTTCGGTCGTACAGCGTCTTCTCTATTGGTAATTTCTTGGCGAATACAAGATGAAAATCAATTTTCGCGAACCACTTTTGAAATTCATTTTCATGGGGCTTTGAAACTTTGAGAGTCGCCTCTTGGGCGCAAAGGGGTAAAATAGTGATATTGCTAAAGCATTGCTATTAACTTAGCAATATTGCTAAAGCATTGCTATTAACTTAGCAATATTACTAAAGCATTGCTATTAAATTAGCGAGATTACTAAAGCATTGCTATTAAAATAGCAATATTGCTAAAGCATTGCTATCTAAAATAGTAATATTGCTAAAGCATTGCCATTAAAGTAGCGAGATTGCTAAAGCATTGCCATTAAAATAGCAATACTGCTAAAGCATTGCTATTAACTTAGCAATATTGCTAAAGCATTGCCATTAAAGTAGCGAGATTGCTAAAGCATTGCCATTAAAATAGCAATATTGCTAAAGCATTGCTATTAACTTAGCAATATTGCTAAAGCATCGCTATTAACTTAGCAATATTGCTAAAGCATTGCTATTAACTTAGCAATATTGCTAAAGCATCGCTATTAACTTAGCAATATTGCTAAAACATTACTATTAAATTAGCGAGATTTCCAAAGTATTGCCATTAAATTAGCAATGTCGCCAAAGCTACTAAAATGCTATTTTAGCAATAGTTTCTATCGCGCCTCTGCTAAAACACACGTGGATCACGAAATACGTACATCGAAACTTCTGAAACGAAGCAAAGCGCTTCAGAACGATCGAGTTTTCCCGCTGAAAAGCGGTCGACGGAAGACGAAGCGAGGTGTATCGATTGCGCGAAGAAAGTGTCGCAGCAGCTAGGCCCCGTTTAAAATTTACGGCTGACACGAAACTTTCGCCAGCCAGAATGTAATCTTCTTGATTGATCGGCTCGCTTAGCTCGAGCTGCGTAAGCGGTGGCGTATCGTCAGCTAGTTAGTCACCTTTCCCTTAATTATAAATACCAAACCGATCATCGTGAATTAGATTAACCCACGGCTGCTCGACCGGAACCGATTAAAGTAGATTCGCTGACACGTCGCGCAAGTTCCTCGATCAATCATCGACTTCGCGTAAATTAAGTTATGGAAATTCCGGGTACCAGCGTTAGCGGCAGTCGGTCAATTAGAACGATTAATGAGTCGTCTATTTGTTGCGCGCTTCTCATCGTTTCGCGCGAATCGTTCGACATTTTGTAACGAAGGGACGATCGAATTTTAACGACGAACGACGTCCACATCGACTTACTGCAGTGCGTACGAAGACTCGAACGAAGTCGAACGGTGTTTGCGAAGAAACTTTCTATCGATCTAACCGCGCTTCGAAGGGTTGAAATAGGAATTTCCAAGGTATTGGCGTCTCTCAGCAATAGAAAATTGCCTTTTCAGTAGAAA
The DNA here is from genome assembly GCA_963969225.1 of Xylocopa violacea. Lineage (NCBI taxonomy): Eukaryota > Metazoa > Arthropoda > Insecta > Hymenoptera > Apidae > Xylocopa > Xylocopa violacea. Next base: position 20,091,126 of record CAXAJV010000015.1, read on the forward strand.
GATTGAGGAAACGTTAGTTAACCCTTTGCACTCGGCGTTTTTCAGGATGTTAGCAATAGAAAATAGCAATATTTTAGCAATAGCTTCTAGAAAACTTGAGGGAAACATGGATTTCTCAAAAAACTGCTAGCGAAAGGGTTATCGTACTGTGACGCTCAATTCTGCCTGAATGTCTCGACAATTGAAGCAGGTTTTGGGGTCACACGTAAATCAAAGTAATTAAGAATCGATATTTCGTGGAAACTATACTTTATTCTTATATAATGAAAATTATAAGTTGTGCGATGCGCGTGACAAGATGAAGACTGGCAAAATATGGAAAAGTAGGGTTATTTAAAGGTTTAGCTGAACTAAACTTTGATCTATGACGATATAGTAGAGAGTTGAAAGTATGATGACTAATGACTAATGACGACAAACTAACGTTACTCAAACTAACATTGTTCTATAACAATACAAAATTTCCTCTGCACACCGCGAACTCAGAAGCGCCGCGACGTTTACGAGGAACCATGGCGTCCTCGTCGACAGGAAGTCCACGTTGCGCGCCGAGAGAGATCGCGATGCGACCAATTAACGCCAGCGACAGCGAAAACAGGAAGAAACGAGGCGAGGTCGAAGAGAACCGCGTCGCGCGACAAAGTTCCCAAAAAGGCATCCACCGCTTTCGGAAACACCCTCAGTGACGGAGGATCCGGTTAACCGTGGCCGAGGAAACCGAGTCGAAAGTTGCCAGCAGCGAATGGGTTCGCTGGTAATTGTTAACCTGAGTGGAACGCCTCGCTGGTAGCGCGCAAAGTCGTGGCTGGTTGCACAGCGAGCTACAGAGGTAACTAATTGCGAGCGATTTCAATTAGCCGCCATTTCGGATCGTCGCGCGTGGATTGTATTTTGGAAGTCCGTCGACGGAGTTCTTACTGCGACTCCTAGCTGGGCTAACGTCGTTTCACGTGATTTGTTTCGCGAGTGTGAGTTCGCGCTCGCGCTTTGCGAAGTTCAAGTTAAGTTAGCGATAGTTGAGTGTATGAGTCCTGATTGGAATTTGGCGAAGCGTTCTGTGTTGGGGCAACACGGAGACTAGACTCCTTGTAGTGTAGGAATAATGATCTTTAGTCTAAATTCTTCTTTTTCTCTCCTGTAATGCGAGTAATTTGTACTGCGTTGTATGGAAATCGCGCTGTGAGAGACTTAGAAGTAAGTTAAATATGAATAAGTTTGATTCTTTCTGTGTTATGTGAAAATTGCGTTCTCAGAGCAGCAAGTTGTGAAGAGAAGCTAGACTCTGAGCTCGCAAACTGAATATCCATTTTTTTGACTTGGTTGGTGTCTTTTTGGGCAATTTCTTTTCTCTTCGTTGGCGCGAAACATCGAGCGAAAGATAGGAGAACTTTCAAGTTTAGGAAAACAATTATTAACTTTCCAATTCGACTCGAAATTTACGAGTTCCTCTGCGTTACTACAAAAAGAAATGGCTCTCGATTAGCTATTTCTATCGCGTCCCCCAGAAAATTCCTTTTCTCTTCATGGGAGCGAAACATCGAACAAAACAGAGGAGAGCTTTCGAGTTTAAGAAAATAATTTGTTAATTATCCAATTCGACTCGAAATTTACGAGTTCCTCTGCGTTACTACAAAAAGAAATGGCTCTCGATTAGCTATTTCTATCGCGTTCCCGCAGAAAATTCCTTTTCTCTTCATGGGAGCGAAACATCGAACAAAACATAGGAGAGCTTTCAAGTTTAAGAAAATAATTTGTTAATTATCCAATTCGACTCGAAATTTACGAGTTCCTCTGCGTTACTACAAAAAGAAATGTCTCTCGATTAGTTATTTCTATCGCGTCCCGCAGAAATAAACCGGAAATAGAACGAGACAGAGGGGAAGAACCGAGGGAGAGCTCGGAGAACTCGGGATCCTGGAAACGGCTGGCGCAGTTCGGATAGTTCGTTATAATTAGCGACGCGGATGGTGACCAGCGTCGTTTCGCGTCGAACGATGAGGCTAATGCCCCGCGATTGAGCCAGTAATTCCGATCGGAACCGGAACTCCAGGATCCCCCGTGCCTTCGAGACGAAGAACCGCGCGCCGGATCGACCCGTTCTCCGCAACTATTTTAACTGCGACCCAACAATCGGATCTCCATTTGCCCTGGACCCGGTTCTGCGATCTCGAACCCACGGCCCCTCTAATCCGCGTTTGACCAACGTGTTTGACCTGGAAACTTCGCTCGGGTATTCGTTTCAGAAACGGCCGAGTTTCTTGCCTGCTCGCTCGGCTGCAGCGCCCACATCGCCACCCTCCGCGCTTCCATTCAGCCACCGCGTTCCCTCCGCCAACTCTTCGGGATAATCGGATTTCCTTTGATCCGCTCGCGAGCCTTTCGCTCGTTACTTTCCGTGCTTGTTCTACGTATTTCCGAGCGATTAATTGTTTGGGTTCGGGAGCGATCGTTCTTCTCAGATCGATGGATGATCTTGGGGGTTGTGGAGGAGTCGTGTCTTCGCGACTCGTGTCGAAGGGGTTCGAATTTTGTGAGCTGTTGGTTTAGTTGCAGTGTGTGGGTTTTGTGTGCGTTTTGCGATTAATTTTTTGGGTTTGGGAGCGATCGTTCTTCTCAGGTCGATGGATGATCTTGGGGGTTGTGGAGGAGTCGTGTCTTCGCGACTCGTGTCGAAGGGGTTCGAATTTTGTGAGCTGTTGGTTTAGTTGCAGTGTGTGGGTTTTGCGTGCATTTTGCGTATGTTTTGTGTACGTTTTGCGATTATTTGTTTGGGTCCGGGAGTGATCGTTCTTCTCAGATCGATGGATGATCTTGGGGGTTGTGGAGGAGTCGTGTCTTCGCGACTCGTGTCGAAGGGGTTCGGATTTTGTGGGCTGTGAGCGTTCTTCGTTGATTTGGTGGCAGTGTGTGGGTTTTGCATGCGTTGAATTGTTCGATTATTAAATTGCCAGCGATTTCTAAAATTGGTGAATTTTGAAACGAATGTATTTACGATTGCCACGATCGTTTCACTGGGAAGTTGGACAAGTTCCACGTCCCGTTTCTATCAGCGTTAAAAAGGAGACGGCGAAGCGGCTGATTAAATTCTTGCCCCCTTAACGAACCGAATGTAATTGGAAATGATCCCGCTTAATTCATTACCCGAGTAGAGGAAGATGTGTTATCAGCTTTCGAATCAGCACAGAACGATTCGTGATCGTTCTAATGGAAACTTCCATCCTTTTCCTGGTTCATTAGCGGCATGATAAAACACTCGCATCGATTTCCCATTAATCCGCCGCGCGGTTAGCTATATACACGCATTAATTTTCGGGAAGTCGGGGCTTTCGCGATCATTTTTACGCGGCGTCGCTCGGAGCGCGACGCGGCTGGGATCATTCGACGCAACGCGCGCGGATACGATTGAATTTACGACGGTCCGCTAGTTTATTCCGCTATTTCGTGCGCGTACACGCCACCGAAAACACCGGGTATAATGATTAATCGCCTTATCGTGCGAGCGAGCTTATGAAATATCGTTGGACCAACGTTAGAGCGCCGTCTAACGTTTGCTCGGTTTAAACTACCGTGCGCCAACAGCGGGGGGAGGCAATTAATGGAAAAGCAAATAGTTAAGATTCCGCGGAGATAATGTGTAATTTTACTCTGTTAGTGTGCTTGTAATTTAGAACCTGAGGGATGTGGTCGAGGATCGGGTATCCGGCCATAAATATCGTCAAGAATTGATCGTAATTTCAGAAGCGGTATTGCCAAACGTTATAGAATACACAAGGGTATAAATTTGATACACACGCGTACATTTTTTAAATATTAAATCACATGTATGAACTGTCTGGAATGACAGTTCTCTCAGTTATATTAATTTCATATTCTTCTTAAATATTAATCGTTCTACAGCCTTTCTACATATTTAACACTGAAAATAAAATGTACAGAAAATTCTACCATCACAAATACACAACAAATTTCCATAAAAACGCTGTAGCTTCGTATCGTTTCAACCAGCAGAGGAAACTATAAAGATTTCTTCAAAATTTCCTCTAAACTATATTAATTTCACATTTCTCTTAAATACAATGTGTTCTACGATCTTTCTATATTTTCAACGTTAAAAATAAAATGTACAAAAAATTCTAACATCACAAATACACAACAAATTTCCATAAAAACGCTGTAGCTTCGTATCGTTTCAACCAGCAGAGGAAACTACAAAGATTTCTTCAAAATTTCCTCTAAACTATATTAATTTCACATTTCTCTTAAATACAATGTGTTCTACGATCTTTCTATATATTCAATATTAAAAATAAAATGTAACATCACAAATACACAACCAATTTCCATAAAAACGCTATAGCTTCATATCGTTTCAACCATCAGAAGAAACAGCAAAGTTTTCTTAAATAAAACGTGTTCCACAATCATCCTACACATTTACATACTAAAAATAAGATGCATAGAAAATACCAACATCATAAATGCTCAATAAATTTCCACAAAAACCCTGCAACTTCGCATCGTTCCAACCGACAGAGGAACCCTCAAACTTTCCTCGATTCACCAAATCGCCATCCCAAACTTTCTTCTCCGCGTCCTGTTCACATCGACCAGATAAACAACGGACGCTACGCGATCGCAATTTCGTCTGACGATCGCCAGCGAGATCGCCAGAATGCTCGCGATCACGCGCGTTCTCGCGATCCTCGAGCGAGTAAGTTAACGCGTTCGAAGTTCGATCGAGTGGTAGCGCGCGAAAAAGCTCTCGCGCGGGGTAGCCTCGAGAACGTGGGAGCCGTGGGAACCAGATGGGACGGGGTGCTCGTTGGAATGCAGTTCCAAGAGGTAGAAATACTAAATCGTCGCCGCGCGCGGGGGAGCCGCGAGGAGTTCGAAGCACCGAGTGAAATAAAGGGCCTGGGCCGGAACTTATCTTCGTTCGCCGCAGTTTCCGGAAGATTCATTCGCCGGAACGCCGCTGGCGAGAAAGGATTCTCCCGCTCGTAATCGCGCCAGCCACCCCTGCCACTTGTCGTGGTGCGGGGTTACTCTCGCGCAGCCGAAGGAGAAAAAGGAAGAGGAAGAGAGGGAGAGGGAGAGAGAGAGAGAGAGAGCAGGAGAGGTAGGGAGCAGCTTATCACGATTACCAGGCCACGTAACAATATTAATCTAAAACTTGCCCGCTGAAAGTTCGCCGGTCCCCGCCGTCATTTAATTTTCTTCGAGTCGCGCCCTTTTCGCGTAAAAAGAAGAAGGCGAGAGCACTCCTCCGCCTCCCTCACGGTGCTCTTACTTTCTTGCCGACCTCACTCGCCTTATTTAAAGTCACCCCCCGGCTTCGCACCGGGCTGGCGCTCGTGAACTCTCTCGCTCGAGCGGAGGCCCAACCCCCACCCGCCTCGTTCCAGCTCGGCTCTGATCATTTAAAAGTACAATTTGTCAATTTCTTCGCGGCGTGCCAGGCCACTGGCACGTAGCCGATGCCCCGTTCTGCTCGCGGATCCTGGCCCCCGTCTGGGAATTACCGTGTTTGCGAGCCGACCTGCCAATGACCGAAGACGAACTACCGACGAATTTTACTAATTAACGTTTACCAGCCGCGCGCAGCTCCCTGGTTAGCGTCGAAAACTTTCCGCTCGCTCGCCTCGTCGCTCCTGAACGCAGCCTTTTTTCTCTGCCTCGAACCACAGAGCGGTTCGACAGTTTCGCCTCTTTTTCCTGCGGCTAACTTGCCGCCCGCGCTTCTTCGACGCTTCCTGGTGTTCGTCTCTGCGATCCTCGGTCGCTGTCTTTTGCTAGGTGCGCTGGACGGTCGCGTTGATCCTTTTTTCGAGTATGAGGATCCCGTTCGCGAAGGCCAGCTTTCCGATCGATGATTAATATCCGCGACTTCGAGATCGCCTGGCCAGTGACGGGGGATTTTTGTGGCGAGTGTCGAGAGGGACGAAGCGAATTCGGGAGCTGATTTACGAGGCTGCAACGTGTTTCTCGTTAGAGGGGACGTTATTGATGGCTGGGCGCGGCTACTTAGGTGCCAGCCAAGGCTCTGAGAGCCAGGCTGCAGCTCGCTCGACTGAACCGCCGCGATACCGTTCAAGTGAAAGTTGTTGCTTAGTTGAAGTTTATTATGTTTCTATCCGGAATACACTAATATACTGCCGATCGAGCCGCGCTGGGTACGAAACTCAGCTGAAACTGGCCAGCGGGACTTGTTGAGCGGGGGTTATTGGATAAACTATGTCAGCACTTGCGTTTGATCGCTTTTATTAGGGCATTAATTGTTTAGCAGCGTTCGTTGTAGTTCCCGCGCACAGTGGAATCTATAACTCTGGTAAATTATTTATTGGGTTTGGTTCAACTTGCCTGGACGAAGCTCAGTTTCTAACACGTTGCTATTTTGCTATAGCGCTACGGTTAGAGCGGTGGCTTTTTATTCAGATCGATTGCACGTTGGAAACCTTGGACGACTTTAGAATAATTAAGAGTATAGGAACATCGTTAAAATCACTCGAAACTTTCATCAATTCGCATGTAAAGTGTATTTATACCCAACTGTACAGCTTCATAAAGGAAACGAAAAGTATTCTACTTGGAAACATTAAGGAAGGAGAATTTTGGTCATCGAAACCCCTCCAGTAGATAGAGAAAATTACGCCATTGACATCAGTTTTTGTCCCACCTCGATAGCTCAATTCGTTGCTGAGATATAAGGGCTCAAAGTTTTTTCGTGGCGCCCAAGATGGCGGCGCTAGTTATGAATGAACTTGACCCACATTTTTTCCAGGAAGTGTTTACGCACTAATAGTAATAGTAAAAAACGTCTGGCGTCTGTCTGGCACACTAACCAACCACGTGACAGTCAGCTGAGATAAGGCAATGAATAAGTGCGAGCGAGAGGTCCAAGTCCTTCCAAGGAGGACAGACATAGTAAGCGATTAAAAATTACCTTTCTCTTTACACGACGATACCTCAGGAACCGGAAGTTGGATCGAGATGACTCGAAAGGGGTTTTCAAGAGGAAGGTTCCCAGCTCCTAACGAGCTGTATTTCGTTGAATAATAATTTTTATATTCGGAGATATAGCGCTTCTAATTTTTTCTAATTTTAATACGGGTTGATCGAAGTTTTGAGACAGACGATTATGGGTCATTGCGTAAGTGCGAGCGAGAGATCCGAGTCCTTCCAAGGAGGATAGGCATAGTAACCGGTTAAAAATTAGCTTCCTCTTTACACGTCGATATCTCGGAAACCGGAAGTTGGATCGAGATTATTCGAAAACCATCTTCAAGAGAAAGGTTTCCTGCTTCTAACGAGCTGAACATCGTAGAATAATAATTTTTATCTTCGGAGATATAGCGCTTGAAACTTTTCACAATTTTAATACGGGTTAATTGGGGTTTTAATGAAGAAAAAATGAAGAAAAAGTACACTTTATTATACAAATTATCTTCGTAAAGAAGATTACAACAAATTTCCAGGACAAATCATCTAAAATTTTCAAAATATCGCTGCAAACCGTATTTGTACGAATACAATTTTCAAGACCCACTCTCCTATTTGTACTTAATCGAAGGTCTTCGAGCACAATAATTGTCCATTCCCCTCTTCAACTCATTATTCAGACGTAGAACGTTAAAAATACCCGCAGCGCACCCGGGAACAAGATAATTCCTTGTTTAATTTCTTACTTCCCGGTAGATCTCCAATTTACCGCGTTCGCAATCAGTAATATGAAACTTAATGAGGTTCGATTCAAAGGATCGTTGCGGTGCGCTCGCGCTCGCTATTATCCTTCCATCTTAACGCGAAAGAAAAAAAGAAGGAAGAAAAGAGGAAATGCCTCAAGGTCCCCAGGAACTCTCGCAACCCTCTCGAGAAATTTAACGACCGAGGGATAGGTAGGAGGGAATAATCGCGGATTCGGGAACGGGAGCGGCGCGAAACGAGGGGCGCGGAGGAACTTACCGACGTAAACTCGCTAACCCGCGACGCTGGTCGGCCGTAAATTTCGAGATCGTGCTCGATCCGCAGCTCCAGCGCGATCATCGTCGACGGAAATTCCGCGAGGGATGCCTTGGACCGCGTTTCTCATTGATTGCATTCTTTTGTACTTTGCGTCAGCACGAACTTACCGACCGTCGAGCGGAAACTTGCGCGCCGTCTGCCTCTCGAGTGCTCGTACTCCTTGCGGGGGCGAACGAGGAGGGTGGACGAGAGAGGGTGGCGAGCGAGGCGGAAATTTTTCCTCCTAACTTTCGCCAGAATTCCTAACGGCTGGCTCGCGAGTCGCTCGGATGCTAATGATTCTACGAGCACGATTTTATTCGCGAATTATTTATCCAATCACACGGTGATCGATCAAATTTCGATTCGCGTCGTCTCAATTATTGGTGAAACTCTTCATTTGTTCAGATGAAATTGACGTTCTCGAAGGGAGCTCGATTGTTGTCTTCCTCTCGACATGAACGTCAACGAATTGATCTTTTCGTTCCTAATGTGAGCTGGACAAGGTGCCAGCACGCATTCGACTCAGGTTTAATTACAAAGAACGCGGATCTAAATCAGCCAGCGTGCTTGGCTCGCGTTCCACGCGATTCAGCCTTATTTATCTCCCAACATTTCCCATTATCTTTAACGCTCTTAGGGCCGCCGACTCGGGGCCCGCGAAAAACTCGGATACACTTGAGAACTTGGTGAACTACTTCGGAACTCTATAACCGTAAACCATAACGCCTCGCCTTAAACAGTGAAAAAATATCAGTCAACGGTGAAGAAGCGCGCGAACTCGCGTCCGGATTAACGCTCGCGTTCATCCACGCCCGAGCCCTGTTCCGAGGCAGTTTCGCGATAAAACGGCGGCAAGTTTAACGCGCAATTTCTATAGATCTTAACTTGCGCCCCATAATAAAGTTCACTTTGCTCGGGGTTTCTCCCGCGAGGTCGCATGTTTTTTACTTAAAGGCGTCGTCGAGGGGAAAAAATCGAGGCTGCGCGCGCGCGAGCGTCGAGGGAGGAAAGAAGGGACCGCGAGCGGAGACACTTGGACGAGTTTTTAGGCGGCGCTGGTCGACGGGAAGTTTCGCGCCTGGTGAAAACGGCGAAATTAATTACATAGGGTGGCGAGGAGGCGCGCCAACGGCGAATTATCGATTTAATACGGCAGGCAGGGAGACCGCGTCGCGGAGGGGCTTTTATCGGGGATCGATCATCGATATTAAATGAAAATTGGGACGAGGCGTTGCGTCATCGGTCCAGCTTCCTCGGGAAGTTTCAACGCGACCCGCTGGACCGATTAAATTGACGATTGTCTCGGTACCAGTGTCGATCTCGTTCTGTTTCCAGTATTAGGCGCATCGAGGTGTACTCGACTGTGAAGGTGGAATCGATGATGCTGCGAAACGCTTTCGAAAGTTTCCCTGCGACGCGAACGTAGTCGAAGAGTTGCTTCTTCCGTGTTAACAGTCGAAGTTGCCGATCGTTCTGCTCGATGAAACAGCTTTTTAGACCCCTGAAATATTAACGAAGTTGCGCGTGTTCGAAATAAAGCGCGGAGGTTGCAAAACGGTCCGTCTTTTTTCTCCAAGCTGCGTTCCGCAAAATGGGTCGAATACGATTGCTTAGAAATAAAAGAAATTGCCTCTGCGATCTCTGACAAGCACTGGAATGAAGTAAATTGTAATTCGTACAGCGAGAAGCCAGTTTCATCTTCAGACTTGGAGAAACGGAATTACAGAACAATGAAACGTTAACTTTTTATCGAACGAAGACAGCCGGACTTTTTTACGAAGATAAACGGAAGGAACTTGTTCGGAGGGGATGAAATATGCAAAGCAATTGCAACGACTATGGTCGAAAGTTGATTCCTTGGCGGTTTTTCATACGCAGAGGGGCTGTAAAACTGCGACTCATTTTCGTCGCCCCCTTCTTCGTCGGAATCCTCCAGAGTCGTGCAATATAAGCGATACAAGTTTCGAGTTAATGGGACTTGGTGGACAGTTTTTCCGTTTAATATTTAGGTTTCGTGAATTTCTAACTTTTACGCATCGAAATCGACGTGGTAGACGCAATAATCCCCCAGCAGATATTTATATTTAACCCTTTGCGCTCGAGACTTTGCGAGAATCGTTCAAATTGGTGACTGAAGCTCGTTTCTCGAATATAAAACGTTAATCTTTTGCAATCCTTTGTCGACTATGATTCGACTTCGAAATAAATTTAAATAAAACACTTCCAATAGTAGAAAATTATTGGCAACAAAATTGAAAACGGTTAACATTCATTGCCAAAGCAATTTCGACTGGCACGCAGTCGAAACTTATCATCGAAATAAATAAAAATCGAAACAAATCCAAGTTCCACGAACATAAATTTTTAATTTTCAAACGAACACTTCCAACAGTGGCGACAAAACTGAGGAACAACTCGGTACACGAAGGGTTAACATTAATTGGCAAACCAATTTCGTATCAACGAGAACCCATCCCGCTGGCTCGAAAGCAGCGTCGCATAAAAGTGAAATAATGACGGAAATTGGTAGGAACAGTGGCAGAAAATCCGCGGCAGCCATTGTCCAGTGGAGAATTGCTCGTTTGCCGGGGCGTAATTAAGTTATCGCGCTTTCGCGGGGAATTTGAACGACTCGTCGCGAGCTGGCCAGCGGCCGGCTGTAAAACTGGCGTTTTCACGCACAACAAATTGCAAATTACACTGGCCCTCGTTATGATTCATGGGATATTCCCTAAGCGGCGTTGACGCCGCCACCGCGTCTCCTCGCCTGGCGAAAGTCCGCGTCCAGTTGCTTTCTCCCCCGTTCGTTTCCACCGTCCGTGTTCAACATCGAAACCCTTTTACATCGCGGCGCTCGCGGTAATCCGGCGACGAGCAACTCCGACGCGTTGTAAATTTTCCAAGGAATTCCCGGCCGTCCCGACGAATCGCTGGACCGGGAACGATTTAATGAGGCGGACGCCGCGCGCCGCGATTCATCCACGCGGATTACGCCTGGAAATCTTATCGCGACGCACGCCTACGCGCGCGTCATTTCAATTAATTCTTTGCCACGACGGGGGAGATGTGACACGGTTGGAAATTGTTAGTAATTATGTTGTGTAATTGCTTCTCGATGTGTCAGAATGTATCGATGGGGAGTGATTATTATCGTGGTGCTCTAGAAAAATTGAGGGATTTTTCTGAATTAATCCATATTTTCTAGATATTATTATTAACGGCGACACTGAATAATGTTAATAGTTAAGTATGGGAGAAATGGAACTTTTGCAGACTTGCTCCTCGATGTGTCAGAATGTATCGATGGAGAGTAATTATCGTGGTGCTTTAGAAAAATTGAGGGATTTTTCTGAATAAATCCATATTTTCTAGATATTATTATTAATGGCGACACTGAATAATGTTAATAGTTAAGTATGGGAGAAATGGAACTTTTGCAGACTTGCTCCTCGATGTGTCAGAATGTATCGATGGAGAGTAATTATCGTGGTGCTTTAGAAAAATTGAGGGATTTTTCTGAATAAATCCATATTTTCTAGATATTATTATTAATGGCGACACTGAATAATGTTAATAGTTAAGTATGGAAGAAATGGAAATTTTGCAAACTTGCTCCTCGATATGTCAGAATGTATCGATGGGGAGTAATTATCGTGGTGCTCTAGAAAAATTGAGGGATTTTTCTGAATAAATCTTAATTTTATTTAGATATTATCATAAATGATGACATTACGCATGCGTAATTTAAATTAAATTCTTTTCCACGATGGGGGAGAGTTGCTTGGGATTTGTGACATGGTTGGAAATTGTTAGCAATTATTGTGTGTAATTGCTTCTCGCTGTGTCAGAATGTATCGATGGAGAGTAATCATTATCGTGGTGCTCTAGAAAAATTGGTGGATTATTCTAAATTAATCCGTATTTTATAGACTTTGTTCTTAATGATAACATTACGCATGCATAATTTAAATTGAATTCTTTTCCACTGTGGGGGAAAGTTACTTGGAATTTGTAGCACCGTTGGAAATTGTTAGCAATTATTGTGCAATTGTTTCTCGCTGTGTCAGAATCTATCGATGAAAAGTAATTATTATCGTGGTTCTCTAGAAAAATTGAGGGATTTTTCTGAATTAATCCATATTTTCTAAATATTATTATTAATGGTGACACTGAATAATGTTAATAGTTAAGTATGGGAGAAATGGAAATTTTGCAGACCTTAGATTCTAAATTAATCCCTATTTTCCAGATATTATTATTAATGATGACATTGAATAATATTAATAGTTAAATGTAGGAGAAATGGAAATTCTGCAGACTTGTACAATTTGTGGCAGATGTATTAACCCTTTGACTACTGTCAGCGCCTGAAGGGGTGTAGAATACTTGCGCTTATGATATTGCAGACACCTAGAGGCGTTCTGAAAATTTGCAGTGCAGAAACTAGATTACAAAGAAATAAGTGATAATGTTTTAACATAGTAGAATTCAGTGTTTTCTCAGAAATGCACTTCCAACAAAAGTTTCTCAAAGTCTACTGCAGTCAAAGGGTTAAATATATTATCAACAAAGTTAATACTTATTTTTGCAAGCTACTGCTTTTATACATTCTATTTCACACTATTATTATCAAATCTTTTCCATTCGAAGTTGTATAATTTCATACATTTCAATCATACAACAGAAATTTTCATTTACAATCGTTCATTAATAAATACAAATCATTACTCAGTACATTATAAAAATTTCTAAATATCTATTATACAAGCATATTCTACTTGACAATGAATGTACAGATCATTTGAAAACACATCGTCGAAGGATACGAACAGTTCCAAGAATCGCTTTACGCATGTTTCCAATGTTTACACTGATAAAACTCAGCGCCTCGCTGCAATTATTGACGTCTCTAGGTTAATAACATTTTCGCGTCTCGCCACAGTGACCGCTACGTCACGCTGTGTCGTCGTTTGTCTATTAAGTCTGTTAGTCGTGCCTTGCGTTTCCTCGAGGTAACACCGTTGTTGCTGGAGCGTCGCGTTAATTTTGTAGAAACGATATGGCGTCGTCTTTGTCGATCGAACGTAACAAGTGGTGTTTTCGAAACGATCGCTGATTATTTGAACGATAATTACATATGTAATAATACTTTATTCGCAATATTTAAATATTTAATACAATATCGATCGAGGATCCAGTGTGTTAAGAAGCAGGAACAATTGTCTGGACGAAGGTCGTCGACACTGAAACTCTGCAATGAGGGGTAAGCAGATGTATTACTTTTAATTCAGATCACTTATGTTCTTTCAAATATTTTGCGATATATTAATATGTTGTATGTTGCGCGATACTTATTTTTAAGCGAAAGTTTAATATTTTCTTTGATTTCTACTCTTGGTTCGCGATCTTTCTTAACTGCTAATTGAAATTCGATGAATTATACTCTTACGAAATTTCTTTCATCGATCAACTTTATTGAAATCGTACAATCTCTTAATTAAACAATTATTTTCTAATTTAAATGATACACATAGTTGAAATCTAGACGTTATTTATTAAAGATAGATAATAAAGTAATCATACTACGCACTGTCGCTCTAACTTTTCTCAACGCACACAGATCTTCGACTATTCGCTCTTTTTTTGAACTCTTCGAGCAAAGGACATCGAAGCAGAGGACATCCAGCAAATCTAAATTTGCACCTAGAAATATCCTAAATTGAAGTTTAACCCTTTGCAATCGATCTCGTTTCGCAACAGTTGAAAATCAATTTCATCTTCACTCGAGCTAATTTCACTTTCCAAATTCATTTTCATGGGGTTTCGAAGCTTCAAATCAGTCGACAAAAAACTTTAAAGTTGCCATATGAAACACAATGGCGACTGAGAGTCGTCTCTCAATGCAAAGGGTTAAAATAGCAGTAATGCTAAAATATTGCTATTAAAATAGCAGTATTGCTAAAATATTGCTATTAACCCTTTGCACTCGACAACTTTTGCGATCGTACATCATCATTTCCACCCCTAATTTCTTCACAAATACAATCGATCTCATTTTGCAACAGTTGAAAATCAATTTCACCTTCACTCGAGCTAATTTCACTATATCAAATCCACTTTCGTGGGGTTTCAAAATTTCAAATCACTCGATGAAACCTTGAAAGTTGCCGCACGAAACGCAATGGCGACTGACAGTCGTCTCTCCAGCGTTAACCTTCGCAATTAATTCCTTCAAAGGCGACATTCGACTGCAAAGGGTTAAAAAAACAGAAGACAGCGAGGAGAGAAACAAATGTTTCTAGCGCACGAGTACGAGGCTTGAAAAACCGCATCTCGAAAATTCGAAAAACCCGCTGTCAACCCGTTCCACACAGCTATCAACGAACGAGACCGCGTCCACCTATGAACGCATCTTCCAGCCCTCCACTACCCCAAAACGTTTAACTCATAAAGAATCCACGCGACGTATGAATAAACAACGAAGCCGCGACAAAGCTGCCCCGTCGACTATTGGCCGCTCGTGAAAGTTTGATCGCCGCCAGGGGCTGCCCCACCCCTCCCCCAGCCATTATCGGGATTAATTATTGGTCGGCCGTTATCGTCGTCGCGGCGACATTAACTTGGCCCGAAATTCCGTCGGATTAACCGAACGATTTTGCTCGAAACAGCGGGAAACGGGGACGCGGCGGTGCTCGACGTCGTAACGAGGGCGGATGCGCGGTCCTGCGTCGCGACGAAGGCGTCCTGGGCTCTGGGGTTCGCCTCTCGAGCGCAATAGTTTCTCTTGCTATAATATTGCTATTTTAGCTTTAGTTTTTATTGCTATGGTATTGATATTTTAGCAGTAATCTTTATTGCTATGGTATTGATATTTTAGCAGTAATCTTTATTGCTATGGTATTGATATGTTAGCAGTAATCTTTATTGCTATGGTATTGATATGTTAGCAGTAATCTTTATTGCTATAATATTGCTATTTTAGCAACAGTTTCTCTTGCTATAATATTGCTAATTTAGCTTTAGTTTCTATTGCTATGGTATTGCTATTTTAGCAGTAATCTCTATTGCTATAATATTGCAATTTTAGCAGTAGTTTCTATTGCTATAATATTGCTAATTTAGCTTTAGTTTCTCTTGCTATGGTATTGCTATTTTAGCAGTAATCTTTATTGCTATAATATTGCTATTTTCGCAACAGTTTCTCTTGCTATAATATTGCTAATTTAGCTTTAGTTTCTATTGCTATGGTATTGCTATTTTAGCAGTAATCTTTATTGCTATAATATTGCTATTTTAGCAGTAGTTTCTATTGCTATAATATTGCTAATTTAGCTTTAGTCTCTATTGCTATGGTATTGCTATTCTAGCAGTAATCTCTATTGCTATAATATTGCTAATTTACCTTTAATTTCTCTTGCTATAATATTGCTAATTTAGCTTTAGTCTCTATTGCTATGGTATTGCTATTTTAGCAGTAATCTTTATTGCTATAATATTACTATTTTAGCAACAGTTTCTCTTGCTATAATATTGCTAATTTAGCTTTAGTTTCTATTGCTATGGTATTGCTATTTTAGCAGTAATCTCTATTGCTATAATATTGCTATTTCAGCAATAGTTTCTATTGCTAACGTCTTCCAGCAATAGTAAATTTCTATTTCAACAGAAAACTTTAGAGAAACATGCATTTCTCAAAAAGTTACGGTGGAATAAGTTTATTCCCAATTACTAATCAGAGGGGACATCTGAATACAAAGGGTTAACCCTTTGTATTCAGATGTCCCCTCTAATTAGAAATATTGTTGAAATAGCAATATTTTAGCAATACTTAGCAATAGTTTCTATTGCCAACGTCACTCAACAATAGAAACCTTCCACTTTAACAGAAAACTTGATAGAAATATGCAATTCTCTAAAAGTTGCGGTGGAATACTCTATTTGGTTGCAAACTCTATAGCAACTCTAAAACATTGCTGTAATTTATAATTACTTAAAATTTACTTGAAAATGTTGTCAGTTGCAGGACAATTCCTCGACAACTACTTGCAAACTCCAAAGCAACTCTAAAACATTACTGTAATTTATATTTACTTGAAAATGTTGTCAGTTGCGAAACAATTCCTCAACAGCTACTTGCAAACTCTAAAGCAACTCTAAAACATTGCTGTAATTTATATTTACTCAAAATTTACTTGAAAATGTTGTCAGTCGCACGACAATTCCTCGACAGCTACTCGCAAACTCTAAAACTCCGTTGCAATTTACATTTCCTTCCTTTTCTTATTCAGCGACGTCGAGCGACACGCGACAAAGGACCGCAAAGGGTTAAGTTTCCTCCGAGTGCACCGCAAACGAGGCTTCTGCCCGTGCCAGGGATGCTGCGTCCCGCGGTAACTGGCATCGCGTGCATGTCGAAACCGGCTGCTACTGTAATTCCTGGAATTAGCAGAATCCCGGCGCTGGCTCTATCCGCGATAGCGCTTTCACGCTATTCCCGGTACGTTCAGATCGTGCGCACCCTTCCCGGCTCGATCCCGCTGCCCAGGTACCGATGATGTCCAATTGCGAGGGGGGAGGGACGGGATAAGCCACAACAGGTTGCCAGAGATCGCAGTTGCTTGGATCGTTTTGGTTACTTATCGGTTTCTGTTGGCTTTTAACTATTTGCGCTCGAACGGTTGCTCTGAGGGGACCCCAGTGTTGGTTAGTGATGAAGGAGGCGAAGTTGCGTAATCGAAACTTCTTTTAGAGATGTTTTCGTGAAGTTTTCTGCTGCCGGAGATGTTGGCAATTGATAAATATTGCTAAGGTATTGATATTTTAGTAATAGTTTCTGTTGCTATAATATTGCTAAAGTATTGCTATTTTAGCAGTAGTTTCTGTTGCTATAATATTGCTAAAGTATTGCTATTTTAGCGGTAGTTTCTGTTGCTATAATATTGCTCAAAGTTTGCTATTTTAGCAATAGTTTCTGTTGCTATAATATTGCTAAAAGTTTGCTATTTTAGCAATGGTTTCTGTTGCTATAACATTGCTAAAAGTTTGCTATTTTAGCAATGGTTTCTGTTGCTAAAATATTGCTCAAAGTTTGCTATTTTAGCAATGGTTTCTGTTGCTAAAATATTGTTTAAAGTTTGCTATTTTAGCAATTATTTCTGTTGCTAAAATATTGCTCAAAGTTTGCTATTTTAGCAATAGCTTCTGTTGCTATAATATTGCTATTTTAGCAATAGTTTTTGCTGCTAAAGTATTACTATTTTAGCAATAGGTTCTGTCACTAAAGTGTTCCTCAATATTATGTTGCTAAAATATTATTATTTCTATTGCTAACATCCTTAAAGGAACCAAATCCAAAGGTTTCTAATCGAGGCTGTATTAAAATGCATTAACGCGATCAATAGACAATTTCCTTCAAGTTTTCTATTGAAATGGAAATTTTCTATTGCTTAGAAACGTTGACAATAGAAATTAATGCTAAAATATTGCTATTTTATCAAATTTCCATTGCTAACGTCTGGGAATGAGTCCAGTACAAAGGGTTAAGTGCAAGTGATGCGCAGAAATGTTCGCGAAAGCAGCTGAAGATTAACCCTTCGCGTTCCTTTGTCGAGTGTAATTGGACATCACTAAATAAAAGTAAGAAACGATAAATATAAATTACAACAAAGCTTCGGAACTATATTTAATACAATTTATAAAGAAAATTGCTTGCGAGTAGCAGTGGAGGAGCTGTTCTTTGAAATTTCCAGCGAAACAGGTAGTTGCTGGCAACAAAATTGAAAAATAACTTGGACTATAAGAAAATGAGTTCCATTTCACACTACAAAACCAAAAATACTTCCTCACCAACCCAATAATAACCCAAAAACAGTCTTACTTTTACAAAACAAGATCAAATCTGAAGAAATTCAGAGTAAGCTGAGCAAATAGTCTTAAATACAGCACATATGTCTATCATCGTTGAAACATAGAATTGCATCCATTAATTATCGATCTTTCTCCATTCAAATTCCTAAAGATCGAATCGAGTTTGTTCCAACCGCGAGATAAACTCAGTATCTCCTGCAGTCTCCATTCCAAACGCATTCGTACGCGGAACAGGCAAATATTTCTCCGTGTCCCACAGTATACATCACCCTGTCCTATTTTATTCCATTTATCGACGTCGCATCGCACGCGTTCGTTCAGCGAGAACGAAATCACGATCGCTCCACGCGTTTCCACGAATCCGACCCGTTAGAACCGTTCAATTTCCGTCGATCAACGAGCTGCGTTCCTCCGCTCGAAACCGCGGCGACTTTCCTCCGCGAGGGGCGACAGAAGGAAATTCGTTAGAGCGTCGTCGCTTATCAAACGAACCGTATTTACTTTTTCGCTGCGCTCGTAACGCGTCCACCGTTTTAATCAGCGACGCAGGATTGAGCTGTTCTAAACGTCCAGACCGGAAATAACACGGTGACATAGTTTCCTTCTTTCTTCCCAGTTTCCATCCGCCTTCTCTATTTATCTGTCTCTCTCTCTCTCTCTTTCTCTCAGCTATTTAGCCAGCATATCTCCGTCTTTTACTCGACGCAGGATCGCGTCGCGGCCGAGGAGCCGCCACGTTTGAAAATATTTCGCAGCAGGGGCGTACGTAAATCGGTTTTCGTAATTCAGTGCGATAGCACGGGCCCCATAAATCCCATAAACGATGATATACCGCCGTTGAACGATCGGACTCTCGAACGCGACTCTGCCCGTGGAACGGAACAGAAAAAGCCGATCAATGGCTTAAACCTCTGAATGGGAAGGGTATAAGCGGCGAAGTTGCTCGATGCAACGCAAGAGTGGCAGGATAAAAGGGGAGGGTGGGTGGGTTGGAAAGGGCGCCACCCCCGCCTCCTCGTAACATCCGCAACCAGCAGTTTCGACGTTCGTTCCAACCCCGTTTTTTTTTTTTTTTTCCACCCTCCACCCCGCCTGTGCCGTCCCGCTTCGAAACGACTCCCAGAAGATTTCCGAGCCCTTCGGGTTTCGCTCTCCGCTACTTTCCTACTTTCGGATGAAAAGTAGCCAGTTTGGAAGTTTTTCAGCCGAACGGTCAAAAGATCATTGAAATTTTCGAGCTGGATACAAACGCCCCGTGCAGAAATCCGCCAAGCTCGTGGAAATGGGAGCGAGGGAACGAAATTTCTGTCTCGCGCTGGAAATTTAACGTGTTTACAACGTCTCTCGGATATTTCGAGCATCGACGATTCTTAACGCTTCGCGTGTTTTCTGATTCAGATGATAAAAGTTACTTTTATTTTTATTCTTTAAGTGGTCGTTACTTTCGCTATTTTTTTTGCAAAATCGCACGCTATGTGCAACAATGCGTTAAGAATGCGAAGGAAATGCTCGTATTAATTAAACTTCTCTGCTATTTCTTAATTACAAGTTTGGAAATGAAGAATATTCAACACGTTGAGCGTCATCGGTGCATCAGCTATTTGAAATTGCAAAAGTTGAATGAAAATTTACGATTAATGCATTTCCAATATGATTACTAATCAGAGAATGCTCTGAACTAAAATACGCGCCATCGAACGATTAAAAATTCTTATTAGATCCAAAAGAAAAGAATTAATTTCCATTCGTGGCGTCCTGAACGAAACACGTGATTTCAACGTAGCAATCGACGATTTTACAATAATCTACGCTTGCAACGAACAACAGTAGCTTCCGACAAATCAAATCTCCGCGTTATCCACTTCTCTAGCTAAAAACAAGCATGAAATCAGCTACACGGGAACGAACAGTAAAACCAAGCATCACAGTAATCATCACTGCATCAACTATTTAAAATTACAAAAGTTGAATGAAAATTTACGATTAATACATTTCCAATATGATTACTAATTAGAAAACACTCTGAACTAAAATACACGCCATGGAACGATTAAAAATTCTTATTAGATCCAAACAAAAAAAATTAATTTTCATTCGTGGCGTCCTGATCGAAACACGAGATTTCAACGTGGCAGTCGACGATTTTACAATAATCTACGCTTGCAACGAACAACAGTAGCTTCTGACAAATTAAATCTCTGCGTTATCCACACGTCTTGCTAGAAATAAGTTCGAAAAATGTGGAAACTAACAGCGAAACGAAACACCACAGTAATCATCACTGCATCAACTATTTAAAATTGCAAAAGTTGAATGAAAATTTACGATTAACACATTTCCAACATGATCACTACTCAGAGAACACTCTGAACTAAAATACACGCCATGGAACGATTAAAAATTCTTATTAGATCCAAACAAAAAAAATTAATTTTCATTCGTGGCGTCCTGAACGAAACACGTGATTTCAACGTGGCAGTCGACGATTTTACAATAATCTACGCTTGCAACGAACAACAGTAGCTTCCGACAAATCAAATCTCCGCGTTATCCACTTCTCTAGCTAAAAACAAGCCTGAAAAACAGCTACACGGGAACGAACAGTGAAACCAAACACGCAGCCACTCCGCAAAGGGTACGCGCGCGCCCATTCGAGGGATTGGAGACGTCAGCCAGGGCGCAGGAGGACCACGTCGCGGCCATCACCGCGGAACGGATGTTACGTACCGACAAAACATTGATTCGCTAAACTCATGATGTAATACGTCCATCTGAAATGAGCTTGGCCGGCGTCCAGAATCCTCGTCACAAAACACTGTGTAGGCAGCCAGCAAACAGGCCCAGGCAGAGGAAATAGGTCTGCCGCGGCTTTATTCGACGATCGATACGGCAAGCATTCGAGAAGTATCACGAGCGAGTCCATCTCGCTTTCTTCCCGTCGTTCTCCTCGTCACCCCGCGTCTCTCATCCCTCTCGCACGCGCGTTTCCCGCGAGACGCTCGTCTCTTTCTTTCCACCCGCCTCGATTCACTCTCGAGGAAGCTCGAGCTTCTCTCAGCCTTGGAACATCGTTAAGCTGTTTCTGGGTTTCTCTTCTTGGTGAACGTCAACCCTTTCGCTTTCATCGTCCTGGACTAGTCGCGAGTTAACGTCGTTGTCGTCCGTAAACGGGTTAATTTTTTTTTTTTTTTTTTTTTTTTAAGTCAGTTCAAGCTTGCGATATTATCTTTTAAAGCCTTCCACGCGCTCGTGGCTCGTTTCGAATGCGGATTTGGTAGGTTTTTCCCTGTTCACTGTTTGAATACAGGCTCCACGAGGTCCTCTTTTTGTTAATGGATACATACGGCGCGTTTTTTCTAGTTTGTCGCGAGCAAATGGAATTTTTTCTCTTACCCTGACCCTTGTTATCCATTTTCGTTGGGACGGGAGCTTTAGCGAGGCCACTGGCGAAATAGATTCCACCCTTCTCTTGTATACCCGTGGGTTGGATATTCTTCAATTAGATCCTCTATTTTTGTTCGCGTCGCGTCTCTGTGCGTGGCCACTTAAATTTCACTGGCAATTTTTTAAAAAAGAACGTCTCTGTTTACGTTGCGGAACTCTTTTCTCTGCAACGACCAAGCGTACTGAGAGATGCCATAAAATTGTAGCCAAACACTCGTTCTTTCGCTTCTCCGAGCCCACAAAGTAATAATTCAAATTCAGAGTATTCGCTGCACACCTTTTTCCTTTCTCAGAACAGATGCACTGTCCCACAATATCAGAAATAACTAATACATATCTTTTTTTAACGCGACGACGAAAGTTTTGAAGAAGAAGGCGAGTTTCGCACAGTTCTCTCTCGCCATTGATCGATGGTCAAGCAAAGATATTAGCAGTATGGATATTTCCTCTTTTAAACCGACGAACAGCCAAATCAGCCGAGCGTCCGTTCGCTGAAAGCTTCTCTGAAATGCTTCTAGGGAAGTAGTTTATGATCGAGAAAACGAGGCTGAAGAAAACGCGAAAGAAGCCAATCGATGTCGAAAAAAGGGAAAATGAAAAAGAGTAAAGGAATCGATGAATGAAAGCTTTGGCGATCCGCCTCGTTTCAAAGCGAAGTTCTTCGATGCGTTTGCGATAAATTATGTGCAGACGAACATCCGTTCCATTACAGAAATTTAATTTCCATAATACTACGATGAATCCTGAATTAATTATAGAAAAACTTGGTACTTGGAAGATCCAGTTGATACGTTTTCCAACGCAGTGTTAGCGACTTTTTCAGAGCTCCTTCGTTTACTTTGCAGCCCATTTCTTAATCTTTAATTAATAAACAGAAACTTCGTACATGGAAGATTCAATTGATATGTTTTCCAACGCAGTGTTAACAGTGAAAATATGGACGAAGCGACTTTTTCAGACCTCCTTCGTTAACTTTGCAGCCCATTTCCAAAATACTACGCTTAATCCTTAATTAACAAAAAGACAACTTCGCACATGGAAGATTCAATTGTTATGTTTTCCAACGCAGTGTTATCAGCAAAAACATGGGCGAAGCGACTTCTTCAGAGCTCCTTCGTTAACTCTGTCCCCTCATTTCCAAAACACAACGCGTAATTCTTAATTAATAAAAAGAAAACTTCGCACTTGGAAGATTCAATTGATATGTTTTCCAACGCAGTGTTATCAGCAAAAACATGGACGAAGCGACTTTTTCAGAGCTCCTTCGTTAACTCTGCCCCTCATTTCCAAAACACAACGCTTAATTCTTAACTAATAAAAAGAAAACTTCGCACATGGAAGATTCAATTGACGTTCAATTGATACGTTTCGCAACGCAGCGTCAAAATGCGCGAAACGACTTCTTCAGAGCTCCTTCGTTAACTCTGCCCTCCATTTCCAAAACACAACACTTAATCCTTAACTAACAAAAAGAAAACTTCGCACATGGAAGATTCAATTGACGTTCAGTTCCTCCGATACGTTTCCCAGCGCTGTGTTAACAGCGACAAAATGCGCGAAACGACTTTTCCAGCGCCCCTTCGTTAACTCTGCGGCCCCAAACGCATAATTAAACGGCGAACCACCTGGCCTACTTTTTCTCTCGCGCCTCGAGCACGAACTGTTTCGAATACTCGATTGGTCGCGTTCAACCCACGCTTCTCGATATCGCGAGGGTTTTAAAAATAAATCGCGACAAGCCGAAATCGAGTGCGCTGCCGCGAATTCCAGCAAGGAAAGCACTCGAGGCTCGTCCATTAGCCGACTCATTTCGCGGAGGAAATCCATCGTGCGCCAGAATTCTGACGCGATTAATCGCGACGAATCGGCTGATAGAGCGTTCGTTTTCTATCAAACAAATTCGCAAACGGGGTGGAGCAGGGGGGAGGAGAACGAAACCCGGTCGCAGAAGCGTTTAACGAACGCTGAAGCTTTTTCCACGGTCGTTGAGAGAACGCTGGAGCGTTCTCGACGCAGCGTCGGCGAGCGTTAATGGGTTAAGAATGAGCCTCGGACTCCATTTGCATCGACGTTTCATATTCGACTTTCTAATGGCCCCTCGAAACGACCACCCGATATATGCGCGCGTACACTTGCGCTCATAAGTATGCGGACACCTTGATTCGCGATTAAATATGCGAATCAGTTATGAGTCAAAGACCACTGACGGAGCTTTTTAATCTTCGTGTGATACCAGTTGATTGGAAAATCGAATCGATTAGTAGCACGTAAATGTTATTTATAGACGTCTAATGCTTGTGATTGTAGACGCAAATGACGAGTGGAAACGTCTGTCGATTTTTAGGGATATTTTTGTCAGAAAGGTGTGCAAAGGGTTAATAATAATTTTAGAGTCCTCAATAAATCCAACTCTGAATTTTTAAATAATGTATTTAACCCCTTTGCTAATATTTTCTCAAAGTTTTCTATAGAAATGAAAATTTTCTATTGCTGGGGGATGTTAACGCTAATATTTCAGCAATGTAAAATATTACTATTTTACTAATATTATTATTGTTAATATTCTTACTAATATTACTGTTTTAGCAATAGTTTCTATTGCTATAATATTGCTATTTTAGCAATAGTGTCTCTTGCTATAATATTGCTATTTTAGCTATAGTTTCTATTGCTATGGTATTGCTATTTTAGCAGTAATCTCTATTGCTATGATATTGCTATTTTAGCAACAGTTTCTCTTGCTATAATATTGCTATTTTAGCTTTAGTCTCTATTGCTATGGTATTGCTATTTTAGCAGTAATCTCTATTGCTATGATATTGCTATTTTAGCAACAGTTTCTCTTGCTATAATATTGCTATTTTAGCTTTAGTCTCTATTGCTATGGTATTGCTATTCTAGCAGTAATGTCTATTGCTATAATATTGCTATTTCAGCAATAGTTTCTATTGCTAACATCTGGAAAGAAGCCTAGTGCAAATCTTAACCCTTTGCACTCTGCTCCTTCCTGGACGCTAGCAATAAAAGCTAGAAATATTGTTGAAATAGCAATATTTTAGCAACACCTAGCAATAGTTTCTATTGCCAACGTCACTCAGCAATAGAAACCTTCCACTTTAACAGAAAACTTGATAGAAATATGCAATTCTCTAAAAGTTACGGTGGAATAGGTTTGATCACTAATCGATTCTGAAAAGACATCCCCTCAGAAGGGACATCCGAGTGCAAAGGCTTAAAAACCCTATAGCAACCTTAACCCTTTGCAGTCCAAATTATTTATCAATTTAGTAGTTTAGTCGCCAACAACTCTTTGAAATTTACTTGAAAATGTTGTCATTTGCGAAACAATTCCTCAACAGCTACTTGCAAACTCTAAAGCAACTCTAAAACATTGCTGTAATTTATATTTACTTGAAAATGTTGTCAGCTGTGGGACAATTCCTCGACAGCTACTTGCAAACTCTACAACAACTCTAAAACATTGCTGTAATTTATAATTACTTGAAATTCACTTCAAAATGTTGTCATTTGAAAAACAATTCCTCAACAGCTACTCGCAAACTCTACAACAACTCTATTGCAAAAACATTCTTGCAATTTATATTCTCTTCCTCTCCTTTAAAAAGAAAGTCCTCTTCTTTTTCTTTGGAATTCAGCGATGTCGAGTGCGACTCAACAAAGGAACCCCAAACCCTTAAATAACAATCAAAAATTGCGACCCCTCAAAACTAACTAACAACAAACGTCCCTAACACAAACTTGCCTCTAAAAGGATGCAGACGAACATCGTCCGTGGGCCCTGAAAGCGAACGAACTCGTCGATACTTTTGAGCGACAGTGTACGTGCGCCTCTTGTGTGCATATATCGCGCGATCGTCTATCGATCGTCCGACAGCGTGCGCCCGCACGGACAACGTTTGATCCGAATTCAATCCCATTCGATGCGTGGCTTTACGGTTGTCCGTGCACGGGCTGTGCATGCAGCCTCGCGTCGTATTGATTCGTGGCCAAGCGGGGGCCAAGCGTGCGGATTCAGCTCGAGATCGCGCGCGGACGCCCGCTCGCACGCTCAGCTGGTATCCAAACGCGGAAACGCAGCCGCATGCCAATAATCCGCCACCGTTATTATCGATATAATTGGCATTCAGCCGGAAATTTTCATCAGATGAACGAGCGTCGTTTCTTTTGACCACGCGCGTGATCGTCGAGCCGTGTGAACCGTTCGACGATGGTTTCGACTGGGTGACGCGTCGTGGAATGTTCATTGCGTGGGATCGGGAGATTTTGAGCAAGAGTAATTGTAGAAAGTGAATTTATTAGGGTAAATTGATGATTTGTACTACGCTGATGTCCTTCTTCAACTCTCTTCATCGCTGCGCACGATCAGCGAAAAATTCCCTTGTTTTTCCAGGCACTCGCGTACACGCACACTCATACTCTTTTGTACAAAGTTTCGAATATTCTCGAATAATTAATGTTCGAGAATACTCTCAATTTCGTCTTATGTTTTCACGCACACAAAGTCGCGTCTGAAGGAGTCATAGCCGCAATACTGTTTACCCAACATTGTTGCCACAGACTTTTTTATTGTTATTATTTCTGATGTTCATTGTAACACGCCAGATCACGACTGTTATTTGTTGTTGTCGTGGTTGTTTATTCAAAATTGAAGGCTGGACTGTGTGTGTTTAGCATTTCTCCACGTACCACGCCTCACACTTGAAATAGTGGACGAAGTTTCGTAGAGCCAGTTGAAAGTGGCGAGAGAAAATCGTCGCTGGTGCCTTTGGTGGCTGTGCTTTGGTTGTTGAGCGCTCTGCAACGAAAGAGGTAGAGTCTCTAAGCCAGTATTTGCTGTCGTTTCAATTTATTTGCTCAATGACTCGACGTGCGTGATCTACTGGTTACTCGTAACCTACTTGTATAGATATAGAGCGAGGCAAAGCGCTCAGAAACGCCCAGAAACGCTCGCATCAGAGTCTCACTATTCCTCACTATTCCTCAATGACGAACGATCGCTCATCGTAGGAACGTGAATCGCGAGTGTCCAGCGACAAACATCTTGCACTAATTTACACCGCCATAAGTCAAATCGTCAACCATATTTCAAACACTCATCATAATTCAATTTTCTTTTCCCCTAATTCTCCAAATCCGTAAAAATTCTCAACCGACGCGTAGCAGCAACAAACCCATAAATCAATAGGATGTCGCTTCATCATAAATCTGAAAAATTAGTTTCCAGCAAATGACCCCTTTTATTGCCTGCTCCACTCGCCACTCGTCACTGATCTGCAACCCTTAATCCCACTCCTCACGCCTTCCTGGTTCCCTCCTGATCCCCAAAAACCAAATTTTGTATTTTACCTACTTGCCACACCCTTGACCACTCCTCCACAGAAACTCATTACAAAACATTCCA
This sequence comes from Xylocopa violacea, assembly GCA_963969225.1. Classification (NCBI taxonomy): domain Eukaryota; kingdom Metazoa; phylum Arthropoda; class Insecta; order Hymenoptera; family Apidae; genus Xylocopa; species Xylocopa violacea. The sequence continues at coordinate 20,117,863 of CAXAJV010000015.1, forward strand.
TCTACTCAGCTCGCGATTACTACCAAGAAAAACACCATCAGACACACTTCAGAGAATCATCACCAAACTCAGTATTTTGTAACTTGTTCAACGTTAAAGTATATATTTATTATTTATTAAAAATTCGGGTAAAACTTGTCTACATATTCCTCTACTACTCTAATCGATATTAGGGCGCACACAATGTGAGGAAAAAGATCGTAACGATGATTTACGCCCTTCGTTGACTTGACCAAAACTGGAATCAGCCACATCGCGACGCGTGCTCGAACAGCGAGAAAACGCGACAAGAATATCCGGTTTGCTCTGAGCGTGCATGATTCCTTCCCACGGGGACGCTCGTTTTATATTATTATAAACGCGGCTTCCATCCTCGCTGGGTGGCGGTCGAGTAATTTGTTTGAGTCGAAGGGAGAGCACGCGCTCGCGGCGACGCGATGGTTCATCTTGAAGGGACGCGACACTTTTTGCAGCCGCGCGTCGCTCGGATAAAGAGTGTCATCCGACTTAATGGCCCCTAATGCGTCTTTCGTTCGCATAGGAAATGAGAAACGCGTGCATTACTGATTACTGCCAGCCAGAAGGGTGCCAAGCGTCTTCTCTGGGCCGCGCAAGCTTCTCCAACGCGGAACACCTTTCGACCGATGAGTCGTGAGAGAAGCAACGCCAACGAGGATTCCTTCGTGCCTTTTTCGAGCCTCGTCTCGGCTGAAACGCTCTGCGAAGCGCATTTGGGGTATTGAAGTTGATTTTGTACGAGCAAATTGTTGTTTAGGAGAAATAAGTAGTTGTGCCTTCAGTAATGTTGTTGAGAGTACTTTATTAGAGTACGGTTGATGTTAATTTGTACTGTCACTGTTCGGTTTTTGGCTAGTCGCTGTTCAGTTTCTCGAGGCTTGCTTTTAATTATCTTGCGAGTGAGATTTCAAGTAGAGACTGTTGGTAATGGTCGAAGTTAGCGATGGAAACTGTTGCTAATGGTGCAAGTTGGCAATAGAAACTATTGCTAATTATAGATGCTAAGAATACAAATAATTGTCAATGGTAGACATTAGCAAGAGAAATTATAGTCAATTGTAGACGTTAACAATAGAAATAATTGCCAATTGTAGACGTTAGCAATAGAAAATATTGCCAATTGTAGACATTAGCAATGGTAGCTATTGCCAGTGGTAGACGTTAGCAATGGTAACTATTGCTAATGCTAGACGTTAGCAGTGAAAACTTTTGCTAATGCTAGACGTTAGCAATGAAAACTTTTGCCAATTATAGATATTAGCAATGCAAATAATTGCCAATTGTAGACGTTAGCAATGCAAATAATTGCCAATTGTAGACGTTAGCAATGCAAATAATTGCCAATTGTAGACGTTAGCAATGCAAATAATTGCCAATTGTAGACGTTAGCACTGCAAATAATTGTCAATTGTAGACGTTAGCAATGCAAATAATTGCCAATTGTAGACGTTAGCAATAGAAAATATTGCCAATTGTAGACATTAGCAATGGTAGCTATTGCCAGTGGTATACGTTAGCAATGCCAACTATTGCCAATGGTAGACGTTAGCAATGCCAACTATTGCCAATAGTAGACGTGAGAAATATAAATAATTGCCAATTGTAGACGTTAGCAATAGAAAATATTACCAATTGTAGACATTAGCAATGGTAGCTATTGTCAGTGGTAGACGTTAGCAATGCCAACTATTGCCAATGGTAGACGTTAGCAATGGTAACTATTGCCAATGGTAGACGTTAGCAATGAAAACTTTTGCCAATTATAGATATTAGCAATGCAAATAATTGCCAACTGTAGACGTTAGCAATAGAAATTATTGCCAATGGTAGACATCACAAGAGCATAAAAAATCGATGCATAATTCTAATCAAGAATTCACAACAGTGGAACTGAGTAAACTCAAAGCTCTGAGGTTGGCTAGAAACTCTGTACTCTAGTTAAAAACGTCTAAAGCAGGCACTGTTCGCAGCGAAAGGGTTAATGGCACGAAAAAACTGATCTTTACATTACCCTAATCGACGTTCCGCTCTATTCTCGAAACGAAAAGCACGCGATACGGAATGTCACGAAGCGTGTGTCGAGTTCAGCGGAGGGTTTCGAGAAATTTCGCGAACCACAGAAACTGAACCACGCAAATTCCCCTTACAAAGGAGACAGTAATCCTTACCACGGCTGAGAGGTCATTAGATCTTTCGTCCGCAGACCGCAGCCGTTACAATTGCGTCCAATTACTCGTTCCAACAGCTGCCCTTCATACCTATTCAATAACAAGCACCTTACGTCTGCGTCTCATTACATCGTGGCCGCCATCCTGGAAACCTTACTCTCTGTCGAAACGACAATGAAATCCAGGAATCGAACCAAGCCACTCCGTCCTTCGAGCTTGTCTAAAACTCGCCACGCAAGATTTTGTAGTTAATCGTTCAGCGATTAGTCGCAGATTAGTCGAATTGCAATTGAAATCGAGTGCTATTATGAATGAAAATAGATGCTATACTTACTCTACGAATTAACCCTTCGCACTCGATGACTTTTTCGGTCGCAGATCATTTTTTCTGTTACTAATTTCTTCGTGAACACAACTAATATCATTTGTCAACAGTTGATAATCAATTTCATCGTCACTCGAGTTAGTTTCACCCTGTAAATTCATTTTTGTGAGGCTTCAAAACTTAAAATAATGGAAAATTTGAGTTGTTGCATGAAACACCATGGCGACTTAGAGTTGTCTTTCAAGCGCAAAGGGTTAATATTATACTTACTCTCTATAATTACTCTACAATACTATACTTTACATCTTATACAGTCAACAACCCAAAAATGCAGTACAAGTTAATAATAATTTAAGATATGTACTCATTTCATAACCGTATGCATCGTAACTGCGTTGAGATCATCAATGAAGGTGTAGTCGCAGAAGTAGAGTCGCAATGCATTCACGTCAAAGTAAAACTAACAATATTCCACCTTAAACTTTGCTGATTTTTCATTTTACCAAACTGAACAAATGGAGCACGCAGCTGATTCAACTAAGACACTTCGTTTGCATATATAACAGAAGAATTCATAAACTTCTAAAACTCGTAATTAATAACTTAATTCTCAATTTATAAAAACCATTCTGTGTTTATAATTCCAATCGTCCTGAAACAGGAACTGGCTGCGTTAATGATTTTTAACCGTCTATCCTTTCAATTCCAGCACCGCGTAACAATAATTTCCCCCCTTCTCTCCGCGCAGAAATCCTGCAGCTGTAAGAAAATTCAATTTTCCATTTCGATTTCTTCATCTTACAAATCAAATCCATCGATACAATCCAATCGCGCGGCTAATACGACCGCCTCTTTGTTCTCCCGTGGCTCGCGTTTCGCGTGGCTGGCGTTATTCAGCGACTCGATCAAAGAAACCCGTTTCCCCGCGACGATAAAAGTGTCTTCTGCATCTGGTTTCGCGATAGAAAGTATAACATCTCGAGCGGTGGTCGAGTGGAAACCAGCGGCTGGTTTCCCTCTCGCGAAATCTCGATGCGCCGTCGAAACGTTCCCCGATAAGAAAGGCGCGAGGGAACCTTTCAATTCGCTTAAAATGTTACTGGTCCGTCGCGATTCTAATCGCGAACCGAGAGCAGAGCGAACGCTGGACGAACAGCCTCGAGTAGCTCTCTATTTATGTACGATTTCTATCGGTTTAACGACGTGACTGTGCGTGAACTAGATTCGTTATCGTTAAATTAGCCGGCTACGTGTAACCGAGCTGAGTAGATGTTTCATCGATCGACTGTCTGATTTTATTCCACGCTACTGTCACGAGGGAAACGATAGTCGAATTAATGACTGACGCTGTTCGCTTCTTTCAAAGTGTTTTCTTTAATTATAGAACTCTGCTTTGCCTCGATAGATGGGAGTTAGGTTTTTGATATTTTACACTTCAAGGTGTGTAAGTCGAAAGTGTAGCGCTCAAAGTTGTCGCGTTCAAAGTTGTCGCGTTCAAAGTTGTCACGCTCAAAGTTGTCGTGCTCAAAATTGTCGCACTCAAAGCTGTCGCGTTCAAAGTTGTCGCATTCAAAGTTGTCGCGCTCAAAGTTGCGACGTTCAAAGTTGTCGCGCCCCAAATTGTCGCGTTCAAAGTTGTCGCGCCCAAAGTTGTCGCGTTCAAAGTTGTCGCGCCCCAAATTGTCGCGTTCAAAGTTGTCGCGCCCAAAGTTGTCGCGTTCAAAGTTGTCGCGCCCAAAGTTATCGCATTCAAAGTTGCCACGTTCAAAGTTGTCGCGCCCAAAGTTATCGCCTTCAAAGTTGCCGCGCCCAAAATTATCGCCTTCAAAGTTGCCGCGTTCAAAATTGTCGCGTCCAAAGTTATCGCCTTCAAAGTTGCCGCGTTCCAAATTGTCGCACCCAAAGTTGTCGCACTCAAAGCTGTCGCGTTCAAAGTTGTCACACCCAAAGTTGTCGCATTCAAAATTGTCGCGCTCAAAGTTGCGACGTTCAAAGTTGTCGTGCCCAAAGTTGTCGTGCCCAAAGTTGTCGCGTTCAAAGTTATCGCACTCAAAGTTGTCGCACTCAAAGTTGTCGATACTCAAAGTTGTCACACGCGAGAATATCAAACTTAACAGAGTCGCACACCTCGCGTATTCCACTGCGTACCACGCGCGATTCATTCCCATCGCCACTCGAAAGCTGACAATTAACCACTCGCTTTCAGCGTTCCTCTTTGAGCCCTCATTGAACCAGCGTTACCTGCCCTAACGTTTCGACTCTACTTTATTCGGTAGTGAAGAGCCAACTGGTGCCCACCGTTTCCTTTTAACGGTTCCGTCCCAGAATAATGTCAATCGTATCATGAAAATTTAATTGAACCAGCGACCGTGTACAATCATTACAGGATATTGATGAGGTCGATTCGACGAGAAGAGCGAGAAAGAGAGAAGGGTTTCCTCTTCGCTCTGATCGTAATTTAGTGGAGGAGGGACATTTGATATCCTTTGTGTCGCCAGACTGCGAGGAAGAAACAAAGATACTTTAATACACCGACTCGTTCTTCTTTTCATGTAGGTGCACTGTATTATAGAGACGGGTCACTGTAAGAACCTTTCCTTCTGCTCGCACAGCTCTCTTCGTCCATTGTCTGTGGCACGATTGGTCCAGGAGAGCTGTTATGTAACTTTCAGATACTTTTCTCCAATCGAAACAAATTTTTTAACCCTTTGCACTTGGTGCCTTGCTGGACGTTAGCTATCAGCAATAGAAAACTTGAAGGAAATGTGCATTTCTCAAAAAGTTGGGGTAAGTTTAACCCTTTGCAAACATTAGCAATAGAAACTGTTGCTCAGTAATACTTTGCTAGCACTATTGCTAAAATATTGCTACTTTGTAACCCTTTGCACTCAGCTTCTTTGCAGACGTTAGCAATAGAAACTATCGCTAAAATAGCAACATTTTGCTAACACCATTGCTATTGCTATTTTATAACTCTTTGCACTCAGCTTCTTTCTAGACGTTAGCAATAGAAACAATTGCTAAAATAACAAATTTCTAAATAGTAATATTTACAATTATAAAGTAGCAATATTTTAGCAATAGTACTAGCAAAATTTAGCAATATTTCTATTACTATATTTAGCAATAGTTTCTAAAGAGAACTTGCGTTTCTCAAAAAGTTACATTGTAATTATCTCAATCTTCATAATCACTAATCCATTTTGATGCGCCCTCAAAGGGCGCGCAAAGGGTTAATTTACGTCGCGAGAGATCGTTCTCGCGTCACGCTCCAATTTTCAAAATATTAACTCAAGGAACGTCCCCCTCGTTCACACGAAACTTCCGAAACTATGTCAATCTGTTTCCGCTGTTCCCAGCGAGCACCAAATGCTACTTTCGTGTTAAATAAAATCCTATTAGCCGTCGAGTCTGCTTTCATTGTTGTTTTTTCCGGATTCCCTCGTTGATCGAGGAGTTTATTCAGTTCGTACCGTGTTCAGTTCGAAAAATTGCACGCTCGTTCAGCGAGATGGAATTTTAATTCCATAAGAGAGAGAAGTCAGGCGTCGATCGCTGAAAGATCGTGGAATGAAAACGCACCCGGTCTCCCGATTGAAACAGTTGCCAGCGCGTCTCAGTTCGAAACAGTCCACACTTTTCCCTGGCAGAGATCGATAGTGGAAATCCCGGAAGGGTTCAATATTTGCATAGTTCGCGATGATGTTCGATACTCGCAATTGATCGTGTTTGCAAAGCAGCTTTTCAATGGATAGTTGATATCGAGGGAAGCCAAATATTTGCGGAACCCGACTGGGCGTATCGCGATTTTTGCATCGACAATGGAACGAATTTTTCGCGCGGACGAACCGTCCCAAATCCTTCTCCCCCCCCGCCTCCACCCTCCCCGTTAATTTAAACTCGCGCCCCACAAATTAATCGACGTCGTTGGACGAACGAGGAACGCATTAATCGGGGATCGGTGGCAATTTCGCGCGTGGCGCAGAATCATTCGCCGATCAAATCGAATATCGAAGTTCGCTGACTTATTGGATTCAACATTTGCTTACGTAAACGCGCAAATACAAACGCTGGACGCAATTAATCGCGGCTAGTACACGGTACGCGTCGCAGCTGCGCCTGGTTAAAAGCATTAAATATTAAAGCGTGGATTACGTTTGGGACGCGACTTGAAACTGGCGTGCTTCGGGCGGTCCAAGTAGTGCAAACGCGATATTGGTCAGACGCGAAGGTTTCGAAGTCGTACGCGTGAGCCACTCACTGAAAAAAAATCGATCAACTCATTGAAAGAAAAAGTAGAGGAATACGATGAAATAGTGTAGATTGTTTTTTGAAAATTCCTTTATAATTTCACATCTCGTTCTTTCATTTCTCGCACCCCACAGATTTACATCAGAGTGTGGAGTTAATCAAAAATGACTTCTGAAATAAATTATTTATCATTCAGTGGCCAAACAAATTTTGTCGCTCAATGGTGTTAATCTTTATTATTTGACAAATTTATTATAAATATAAAAGCTGGGCTTTGACACTCGAGTCGAAGATACTGCAAAAAGTGGAGTCAATCGATTTGCGTCCCAAAAAGGAAGAATTTGAAATTACTTTCATGGAACGAGACCTGTGACTTTAAAAGGTATTTTCTGCAAGAAATAATTAAATCAACGCTTTGGCGAATAAAATATAATCAGTTTAAAAGCAAAGCGACGTCTCTGCCGCGGCGACATCGACCCGAGAATCGATTTTAAGGGTCGCTTTCGGTGGACAAGTGTTTCATCGACGATCAAAACGCTGGCGATATCGAAATTAAGTCTCGCCATTACTCGGAAATCCCTTGGCCCATGAATCGCGATGGAATTAGATTACGCACCGTCGAGGAAAAGGTCACCACTGGAATCCAATTTATCGCGATCGCTGGTATTGTGCGCGCGGAATGCACGCGCGCGATATTTCCAAATCACAATTTCGGTGCGTCGCCAGCGAATTACGGACAGCAATTACGATTCTAATTGTGAATTAAAGCGCGCCCAGAAAATCGACGATACATTTCCACGGGTTTTAATCCCCTTTTTTTGCGATCGCCCCGCCTGTTTCTTTCCATTTCGCGTTCGAATAACGTCAATCTTTGGCGAGCACGAAACGCTTTCGTAATTATCCTATCAGCGTACGCAGTTTGCCCAACATTTTTGATCGCCAATTTTTTATCACACCCTCTGTTTATTATATTGCTTTTACTCGTTCTTCTGTCGTTCCCTGTTGAGTGTTGAAACAGCAGAAAATAAGTTGGAAACTTCCCTCATTGCGGAACGCTTTTTAAGGAACACTAAGGTAAATTCGGTTTTTAGTTAGAATTACTTTTAAGAGTTGCTTTAAATTGCATAAAACGCATAGAAGCGGACAATGTTTTGTTGTATTCTGACCTGAATCCTATCATTTCTCGCGAGACACTTAGCAATTGCTTGCGGGACGCCATTGTTCTGGGGAACACAGTTTGGGAAAGGTTGCTATAAACTAAGTCGACCTCTTTCTTAAGTACTTGAAAAGAGTTTGATGCGGACCTATGTTTGTTCGCAACGACTGACTGACGCTCAGCTTTATGGAAAAAGCTGCGAAGAAGGACGATGCAGGACGTGCGAAAAGTAGGACGTGGGAAAAACAGTACGCAGCAGGACGCAGGACGTGGGAAAAGTAGGACGTGAGACGATGCAGGACGTAGGAAAATCAGGACATGGGGAAAGTAGGACGTGAGACGATGCAGGACGTAGGAAAATCAGGACGTGGGAAAAGTAGTACGCGAGACGATGCAAGACGTAGGAAAATCAGGACGTGGGAAAAGTAGGACGTAGGAAAATCAGGACGTGGGAAAAATAGGACGTGAGACGATGCAGGACGTAGGAAAATCAGGACCTGGGAAAAGTACGACGTGGGAAAATCAGTATGCGAGAAAAGCAATACGGGGAAAAATCAGTACACGGGACGATGCAAGACGTGAGAAAGCAAGACGCGGGAAAAGCAGTACGCGAGACGATGCAGGACGTGGGAAAAGTAGGACGTGAAAAAACAGGACGTGGGAAAAGCAGGACGTGGGAAAAGCAGGACGTGGGAAAAGCAGGACGTGGGAAAAGCAGGACGTGGGAAAAGCAGGACGCGAGAAAAGCATCGCGCGGGAAAATTAGTACGCAGAAAAAGCGATACACGCAGCTTCCCGATTTCCCGCAGCGATCCCGCAATCGCGACCGCGTTTCCCGACGCGAACTCCTCTCCCCGCCTCGCCCGCAGTGTCGCGCTTTGTTTGCCCCAACGTTGGCGATGCGGGAAATCGCTCCGCCGCCCCCTCGTCTTCTCGCCTCCCGCTTTTAAAACGAAACCGTTTATCCGCGGCAGGCTTAATAATTATCCCGCGCAAACAGAAGCGTAGCGGATCGAAACGGTTCTCCAGCGCGTAGTAAAACAGCCGCGCGATCGATGACGTCCAATTCGCGTGGCGATCGTTAACCTTTAAGCAAACCTTGATTTCATTATCGACGACAAAGGGCTGGGCTGTCAGCGCGACGGGGTTCGAGGTGGTGGCGGTCGTCGAACAAAACGCTCGGACACGACCGGGATTTACCCAGCGCCGATATTCTTTTGTCGCGGCCGGATCCGCGACGGCGGGCGTCGTACGCAGCGTTGCAGCCTCGCCGCGCGCGGATTAAATTATACATTCGCCATCAGAATCGAGTTTGGCGCGGCGGCCGCGATGCTCGCCGGCGTTCCTGTTTGTTTCGTTGATTTATGAAGCATGGCGGGGACACAAAACACAACAACTCTCCCGCGCTCGGCCCATCCCAGCCGCGGCACCGACTGTCCTCTCGCTAAAATAGAACAACGAGCCGGTGACGTCACGTGTAACCACGCCTACCAGCAGAGCCCACCTTGCACGTCCCGTCCGCCACCCGTATCCACCCTCGAACGCGCCACCATCCCCCTGGCGCAACCCCTTCCTCCTCATCCTCCTCCTCCTCCTCCTCCTCTCTCTGTTTCTCTGTTTCCCTCTCGACCACCCTCCCTCCACCAACCCCTCCTGCCCCCAGCTTTCGCTATAACGCCACCGCCAATTCACTTTGTGCAGTTTTATGCATATTCATTCGCCGTCGTAATAGCCCCCGCCATTAATTCGAGCCCGCGCTCTGGTACATGTAAATCCAATATGTCGGGTCCCGTGTAACCGACTTGCTCCGCTCTACGCTGGCGAGCTGCGCTTCACGTAAGAGAGAGGGCCCGTCGAACGAGTCCGTTTGATAAATAATCCCAGGGACACTTTACATTTTGTCGGTTGCGCTCGTTACTCGCTTAGCTGCTCGGGGTTTTTTTTTTTTTTTTTTTTTTTCTCTCGATACTCTTTCGGTGGTTGTTGGCTCGTGGGACGAGGCGGTCGTTAACGTTTCGCGGGGTGCGATTGTATAGCAGTCGTCAGATTGGGTGGTCATTGCGTTCGTGTTGAGATCGCATGGTTATTTTTGTGTTGCAGTGGTTGTTTGCTGGGAGAAGTGGAGGAATCGTGAGAGTATCGATTGAGCGATTTAGGGGATTTAGGTGTGGAATTTGAACGTGCAGGGTTGTTGAAATTAACCCTTTTGCTTAGGAGATAAGTCATTATTGCCAGATCAGTATTTATTGTTGATATATATGGAATTTGAAAGCTTTGAATTTCTATTTTCAGAATAGTTGAAATCAACCCTTTTGCTTAGCAGAAGAGTAATTATTGTCAAATCTGCATGGAATTTGGAAGCTTTGAATTTCCATATTTAGAATAGTTAAAATCAACCCTTTTGTTTAGGAGAAGAGTAATTATTGCCAAATCAGTAACATTTTGTGTACATTTTATTGTTGGTTCTCGTGGAATTTGAAAGCTTTGAATTTCCATTTTCAGAATAGTTAAAATCAACCCTTTTGCCAAGAGTAATTATTGCTAAATTTGCATGGAATTTGAAAGCTTTGATTTTCCATTTTCAGAATAGTTAAAATCAACCCTTTTGCCAAGAGTAATTATTGCCAAATCTGCATGGAATTTGAAAGCTTTGAATTTCCATTTTCAGAATAGTAAAATCAACCCTTTTGCTTAGCAAAAGTGTAATTATTGCCAGATCAGTAATTACTTATTTCCTTTAAATTTTCATTTCCTGGGTAGTTAACCCTTTCGCTCAGAAAGGAAGCATTATTAAATGACACGTAGGAATGATTAAAGCAGCAGAAGTTAATCAAAGCTCGTCCATTATAAAACACCCTGTACGCTTCGCGTGAAGTCGTCGAGGTGTGACGTGTACGTGTGCGCGAGTTCGGTAGAATTGATTTGGGGTTTGAGCCGGAGAGATACGAGTGATTGTTGATTGTAGGAAATGGTTGGAATGGAGGTCCGTCGAAAGGAGTCCTGCGGCTGGCGGTTTTTACGAGAGGAAGCGAGAAATCTGGTGTGTTTGCACGTGGTACTTTGTTAATTAAGAACGCAGTGCGCCAATTAAACGACATTGACAGAAATCCGTAGAAATGATAAACCTTGCGGCTAAAAAATATTCGAACGCAACAAGATGAAAATTAAAACATAACGAGTAAACTCTACCTGACAATCGATAAGACTCTGCCATCGACGAGAGCACCCTCGCAGTTTCCAGCGAATGGGTTAACAAGTTCTACTCGAATAGCACCGTCGAGCATCGCAACATCGCTACCAACTTGTTAGCGGTGCCGTGGCGAATTCTGGCCCCGCAGACGAAGCCAGATCCGACGCTAATCGAAGCGGAATCGCTCGAACGGACCTACGTCCCGTTGCCAGACCGTTCATCGGGATCATTAGGCATTCTTGGCGTGTTAAGACCGCGGCGGAAGCGAGCCAGAGAGACTGCGGGGCACGCGAGCGTCGGATCAAAGCGCGCGCGTGGGAACGTGCCACGCGAGAGGAATAAGAAGGGACGAGAAGAAGCGCAGGAAATAACTCAAAGAGCTGTGCGGCGACGAGGACGAGAGGACAGCGTCGAACAAAGAGCGGGAGAGTTAGCTCGGTCCGGGACACCCGTTCCTCGTTGGCATGCTCGTTACCCGGAACTAGCCCCCGAAGACGACGACGACGACGACGACGACGACGACGACGACGACGACTTGGCCGGCGTCTAGGCGGGCGAGCGACGGTGGTCTGGAAAATTCAACGAAACAGCGAATCGATTTGGTCACGGAGCAGCTGGCCGGGGACAGAAGCAATCAGAAGTCAGGAGGAAGCCCGCGCCGGGGAATGAGGCTGGTCTGTGCCGACAACGAAGAAGGGACGACGGCTCGAGTGGATGGCTGTCGACGGGGATGGGCGTCGGTAAGAGAAGACAGAGAGCTATAGAGAGAGAGAGAGAGAGAGAGGGAGAGCTGCGTCGAATTCAGCGTAGGAGAAGGAACCAAACCGTGGGACACGGCTAGCCAGAAGGAGCTCGAGAAAGAGGAACGACACGGCGGGGGGAAACGTCCGCCAGCGAGGGGACGAGAAAGATGGGGCTTAAAGGCAAGTAGGTTGGGAGCCAGTACTAACGGAGGTTAGAGAATGGGTTGGTTTAACTCGCGCTATTTGAGATAATTGATAGCTAGAATGGGTTCACATCCCCGGCTCTGGCCTATATAGAGCGCTACACCCTGCAGCCCCGACCCAATGCAATTTCCTTCCAACTGGCCAGAGGACTGCATTAGCGATACCGTCCGACCGAGCTATCGCCGCTGTTGCTCTCCCGCCGCTACCAGACGTTATTCCACTTCGGGTCCAGCCTTTTCCCACCGTAGTCGAACCGATTTTCTTTCGGGGGGGCCACCTATTGACCGCTGGGCGGCGGCGTGAAACATTTATTGTGCCCGCCGACCGGAAGAAAGAGGAGCCACGGACGGAATCTTTCATCGCGCGCGCGGGAACCGACACGACCGAGTCCCAGGGGGCGTTCCCGGGCTTATTGAAAATGCGACCCGCTGCGATTACGTCTGCGGAGGTTCGTACGTCCGGTTTTTCGACAGAGAGAGTTCAGTAGAGGTGGCGGTGTTGTTGTGGTCGCTTTGGGTCACGTTTGTGTGGATTCGAGTTGCGTTGGAGATGGAGGATAAGAATGTAGGGTATTCTTAACCACTTGCGCTCTGCTTCTTCTCGAACCATCTTTTAACCCTCCGCGCTCGATAGGTGACTCTCAGGCACCAGTTGAGTCCCTCATCGACTAATTTCACGTTTCGAAGCGCTGCGAAAATGAATTTGGAATGTGGAATTAGCTCGTGCGAAGATATTGATTTTCGACTGTTGAGAAAGGAGATTAGCGATAGAGGACGCGATGGTTGACCAAAAAGTCGTCGAGTGCAAAGGGTTAAAATGTTTTATTTTTCAATCGACTGCACTGAAAACGTCCACGATTGGAAGGTTAAGCAGCCAGCGTCGCGAGATAAAGTCGTCAAACGACTGACGTAGCTTCGCGTCGGGAATAACGAAAGGGTTAATTCCATGCGACATCGCGAAAGTGCTTCGAACGCGATGATCGCGTACACCTTCCCGCCTCGGATGTCGGCGAGGTGCAAATTGGATTACCGCGTCGACACCAGCGCTGCTGGCGCAGAGGTGGCTAACGAGCCGTACGGGAGCCGTTTTTATATTTACCGGTGGATCGTTTTCGGTGGCGCAATCGCGTTCCATCGCCTCGTCGATGGATTCGAGGCGGAATCGCTGAACAGCCGTCAACACGCCGTACAACGCTTCGCCTCGACGCTCGATTCCGCGCGCGTTCTAATTTTTCGACGCACTCGTTTCGCGTCAGAATAGTCAGACCAGCCATCTTGACGCTATCTATCAAGCAATCCTGTCTGTACGTAAACGATTCTTAGTTTAGTTCGAGCATAACGCGGAGCAGCGATAAGAAAGCGCTGCGGATGCGAATAAACATTTAATGCGACACTGAACGTTGCAGCTTTAACCCTTTGCGCTCGAGAAGCGACTCTCAGGCGCCATTGCGTTTCATACAACTCGAGTTTCTCGTCGAGTGATTTGAAGCTTCAGAGCGCCACAAGAATGGATTTGAAAAGTGAAATTAGCTCGAGTAAAGATGAAATTGATTGCAAACTGTTGCTAAACGAGATCGATTGTATTCGCGAAGAAATTAGCGATGGAGAAGACGCTGTGCGACCGAAAAAAGTCGTCGAGTGCAAAGGGTTAAGCATATTGTGTGTGCTTTACAATTGTTACGATAGTACAAAGACTGTGATTATCAAGGAAAGGGTGCAGAGTACTGAGGCAGCGAATACGCTAATCGACTCCTAATTTGCGATGTTCTATGAAAATTCGAAGATTCCAGCGAATGGTCGGTGAGAATAATCGTACTCGATGATCGTTGTAATCGCAGAGACGCGCTTGGCGAACGATTCGAGCAGCTGCCACCATTTTGGTGGCCTCCTCCGCGTCGTCTTGGAGAGCAGCCACCTTTTTCGCAGCGGCCATAATCGTAAAGCGTTACGAGGAATCAAGAGCACTCGAAAGCGGTGGCAGCGCGCTGTATCGTCAGTTTGCGTGTCCCTTGCTTGGTGAATTCTCGTCGAAGCCGCGTATGCTCGCGTACAATCGAGCATCGCAGTCGAATGCAACCGCGTTCCTCGAAAAGGAGATCGAATAAGAAATTCGCGCGATATCGCCTTTGCTTTCCCAGCCGACTGCTTCGGTTTACTTCCGTGAATTACTTCCGATAGTTAGAGCTGACCCACTTTCTCCTTCGACGTTCTCTCGACTCGAGCTTTTTCCATTCTTCTCTTCGACGTCGATGAAATTTGCCATTTTTTAATCCTCTCTTCGTTTTTTAGATATAAATGCGTTTCGTAGTCGAGCGATTGCTCTTCGACGTCGATGAAATTTTCCATTTTTTAATCGTTCCTTCGTTTTGTAAATGTAAATGCGTTTGATAGTCGAGCGATTTCTCTTCAACGTCGATGAAATTTGCCATTTTTTAATCGTTCCTTCGTCTTGTAAATGTAAATGCGTTTGTTAGTCGAGCGATTTTTTTTCGACGTCAATGAAATTTGCCATTTTTTAATCATCCCCTTGTTTTGTAAATGTAAATGCATTTGTTAGTCGAGTGACTTCTCTTCAACGTCGATGAAATTTGCCATTTTCTAATCGTCCCTTCGTTTTTTAAACATAAATGCGTTTGTTAGTCGAGTGATTTCTCTTCGACATCGATGAAATTTGCCACTTCTTAATCGTTCTTTCGTTTTTTAAATAGAAATGCGTTCGATAGTCAAGCGATTTCTCTTCAATGTTGATGAAATTTGCCATTTTCTAATCGTCTCTTCGTTTTGTAAATAGAAATGCATTCGACAATCGAGCGATTTCTCTTCAATGTTGATGAAATTTGCCATTTTCTAATCGTCTCTTCGTTTTGTAAATAGAAATGCATTCGACAATCGAGCGATTTCTCTTCAATGTTGATAAAATTTGCCATTTTCTAATCGTCCCTTCGTTTCTTAAATGTAAATGCATTCGAGAGGAGCGATTCGAGAAAAAGCAGTCTGTGTGCGTGCGAGCCAAAGAAACGCGTATCCATTAAACGTATCAACGAAACGTTGCTCGCGAGGAACAGAAAATTGGCCGCCTCGTGGCAACCGAGGGAAATATTACGCGTTACCTTCGAAGGATTCCTTACGGCTGCGTCTAAGTGATCGAAGATGCAAAAGGAGGCAAGAATAAAACATGAAAACGGGAACGATGACGAAGGGAAACGGGGAGATGAAATAGCTACTTGCTGGCCGATGTTTGAAGTAGTCCTTACTTATTCTCCTTAAAAGATAGGTCTGCAGACGTTCCCGATTCTCGAGGGAGAGGGAATCGATCATCGTTTATTACGGACGTACGCGTCCTTCCTCGATTTACAGGAATAAAGTGAAACTCGAGTGTGTTTGTCTCATTTTGGGATTGAATTATTGCCAACCTGTTAGCTGTTCGCTGATGAAACGCGCAGTATTCATTTAGAATCGATCGATCAGTTGTACGTCCTAATTTGTAATTATTTTCTATCGATCATAGATAAGGATAATTAGAATTTTTTAATATCTGAAGTCGATGTTTGTCGATGATCGAAGCTATCGAGTTTTGTTTCTTACAAACATATGAAAGTTGAAAATAGCGAGTTTCAAGGGTTTAAAGAGTGAGAATTGTAATTATAATTGTAGATAAAAGAAAATTAGAATTTTTAAATATCTGAAATCGAAGCTATCGAATTTCGTTCGTTGCAAATATATGAAAGTTGAAAATAGCGAGTTTCAAAGATTTAAAGAGTGAATTATTTTCTGTCGATCATAGGTAAAGGAAATTGTAATTTTTAAATGTCTGAAATGCGATGTGCATCGACGATCGAAGCCATCGAATCTCGTTCGTTGTAAACACGCGAAACTTGAAAATAGCGAGTTTCAAGGGTTTAAAGAGTGTTTATTTAATGGCGAATGTAACGAACGCTCGCGATTTAATCCTGTTAATTATTCGTAACGGAATAGAAGTGTTTCCCGTATAAATCAGGACGCGAAAGGGTTGGGAGCGGGTTGTTTTTCGATGCAAATGTCTGGTACACATTGCGGGACGGTAGTCCGGGTTAATTTAGACGGTTGCTAGTTATATTCGCGCGGCATTGTTTCCTTGATGCGCGTAAAATGGGCGTTAATTGAAATGTAAGTGCACATTCATTACGATTCCGTTCTATAACAAGGGTTCATAAACGTGTAGGCAAGTTCCAAATTGTTACTAATGCGCCCCGTAATGTCCTCTGCGCGAGCGATATTACGGCGTGGTAATGAACTGAAACATAATTGGGGATCAGAAATGAAATAGAAACTACGAAATGATCCGCGTTTCGATTTCCATTCTTGTCGTTTCGTTCGATCAACCCTTCACGCTCCAGCATTACAAATTTTGTCTTCGAACTCGAACACTCCTCGATGCAGACATTGCAAATAATTCTAACTATTATCAAGCAATTTACAAAATTTCCATTTCGATGATTACAAGTTAAAAACTTGTTCCATTGCAACTTCTAGCAATAGAAAATTGCTGGGAAAGCGTCGAGTGCAAAGGATTACAGTTGCAATATTTACAATTTTTATTTTTGGCAAGGAACGAGTTAAATTATTAACCCTTTGCACTCATCTCTGAGGGAATTAATTGCGAAAGTTAAAAACTGATTGCAATTTTTTGAAGAACGCATATATCTCCAAAGTTTCCCATTGAAATGGAAATTTTCTATTGCAAGGAAGTTACTTGGCGATAGTTTCTGTTGCTGACTTTTACCAGCGATAAAAAATCGCTGGGAAAGCGTCGAGTGCGAAGCGTTAAACTCCTCGCAGCAAGAAAATTAGAGAAATTAACATTTTCAAGGCGAAGTTTCCTATTGCAAGGACGTTACTTGGCGATAGTTTCTGTTGCTGACTTTTACCAGCAATAAAAAATCACTGGGAAAGCGTCGAGTGCGAAGCGTTAAACTCCTCGCAGCAAGAAAATTAGAGAAATTAACATTTTCAAGGCGAAGTTTCCTATTGCAAAGACGTTACTTGGCGATAGTTTCTGTTGCTGACTTTTACCAGCAACAGAAAATCGCTGAAAAAGCGTCGAGTGCGAAGCGTTAAACTCCTCGCAACAAGAAAATTAGAGAAATTAACATTTTCAAGGCGAAGTTTCCTATTGCAAGGACGTTACTTGGCGATAGTTTCTGTTGCTGACTTTTACCAGCAATAAAAAATCGCTGGAAAAGCGTCGAGTGCGAAGCGTTAAAATCCTCGCAACAAGAAAATTAGAGAAATTGACATTTTTAAGGCGAAATTTTCTATTGAAATGGAAATTTATTTAGGAAGTTACTTGGCGATAGTTTCTGTTGCTGACTTTTACCAGCAATAAAAAATCGCTGAGAAAGCGTCGAGTGCGAAGCGTTAAACTCCTCGCAACAAGAAAATTAGAAAAATTAACATTTTCAAGGCGAAGTTTCCTATTGCAAGGACGTTACTTGGCGATAGTTTCTGTTGCTGACTTTTACCAGCAATAAAAAATCGCTGGAAAAGCGTCGAGTGCGAAGCGTTAAACACCTCGCAACAAGAAAATTAGAAAAATTAACATTTTCAAGGCGAAGCAGTTCGAATCTTCGCAAAGAGCGCGCGCGAGGGTAGACGAGCATTCTTTCGCGAGTGGTTGATCCGGATTTCCGGGAAATTTGGATCTGCCCAGGCTGAAACGGAGATACCAGAGGGTATCTTGACGTTGCGCGCACCTCTTGAGACAGTCGGACGATACAGCCGCGGAATCCAGCTGATATTACCGGAAGGAGCGTGCCTGGGTGACGTTCAAGTCGTGAAGATACATTCATACCCGAGGCACATCTCGCGGAGGGATATATACTCGCGGAACGTCAGCATAATCTTTTACAGAGATCCCTTTTACGGGACCGCCCAGGACTCAGTATCTCGAGCACGGTCCGTCAAGTAGCTCGCGACCGCCAGCAACTCTGCTCGCTTTCGAATTCCTCCGCGTCTCTGGCCCACCCTCTCTTCCGGGTCCTCCTCGTTTTTTCAAGTCCCAGAGTCGTCCGCGTAACGACACGGAAAATAAAATAGTTCACTCGTTGTTCAGAGAGCATCCAGAGGATTAAATCAGCGGTTTCCAATCTGCGAGGCGATTATTATCGAGAAAATTATTCCAATTGCAAGGTTTATGATTTTTTTTAAATTTTAGTTTTCTGTTTTTTTTTTTATAATACAGCTTTTGATAGTAGGAATATTAATCATATTTAATTGATATTATTTAAGTAATGTAATAAAGTTTTTATCCCTTTGCACTCGACGACTTTTTCGATGGTACTTCACTTTCTCCATCGCTAATTTCTAATTTCGTCTCCACTCGAGCTAATTTCACCTCCCAAATTCAGTTTTGTTGGGCTTCGAAACTTAACCCTTTGC
The DNA here is from genome assembly GCA_963969225.1 of Xylocopa violacea. Lineage (NCBI taxonomy): Eukaryota > Metazoa > Arthropoda > Insecta > Hymenoptera > Apidae > Xylocopa > Xylocopa violacea. Next base: position 20,136,334 of record CAXAJV010000015.1, read on the forward strand.
GCTCGAGAGGCGACCCTCAGTCGCCATGATGTTTCATTCAGCAACTCAAGTTTTTCATCGTCCAATTTTAAGTTTTGAAGCCCTACAAAAATGAATTTGGGAGGTGAAATTAGCTCGAGCGGAGATGAAACTGATTTTCAACTGGTGAAAAACGAGACTAATGGCATTAACGAAGGAATTAGCGATCGAAAAAGTCGTCGAGTGCAAAGGGTTAAAATTGGTCGATGAAATCTTGAGTTGCCATGAGAGTCACCTCTCATTTCAACAAAGGGTTAATAATATCAACAACATTTAACATAGAAAATCTTTACGTTATTTAACTAATACAATACAGCTTTTATATCAAAGAACGCACGCGAAATAATTTTTTCCCCGGGCGATCCGTTGGAAATCGTTGAATTAAATGCAAATAAGAATTGCACGCATATTTTCTTTCTAAATTCGACAAATTTTTAGATTCGAGACATTAATTTTTCCACGCCTCGCAGCACACTGACAGATCTCGTTCGTACGTCACGGAATTATACGTTTCGTGGGTTTCGTAATTCAAAGGACGATATTTCACCGCGAAGTTCACCGATCCCCGTATTTATACAGCGATCACGGTGCGCGCGCGTCGAATATTTTAGAGGCTTTTCATATTCGCCTAATGTAGTAAAAGGCGCGCGGCTGGTGTAATAAAATATGCATTGCGCGCGGATCCGAGCAATTGAACGAGCCAGTAAAAATAAAGGGATGAGACTCGCGCCGTGTACCGGATGCGCGCTATTTATGGCAACAGGTATTATTTTATTGTTCCGACGATAATAAACGAGTGCGAGTCTCCTCTGGCGAAGCAAATTATGATAATAAATGCTCTATCTCCTCTGAATATAATTTCTTCTTCGTCGAAAGGAACGTAGAAAATTCTCACCCCTTTGTGTTTTTTTAATTTAATATAAATTTCTGTTTTTATTAAAATTGATAGATTTTTTATTGCAATACAGTAAAAAGAAAAGCTAGTCACATCTCTGATATTAATGCGACATCTTCCTAATCATCAACGAATGCAAAATTCCTTGAAAGTAATTATAAAGCCTGCACAGAGATTAATATAAATAAAATTTCTTTTCAAGATTACATCGTTTCACGACGCATATAGAGAACTGTCAATTAACAATATAATCTCAAAAGAAACGTCATCGCAATAAAAATCGCACGCATTTGCAATCTATAACAAATCAAACGCAAATTTTTACAAGCATCTAATATTCCACTCGCTCGATCTCCTCTTCAAATCCCAACAACCATCCTCGCCTCCGACAACTCGCGACGATATCCTATTCTAACGGAGGAAAGAATTCGTTTCGCGCTGCGGGGGTTAATTATACGAAGTGGAATTACACTCTCGAGCGAGGAATTAAAAATATAATCACAAAAGAAACATCATCGCAATAAAAACTGCACGCAATAAAAACTGCATGCATTTGCAATCTATAACAAATCAAACGCAAATTTTTACAAGCATCTAACATTCCACTCGCTCGATCTCCTCTTCAAATCCCAACAACCACCCTCGCCTCCCTCAATCCCGTCATTCGACAACAACTCGCGACGATATCCTGTTCTAATGGAGGAAAGAATTCGTTTCGCGCTGCGGGGGTTAATTATCCAAAAGAGAATTACACTCTCGAGCGAGGAATTAACAACAAAATCTCAAAAGAAACGTCATCGCAATCAAAACTGCACGCATTTGCAATCTATAACAAATCAAACGCAAATTTTTACAAGCATCTAACATTCCACTCGCTCGACCTCCTCTTCAAGTCCCAACAACCATCCTCGCCTCCAACAACTCGCGACGATATCCTGTTCTAACGGTGGAAAGAATTCGTTTCGCGCTGCGGGGGTTAATTATCCAAAAGAGAATTACACTCTCGAGCGAGGAATTAACAACAAAATCTCAAAAGAAACGTCATTGCAATCAAAACTGCACGCATTTGCAATCTATAACAAATCAAACGCAAATTTTTACAAGCATTTAACATTCCACTCGCTCGATCTCCTCTTCAAGTCCCAACAACCATCCTCGCCTCCCTCAATCCCGTCATTCGACAACAACTCGCGACGATATCCTGTTCTAACGGAGGAAAGAATTCGTTTCGCGCTGCGGGGGTTAATTATCCGAAGGGGAATTACACTCTCGAGCGAGGTAATCCCGCGCGATCGTTAAAGCAACGAGTGGTCAGAGGGCGAAAGTATAGCGTCGGGGCGAAGTAACTTGGCCTTAATTTGCCGGGCATCCCGCGGAAGGATCCCTTTAATCCGACGCGGGCGAAGGCGCCGCTGAAGGATCCCCAGGCTCGGATGTATGCGTGACCACGGGAGTCAACATTGACGCAAGCCCCGCGGCATACGTTACGGTGATTATGTCTGTAACAACACCCCAGCACGATCCCACATTACCCCTGGTTCGCGTTACACGCACTTAGACACCCGCTCCTCCGCGCCCCCGCGGGATCTTCGCCGCGCAGGAAGCTGTCTATAACGGGATAGCTTGGTATCGGGAACGTGTAAGGTGTTGGTAATTTGTATCGGGTCGGAGGCTCGTCCTTGGTTAGGGGAGGGTGCGGGTTACGCTGTGCGTCGATGGATGTTTGACCCTTTGCGCTGGAAAGAGGAAGTTATAGTGGAAATAAGAATTTTATTTGTAATTTGTGAATAGAATTAATGAAGTTTGTCGTCTTGGGTTGGTTAATGGAGGACAGGGTTTAGATGATGCTCTGCTATGGATGTTTGACTCTTTGCGCTCGAAAGAAGTTATAGTAAAAGTAAGAATTTAATTTGTAATTTGTAAATAGAATGAATGAAGTTTGTCGTCTTGGGTTGATTAATGGAGGATAGGATGTAGATAATGCTTTGCGTTGACGGATGTTTGATTCTTTGCACTGGAAAGAGGAAGTTATAGTGGAAATAAGAATTTTATTTGTAATTTGTGAATAGAATTAATGAAGTTCGTTGTCTTATTTTGGTTAACACAGGAAAGGGTTTGGATGAAGCTCTGCGTTGACTGATGTTTGACCCTTTGCACTGAAAAGAGGAAGTTATAGTGGAAATAAGAATTTTATTTGTAATTTGTGAATAGAATTAATGAAGTTTGTCGTCTTGGGTTGATTAATGGAGGATAGGATGTAGATAATGCTTTGCGTTGACGGATGTTTGACCCTTTGCGCTAGAAAGAAGTTATGGTGAAAGTAAGAATTTAATTTGTAATTTGTGAATAGAACGAATGTAGTTCGTCCTCTTGTGTTGGTTAACAGAGGATAGAGTGTAGATTGCACTCGAAAGAAAAAGTAACAGTGAACGTAGAAATTGAACCCTTGGCACTCGAAAGAAAAAGTAACAGTAAACGTAGAAATTGAACCCCTTTTTCGAAAGGAAAAGTAACAGTAAAAGTAAAGATCTAATTTTTAAGTTGCTATTGAAGTTTCTACGATTTAGTTTTGTCTTATATCGTGAACTGAAAATTATTTGCATTGTCTCCATATTGAAGCCCTCGACTACAAAGGGTTGACTATGGCGGAGATCGAATGCACGATGAATGATTATTAAAAGCAATGAATTTCTAATAACCCAGAGTAACTGTCGAGAACTTAACTTTGCTTAATTAATACTTCGATAACCACGAATTCTAATGAATATCCTTTGGTGTCTTCCATACACGAGTGTTTACAAAAATAATAACAAAACATCAGATTCACAAATTTTTGAACAATCCTCTGGATACACGTATTCGAGTTGGAGAAAATCGCAAATAAGAGTGGAAGAAATGGTTCGAGGTACGAACTAGCTCAGTGGTTTGGAGTGTCCAGTAATTGTCCGGCTATAAAACGACTCTATAGCCACCTTGTCCGGCCCTAACTGCGATAGCGGCGCGAAGAACCGTACCATAATCCGGAAGTGACGTGACAAGAAAGTGAGCGAACCGGCGGCGACGCTTTACCACTAATTACCGACCCACGCGTCCATCGTTGGCGTGTAATTTCCCCAGCACGGTATCCTTTATCGCGTCTAATGAACCCGCCGCCAATTTCAGCCGGACAATTGCTCGATAAAATCGAACGCGCGCCGCCCAGCCGAGCCTAATTGCAATACCGACGATTTATCTTGGTTTTTGTTTCGCGCCTGCACACGAACGAGCCTCCGTCAGATTCCATCGAGCAATTATATCGATTATTAAGCCCCTGCACGCCGAATTACTTCTCAATTCTGTCGCCAACAACTCTCTACTGTTTAAAGTGTCTTTTATTCGAAATTTGTTTCGATGAAACAGCTGCGCAACCGCATTTGTAAACAATTTTGTTTACTAATCGCGTTAAGTACAGGAAGCAGGAATCTACTTTATCTCAAACTATGTTGTTGCTTATATTTATGGACATATTTGTTTCTTTTTTTATTTACTGACGTCGAGAACAAAGCTCGACAAAGGAGTGCGGAGGAGAATGACACGTTCAATGTTTGAAAAATACTATAGGAAAATTTCTTTTTCTGTTGCAGGTAAGCAAAGTTGCATTTCGATGTTGCATCGAAAATATAATTGCGCAATGGGAGAAGAGATCTGGTATGCGATGCAGAATCGCAGTGAAAGAGAAATGAGTCACAGATGGAGGTACTGGGTAGGTGGAATATAATACAATTAAAATTAAGTTTGCGATGCGAACGCTTGTAATTAGCTATTTTCGAGGACTGCCAATCGTTATTATCGTTAAGAAACGCAGAGAAGAGCAGTCTTCAAGGTTACCTTAGAATTTGTAAAGATTCGCCTACGATCGTCAAAATAGGACACAAATTCACCCTCGCGTCCCCCAAAAACCAACAAAGAAAACTACCCCACATACCAGCAACAATCACCAACGAATTAAGAAAAAAACAGACGATCCTCAATCACTTCGACCGTCAACGATCGACCAGAAGCCTCGCGCGATCTTCTTGCAGCGTAGCCAGCAAGATTATGCCAACGAAACGACGAAACCCAACATACCAGCAACAACCACCAACGAATTAAGAAAAAACCAGGTGATCCTCCCTCGCTTCGACCATCAACGATCGACCAGAAGCCTCGCGCGATCTTCTTGCAGCGTAACCAGCAAGATTATGCCAACGAAACGACGAAACCCAACATGCCAGCAACAACCACCAACGAATTAAGAAAAAAACAGACGATTCTTCCTCACTTTGACCATCAACGATCGACCAGAAGGCAACAATCACCAACGAATTAAGAAAAAACCAGACGATCCTCCCTCGCTTCGACCATCAACGATCGACCAGAAGCCTCGCGCGATCTTCTTGCAGCGTAGCCAGCAAGATTATGCCAACGAAACGACGAAAGCCAACATACCAGCAACAACCATCAGCAAATTAAGAAAAAATCAGACGATCCTCCCTCATTTCGACCATCAACGATCGACCAGAAGCCTCGCGCGATCTTCTTGCAGCGTAACCAGCAAAATTATGCCAACGAAATGACGAAAGCCAACATACCAGCAACAACCATCAGCAAATTAAGAAAAAATCAGACGATCCTCCCTCATTTCGACCATCAACGATCGACCAGAAGCCTCGCGCGATCTTCTTGCAGCCAGCAAGATTATGCCAACGAAACGGCGCAGTTCCGCGATATCCTCGTTTCGAGGGCCCTGGTCAGGGTCGTAGGAACAGGACGGGGTGACGCTGGCAAATGGGCAACCGCGTGAGTGCCTCTGCCAGCGGGATAAGCCTGGCGAACGGCGATATTGTGGGCCACGAACCAGGCTTCCAGGCTTCCAGCCTCGTCCTGGGCACTAACCCGACCTTCTCCACCCAGCGATCCTCTCCTATGGCCGGAGTTGAGTATCTACTTTCGCATACGGTCTCCGTGGGGTCGTCAAGGGCCAGCCAGCTACTTTATCACGCCTGCAGCGTGGCTGGTGAGTGGAAAATTTAGTAAAGATAACCAGTGGTCGCGCGTTACCTCGCAGCAGCGCGCGCTCGTCTGTCGACGACGCGTCGATTCGAGGAACGGTTTATAGGCCATCGAATGGCGGCTGGTTTAGGCGATTTCACCTTCTTCGAGGGTCGCGCGGTGTCGCGCGACCATTTTTCGCTTGTTCGGTTCCAAGGTCGGCCGTTGGCAGCAGCTGCGCGACCCAGCGACGGTTTATCGTGCATTTCGAGACGACACCAAGAGCCTCGGATTATGGAGATGTCCGCGGTGTAGTCAGTTTGTTGTGGATAGACTGCGGATGTTTATGCAAACTCCGGGGTTTCGCTAACGCTGGTCGTTGGCGAGCTGAGCGAGGCTGGTTGGCTGGTAATGGATTGCCTCGTTTCTGTTCTTTCGAGGGTTGCTTCAGATTTTGGAGCTACGTTTATCTACGATATATCAGTGGTTCTTGAAGTTTTTGATGTCTGACCGCGTATGAAAGCCTAGAAATAGTTGTCAAAGTATTGGAATATTTATGTGAAATGTTAGAAAAGAGGTATGTTAACCTTTTGCTTTCGTCTCCTTTCTGGACGTTAGTGATAGACAGTAGCAAGCTAAAGTAGCAATATTTTAGTATTAGTTTCTATTGCTGACGTCTACAATTGGCAATAATTTGTATTGCTAACGTCTACCATTAGCAATAGTTACCATTGCTAACGTCTACCATTGCCAATAGTTTCCACTGCTAACGTCTACAATTGGAAATTATTTGCATTGCTAATGTCTACAATTAGCAATTATTTGCATTGCTAACGTCTACAATTGACAATTATTTGCATTGCTAACGTCTACAATTGGCAATTATTTGCATTGCTAATGTCTGCAATTGGCAATTATTTGCATTGCTAACGTCTACAATTGGCAATTATTTGCATTGCTAACGTCTACAATTGGCAATTATTTGCATTGCTAACGTCTACCATTGCCAATAGTTTCCACTGCTAACGTCTACAATTGGCAATTATTTGCGTTGCTAACGTCTACAATTGGCAATTATTTGCATTGCTAACGTCTACAATTGGCAATTATTTGCATTGCTAACGCCTACAATTGGCAATTATTTGCATTGCTAATATCTATAATTGGCAAAAGTTTTTATTGCTAACGTCTACCATTGGCAATAGTTTCCATTGCTAACGTCTACCATTGGCAATAGTTTCCATTGCTAACGTCTGCCATTGGAAATTATTTGCATTGCTAACGTCTACAATTGGCAAAAGTTTTCACTGCTAACATCTACCATTGGCAATTATTTCTATTGCTAACGTCTACCCTTGGCAATCATTTCTATTGCTAACATCTACCATTAGCAATAGTTTCTATCACTAACGTCTCCCAGCAATAGTGACGCAGTAATATCAAACATTGTTGCACATCTATCGAATTTCGTTTCCACTCTCTTCTCTATTTCGTTTCCATTCTACTTTATCCCTAATATAAGATAAAGCATCGCGTAGAAGAAACTCGATTCCACGGAAATAGATCGATACCATAGAGGATGAGAGGAAAAAAAATGCGCTGACGGTATTACGACTTTGGAATCGAAGTATCGCTTGTCCAAATATCTCAGAGCGCGAAGGTGAATCGCTCAATCCTGTTTGATCTTCGTAAAATTTATGGCTTTCCTATTGAATATTGAATAGAATCCCTGACGTATAGTATACGGGTGAATGGTCCCGGCACCAGGCAATGCCAAGTGACATGAGTCACGTGCCCATCGCATGTCAAAGGATTGATTGTTCGGAGGAGCTGTAAATACGGTTGTATAGCGAACTGACGTTTCTTTTATGTATTTCGAGATAGAAAGCTCGCTCAGAATTCGAAGACCAAGTCTACGGAATACCAAGCGTACTCTTTTAACCCTTTCAGAGAGGTTCTACGTACGTCGAGTTATTTTTTGTTCTATCAATTTTCAGTATCGTCCTCCTTCGTAGCATTTTTTATCGCGAAGCATCTTTATTTCTCCAACTGTGCTCTCGAGTGGACAAATACTTGGTAAAGCGACACAAAGTCGAGTTATCTTTGGTTCTATCAGTTTTATTGCAAAGTCTAATCTTTATTTCTCCAACTGTGCTCTCGAGTGGACAAACGCATGGTAATCCAACACAAAGTCGAGTTACCTTTGGTTCTATCAGTTTTATTGCAAAGTCTAATCTTTATTTCTCCAACTGTGCTCTCGAGTAGACAAATACACGATAATCCAACACAAAGTCGAGTTACCTTTGGTTCTATCAGTTTTATTGCAAAGTCTAATCTTTATTTCTTCAACTGTGCTCTCGAGTGGACAAACGCATGGTAATCCAACACAAAGTCGAGTTACCTTTTGTTTTATCAGTTTTCAGTATCGTCCTCTTTCGTAACACTCTTTATCGCAAAGCGTCTAATCTCTTATTTCTTCAACTGTGCTCTCGAGTGGACAAACGCATGGTAATCCAACACAAAGTCGAGTTACCTTTTGTTTTATCAGTTTTCAGGATCGTCCTCTTTCGTAACACTTTTTATCGCAACGCGTCTAATCTCTTATTTCTCCAACTGTGCTCTCGAGTAGTCAAATACATGATAATTCAACACAAAGTCGAGTTACCTTTGGTTCTATCAGTTTTATTGCAAAGTCTAATCTTTATTTCTTCAACTGTGCTCTCGAGTGGACAAACCCATGGTAATTCAACACAAAGTCGAGTTACTTTTTGTTTTATCAGTTTTCAGGATCGTCCTCTTTCGTAACACTTTTTATCGCAAAGCGTCTAATCTCTTATTTCTCCAACTGTGCTCTCGAGTAGACAAACCCATGGTAATGCAACACAAAGTCGAGTTACCTTTTATCAGTTTTCAGTATCGTCCTCTTTCGTAACACTCTTTATCGCAAAGCGTCTAATCTCTTATTTCTCCAACTGTGCTCTCGAGTGGACAAACGCATGGTAATCCAAAGCGCAAAGCGACCAACGTTCAATACGAGCGCGACATTATTCCGCGTTCCTTCCAATCAAAAGCTGATCGATTTTCGAACGCGCCGGCGTCTCAGCGAACCGTATCCGGTCGCTCTTTGACCCTCTTTCCACGGGAAAAAGTTGTTCAGGGGAAATCTCCAGAGTCATGCATTATTCCGAGCCACTGGCTTTCAATAAACCGGTTTTCCATCAAAGACATCCCACGTGACCATAAAACGACATCGAATCAGAGAATCATCCACGTGATCCTCCGCTCCGAAGCAACCTCGGCTTAAAAAATGCCACGCTTGCCCGTTCCCGCGATTAATCACCGATTTCTATCGCGGTTGCGTCGTTGCGGTGAAACTGCAATTATTAATTATCGTCTGGAATGCTTCTCGCGATGAAACGATTGCAAAATCCTTTCGATCGCCTCGCGGATAGCTTGATTGGAGCACAGAGGATGGATTTATGATTTAGATTTGGTTGAGTCTTCGAGTAAGTCGATTCTATTGGTTGTTCTTTGATATATATAATTGATGCTCTAATGACAACGATCTTATTTCGAAATTTGTACATTTGCAGTAGATACCTCGATTAGAGCACAGAGGATGGATTGATGACTTAGATTTGGTTGAGTCTTTGACTAAGTCGACTCTGTCGGTTGTTCTTTGATATAATTAACGCTCTAACGCTGATCTTATCTCTAAATTTGTACATTTGCAGCAGATAGCTCGATTAGAGCACAGAGGATGGATTTATGACTTAGATTTGTTTGAGTCTTCGAATAAGTGGATTCTATTGGTTGTTCTTTGATATATATAATTGATGCTCTAATGACAACGATCTTATTTTTAAATTTGTACATTTGCAGCAGATACCTCGATTAGAGCACAGAGGATGGATTGATGATTTAGATTTGGTTGAGTCTTTGACTAAGTCGACTCTGTCGGTTGTTCTTTGATATAATTAACGCTCTAACGCTAATCTTATCTCTAAATTTGTACATTTGCAGCAGATAGCTCGATTAGAGCACAGAAGATGGATTTATGACTTAGATTTGTTTGAGTCTTCGAATAAGTGGACTCTATTGGTTGTTCTTTGATATATATAATTGATGCTCTAATGACAACGATCTTATTTCTAAATTTGTACATTTGCAGCAGATACCTCGATTAGAGCACAGAGGATGGATTTATGACTTAGATTTGGTTCAGTCTTTGACTAAATCGACTCTATCGGTTGTTCTTTGATATAATTAACGCTCTAACGCAGATCTTATTTTTAAGTTTGTACATTTTTATGTAAAATAGCGAGGCAACGATGCACCAATCGCATTGCTGCTTGGTGGTTGCTACTTTGTCGTGAGAACCATCGAAGAACCACAAAATAGCTAATTACAAGCTTCTAAATCCTAAATTTGGTTTCAATTATGTTAGTTTCTATCAGTTTGGGGCAGAATGTTTATAAAATTAGCTCGTTTTCGAATGGTCGACGATCGTTGCTCGTCGCAGCGTTCTCCACTCTGATCGCGAAGGAGAAAACCCGTTTCCTGCTTCGTCTCATGCGTATTGAAGCAGATTGGGCTTTTTATAGGCGCATAAAGAACGAAACGGCGGCTGTAAAGGCACGCTGCATTGATGTTGTTGTTTGTTTACTCGTTGACGCGGAATATAGTCGCGAGATTCCTCGATTCGAAGATCTCGGTTGAATTATAGCCGGCTGAACCTCTTCGTTAATACGTCGAGTCGTCTGGCTTGGAGGAAAAGCGGTGGAATCTTTGGTTTTGGACAAGTTTGCTTGTGTTTTTCGTCTCTGGCAGAGAAATTAACTTCCATTTATCACTCGAACTGGATAGAACTGAACGAATCAAAAAGTATCGGGGCTTTTAAAACCAATTGCTCGGCTATCATTCGCGCTGAAAGCAATTTTCATCGTGCAGCATCGCGTTCTAGAAAGTGTTACGCGTTTCGAAGGTTTCATTTATTGAAACGAAATTAATAATCACTGATGAAAACGCTTCGAAACGATAGAGATTTTTTATCTTATTTAAAAAGCGCACGAGTTAAGGGAATTGAATTTTTCACAATTGTTACGAGTTTGTAGTACTGATTTTTAGATGAAACACGATTCACGAATCACACAGATCAAGAGAATTGAATTGTTCACAATTGTCACGAGTTTTTGAAACTAATTCTTACATGAAACAGAGAGCAATAAAGGGTTAAGCGTACGGAAAACAAGATTCACGACTCACACAGTTCAAGAGAATCGAATTTCTCACAATTGTCACGAGTTTTTGAAGCTAATTCTTACGTGAAACACAGAGCAATAAAGGGTTAAGCATACGGAAAACAACTCACGACTCACACAGTTCAAGAGAATCGAATTTCTCACAATTGTCATGACTTTTTAAAACTGATTCTTACATGAAACACAGAGCAATGAAGGATTAAGCGTGCGAAAAACAAGATTCACGACTTACACAGTTCAAGAGAATCGAATTTCTCACAATTATCATGACTTTTTAAAACTGATTCTTACATGAAACACAGAGCAATGAAGGGTTAAGACTACAGAAAACAAGATTCGCGATAAAATTAATATCTTTCGATTATCGCGTTTATCAAAGACACCACCAATTACGTTATAACTCAACGATTTTCGTCGCGCGAAATAATCGAAAATGGTCGCAGCGAAGCGCGAGCAAGAACCTGCCGCGGAATAATGGTACGAGCAAAGAAAGGGTGAAGCTTCGAAGGAAATTGAATCGTAAAAACGCGGTATTCACGTATGGCGTAGTCGTTCCACGACAGAATTCATCCCCCCAAGTCGTGGAAAATCTTGGTACAACCCTTCAGCCTTCCGAGTTACGGGCGTTCCCGGCGTAAAAACAAACGAATTTTCGAGAGGCACCGTTCGGTTTCCTGCTTCCCGCGTCCTAAAACGCTTGTCACTTTGATCGCTTTTGTAATAAAATCCAGTACACAGAGGACGCGAGCAGAGCGGCGGCGAAAATCCTGGCCGCGCGCCAACTTTTCGGTTATGCCCCGAACTTTCGTCCGTTTCGCTGCATCTTGAGACAATGGGACATCGAGTCGTGTACAGGATGTCGCGATCAGATGCACGGATTAACCCTTTTTTGCGATCAGGTGGCCAGCATCGATCAGCGTTGAAGGAAGTTAAAGTTATTCCAACTTTTTCAGAAATGCGTGCTTTCCTCAAGTTTTTTATTGGAATGGAAATTTTCTATTGTTGGGGAACGTTAGCAATGGAAGATATAGCTAAAATATTGCTCAAAGATTGCTATCTTAACAATAGTTTCGATTGCTAACGTCTAGGAAAGAGCTGAGTGCAAAGGATTAATTTCCTTTATGTTGGAATGACTGTTTCTGGAATGTCTGAGATAATAACGAGTAGATCACTGAAAAAATCTCAAAATCGCTTTAACGCTTACAATCTAACAGTGCAACAATATTCTCTGACTTTTACAATCTCTCTTTCTCTCTGACTTCGTTCCTCCGCTTCGCGAACTGCTTGCGTTCGTCTTTTAACGATTAACCGAATCCAAAGGTGTCCTCTAATCTTAATTTTAAGTCTGTTAAGCGTCGTCAACGTGACGAGTTGACAGCCTCCGCGAAAAGTACGCAACACGCGAAGGAATGAAATTAGATCGCCGCTCCAGCGAACGCGCGCGAATAAATCGGAAGGGTCAGCGGAAATCCGCGCGAACGAAGCGCCTCGACGTTTCTCGTTAGTCCCGCGGGCCATATTTCGCGCGAGAACGTCGGCACGCGTTCACATTTCACGCGGAGCATTACTCGATTCGCAACAAAATCCAGGGACAACGAGACAAGGGGAAGAGGATGGCAGCGCGCCAAATTTTTCCGTGCTACTTGCTACCGCGTGGGATTTTATGGCGTACAAAATTGCGAACGCGCCGCGCGCAGAGAATTCTCCTTCTCATAATTCATGCGCGGCCCGTGATATATATCGCGGAGGTCCACGCGTCGTCGAGCAGCGCCCAGCGGCGTTTAAAAAATTCGACTTTCGAACGCCGCCAATAATTCATAACCACGCCGGTGTTCTCGTTCCGCATTCAAAGCCCTTTGTCACTCGACTCGCCGCCGGAATAACATGTCTGACCTAAAAACGAGAGGGGTCAGTTCAACAGGGTTGGATCGGCTCCAACTTTTCCATCCCCGTTGTTTAGATTCGACGCCCGCGCTCCCGTAAGAAGATCGAGAGATCCTCTGCGAAATTTCCGCGCGATTCGAGCTTCAGCGAAAATATTGTTCAGCGTTCGAGTGCTCGACGAATTTGTTTAATACTGGTTTGGCGAGGAAGCGTTCTCAAACCGTTTCTTTTCGCTTGCGAGCAAACACAAGCGCGATCGATATCAAACGTCAAATTGAGAAAGTTGTGACGCTGCTTGCATTCGCGATGGGTTTGTATGGTTAATGCGAGTTCTTTTTAGATGAAAATAAGCTTCAAACACGATTTCCTATTTTGACTTTTAAATCATAAGCGATGGCATATTCATGTACACGTGTTATGTTCATGCTGCCATCGCGTTCTTTATTCTTTCGTTTTCTTTTCATCTGTCTCCAATAATAGTTTTATAATATCTGCTGTACTATAATATTATATCTATTAGGTCCTAAATTCATTTGAACTTCCACTAGTACGCGCACAAAGTGTATTTGTACCCAACTACGTTATAAAACAGCTCTGAAAAGAAAACGAAAAGTTTGGTCATTGAAACTCTTCCAGTAGATAGAGAAAATTACGCCATTGACATCAGTTTTTGTCCCATCTCGATATCTCGATCCGTTGCTGAGATATAAGAGCTCAAAGTTTTTTCGTGGCGCCCAAGATGGCGGCGGTATTTATGAATGAACTTGACCCACATTTTTTCCAGGAAGTGTTTACGCACTAATAGTAATAGTAAAAAACGTCTGGCGTCTGTCTGGCACACTAACCAACCACGTGACAGTCAGCTGAGATAAGACAATGAATAAGTGCGAGCGAGAGGTCCTAGTCCTTCCAAGGAGGACAGACATAGTAAGCGATTAAAAATTACCTTTCTCTTTACACAACGATACCTCAGGAACCGGAAGTTGGATCGAGATGACTCGAAAGGGGTTATCAAGGGAAAGGTTTCCAGCCCCTAACGAGCTGTATTTTGTTGAACAATAATTTTTATATTCGGAGATACAGCGCTTCAAATTTTTTCTAATTTTAATACGGGTTAATCGGAGTTCTGAGACAGACGATTATGGGTCAGTGCGTAAGTGCGAGCGAGAGGTCCGAGTCCTTTCGACGAGGATAAGCATAGGAACCGATTAAAAATTAGCTTCCTCTTTACACGACGATATCTCGGGAACCGGAAGTTGGGTCGAGATGATTCGAAAAGCTTTTTGAAAAGGAAGATTTCTAGTTTCTAACGAACTGAATGTTGTTGAATAGCTATTTTTATCTTCGGAGATATAGCGCTTCAAAGTTTTTATAATTTTAATACGGGTTAATTGGCGTTTTAAGTAGTTTCTTGTTGAAAATGTTTAACTTTTTTCGTGATTAAATTATATCAAACATTGGAGACGAATGTCCATTTATTAGATAAACACGTAAAAGGAAGAAGAAATATATTTTATTGTACCAAATGTCTTCGTAAAATTTCCAAGTCAGATTAGCTAAAATTTTCAAACTGTTTTTAGGAACCGTATTTATATGAATAAATTTCTGAGTTATCTGAATAAAATTATACTCTCTGCGCTACGTACTGGTGTAATTATCGCGCGATCTTAGTATGAAATTTTGTCGCAATTTTTTGCCATCCTATACTCTCGCATAATTAAGACGTACTTTGTTAAGAATTCCGCAGCATGAGTGAGGAATCTTCTTGACACAAAAAACGTTTTTAATAAGGGAATATTCCAAAGTGGACGTGAACTTTTTTAAACTCCCAGCGAGAATTTGTGCTGCTAAGTAGCTTTATATTTTTTCCTCGAACCACCGACGAGGAGTTTAATCCTTTTTTACCACTGCATTATCTCTCGGCACTTTGTATTGTTGCGAATTTTGCGTTTCAAAGGGCTTGCGCAATTTCTTGAATTACACGTTTAGTATCGCGAACCAATGCCGTTTTCATGGAACGTTTCTCTTAAAGTACGCGAGTACGTGATACGCGCGGCACATTCGTTCTGCTGCTGCGCTAATTAAACACGATTAACGCGCGTTTATGATGGCGCGATTAGCTTCGAACGTGACCACGATCTCGATAATAAAACGGAAACACGATCGACTCCTGTGTAAACACCGAAATTCAGACCGCGACACCTGCTACTTAACACTTTCGCCAGTTCCGCCAGCTACGCTGTCGGCGGGCATAAATTATTCATTCGTAGCGACGCGAAACATCTTGCCATTCGCCGACAGTCTTCCATCATTCAACGCATTCCGCCAACGCTGGAACTGGCGAGCTATTCGAGGTAACAAAGAGAAAATTCGCAAAGTTTATTACAGCGACAGCAACGAAATCGCGAATTAAAGTATCAGATCGACGTATCCATTATTAGTACAGGTGGATTCATGGTCGCGTGCGACATTCAACGCGTTTTAATGGAAACTAAATTGAGATACACCTCGTAGGACTCTGATTGATTGATTGATGTAACATCGAAACTCGTATATGGATCATTCCACGTCAAATTGATTTTTTTGCGTTCGACGTCTAGGATTTTGTTCAAATTAAAATGCATCGTGATCTATGTGGGAATAGTCTTCTTTGTAGAACTTCGTACACTCAAATTCCTATTTTCAATTTTAAAAATCACCACATCAAACTCATAATTCGACTCGCGTTTCTTCTCGCAGTTAGTCGAAAGCAATGCCTGCTCACAGACTTTCTTTTCAAAGATTTGTAGTCTCAAAGTATATACACACTCAAATTCCTTTTTTCAATTTTAAAAATCACCACATCAAACTCATAAAAGCAACGCCAGCCCACAGAATTCCTTTTCAAAGATAACTACCTTCAAAGATTTGCAATCTCAAAGTATACGTACACTCAAACCCCTTCTTTCAATTCCAAAAATCACCACATCAACCTCGCAATTCGACTCGCGTTTCTCCTCGCAGTTAGTCGAAAGCAACGCCTGCTCACAGAATTTCTTTTCAAAGATAACTACCTTCAAAGATTTGCAATCTCAAAGTATACGTACACTCAAACCCCTTCTTTCAATTCCAAAAATCAGCACATCAACCTCGCAATTCGACTCACGTCCCTCCTCAGTCGAAAGGAACGCTCGCTGGCCGTTTCTGAGCTCGCAGAATTCACCTGCCGCTTTTGCAATTTCAACTCGCGCCACTCTTTCGCCAGGGTGGTTGGCTCTCATTGACGGAGCGTCTCCGTCGCTAATCCTGGCGTTCCTCGACGACACCCGAGGTGCCTCTTCCGTCGTGGAACTTCTCCGCAGGTAAAAATAAGTTTCGACGAACGTTAATGCACCAGGGCGGGCGCGTATGAATAATTTATGTTCACCGCGAGGACGAAAGTACTCGGTAGCAGGTGTTGTTGCCGGAACTGGCTGTTCGTACGACTGCACGCCGTTCCAGGCCGCCTACGCCCACTTTTGTGCATCTGTTGACGTGGTATAATACGTTAATAAACGCTCCGTAACAACAGGTACCATCCGCGCGAACTTCCTATCAAAGTTGCGCAGTTCGTTACAAATGTTGCCCTAATGCAAGCGTCTACCTGGTAGGATGTGGAACCGCGAAGATACGCCAGCCACGTGCGAACTATACGTGCGTTCCTTCGTAACGTGCTTGGGAGTCTTTAACCCTTTGCACTCGAAGAGTTCTCAGGATAGAAGGGGAGCGATAGAAATTGTTGATAAAGAATTGTGGTTAAGCTGTGGTTAAAAGATTGGCGATGGTTGCTAGCGATAGTTGCTGGCGATAGAAGCTGGGCTAATAGATTGGCAATGGTTGCTGGCAATGGAAAGTATTAGAAATAGAAATCTATGGGTAGAAAATTAGTAATAGGAACTATGGTTAATGAATTAGCGATGGTTGCTGGCAATGGAAACTATTAGCAATCGAAACTGTGGCTAAGAAGTTAGCAATGGTTGCTAGCGATCGAAACTATGGCTAAAGAATTAGCAATTGAAACTATTAGCAATCGAAACTATGGCTAAGAAATTAGCAATAGAAATAATTAGTAATTGAAAATATGGCTAAAGAATAAGCGCTGGTTGCCAGCAATAGAAAATATTAGCAATCGAAACTATGGCTAAGAAATTAGCAATAGAAACTATTAGCAATCGAAACTATGGCTAAAGAATTAGCGATGATTGCTAGCAACAGAAACCATTAGCAATCGAAACTATGGTTAAAAGATTAGCAATAGAAATTTTCCATTTCAGTAGAAAACTGCAGAGTAACACGCACTTCTCAAAAGATTGCGATGGAATAACTTTAACCACCGCAATCACTAATCGATTCCAACGAAAACTCCTACAATTATCCATCCTTTTCTCAATTCATTCCACCCTCGCCTTCGACTGCAACATTTCTATATTTGCCACTCTTCTGGACAATTTCTGCCGCAAATCATCCAAGGATTTCCTTCGTCCTCGCCACTGCGCGTTTGGCGACCAAGCCAACACGAGCCAGATAGCCAGGGTTGCTCCCTCTAGCTTTCAAACACCAGCTTTTCCTGTCATTTCTTTCTCCCAATCTCCCGTCTTCCCTTTGGAGGATTTACTCGTGTAGCGCGTGTACTTTTCGAGCGAAATGCGCTTCTTCTGGTCAGAGGAGTGTCGCGGGAACTTGTTAACCTCAGACGAAGTGATTCGCACCAAGAATGCTTCATCTCTTCGAGATAAATGTTCGAAACGAGCGCCACGCCTTTTATCCTCCTCCATTATGCATACCACGATGCAATTCTTTCCTTTATATGTCCCTCTTCTTCTCGTATGGACGCATCGTAATCCACACGCGAAGGATTTAGAATTTACGAGCCAATTTCCCTCCTTCAACGAAGGGACTCCACGCGCGATCAGGTCACTTCAGGGTCTTCGAGGACGTCGCGTGACGAGAAAATTGTCGTCAATTTTCTGTCAAAATTGTCCAAATAACGAGAGAACCTTGCTTTTTCGTTTTCCACTTTGTTCGACACGTATTTCTGAAATTTGTAATAAAAACTAGGAAGATTCTTTGATATATCGAGCGACAATCGATCGACTGCAGTTTAACCCTTTGCACTCTGTTTCTTCCTGGACGTTGACAACAGAATTATTGGTAAAATAGCGATATTTAGCAATATTTAGCAATAGTTTCTAACGCTAACGACTCTTAGCGATAGAAAATTTGAAAGAAATATGCATTTCTCAAAAAGCTGCGGTGGAATAAGTTTAATCACTAATCAATTGTAATCTCCCCTCAGAGAAGAACTCATTTAATTTTTAAATCGCTGCAAACATCTCGCAGCGTTTAGATACAATTGTCAAGATTAATTTCATTATTTATAACAATTGTTGGAGTGTCTACGAGTAATGTGGTTTTATTTTTCGTGGTGGACCCGCGAGCAACAGCTGGCGAAAGTTATTCAGACGAGATTAGCTCCGATCGAGGCGCTTATCGACGAAAGCTGCCGTTGTCAGGGTTGTTTGTGTTATTGGACCGTGTAGTTGTCTCAACCCGGTGCTGGTACAACCAGATTGCGATAATAGATGTTCATTAGCATACTGCATAATATGATAGGCTATCTAGGTCGAAGAATAACGAACGTGATGGATGAGCGTGGTCGATTCGTGCGAGAGCAGCCTTGTGCCAGACAATATCGCCTCGCCAACGAGTTTATCGGACTTGGAGTTTTAAAACTAATTCAGGGTGTCCATCGATAGAGTGACTGGTTTCTAGGATACGATTCGATCGCAATTTTGGAATTGGTAGCAAGCTTCTTCGAATGCAAGTCTTTTTAAGTGAAAATCTAATTGTCAGGGTTATTGGTGTTCAGAATTTTTGAAGAACCTCATTTTGAGATAACTATTATTGAGAAAAGGTTTTTTGGTGGTAGGAAAATAGGAAATGCAATGCGTATAAAGGTACGTAACCATACAGTGCGTTAACTAATCAGTGCCTTAATTTATCAGTGCGTTAACTAATCAGTGTCTTAACTAATCAGTGCCTTAACCAAGCAGCGCGTTAACTAATCAGCACGTTAACTAATCAGTGCCTTGACTTAACCAGTGCTTTGACTTAACCAGTGCCTTGACTAATCAGTGTCTTAACTGAGCAGTGCCTTGACTTAACCAGTGCCTTGACTTAAGCAGTGCCTTGACTAATCAGTGCCATGACTAATCAGTGCCTTGACTAATCCGTACCTTGACTAATCAGTGCCTCGACTAATCAGTGTCTTGACTAACCAGTGCATTAACTAATCAGTGTCTTGACTAACCAGTGCATTAACTAATCAGTGTCTTGACTAACCAGTGCATTAACTAATCAGTGTCTTAACTAATCAGTGCCTTGACTAACCAGTGCTTTGACTAATCAGTGCCTTAACTAATCAGTGCCTTAATTTATCAATGCGTTAACTAATCAGTGCGTATAATTACGCGTGGAAGATGAAAACAGTACTGACAACTCTCAACCGATTAGACGAACAACGACACCATTTCTCCCCCTTTTTTATTACTACATAATGCACTGACAGCGCAGAACGACTGTCCCGCGGTCGACAGGCTGCAGTATATTATACTCTGTGAAATCGAATTGATCCGAGCCGGGTTCAGCGCGAATCGGAGACGAGCTAATGATTTATTTTGTCCGGCCGCGCGAACACGAGCCAATGGAACATCGAACGTCGCGCGAGAAATCAAAACGACGGAAGTGGGACAATGGACTCGATCGGGCCGATGCATTCCGATGCGTTTCGATGCGCCACCCGATTCTGCTCCTCTCGCAGATCCTTCTAGCCAGAAATCGACCGGTCCTCGACGTTTTCGCGTCCACTGTGCATCGTCGAGCTAAAGTGCGAGTGATAAATCGCGAACAGAAATATTGAACGAGCATCGAAAAGCTTGGAAGAGTTTCCACTTTTTTATATTAGGCGATCGCAAAAGTTCGCACGCGATTTTTATAGATGGCCAAGCATTTTTTACTGCGCTCGTATTTGTTTTCTAACAAACAGTTGTCTAAACGCGTTGTGGATCAATGTAATTAAATTAATTTGTGCACAGAGCTGATATTAAAAATGGGAAATGAAATGTTACGTTCTCGATTCGGGACGAAAACGTATTTTTACGTATCCTCAGTCATATTTTAATACAAAAACTCACTATTAACTAATTAAAAGACTTCAATGTATAAATATCTATGCAAAGTATTGTCTCAATCAGTAAGACTTCTCACTATCGACTGAATTCTTCTCATTATCGATTGTCTGGTCTACCACGACTGATAACTGTTTCTACCCCAATACTAATTGGTCATGGTTTTCGAATAGGCTCCTTCGATTCGATCAGAACGACTTTCTTCGAAAAGAAACCACGCAGTTTCCACAAATCACAAATCCAGAAACTTATAAAACGTTGAGAGACAGTTGTAGAAAACGACGAATAGTAAATGATCGATCAACAAATCATTATTTTTCACGAAAATGTGTCGAAATCGAGCAGCAAGTTTCGCGATCGCCTATAGAATCGCGAAACCTGGCCTTCGTAATCCCTTTGATACGTTTTCTTCCGCTCGCGTCATTATCCTCCGATCCTAATCTTTTGTGGTCGTGAAAGGGTGTCGGGAGAATATATTAATGCCAGAACGGAGCACTTAGGGCAGCGATGGCGGTGGAAAAGAGAAAGGGAGCGGAAGAATAGGGCGAAACGTAACAATGGGGTGAGAGGAACGCGGTGAGGGACGAGGGACGGTTGACGGACCTCATAAATCACAATGAAAAGTGACGCTGGCACCGCGAAACATCCTGTCGCAAATATTTGACGTTCGTTGTCTCAATAAAAATCCCGCAGCTGCCTCTCTGGCCGCTGGTGTCCGCCACTGCGACGGTGCTTCGTTAATTTCCATCGGAATCCCCTCGATTAAATTGAAACCAGCCCGTCTTGCCAGCTTGTTCAATGGAATTCGAGGATATCGATAAGGGAGGCGAGTGATAAATTCGACGAGAGCGAAGGCTCTGTTCAGGGTCCTCAAGTATCCCAAGTCGAGGCACTTAAATGGTTTTTGATTTTGTATCGCTTAATATTGGCACTTTGGATTCAGCCTTCTGCAAACGAAGTAGTTTTACTTAAATATTTTAGTTAAAATGTGAATTAGACAGTAAGATATAGAAAATTTCGTGTAGAGAGGCGCAGTAATTATCAATTTATTAAGAGTCATAATTATATAATTAATAAAGTATGGATTTGCTGCAGCAATTGCTGATCAACTTAAATTTCTCATTTCGCACTATTTAGTTTATGCGTGGCGTTTCTTTGTTTCTGAGCAAAAGTACTTGATTTGCAAAAGAGTGAATTCAAAGTGCAAAAGAATAAGTTTGATTCTAAAAGTGGTGGTCCTTTTGAATTTGCAAAAGGATGAACCTGATTTGCAAATAAACAGATTAAACAGCGAAACAACGATCGCATAAGCGTAATTAAAATTCGCGAGCAATTTCGTGGAGGCTCGTTCGCGAAAAATGGAGTCGCGGTTTCTGTTTATCGGGAGGAAAGCAGTTCCGTCGCGATAATTCGTTGGGTCGGCGGCCATCTTCTGAAACGGGAATCTCGCGTGGCGCGCTTTTACAAGCAATCTACGAGCAAGCTTGCCTATCAGTTAAGGCTTCAAGTTATGCAAATTACGCCCCTCTGTACATACTTAGATCGAGGCGTTCTCCGTTTACATTCAGAGCGTAGCCGGAAGAAAGTTCGCGTTCATTTGCCGCTCGCTCTTACTTGGAAATCGCTTCTACCCGGCGAACTGATCAAATTACGTTGCATCAATATTTCACCAACGGACAGGAGAGCGAAATACAGAAATTTCTAAAAGATCCCCGCGCTGTCCCTCGCCCAGTCGCCTCTTACGTTCTTCTCTGCTCGCGGAAACGCAACCGCGATTGAATCTTTCCTAATTTGCGAACATTTTTCTTCGAATGCCTTCCTTCCTCCTTTACAACTGTTAGCAATAGAAACTGTTGCTAAAATAGTAATACTTTAGCTTTAGTTTCTATTGCTAACGTCTCTCATGTTGCTGTTGCTAACATCTCACTCATTTCTATTGCTAAAATATTGCTATTTTAGCTTTGGTTTCTATTGGTAACGCTTCCATATTGCTATTGCTAAAATATTGCTATTTTAGCTTTGGTTTCTATTGATAAAGCTTCCATATTGCTATTGCTAAAATATTGCTATTTTAGCTTTGGTTTCTATTGGTAACGCTTCCATATTGCTATTGCTAAAATATTGCTATTTTAGCTTTGGTTTCTATTGGTAACGCTTCCATATTGCTATTGCTAAAATATTGCTATTTAAGCTTTGGTTTCTATTGATAACGCTTCCATATTGCTATTGCTAAAATATTGCTATTTTAGCTTTGGTTTCTATTGGTAACGCTTCCATATTGCTATTGCTAAAATATTGCTATTTTAGCTTTGGTTTCTATTGGTAACGCTTCCATATTGCTATTGCTAAAATATTGCTATTTAAGCTTTGGTTTCTATTGATAACGCTTTCATATTGCTATTTTAGCTTTAGTTTCTATTACCAACGTCTCCCATATTGCTATTGCTAAGTTAGCAATATTTTAGCTTCAGTTTCTATTGCTAACGTCTCCCATATTGCTATTGCTAACATCTCCCACATTTCTATTGCTAAAATATTGCTATTTTAGCTTTAGTTTCTATTACCAACGTCCCTCATTCTGCTATTGCTAAGTTAGCAATATTTTAGCGTCAGTTTCTATTGCTAACGTCTCTCATATTGCTGTTGCTAACATCTCCCACATTTCTATTGCAAAATATTGCTATTTTAGCTTTAGTTTCTATTGCTAACGTCTCTCATATTGCTATTGCTAAGTTAGCAATATTTTAGCTTCAGTTTCTATTGCTAACGTCTCTCATATTACTATTGCTAACATCTCCCACATTTCTATTGCTAAAATATTGCTATTTTAGCTTTAGTTTCTATTGCTAACGTCTCTCATATTGCTATTGCTAACATCTCCCACATCTCTCTTACTAAATAATTGCTATTTTAGCTTTAGTATCTATCCCTCCCAGCGATAGAAAATTTCCATTTCAATAGAAAACCGCAAAGTTTAACTTCCTTAATCGCTAATCGATGCTGATGTCTCCTCAGAGAAGACATCTGAGCGCAAAGAATTAATTTCGCTTCGAACAAACCCTCGCAATCGCGTGACAACTAATCTTTTCTTTGATCCAGAAACATTCTAATCGCGCGAACGCTTTCAGAACCGGAAGAAAAGCAGCGCGACAAATCTCTGTGAACGAAAAACATCACGAAAGTCCATCGTCTCTTTGTAGCGATACAGTATTGACCCTTTCAATTCACTCTTTTGCAAATCATGTTCACACGTTTCGTAATGCTTCTCCAGTTTCGACTCCAGTGCTCGATCGATCGACGACACTAGAAACGAAACTCGTTGCTACGAGTCGTAGAGAAAAGAAAAGGCGGACGAAATTATTCGAGAGAAGAACAACGTCGATCGAAGCGACGCGAATTAAAGAAGACTATCGAGGCTGCGTCGTTCCGGGTGAAACGCGATGGGGGATGAGGGTGGCGCGCCTTCGATTCGCCCCGTCCAAGTTGAATTCGAGGGACGTAGTCAAACGGTAAGTTTCCTCGCAGTCTTCGCAACGGAATTAAAGAAAATACGACTCGACTGAAATGTTAACGAGTTCTCCTCGCTTGGCTGGGCCCTCCTTTGAACTCTTTAACCGTGGATCCCCGCGAACGCGATCCAACCACCGTCGGCTTGTTTATTACTCGGGGAAATGCCTCTCGAGTCGTCGTCTTCGCAACGATAACGCGTATCCTCTTTTCTTTTTTCGACGTCCGCGTTGGACGGTTTTCGTGAGATCGATGAGTGAAAGTTGCGATCGAATTGTTGCGGAGAGCTGAAGTTTGGGATGGATTGTTGTTAGGCGTGGACGTGGATTTGGGGTTGATTGGTGCGTGGCGAGATACGACGACGATGGTTTGTTTTAATATTAAAAATTGCGAGAAAAGGGTGGAGAGGATTGATATAAAGTGATAATTTATATAGCAATGTTTTAGAAAGTAGAAACTATTGCTAAAGTAGCAATATCTTAGCAATACTTTAGCAATGGTTTCTGTTGCTAGAATAGCAATATCTTAGCAATATTTTAGCAAAAGTTTCTATTACTAAAGTTGCAATATTTTAGCAATACTTTAGCAGTATTCTCTATTACTAAAGTTGCAATATTTTAGCAATACTTTAGCAAAAGTTTCTATTACTAAAGTTGTAATATTTTAGCAATACTTTAGCAAAAATTTCCATTGCTAAAGTTGCAATATTTTAGCAAAAGTTTCTATTACTAAAGTTGCAATATTTTAGCAATACTTTAGCAGTACTCTCTATTACTAAAGTTGCAATATTTTAGCAATACTTTAGCAAAAGTTTCTATTACTAAAGTTGCAATATTTTAGCAATACTTTAGCAAAAAGTTTCCATTGCTAAAGTTGCAATATTTTAGCAATAGTTGCTATTGCTAAAGTTGCAATATTTTAGCAATGTTTTCTATTGCTAAGATTGCAATATCTTAGCAATACTTTAGCAATGATTTCTGTTACTAGAATAGCAATATCTTAGCAATAGTTTGCAATGCTACAGTAACAATATTTTAGCAATATTGTCGCCATAGTTTCTATTGCTAAGAAAGCAATATCTTAGCAATACTTTAGCAATAGTTTCTATTGCTGACGTCTCCCAGCAATAGAAAACTTCCATTTCAATAGAAAACTCGAGGAAACCTTACATTTCTCAAAAAGTTACAGTGGAATTACTTTAATTTCCGTAATCGCTGATCAATTCTGGGGAAAATTCGAACGCAAAGGGGTTGATAAACATTTCTCTCCCAATTATTCCACATTATTTATCCGCAGTAAATCTGTAACGATTCCACAGATTTCTAACTTCACTCGAATGCGACGCACACGAATCTCTGTAAACATAAAACAGCATCTATTTATTATCGCCGTTAACCTCCACTTTCGCCGTCGCATTTTCTCATTATCGCTTTGCACTTAAATTAATGAAACGAATAAATAATGGCGGAGCAGAAATTGGGCGAAAAAAAAT
Organism: Xylocopa violacea; assembly: GCA_963969225.1. Taxonomy (NCBI): domain Eukaryota; kingdom Metazoa; phylum Arthropoda; class Insecta; order Hymenoptera; family Apidae; genus Xylocopa; species Xylocopa violacea. The sequence goes on from CAXAJV010000015.1 coordinate 20,161,606, forward strand.
TACTCTCGCTGCTTAATACGTCGAAAATCTCGGGAGATTTAAACGTGTCCCCCGCAAATGGATTGTAAAATACAGGAAAGTTAATTCCCCAGCAACCACCAGGGAAATCGGTCGTTCTATTTCCGGCGTTAATGTAATATTTTTAATAGACAGCGAGGAACATTTTAACCGCGTGAACGCTTTCGAAACCGGGGAAAAAACCGGCGCGACAAATTCGAACGCGAGCACGAAGAGTATCGCGAATGTTCATTATTTTTACAACAACACACGTATATGGTTTCTCTGCGTGCGTATATATTTTTCATTTTATTACTTTCCGGTTTCATAGCAGACGTGGCTTTCATTTATTGACTGCAATAATACAGTTTCTCTGAACATTTGCTGATACAATGTTGAACGAAATCAAGTTAATACTTTGGTATTTTTTTGTAAATTGATTAAGTATTTTTTAGACATATCAGACACGTTGCATTAACCTATTAGAAGTTTTCCTTTGGTGAAAAACGCACGTTTCCTCAAAGTTTTCCCCAAGTGAATTGCTTGGTAATAGCTTTTATTGCTAACTTTCACCAGATAATTCCATAATGCGCTGTGTTATATCGTCGTTCGTCAGTGAAAGGGTTAAAAGTGTAATTAACAAAGAACCAAAACGTTTCAACGCGTAGCAATGCTTCTACTCTCTATATCTTACAACTAATCGTGATTTTGAGATAAAACTCTCTTGCGATGCGAATTCTAAAGCGTTATCGCACACGCAGTGATATTATACATCATTCTCCAACATTAGAAGGGTCAAAATCCAATATGTTAGACTTGCAATGTCCCCTTAGAGAGGACATCCAAATGCAGAGATTACTTTATAAACAGTGTTGAGTATTGTCGATCCTCTGAATGAACCACAGAGCTGAAGAAGAGTAGAAAAATAGAGAATAGTGGAGGCAAAGGGAAGAATAGCAGAATTTAGGGGGAACATCCGAGTGATATACGTTAGACTCGCGATGTCCCCTTAGAGAGGATATCCAAATGCAAAGATTTCTTTATAAACAGTGTTGGGTATTGTCGATCCTCTGAATGAACCACAGAGCTCAAGAAGAGTAGAAAAAGAGAGAATAGTGGAGGCAAAGGGAAGAATAGCAGAATTTAGGGGGGACATCCGAGTGATATACGTTGGACTCGCGATGTCCCCTTAGAGAGGATATCCAAATGCAAAGATTACTTTATAAACAGTGTTGGGTACTATCGATTCTCTGAATGAAGCACAGAGCTAAGAACAGAAGAAGAAGAGAAAAGAACAGAGGCAAAGGGAAGAGTAGCAGAATTTAGGGGGGACATCCGAGTGATATACGTTAGACTCGCGATTCCCCTTAGAGAGGACATCCAAATGCAAAGATTACTTTATAAACAGTGTTGGGTATTGTCGATCCTCTGAATGAACCACAGAGCTGAAGAAGAGTAGAAAAATAGAGAATAGCGGAGGCAAAGGGAAGAGCAGCGGAATTTAGGCGACGGAGCCACGGTCCCGTGAAATCGTTCGGTGATACGTGGCCCTCGAGGGGACGGGAAAGTCATCGGACGCGGCCCGATTCCGCTCGACTTCCTCGCGCGTCTAACTTGGCTACGCCAAGGCGATTCTCTGTTTCGTAATGGACAGTGATGGATGCGCTGGTTCAACGGCGCGCCAGGCTGTACATCTGTGAATTAATGTTCGCCAGCGCGGGCCAAGAAGTATGAACGTAATATAAATGTAAAAATACGGGGCCACGTAGGTGGCGCGCCTTGGCGAGCGTATATTTCAAACGAATTCAAGAGCGATCCGTGAATTTGAATTTTTTCCTCCGTCCGCGTAATTTCATGCACCCACCGTTGCATCGCGAAACGAACTGCGAGCAAATCATTTTTCACGGTCATCGACGTTTGTCAGGGACGCGGATTCCTTGCAGCTCTTCCTTGTAGTTCGTTTAATTGTCCACGTCTCTCTAAACAAAATATCCCAAAAATAAAATGCAACCAAGCCACCATTGAATCCACGCATCCGTTGCATCGCGAAACGAACTGCGAGCAAATCATTTTTCACGGTCATCGACGTTTGTCAGGGACGCGGATTCCTTGCAGCTCTTCCTTGTAGTTCGTTTAATTGTCCACGTCTCTCTAAACAAAATATCCCAAAAATAAAATGCAACCAAGCCACCATTGAATCCACGCATCCGTTGCATCGCGAAACGAACTGCGAGCAAATCATTTTTCACGGTCATCGACGTTTGTCAGGGACGCGGATTCCTTGCAGCTCTTCCTTGTAGTTCGTTTAATTGTCCACGTCTCTCTAACCAAAATATCCCGCAAAAATAAAATGCAACCAAGCCACCATTGAATCCACGCATCCGTTGCATCGCGAAACGAACTGCGAGCAAATCATTTTTCACGGTCATCGACGTTTGTCAGGGACGCGGATTCCTTGCAGCTCTTCCTTGTAGTTCGTTTAATTGTCCACGTCTCTCTAAACAAAATATCCCAAAAATAAAATGCAACCAAGCCACCATTGAATCCACGCATCCGTTGCATCGCGAAACGAACTGCGAGCAAATCATTTTTCACGGTCATCGACGTTTGTCAGGGACGCGGATTCCTTGCAGCTCTTCCTTGTAGTTCGTTTAATTATCCACGTCTCTCTAAACAAAATATCCCAAAAATAAAATGCAACCAAGCCACCATTGAATCCACGCATCCGTCACTGTCCACCACGAAACAGAGGACCGTCTTGGCGCTGCCATTAGAACATTACACAGCGAATCGATCGGAATCGCGGCGTCCAATGACTTTTCCCTTCTATCGAGGGGTCACGTATCACCGAACGATTTCACGGGACAGTGATTCTGTCATCTAAATTCCACCGCTCCTAGCACTCTTCTCGCTTCCTTCTCTGTTTCTTATTCCCCTTCGCGCGTTGGTCCACGCGAGAGGCCCTTCGCCTCTCCTTTTTCCACTCCACTCTTCTCCTTCGCGTAGACGCACAAACCATCCCCCTTTCTCTCTCTCTCTTTCTCTGTCCCTCTCGAAATTCCCACTGTTCGTTCATCCCCCGCATTCTGAGCCGCTGGGGCGCCTCCCCCCACCCTTCATCGGTGCAGCCACCGCGTAACCATTGTCCCATGAAATTGGACGTCATTCACGTGCCGGATGTCCATGACTCTTTCACGGGGCGCTCGCTCGCGCGCGCGCGCGCGCGCGTCGCAGCCGCGATGATCAGGAAGCAGAAACTGCGGACGCGTGTCCGTCGATTCTGCCGCGCGGATACCAGCACTCTCGACTTCCGGGTTACGCGCGATCGGGACGAGCAGCGCAGTTTCCGGGGCGAGCTGAAATTCGGCTCGAAGTCGCGAGGAGAATACTTGTTGCGCGCGTGGGTTAGGCGTGGATTAGTCGAGCTGTGAGAAGAGCGCGGTGGTAAAAGAAGTCTTCGTACGCTTAGAAACGAAGTACCATTCTAGTAAGAAGAAACAGTTGAATATTGTTCTTCGATATGAAGGATTGGAAATCATTTGCTTCTAAGTGTGCGATAATAATTAACACTCGTTTGTCTTTGTGTCCTTGGTCGCTATGAGGGCGATTTGTAGTGGACTCACTTCGCGACAGAGTTGTATCTTAACTTTACACTGTACACTGTGCAGTTTTCTCGATTAACGTGAACTAGTATTCACTGCTTGAAAAGCAAAGAACATCTAAATTGCTAAAGTAAAAATGAGAGATCTCGCCATTCAGTTGGCTAGGAGACAAATTATATTACATCAATTTGATATTATTCATAAGCTTTCGATCCAACATCCTTCGAAATCGTTCTTCTCAAGCCAAAGCTTAGAACACATCTTTATTTCCTTATTCCTTTATTCTTAAAGTATTATTAACCCTTTCCACTCGACGCTTTCCCAGCAATCTTCCATTGCTGGTAAAAGTCAGCAATAGAAACCATCACTAAGCAATTCACCAGCAACAGAAAGTTTCCATTTCCAACTCGCAGTGGAATAAGTCAGATCAACATTCAATTCCCTCAGAATGCAAAGGATTAACTATTTTCTTGATGGTCTACAACAAATGTATAACAAAACCCAAAGCTTAGAACACAACACAAAAGTCAGCAATAAAAACCATCACTAAGCAATTCACCAGCAACAGAAATTTTCCATTTCCAACTCACAGTGAAATAAGCTTCCAACCTTTGCAATCAACAATCAGTTCCCTCAGAGTGCAAAGGGTTAAGTGTTTTCGTGGTGATCTACAACAAATATATTACAAAACCCAAAGCTTGAAACACAAAATTAAAGTCAGCAATAGAAATTATCACCAAGCAATTTACCAGTGGAATAAGCTTCCAACCTTCGCAATCGACAATCAGTTCCCTCAGAATGCAAAGAATTAACTACTTCCTCGATGGTCTGCAACAAACATATAACAAAACCCAACATCCTTAGAACACAAAATAAAAGTCAGCAATAGAAACTATCGCCAAGCAATTTATCAGTGGAATAAGCTTCCAACCTTCGCAATCAACAATCAGTTCCCTCAGAATGCAAAGAATTAACTACTTCCTCGATGGTCTACAACAAACATATAACAAAACCCAACATCCTTAGAACACAAAATGAAAGTCAGCAATAGAAACTATCGCCAAGCAATTTATCAGTGGAATAAGCTTCCAACCTTCGCAATCAACAATCAGTTCCCTCAGAATGCAAAGAATTAACTACTTCCTCGATGGTCTACAACAAACATATAACAAAACCCAACATCCTTAGAACACAAAATGAAAGTCAGCAATAGAAACTATCGCCAAGCAATTTATCAGTGGAATAAGCTTCCAACCTTCGCAATCAACAATCAGTTCCCTCAAAGTGCAAAGGGTTAAGTGTTTTCGTGGTGGTCTACAACAAACATATAACAAAACCCAACATCCTTAGAACACAAAATAAAAGTCAGCAATAGAAACTATCACCAAGCAATTTACCAGTGGAATAAGCTTCCAACCTTCGCAATCAACAATCAGTTCCCTCAAAGTGCAAAGGGTTAAGTGTTTTCGTGGTGGTCTACAACAAACATATAACAAAACCCAACATCCTTAGAACACAAAATAAAAGTCAGCAATAGAAACTATCACCAAGCAATTTACCAGTGGAATAAACTTCCAACCTTCGCAATCAACAATCAGTTCCCTCAGAATGCAAAGAATTAACTACTTCCTCGATGGTCTGCAACAAACATATAACAAAACCCAACATCCTTGCCCCTCATTTCTCGGTTCCATTCAAGCCCTCGAAATCGGTCATTGCATTCAGCTCACCTGCAACAAACGTACCCTCCCGTTCGCACCCTCGCGCGCACCTTCCGCGAGACGGCGAACGCGGCGACCTCGACGTAGCAACGCGGCTCGTTCATCAACGGGGGATCTAATAACCAGCTGAACGGAGAACAGTGCGATGGCATGGCGGGGGCGCATTGCGCCGGGACGGACGGCTCGCTTTGTCGCAGAAATTACGGGATTCCGGGCACCGTAGTCGTCCGCCCTCTTTCCACCCCGTAACCCTTGCCACGGCTGTCTCAGTCGCTTGCTCGACCATTCGCGTCCCATCTCTGTCGTCGACCCTTTTGTTCGCGTCCCTGTGCCCGCTTTGTCTCGAATCGGGCAGCGAACCCGGTCGAACCGCCACTTTTCGAACGGGCGGACCCAGCGATATTTGTTCGGACGCGATCGAAGCTGAAATATGCTGTATCTCTTCGACCACGGTCCCTTTGTAGCTTTTATGACCGTCCTGTGACCGCATCCGGAGTCGAGCGCACCACCGCGTATGGATGATGCTCTTTTGTTTCTTCTTTTTGCTGGTTTTTTTCGCGTTTTTCTGCTGCTGCGATCGGTCGGGACGCGCGCGTCCTCGATGCCTGCACGATCGGTGTATCCTCGAGTTCTTTGCATGGTTCTTCGAATGTTTTCGTGTTCCGTACAGCAGCGGTTCTTAACCCTTTGCGATTCTTTGTTCAGTGCCACTCGACGTCGATAAATAAGGAAAAGGAACAAATGTGAATTGCAACGAAGTTTTAGGGTTGGTTTGGGGTTTGCAGGTGGCTGTCGAGGAACTGTGCTGTAATTGATGACTTTTTTGAGTAAGTTTAGAGGGAATTTTTAATGATACGCTTGAAATAGAGAGTTGTTGCGAACAGAATTGAAAAATAATTCTGAGTGACTTTTTAATGGTGTCCTCGAAATAATGTTGACATTAACTTTGCGTTCCCCAAATTTTCGCTTTTATTCGAATTCAAATTTTATTTATGGTCGAGACTTTTCACATTTTTTGTTGCTTAACTGGTTATTGGGCTTTGGGTTTGGATGGGGTTCGCAATGAAACGCGTTGCGAAATAATGTTGACATTAACTTTGCGTTCCCCAATTTTTCGCTTTTATTCGAATGCAAATTTTATTTATGGTCGAGACTTTTTACATTTTTTGTTGCTTAACTGGTTATTGGGCTTTGGGTTTGGATGGGTTTCGCAATGAAACGCGTTGCTTCAGATCGTTGCAAGTGTAAGAGAGAAGGAATAAGAAAAAAATAGTGTTGCTATCCCTCTTCGTCCTAGTCTTGCTTTACTTTTCTACTTTTTATATTACAAAAATATAAAATATGTAAATGGCGTTTGTGAGGGCCTCGCGCCTCCATTTTGCTTAACGAAAACAATCTTTATGCTGTCCTTCGAGTGGCATGTGTTGCAGAATGGACGATGATCAGTGGATGCATAAAATATCGATAGAGTTGTTAATCACGAGAATTGTTTAACATTTTACGGACATTTTCTGAAATAGCGACTAGCTTTCGCGCGTTTGTTTTTGCGAGGAGCAACGATAAATTGTCGTAACGAAAACTGCTTTCTTATTCTCGATCGCGACTTCCGATGTAAAGCTAATGCGTGGAGTCGTTAAGGCACATCCTTTTAACGTCACCATAAATATCCGCTAATGCGTTCGCAAATGACACGTTCCTCTTAAAGATTCATCGAGCCAACTTACTTTCTCGAACAAAGAATCGATTGTCTCGCGTAGAAACAAAATGAATAATTGAATAAAACTATTATAAATGGAAATGGAAATCACATAATTTCAGTTATTCTTACAGCTTCAATTTACATTTTTCGACCACTTATCTCTGACCTAATTTCATGGTCAGCGACAAAGTGTGTAGGATGTTCATTAATAAAAGACAAACGCAAGAAATTCGAAATCAGAAAAGGTTCTTTATGACTGAGATGTTCTCTCAGTGACGCACAACGAACAACTGACTTGAAATTTTAAAATACTCACTCGAAAAGCTCATTCATTCGCATATTCGCACGTTCGATGTGATCACCTCGTTTTCTCATCGTTTCTTTTAATCGTGCTGTTTCGCTGCAGCGAGGGTCATAGTTGATTTATAGAAATTCAAAGTTTTTAACCAAGAAGATCAGAGTTGTTCAAGTCTCGACTGATCGATCTTAACCCTTTGCACTCGGATGTCTTCTTTGAGGGGATATCAGCACTCATTAGTGATTACGGAGGTTACACTTATTCCACCTATCCATTTTGAAATGGATGTTAACTCTAGTTCGCATTCTGAAATATTCCATACGTAACATTAGAAACATAAATTATTGGTTCTAATATACAAGGCTAATTTTATTATCCTTCAAGCATGCATCGAGGCGCTTAACCATCGTAACCATCAACCATTTTCGAACGTACATACGAGAACAAACCGTCGTAACAGCGCTCCATAAGCCACGCGAGGTTACAGAGGGTCGACCATCGACCGTCTCCCTCAATTTATAGCGCACCTTCGCTGTAACCTGTGTTTCTACTCGAAAAACTATCTGCGAGCGTCGCTGAAGAGTCAGTGGACTCTCAGACCCTTCTCGAGGACGCTGACTGAGCTCGCAATCAGATCACGAGCCGTGCCGCATTGCGGGGGTGCAACTTATTCTCTCTCTTCCTCGTCGCCCCTTCTTCTTCTTCTCTGGTCGTTCCTCACCGTCTTTCTCGAGCGTGCATCGACAGCGTCCTCTCGAAGGTACGCTCGCGTCGAGGATCGAACAATTCGTGGCCCCTGCTTCTCCTTCCGAAGCGAACGTCGCGGACGATAAATCAACCCTCGAGTCCACGCGAATTTTAACCCCCTCGATGGTCTGCGCTCGCGAGCGTCACTCGCGAGGACTGCGAACGGTGACTTACGGCGGAAGTTCGCGTTGGACAGGAAAGAAGCGTTCGCGTGCTTACCGCGACGACGAAACTTTCTGAAACACGTCGCTGTTTATTGCGAGAGTGGCGCGCGAGTGCGACTGGCTGACCACAAATTCTGAATCCACTCGCGAAGAGGTTTCGCGCGCGGAAACGTTTCGACACGCGTAGCTGAAAGATTCATTTTCAACCTTTTTGGTACTAACTGTGACTAGATATTGCTCAAAGATTGCTATTTTAGCAATAGTTCTTATTACACATATGCATAGTTTCTATTAGATAAAGATTGCTATCTTAGCAGTAGTTTTCTTTGGTCAGAGATTGCTATCTTAGCAATAGTTTCTGTTTCTCAAAGATTGCAATCTCAGCTGCGCTGCATTGCCCAAAGATTGCTATCTTAGCAATAGTTTTCATTGCTCAAAGATTGCTATCTTAGCAATAGTTTTCATTGCTCAAAGATTGCTATCTTAGCAATAGTTTCCACTGCTCAAAGATTGCTATCTTAGCCATAGTTTCCATTGCTCAAAGATTGCTATCTTAGCAATAGTTTCTATTAGTCAAAGATTGCAATCTCAGCTGCACTGCATTTCCCATAGATTGCTATCTTAGCAATAGTTTCTATTGGTCAAAGATTGCTATCTTATCAATAGTTTCCACTGCTCAAAGATTGCTATCTTAGCAATAGTTTCCACTGCTCAAAGATTGCTATCTTAGCCATAGTTTCTATTACTCAAAGATTACAATCTCAGCTGCACTGCATTGCCCATAGATTGCTATCTTAGCAATAGTTCTTATTACACATATACATAGTTTCTATTAGTCAAAGATAGCTATCGTAGCAATAGTTTCCATTGCTCAAAGATTGCTACCTTAGCAATAGTTTCCACTGCTCAAAGATAGCTATCTTAGCAATAATTTATTAGTGAAAGATCGCTATCTTAGCAACAGTTTCCATTGCTCAGCAATTGCTATCTCAGCAATAATTCTCATTGCTCAAAGATTGCTATTTTATCAATAGTTTCTGTCGTCAAAATATTGCTACATTACTAATACCTCCTGTTGCTAAAATCTCGCTATTTTAGCAATTGCTTCTATTGCTATCCGCGAAGGAGCCAAGCGCAATGGGTTCGACGTGCGAAATTTTCTCGCCAACTCTGGCGGAGCCGCACGCGCGCCAAGTAAGAATTATCTGCTGACTCTATCGAGAGTCGAACCGCGTCGCGATAACTTGTACGGTTTTCACGATGAATCGACGGGTGCGAGCTGAGGATGTTCGTAATAGCGGCGCTATTAAATAAGTTGGCAGCGCGTTTATGCAAGCGAAGCGGCTGAGACGTTCCGTGCCCGGATCGAAGTGTTCCGCGAGACGATAGCTCGTCTCCCAAGCGGCCTTTCGCCTCCGCTCGGTGCCTCGGCGACGTGTATGTATAACTAGAAGTGCCTCATCTCCCTGCAGGCGTAGTTTGCGGTGAAGCGATGTGGTGGCCCCTCGAGTGCCACAACTCAATTCCGAAGCATTTCGGTTGATTTACAGACCCGGGCAAAGTAACCCGGCCTCATCGTGTCCCGGCACCGTTCTCCTTCCGCCTGCCACTTTTATTCCTCCTCTCGCTGGCCCAATCTCGCGCGTCTCGTTCGCTTCTCTAACCTTTTCGTCGAGCAACGCGTCTCCCCGCGTTTTCGTCTTCGAAATTCCCTTTCCTCGGCTCGAGTGTCTAATTTCAGCTCTCGAAGCTTTGTTTAGAGCTCTTGCGCGCTCAGAGCTTTTGAGCTCGCGAAGCTTTTGAGCTCACGAAGCTTTTGAGCTCTCAGAGCTTTTGAGCTCACGAAGCTTTTGAGCTCTCAGAGCTTTTGAGCTCACGAAGCTTTTGAGCTCTCAGAGCTTTTGAGCTCACGAAGCTTTTGAGCTCTCAGAGATTTTTAACTCGCGAAGCTTTTGAGCTCTCAGAGATTTTTAACTCGCGAAGCTTTTGAGCTCTCAGAGATTTTGAACTCGCAAAGCTTTTGAGCTCTCAGAGGTTTTGAACTCGCAAAGCTTTTGAGCTCTCAGAGGTTTTGAACTCGCAAAGCTTTTGAGCTCTCAGAGGTTTTGAACTCGCAAAGCTTTTGAGCTCTCAGAGGTTTTGAACTCGCAAAGCTTTTGAGCTCTCAGAGGTTTTGAACTCGCAAAGCTTTTGAGCTCTCAGAGGTTTTGAACTCGCAAAGCTTTTGAGCTCTCAGAGGTTTTGAACTCGCAAAGCTTTTGAGCTCTCAGAGGTTTTGAACTCGCAAAGCTTTTGCGCGCTCAGAAATTTTGAACTCGCAAAGCTTTTGCACTCGCAAAGCTTTTGCGCTCGCAAAGCTTTTGAGCTTTTGAACTCGCAAAGCTTTTGAGCTCTCAGAGAGCTTTTAGCTCGCAAAGCTTCTGAGCTCTCAGGGCTTTCGAGCTCTCAGAGCTTTTGAACTCGCGAAGCTTTTGAGCTCTCAAAGCTTTTGAGCTGCGACTAGCTCTACTGCAGCGCGTCTCAAACTTTTTTTAACACTTGATGGACTAAACAAATTTCGTGACACGGTTATCATTAAAGCAGTTTAAATGCTTAGCTCTGTTGTCATATTATCTACTAAGATTCTACTTACTTACAACTTGGAACTTTGAAGTTCACTTCTATGTACACTGTGTTATGAAAACTGTGCTACAGGATCTTCACTTGCAAAATTTAAGAAATTCAGTGAATAGGGGACTAGCGAACGCTAAGTTATTTGTTCTCCTGCTTTTCTTTTAACGATTAGCCTTCCTAAGGGCTAGAAATTGGCCCTTTGCCAACCAATCTTGATACTAAGAACCACGTTACTGTTAATACTAGAAAAGTAGTGGCGAAAAATTTTCAAACGAACCCAGAGCTCGAACACTTAACCAACGCTAACTTATCTCTAAACTGCTACTCTCCCACGCAAAATAGCAAAGCAGCGACAGCAGAAATCGCCTCGCTGGCTGAAAATTTCAAGTGTCTATGCTCGCTACCTTGTGAAATTTAAAAACCTCGCGAAGCCCAGCGAATAAAGGGTCGAAGCCTGTTCCGCGACGCGATCCAAATGCTGGAGCAGGACGCTAATTCGCGGCCGTGTACACAACGCGAGTTTGCTCCCGTACAATACTCGCGGATGGATCGCTCGTGTACCTGGCTGCCGATCAAAGTGTACAGGAAAAGCCCTGGAACGTCGATTCCCAGTAAAGTGGATCTGGCGAGATACGAGCAAATATTAGAGCTTCCACATCAGCCTTGCTTTACTCGATCGTACCAGCTGCATTCCCGATCCCTGCGTTCTCCTGCCATTCTTTTCCTTACGACTTTCCGCCCTCGCGCTTCGCGTTCTCGAATTCTCCGCCAATTCGCCTCGCGTCTCCTCCAACTTTCATCTGTCTCGATTATTTCTGTCACTTCTTCTCCACTCGTTTAACGAGTCACCAGAAGAAACGTCTGTTGCTGTTACCCACGCGACTATTATAAACGAAGCTTAACCCTTTGCAGTCTGAGTTATTTTTCTATTTTTGCACTCGCGAAGCTTTTGAGCTCTCAGAGCTTTTGAACTCGCGAAGCTTTTGCACTCGCAAAGCTTTTGAGCTCTCAGAGCTTTTGCACTCGCAAAGCTTTTGAGCTCTCAGAGCTTTTGAAGCTTTTGAGCTGCGACTACGCAACTACGTAGTAGTTCAGTCGACAACTTCCTAATATTTCAAGTGTTTCATTTGAAATTTACTTGAAAATGTTGTCAGTTGCAGAACAATTCCTCGACTGCTACTTGCAAACTCTAGAAGAACTCTAAAACTTTGTTGTAATTCGTATTTGCTCCTTTTTCTTATTTAGCGATGTCGAGTTACACTCGATAAAGGATTGCGAAGGGTTAAAGTTTATTCGTAACGAACGACTGTTCGATGCAGAGGAATTGTTGGACGCCAACTCACTTCTTGCCACAGCCATAGTCACTATCTTTGTAAATATGGATTCATCCCAAACAGTGGTGTCCTGTTACTCATTCCTTGTCACTCTGGGCTGCCCAGAGCAGGTATCAGGCCCAGGAAATCTTGCTACATGGCTAAATATAGTAAAAAGCTAGAAGCATCCCCTATCAAACACACCAACCACCCTTCCTTAATCGTTTTAGCGTCACGATTGTCAATTCGCAACGCACTCAATTTCGAATATAGTTCCTTGCGAGACAAATCAAAGTTTCCTCTCGTAATTACTACTCTTTCAAATAATCGTAAACCATCTTCATAAATAAGCAATTTTTACGAAAAAAAAGTGCAGCGCAATCGCGTCGATCGACATTACTCGCTATCTCGCTGCATGGCGCAATCTAGCACAGATTTTTAAGAACCCCTGGCACCAAAACGATTCAAGATGGCGGTCACTAAAGGTGACAAGTCAGTCACGCGAGTAACGAAGAAGCTCCAAAGACCAGTTCGCAACTTTCGCGCCCTGCTCTGAACATTCTGGACACCCTGAACACGCGAAATAAAAGCTTAAACATCGCGACCCTTCGCGTAACGCGATTCCACGGGATTCCAGCGCTTTTTGCGCGGGACAAGAATAACAGAGGGGACCCTCTCGCCTTAATGAACGCCACCCGTCTTCGTCCCGCGCGTTAGCTGGGCCTGCGTCGCTTCCTTATCAACATTAGCCAGTGAGACGCCAGGGAGAATAACATTGGCCTCTGGCGAGTAATATATCCATACTTCCCCGTCATCCCTTAATGCATTATGCATAAGGGTTCGATATATCCGTGGCAATTGTGTGCGTTCGTGTGCGCGCGTTCCCACGAGCGGAGCGTGCGCGCGTGTCCGCGCGCGGAGAAGCTCGTCCATCGAACGACGTCCCTCTTTTCTGACCGAGACGCGCACAACAGGTTCCGCAGCAAGCGTGCACGCATCGAGACGAAGTCGCAATTGTGATGTCTTTCGTGATCTCGTACGTCCATCAGTGAATTGTAAATAATTCATTCCTCTGGGAGTTGTAATGAAAACTATGCTACAAGTAGAGCGAATCAGAGCTCTGAAAGTTCAAAAATGTGTTTAGGAATTTTTAAGTTTCATTATAAGTTCAGAATCCTTTGCGCTTGGATGTGGCAAATTGATTGCTGATCGCGAAGGTCGAAAGCTTATTCCATTGTAACTGTTTGAAGAACGCGTGTTTTCCCCAAAGTTTTCTATTGAAATGGAAATTTTGCGTTGCTGGTTCATTGGTTGGTAATGGTTTTCGTTGCTGGGAAAGCGTTGAGTGAAAAGGGTTAATAATACTTGAAGAGTAAGAGAATAAGGAAATAATGTGTTCTAAGCTTTGAGTTTTGTTATCGACCACCACGAAAACGCTTAACCCTTTGCGCTCGAATGTCGTCTCTGAGGAAACTGATTGCTGATCGCGAAAGTTAAAAGCTTATCCCATTGCAACTGTTTAAGGAACGCATATTTCCCCAAAGTTTTCTATTGAAATGGAAATTTTCTGTCGCTGGAAAATTGCTTGGCGATAGCTTCCATTGTTAACTTTTACCAGCGATAGAAAATCGCTCGAACGCGAAGGGTTAATCGCGTCCGCGCCATGAACCTGATTTCATAATTAAAACAGCGACCATTGTGACAACGCGACAGTCGTTTCCTAATTTCCAGCGTGCAATCAGCGCTCGTTAAAAAAATCAGAAATTACGATCCCGCAAGCGAGAATGAGAGAGCAAGTAGGAAACATTAGCAACATTCGCGCGCGTGTAGAAGCGTGCGGAAAAAGGAGGCGAGTGTTTTCATTAGAAACGAGCCGCTTTAAAATACGCGAAATTTTAATCACGGCCAAAGCCGCGTCCGAAACGTCGGCTGTGAAAAAAAAGAAGAAGGGAAGAAGAGGGGGAGGGACGAAAGGGATCACAATTTTCGCTGCGAGACTCGACCGCCACAAAAATATGAAAGAAATAGCAAATAGACTCGTCCATTGATAACGAACCAACCAAAAATATGCTTTGAAGCGGCCCCTTCAACCCCTTCGTTGGAAACAACCGCCGCGATAGGGCTTCGCCTCTCGTCGGCCGAAAATTGCCGGGTCAGAATTCATGCCTCGAAAAACCCGGCGAAGGTTGCGCCTTTGAAATTCCCGCGGATCGATACTTTCGAACTTACTCGCCAGCGGAAGTCCAACTAACCGCACAGTCCTTGGATCTCTCGATTCTATGGGTAAGCAGTGGCGGATTCAAAGGGTGGTGCAGCGGGTGCACGCTTGGAGCCTCGAGATTTTTCGCTATTCCTCTATTTTGTTTAGAGGAAAGTTAGGAAAGCGTAATTTTCAGTCGAAATTTTAAAGAATTTATGAATCCTTGATTAACCCTTCGCGAGAGGCGACTCTCAGTCGCCATTGCGTTTCGCGCGGCAACTTTTTGAGGTATTGAAGATTCGAAAGCCCGCAGAGATGGATTTGAAAAGTGAAATTAGCTCGAGTGAAGGTGAAATTGATTTTCAACTGTCGCGAAACGAGATCGATTGTGTTCGAGAAGAAATTGGGGATAGAGAAGATGATGTGCGATCGAAAAAAGCGTCGAGTGCAAAGGGTTTACACTTAGCTAATCGATTGGGAAGATCTCCCCACTTTTGTGACAGAATTTTTTATTCCTCAGAAACGTTAGCAATAGAAACCATTGCTCAAATAGTGATATCCATGGAAAACTTCAGGGAAACGTCTCTTAGCAGTAGAAGATAGCAATATTTTAGCAATAGCTTCTATTGTTAACGTCCATCAGCAATATTTTAGCAATAGCTTCTATCACTAACGTCCATCAGCAATATTTTAGCAATAGCTTCTATCACTAACGTCCATCAGCAATATTTTAGCAATAGTTTTTATTGCTAATTTTCCTTTTCAATCTTTTTACTCTTTCGCATCAAGTACGCATAGAAAGTCGAATCTTTCGACTCACTGAACAACGTGATAACCATCTTTCGATTGATTCTACGTCGATCGATGCACTGCGCGGTTGTTCAATCAGATTCGAGCCTACTTGTAACGCAGACTCGATCTCGTTCCCATTGCGAACAACTATTTCTGCAATTCGAATCGAAAGGCAAGCTCGTCGATGGACGAAACTCGCGTGCGTGGCTCGTCTCGAGTCAAGGAAATTTCGCGAATTTCGAGGCGGGGCTCGATTTCAAAGCCATTAGGAACCGTGCAAAAGTACGAGCCGAGGGATAGAGAGCTTCGACATTGATCTCCTCGCGGAGGGGTTCGTTCTCTGGCCACAACTCATCGTTAACACCTAACACAGTCTCGTCCCAGCGGCCGTTCATCCGCTCATCTCTATTTATCTCGTTCTCCCTCTCGTCTCGCTTGTATGCACCGTGGGTTTGCTTCCACGCTCGTACGAGCGTGCTCGAAACGAAAAGGGAGACGAAGGGGTTTCTATAGTGACCACATTCGTCGATAGGTTTCGACTGTTTCAGGCACACGATCTTGAAGAAAAAAGATAAGTTGCGTTCTCTCATTTAGGGTCTCTGAAATCTCCTTAATCGAGTTGTACTGAATTTTGTATAGCGTGGATAGGTGAAGAGCTCGTTTCTGTGATATGTTGATGCGTAATTCGTTATACATTCTGTGATGTATAAAAAGTGATTATGGTTTTTATGTGGACCCTGTTCGAATCGAGATGCTTTTTTGGCTTAGCAGCCAAGTTCGTTCCAGAACAGTTCTTAGCTGTCTCTAGCATTGAATGCATAGTCTTAGCAATCTGTAGCATTGAATGCATAGTCTTAGCAATCTCTAGCATTAAAAGCCAGAGTTCTTAGCAATCTCTAGCATTAAGTACTAGAATTCTTAGCAATCTCTAGCATTAAGTACTAGAGTTCTTAGCAATCTCTAGCATTAAACGCTAGAGTTCTTAACAATCTTTAGCATTTAGTACTAGAGTTCTTAGCAATCTCTAACATTAAACGCTAGAGTTCTTAACAATCTTTAGCATTTAGTACTAGAGTTCTTAGCAATCTCTAGCATTAAACGCTAGAGTTCTTAACAATCTCTAGCATTAAGTACTAGAGTTCTTAGCAATCTCTAGCATTGAACTCACAGTTCTTAGCAATCTCTAGCATTAAATACTAGAGTTAGGAGCAATCTCTAGCATTAAGTACTAGAGTCCTTAGCAATCTCTAGCATTGAACTCACAGTTCTTAGCAATCTCTAGCATTAAATATTAGTGTTCTTAGCAATCTCTAGCATTAAGTACTAGCGTTCTTAGCAATCTCTAGCATTGAACTCCACAGTTCTTAACAATCTCCAGCATTAAACTTAGAAACTTAGACATATAAACACACGCAAATTATTAAAATACAGTCCACTACCAATCGCATCAACAACGCGTCACTTATTCCTCGCCAATTAAACGACCAAAAGACCATCATATTCCAGAAAAGGGTGTTTTAATAACGAGAAAGGATATCTTAAAAAAAGATCGCAACGAAGCAACGAACTTCATTTTCCCAGAGCTCGCGTCACAAGTTCGCTCGCGTCGCGACGACGTAACGATTCGCGTACGATCGTCCACGACATATTTCACCAAGGATTCTCCTTTGATCAATAGTTACCCAGCCAAGCCATACCGATTCCGCGGCTTACTCCTGCAATTTCGCGGCTCGCGGGAGATTTACGCCCGCCGCAACTGACAATGCGAATCCCCTTTAATAACCGTGGTCGTCTTTATTGCTGCTCGGTTCGCGCCATTTGTACTGGCGACTCGAGCCCGCCCACTTTACAATCCGTCGTAGATTCGCGTTATTGGATAATGCGACAGGTATACGACGAGCTGTTCCAGACTCGGAGTGCGTCCTGGTACCAGCGAACATCCTGACGCGGCTCCACTTCCGGAAACACGCCAGCGACGCGAGCGAATCGCGAGGCTCGATCGTGGTCAACGTTGATCGCGTGGACGCGTGACGTCGACGCTGAGCTTTTGAAGCTTCGATTTCACGCGACGCAATTGGACAGTGCTGTCTTTTGAGAACTGCTCGACAGGATTTTGAGTGCGTTGTTAATTGTTTGAGATTGAAAGGATTCGAGATGAGAACGCGAAGCTCGATCGTGGTCAGCGTTGATCGCGTGGACGCGTGACGTCGGCGCTGAGCTTTTGAAGCTTCGATTTCACGCGACGCAATTGGACAGTGCTGTCTTTTGAGAACTGCAAGACAGAATTTTGAGTGCGTTGTTAATTGTTTGAGATTGAAAGGATTCGAGGTGAGAGTGCGAGGTTCAATAGTGTTAACGTTGATCGCGTGGACGCATGTCGACGCTGAGCTTTTGAAGCTTCGATTTCACGCGACGCAATTGGACAGTGCTGTCTTTTGAGAACTGCTCGACAGGATTTTGAGTGCGTTGTTAATTGTTCGAGATTGAAAGGATTCGAAGTGAGAACGTGAGGTTCAATAGTGTTAACGTTGATCGCGTGGACGCGTGTCGATACTGAGCTTTTGAAGCTTTTGAGAAATGCTCGACAGAATTTTGAGTGCGTTGTTAATTGCTCGAGATTGAAAGGATTCGAGGTGAGAATGCGAGGTTCAATCGATACTTTCGAACAGCATCGCAGATTTTCGAGAGATTCCACGCGTTGCTGCAAGAAAGAATCGCACGCCACGTATTTTTGTACCTTCGAAACACGGTCAAAAGTGGCGAGGGTGAGGAAAGAAGATTCGCTGGGACGTTTCGTGGGTCTCCCTGGCCACGACGTTCCTCGCGTATAATAAAGGGACGATATTCGTTTCTCATCCGCGCGTAACTTCCGTCCAAGTGCGGATCCGCGGTGTATATTAACGAAGATAAGCCCCGAGACCGTCGAATCTGAAGTTGAGGAGTCGCTCGAGTAAAATGTCGAGTGAAACTCGAGCCAGAGACAAGATTGAAGTTCCACGACCAACCCTCGCGTTCCTTGGAGTTCGAGCGAGGCGAAACGGGGGTTGGATTTCATTGGTGAAACGCGTATTCTTATGCGCGTGTACATTTTAATGTATTTTTCTTACGATTTTTATTTATTTTTCGTCTAAACAAAGTAAAATAAACAGTCGCGTACTAATATTTACTCTTAGCAACTTTATGGTTCTGTAAGGGTTGATCAAAGTGTTGGAAGTTTCTTTCAATGAGTTAGCAAAACTTTATTGTTTATAATAAGGAAATATTTAACCAGTTCAATCAGTGAACTGTTTAATAATGAGAAAGTGGGCTCTGTAAGCCTGCTGCTTCTCAACTGTTTGGCCTGTGTCCCTTCTCCTTGATTCGTTTGGGGAAAAACTATTGTGAAAAATCGTAGAAGGTCCTGGAGTGCGATTTTTAGTCTCAGAAAGTATGACTTTCAACCCTTTCGAGACGGGTCATTTCTGTAGTATCGAGACATTCGTGAGCATTGATGAGCAGCGATGGTGAAATAAAAGAAGTCAATTAGTTAGTCTACGTCGAAGCGTCGTGAGAATAAAGAACGCTGTCTCGACGCTGTAATAATAAGAACTTTAATCATTAGTTTGTTAGTTTTTTTTATTAAGTTCTTCGCATTAATCATCAATCACTAAATTTCCAAATTTCTTCGAAGACCAACCCCAGAAGCTGAATTGTACGCGTGTCTCTGCACATCTGCTTGAAACGATTCGACTCACGCCTATCGAAGTGTATATTATACGTTTCCCTTCCAATAAATCACTCTCAAAGATGGCGGCGGGGAAAGTTGCCCGATTTCTGGCGCGCTTCTCGAGAATCGCCTCCGCGTCGATTTCGATGTCAAAGATTGTTGAACAGTTTATGAGGTCCCATAGTCCCTCATCCGACTGGTCGTCCGATCGCTGCCAGGGCTGTTCGTTTTATTTTCGTGGACGATTGTCCGCAGCTGTCGCGCGAGGCGACGGGATACAGCTTCCTCTTCGCTCTCAGAGCCGATTCGTCGATTCAGCAGGCGACTGCTGGCCGACGTGCCATCGACACGTCGTCAATGCCTCGAAACAGGTAATAAATCTGACCCAAGAAGCGTAACTCGACGGGGGCGACGTCGAAGGAAACGGGAATCGTCGGTCGCGACTTCTGCTGAAATGTTCTCTTCTCGTGCCACGTATTTGGTTTGTGTTGTTATTTCATTTTAAGAAATCGTGCTGCTCGAGTTAATGTAGAATTGGCACTTTGAATTCACGGTTTTGTGGATCAAATTTAGCTTTTTGCAAATCAAATTCACCCTTTTCCAAATCAAACTCAAGGAATTTTGAGCTGTTGCTCTTGAAATGTTCGAGATTCCTACGAAATTTGCAAATAGGACTCTCTTCTTCGCTTGTCGACGCTGTTTATCCCTTATTAGGCATTCTCTTTTGCAAAATGCAATTATACAGTCTCGCAATCTTCAAAAATTACATAGCATTGCAACTTTTACAGCATTGGCACTTTAAATTCACCTTCTTACAAATAAAATTCATTCTCTTGCAAATCAAGTACTTCTACATAAATATTTTACTTAAACCGCACAAAATATAAAATAAAAGTCGTCACTCGACCACAATTCTAGACAATTCGGCAACTCCCCAAATTCTAGACCCCATAAATTATATCCAAAACATATTAAATCCTGCATTCCATAAATTATATCCGACGACAGCTCGTCGATCCCAACGCGCCTCCATTATTCCCGATTTTCCTGCTTTCCCGAATCCTCGTCTCCGCAGCGTCCTCGCAGCGCGCGTCAGCTGGACGAGCACGCGATCCCATAATCGTGCACACGATTTCGCAGGCTCGTAATGCACTTTTAGCGCTTCGATACCTGAGGGGCGGCGATCGTGGGCCAGGAGGAACGAGCAACCTCGGATGGAGGAAGATGGCGGACCCGTTCGAGTCTGCGAGCGGGTGCGACGCTACGTTTCTGGTAGAAAAGGGGCGAGGGGGGTGTCCCAAGAAGAAAAGGGATCCCAGCCGTGGCCAGACCTCGCCTCTATCTAAACTGCTTCGGAAGACAGCGCGGCAGTTAAGCGGGCGAAATTGCAAATCGAAACGTTTTACGCGGGCAATGAAAGGAGTCGAGGTCCGCCAGTTCGATTACGGTTCCGGCCGTAAAACGTGGCCACGGGGATCTACGTGAACAAACGGAATCGGCTGCTCGTATGTACGCGGAATTAAAGCACATACACCGTTAACATTTAGCCGACCACGCGCGCCATGGCGAGCTGTACGGTTCCCACCGCGTTCGAGCAAGCCAAACTACGCTTACCGCTAAATTGTTGGATTTTATTATATATTGTGCTTTATAGGAACAGTTCTGACGCGCGTGCCGGTTCGTTGTTGTTCTGTAGAGATTGTGTGGGGAGGAGAGGGTAGAAAGGAAAAGAGAGGGATGAACGTTTCGTCCTGGACCTGTTAGTGGACTCATTATGGTCACTCTGGACTTCGATTCAGCGCTCAGTGGTAATTGACGTGTCATAAATCGCGACTGTGAACCAATGCAAAATCATCCCTTGGATTTGGCTAGCAACCCTGTTGTCTCACGAGAACTCTGGGTGGACGTTTTATCTTTGGACTAAGACATTCCCTCGTTCGCCAACTTGATTATTCCGTAGACTTGGAATAAGGTATTTAAGGAACGTACTAATAGGTTTTAGACACTAGACTTTTGAAACTTTGACACTAGACACTAGAATTTAGACACTGAAGCGAAGTATCGCTTCATTTGTTGCGCTATAGAGAGTGTGTGAGAGAGTAGGAAGAACGTTTCGTGTTAGGCCTGCTAGTGGATTCATCAGTAAGGCTAGCTTGCAAACCCTGACTTAGACACTGCAAAATTAGGGACAGATTGGAGTTTCTATTATATAGAAATTGAGTAGGAAACAAGTGCTCGTAGGAAAGTGGTAAGTGTGCTGTCTTTCTAGTGGCGACTGTCAGAGAACCGCTACAAACCCTTTGCACTCGGATGTCTCCTCTGAGGGGACATCAGAATCGATTAGTGATTACACAAATCGAACTTATTCCATCGCACTAATCGATAGTACTGACAGTAATTAAGGGGTTAGAATGATATTATTCCTTTGCACTCGACGCTTTTTCGAAAGTTAGCGATAGAAATTGATGCTAATGTATACCAGCAATAGAAAATATTGCTCAAACATTGCTATTTTAGCAATAATTTCTATTGCTAAAACATTGCTACTTTAGCAATAGCTTCATATTGCTAAAACATTGCTACTTTAGTAATAGCTTCTATCGCTAAAACATTGCTACTTTAGCAACAGCTTCTATTGCTAAAACATTGCTATATTAGCAATAACTTCTACTGCTAAAACATTGCTACTTTAGTAGTAGCTTCTATTGCTAAAACATTGCTATATTAGCAATAGCTTCTATTGCTAAAACATTGCTATATTAGCAATAGAAGCTATTGCCAAAATATTGCTATATTAGCAATAGTTTCTACTGCTAAAACATTGCTATATTAGCAATAGCTTCTACTGCTAAAACATTGCTATATTAGCAATAGAAGCTATTGCCAAAACATTGCTATATTAGAAATAGTTTCTACTGCTAAAACATTGCTATATTAGCAATAGCTTCTACTGCTAAAACATTGCTATATTAGCAATAGAAGCTATTGCTAAAACATTGCTATTTTAGCAATAGCTTCTATTGTTAAAACATTGCTATATTAGCAATAGAAGCTATTGCCAAAACATTGCTATATTAGCAATAGCTTCTACTGCTAAAACATTGCTATATTAGCAATAGCTTCTACTGCTAAAACATTGCTACTTTAGCAATAACTTCTATTAACCTTTTCAAGAAGTTAATCAGAGAAAGTGATAAACAAAAACTGGGACTCTTCAAAAATACCTAATTGTAAGCGACCACAGCATAACAAAACAATCACAAGCGCATCATATCTTCTAAAATAATCCAAGAATAAACGCGTGCAGCTTGCGTTCAAAGAAAACGAACTCGACTCACCCGAGCATAGAATCCTCGATCCAGGAAACGCATCAAACGTCGCTGCGACGTCCAATAAACGTCGCGACCCCCGAACTCCATCGCGAATTAACCCTCCCGGACGTTTCGACGCGCCGTAAAAAAGCTCGACGCGGCACCGGAAGCGAGGGGCGTCGATCGTGGCGAAAAATTTCACCCGTAATTGCGATTGTCGCCGCAATCGCGAAATCACGGGGCTCTTCTTCTTCCTCCTCCTCCTCCTCCTCCTCCTCCTCCTCCTCCCTTTCTTCTTACATGGTCTCCTAAATTTCGCACGCGGAATTGCTGGGACGCTCGCGCGCGCGCGGCAGACAAATGGCGTTCTTACAAAAACTCGTAGCTCCACGCTGCTGCTGGCTCGGGCCATTACGATTTAAATTAGTTTCCTCGCGGCCATCGTGGAAGGAGACAGCGGGCGGGGACGATAATAGAGGGCGGGAAATAAAACCTGGCGGCGAGGAAAAAGCGGCGGACAGAAGACGGTCGGGACCGTATTCAAAAGCTCTTTCGCCTGTGAATTATCAACTCGCGTTTGGACGTAGAAGCGACCAGAGATGTGGTGTAGGAATTGAAAAGTTCTATTCGTTTATCGTCGAGGAAAGCAGGCTTCTCGTGTTGCTCTCCTCGAGCTAGCTAGTTGCGCTTTGGATATCAGAAACGAGAGATTTCTAAGCTAGTCGAGGGGTTAGAATAATATTTTTTCTTTACACTCGACGCCATGCCTGGAAGTTAGTGATTGGACGTAGAAGCGACCAGAGATGTGATATAGGAAATTGAAAAGTTCTATTCGTTTATCGTCGAGGAAAGCAGGCTTCTCGTGTTGCTCTTCTCGAGCTAGCTAGTTGCGCTTTGGATATCAGAAACGAGAGCTTTCTAAGCTAGTCGAGGGGTTAGAATGATATTTTTTCTTTACACTCGACGCCATTGCTGGAAGTTAGTGATTGGACGTAGAAGCGACCAGAGATGTGATATAGGAAATTGAAAAGTTCTATTCGTTTATCGTCGAGGAAAGCAGACTTCTCGTGTTGCTCTCCTCGAGCTAGCTAGTTGCGCTTTGGATATCAGAAACGAGAGATTTCTAAGCTAGTCGAGGGGTTAGAATGATATTTTTTCTTTGCACTCGACGCCATTGCTGGAAGTTAGTGATAGCAACTGTTCAAATTTCTATTGCTAAAGTATTGCTAACTATTGCTACTTTCCCAGCAATAGAAGTTTTCCACTTCAACAGAGACCTTTAGAAAAATATGGATTTCTCAAAAAGGTTCTCAAACAGTTATGTTCGCGAGTAATATTCGAGAATATTCGCGATTACTCGAGAACATTCACAATCGCATTTTCGCAATTATAAACGTTCACTTCAAAGACTCATTCTTCCATTTCTCGCAACTCATACTCTAAGAAGAGCAACGAAAACTGTACTCTCTTCAATAGTAAACAAACTTAACTCTTCATTTCTTACAATATTTATCAACCAAGCTAACCCATAATTAACTAACCCTGTTAATCATTCGCTAGCAGCGAGCAGTCTCGCTAAAAAAATCCAGCAGCTGTTGCGAGAAAGCAGAGTGCACGATAGCTAGGAATTATTAGAGGTCGCTCGACCGCTCTGATAAAGCTCGTCGGACCTTGGGACGAGGAATTAAGGGAGCTACGTGCGTTTTCAGAGTCGCTTTACTTATTTCTCCTCCTCCTCTTGTTCGTCGCACGCGAAATATCCAATTCTCGTTGCATCGTCGGCCCGTTTTTAACGATTCGAAGCGAAGACGATTTCCTATCGAGCAGGGAATCGTCTGAGCGTTCGAGTTTCCCTCGTGCTCGCAAGTAAACGGCCCAGAGCATCGCGTTCCAAGCGAGCGATGATTTATTAAGGCGGCACGGCCAGTGGCGGCTGTGTTTCGTCGGTGAAATATCGTGGAAACTGATTTAAAGTTCCCTCTCGAGGAAGGTCCAGGGGGGCAAAGGCGCGGTCAGGCAACAGGGCATAAATTAAGCCGCAATAAAACGGATCACGTCAGCCCACAACTGGATAACGTTTGACTAGTGCAGTGGTCGGCAAACTTATCAGTAGACAGAGCCAAGTATCAACGATACAACGATTGAGATTTGTTAAGCTTGAACTGTATGGATAGATTCACTGATCCTTTGCACTTGGATGCCCCCTCTGAGGGATCGTCAGCATTGATTAGTGATTACAAAGGTTAAAGAATTTTTCTGTTGAAACTTTTCTATTGAAATGGAAACTTTCTGTTGCTGTGAGGCGTTGGCAAAATATTGCTACAATATTGCTACTTTAGCATTAGTTTCTATTGCTAAAATATTGCTAGAATATTGCTACTTTCATTAGCATTAGTTTCCATTGCTAAAATATTGCTATTTCAGCAATAGTTTCTATTACAAATGAAATATAAATTAAATAGCAGTTATCCATAAAATTAGATGATGACAATCGTCATTCGTGGCAGAGCCGCACTCAAATGGCCAAAGAGAGCTGTACGAGTGAAAAGTACGCGGTTTCGTGCGAACACTGTGCGTACAAAACTGTTATTCGTAGCGCCGCCATTGGCTTCCTCCGCGTTTCTTTCCGCGCCTCTTTTTCCGCCCTCTAACGATCCGAGACGTTAAATTACGGCGTTGACGCTGGATGGAGGAGATAACGCGCGTTGTCGACGAAAGAAATTCTTTGATAAAGAGAAAGAAATTAATGAAAGTGCTTGCTCGCGGTATCTTAACGTCCCTCCGGTTTGTTTCATCCTGCTGGGTATTTGTTCCTCCTGAGTTCGACCCAGGTTTTTCGTGCGTACCAGCGGACGTCTTATCTTCGTGTTTTATTCTACGGTGATTTACATCGTTCTATTTGATACTCGGTCATTTTCATTGCGTTCAGTGGTATTGGTCGTGCGTTTAATTCGTTTTAATTAAGCCTTTGCATCTAGCTCCTTCTCAGACGTTAGCAATAGAAAGATAGCAATCTTTGACTAATAGAAACTATTGGTAAGATAGCAATCTTTGAGCAGTGGAAACTATTGCTAAGATAGCAATCTTTGAGCAGTGGAAATTATTGCTAAGATAGCAATCTTTGAGCAGTGGAAATTATTGCTAAGATAGCAATCTTTGAGCAGTGGAAATTATTGCTAAGATAGCAATCTTTGAGCAATGGAAATTATTGCTAAATTAGTAATCTTTGAGCAGTGGAAACTATTGCTAAGATTGCAATCTTTGAGCAGTGGAAACCATTGCTAAGAGAGCAATACTTAGCGATGGAAACTATTGCTAAGAGAGCAATACTTTAGCAATACTTTAGCGATAGAAACTATGGCTAAGATAGCAATCTTTGGGCAACAGAAATTATTGCAAAGGATTAAAAATGGTGCGACGAATCCACATTGTTCGAGACTACGTTATCATCGTTAGTTACCTTTTTTTGTGGCAAATGTAGAACGGAATAGTTTGTCTAAATAACGACTCGCATGATAACTGTACGATCGTGTTTTTTGAAGCTGCAAAAAGGGATGTAGAAAATAATTTTCAACGGAAAAAAAAGAAGGAAATGGTGGAAAACAAAAGAGACCTATTTCGAAGCTTGTGTTCCGAGAGGAGCGCGTGGAGAACACGGGTGAATTAAAAAAGGAGGGCGTTCTCGTTTCTCGCGGCAAGAATTTAAACCTTACGTCGCAAGTTTTCTCGCTGGCGGAGAGCGAACGAGGAGCAAGGCGGGGGAAAAAATACCAGAAGAGAAGGAAACCTTTTCGAAGCGTCTCCAAAGAAGACCAGAAAGTCGTTGGAACGTGTCCCTACAAAGCCACGAACCGCCCCACCGTCCCTTAAAGAGGAAGAGGAGCCGCGCCACTGATAAGGAAGATCAAGATCCAACGAAAGAAAAGCCAATTTAAGTCGTAATAGGGCGCTTTTCGACGAGTTTTCTCGCCGTTTCGGAAGCGATCGCGTTTCTTGCGGGTCTTTATAAGAAGGCGCAGTTACGACCGCCATTAATTACCTTCCAATTAACTGGGACCTCCTCTTTCGAGACGAGAGTCTCCGGGGTAATTCCTGATACCTTCGATTCCATGAAACAGCACGAACGACATAGAAACTGACCGTTAATTGCGAGTACCATTAAACGAGAGAGACACCCTGCTTTGGAATCCAATTGTATGCGAAAACATTTGCGTTTCAACGTTATTTTATTTGAGAAACTGAAGAAGATTGCATCGAATGCTTCGACGCGTCTTTCCTCGAAAAGTCACAAATCGTTGGCAATAGAAACTATTGCTAAAATATTGCTATTTTCTATTGCGAGTAGTTTCTATTGCTAACTTCCGGGAAGGAGCCGAGTGCAAAGGGTTAACTAATGTTTCCCTCAAATTGTCTATTCAAATGGAAACTTTCTGTTGCTGTGAAGCGTTGGCAACAGAAACTATTTTAGCAATAGCTTTCATTGCTCAAAGATTGCTATCTTAGCAATAGTTTTCATTGCTCAAAGATTGCTATCTTAGCAATCATTTCTGTTGCTCAAAGATTGCTCTCTTAGCAATAGTTTCTGTTGCTAAAAGATTGCTATCTTAGCAATAATTTCTGTTGCTCAAAGATTGCTATCTTAGCCATAGTTTCTGTTGCCCAAATATTGCTATCTTAGCCATAGTTTCTATTACTCAAAGATTGCTATCTTAGCAATAGTTTCTATCGCTAAAATATTGCTAAAGTATTGCTCTCTTAGCAATAGTTTCCACTGCTCAAAGATTGCAATCTTAGCAATGGTTTCCACTGCTCAAAGATTGCAATCTTAGCAATAGTTTCCACTGGTCAAAGATTGCTATCTTAGCAATAGTTTCCATTGCTCAAAGATTGCTATCTTAGCAATAATTTCCACTGCTCAAAGATTGCTATCTTAGCAATAGTATTCACTGCTCAAAGATTACTAACTTAGCAATAGTTTCCACTGCTCAAAGATTGCTATCTTAGCAACAGTTTCCACTGCTCAAAGATTATTAATTCAGCAATCATTTCTGTTGCCCAAAAATTGCTATCTTAGCCATAGTTTCTATTACTCAAAGATTGCTATCTTAGCAATAATTTCTATCGCTAAGACATTGCTATTTTAGCAAATTTCCATTGCTAACGTTTCAGAAGACGCAGAGTGCAAAGGGTTAGAGACTAAAGTACTGTTTCCACCAAAAACTGATCCTTAATCACTCTGATTCACGTGTCACACCAAAACCCGCAGTTCGATGTCTCAATCGTCGAAACATCGAAGCAGAATCAGGCATCACAGTTCGAGTCGCTCGAAACACGCGTTGCCGGAAGCGATCAGCCTCCAGCCGCGTTCTTCCGGCGGGATTCGTCGATAAATGCATCGACGACGGTGGCCAGCATCCAGCATCCACCATCCAGTGGTCCTGCTTGAAAATTCCGCGGCGCAGCCAACGCGAATCGTGGCCTCCCTCCGGCTCGCGAAACTTAACCGTTTAGTCACGTTTAACGGACGTGATTTAAAAGTTTTAGACGTAACGACAACGGGAACCAGGGGTAATTCCGTTCCGCCGCGCAAATATGCCCGACATTGTGGTCGAAAATCGGTGGAAAATGCGAGAAATCCGCGTCGCATACGGGATCGTACGAAAACGCGGGGGTTGGAAGCTTCGACCCGCGAAGATCCACGGATACGCTGTGTACACAGAGGAGAAAAGATCGCTCGTGTGTACGTCGAGTCGAAAATAAAAATCGAAGGCTGCTTTGTGCGGAAGATCTCGCGAAAAGCTTTCAGTTCCTCGCGAGCGCGAGTTTTGTATTAGATCAGCTGCCATTGCGACATTATCTGTGTTTCTAACTTGTTTGTGCGTTTAACAAGGGTTCTGCGAGCAGTGAGCGAGTTGAAAGCGAACAGTGTGTTGAAAACGATCAACGAGCGAGTAAAGAGAAAATAGCAATAATTAGACTTAAGTCGACTCTAGCTTAATAAAGTATTACTGCATTAGTGGACGTAGAAGTAGCTATTTTTCCAGAATGACAATTTACCCCCACACTTTGAGAATCTGCGAGCGAGATACGTCCTTGAAAGCGAACAGTGAGTTGAAAGCGATCAACGAGTGAGTAAAGAGCGAATAGCAATAATTAGAGTTAAGTCGACTCTAGTTTATTAAAGTATTACTGCATTAGTGGACGTAGAAGTAGCTATTTTTCCAGAATGACAATTTACCTCCACACTTTGGGATTTCGTCTGAGATAACAGATTCCTCCAACAGATCGTCACTAAATTTTTACGGAAACGTGTTCGAGACGAAGCACTGGAACCATCGCCAGTGGTTCCCCGAACTTTTATCGATCGCCATCTTGATTTACGTCGCGAGCCGCTGTCTCTCTGTTCCTCGACACCTCGTCGAAAGTTTCAGAGGAACAAACAACCAGCTCGTGTGTCGTCGAAGGTAACACGATAATTCGTTCCCGCGCGCACTGGATTAACCAGCAAATCCGATTTTTTCCAAAACAACGCACCGGAAGTCGTGCATCGTAAAGCTCGAGCGCGGATCCCGCTGCGAAACAAAATGTGCGATCGACTATGCGCGTCGAGACGTCGCGTGGATCATTTGTTCTGTTAAACAACGATCGAATCGTCCCGATAAAATATTGATTCGTGCTGTAATTAATAGGCGATTAGAAGCGTTCGTTGCTCGCCTATTGTTTTATCCTTTATATAAATATTGTCGCATCGAGGACAAAGTTAAAACTCGTTTCATTCGCGACGCATTTTCTGTATTCGTTTCTTGTATATAGATTGGAATGAATGAAATGTAGGGAAATTGAGATATAGTATCGCGTTGTCGCGAAATAACTATACATTTATTACGTATCTCGATGCAATTAAGAAGAATGAAGTAGTCTCTTTGATAAAGTTTTAAGATAAAAGAGAGACTAGTTTAGAAAAAGTACGAACACGTAGTGATTGGTGGTAAAAAGAAGTTTAATTTATTGGGATTAAAAGATATATACATATATTTATTTATATTACTGTATTACTGATAATGATTTATGTGCAAAGGCGCAACTCTTTTGACAGCTTTTGACACTCTTTTCAATACTGTCTTTTTGCTGCTTTCTGATACTGCTTTAAGAGTGAGTGAATTGTTAAATTTACACTAATTGCTATATATATTTCAGTTGAACTAATAATGGAAAGTGAGATACGGAATACTTTGGATAGTCGTTCCAAAGAAAACTCTTCTTAATCCTTTGCACTCGACTCCATCTCAAAAATCGCAATGTTTTAGCAATACTTTAGCAATAGTTTCTATTGCTAACGCATCTTAGCAATAGAAAGTTTCCATTTCCAATTAGAAAACTTGAAGAAAACATGCACATTTCTAAGAGTTGCAGTGGAATAAGTTTAATCCTTTGCACTCAGTTTCTTCTCAGACGTCAGCAATGCAAACTATTGCTAAAACATTGCTATTTTAGCAATAGTTTGTATTGCTAACGTCTCCCAGCAATAGAAAATTTCCATTTCATTAGAAAACTTGAGGGAAACATGCACTTTTCGAAATGTTGCAGTGGAATAAGTTTAACCATTTGCATTCAGCTTCTTCCCAGACATTAGCAATACAAACTATTGCTAAAATAGCAATGATTTAGCAATAGTTTGCATTGCTAACGTCTCCCAGCAATAGAAAATTTCCATTTCATTAGAAAACTTGAAGAAAACATGCACTTTTCGAAATGTTGCACTGGAATAAGTTTAACCCTTTGCACTCAGTTCCTTCTCAGACGTCAGCAATGCAAACTATTGCTAAAACATTGCTATTTTAGCAATAGTTTGTATTGCTAACGTCTCCCAGCAATAGAAAGTTTCCATTTCATTAGAAAACTTGTGGGAAACATGCACATTTCTAAGAGTTGCAGTGGAATAAGTTTAACCCTTTGCACTCAGTTTCTTCTCAGACGTCAGCAATACAAACTATTGCTAAAACATTGCTATTTTAGCAATAGTTTCTATTGCTATCGTCTCCCAGCAGTAGAAAATTTCCATTTCATTAGAAAACTTGAAGAAAACATGCACATTTCGAAATGTTGCAGTGGAATAAGTTTAACCATTTGCATTCAGCTTCTTCTCAGACATTAGCAATACAAACTATTGCTAAAATAGCAATAGAAAATTTCCATTTCAA
Source organism: Xylocopa violacea (assembly GCA_963969225.1). Classification (NCBI taxonomy): domain Eukaryota; kingdom Metazoa; phylum Arthropoda; class Insecta; order Hymenoptera; family Apidae; genus Xylocopa; species Xylocopa violacea. The sequence goes on from CAXAJV010000015.1 coordinate 20,191,970, forward strand.
CAGAAAACTTTAGAAAAACATAGCTTTCTCAAAAAGTTACGATGAAATAAGTGTAACTTCCTTAATTACTCAATTCTGATGTCCCCTCAAAGAGGACATCCAACCGCAAAGGATTGCATTCCATTGCATCTGATTTTCACCCACCATCGCTTCCCTTTCTATTCACTCTCACATCCGCTTCTCCCCCACCCAATATTTTCCAAAACCACGACGCTACAACTACCAAATCCGAAATATCCCTAAAACCAAATTCAAATACTCAGAAAAACTCTCGTTCAATCGTGGAAAAACCATTTCCCCCAATTCCCAACACCGTCGATCGCCGATCTCGTTTCCTTCCGCGCAAAACAAATCCACGTGTCGCCTTTGTCCGCGCGGTTAAATCCGCGCGCGATCGTCGACGCGGATGCGAAAGCAAAGCTCGCGAGGGTGGAGATGAAAGCGGAAGACCCGCGAGGGGCTGGCGTGGACCGCGTCCGAACAGGGGAAACTAGAAAACGGAACGCGGAAAACGGCTCGGATCCCCTTTGTGAACGGGCTCCACGAGCCGTCCCAAATGAAATTATTGATCGCCCGTTGCAGCGCGCGTCCGCTTTTGCGAGACCATCCGCCGTTAATTCGCAACACGTGCGGAAGTTCCAGCAGTCGCGAACGGCCGCTCGCGACTCGACCGATCGCGGCTAATGCGCTTCCGCGGATCGCGGAGGACGCGCGAGTATCAATCTTAAGCGATGCGAGGGGATGATCAGCTTGCGACTACGCGATTCCGCGCGCCGATTCCGCTCTGAGCGGACGCGGACGCTGGCAATCACCTTGGCAGATCGATTTGCCTCGCAGTCAAACGCGTGCCTGCTCGTCGAGCGACGCTGCGAGCGTTGAATGGGCGGATTAGAGGCTGAATCGGTCAGCGAGGATCTGTGCGCGGCTATGATCGGACTGAAGTCTGACAGGTAAGCCTGCTGTGGGGATTGGAAAGTTAAGTTTGTTTGTAATTGTGGTAAGTATTTTTGCTGGTCTTTTTGAAGTGAACTCGTGGTCTATGCACGCATGTTTTTATGGGTTTGAAGCGTCACCGTGTTGGTGGGGTTAAACGCCTTGCTTCAATTATACTGTACTGTAAAGAGGATGTGAGAAAGGGTAGGAAGGAAAAAGAGAGGGAAGAACGTTTCGTCCTGGGCCTGCTAGTGGACTCAATAATCCTGGCTACCTAGCAGACCCTGCCTTAGACGATGGGATGGTAGGGATAGGTCAGAATTTCTATTATATAGAAAGAGTACTCGCGAGAAACTGACGAGTGTGCTGTCCCCTTAGTGGCGAAGACCGCCACAGTATTATATTTAGTAGTACTATGTTACAAGCGTATTATCAGCCCATTCAGTTGCATAAGAAATGCGAAAAACCATTGTATTATAAGTATATCATGTTCATACCATGTAAAATGCAGTTTAATTGTAATTTATTGTACATTTTATTAATTTTTATGAATAAATAAATTGTTTAAACGGAATGCAATGGGTATTGTCATTATCCTCTAAGTCCAGCACTCCTAGAATGACCAATTCCAATCCTTGAACGAGAAGAATCTCGTAAAAAAATAGCCCTGAACCCAAATAACTTAGTTCGAAGTTTCCTCGATTGCCAAAAATTGGCAATTCCAGGAAAATGACGTCACTTCTCAGAAGTGATAGAATTCTAGGAATTTCGAGGATTCTTAGAAATGACGTCATTTTCTAAGAAATGGCACTTTAGAATACCTCCTCATACATCATGTTCTCCTAATACAAAGTCCAATTTTCGACATTTTTCAAACCAAGATTCCTATTTTTCGACTTTGTATCAGGAGAACATGATATGCGAGGAGGTATCCGAAAAAGCGCGGGAAATTTGAATTTTAAGATACCTCCTCACCTATCATGTTCTCCTAATACAAAGTCCAATTTTCGACATTTTTCAAACCAAGATTCCGATTTTTCGACTTTGTATCAGGAGAACATGATATGCGAGGAGGTATCCGAAAAAAGCGCGGGAAATTTGAATTTTAAGATACCTCCTCGCCTATCATGTTCTCCTAATACAAAGTCCAATTTTCGACATTTTTCAAACCAAGATTCCGATTTTTCGACTTTGTATCAGGAGAACATGATATGCGAGGAGGTATCCGAAAAAAGCGCGGGAAATTTAAATTTTAAGATACCTCTTCGCCTATCATGTTCTCCTGTTACAAAGTCGAAAAATCGGGTTTTCGATTGAAAAATGTCGAAAAATGGACTTTGTATTAGGAGAACATGATATGCGAGGAGGTATCCGAAAAAAGCGCGGGAAATTCAAATTTCAGAATTAGGAGTCTCGATTGAAAAATGTCGAAAAATGGACTTTGTATTAGGAGAACATGATATGCGAGGAGGTATCTTAAAATGCCATTTCTTGGAAAATGACGTCATTTCTGAGAATCCTCGAAATTCCAAGAATTCTGGCCTTTCTTAGAAGTGACGTCATTTTCCTGGAATTACGAGATTCAAGCTTTAAACTTAGTTTAATTGGGTTTTGGGCTATTTTTACGAGATTTTTCTCGTTCAAGGATTGGAATTGGTCATTTTAGGAGCGCTGGATGTGTTTCTAAATGATTAAACAATTGTTTAACAATAAATAAACCATTTATTATAACTTTTTAACAATTTTAATACAATAAAAGCGTTCTTACGAGCTAATTTTTAGTCTATACCTTTGTAAATCCATGTAGGATACATCTTATACAATTAAAACTTACAAACTAAGGCTTACTAGCTAATTTTTATAAACTATTTGTATAAATCCATATATAATACATCTTATACAACTAAAACATATGTAAATTTGTAAGGAATAAACTATTTTCTTCGAGGTTCTTCTTTATTCTTGATGGAAGAATGATGCGGTGACCACTGTGCGTTGGATTGCTTCAACATTTCAGCGTCTTGAGAAATAAAATCCTGAAAATAGACAGTCTCTGTTAATGCACATGAAAAATCGAATATTTTATGTATTATGATTTCATTAAGTAACAGAATAGACGTTTTACAACTGATTTTATGTCGATTTTTGCAGTATTTATATATGAAACACCATGAGAGGGTCGATTTCACCCTTTAAATGATGACCATTGCCAATAAAAAAGAGTAACATCTCTAATATTCTTAACTACTCTATAAGTGCACTAAGTTTCAGCAAAATCAGTGAACAATGCAAAGCTAGATTTACTTGTGAAAAGGAAAATTAGAAATAGAGGGACTTTTACAGTTAATTCGACCACTAATGTATGCTTTTTGCTGTAATAGTCACACAAAATTACTGTTAAATCGAAAGAGAAGCTCTACTTGCATCGACGATACTGAAATCTCCATGATTATAAAATCAATAAAAAACAAAGTCACACGAAGTTACTGTTAAAACGAAAGAGAAGCTCTAACGTGCGCTTCGATGATACTAAAATTCGTGTAATTACAAAATTGATAAAAAGCAGAGTCAAGCGAAATTACTGTTAAATCGAAAGAGAAGCTCTACTTGCTTCGACGGTACTGAAATCTCCATGATTATAAAATTAATAAAAAGCAAAGTCACACGAAGTTACTGTTAAAACGAAAGAGAAGCTCTAACGTGCGGTTCGATGATACTAAAATTTACGTAATTACAAAATTGATGAAAAGCAGGGTCACACGAAATTACCGTTGAATCGAAAGAGAAGCTCCAACATTTACTTGGCTTCGATAATCCTAAAATATCTGTAATTACAAAACTGATAAAGAACAAAGTCGCTGCCAGCTTTCAGCCATTCATCGCCACGATTAATCGCCGCAGCGTGTAATATTATTCCAGAATTATCTTCCGGTTTGCCCGTAACGTATCGATGCAGGCTATATTGATATTAACCACGGGGATATTAAATGGATCGCGGGAGTCATCGCGGATCATCTTCTTATTTATGACGCGATCCATTTTCTAAGGTAGCTCAATATCCCATGCGTCAATATTACTTTCAGGAAGAATTAATGTACCCGCCGCGGGGGGGCATTAAAAATACGGTGGAAGTGAAACGCGAATTCCTCCGTCAAAAATATATTTGATCAGCCATGAATTATGAATGTTTGTCCAGGCAGAAGGCATCCCAGCCAGTCATTGATCATCCCTAACGACCCCACCGCGGCCCCTCCACTCCGTACGCACGATTTTTAATGCCATAAATCACGGTATCGTTCGTAATACCCGCGAAATTAGGTCGTTCAGAGATTAATCCCCTCGAAGAATACCCGCTCCTTCGCCTAAAACGTCGGAATATTAAACGCTGGCCTGGATACCGCGATTTTTCTGGCTTAACACGCGGAAATCAGGGGAGAACCCGTTCGCGTCTTTGAGAGAAAAGCGGCGAAACTGCGAAGGAAGCGCGCTTTCGGCGCATTGTGCCTCGAAAATGGATCTTCCGCGAGTGCACGCGAAGCTCGTCTCGGAAAATCTACAACATCCAGCTTGGCAGCACGATCGCAAACGAAAATCGCGAGTAGCACTTGTCGCTGACAGCGAGGACACGCGAGGAAGCGACCAAAGCGATCGAGCGTTCTCATCGAGAATGACCGAATTAAAAATGAAAAGGAGGCGAGCAGAATCGAATCTACGAACCGTAATTTCGAGATACGAGCAGAAAGGAGGGACTCGCGAGGCCAGGCGGTTGAAGAGGACAAAGAAGACAGAAAAGAGAGGAGAGACGAGGAGGTCGAAGTAAAACGAAACGTTTCGCAAAACAGTAAACCGGGGAACGAAAAATAGTGGGCACGGGAAAAAGTGGACGGTTCTTTTCGTCGCGAATGGAACATCGGAGCAGCAATTGCGGGACGGTCGTTACTGGGCGGAAAAAGGGAGGAAAAAAATGGAAAAGGGATGGGGGGAAAGGGATAAAAAAAAGGGAGGAAGCAAGGGAGAGGGAGAGAGGAGGGTCGCAGCTGGCGCGTTACAGTCGAAAGGCTGTCGCGGTCAAGCACTCCGATATAACGTTCGGATGTTCGTTCGTGCACGGTTGACTCGCAAAGCCACGGTTTGTCTAGCTTGCAATCGGCGCGCGCTGCGTGTCTCCGCGTCTCGCGTCATTGCCTGCCAATTCGATTGGATCGGTGATTTTAATGTGCCGCGCCTGGGCCAGGCCCTGGCCGCGTCACCACGCATCAATAATGACGTAGCGCGCGTCCGATCAATTAAATCAATTAGCTGGGCAAACGCGCGAGCTGCGGCTGCTTAAAATCGGACGAGGTCCGTCGCGTTGGTCGTCGATGACTCCGACGAATCGGTAGTTCAGAAGAGGATGGTGTGGTTGGTCGCAGCTGGGAGCGAGCGAGCTTCCTTTTTGTGCAGCTGCGTGGAAGTTGGGACGAAGAGTTGTGTTTTATTGGTCAGTATTTGAATTTGTTTGAGTCAGTATTTTAATATAGGCCCTTTGGGTTAGTATTTAATAGTTTGAGGTTGTATTTCCACTGTTTAGTGGTTAAAAGTGCGAATTAGCTGAGATGAGCGCTGGAGGGAAGAGCGAGCTTCCTTTTTGTGCAGCTGCGTGGATGTTGGGACGAAGAGTTGTGTTTTATTGGTCAGTATTTGAATTTGTTTGAGTCAATATTTTAATATAGTCCCTTTGGGTTAGTATTTAATAGTTTGAGGTTGTATTTCCACTGTTTAGTAGTTAAAAGTGCGAATTAGCTGAGATGAGCGCTGGAGGGAAGAGGGAGCTTCTTTTTTGTGCAGCTGCGTGGATGTTGGGACGAAGAGTTGTGTTTTATTGGTCAGTATTTGAATTTGTTTGAGTCAGTATTTTAATATAGTCCCTTTGGGTTAGTATTTAATAGTTTGAGATTGCATTTCTACTGATTAGTGCTTAAAAGTGCGAATTAGTGAATGAGATGAGTCTGAGACGAGCGCTGGACACTCGAGAATGATGCAGCAATGATGATGCAAGGTTTTTTAATGATAAGTTAAAAATTAGCGCCATCGCATTGGTTGGGACTTTGGGACGTAGAAATTGAAAGGTGTCATCGCGTTCCTTAGCAAACTCAAAAAGGTGTCATCGCAGTGCTTAGCAATTTGAGACGTAGAAGTTGAGAAGCGCCAACACGCTGCTTTTGGAACTTTGAGACATAGAAATTTAAAAGCGCCATCGCGTTCCTGAGCAAACTCAGAATTGTCATCGCAGTGCTTAGCAATTTGAGACGTAGAAATTGAGAAGCACCATCGCACTGCTTTTAGAACTTTGAGACGTAGAAATTGAGAAGCGCCATCATGAAGCTTAGGACTTTGAGACGTAGAAATTGATAAGCGCCATCGTGAAGCTTAGGACTTTCAGACGTAGAAATTGAGAATTGCCATTGCACTGCTTGCAACTTTGAGACTTAAAAATTGAGAAATTCCAGAAAATGCAACGAGATGACGTTTAATTTTCATCAGTTTCTATTCAGAATCGACGATTTCTCAGGTATTCCGATGGTACGCGAACGCGTCGTTCGTTTTTCCTGTTCTTGGCTCAAAATTAGCTTCTCGGACGAGCTTTCGAACGTCTCCTCTGTTTTCTCGAGACACGCTCCGTCTGTCTTAGCAGTGGTTAATTTCTACACGGCAACCTGGCGAGCGTGCACCGAGAATTCTCGATTACTGTGTACGATTAAAGCCTCGCAGGAGTGGCAGTATGCTTACCGAGCACTCGGATGACATCCTTGAGCAAATGCGGGTCCTTCGAGGAGCCAGACGGTGCCCAGGATGTGCAGCTCCAAGGATATTTGGCTGTCGGGCAATTTTCTTTGTAAAATCGAGCTTCCACGCTGTCGATCTTGATCGATTTCGCTAAATTGTTACCAGCTGTCGCTAATCCAACTTGTAAATACTAAATAAAGGATTGTCGTGGCTGGAGAACAATTTTAAGCGAGGATAAAATGGATATCCACTGCTGTGACAGAATTTTTATTCCCCAGTTGAAGGAAATTTTTGATTCAGTGGAGGATTCGCTTTTGACGATTTTATTTTTTCATAACGTTACAATTTTTGTTCCATTTGAACTGTTTTTATTGGACACTTGACTAGTACTGAAGGATCGTGAAGTAGAATTGTATCAACGAGATGTTGTTCAATCGTAACGAAATATATTTTTGCTTTTTGTTTCAGGTTGGTGATTGTTTATTTCCGAGTTCTAAAATGCTGTTTTTTGATACTGCTTTAAGGGTGAGTGAGCACTAACTGCTGTTTATATTTCTGCTGAATTAATTATGGAAAGTGAGGCACAGAATATTTTGGATAATCGTTTCGAAGCGAACTTTTCTTAATCCTTTCAACTCGAAACTATTGCTAAAATAACAATGTCTTGGCAATAGAAAATATTGCTAAAATAGCAATCTTTGGGCAACAGAAACTATGGCTAAAATAGCAATCTTTGGGCAATAGAAATATGGCTAAGATAGCAATCTTTGGGCAACAGAAACTATGGCTAAGATAGCAATCTTTGAGCAATGAAAACTATTGCTAAGAGAGCAATCTTTGAGCAATGAAAACTATTGCTAAGATAGCAATCTTTGAGTAATGGAAACTATGGCTAAGATAGCAATCTTTGGACAACAGAAACTATGGCTAAGATAGTAATCTTTGGACAACAGAAACGATGGCTAAGACAGCAATCTTTGAGCAATGAAAACTATTGCTAAGATGGCCATCTTTGAGCAATGGAAACTATTGCTAAGATAGCAATCTTTAAGCAATGAAAACTATTGCTAAAATAGCAATCTTTGAGCAATGAAAACTATTGCTAAAATAGCAATCTTTGAGCAATGAAAACTATTGCTAAAATAGCAATCTTTGAGCAATGAAAACTATTGCTAAAATAGCAATCTTTGAGCAATGAAAACTATTGCTAAAATAGCAATCTTTGAGCAATGAAAACTATTGCTAAGATAGTAATCTTTAAGCAATGAAAACTATTGCTAAAATAGCAATCTTTGAGCAATGAAAACTATTGCTAAAATAGCAATCTTTGAGCAATGAAAACTATTGCTAAGATAGCAATCTTTGAGCGTTGAAAACTATTGCTAAAATAACAATCTTTTAGCAATATTTAGTAATAATTTCTGTTGCAAAAGTCTCTCAGAAATAGAAAATTTCCATTTAAACAGAAAACTTCAGGGAAACCTGCATTTCTCGATAAGCTACGGTGGAATAAGTTTATCCTCCGCAATCGCTAACCAATACTGATGTCCCCTCAGAGAGTACATTCCAGTGCAAAGGGTTAATAATAAATCTGCAATTTATTGTTAAGATCATTCAAGATATTCTACCAAGAGAACTCGCGCAACTATCAGATATTCGAGGAAGCCTTTATCCCTTTGGAAAGATGCCTTTCCCGTAGAAATCTCGGGAGGAAATCATGTTCGAGATTGGACAGAGCGAGATAGGAAGCCTTGAAATTTCTATTCAAGGGGAGCGCAGCGGGATAACGAAAAGTAATTCAATAACTATGGGATTCGCAGAGATTACGCGTTTCTTGTTTACTCTCGGAAATTTCATGGCTATTTAAAATGCATTAACTCACCGTATCGTGCCGTTTATCAGATGAGAACATCTACTTCGCATGATAATGCAAATATAGAACCGCTATCTACAATCAGCGTAGGTATCCGGCGCTCTGTGGCGGAATTTTTATTCCCCAGTTGAAGGGAATTCTCGATTCAGAGGTGGATAAAGGCTTATGTTGCAAAAATGAATGAGCTCTTGCCAATTTTACCTTCTACAGCAAGCTACTTTCAGTTACGTTAAGATTTTCGTTCTATTCGAACCCTTTTTATCGGATACCTCACTATTAGGTGGATTCAAATCTACGATTTTAAGGATTAAAGTAAAACGAAAAATGAAATTCCATTTGAAGCTTCGTTTCCGCCATACCTTATCTAACTGATATGTTTTTACCACCGTGTAATACGTTTGAAAGGTTTTTAAAATCGTTCGCCTCAAAAACAGAGCTCCAAACGCAATTTCTTGTTATTCCTGATTTTTCGATCTATGTTGGATCGCGGAATTATTTTTTATTTTGAGCCACCCTGTAGAGGAATATTTTACAGTGGAACACCCTGTGTAGCGTACATTTCCCAAAGTACGTCTATATTATAGAAATATTGACACAAGGAACTGCGTACATGTCGCTTGTTAAGTGATTAAATACCTGTTTCAGTAGTAATGGTCAACGATTGAAACTCCCTCGAATGAAACTTTCATTGCAAGTATCTCGATTAATGCTCGCTTAAAATCTCTCATGCTTTAATACTTATTTACTCAGTTTTGAACACTCTTTTGATTTCCGTAAAGATATATAAGGTGTTCTGTTAATATTTGCGACTCCTGACGTAAATTCGTGTAATTTCAAATTCCATTCGTGATTGCTGTCAAATAGCAATATTTTAGGAATAGTTAGCAATGCTAATATAGCAATATTTTAGCAATAGTTTGCAATGCTAATATAGCAATATTTTAGCAATAGTTAGCAATACTAATATAGCAATATTTTAGGATTAGTTTGCAATGCTAATATAGCAATATTTTAGGAATAGTTAGCAATGCTAATATAGCAATATTTTGGGAATAGTTTGCAATGCTAATATAGCAATACTTTAGCAATAGTTTGCAATACTAATATAGCAATATTTTAGGAATAGTTTGCAATACTAATATAGCAATATTTTAGGAATAGTTAGCAATGCTAATATAGCAATATTTTAGCAATAGTTTGCAATGCTAATATAGCAATATTTTAGCAATAGTTTGCAATGCTAATATAGCAATATTTTAGCGATATTTTAGCAATAGTTTTCATGGTAATTTTCTGTTACTAAGAAATCTTAACAAAATTCCCATTTCGACAGAAAACTTCAGAGAAACACCCAGTTCTCAAAAAAACTGCGATGTAACAAATTTAGAAAGAAAATAATTAAAGAAAGATCGCCTCGAATCTAAAACAGAATAAAACTATTATTCTCGCGTGGAGTGTCCACTCTACAGATCAATTTCGTCGACGAAACCTCCTTTATCGCACCGCGAGGAATGTGTGACCGTAAAAACGCGTGTACCGTTTAAATCGCACGTGTAAAATCGGGATTTTATACCATCCGACGCGCTCGAGGCTCGCGTTCGCCGCATTCGGTTCGTAAAAGTCGACCAGAGGGGGGGAAAAAAAACAATTTCCTCGGGGCGATATTATTATACAGACGTAAAGGCGGCCTCTTGATGGCCGGTTCGACGTTCGGCTCGATTTAATGCGCCATAGAACGATCCTGGATATGGATTCCTCCTGAATTTCGTCGCGCGGTCATACTTCACGGAAACGATGTCGTCACCAGTATGATAAAAGCTCCTCTTCATCGTCCCGTTTCCACGGCGCGATCAAATACTTCACCTGGGCGACGTCTTTATCTCGATTCAACCGAGGATCCGTCATTTTTCTCCCAGCCATTCTTCCTCCCCTTTTCGAACCATTCGCGGAAAAATCAGTCTGTCCACCCTTAAATGAGTCTCGCAAATATTTGATTCGATTCAGCTGGCACTTTGAAGACCAGCCCCCCCAGCCGTGTTTTCGATTAATCGTGAAAAATTGGAATCCCCCCTCGCGAGATTAAGAATGCAAACTGAGAGTCGTTCGCGCGGTGGAAACGGCACGACGATTAGTCCATCCGTTCGATCGGTTCGTCGAGGAATTTTAGATAATGGAAAATCAGACGGGACGACAGGGTTTTATTGGATATCGAACGTGTACTGTGGGTCCTCGAGTTTTACGCGATTAATTGGTTCCCAAGGTTTTCGTGCAAGTCGAAAAATCGCGTAAGTCGAGGAAAGTGGAAAATTTGGCCACTTTTGGCGAAACATATGTTTTAGTTTTGAAAGTCCACTGTTAATTGTCTTTTAACTCTTTTATTTTCTTTAGAAATTAAAGTGCAGCATGCGAGATCATTGTTCACTGCTTTCGCAGATCTTTTTTTCACGTAGAACGCATTTATGTGGGAAAAATTGTTTCCCTTAACGAATTCTGCTCGTTATACAAGGTTATACTGTAATTCATTTCGCTTCCGTGGATTAAACTTTACAAATATTTAAACGTCCCTCTCTTTCACAGTGAAACCACTGATCAAATATAAAATAGACTGTGAAAACAGCTTGTCACGTTTGATATTAGCGTACAGGACCACCCTTTTACGGTCTTCCATGTATTCACCACATTGTGCAACGCTTCGACTAATGATAATCTCGGTGCAGAAAGGGTTGAGGGATTTTACTTCCATTGATTGCATTTTACAAATATTCAAACGTTCCTCTCTTTCACAATGGAATCAAAAATAAAATAGACTATGAAAACAACTTGCCACGTTTGATTGCCATACCAAACCACCCTTTATCGCAACAGGAACAGTTATTCACTCTTCTCAACTTTTTTCAAAGAAGAGTTGAAAGATTTTACTTCCATTGATTACATTTTGCAAACATTTAAACTCTCCTCTATTTTACAATGGAACCACTAATCAAAAATAAAAAAAACTCTAAAACCAACTTGCAACGTTTGATTGCCAGACAAAACCACCCTTTATCGCAACAGGAACAGTTATTCACTCTTCTCAACTCTTCTCAAAGAAGAGTTGAAGGATTTTACTTCCACTGATTACATTTTTCAAATATTTCAATCCTCTCTCACAATGGAACCACTAATCAAAAATAAAATATACTATAAACCCAACTTTCAACGTTCGATTGCCATACAAAACCACCCTCTATCGCAACAGGAACGAATAAAAAATCCTTGCAAACATACAAAAAAATTTGTTCTTCCATCTATTTACCAGTGCAACAATTGTGCAACGCTTCGACTCAATGCAAGAAAAGTTGAAGAATTTTACTTCCATTGCTTACATTTTACAAACATTTAAACTCTCTCTCACAATGGAACCACAAATCAAAAATAAAAAATACTCTAAAACCAACTTGCAACGATTGCCATACAAAACCACCCTTTATCGCAACAGGAACAGTTATTCACTCTTCTCAACTTTTCTCAAAGAAGAGTTGAAGAATTTTACTTCCATTGATTACATTTTGCAAACATTTAAACTCTCCTCTATTTTACAATGGAACCACTAATAAAAAATAAAAAATACTCTAAAACCAACTTGCAACGATTGCCACACAAAACCACCCTTTATCCCAACAAGAACCCAAAAAAAATCCTCGCTGCGCGTTCACCAGTGCGACGCATTGCGCAACGCTTCGACAAATGATAATCTCGAAACGCAGAAAGGGTCGAGGAATCCGCTCGAAGAATCGACAAAGAATTTTCCGAGAGAAATCACTAAACCCACGCTCTCGCGGTCAGAATCGGGGGAGAAGAAAAGCGGAGGCCTGCGGTGGTCGCGTATCGCCAAGGTGTCCGCATAAACCGGATGTTCGAAGCTTCCCTGGGCGGCGTAATATCGTAAAGCCGATTTCAGCGGCGAAAAAGGGCGACGGGGCAGCGGCAGCTTATACCCTTCCGCGCGCCCTCTCCGCGCTGGCGGAATAAATTTCGCGGCAACAATTCGACAATCCCGCTCCAATCGGAAGGGATACACGAGCGGCTGGTGCCCTCCCCTGGACGCAGCCGCCCCCGGACCCAAACGATCCACCTTTATCGGGATCCAGGCTGATGGATTCGGCCCCATTCTGCCCCAAATCTATTCCGTTTTATTGCCTTTCTGATACATAAATTTTTATTCAATTTGATTTGCCGCCATTGCTATGGTAATGCGGCGAGAAGAGACGCGGACACGCGCGCGCCCAGCCCCGTCTCGCGCCCCACCAGCGCCCTCTTCCAACCCCCCCAGGATCTCGCCTCTCTTTCCCGCTCGCGCAGTCACTTTTGCGGAGTCGTCATCGTTTCCTCGGTCCCGCTTTCCTCCACCGTTTGGTAACGATTATTCGAAAGGACGCGTTCTGCGCTGCGCTCGCCGCTTCCGCCCCGCGCGGAGCGTCCCGGCACGGTCGTTAGAAGGGCTCTAAAGCAAATCGTCTGATCTTCGAGATCGGTCGAGAATAATTTTATGGCTTCCCGATGCGTTTCTCTGTTTAGAGAGCTTCTGGGGCCGTCGTCGCGTCTCAACGATCGGGCGACGGTCGTTTCTGTGGTCGATGGGACGCGTAATTACGCGGGACGACGTAGAAATTGAAGCTGAATTTGGTTTTCCCGGTTTTATTCTCGCGCGAGAGATCGACGACGTTCCGCTCGTCGGTGGAACACCTTGTACGCGATACAAGAGCTAATTAGACACCCCGTTTCCGATGGCGCAACCTGCGCAATCTCGAGGCCCGCGTCGAGGCTCGCATACTAATCGAACACCTCGTAGAACTCGTTAAACGACGTCGCGGAGGATGTTCGTATTCAAATAGCTGCGAACCAATATTACCGGCAATAAGTTCCCTGATGGGCAATTACGGAACTCCAGTAATCCGATATCAAGGTGGGAATCGTGAAAACGAAGCGCTGGTATTATTTGAACTTGGGAAAACTGACGCTGCGCCGCGAGACTGATCTCTGTTGGCGGATCTTTTGAGTGATTCGGTGTTCTTCTGAGATTAGGAGCATCGCCACGCGTTGGAACGTTTTGTTTCTTAATTAATTATACTTTGACTCTTTTAGTGACGATGTATTGTCGTTGGCAACACTTGAGAAAAGTACCAATGGCGATACTTTATCTCAAAATCATGATTAGTTGTTCGTCTTGAGAATAAAAGCAATACCACGCTTTGAAACGTTCTGTTTCTTAATTAATTATACTTTGACTCTTTTAGGGACGATGTATCGTCGTTGGCAACACTTGAGAAAAGTGCCAATGGCGATACTTTATCTCAAACTCACGATTAGTTGTTCGTCTTGAGAATAAAAGCAATACCACACTTTAAAACGTTCTGTTTCTTAATTAATTATACTTTGACGCTTTTAGGGACGATGTATCGTCGTTGGCAACACTTGAGAAAGGTGCCAATGGCGATACTTTATCTCAAAATCATGATTAGTTGTTTGTGTTGAGATCAAAAGTATTGCCACGCGTTGGAACGTTTTGTTTCTTAATTAATTATGCTTTGACTCTTTTAGTGACGATGTATTGTCGTTGGCAACACTTGAAAAAGGTGCCAATGGCGATACTTTATCTCAAACTCACGATTAGTTGTTCGTCTTGAGACCAAAAGCATTGCCACGCTTTGAGACGTTTTGTTTCTTAATTAATTACACTTTGACTCTTTCAATGCCAATATATCCTCGTTCGCAACACATACGGAAAGTTTACTTTGAAAAGTTCGCTTTGAAAACTGCCAACGACGATATATAATATCATTGCGTACGCAGTGACGTCTTACTCCGTCCCAAAATCAAAATTAGTTATTCTTCTCGAGACCAAAAACACTGAAATGTCTCGTTTCTTAATTAATTACACTTTAACCCCTTCAATATCAATGTATCGTCATTCACACTTGCGAAAAGTGTCAACAACGATATATAATACCATTGCATACATGATAGCACCTTCCTATTCGCATCGCTAAAGAACTCTGTCCCAAAACCACGATTAACTATTAATCTCGAGATCAAAAGCAATGCCACACGAAAGAATAAAATCCCCAAAATGTCCAAACCATTGCTCATTACAGAATTACTCAAGAACTCTACCCAAACGAGAATAATCTCGTCGATAATTAGTTTACAGTGGAGTTAAAATTCTGTATGGCTGGAAAATGAAGTCGAAACGATGGAAACGAACGTCGCAGCGAGCAGTCGAATTAAAGGGTGTGTTCCTTTGACGCATCGGAAACGGCATCCCCCGATTGGAAGACAGAAAACGACGGGGAGCCTCGCGATAGATGGAGTTTGGATGGGTGCCCGTGAAAATTCGTGACTGTCGCGGAAATTCCGGTCCCTCGATTTCCAGTAGCCCCGCGTCCGACGGTGTTTATCGGGGCAGGCCAGTTTTCCGTATGCGGCTCACGAAACATCCCTTACTTCTTGCTCCCCTGCGCAAGAACGCCACCCTACAGCCCTGACGCGTTGCACGTGACCCGCGAATAGCGATGGGACCAACACCCTCGCGGACTTCTGTTGGGGATGTTCGTTTGTCGGAACTTTTGTCGGAACTTCTGTGTTGAGAAATCGCATTTAACACTAAGGATTCTATGATTTATTATTATTATTATTGCGATAACTGGAGAGAAATGATGTTTTTTTGAAGTATAGAAATTGAAATGAAGAAGTGATGATGACTCTGTGAGTTCAGCTTTGTTTGTCGGAACTTCTGTGTTGAGAAATTGCATTTAATGCTAAAGATTCTATGATTTATTATTATTATTATTATTATTGCGACAACTGGAGGGAAATTATGTTTTTCGAAGTATAGAAATTGAAATGAAGAAGTGATGATGACTGTGTGAATTTAGCTTTGTTTGTCGGAACTTCTGTGTCGAGAAATTGCATTTAATGCTAAGGATTCTATGATTTATCATTATTATTATTATTATTGCGATAACTGGAGAGAAATGATGTTTTTTCGAAGTATAGAAATTGAAATAAAGAAGTGATGATGACTGTGCGAATTCAGCTTCGTTGGATGGAACTTTTGTATCGAGAAATCGCAAAAAAGCGTGGAGCTTGTAGGATCTAGCCTAAACGAAAAGTATCCAAACATTGCAATGCATTTCCCAGTCAAAAAGACAGATTGCACATCGTGTGTTCTGATATCGAATTGAAATTATGAGTCAGAGACAAGTTTAAAACAAAATTTCAGCTTCTAGAATTAATCTCCAAAAAACGAGGTCCTCGAATGAATTACCCCTTTGCACTCGACAACTTTTTTCGATCATACCTCTTCTCTATCGCTAATTTCTTCACGAATACAATCGATCTCGTTTCGCAACAGTTTGCAATCAATTTCATCTTTGCTCAAGCTAATTTCACTTTTAAAATCCATTTTCGTGGGGCTTCGAAACTTCAAATCAGTCGATGAGAAACTCAACTGTCGACTCTGAGAGCCCAAAGAGTTAAATACCAATTCCAGATCCACCAAACATGACACTGATGACACTTCAACAAATCTCATCGATGTTCAAATTCCATTCTTTGCGTATTTTCGAACGAACAACACCCGATCGGGTCCCATCGCTAGTTGTAATCCCGCAGGAACACCGGAGGGATCGTGTAGGTGCGCAGCAGAAAGTGCAGAAGAAGATGGCGGAGGGCGAAGGCGGCGCGAAGCACGTGACGTACATACTTGCCTACCTTTCGAAAATCTCCAGCCAAAAAGCTCGCGGTTCGCCAGCTGGAATGATAGAAAAAAAGCTAATCCGCCAGATTAAATCTTTAATTCGCGCCGCGGTCGATCCACGGAGATCCTCCTCGAAGATAAGATCGATGGAATTTCGTAAGAAGGACTCGTCGCGAGGAGTTCCTGCGAAAATTCCAACGCTGACTCGGTTTCGCGACGACGAGAAAATTGTACGGAAAGGAACGAATAAAATATGAAGCGTTCAGAACGCTTTTGAAGAAAAGAAGCGACGTACGTTGTTCTTTGAGAAGAAACAAAGAAAGGGCGTTGAAAATGAAAGGAACGAAACGTGGAATCGATTCCTTTTTCTTGTGGATTCGCGAGATTCGAGTTCACTTTCAGAGGAGCTTTTAGACGCTTTTAGCTCTTCGACCAGCGAAGATTTTGCAGCCAGTTTCGAGCGCTAAACGGATGGCGCGGATTTGCGTTACGCCCGCCGCAAATACGGCAGTCTGGTTGTATTTATTTCTGTTTAATTAATGTTGCCAGGGAGCGTTGTCGTAAAAGCAGCGCACGGGTCCGCCCCCGTCGCCATCCATAGTGGAATTAGCAACTTTCCAGAATTTGATAATCTGATATTCTAATTTAAGCTCGGGCATAAATTTCGCGATACAGCGCGCGTGTAATGAAATTCGTTCGGAACAGAGAACAGCGGCACCGCGAACGAATAAACGATTATGGGGACGTTGTTTGGGAAAGTTTTCGGCTACGCTCGGTTCGATCGCTGTTGCTTTACTTGTTCGATACTTCTGCCCTCGCTGTAAAATATTGCTAAAATATTTCTACTTTGGCTGTGGAGACTATTGCTGAGATATTGCTATTTTAGCGATAGAAGCGGTGACGATAGTATTGCTAAAATATTGCTATTTTAGCGATAGAAGCTGTGGCGATAATATTGCTAAAATATTGATATTTTAGCGTTGCAAATTATGGCGATAATATTGCTAAAATATTGCTACTTTGGCTATGGAGACTATTGCTGAGATATTGCTATTTTAGCGATAGAAGCTGTGGCGATAGTATTGCTGAAATATTGCTATTTTAGCGATAGAAGCTGTGGCGATAATATTGCTAAAATATTGATATTTTAGCGTTGCAAATTATGGCGATAATATTGCTAAAATATTGCGATTTTAGCATTGCAAATTATGGCGATAATATTGTTAAAATATTGCTACTTTGGTTATGGAAACTATTGCTGAAATATTGCTATTTTAGCGATAGAAGCTGTGGCGATAGTATTGCTAAAATATTGCTACTTTAGCGATAGAAGCTGTGGCGATAATATTGCTAAAATATTGCTACTTTGGTTATGGAAACTATTGCTGAGATATTACTATTTTAGCGATAGAAGCTGTGGCGATAGTATTGCTAAAATATTGCTACTTTAGCGATAGAAGCTATGGCGATAATATTGCTAAAATATTGCTACTTTAGCGATAGAAGCTGTGGCGATAATATTACTAAATTATTGCTATTTTAGCATTGCAAATTATGGCGATAATATTGCTAAAATATTGCTACTTTGGTTATGGAGACTATTGCTGAGATATTGCTATTTTAGCGATAGAAGCTGTGGCGATAGTATTGCTAAAATATTGCTACTTTAGCGATAGAAGCTGTGGCGATACTATTGCTAAAATATTGCTACTTTAGCGATAGAAGCTGTGGCGATAATATTGCTAAAATATTACTATTTTAGCATTGCAAACTATGGCTAAAATATTGCTAAAATATTGCTATTTTAGCATTGCAAACTATGGCTAAAATATTGCTATTTTAGCATTGCAAACTATAGTTAAAATATTGCTAAAATATTGCTATTTTAGCACTGCAAACTATGGCTAAAATATTGCTATTTTAGCATTGCAAATTATGGCTAAAATATTGCTATTTTAACATTGCAAACTATTGCTAAAATATTGCTGTTTTAGCAATAGAAACTATGTCGATAATATTGCTCAAATATTTCCGTAATCTCACTTCCCAATTTTTGTTACATTCTTGAACTTAATCTAAATTATTTTATCAAATACCGTTAAACCAAAAAATCTAAAGAACCAAACAAAACCAGTGCATTCGTAAGTTCCCCTCTAAAGACTCGACAGACTTCAACTAAAAAGTACGGTCATCCCCATCGAACTCGCGCGCAGAACTTCCGTCAGTTTTGTATCGTCGTAACATTAGAACTTGGTTGCAACGGAAAAGTTGCCTAATCCGAAGGATCCGCGGAGTACGTCGTAGCGATTCGAGCGGAATAGGTAACGTCGGCTAGGATTCGCAAGGAATGGCGATTCGTTCGCGAAAACGATAGGCAATGACCAACTGACGTTAAACAACTATTAGCCTCCGCTGTAACGTCGATCGGAGGCAACGTTAAAAGTCGACCGGAAAATAACATGTTCCGCAAAGTAGTTCCGGGAACGGCGTCGAGGAGAATCGTCCTATTAGGAAAGTTCTCCAGCAAAGCGCGACGAACTGCATTTCAATAACCGGCTAGCAGAAACGTCGATACTGCTCGAAACCGCCAACGTCTGCTGCTTCTGAATCTGCTGGATTCTGGCCCCGATTTCATCCGCTGCGACGATGCACGCGCGGCTAATAATTACGTTTACAGTCGGAATACTGATGGAACGAAAGTATAATGGCACTGTCGACGGTTCCCAGTCGAAGCGTGATCGTGGATGCTGTGCAGTAATTGAAATGAAAACGTGGTTTATTAACGCTTTGTACTCCTTTCTGTGACTGGATGTGGGACTCGATATTGGTGAATAAAAAAAGAAACAAATGCGAGCTCCGTAAATAAAGTTTGAGCAAGCACGCAAAGCACAAGTACGCGAGAAGCAAAATTGTCTAATCGTGAAGACTTGAATGGAGGGTGTCGAATAATTAGTCCAGCAACTAAAGTGTTAACCCTTTGCACTCGAGAGCTGATTCTCAGTCACCATTTGGACCATTTTTGAGATTACAATAAAGTTTAACCAAATACGCAAAGCACGCGATAATCAAAACTGTCTAATCGTAAAGACTTGAATGAAAAGTATTAAAAAATTAGTCCAGCAGCTAAAGTATTAACCCTTTGCACTCTAGAAGTGATTCTCAGTCACCAATTTGAACCATTTTTGGTAAATCTCGAGTGCAAAGAGTTAATTAAGTAAAATCTCTACGCTACGATCGATGAAGCTAAGACGAAGTATCTTCGTGCGCTTTAGAACGCTGGTGATACTCTCAAATGTCCACGATGTATATCATACGTACCTCTGTCAGTTTATTACGCTGTACGCGTAGCGCAGCTGGAAAATTCGAATAAAATATATCAGACACCACGGTCGGTTAATAAGACGGGAAATTACAGCCGGGAATTCTCTCCAAATAGTCGACCGACAGTAAGCGCTCGCGTTAAACACGCTCGCTGTATAACATTCCAGGAGCCACGTCCTGAGGGTCGACGTAATATATAGAATTAACGTCACTTTTCGAAGAGGGGCGATAAAATTCTCGGTTCGAGGGCCGTGCGCCGTCGTTGCCACGGTATTTCATTCTTGCAAATTGCACGTTTCGTCCTGATATTGGTTGAAACGCGACAGAGGAAACCAATCGAGTCGGAGTGACCCATTAACGAATTGGTGTACGCGTAAATAAGTAGCGATAACCCTTTGGGCTTGGACGTTTCCTTTGGATAGGCGTTGATTAGTGATTAAGGAGGTCAAACTTATTATATCGTAGCTTTATTTCAAGTTTTCTGTTGCTGGGAGACGCTGGCAATAGAAATTATTGCTAATGGCAGATGTTAGTAATAGAGGCTGTTGCTGATGGTAGATTTTAGTGATGGAAACTATTGCTGATTATAGAAACTATTGCTGATTATGGATGCTAGAAATAGGAACTGTTGCTGATGATAGACGTTAGACGCTGGCAATAGAAATTATTGCTAATGATAGACATTAGTAATAGAGGATATTGCTGATGGTCGATTTTAGTGATGGAAAATATTGCTGATTATAGAAACTATTACTGATTATGGATGCTAGAAATATAAACTGGTGCTGATGATAGACGTTAGCTATGGTAACTATTGCCAATGATAGACGTTAGCAAAGGAAACTATTGCCAATGGTAGATGTTAGCAACAGAAAATATTGCCAATGGCAGACATTAGTAATGGTAACTATTGCCAATGGTAGACGTTAACAATAGCAACTATTGGCAATGGTAGACGTTAGCATTGGTAACTATTGTCAATGCTAGACGTTAGCAATGATAACTATTGCCAATTGTAGATGTTAGCAATAGCAACTATTGTCAATGGCAATCGTTTGCAATAGAAATTATTGCCAATGGTAGACGTTAGCAAAGGTAACTATTGCCAATGGTAGACGTTAGAAAAAGAAATTATTGCCAATGGTAGACGTTAGCAATAGCAACTATTGCCAATGGTAGACGTTAGAAAAAGAAATTATTGCCAATGGTAGACGTTAGCAATAGCAACTATTGCCAATGGTAGACGTTAGCAATAGCAACTATTGCCAATGGTAGACGTTAGCAATAGCAACTATTGCCAATGGTAGACGTTAGCAATAGAAAATATTGCCAATAGTAAACATTAGCAATGGTAACTATTGCCACTGGTAGATATTAGCAATAGCAATTGCTAATAGTAGACCTCAGCAATGGAAACTATTACTAATGGTAAACATTAGCAATGGAAACTATTGCCAATGCTAAACGTTAGCAATAGAAATTATTGCCAATGCTAAACGTTAGCAGTAGAAAATATTACCAATGCCAAACGTTAGCAATAGAAATTATTACCAATGCCAAACGTTAGCAATATAAGCTATTGCTAATGATAAACGTTAAAATAGAAATAATTGCCAATGGGACGTTGTTTCTTAATGGATCGACGAAAACGCGCTTCCTCTTTCCATTATAAATCGTTTTGTTCCTACGATTCGAAGAATTAAGCGAAATCGCGGCCTCTCATCAGAGAATTCCTCGCTAAACGTACAAAACGGCGTCGCTGGTTAATAAGGTGCGAAACTAGGTGCAGCAGTGCACTCCAGGTAACAGTAAATACGCGCCAGGTACTAAAATTTGCATTTAACTACTGCGGCCAATTTAAATACGTAATTTGAATACGTAACCGCATAAATTTATGATAATTACTCTTCTTAGCGTTATTTGAATGTTGTCTACAACCGTCGTGTACTTAACGCGTTTAATAACACGATCCTCGCATATTAATGCGTTTCTTTCCGTCGCGTTCGCCTTCGTGCTTCGAGGAAGGAAGCGCCATTTTGTGCAACTCGCGCGAACCTGAAATTAGTGTGAAAAAACGACAGAATTTCTTGAAAGAAAAGATTTGTACGCCACTTTACGTGGGATATCGAGATCAGCATCGAAGTAACAACTGTTTCAAACATGGTTTTAGTTCGAAGATTAAAAGCAGCGAATAAAAAGGGGTGTAAAATTCAAGAACATCCGAACTTTGCAACACTTTGAATTTTACGCTGAGATGGATAACCTAATCTAAACGTTTCACATGCATCGCTGAGAATTTTATTCTTCGACTGGGAAGAATAAAATGGCACCAAGTTTCAATCGTGGAATTATAATTCCTCTAAAATGATATTTGATAACACAATGCTAAGAGACTATTAATACGATTAACAATGTTAACATAACCAGCGATGTTACTACAATTAACATATCTCTAAAACAATATTTGTATCTCTCAGCACTACATTTCCTTTTTACCTTTCAAAGTCATAAGAACGCAAACTTTAAATAGGAAGACTCGAATTCTCTCTAAACCTAGGACACACCAAAAAAGAGGAAACTCGAAACACATTGCTCGAACCTTAAAGATTAAAATTAAAATTTCAGCTTCTGGAGTTGGTCTCCAAAAAAATGAGCCGTCTCGAATGGGTTAAAAAAAATACAAGCCAAAGGCGTTGCCAAAAGCACCATACGTCTTTTTTACAACTCATGTCGTCGTCAACGTTTCAAACAAAAACGCGTCGATGATCACCCCTTCTAGAATACTCTGCACACTGCATATATTTGGAAATAGCTTAATTTTTGGTAATTATAAGGTAATTTTATTTAATTATATAAGGTTATTTTTGAGGAACCTTTTTAAATGGCTTGATTATCGATCGTACCATAAACCATGCCAGCTATTTGCAACGAAAGGCCTTCTGTTGTGCCTCGTTGCTAGCTGCTGCACACTGTCACACAACAGCGACGCCAAACAACGCGCTTCAGGCCGAAAATCGAGGGGCCTCGAGGAGCCAGCGTCCAGGAAATCCGTAGCTCGCACCTGTCGACCCGATACGCGTCTCCTCTGATGCATATATGCATGCACGTTATGCATAATCTACCATGCACCGCGTCGTGACCCCTGGTCCACGATATGGGGCTTCGAGAGAGTGGATCGCGTTACGTGCTGGCCATCGTCGATTCTGTCCGCCTTCTAGCCACTCTCGAAGCGGAAAGTGCCATTTACCGATCGATTTCGACGATACCCCGGCGACTTCGCGTAGCGGGACCACGAACGGAGCCCAATCGCGAGTTTCGAGGGACGATTTTGGGCAACGCGAGCACGCGCCCTCTCGTTTCGCGCTGCGTTTCGATGCGAGAATTCCTCTTCGAGACGTGACGCTTTTTCGAGTGTTTGAAATTAGAAAATAAGACGTCAAATGTAGGAAACGTTGGAGGATCGGAGTGTTTGAGAAATTTGAAGATGGTAGTTTAAGGAGAGACAGTCGTAGTTGAAGTTAATCTGTTTCGTTCGACAAGAAGGAAATTTAAAATTTTTTAATTTTATTACGTACGATTCGAAGACGATGGTGGAATGCTTTTTCGAGTGTTCGAAATTAGAAAATAAGACATCAAATGTAGGAAACGTTTGAGGATCTGAGTGTTTAAGGAATTTGGAGATGGCAGTTCAAACAGAGACAGTCGTAATTATAGTTAATCTGTTTCATTCGACAAGGAGGGATTAGATTTTATTACGTTGGATTCGAAGACGATGAAGGAACGCTTTTTCGAGTGTTTGAAATTAGAAAATAAGGCGTCAAATGTAGGAAACGTTTGAGGATCTGAGCGTTTAAGGAATTTGGAGATAGCAATTCAAAGAGAGACAGTCGTAATTGAAGTTAATGTATTTCCTTCGACAAGATGGGATTAGATTTTGTTACGTACGATTTGAAGACGATGGAGGAACGCTTTTTCAAGTGTTCGAAATTAGAAAATAAGACATCAAATGTAGGGAACACTCGAAAATCTGGGCGTTTAAGGAATTTGGAGATAGCAGTTCAAAGAGAGTCGTAATTGAAATTAATCTGTTTCGTTCGACAAGAAGGGTTTAGATTTTATTACGTTGGATTCGAAGACGATGAAGGAACGCTTTTTCGAGTGTTTGAAATTAGAAAATAAGGCGTCAAATGTAGGAAACGTTTGAGGATCTGAGTGTTTAAGGAATTTGGAGATAGCAATTCAAAGAGAGATAATTGTAATTATAGTTGATCTGTTTCGTTCGACAAGATGGGATTAGATTTTATTACGTTGGATTTGAAGACGATGAAGGAACGCTTTTTCAAGTGTTCGAAATTAGAAAATAAGATGTCAAATGTAGGGAACGCTCGAGTTCAAAGCAGTTCAAAGAGAAACAGAGTCGTAGTTGAAGTTAATCTGTTTCGTTCGACAAGAAGGGATTAGATTTTATTACGTTGGATTTGAAGACGATGAAGGAACGCTTTTTCGAGTGTTCGAAATTAGAAAATAAGACATCAAATGTAGGGAACGTAGAGTTCAAAGCAACTCAAAGAGAAACAGAGTCGTAGTTGAAGTTAATCTGTTTCATTCGACAAGAAAAGATTAGATTTTATTGCGTACGATTCGAAGACGATGAAGGAAAGGAAATTGATGAAAAGATTGATAGTTCGTTAGGAATTAGATGTACAAAAAGGTACGAACCTTTGGAGCCACAGCTTTTTGCGATCCAGTCTTCGCAGAGGACACTGGCTGACTGATGAAGGAAACGCGTGACGCAGCGCGCCTCGAGAAACCAAAACAAGAGATTAGTATCGACACAGCTGTTGATGTGTCAGCTTCGTAATCGACGCTTCTGTGGAAACTATTTCTACAATTATAAAATTATTTTTTCACTTTCTTTTATTTTCTCATCGACGCTTTCGCGTCTGCAGGATTCACAAAAATTTTCTTCTCCATAGCTGGTATTCTTGCAAATTTGTTCGTTAAAATGTATAAATAATAAAAACGTTAAAGCACAAAATTCATTAAAATACAATTAATTTAACTGCTTTTTATGAAGTGACACATGAAAATAAATGTAATTTGTCGAGCGGTTTATCAATCACGTTGGTGTCGATTATATTTACACAATTATTTTATTAATTCAGTTACACGTAAACTTTAATCGTAAAGATAAATATATTTTTTTTCGAACGAATAAGAAACCTTTTTACGTTCGATTTGTACAGCTCGCGGAAAGAGGAAACAAAATTGGCCGCTGTTTAAATGATTTATTCGTATCCACTCTGGCGAGAGGTTAAATCGGCTCAAACGAGATGTAAAGTTGTTTTAATTGAAACGTCGAGGGGAAAAGAAGTTATTTCATCGCTTGATTACCCGCAATATCCACACGTTTCCTCTTCGCTCCCCCAAGTATTAATCGGCGCTGTACACGTGTACGAGTGGGTTTAATTGAATCGTCCAATCTCTCATCCGAATAAATAATTTACCCAGCCTGTCTCAGTGGAAAATCCGATGTTCACGCGTGCGTAACGTAACGCCAGTTTTGCGCTTAAAGATTCGTCGATTGTCCCAATGCAAAAAGAAGTTCGTCAAAGTCGTTAACGTTAACCCTTTGCACTCAACTGCTTCTGAGACGTTGACAGTAGAAACTATAGCGATAGAAAATTTCCATTTCAATAGAAAACTTCTGGAAGCCATGCATTTCTGAGAAAGTTGTCCCCTCAGAGGAACATCCGAGTGATATTGTTGGATTCTGGGCTGAACAGACGCGAAGGAATCAAGTGCAACACGTTTTAAATTCTAAAGGAAGGTTTTATTCGCAAACAGTGGCGAATTTAAGCTTTTGCGCTCCTTTGTCGAGTGTCAGTCGACATCAGTAAATAAAGAAGAACAGATTTATAGAGATCATTACTAAGTTTGAGAGCGATAATTGGTTAAGGAAATTGTTTACAAGTGACAGTCGAGGAATTCTTCTTTGAAATATATTTTCAATAGCAGCGAGTTGTTAAGGGTTAAGGGGTGGCACGCTGAGGCCTCGAAATTTTTAAGGAAACATAATTTAGTTTTATTACTCTTCTTCGTCAAAAAGAGTTGTTTATCTAACATCATTTTTAATCTTGTTTAACCATTTGCATTCGGATGTTCACTTTGAGGAAATTGATCAACGATTACGAACCGATTTTTTCAGAAATGTATTGTGGGGTTCGAGAAATGAAAGAAAAAGGTGTGAGCGTTGCGAAGATGTGATTATGAACCTTCTCGACTAGTTTTTAGTATTCTCGAATACTGTTCCTTTAAAAAGTTTCCAAACTACGCATAGAAATGTGTATGCGAGTGCCTGGAGAACAAAGTAACACAAAAATCAAGAGCTTTCGATATTTAATCGGTTATGAATCGATTTGCAAAGGATAGTCTCATGAAATAACGAATTAGCATCGAACAAAACCTGTTCCCTCCGAGGGAACATTCAATAGCAGAGCGTGAAAGAAAATCGAAGCTACCTCCGCATCGAGGGAACAAAAATAAATCCACTGCCAACCACGAGCGTTGACAACGTTCCAAACAGATCGCTCGACCGGTTCATATCCAAACTGTTCCTTTGAAAAGTTTCCAAACTACGCATAGAAATGTGTATGCGAGTGCCTGGAGAACAAAGTAACACAAGAATCAAGAGCTTTCGATATTTAATCGGATATGAATCGATTTACAAAGGATAGTCTCATGAAATAACGAATTAGCATCGAACAAAACCTGTTCCTTCCGAGGGAACATTCAATAGCAGAGCGTGAAAGAAAATCGAAGCTACCTCCGCATCGAGGGAACAAAAATAAATCCACTGGCAACCACGAGCGTTGACAACGTTCCAAACAGATCGCTCGACCGGTTCATATCCAAACTGTTCCTTTGAAAAGTTTCCAAACTACGCATAGAAATGTGTATGCGAGTGCCTGGAGAACAAAGTAACACAAAAATCAAGAGCTTTCGACATTTAATCGGTTATGAATCGATTTGCAAAGGATAGTCTCATGAAATAACGAATTAGCTGTTCCCTCCGAGGGAACATTCAATAGCAGAGCGTGAAAGAAAATCGAAGCCACCTCCGCATCGAGGGAACAAAAATAAATCCACTGGCAACCACGAGCGTTGACAACGTTCCAAACAGATCGCTGGACCGGTTCATATCCAAACGAGGAGCGAATCGGAACGAAAGAGGACGATGGAAAGCTGCGGACCCTCTCTGCTCGCGCGTTACAGGCTCTGATCAGGTATAAAGCGAGAGGAAGTCCCGGTCGTCAGGAACAATTCAATAAGGTCGACGGAGTGTGGATTTTTCTGATTAGCCGGCAAAGTTGGACGGCCGTTGGCGCGTGATCGTCCTTCTGAAACGATCCCCGCGGGAGCTAAGAGGCCGTGCCCGGACGCTGCCACCCTTCCTTCCACCCTCCACCCCCTCCTCTTTGTCTTATTTTAAAACTCGCCAGCCCAACGCCCTCGGCCATTCACGTCATGCCCCGGGAAATGCACTCAACACCTTCAGCACGAACACGCCAAGTTTCAATCGGTGTCGAAGCGCCGCTCCGTGAGCTGCTTACCGTTTTCCCGAGCCCGCTTTTGTAACCGATAAAATCGATTCCGCGGGGCGAAGCGGTCGTGGAACGTCGCAGTTGTGGAATTAGTGGGATGCGTTTGAAAATCGCGCGATGGACAGGAGCGAAGGATGTGGATGCGAGTGGTTTGGTTGTGTGTGTTGTTGGAGAGATGGAGGAGTGGGTTTTCTAAGCGTCCACAGTATCGCAAACGCAAGTTTACCAAGCGTGGGTTTTTTCAAGCGCCTAGAGTATCATAAACGCAAGTTTTCTAGGCGCTCACAGTGTCACAAGCGCAAGTTTTCTAAGCGCCCACAGTGTCCCAAGCGCAAGTTTCCCGAGCGCAAGTTTCCCAAGCGCAAGTTTTCTAAGCGCCTACAGTATCACAAGCGCAAGTTTCCCAAGCGCAAGATTCCTAAGCGTCCACAGTGTCCCAAGCGCAAGTTTCCCGAGCGCAAGTTTCCCAAGCGCCCACAGTGTCACAAGCGCAAGTTTCCCAAGCGCAAGTTTCCCAAGCGCAAGTTTCCTAAGCGCCCACAGTGTCCCAAGCGCAAGTTTCCCGAGCGCAAGTTTCCCAAGCGCAAGTTTCCCGAGCGCAAGTTTCCTAAGCGCCCACAGTGTCACAAGCGCAAGTTTTCTAAGCGCCCACAGTGTCACAAGCGCAAGTTTTCCAATCGTAAGTTTCCTAAGTACTTCCAATATCACAAGCTCAAGTTTTCTAAGCGCCTACAGTATCACAAGCGCAAGTTTTCCAAGCGTAAGTTTTCTAAGCGCCCACAGTATCACAAGCGCAAGCTTTTTGAGCGCCCGCAGTATCACAAGCCCAAGCTTTCTGAGCGCCCACAGTATCACAAGCGCAAGTTTTCCAAACGTAAGTCTTCCAAGTACCTGCAATATCAAAGGCGCAAGTCTTCCAAGTGTAAATTTCCTAAGTGCCTGCAATATCACAAACTCAAGTTTTCCAAGCATAAGTTTCCTAACCTCCTACAGTATCACAAACGCAATCTTTCCAGCGCCTTCAAACGCCACCAGTAGCAAAAATATTAATCTCTCGACTAATTTAGTCACTACAACATCCGAGAAACAAAGTGTTGCTTCGAAAACACTGAAGCAACAAACGCCAACGTGTATCCTCACACATACTCACATAAGAAACCTAGGTACAATTACGCTCTAAACAAAACAGCAAATTGCCCACATCCCAACAAGGCTCATAAATAATACAACAGTTTCGCTTTCAACCGCGTCCAGTAATCCTCGCGAGGAGGGGGTAGCTAAAATTTCCACCCGCGACCCGTTCCTCGCGCACAGTCAACGAGCATAACGCCTCTATCTCTCGTCAACGTTGAAACGCAACCCGCTTACGACGACAAAGTGTCTCTGGAAACGGTGGCAAGAAAGGGGCCTCGAGACGGATGGGGGGATTCGTTATGGAGAAACAGAGTGGCGAAGAATGGGGTGGCGGGACAGGTCGAGGGGGATGAGACAGGTGGCGGGCGCCCAACTCGAAGGACCCTGAAGAGCTGACGTTTCGCTTACGTGCGGAAACTGGCAAAACCGTGGGATATATTCCGCGCGTCCGGATGAATTTGTCAAGCGAGCATCGAGGGGCCTCCATTGAATACGATGAAAATTGGACGACGGACGCCCTTTGGACCACGCTTCGAGCTCGCCAGGACGCGGGACTGGTCTGTTTCCGGTCCCGTTTCCCGATTTAAGTGTCGCAGTTCGTTTAATATGGACAGCGGGACTCGCGTTGGTCGGATAACCTAATTCAACGCGAGCCATAACCTACCCCAGTTACGAGGGGAACGAGTTAAGCGCTGCTGGTTTTGGGGATGTTCGCGAGGCTTCGCGATGGAGGTCCTCCTGGTAATGTTGGATCGATTAGAGGCTCTGAGCGCTCTAAGAAGCTGCGAACGAAGCTGAAATTGACTTTAGTTGTTGGTACGTTGGTTTGCAGGGTTTCTCTGGTGCAATAATAATGTTCATCGAGGTTTAAATAGAGAAATTTGTGTTGTATACGCTGTCTAGAAAATTTAAAAGTACCATTTCTTAGATGAGAAGATAAGTGTGCCTTCAAACTTTAGCTGCAGGTGCAATATTGATATTGTTTTTTTAGGTTTAAATAGAGAAATTTGTGTTGTACACGCTGTTTGGAAAATTTAAAAGACCCATTTCTTAGATGAGAAGATAAGTGTGCCTTTAAACTTTAGCTGCAGGTGCAATATTGATATTGTTTTTTAAGGTTTAAATAGAGAAATTTGTGTTGTATACGCTGTTTGGAAAATTTAAAAGACCCATTTCTTAGATGAGAAGATAAGTGTGCCTTCAAACTTTAGCTGCAGGTGCAATATTGATATTGTTTTTTGAGGTTTAAATAGAGAAATTTGTGTTGTATACGCTGTTTGGAAAATTTAAAAGACCCATTTCTTAGATGAGAAGATAAGTGTGCCTTCAAACTTTAGCTGCAGGTGCAATATTGATATTGTTTTTTGAGGTTTAAATAGAGAAATTTGTGTTGTATACGCTGTTTGGAAAATTTAAAAGACCCATTTCTTAGATGAGAAGATAAGTGTGCCTTCAAACTTTAGCTGCAGGTGCAATATTGATATTGTTTTTTGAGGTTTAAATAGAGAAATTTGTGTTGTATACGCTGTCTAGAAAATTTAAAAGACCCATTTCTTAGATGAGAAGATAAGTGTACCAAACTTTAGCTGCAGCTGTGTTATCTGGTGCAATCTTGATAATGTTTTTTGAGGTTTAAATAGAAAAATCTGTGTTGTATACGCTGTTTGGAAAATTTAAAAGTCCAACTTCTCAGATGAGAAGATATATTTTTTAATGCACATGTTTAAGTAGAAAAGTATGCATTGCATATGATGCTTGTGAAATATAAAAGTCCCACTTCTCGACTGAATACAACTAGTGTAAAATGATTCAATGATGCAGGATCCATCAGATAATTGGATGAAAGATGAGCTTACGACTAATGAAGAATGCGAAGCAGAAGAAATATGAATGCTTTCAGACGAAAAGAGACAGCAATGTTGAGAAGAAAAGCGTCTTTCGTTCTGGGTTTTTTCTCAATTCTATGCATATTTTTCAATGCAAATGTTTAAATAGAAAAGTACGTATTAATCATCCCACTTCTCAGATAAAATTATATTTTTCGATGCAAAGTATCTTTGATACACGCTGTTTGAAAAATTTTAAAGTCTCGCTGCTCAGACGAGAAGATATTACTCTTTTCAATGCATGAATGTATACAAATATTGTAGGAATAGTTTGCGTCGATGATACGCACGAACATTTCTCAGAAGCGTCGATGCTTTTGTTTTGTTTTGGTTCCTCGAGGCGCGTTGCTTCGCACCTCAACTTCAGCCAGTGCGACAGCGTGTTTCGCGAAGATCAGGTCGCAGAAAGTTGTGTCGCTGGTTCCTGCGTATTCTCTGCATGTAAGTCCTAATAATCCATCTATTTTTGCGTATAAATCCTAATAAACTATCTATTCTTTGCGTACAAGTCTTAACTCTTTAAAAAAAGCAATTAAATGAAACTTCCATGAATATAAATTACAAGAAAGTTTGAAAACTACATTTGAGATGATTTTTGAAGGAAACTGTTCACAAATTGTAGTCGAGGAACTGTTCTTTGAAGTAAATTTTGAATAAAATACTACAAATAGTGGAGGATTGTTGAAGAATAGTGGAAAATTGAAAAATAATTCAGAGTACGAAGGATTGACAATCTATTTAGCTTTTGCCATTACATTTTGCCTCTGTTTTCGAATCCTACGACACAATAAGCTGTACTACTATGGGAATAAATGTTTTAAAATAAACTATACACGCACGTTTACAGAGAAGTGAATTTTGAAACCGTGAATGCAAACATTTAAACGACGATAATACGATTCGAGTATAACGTTCGAATAATTCTTGAACGCGAATTAGCGAGGGAAAAACCGCGCTCGATACGCAGCGAGCGATTATAATCGGAGCAGCGACTTTTACAATCAATCCAGGAAGTTTTAATTTCGTGGCTGAGGCTCGTATTCTTAAAGTTTCCCACAATACGGGTCAATTATTCACCCGCTCCCGACTTCGACTATGAAATTTCAAGTTCCGGTCCTAAAACCGTGCCCGTTGTCGGAGTAATCGAATGCTGTTCCGAAACTTTTTAATGGCCCTCGTAATTATTTGACTAAAATCACGATAATGTTCCAATCTGTTTCCCGCGATGCGAATCGCTGGTTAAAACTTCGCGGGCGAATTTTTGAAAAACGTCGAAACTTTTGCTCGACTAAACTTTTAGTTCCGCGGAACATTTTTTCGATAATTTCAGAATGAAATTTTGCGTGCTTTTCGTTTCAATTTTGCCTCCCGACCTTTTGGTTCCCTTTTTACAGCTTTTAAAAAAAAAATATTGGCAAAAGCAATGATTAAACACAGTGACGCGACGTTTAGTTGTCGACTTTAAATAGATTTTCATGTCGCGATGTAAATTGATTAAAATTTGGTTTTAATTTCACTTCTTTCACTTCTCGAGTTCTCGTCTGTATTTCTAAATATTCAAACAAAATATTCTGCACGGAAAATTGAGCGAAAACTTTAATCGCCGTCCAAACCTTCGAATCGCTGCGCTATTCTCTGCTCTGCATTGTTACCACGAGAGCAGTTCGTTTGCAGTGATAACGATCAATCCGAAGACACTTTTAACGGCAAATTGCAGTGCACTTGACACCTATTTAAATGCGATAGATTTGTCGTGACGATTAAACTTGGAGGATTCTTGATATAATTATTAATTCCAACGTGAGAACGTAAAACGTTTCGAAAATTACAATTGAATTTTATACAATTCCTTTTAAACTTTCGTCGAACGATTTACACATTTTATATATACATTCGTAGTCAATTCTGATGTTATTCTTCATCTCGGATAATAAATAAAATCGTTCTAAATATTCTCGAGACATTTAAAATAAGATTTATTTCAAGAGCTCCTCGAATGGTTGACCTTTTCTACTGATGCAAGCATCTATATAGCCACTGAACGAACGATGCAAATACATTTTCTAGTATATCAGTGTTCGTATCACGTGTCTAGAAGTAGTTGCACGCAATTTCCAGTGCAACAACATCTATAGAGCATCTCTAAATGCAACGTAACTGTAATTTCAGTAGTACAGGTCAATAATTCAGACACATTTCAAGATAAAACTTTCTCCTTTCAAATATCTCGCTTATCATTCCTCAATATTTATTCGCGTAATTTTTAATGCTCCATTTAGTGCCTCTAAATATATATAGGGTGTCTTATTTAAAAGATTTGAGGTGATACAGAGCTTGCAATTAAAAAATGTCACTCGTTGTCAAGATAAGACTTTCTTCTATTAAATATCTCACTTATTATGTCTCAATATTTATTCAAATAATTTTTAATGCTCCATGCAGTGTCTCTAAATATATATAGAGTGTCCTAATCATTCCTTTGAAAGATTCGAGGTGATACAGAGCTTGCAATTAAAAAATGTCACTCGTTGTCAAGATAAGACTTTCTTCTATCAAATATCTCATTTATCATGTCTCAATATTTATTCACGCAATTTTTAATGCTCCATTCAGTGTCTCTAAATATATATAGGGTGTCTTATTTAAAAGATTCGAGGTGATTCCGAGCTTGCAATTAAAAAATGTCACTCGTTGTCAAGATAAGACTTTCTTCTATTAAATATCTCATTTATCATGTCTCAATATTTATTCAAATAATTTTTAATACTCCATTCAGTGTCTCTAAATATATATAGGGTGTCTTATTTGAAAGATTCGATGTAATACTGAGCTTGCAATTAAAAAATGTCACCCATTTATCGCAAGCGAAGCCAAAGCTCGCAAATTTCGTGTCCAAAGTTTCAGTTACCATTTCTAGCTCGAACAGCTGAGACGCTGCACCTGGATAATCGTTCTTCCAGTGGGATTTCCAGCGGATGAACCTTCGTATGATACTTTTAGTTCGGTCTCAGCGGTGGGAACGGTTATTCCATCACTCGTTTATCAAAGTCAACGAGTGGACGATTCTAGATTGAGTCACGAACGACGCCTCTTCTGGGTCGCCTATTTTCCGTCAGGGGAAAGAAGTCGACCGTGTTCGTACGTAGGAACCAAGCACGTGACACGTGCCATTTTTATCGTCCTCCCGTCTTCGCCGCTGTTTCGTCTCGTTGAATCAAACGAGCCTCCCCAACGTGACCTTACCAAGCTCTAACAGAGAAGCTTCGTCTCCGTTTATGCGAACGTTACTTTTTCACGAATAAACTTTTTCCACTGGATTAACATCCTCGATAAAATATTGCGAGTTTGTTAATTCTTTGCACTCGAGAGGTGATTCTCAGTCACCAATTTGAACCATTTTTGGAAAGTCTCGAGCGCAAAGGGTTAAGACTTATACGCAGAGATGGTTTATTAGAACTGATACGCAAAGAATAGATAGTTTATGAGGAATTACAAGCAAAAAATAGATAGGAACCAGCTTTCAGCTCTTCACGAAGCACGCTGTCTCGTTGATTGAAATTGACGCGCGATGCAACGTGCCTCGAGAAACCAGAACAAAACAAAAGCATCGACGCTTTTGGAAACTATTCTCGCGTATCATCGACGCAAACTATAATATTTCTACAATCTTTACTTAGATTCTTGCATTGAAAGATATATCTCTTCATCTTGGAAATTGAATTTTTAAGTTTTCTAAATAGCGTGTATAATACAGATTTCTCTATTTAAACCTCTAAAAACATTTGGATAACATACCTGCAGCTAAAGTTTGAAGGTACACTTATCTTCTTATCTAAGAAACTTTTAAAATTCTCAAGTATCATATACAATACACATTTTTCTGCTTAAACATTTGCATTTCTCATCTGAGAAATGGAATTCTTAAATTTTCTAAACAGCGTATATAACACAAATTTCTCTATGTAACCCTTTCACTGCGTCGCGATCTCGAAATAACCCATCAACAGTATCACTAAAACAAGAAAGGTATCAAAGTATAAAAATACAGATTGCGTATATATACGTCTCTCGTATAAATCGATAGACTTCTCAGGACGTATATTTACGCCTTTCGTAGTGCAAGGATTAAACCAAAAACAGTATCATTATTGTACCAAAGAAACTCACCCAAAATAACCTGCAACTGAAGTTCGAAGCCGCACTTATCGAAGAGCTAGCAAAGGAGGAACGAGACAGAAGAGTGATCGATGCGACTGGTAACAGGTGATCGTCCATAAGCAACAATAAAGAGTGGATGCGATATTTAAACAGCTCTGAGGAAAAAGGTAGCCTGAAACGCGAACGCAGAACGCTGGGCACTTGGTAATGTAAACACGTACACCCAGTTTTCCCTGGCGCCGTATCCGGCAGTCCAATAAAATCGTACTTCTCCCTTGTCCTACCCCGCCCCTTGGGGCTCCCTTAACGACGTGCCAGGATAGGCGAGGTCTAACTCCATGAAAAGTTATCCACGGATTCAATATCGCCTGCCTTCGACGAAGATCCAGCCTGGCTTCCCTCGAATTCTATGCAGAGTTAATTAAAAACAGGATTGGCCGGGGCTCCTTAATGTTTCGAAGTATGCTCGATGACTTGGAGAACACCAGGCGAGCTCGCCACGGAGAAAACATTTCCGACGGTGAATGCGTTTTTGATTAATTAAACAAAACCGGGACGAGTCCTTCGTTTGGCTTGCCCTCGCGTCTCGCGTTTCGACGGATACGGAAATAATAAGCGGAGGGAATTTGCGCGTTTCGAGGGGTGATTTATGATATTCCCGTGGCGCGATCGTTGTCCGCGGATTTCGAAGTCTTCTTCTCTTGGCTCTTTAAGGCGCCGCGGTGTTAAAAGTGAAATTGCGGAATACTTGAAGCGTTACAAATGCTGATTTTGTTTTGTTACTTTGTTCCTTTGTTAATAAAAGGAAACCAACTTTGAACAGTTTTTAACAAATCAAATTTCTCTGCAACGTGGGTCCTCTCATTTACGAAAATTAACTCATTCGAAAGAGCTTTTTTTGGAGACCAACCCCAGAAGCCACTGACTGATTTTCAATCAGTCTTATCTAAACTTTCCCGTCCCGCCTCGCGATTTCAATTCGATACCATCGCACACCGTGTACGCAATCCTCCTCTTTCGCTCAGAAATGCATCGCACAGACGACGCGCGATCCGTCTCGACTCGGTTAAGGGGTTAACCCGAAAGAGAACGATCCGTTTGTACGCCAAACGATCTCGCTCGCCTCGCGAGAGTGCACCTTATCGGACGATAAACCAGCACTTGTTACCAGAGAGCTGCGGAACCGGTATCGCAGTTGAGGCGGTTCGCGCGATCCACCGTCCACGAGCAAGTAGTTACGTAAGTGGAGCATGTCGATATCGAAATTCTGTTAGCTACATCACTGGTGCCCGCAGCCGCAGCGACGAACGGCCGGTGTGTCCGCAGCCATAGCGACGAACAGCGAGCATTGACAAGGCAGGAACGTTGGCAATTAATGGGAGGTGGGACTTAATTAGTACAATCTCCGTGGTGTGTTCCATTCCCGGCGTATCGGGTCCCATGTCTACGATCGCCCCTCTCTCGACTCCCCCTTATCGTCCCTCTCCTCACCCTCTCTGTCCTGCTCTCTCTCTCTCTCTCTGTCTCTCTCTCTCTGTCTCTCGTTGCGCCCCTAAATGCCAAGCGTTCCATCGCGTTCCTCAAAAGAAGGTAATATCCCGCTGGAAGCCCTGGCTGCGACTTCTTGCGGGACAACGTTGCTAAAATACCGATTTCAGATACGACCGCGAACAGAAGAACCAGAGGTAGGAGGGGGGGCAGTTATTAGGACAGAGAGAAATTACACCCGGTAAGAAGGGAATTCCCTGGAATGGCTGGTCGTCGGAGATTTTTTGCGGACGCTTCGACGGTGGCCAGCGAGCATCGAATTGGGGTTGATCGGAGGGGACAAACGTAAATTAAGCGGAAGACTGGGGACCCGCGAAGACGTGGAAGTTTGAGTAAAAGTTCCAGTCGGAGGAAACATTAGCAAAATCGAAGTTCGCGTTCCTGGTGAAATTGTGAAAATGCGATCGAGGGTGCTCTTGCTCGTCGATTTCTGTGACGGATACTTTCGTGCGTAAATTCGTGGCTCGCCATTACGGAGGTAAATTAAGTTCTGTATTTATCGATTAGACACGCGGATTCTGATGGGGACGGAGGATACCGCGTTGTGTAGGCGGCTCTGGTAAATAAATCTTTATTATATCGACGATCTGATATCCTGCACGGTGGCTGGCTTCTGGACGCGCGCATAACATTTGCAAATACGCCGCCAACGTTGACGAGCACTCAGCGCGCGCAGTATATTACCGTGACGGGCTGAAATGTTAATCCAGATAGCGTTGATAGCGTGAATTTATTAGTCAGCAAATTCATTATCGGCGAATACGCGAAGAATCATCCCGCAATATCTGTCGATATCATGCGCGGGCATATACCGTTAATTACACACTTCGATGGTACCCGGCGCTTGATTCATGTCAAAGCCGTTAGCTGTGCGTGTTTACTGGCCATCTAAAATGGAATCAGTAGAAACTCGTAGCTCGTCACTGAACTATTGATGTTTACGTTGATACGATTGGTGGAAAGTTTAAACGCTCGAAAAAATACACGACGGCACGTAATGGATAATAATGCAGGGGATATCCGCGCGTAGTAAATTACGCGTTACAATAGAGCGCGACGGGGATAAAAATTGGCAGACAATTCGCCGCGACGCGTTGATCGCGTCGCGAAAATATCATAAATCACCCCTCGAAACGCGGACGTTCCTCTGCTTATTATTTTCCAACGTGACAAAACGCAGGACGCGAAGCAAACGAAATGAAAGACGAGCCACGGTTTGTTTAATTAATCACAAACGCATCCACCGTTGGAAATGTTTTCTCTGTGGCGAACTCGCGAGTATTCTACTTCGATACGTTAAAGAAGAAGAATTTTGGTCACCAAAACCCCTCGAATAGATAGAGAAAATGATGCTGTTGATGACAGTTTTTGTTTCATCTCGATAGCTCGATCCGTTGCTGAGATATAAGGGCTCAAAGTTTTTTCGTGGCGCCCAAGATGGCGGCGGTATTTATGAATGAACTTGACCCACATTTTTCCCGGAAGTGTTTACGCACTAATAGTAATAGTAAAAAACGTCTGGCGTCTGTCTGGCACACTAACCAACCACGTGACAGTCAGCTGAGATAGTCAATGAATAAGTGCGAGCGAGAGGTCCTAGTCCTTCCAAGGAGGACAGACATAGTAACCGATTAAAAATTACCTTTCTCTTTACACGACGATACCTCAGGAACCGGAAGTTGAATCGAGATGACTCGAAAGGGGTTATCAAGGGGAAGGTTTCCAGCCCCTAACGAGCTGTATTTTGTTGAACAATAATTTTTATATTCGGAGATATAGCGCTTCAAATTTTTTCTAATTTTAATACGGGTTAATCGGAGTTTTGAGACAGACGATTATAGGTCAGCGCGTAAGTGCGAGCAGGAGGTCCGAGTCCTTTCGACGAGGATAGGCATAGGAACCGATTAAAAATTAGCTTCCTCTTTACACTACGATATCTCGGGAACCGGAAGTTGGATCGAGATCATTCGAAAGGGGTTTTCAAGGGGAAGGTTTCTAGTTTCTAACGAGCTAAATACTGTTGAGTAGCTATTTTTATCTTCGGAGATATAGCGCTTCAAAGTTTGCATAACTTTAATACAAGTTAATTAGAGTTTTAAGTAGTTTCTCATTGAAAAAGTTAAACTTTTTCTTAATTAAATTCCATGAAACACTAGAAACCAATGTCCATGTACTAGATAAACGCGTAAAACGAAGAAAAAGTATATTTTATAATACAAAATGTGCTCGTAAAATTTCCAAGACAAATTAGCCGAAGTTCCAAGTAACTTTTGAATTGTACGAATACAATTTTCAAGCCATAATCTTATCTATGGCTAATCGAAAGGTTTCGAGCGCAATAATTGTCCGTCCTTCTTCACCCTCGCGACCAATCCACCAGCCTCGTCCTTTTGCCCGATATTTTTCCATTCAACGACGCTCGACGACAATTGTCGAAACTGCTCTATACGACACCAGCGTCGAACGCCATGCATCACCTGCCCCGATCCCCGCTGTTCTCGTCTTTCGTTTTAGTGCTCGACACAGGCGCAAGCCCGACACGGAAACTGTATTCGGTTAAATTCCGTTCAGGGAGCCTGGCTCGAGATAAAAGCGTAGCGGAATAGCGTCGTTCCATCGACTAGAAAATCGAGCTTTACGGGGGGGGAGGGGGGGGACGAAGGTGGAGTAGTACCAGGTGGATTATTCCTATCAGGAAGTTCGTTACAGACTGATACGACGGTGAATCCTTTTTCACGCCGCTCCGCTAATTGAACCAGTTTGGCAAGGTGTCTCGTTCGGGACTTTAGTAGTCCGGTATCGTTGCACGAACGTGTAACAGCTGAACTGGCCGCTATTCCAGTCGTCATAAATTGTCGTGGCGAACGTGACGATCGTACCGAGTAGCCAATAGATGCGCTCGCCTGTCATTTCACCCCTGCGCCCTCCTATTGGCGTCGCATGACCAACAGCCCTCTCCGAGGGTGCCTTTGACTAGCGACTCGTCTACGCGGGTGCATCCGTTCGCCCGGAATGCTCGAATTTCCACAACAGATTTCGCGTTAAGTGCCCAACCCCTTTTATTATCCGCCGCTTGTTCGTCGACTTGTTTCGGTTCTTTTTATTGCCCGGACTTTCTAGATAGTGGAGAGAGGAACGGGTCTATGAATACGTACGTCGTGGCACCTTTTCGAGACGGTTTTTAGGGTTCTAGGGAACATCAGCGTTGATTAGTGATTACGATTAGAGATTGAACTTATTCCATTGCAACTATCGCTAAAGTATTGCTCAAAGATTGCTATATTAGCAATAGTTATAGTTAATATTGCTCAAAGATTGCTATATTAGCAATAATTATAGTTAATATTGCCCAAAGATTGCTATTTTAGCAATAGTGATAGTTAATATTGCCCAAAGATTGCTATATTAGCAATAGTGATAGTTAATATTGCCCAAAGATTGCTATATTAGCAATAGTTATAGTTAATATTGCCCAAAGATTGCTATATTAGCAATAGTGATAGTTAATATTGCTTAAAGATTGCTATATTAGCAATAGTTATAATTAATATTGCTCAAAGATTGCTATATTAGCAATAGTGATAGTTAATATTGCCCAAAGATTGCTATATTAGCAATAATTATAGTTAATATTGCCCAAAGATTGCTATATTAGCAATAGTGATAGTTAATATTGCCCAAAGATTGCTATATTAGCAATAGTGATAGTTAATATTGCTTAAAGATTGCTATATTAGCAATAGTTATAATTAATATTGCTCAAAGATTGCTATATTAGCAATAGTTATAGTTAATATTGCCCAAAGATTGCTATTTTAGCAATAGTGATAGTTAATATTGCCCAAAGATTGCTATATTAGCAATAGTTACACTCAATATCGCTCAAAGACTCCTATTATATTGCTCATAACAGTTAATATCATTCAGATATTGCTATTTAGCAATAGTTATAGTCAACATCGCTCAAAGACTCCTATCATATTACTCATAACAATTAATATCGCTCAAAGATTGCTATTTTAGCAATAGTTATAATCAATATCCCTCAAAAACTCTTATTATATTACTCACAACAGTTAATATCGCTCAAAGATTGGTATTTTAGCAATAGTTATAATCAATATCCCTCAAAAACTCTTATTATATCACTCACAACAGTTAATATCGCTCAAAGATTGCTACGTTAGCAATAGTTCCTATCACTAACCCCCAAAGCCAAGACCACGCGCAAAGGCTTAAGAAATTTCTCGTCCCTCCCATTTCGCAACTTACGCAAACCCTCTTAGGAACCCAACTATTTCACGCGAAACCGTCTTCGTTGCAATCGCGCGCAAGCGAGATCTCGTTTGCACGCGCTCGTCGTGATAATCTCGCTCGGAGGACCGCGATCCCGCTGAAATATCCAGCGGGTTTACACGATCGCCGTACGGATCGGTCGATTCCATCGACTAAAGCGGAATAACGCACGTTCCACGACGGGCGCTTAGCTGCGTAATCGGCAGCAGGACGGACGCGCACGACAAATAGACAAAACGCGGCGCCCCGTCAATTAGAGGCGGCCCGCATTAATGCAAATTCCATCATTAGTCGATAATACGGGGACTAACGTTATTATTTTCCCGGAATAATATCAGCGTAACTCGTTCGGATTAATCAAGAACATTACCGTCATTGTGTAGACGGAACTATTTCGCCCCGGGAAAATTTAATACCCGGCTGGTTCTGACCCGATGCGTCTCACCTGCCCGCCCCGTTTTCGCGTCCCTCTAACCCTTTCGCGCTGCTCGCCAACCCTTTTACGCGCTGGACGAATAGCCTGCGAGATCGAACGGCACGTGTATCCGGGCTACGGAATTCGACGCGCGTGATCGCGACGAAACACGGCTGACCGTTTAAAGTCATGAGTCGGTAATCGAGTTATTACTTGCCGTGGAATTCGCCGCTGGCTGCCAGATGGAAATCGATTGCTGCGAATTTTACGCCCTTATTGGGGCGAGCTGCGAATGATAAACAGCTGGAGTTGGGACGGTTTTGAAGAAAACCAAAAAGACCTCCGTTTTCTGTTCGATGATGTTCGATCGTACCGTTTTTGTATGGAGTTTGACGAACTTGCAAAGAGGAAATAAGATTAATCTGGTTGTTTGGAGCCAGATGGAACCTAAGAGGTTGACTCTTTATAGGCGAATGTTCTCTCTGAGGGGACATCAGCATTGATTAGTGATTGCAGAGGACAAATTTACTTCATCGCAATATTTTGAGGAATGCATGGTTCCTGAGAGTTTTCTATTGAAATGGTACCTTCCAATGGCTGCGAGACGTTAGGAATAGCTTCTATTGCTAAAATATTGCTCAAAGATTGCTATTTTAGCAATAGTTATAGTTAATATTGCTCAAAGATTACTGTCTTAGCAATAGTTATAGTTAATGTTGCTCAAAGATTGCTATCTTAGCAATAGTATTCACTGCTGAAAGATTGCTATCTTAGCAATAGTATTCACTGCTCAAAGATTGCTATCTTAGCAATAGTATTCACTGCTCACAGATTGCTATCTTAGCAATAGTATTCACTGCTCAAAGATTGCTATCTTAGCAATAGTATTCACTGCTCAAAGATTGCTATCTTAGCAATAGTATTCACTGCTCACAGATTGCTATCTTAGCAATAGTATTCACTGCTCAAAGATTGCTATCTTAGCAATAGTATTCACTGCTCAAAGATTGCTATATTAGCAATAATTATAGTTAATATTGCCCAAAGATTGCTATTTTAGCAATAGTGATAGTTAATGTTGCTCAAAGATTGCTATATTAGCAATAGTGATAGTTAATATTGCCCAAAGATTACTATATTAGCAATAATTATAGTTAATATTGCCCAAAGATTGCTATTTTAGCAATAGTTATAGCTAATGTTGCTCAAAGATTGCTATCTTAGCAATAGTTATAGCTAATGTTGCTCAAAGATTGCTATCTTAGCAATAGTTATAGTGAGTATTGCTCAAGGATTGCTATATTAGCAATAGTTATAGCTATTGTTGCTCAAAGATTGCTATTTTAGCAATGAGTTCAAAGATTGCTATTTCAGCAATAGTTATAGTTAGTATGGCTCAAAGATTGCTATTTTAGCAATAGTTACAGTTAATATTGCCCAAAGATTGCAATTTTAGCAACAACTATAGTTAACATTTCCCAAAGATCGCTATTTTATCAATTCATAATTAACAATCCACCCTCAAAATATCCCAAAAGTCACTAAAAACTACCCAAATAAACCCACCTCGAAATATCCGAAAAATCACCAAAAACGACCCGATTAAGTCCACATTTAATTCTAACCAACCGATAAAGGAAAGAGCAAAGTGCGAGGGGTTGATAAATGTCCCGCGAGGACTTCGTTTCGCGTCCGAAGCAACGGCGTTCTCCGATTTCGTCGCCGCTAAAGTAACCGGAAGCTGAAGCGTGGCTCCTTGGCCGCGGCGGGCCGTGTCCCATTCATGGCAATCGTTAATCCGCCGGCACCGCGGAATTATTCGCCACAATGGAGGCGAGCAAGCCGCGACAGGCGTGCGCGCGCGTGTGTGCGAACAAGCGAGCAGCCGATTCAAATCGCGACAATGACGGCAATGCAAATCCGGCCGTGCCTGCATCCTGAATAGCCGAGGCTTCCACGCATAGCTGGGATCACATCCACCCTCCGCGCCCACGATTTCTGCTCCGTAGACTGTCAGTTATTTATTAGGGTGAACGCTCGTGCCGGCACCGTTGTCTCAACATCGTAAATCGAGCGTTCAGCGCACTTTTATTCCCCATCGACGGTGCACCTTTTCTCTCGCGTCCGATTGACGATGAACGCGTGGCTTTGGACGACGCGTCAACGAGTTTCCGGTCAAGTAGAGCGGTTTCCGTCGACGCTGAAACGCATTTGTTGGCGAAGGTCAGTTTTTTAGATTAAGGAGAAGGAAAGGGGAAGGAAAGAGAAAGAGTGGTTGCAATGGCATCGCTGGTGTACAAGGAATGGCTAAATTATTAACTCCTTTGCAGTCGAATGTCTCCTCTGAGGGGACATCAGCATTGGTCAGTGATGGAGGAGGTTAAAGTTATTTCACCGCAGCTTTTTGGGAAATGCATGCTTCTCTCGAGCTTTCTATTGCTGGGAGACGTTAGGAACAAAAACTACTGCTAAAATATTGCTCAAAAATTGCTATTTTAGGAATGGTTTCTACTGCTAACGTCCGGAAAAGAGACGAGTGCAAAGGGTTAATCTTTATTCTTACAACTAACTTAAAACGATTTCACACATAAATTAACTTATACAACTTTAATATTTTAATATTTTGTGTATCTATATACCTCAAGGAAGGAAATTTGTTCAACATTAAGCTCTGTGTTGCTGCTTTGTGAAACCATTCATCAAAACTGCAGATAGAAGCTTGATTCTCATGACTATCGAAAATCTCCTCTCAAATCTCATCTCAAATGATTTCTCTATCATATTCCATAATTACGATCCTCACAAAGTTTAAAAATAATATCATTTCTTACCACAACTCCTAAACTCAGACTGATTTAAACAGACGCAACTCGATTCGTGATCTCGAAATCATTCAGATAAGAAAATCGTAAGCGTTGCACAAAGCTTCGAGTCTCAAAGAAATCGAACGCAAACAAGTATCATCGTCTCTCGACGCATCGCCAAGCAAAAGCTGACCAAGAATCATCGCTGAAACAAAGTTTGCAATGCTCGAGAGTCACCGCTCGAGCGCAAAGGGTTACGATTCGAAGTTGAACGCGTCTGAAATGGGCGATATTTCGGGTGTTTGATTAATCACCCTGGGTACAAAGAGCCGAGGTTGTGTTCTTGACGTCGTCGTTGTCGGGTCCTCGAGGAAATTCTTTGCATTCTCCTTGCGACGAGCGCATCCACGGCACGTAATTTCGCGCGACAAATTGCGAAAAGCGGCGCTTGTCTCTTTGTGACCGAAACGCAGCGCTGGATAAATTGCATCGGATCCTTTCTGGCCGAGATAAAACGGGAATTTTAATGGGGAGGGAGGTCCGTTAGGAATATTCGATGCGAGTAGTCGAATAGATGGAAGCAGGAAAAGGGAACGAGGAATTTCAACGGGGCCGTCGAGGGTTCTGCCGTGTTCTGCTCGCATCCGAGAACTTGGTCGGCGTCGATGTTTGTTTTTTAAGTAATTTCTGCGTATTTGCGCCTCGCTGAAATCGCGGAATGTCGAGGGAGAACGGGACGTATATGACACGTCTCCTTGTCGCGTTCGCGCTGTGCGTTGAATGAGCGTACGAATTTAGTTTGCCGCGCGTTCCAATTTTAAAACTTTCGCTCTTCGTCCTTTGCTCTTGGCGCCTCGAAATTATTGGTAACGGCTGTGAGCGATAGAAAATTTGCGGTTCGATAGAAATTTTTAAGTCTGCGCTCGACTCCGCAGGTGTTAGCAATAGAAACTAAAATATTGCTGG
The DNA here is from genome assembly GCA_963969225.1 of Xylocopa violacea. Taxonomy (NCBI): domain Eukaryota; kingdom Metazoa; phylum Arthropoda; class Insecta; order Hymenoptera; family Apidae; genus Xylocopa; species Xylocopa violacea. The sequence goes on from CAXAJV010000015.1 coordinate 20,236,412, forward strand.
TTTGGTAATATTGAAATATTGAAATAGCATTTTAGCATTATTAAAGTATTAAAATAGCAATATTTTAGGGATAATAAAATATTAAATTAGCAATATTGAAATAGCAATATTTTTGCAATATTAAAGTATTAAAATAGCAATATTTTAGCGATAATAAAATATTAAAATAGCAATATTGAGATAGCAATATTTTTGCAATATTAAAGCATTAAAATAGCAATATTTTAGCGATATTAAAATATTAAAATAGCAATATTGAGATAGCAATATTTTTGCAATATTAAAGTATTAAAATAGCAATACTTTAGCGATATTAAAATATTAAAATAGCAATATTGAGATAGCAATATTTTTGCAATATTAAAGTATTAAAATAGGAATATTTTAGCGATAATAAAATATTAAATTAGCAATATTGAGATAGCAATATTTTTGCAATATTAAAGTATTAAAATAGCAATACTTTAGCAATATTAAAATATTAAAATAGCAATATTGAAATAGCAATATTTTTGCAATATTAAAGCATTAAAATAGGAATATTTTAGCGATAATAAAATATTAAAATAGCAATATTGAAATAGCAATATTTTTGCAATATTAAAGCATTAAAATAGGAATATTTTAGCGATAATAAAATATTAAAATAGCAATATTGAAATAGCAATATTTTTACAATATTAAAATATTAAAATAGCAATACTTTAGCGATAATAAAATATTAAATTAGCAATATTGAAATAGCAATATTTTTGCAATATTAAAGTATTAAAATAGCAATACTTTAGCAATATTTTAGCAATAGTTTCTAAAGCTAAAATAGCAATATTTCAACCATAGTTTCTATTGCTAAATCACAATATTTTAGCAATATCTCAGCAATAGTTTCTACTGCAGCGATAGAAAATTCCCATTTCAATATAAAACTTGCAAAAAACATGCATTTCTCAAAAATTGCAGTGGAATAAGTTCAACCTCCATAATTACTAATCAATTCTGATGTTTCCTCACACAGGACACCCCAGCGCAAAGGGTTAAATATCTTTGTACAACTATAATTGATAGGGAATGCATGCACGAAAATTTTTTTGGAATATTTTAATTAATAATTAGTATTTTTAAACATAGTAACGTAGAGTGTTGCTTTCGAAATTCTGTATTATCGTTCTGCCTTCAGCGCCATGTATCGGGCCTCGAGTGAACTGCATGCAACAGTGGATATGATAACGTGGATATCACGGAAGGTTCATTATCATTACTAAAAAATTACGTTTCTGTGTTATCTAATTTTCCATTACAAAGTCTGAAATTTCTTGTTCGAACAACATTCTGGTTTTTACGTATTTCTTATCAACCAGCAACCGTTTTCTGTTTTTATCAGTCTCGTTATTGCTTCTCATTCGTTTTTAAATTATATTGCTGCGGTACATAATAGTCGTTTTAAATTACAAATGCGCTATAAACATACGTTCTCGTTAACAGAATACGTGGGAAAATAATTAAGAGTGGGAACTTTGAAACGCGAACTATTAACGTTCAAGCAAACTGTAATACTAATGACGTTCACTCGTGCGGAAAGTAGCAGGTTTTTGCAAATTAATTTCATTCTAAAATGTCTTTACGAGTACAGTGTAGAAACGGAACGTTTAATAATATTTAAATACTGCAAGTGCCTGCAATTACATTTTGTCCTTCGCGAGCAGATCCTCGAGGGATAAAATAAATATGAGTTCCGTCTGAAATAAGTAAAATTCTCTGACTCTTAATTTCATCGTATAAACCTAGAAATATAATCTTGCAGTTTGCACTTTACATTCGCGGAAGCTCTTCTTCAGAAAGATATCCAGTGTCGAACGTGCCGTAACGTCTAAAATTATATTTTATTCGTATTGCTTGAAAATTTCCGTACATATTTCACGCGCGTACATTCATTTCTTAGAATAATCTGCGCAATTTACATTTCTAACAAAGTATTCTTAAATATCCAGAATTGGAAAATGAACAGAGTAAATGCACTCCATTATCGAATTCGTACGTATGCATACTTATATATTATAGACATTTGTTGTTACAATAATATTGTACAATGATTTCTATTTCTTAAAATTATTAAGAAAATTAGAGTAAAATAAAATTTCAAGTTATTTCATTTTTTAAAGAAAAAAATTGAACGATAATACATGATCTTATATTACTAGTAACAAGTATCTAATATATCCACATTGCTTAGCAAATTAATTAAAATTAAGAGGTTAAAATTATAAAATTATTATACACAAATCGACTCTGCAGTTGTCCGCAGCTCAAATGCAGTTGCATTCTGCGAATGCTTGCACATCTCTTAAAAAATTAACCCTTTGTACTTCAGAGCTCCCAAGAGGAGCCATTTAAAATTTGTCTTCAAACAGGGACAACGCAAGTAATTTCCAATTCAAAAACAAATGGTAACTTCGTTTATTCTGTCAGCAAAGTACAAATCGAATTTGTTCAGCAAACTTTTGTTTAAGTAACTAAAAGAACTACTGCAGCTACTTTTTATACAGCAAAGGGTTAAATGGACAATATTTAGGGGTTGAAACGAATCTTCTGCTTCTGGACAGATACCATTTCTTTACTTCCACGTACATACGCGCGATTTAGCCTCAACGCAAATACAGACTCATAATCATACGTCAAAGACCAATTACGTCACAGATCTCTCACTGACGTCACATTCTCGGAAGCATCTCGACGCGACCACAATCCTCGCCATCGTCGCGTCTTATAAACAAAGAAAAGCCGCGAATCTTGCTATTCTACTCGCTCCTTGGATCGTTCCTCGCCATCAATCCCTGGATCTAACCCGGGATCGCTCTGGAGCCGATTCTAATTGGCTGTGACTCCGGTCGCCGGCCCAGCTCGGAAATAGACCCTGTAACCGGAGAACTCATTTATGGAAATATGCTGGTGACCGTGCGAGACCTATTTTTGACTCGAACGCCGTACTGGGCCCTCCTTCCAGGCTCTCCCACCCCAGCAGCCATTTTCATCCCTTCCATCCGCCATCTAGCGCTGCTCGCTCTGCAATAAAATTAGCCGGGACTCGCTAAATCCATGACGGAACGCCTCTTATCAAACGCGTGCCCGATAGGGTTACGTAAACTCGAGGAGAAGGTTCGTCGAATCGAGCGATCATCGATCGACCTCGCCTTTCTTTTTTACCTCCGGAAGTCGCGTCGATCCAGGTCGATCCTCGTGGAAGGTGCGCTGGGATCGCGCGTTCCCTTTGGCTTCCCTCGAATACTCGCGTGCCTCGAGGAAGGATCGCATTCGTCGCGACGATGATGCGCGAGGACGAGACGAAGGGAAAAAAGGTCAGCGCGACGTCGAAGCAGTTTTTCGTCTCGAGCGACTGGCGTTCGAGCCGTGCTGCTGCGTCCGCGGCCATCTGCAAGAAGAAAATCTCTAGCTCATGAGTCGAGGCTCGCTGGAGGGAGAGAGGGGGACAGAGCAGGCCCTGGGAACGCGTTGAAATATTTCGCCGATTTAAATAAAGCTGGCGACCACATGGTAGTCACGGAGGAACCGTAAATAGGGAAGACGGGAGCGAGCCACATGGAGTTGGAAGGATGCTCGAGCAGCGTTACGGAATACGTGGAACCGGCTCTATTTCTGGCGTCTAGCCGCCAGTGCCCACGGTGCTCTGGCTGGTGGATGCAATTTTTCTGCGTCGCGTGCAACGTACACGCCGCCAAATGTGCCCGCGATACGAACTTCTCGTAACATCCCATTGCGCACTCCTCTTCGACGTCCACGGACGCTCTCTGCTTCTCCGTCCGGAGAAGCGCGCCGCTTACGTTCCCTTGGTAGCTGGGAAGCTGCCTCAGCGTCGTCGACGATGGAGAAACTGCGTGGCGAACTGTGTCGGATCGGCTGTCGAGCCAGGACCTCGCGGAGAACGGTGGCACGCGACGCGTTTCCGGCTCGATGGCGCACCTGGGCGCAGCTCCATACTTCTTTACATTCCATACGTCGCATTCACTATGGGAAGTAAGGAAGCACGGAACAGCACCGCCCAGTTCGAAGCCCCCTGGCGTCCTCGTTCTCCTCGCTCGCGAGTCGATCTGTCCGAGGTCGATCGACGCGGATCGACCGCCTGCCAGCCGCGAAGATCGGATCCTGAGGCCGCTGAGGTGCGCGGTTCGTCTTCCGATCGGGCGATTACGTAATCCAGTGGTCCGCACGGTCGAAATCCGCGGCCCAAGCGGACGGAAAGGTGCTCGTTCCTCCGCACTTCCGCTCGACTCGCTTGCGAACGCCCTCGCGGCCAGCCAGCGTCCTCCATGTTGGAGCCTCGTCCAGCCCGCGGTTGATCGCGGATACGCGACGATCAGGGACCATGTTCGAGCGGTCGTATCAGAGCGAGGGAACCTCTAGCGAATCCTCCTAACCGGCTGACTGCTTCAGACTGAATGCTGCCAAAGCTTTGAGCACGGCCGCTTCAACGAGCCCTCTAAAAATGGCCGCACAGATCCCATTGGCCTCTCCATGTCGCGGCCGACACCCCCCGGCACATGTAAGCTTACACTTGAGACTACCACGAGGCTTGCTCGCTCTCTCGTAGCGCATCGCGCCAAATTTGTCTTTACCCGAAAATAGTCAGTCCCACGGCTGCCACCACATGGCGACTATTCCTGGTCCAGACTCGAGTGATAACTTACCCAGGCCTCTGTCTCGTCCCTCCTGCGCCCCGCCAGCCCCCCCGTTTCCCTTGGCCAAGCCCTCCGTCACCCCCTGAAGCTTTTCCGTTTCCATCGCCCCCCCCCCCCCCTGCCCCGTCCTTCGTCCTCTTCGTCGCCTTCTTCTCTCCGTCCTCTCCTCCCCTTCTTTTCCTACGCTCGCTACGCGCGATGCCGTACAAAGACGCGCGTACACGCGCGCGCCAGCTCGCTTATCCCTCGCGCGCGTCCACCGTGTCGTTAAACAGAGGGAATCCGAGGAGGACTCGATAGGGTGACACGCTCTCCCAACCCTTTGGACGTCCCAGAGATTCTTCTGCCTCCCCCCCCCCCCCACCACCTCCCCTCGCGAAACTGATGTTTCCCTGGAATTTATGCTCGATCGAGCCAGTTTTCCGGTTCAACGAACGAGCCGTTTCGGTGCGGAGGAATGAAAGATCGCGGAGGACGCTCGGGTGGCCCTGCGTTCGCGGCTCTGTTACGGGTGTCACGAGATCGACGTGCAGGAAGAAAGTAGTTGGAAGGTTCTTCGAAGAATCCGAGCGTTTGGTTTTTCTTTCGACGTTGATGACTTTTGTCGCAGTCGAGCGTTTCGTTGATGTCAGAGTGGCGAAGCTTGATGTTCTGTGATATTTAGAACGTTACTTTTTGAGAGGTTTTTGGAAACATGAGAGCTGTTGGTGCTGCTTTTCAAGTCGATGACTTTCGTTTCGTCTATAAGTCAAAATGGCGAAGATTGATGCTCTGTGATTTGTAGAACGTTACTTTTTGAGAGGTTTTTGGAAAAATGATGACTTTTGTTTCGGTGGATTAGCCAGAATGACGAAGGTGTTGATGATCCTTGATATTCAGAACATTACTTTTCGAAAAGCATTCGTTCGTGTCTTCCACTCCATCTCTGGTTCTAATTTCGATCATCTGGAAATAAAGACAATTGTAAAAGAAAATTTGATATTTTTACCTCTCGGTTACGAGATCCGCGTCATCGTTACGTTAACCATAAAATTATAAATTCAACGTCTTGGTACGAGATTAGCATCGTGGTATTATTTTCAATATCGATTGCACAAAGTTAAACATGTGGAGGCGACAGAGTACATTTACAATGTCCTTTCTGTTTGACATTATTTATATAGAATGATATTTTAAGTCGAATATTTGGCAACCACTTCTGGCGGAAGAACGAAACTCCTTTGCATTCCAGGCTTATCATATGATCCGCAATTTCGTACCGAAAATAATGCAGGAGGATCGTCGAATTCCATCCTCGGATCTCTTCCTGCACGAAAATGTAATTAAATATCGATAAAACGATTAACACAATCGGAAAACGATCGTACTCGAAGAGGCGAGCGATGTAAAAAGTATCTCTGCGACTAAAATTTCAATCAACAATTATATTTAATACAATGGAGTATTTTAATCAGATTTATTAAAATTAACACGATCGAGAAATGATCGTATCGCAAGAGACAAGTATCTCTGCGCCTAGGATTTTAATCAACAATTATATCTAGCACAATGGAGTATTTTAATCAGATTTTCTATTATTAACCCTTTGCACTCGAGGGCTCTGAAGCGCAGCCATTTAAAATTTGTCTTCAAACTCGAGGGCTCTATGGAGACAATGCGAATAATTTTCAGTTCGTAACAAATCGTAATAACTTTATTTATTACTTCTATTAGCGAATTACAAACGCTACTTTTTTTTTTTACTGCAAAGGGTTAAAATTGCATAGGATGTAGGATTTTTTATTGTCAATGGGAATCAGCTGTCGTAGATGTAACATTTTTTTTTTAGCAGTCCATTTATTATTATTATCATTACTATACTTAGCAGTCCATTTATGATTATTATTACTATACTCAGCAGTCCATTTATGATTATTATAATTACTACACTGCTATACTTATAATTTTACCCTTATTTTCCCATTTACAATAAAAAATCCTGCACGCGCAGTTGATCGAAATTCATGGCAAGGGAAACGCGTAGCTGCAACGAACTCGAGAGTTGTGACAGAGACCCGAATCCTATCAAAACAAAGGGACGCGAAGAAAAAACCGGAGGGGCGCACCCGTTATTTATCAGGGCGGCGCGGATCCCAATCGTGAAGCGTAGTAATCGTCCCCGTCGTGAAATCAAACGAGCGAGATTTACGTAAAGCAGTGAAAAATTCAAGTAAGCGCGTCGCATAAATTGTCAAACGATCCTATTAATCCTTGATGCCTTTTATACGCGGCCGTTTTTCCACGTCGGCTTAAGGAAATTTCGCCACGTAAACAAGCCGCGTAACGTACTTCCTCCGAATCGCTAGATTGATCCCATTAAACTCCGTTAAACTGCGACTTTGACGGCCACCTAATGAAACGTGCGCCTAAAACTGATAATAAAACGTCGACGCGACCCTCGCCATTTTTCAAAGTCCTCCACCTGGCTCTGAAAAAGGCGGAAGTCTACTGTATTCTCGCACGATGCAACGTCAACCCTTCGAGCTTCGAATTGGCCTCCAATTTTCTTGCTAAAGACTCGAGAACAAACATTGTTCTATTTCAAATCTACTTCGAAACACGGTTCCTCGACTGCTACTTGTAAACAATTTTGTTTACTGATTGTATTAGCTTGAATATACCTCTGAGACTTCGTTGCAATTTATATTTTTTATTTATTGATGTTGAGTCATATTCGACAAAGTTGTGCGAAGCATTAAAGTCGTGAATGAATTGCTGTGAGAGGGAATGAAAATTGTCGAGGTGTGTTTCGTGTAATTTCCTTGGCCAAGGTGAAGGTAGCGTTACGTAACTGTAAAACAGATTAATTGTTCATTAATTAACTGAGTTAAGATAACTGAAAAATAATTGAGAAGTGCATTTGTTCGAACTGAAAAGAAAATTCGAATAATAGTAAAAAGCAATTTCGTTCGAATTTTTCATATTTCTGCGACTATGTTGGACGACATAACTCACTCATAACTTATATAAAAAAATATAACTCTTAAAATCCATTAAAAACAGAGAATATGTTCAAATTTTGTTAACAACTCTCAAACTCTTTGATAAAAATCGTAAATGCAGAAAATAATGCGTCAAACATGAATTATATTCATCGACGCGTCGATAGAAACAAAAATACAGCTTTCTCGATTTCGAAGAGGACGAGAAATTATTATTATAAAGATTACCTCGATTATGGCGGAAGTTTTACGCTCACTCATAACTTATATAAAAAAATATAACTCTTAAAATCCATTAAAAACAGAGAATATGTTCAAATTTTGTTAACAACTCTCAAACACTTTGATAAAAATCGTAAATGCAGAAAATAATGCATCAGACATGAATTATATTCATCGACGCGTCGATAGAAACAAAAATACAGCTTCCTCGATTTCGAAGAGGGCGAGAAATTATTATTATAAAGATAACCTCGATTATGGCGGAAGTTTTACGCGTCGATAGCGCAACAGCGAACTCTGATCGGTAGAACTGTTAAGGTAAAACTTATATTCGAAATGCAAGCTGGCCAGCAAGAACGCTTGTCGCAAGTATTATTTATAGAAAACTATTTGCAGCAATAACGGTGCTGGCAAACGGCCAGCACTTCTACAATGTGATGTTATAGCAGCAATTAATCGCAGTTTTATTTAATGGTGTCGCGAACTCGTCCTTAATATCCGCGAGCAGAGAACGCTCTGCAGACTTTTAAATGTTGTCGCTCTATTAAATTGAAAACCGTGCTTTAGACTTTTATTAACTAACTTCGTGGATCATATTTCCTCTGAAAAGTTCTGGTCATTTAAAACTATCGCGCGCATCCAATTATGATTTGATCGTTTTATTTTTACGTGTCTGAAAACGACCAAACTTTTTTTACAAAGTGTTTGCTCTATTTAATTTACAAGATTTGTTGCGAGATGAGACAATACGTTCGAAAACGTGTAAACTCTTTCCACAAAATGCTTGTGTTATTTAATTTGCAAAATTTGTTGCAAGATGAGTCAATATGTTCTAAAATGTCCAAACTTTTTTTACAAAATGTTTTATTTAATTTGGAAGATTTGTTACAAGATGAGAGAATAATATTATTGCACCGATTTAGTCACATTCGAAGCAACAATTTCAGTTTCCCTCGTACGAGATCGAACTTGTATTCAATCTATAAGAAGGATGAACTCAATTTGCTTAGGCGAAGCTACGCTCAGTGTATTATCATGTCAGAGACGAACCGATACAGCTATAACTTTACGTAATTGGAAAACTTGCGTCATCGATCAGCTGGCAGCAAAAGTTCAATAGAATTGGTTAGCAAGTTAAGAATCGCCTACAGTTGTCTACATTTTAAATAATAACCAATTTCCATGGCACTAACTAAGCGAATATTTATTCTAAATAATAATTAATTACATTCAACTAATTCTTAACTCTGCTTTTTCATTTTCAATTACCTCCTTCTTTTACATTCAACTTTGTCTACACTTGTTCCACGAGGAAGCGAGATTAATTAATTTCTAATTAAATTAATCCCAATTTTTTCATTTTAAATAATCTTCTTCTTTTACATTCGACTTTGTCTACACTTGTTCGTAACATTTATAATTAACTCGTAACTCGCATGTATATTGAACCATCCGACGCGTTCCTAAACTCTACCATTTTGTATCATCTGCTCTACGAAATCCTAAAGCGTTCTCCAATTTGAAAACTATGCACACGTGCGATTACTAAAGCTACCATTTTCTTAACAAATCGACGCGTAAAGGTGTAATGATACAATTATTGAAAAATTTCGCTGTTTTTGCACCAAAATGGAAGCGTCTCACACGAAAAGCACCGAAACTGGTCCCAAACTCCACTATTTCGTCTCATCTACTCTACAAGATCCCAAAAGCTATCATTTTCCTAACAAATCGACGCATCAAAGTTCAATGAAACTGTAATTAAAAAATTTCACTATCTTTGCACCAAAATGGAGGCGCCCCAGTGCGAGGAGCACAGAAACTATTCCCAAACTCTACTATTTCGTCTCATCTACTCTACAAGATCCCAAAAGTTACTATTTTCCTATCAAATCAACGCATAAAAGTATAACGATACCGTAGTTGATAAATTTCGCTATCCTCGCACCAAAATGGCAGCGTCCCAATATGAGGAGCACAGAAACTATTCCCAAACTTCACTATTTCGTCTCATCTACTCTACAAGATCCCAAAAGTTACTATTTTCCTATCAAATCAACGCATAAAAGTATAACGATACCGTAGTTGATAAATTTCGCTATCCTCGCACCAAAATGGCAGCGTCCCAATGCGAAGATTGTGGAAACTGTTCCCAAATTCCACCATTTCGTTTCATCTACTCTACAAGATCCCAAAAGTTACCATTTTCCTAACAAATCAACGCGTAAAGGTACAACGAAACCGTAGTTAACAAATTTCGCTGTCTGCACCAAAATGGCGGCGTCCCAAGGCGAGGAGCACAGAAACTATTCCCAAACACCACCATTTCGTCTCATTTGCTCTACAAGATCCCAAAAGTTACGCGTAAAGGTACAACGAAACCGTAGTTAACAAATTTCGCTGTCTTTGCACCAAAATGGCGGCGTCCCAAGGCGAGGAGCACGGAAGGATCGTCCCGCGGGAAAGGTTAATAGCTATTTAGAGAGACCATTAACCCGTCAATTGCCCGGACGAGTCCTCCGTGGCGAACGTTATTAAGAGATTGTCCGATGTTGATGAAAAGCGCGGTCGTGCGGCTCGACGGGGCGGTTTCTGCAGGAGCGGAGGAGAGAATCCCTCGGGCCGCGTCGTCGCGACGTCTCCTCCAGATCTAAAATTACTGCCAGCCGAAGACGATGCATTCGCGGTCCGGTGAGCCGTGCGAAAACGCACCAGCACAGGCTTACGCCCTAATACAGCCCCTATTTTTGGACGTCGCGCTGACGCCACGACGGAGACAACTCCCCGCAAAAGAAAATCGACGCTCCAACCCTCCTCCCGTCGTCGCCCCGGACCAACTCTTCCATTTCTCGGTCCGCTTCTCTTTTTGCGCGAGCGCCGCGTCGAGGAAACGCGAGCGCCGCTTTTTGCGATTGTTCACCGCGTCGCTCAACTTTTCTCCGCGGATCGCGGATCCCTCTTTCCCGAATTAGTGCGCTTATAAGTATTTTCGGTGCGGCTCGATCGCGTTCTAACCGCGGAGAGCTCGATGGGGCCTCGTTTCGAACGCTTTCGCTCGTTTACGCGCGAAACATTGGCGGTAAATTTGATTCTCCAGATTTTATCGAGCGTTCATCGTTCAGGGATACTTTATTCGGTTGTACAACGCGAGATTTTATAGTTGGACTGCGCCACTTTTTCATTTAACCCTTTTCACTTGAAAGCAAGAGTAACAGAATTATTTAGTTTTATGGTAATTGTGTTGTGAAAATTGTGAAAACTATTTGCATTGTCTCTATTGGGGAGTCCTGGAATTTCAAGAGAAATTTTTAATGGTCCAGCTTAGGAGACCTCGAGTGCAAAGGGTTAATATTAAATTTCAATGCAAAACTTGCAAGCTCAGTTTTATAAACTCAAATAATTTCCAATTTTAGCCATTTATGCACTGAAAACTATTTGCATTGTCTCCATTGGGGAGTCCTGGAGTTTCAAGACAAATTTTGAATGGCTCAGCTTCTAAGACCTCGAATGCAAAGGGTTAATATTAAATTTCAATGCAAAACTTGCAATCTCATTTTTAAAAACTCAAATAATTTCCAATTTTAGCCATTTATGCACTGAAAACTATTTGCATTGTCTCTATTGGGAAGTCCTCGAGTTTCAAGACAAATTTTAAATAGCTCAGCTTAGGAGATCTCGAGTGCAAAGGGTTAATATTAAATTTCAATGCAAAACTTGCAATCTCATTTTTACAAACTCAAATAATTTCCAATTTTAGCCATTTATGTACTGAAAACTATTTGCATTGTCTCCATCGAGGAACCCTCAAGTTTCAAATTAAATTTTGGTCTCAAGTGCAAAGGGTTAATATTAAATTCGAGTGCAAAACTTGCAAGCTCAATTTTATAAATCCCAAAAATTCCCAATTTTAAATGGTTAATATTGAATTTAAGTGCAGAACTTGCAAGCTCATACCTACAAACCCGAATAATTCCCCATTTTATCCACTTCTGTTCCCAAAATATTACCACCTTCTTTCAGTTTTCAACGAAAGAGCGTACCAGCAAATAGAAACTGCACGCATACCACCCTCGCGATCTATAGAAACACAGAAACGATTCATTAACGAATCAGAAGCCGCGCGTTTCATTAAAGGAACGAGCTCCGTGCGCTGTTCCACGGTGATCCCCTAGTTGTAGGAACACGTAGAACTCTCCCCGTTCGGTGTGTATCGGGTTACGGGTTAGTTGTTGAAAATAGCCTTTACCCTGGTGGTGCTAGAGCGGTAAAGACTTCGAGTAACCTACGACCGAGATACTGGGGGCTAGGATTCGCTTTCGGAGCGGTTTTTAGGCGCCTCGATGAAAGAGGACCGCGGTACAACGCGACACGAGGCAAGGGAGGGAAAAAAGGCAGCAGCGCGAGGGAAAAAAAGGGGGAGAAAGACGGGTGGCGGAGCAGAGAAAGGGAAAAAGAGTGGAAAAAGACGGATAGCGAACTGACGGTTCTTGCAACGGCTAATTATCATCGTTAATTCCGCCCGTGGAAGATAGAAAGTCGTCTGGACTGCAAAGTGGAGCAGTTTTTCAGGTTTTACTCGGCCGTCCTTCTCCCTCCTGGCCCAAGACGTTCTCGCGTAGGAGGGACGTGAAAAGAGAGTCGTTTGCTCGCACGAAGGGAGGGTCTTTAAGCGGCTTAAGGATATTTGGCAAGCCGGACGAATGTTTCTTTTATGTGCCTCCTTTGAGACACGCTTCCACCGCCTCGCCCTCGGTTTTCCCCACCCCCACGGCTCCTGAGATAACAGATTATAATTGCTTCCCTAATGCCAGCCATCACGGAAATTGTACGAGGCAAGAAAGCTGCCCGCGAAGGAGCCGCCTCGAAATTGTTGCGAACTTCTGCGACCGCCGAATACTTGTTGTTCCTCTCGTGGAAAGTATCTTCCGTTTGTTCAAAGTTAATCCCTCGGGAGAAAACGGATAAAAACGTGGCAAGCAGTACATTTGGGGGCCACAATGCGCTCAGGAATCTTCAACTATTGATTTTTATAGATTAAACAATTGCAGTGAGAGGAGTTTTCTGTGCTCGTTACTGCGAAAGGATCAAACCAAAACAGATTTCCCACGTGTTCCCGCTTTGACCCTTCTGCCTCTATGAAAAAAAAGGGTCTTCTGACCTGAACTGCGTCCAATTACAGACACGGACCTGCTAGCTAGCGTTACCGATGAGTTTTCGAGCAACGAAAAACGCCCTTTCTGCTGTGTTTCCGTCTTCCTCCCTTCGTTTACAGAACCACTGTTCACATCACGAATGGCTATTTACCATTAATTATTCTCGAGACTTAGAATAGGTCGTCTCAGAGGGGACGTCAGCATTGATTAGTGATTACGGAGATTAATTTTTGAGAAACGTATGTTTTCCTGAGGTTACCAATGGAAATGGTAATTTTCTATTGCTGGGAAACTCTAGCAATAGAAACTATTGCTAATGATATAGAGGTTAGCAATAGATACTGTTGCTAATGGTGGATATTCGCAACAAAGATTATTGCTAGATAGACAGTAGGAACTATTTCTAATGGTAGACAAATTAATGGTAGAGAAATTATTGCCAATGGTAGACGTTAGAAATGGTAATTATTGCCAATGGTAGACGATAGCAACAGAAACTATTGCTAATATTATCAATGGAAACTATTACCAATAGTAGTCGTTAGCAATGATAACTATTGCCAATGTAGACATTAGCAATGGAAGCTATTGCCAGTGGTGACATTAGTAATGGAAGCTATTGCCAGTGGTGACATTAGCAATGGAAGCTATTGCCAGTGGTGACATTAGCAATGGAAGCTATTGCCAGTGGTGACATTAGCAATGGAAGCTATTGCCAGTGG